>JARWLC010000004.1:103707342-105123342 GCA_033318265.1 Phyllotis vaccarum
CAGGTCACAAGGCAGCTTCTCTTGAAGGCTTTCTCCCCCTTTTGTTTCTAGAGACCAATCCTCTGAGCTCAGATGACATTATTTACAGAGGCTTTAGATGAGAACCAGGAGATCATCCCCCAAAGCCCTCTGCTTGCTAGCTCTGTAGACAACCGAACAGCAGACCTGCCTCAGGGAGCCTCTATCAGGCCTCAGGAATGGCCGGATTCTCCTTGCTTTCAAGGATACCTTGCAGAGATCTTCATTAGCAACAGGCTTTGGGCAATGCAACTGCAGTAAAGACTTAGGGAATGCCAGAGGAGCCAAAGAATTGGAGGGATCACTATCACAGAGCTAGGAGAGACTAGAACTGTCCCCCCTATTCATATCCCCATTGGCAGGTGAAGAAATTGAGACCCAGAAAGAAAGGGGCTGTTAGGATGACACTGCTTGATAATGTCATCCCAGAGTCCACATTCTGGCCAGTTTATACTTTTTTAGGAGTGCTGAGGGCCATCAGGACAGATCCGAGCAGGGGGCTACTAAGGAGATAATAGTATGACAAACAGGCCTTATGATTCCCCTGGATTCACTGGGAGTGCAGGTGACAACATATCCCAACAGCCCTTGGTGAGGGTCAACATAGTAGAGGCAAAACAACGCTGTGACCCTGTTCAATTCAGCCACATGTGCATGATGAAGTCCCAACCACGGCACTCTATGGCTATCAATCCTGGGGCCGATGTCTGTTATATTGTCACTTGTTACAATGTGACACTGTGGCTCCCTGGGGCAGCTAGTATTTGTAGTGTTGCCCCTGTAATCAGGAGCTTGGGAACCTGGCCATATGTGATGGGCGTTTGTGTCTCTTGAGTACTTGTGGTGTGAGATTGTGCATGTATTCAACAGCTGTCTAGCGTTGTGCCTGTGAATGCAATCAGCAGATTATCCTAAAAGGAAATTGATCATAAGATCTTTCACACCTCAATTGTCACTTTAGAGTTGGCCAGCAATTTTCTGCCTGCTACGACACAAACAGACTGTTGGAAAACTGTTTTTGAAATACAGTTACCCACTATGAAGGGAATTATATAATGCACCAACTTATCTGACCACAGAATACTAGAGAACAGCTTTCTAGTCATAGGGGAAAATGCCAGTTCAGATATTGGGTTTGTGTCCTCTGGCTCCTGTACTACAGATGGTACTGGGTGACCAGTCAGCTGCCCTTTGAAAAATGCCCCAGTTGTCCCGTGGTGACCCCATATAGCTGTAGTCATCTTCTAATGAACTGACTAGAAAAAGATATCAAAGAAGGGCTTAGAGAGAGGACTGGAGTCTGAGATGAAGATTTGCCACATAGAAAAATATAAAAAAGGGAAATCAGGGCCATGGTGCACAACTTTAATCGCAGATTTCAAGAGGCAGAGGCAGATAGATCTCTGTGAGTTCACGTCCATCCTGGTCTACAGGGTCAGTTTCAAGACATGAAGGGCTGTACAGGGAAACCCTGTCATAAAAAGCAAAAAGCAAATAAACCACAACAAAAATACTCTCCACACATGCTGTGGCCAGCCTTACAACCTCTACCCACAGTTTGCTCAGGAGGCTGAGAATCAGCAGCCTTCCCATGGTCAGTGTAGCTAAATGTGCTGCTGCTGCTGCTGCTGCTGCCACATTGGAGAGCTTGTATGACCATATGTATGCCTGGGTGACATGTGGTGGCAGGGTATCCAGACAAGGTCACTTGCAGAAACTACCAGGGCAGGCTCTCAAGGGTATCCAAGCAACTGGGTGCTCAGTAAATGATCTCACTTAACATTCCCCAGCCTCTCTTCAGGCTCCTTTCTGACCAGCCATCAGCTTCTAGCTTTCCACATTGACTTCTTTCCTGACACAATATGCCCAAAGACTTACAGACAACCCTTTTAGGGGGCCCAGGAACCCAGACCACACTCATTCACTCAGCCCACATATTATCCTCATTCATTTATATACTGTATTCGTTCGTTTATTCAACAAGTACTCATCGCATACCCTGGGGTGGGATGGGGGCACCAGGTTGTTGCTCTCCAAACCCCTAGGTCAGGGTACTAAAAGCTTAGCTCTGCAGAGCTCTGTGTGGGAGGCTAAGAAAAGAGGAACCTGAGGCTTAGTGGGCTTGTGGCAGTTAGCTGGGGGAGCACAGAACTGGTGTCACAACCAGTCACTGCATCAATCTGCATGGGCTCTGGAAGTTAAAAAATAGAATAGATGGCAGTCCCTTCCTGCCAGCAGGTCCCTCCAGGCTGAGTCTAACATCGTTACCCAGCTAAGCTCCAAGGCCTGCATTACCTGAGGTTGAACCCCAAGGCTACAGAGCTGTCTTCTCACCTCACAGAACAAGACAGTCTCTTGACTAGACCCTACAGGAGAACCAAATTGATGGAGTTACTGCTGTTTCAGGCCTCAGCCCATTCCACTAGACCCCCCCCCCCCCCATCATCTTGTCTTTCTTTGAGGAGCCTATAATTTCTCAGGTGACCTCAGGCCTTCTCACCATTTTCCTCTCCTGTCCTGTACCCAGGGGCTGTTGTCACCATGCCTCCCACCACGGCTCTGAAGGGAACCTACAGGAACAGAGTGACCAGAACAGGATCCCCTCCCTATGGTTTTTAGTAGGCCTCATAAAGATAGTTTCTGCTAGCAAGCTTTAACTGAGAGGCACAGCACAGTCGCTAGTAGGGTGAAATTACTTTCTTGACAGTTCATTACAAACAGATCATCGCTGCAAACCACCTAAGAATGCCTTCACAACAAAAAGTTATCAGTCAGGATCGGTGAGATGGCTTGATGTTTAAGAACATTTGCTGCTCTTACAGAGGACCTGAGTTTAGTCCCCAGAACCCACATGAAGGCTTACAACCACCTATAGCTCCAATTCCAGGGCATCTGACACCTTCTTCCAGCATACACAAGGTGCATTTACAGGCATGCAGACATTCATACACACAAACACACACACACACACACACACACACACACACACACACACACACACACACACACACACGATAAACTTTAAAAAAGAAAAGCATTTATCCTTCTAGAGATATAGCTCAGTTGACAGCCTGATTATCTTGTATAAGCCCTGATCATGCTGGGATTGCATAAATCAGCATTTAGTAGCGTAGAGGCAGGAAGACTAGGAGTTCACAGTCATCTTTAACTACCTAGGGAACTGGAGGCCAGCCTTGACTAGAAAATTAGCATTCAAATATTGATAGTAGGTAGGATTTGTCTTGAAAATCTATGGTCTCAATCGCGATTTCTTATAGTTTTCATGCTACTATTGTGTGTATGATGGCAAAGGTGTGAGAGCACATGTGTGAGGATCAACTTGGGGAGTTGGTTCTCTCTTTCCATATTGATGTGGGTTCTAGGATCAGGTCACTAGGTTTACATGGCCAGTGCCTTTCCCCACTGAGCCTCTGTGTCCTGCCTCCACACTGTTCCAGAAGTACTCATGCCCATCTGTTCTCTCGGTGTGTCAAGTCCCATGATCCCTTAAGTAACTGAAACTGCTCGGATCAACAGAATAGATAAAGTTCAAAGGAGGATCTGTGGGAGAAACTGAGGGTAAGGCATGAAGATAGGGGATCTCGGGAAAGTAGTGACTTGCTACCCCTCAGGAGCACCACACTCCAGGACCTCTGGGGCTTGGAGGACTAGAGCCTTTTGGCTCCACCACTGTGTTCACCTCTGTGGGTCCCCGAGGCTTCTGTGATGCAGATCCCAGGTCTGTCTTTCAAAGACCTTAGCTCCCCAGGGCTGTAGAGACATGGACAAGGCTTTCCAGCTGTCACTGCTCCTTTGTTGACTCCATTCACTATCTCAAAGCCACAAGACGGTTATGGAGAAATTAAATGTTGACATGCCACAACTGCCAACTGGTCTTGCACAAGGTAAGAGTCCTAGCAAAGCCTGAATTCGCTAGCCTTCCTCTATAGTCAGATTGGTGACTACCATAATTGTTGTCATAGGACCTACATCCAGTGACTGATGGAAGCAGATGCAGACACCCAGAGCCAAGCACTTGGCCAAACGCCTGGAGTTCAGTTGAAGAGAGGGAGGAACAACTAGAGAGCAATAGGGGTCAAGAACACGGTGGAGAAAACCACAGGGACAGCCAACCCGAGCTAATGGGAGGTCAGGTCATGGACTCTGGCCTGACAGCTGGAGAGTGTGGGGATTCAATAAAAGTTTCAGAAGTTTTGGAGATATCAGAGGGACTCTACCCACAGTCTATGTGGGGGGTTAGTAAAAGCTCCAGAAGTCCCAGAGCTCTAACCACAGTCAGTCTAGGAAAATCAGAGTGGTGATTCAAACCTTTAATCCCAGCACAGGGAGTATCCTGGGAGTGGTGACCTACACCCTTAATCCCAACTGAGTCAAGGTCACTTCAGATTATAGAAGGAATTCCAGGCTCCCAAGCAGGCAGTATTTACAAAAGGGTACTTAAGACAGGATAGAAACACAGAGGGAAGCCATTCCAAGGGAAGCGAGGCTGAGGAAGCTGGAAGACAGCTGGGTAAGATCTTACTGTGGTGTTTATTCCCTCTAGTATCTCCAACTTCTTCAGAGATCTATCCCTGAGTCTCATTCATTCTTGCGACAGGAGAGCCTACACGGAACCCAGCTAGGCCCTCTGAATGAGGGAGACAGTTGCATCAATGAAGTTGTTAATGGACCCCTAGCCATAGGAGCAGGAGTTATCTCAGATACATGAACTGGCTTTTCAGAGCCCACTCCTTATGGTGGGATGCCTTGTTCGGCCTTGATACAGGGAGAAAGGGATGGGTTCTGCTTCAACTCCATGTCAGCCTGTGTTGACTACTCAAGGGAGGTCTTACCCCCTTTGAGGGGTGGATAGGAAGTGGGTTTGGAAGTGGGAGAAGGGGAAGCAGGGAAAGAGTGAAGGGTATGTAAGAGAAATTTTATTAATAAATAAATGTAAAGAATCTGTTACTCAGTATCAGGAGTCCTAATAGGGTTTCTGGTCTTACTTCTCCCACCAGTGCCTGGGGGCTTTAATTAAACCCTGGAAGGAGGGGCCCCGTAGGGAGTCCCTTGCATAGCTTGTGAGGAGGTGGCTGGAATCCCGACTCCAGCTCTCTGAGGCTTAGGGGTGTCATGTCACTTTCTTACTCCTCACTTTTCTCATCTGTAGCCAACAGCTGACACTCCTGCCTGCTGCTCTCAGGTGTAGTTGACTCTAGAAAGGCTTCGTCCCTTTCCCTAAGCCTTCACCCCAATCTTGTGTAAAGTAAGTGTCAGTCAGGCTTCTCTTGAGAAACAGAACCAATAGGGTGGAGGGAGAGGGACCGAGCAACTGCAGAGACGGACAGGTATGAAATGTGCAGAAGAGGGGGGACTGGACACAGCCAGGCTTCAGCATCCCAGCTGTGACTCAAGGCCCACTCCAGGAAGTAGTTTGCTTCGGAAGTCTTCAGCTGACAGATGGAGGCCCACCCTCCTTACACAAAACAATCTCCTTCATTTAAAATCAGCTGTTCACAAGTGTTAGTCATAGCAATATCTAGATTAGTGTTTAAACAGTGGATCTCGTGGCCAAGCTAAGTTTACATGTAACATTTGACCATCACAGAAATATCACTCACTTTTTACATATGAGGAGAGTGAAGCCCAGGACCTGTACTGACTTCTTGAGGCTGGAGGAGGGAATATAGGAGGATATGGACACTGGATAGGTTTGTAAGAATCAGTTTTAAAACACACGTGGCACAAGCCTTTAAACCTCAGCACTTGGGAGGCAGAGGCAGGTAAATATCTGTGAGTTCGAGGCCAGTTTGGTCTATAGATCTAGGACAGCCAGGGCTACATGAAGAAACTCTCTCTCTCTCTCTCTCTCTCTCTCTCTCTCTCTCTCTCTCTCTCTCTCTCTCTCTCACACACACACACACACACACACACACACACACACACACACACACACACACACACTCACACACACACTCACACACACACTCGCCTGGCTTTCTCATGGACGACCATTCTATTGTTAGCATGAAGAAGGGATGGGGATATTATTGGACCTAGGTGAGGAGGCAGAAAGAACAGGTCCTATTGTCTATTATTAAAGGAAAGTTATTAAGGAGCCTATCTCCTTCCAGGGATTCCCAGGAAAAAGCTCAGAGCCACTGACCATGCACAAATGATGTGGAATGGGTGATGTCTCCAAGTGTGTGGAGTCTGGAAGTAATCTTGCCTCCTGAGATCTTGGCTGGCTATGGAGTATTCCTGGGATGTAGACCAGGCTGGCCTGGAGTTTACAGAGATCTGCCTGCCTCTGCCTCTCAAGTCCTGGAATTAAAGGTGTGTGCCACCACCACCTGGCTGTAAATTACATTTTTATTAATTTAACATGTATTTGACTGCATGTATGTGGAAGTCAGAGGGCAATTTGGAGAAGTTGGTTCTCTTCTACTGTGTGGAGATCCTAGGGACTGAACTCAGATTGTCAGGCGTGACAGCAAGTGCCTTAACTCACTGATCCATCTAGTTAGCCAGGCATTACTTTTCAAGCAAAAACAATCAAAAATCATGTTATGTAGATTCTCTAAAAATAAACTAAAAGCAAAACATAAACATTAAAAACAAAATATGACCTGAGCCAAGCAGATATCTAGGCCATAATTTGTTGTGTGAGGCTGGAGGCCTAGATTCTGGGGATCTCTGGAGCCTTCTGTGTGGTGATATATTATGTATCAAATAAAGATTGCCTGAAGATTAGAGGGCAGAGCCAGCCATAGAGTTAGTCATAGAAGTCAGGCAGTGGTGGCACATGCCTTTAGTCCTAGCCAGGGAGGGGTGGGGGCAAGAAGTAGAGATCCACTTGGAACTCTACTCTGAATTCAAGGCCAAACACAGCCTTCAGTTTCAGCCCTTGGGATCCCATGTCTCTGCTCCCAGTCCTTGGAAAACATGGGCCTTTAATCCCAGCACTAGGAAGGAGGTGAAATTGCTGGGCAGAGAAAGAAACATAAGGTAGGAGGAGACAGAGTTTCAGCCTGAGCTTCCCTTGGCTTTCCCCATTCAGTCTAAGCATTTCTGGAGATAGGATCAGCCTGAGGAGCTGATTAGGTGAGAAGAGGCTGTGGCTTGTTCCTCTGTCTCTCTGATCTTTTAGTTTTCCCCCAATATCTGGCTCCGTGTTTTATTATAATACCAATTAGGATTCATGCCACACTTCTGGGCATGTCCTGATCTCTAGAACGGGGTTGGAGGTGGGCTGTCCTGTGAGGGCTCCAATGAAGACCTGCCTCTGGAAGCATTAAAAGCCCTGTTCTGTTGTGGTAGATCCACCAGAGAAGACTGACTGGATGTGGGTTTAAGCCAATAGAAAGTATTAGCTGACCCACAACTACACTAGATGTTTGAGATCTCAGTTTAGCCCTGAGCTTTTCTCAGGGTGTGCTTTTAAGCACAAAAACCATATTCTTGATATACTTCAGTTAACAAGAGCAGTTAGCCAGAAGAGGAAGTACAGAAGCCAAAAAGCAAGGTTTAGAGATTTCCCGAGAGCTGTGGGCTTCCATGGATTAGGTCTTTGCTTTAGTTTTGGTGGGCGGTGCTGTCTATGTACTGGGTTTTATTTACAGCCTGGATGATACTTCCATCATGGAGTCAGTTGTGATAAGATATGGGACCCTGTTACAGCTCTCCTCCAGCCAGAGCCCACAATCCCACCCTCAACTTCATAAACAGAAGTCAGGGACTACACCGATCCTCCTGGCCCAGGTCAACCAGCACCTGAAGTTGTTCCAAAGGCAGGGACAAAGCAAAGCAGGTGCCTCAATCTCTCTCCTCAGCTCTTACATCCATCTCACACAGGGGCTCCTGGGGTGTAAACCTGGGGTTCACATTTCCAGCCCTCCAGGGAAGAGCTGGGCTGCCCGGTAGCCCTCACCTACTTGTACCTGTGAGTACGTATAAGATGTCCCTCTGGTCCAAAGCTACAGCAAGCAGTAGCAGCCTGAGGTGGAAGACTTTCTTTTCTTTTCACTTTGGATTTGCATTGCTGGGAAATGAATCTGACAGTGAGCATGCTAGGCAGCACTGTCCCCTACTACCAGGGTCTCCTTCGGGGGAAGCCAAAGCCAAAAGAGTGGTAATCAGTTAAGACTAGCTAGTGAGCTTCTTATAGAGGGGTACTGCTCAAAACAGCTTGTGAGGCCCAGAGTAAGAAGTGGGGATTCTGGGGTGAGGGTTGTTGACATTTTCCCTCTGCCTTGACCGCTGGCTGGGTGCTATGTGCAGCAGTCCCTGACTGTGACAGTGACGCAGACTGGCTGAGAAATAGTAAGGTCTCCACGTCATTCCTAGAATGAGGGCTGACCTTGCTTGAACTCCAGCGGTTTGAGCACCCATGCTCAGGGCCAGAGCAGCAGATAAGAGCAGTGTATGCTGTAGCTCGAGGTGGGGGGTAGGATGGGGAGAGAGAGGGAAGGGAAGGATCCTTGGAGAAAAGAGGACTTGCACTAGAGGCAGCAACCCTGGAGAGAATGGCTGCTGGACCAGCACAGGGCTCATGTAGACACAAACGAGGCAGGTGAGGCTGCTCCTGCTTCACAGAGATGGAAGTTGACACTTCCAACTTGAGCATCTGCTCAACAAGTTGGGATGTAGCAGTACTAAGATTAGAACTCTTGGATTTAGCTTTGTCCTTTGGGGTCTTAAAAACAAACTATTGGAGTGGCGTATCCCTACACGTGGCCCTAAGAGACCCAGCACCCTCAGCTCCGGAAGGGTGGTCTGTTTAAAATACAGATTCCTGGTTCAAAAAATCCAGATTTGGGCAGAACCTTGGTAGTGATTCTTTCATTTTGACACTGTGGCTCACTGAAGGTCTCTCTGGTCTAACCTACTGTCCCAGCTGCTGGCTGCTGGATACAAGCGGACAAACTATTCAGGCTGACTCACATGCCATGCTCCCCTCCCACAGGCCTGGGACTCTCCACTCCTGTCTTTACCCAGCATTCTCCCAGCACTACATTGACCCACCCTTCCAGCCAGCACCTACTTCTTGAGGACCTGAAGTCTCCCTCCTTCCTGTTGAAGTAATAGTTCCTCTATTTGGAATTGTTTACAACATCCTATTTCACTTTCCTTGTGGGTGGGCCTCCTAGCCCCCCACCCCCCCACCCTCCCACCCCCGCCCCTTCATTAAACAGGAAATTCCCAGTGAGCTGGATACTGTGAGTTTAAACAATAAGCCTCTGCAGTAATGACTTCACCCTGACACTCCTGTCGATGACAATGTAGTGGGAAAGCTTTGCAAATGAGGAAATCAAGCCTTGGCTATGAAGGCCAAAGCCGACTGAGATTCAGAGCTGAATTTAGAACTCATGTTTGCTCCAGTATCAGTTTGCTCTGCTTTACTACTCACCACCCAAACAGCTCCCAAGATAGCTGGGCAATAGGCATTATGATCCCATTGCCCAGAGAAACACAGTCACTTGGCACCTAGTCTTAGCTCTCTCTTTTCTCTGACTGATAGGTACTACCTCTTAGCAAGATGGTAGCCAGGGCATGGGATGACTAAACCAGAGTCCTCCCTCATCCTGGCCTTCCCCCAGTGCCACTCAGGACTCAGGTGCCTCCTCTGCAGTCACAGACTCACCGTGCCTGTCTTAGAGCTAGCTGGGGATTCAGAGGGAATCAGGAAGTACCTGGGCACACCTCCATCTTTATCATTTTGAACTTTGTTCTGCTTATGGATGTCCAGCTGGGAAAGAAGCAACCAGACCGATTCTTTCCCCAACTGAAGGAGGGCAGCTCTTGGCACCAGTCCAGCCTAACCCAGTCTGGGGCAAGCTGAGAAGGGTGTGGAGTAAGGAAGCCAGGTTGGCGTTCCTGAGAGACTGCCAAGCCCTACCCCTCAGGTGAGGTTTCAGGCAGGACTCCTCTGAACTCGAGGTGAGAACCAGCCTGCTTCCATTTTAGGCTTAAAAGTCATCTTACAGTAAAGACAAACTAGGTTCATTCCTGTTTATAATTAAACCTCTGCTTCTCAGGGATTGGGCTATGCCCCACATGTAACCTTAACTACAAATGGTTCTGCACTGCTTATTCCAGGAAATGGCAACTGTATCTTTGTTTCAAAAAGTTATAACCATCTTGCAACCTTTTGTTTCAAAAGGTTGTCATGACTGCCTGTTGTTATGACCACCTTACAACCACAATGCAATCATGTCTTTGTTTCAAGAGGTCTTTATGACTAACTTGTTCTGCTTATGTTCTGCCCCTAAGCCTATCTATTTTGCCTTTAAATTCCTCATTTGGAACCCTCCCTACTCCTGAGAGCCATAGAAGCCCTGTGTTCCTCACATGCAATGCTGACCTTTCAAACCCCACTTTAGGGGGAGGCAGACCATGTACACAAATAAAAACAAAGTTTGCTTTAATTAATTACTTGCTTTAATTAATTTGGTCATGATGATTTGGGTTGGTGTACCCTTCTTATCTTTGAGATTAACACAGGATGGAGTACTAAACCATTTAATTGGTGTGCATCACCGTCAGCAAGGACTTTGGACAATGTTCAATACAAGAGCCAATTGTTGTGGCACATTATGTAACCCCAGCATTTGAGACAGAAGCAGGAGAATCTGGGAAAGTTTGAGGCCAGCTTGGCCAACAAAGCAAGACCCTGACTCACAAAACCAACAACAAAAAACAAAACAAAACAAAAAAACAAACCAGGGTCTGGGATGTAGTTCAGTCAGCCGAGTTTGTCCCACAAGACCCTGGGTTCATCCTCAGCACTATACACTCCAGGCATGGTGGCACATATCTGTAATCCCAGCACTGGGGAGGTAGAGGCAGGATGACTAAAAATCAAGGTCATCCTTGACTATGTAACAACTTTGAGGCCAGCCTGGATTGACTACATGAAACTTTATCTTAAAATAAAACCAAGAGCAGTAACTTACAACTGTTAAGCGCTGTCACCTTCACGGGTGGCTAGGGGTGTGGAGCTATGGACTCCATCTGGCCAGTTCCTCAGTTCCCTCTTCTCTTCAATTCGGACCAGAATGTGCCACCACTGGGTTCCTTCTGCGGCTGCTTCTTCAATTTGATGTCCAAGACCCCTCAGCACATCCTTACCAGGGCTATCCTATTCCTGGGCCATCCATCCAGTCATTGGCCTGTCATTGCCACAAACAAAAATTAAGACCCTAGTTGATCAGGTTTTTAAGATGTGTTCGTAACCTCCTTCCTGTAGTCCAAGAAACCCTTTTAGCAGGTAGGTTCCTGAAAGAATGGTTTGTGCCCTACACGGGGCGGGGAGGGGGGTAGGGGGGTCTGACGCACAGTGCTGTATGTGGAAGATGACAAAGGACCGAAGGACGGGGTCCAAAGGGGGACGTGCCCACCCACCGCCTTGCTTTCCTGTTCCTGGAAGCGTAGGCCTAAGTCACAGTCCACCAGCTGGAGCAGAGCCCACAATGATAGACGTACCACCCTGCCCCGCCGACTACCTCGCGCCTGCGCCGGACAGGCCGCACCCACGGCGCATGCGCGGCGGCCACTCCGGCTCTATATTAGGGCCGCAGCGGTTGCGTCCTCAGGCTGCTATAGTGGACAAGGGCATTGGTCCGTCTAGCGCCCTCTGCTCGAGTGCCCACCGCCGCCCCGCCGAGAGCCCGCGCAGGTAAGGGCCGCGCTCAGTGGTCGCGGGAGGTCGGCGCGCCCCGCCACCGCGGCCACACGCCCCATCCCCCTCCGGCCCCCACCTTGGCTCAACGTCCACCACCCTCTTTACCTCTCAGGCTACATAAGAGGCCCCGTTCCGTCCCCTCCTGACATTCGGCATTTGACAGGCGGCTTCAGACTCCCCTTCCTACCCTTGCCATTCTCGAGCTTGCGACCCCGGGGAACCTATGACTCACCGCTGACCCCCTTCCACCAGCCCCGGCTCTCTGGACTGGCCAGCCCTGCTCCTGTCCGAGTCATTCCTGACCCGACCCTTCCTTCTTTCTGCCCCCTTTCCCGGTTCCAGCTGTAGGACCATGACCTTGTCTCGGGAACTCAGGGCTGGTCTAGACTCTTATCCCTTCTTCGGATTGGTAGGATCCTCATGCGTCCTCCCTACGTGGATAGGTGACAGTGTCTTCTTCCCTAGTCTTACTGTTGCCCCTGGATGTGTGCTAAGGTGTCTCACCTACACTGCATACCCTTCGAGTAGCCTCTGGCCTCTCACACCTAGTCTGCTTTGTCCGTCATCTCTTCCAGCCCCTTGGTTATTATTAATTCTTCCTATCTACTCCAGTGAAGTTGCTTTGCGGGGCAGGCTTTTATGAATGAAGTTGGTGACCCGACATTGGTAGAATGTGGCCACCACTCCTTACTGAGTCCTGTGTCAAGGCTGTGGTTAGTTTGGTTTCTTCGTTTTTGTGTTGAGTGAGATGTATATCTGGGGCACCCTTGACAGAACCCCACGGTGGATTCTTCTACAGGAGCCAGCACCTTTGCAGACATGGAGACTGTGGTTCGACGGTGCCCATTCTTATCTCGAGTCCCTCAGGCCTTTCTGCAGAAAGCAGGAAAATCCTTGTTGTTCTATGCCCAAAACTGCCCCAAGATGATGGAAGTTGGGACCAAGCCAGCCCCTCGAGCCCTGTCCACTTCAGCAGTACACTGCCAGCAGATCAAAGAAACTCCTCCAGCCGATGAGAGTGAGTATTGTTAGCAGTGAGGAACACTCCTTGGTGGGTAGGGCCACTCTGAGGGAGGGATTAACACTGTGTATGGGTAGGTGTCATCTTGTGTAACTGACCCTCTGACTCCTGGATTAGGAGCTTTTTCATGTACCTGGATTTAAAAGTGAAACAATGCAGGTTTCTGGGTTGCATGTCAGGGCCGCTGGGTCTTAGCTTTTCCTCATTGTCTTTTATGAGCAGTCACTTAAAACCTTTTCCTCAGTAAAGATTTGGCCTTTGACTCGTTATTTTAAAATCTGTTTAGTATTTTTAGGCAAGGTCTCACTTTGTTTCATAGGCAAGCCTGGAACTCACTGTGTCCCTGGGCTGGAACTCACTGTGTCCCCGGGCTGGCCAGAGTCATGACCCTGGCTCTGTCCCCTCAGTGCTGACGTCACAGACCTGAACCACTGTTGCCAATTTTTTTTTATTTTTTAAGAGATCTATTCACTTTATTTTATGTGTATGAGTGTTTGGCCACACCACATACATGCCTGGTGCACAAGGAGGCTGGAAGAGGGGATCAGATCCTCTGGAGAGTTACAGATGGTTGTGTGCTGGAAATTCAACTAGAGTCCTCTGGAAGAACTGTCTTTTTAGGGGGGGGGGCATTGTTTGTTTGTTTTCCCTTTTAAGCAAAAATAATTGTTTTGGTAAAATGCATATAACATAAAATTTACCATTTTAGCTTTTTATTTCCTTATTGAAGTCTCATAATATCACCCAGATTACCCTCCAGTTTGTGACAATTCTCCTGCCTTAGCCTTTTAAGGTCTAGGATTATAAGCATGCACCACTACAGTGTCCATTTAATCATTTAAGTGTGCAATTCATTAGTATTACATACATTCATGTTGTTCTGCCACCATTCAATTCCAGAACTTACTTTCTTCCCAAACTAAATTAACTCCCATACTCCTTCCCCCAGTGCCTGGCAACCAGCACTCTGCTGTCTGTGTTTGAGGCTCTGCTGCTCTAGGTGTGTTACGTAAGTGAGGCCTGGTATTAGTGATTGTCAGTGCATGGATCAGACAGCGAATTTTTAATGAACAGACCAGAATAGTCTTCTTGGTCAGATTCTGCCAGGAGAGGGGCTTTTCAGAGTCCACCTAATCCTAGTGAATGTTTCACCACTCTACAGGGTGTGAACCTGGAGGAAAGGAGTATTTGTTCTGTAAGTGGGCGGGACTTAGTCCTTCAGGGGATTTCGGGTCCAGAGTTAGTTATCTTTACTCAGCATGTCCATAGCGGCCATGTTTGAGTTAGAAGGCTCATTTTCCTCTCTGTTGTCTAGACTTTCCATAACAGATCTACATCACTTGTAAAATTAAGTTAATTTCAAAATAACATTTCTCGACTTCCTTTTATAGAAAATGTTATGGAAACTGTATTTGAGACAACTTATCCAAGTTGTAGAAAGAACAGCCAATGACTCATGGGAATATTCTAAAGTGATGAAGGAAGACTTTTCTAGAAGGAAGGTGAGCACATTGCTCAAGGGATCGAGGAGTGACTGTAACTCAGAGCACAAAACCAGCCAGCTGTGTCCTGTCAGCAGTTTTCTTTGAATTTAAACTAGAAAGTAGGTGAGCTGTGTGAATGTAACTGGGGTCTTTCCAGGCATACTAACAGTTGGACTCAGAGAGGCATGTAAAGATCTAAGTGATAGCCCCCTTTTTTTTCAGGAGTATTTTTTTTAAACTGTTTGAGCTTTATTAGGCTCTATTTAGGAAATATGAAGAGAAAATAACTGTGTGACTGCTTCCAGTTGCCTCAGGAGCATTATTCTCCTGAAGTATGCTGAGTGTACATGGGGTAGAAATTACTGACATTGATCCAAGTCAAAAGCTTTGGAGGCTAAGCGCACACATAATCCCGGCACTTAGGAGGCTGAGGCAGGATTGCCAAGTCAAGCATCATAGACTGCATAGCAAGACTCTTTTTTTAAGAAATGAAGAAAGAATGTTGGGTTGCCTGAAAGTATAAAATAGTGATGGTGGATTTATAAGGAGAACACCTGTGAGTCTGAGAGGTACCTGGCATGGGCCACACCCTTCAGAGGACTGCTGTTATGGTGAGGCAGGTGAGAACGGGTATTAGCAGAGTTTAACAAAGGTAAACTCAAGCACAGGTTACAGACTAGAAGGAGAGTAAGTGTGAGGCGATGAGACTCAGTGACTGGCTTGTGCAGTTGGCAAACATGTCTGATGCCTCATTCTTTCCGTTTCCTTCCGCAGAAGAGAAAACTGCCAAAGTCCCAGCCCAACAGGCTCCTGATGAATCCCAGCAGATTCCAGATGGCACACAGCTTTCGTCTGGACACCCATCATCAGCTACAAGCCAGGGCTCTGGGAGCAAGTGCCCTTTCCTGGCCGCACAGCTGAGCCAGACAGGCAGCAGTGTCTTCCGAAAGGCCAGCCTGGAGCTTCAGGAGGATGTGCAGGAAATGCATGCTGTGAGGAAAGGTAACAGAAATGATTCTGGCTAGTGGGAAGAGGGAGCCTGAATTTGGGCTCCTGGGACCTCCAGTTTATATGTGAGCATAATAACAATGGGAATACCTTCCTCTTTTAGTGACAAAGAGGAAGGAAGGTCTTCATGCTAGGCAGTCTGGACTGTATTGCAAAATGTGGGACTTGCTTTCTGGTGAAGGTGTGGGAGGTAACCAGCTTCCCAAGTCATGCTCCCTTTCTGGAAATAAGCTGTAGTCTTGAACAGAGGCCAGCTTTCATCTTCTTTAGTAGGATGAATGTAGAATATTGGGATTGCTACAGGGCTAGCCTGGGACTCCCAAGCTGTGTCCTACTGATGGTCATAGAAGGGTGACCTTAACCTCATCTTAACTTCCAATGGCCCCTAAAAGCCTCAGCATGCTGAGCATGGTGGCACACACCTTTAATTCCATTGCTGAGAGGCAGAGACAGGAGGGTCTTGAGTTCAAGGCCAGCTTGGGCTACAAGAAGACTATCTCAAAAAACCAAAAAGAAGTCCAGGACCAAATGCCACTAACGTAAGCACAGTGAAGGAAGAGATGCTCCATGTACCCTGTTACAACTAATTTTGGTTATGATTTTTTTCTATGAAGTAGGCAGTACTTTTTTTGGTTTTGTGTTTTATTTTGAGACAGGGCCTCACTATGTAGCACAATCTGGCCTCAGACTTACAGAGATCTGCCTGACTCTGCCTCCCAAGAGCTCAAACTAAATCCATGTATAAAGATGCCCAAACAATAAGCTATTTGGGGGGAACAACTGATTTTAATATTTTGGCTGCATGTATGTCTGTGCATCAACATGCGCCTGGTGCCCAAGGAGGCCAGAAGAAGGCATCAGATCCCAGAACCGTAGTTACAGACAGCTGTGAGCCACCATACGGATGGATGCTGGGGACCAAACCCAGGTTCTCCAGATGAGCCAGGGCTTTAGCTGATGAATTGTCTTCAGCTACTCCCACCCCCACTCCTGTAAGCTATTTTTGACAGCACGCCTAGAAGGT
This sequence comes from Phyllotis vaccarum, assembly GCA_033318265.1. Lineage (NCBI taxonomy): Eukaryota > Metazoa > Chordata > Mammalia > Rodentia > Cricetidae > Phyllotis > Phyllotis vaccarum. Next base: position 103,723,581 of record JARWLC010000004.1, read on the forward strand.
GTTGTGAACTAAGAGGAAGAAGTCTATCTTTTATGCCTCTTGTTTCTTTGGTGATAGAGGTTGCCCAAAGCTCGGTGACCCCCAGTGTGATCAATGTGAAAACCGATGGAGACGACCCGAGCCAACTGCTAAAGAACTTTCAGGATATCATGCGAAAGCAAAGGCCAGAAAGAGTGTCTCATCTTCTTCAGGATAACTTGCCAAAATGTGAGTCTTCATTTGTGAGTTCAACGTGTGTCAAATTAAGTGTGAAGGTGTATGGTGTGGCCCCTGCTGGAGTACTGTTGGGCTTCATGGGCAATGAATGCTACCGATAATTCTCTCTTTTATTACCCATGGCCTGTGTGCTGGACAGTGTGCCGACACCTGCCCAGTCAGTCTTGTTCACCCTTCACAGTGTTAGGACATCATTCTAGTCCTGAGTGTGGAGTGCCATGAAATGACCAAATCATATTTGAACTCAGGCCTGTCCTTCCCCAAACCTGAATATTCTTCTTAAAATCAGCACCGTCTCTTGCTTGTTTCTGTTTTAGCTGTTTCTACTTTTCAATATGATCGTTTCTTTGAGAAAAAAATTGATGAAAAAAAAGATGACCATACCTACCGGGTTTTTAAGACTGTGAACCGGAGAGCACAAATCTTCCCTATGGCAGATGACTACACAGACTCCCTCATCACCAAGAAGCAGGTGTCAGTCTGGTGCAGTAATGACTACCTGGGCATGAGTCGACACCCGCGCGTGTGTGGGGCAGTCATGTGAGTAGCTGTCAGTTCTAGACCCCACTGGCATTATTTGGCAAGAGTATATAGTTTATACAGCTGGACATTTTATGAGAGAATATCTAGCCACTGACATTGTGCCGTAGTGATGCACTGCTATTCTTCATGGAGCCAGCTCTCTTCTCCTGCTTCACAGGAATTCGGGGACAAGCTCAGGTCACCAGGCCTTACAGTAAATCCCCTTTACCTGCTGAACCATCTGACAGGTGCAATGTTATTAGCCTTTGAAAATCTCTATTGAGACTTTTTAGAGAAGAATGTGAAGATACTGGATAAGGCTGTGTCAGAGGGTGTGTGTAAAAGGATGACGTTCCCATCTTTGTCCTCGGGGAGGCCTGGAGTGGCTTGACAGAGCTGCTCGTCAAATTCTCATAGAGACTCGCTAAAGAAAGTCCTGTGGGGGGCTGAGCAATAGCATGCGTGTGTCCTGATGTGTGACTGTTTTGCCACCTTCTAGATTGTGCTGTCCCTTAATGGATTATCAGGGCAATGATTATGCTTAGAAAAAGAAACCTTTGTTTGAGTTACTTGGCTAATATGTCCTTTTTAAAAAAATAATTTAACTTAATTTAATAATTTAATTTATATGTATTGGTATGAAGTATCAGATCCCTGGAATGGGAGTTAGAGCTACATAGTAAGATCCCATTTCAAAAAATAAAATAAAATAAAATGAAATAAAAATTGAACCATGAGTTGTCTTGCTTACTTGAGATATGATCATGGTTTGTTGTTTTTTTATGTGTTCTGGGGTTACAGGCACATATTTCATGCCTGTTTATGCAGCACTAGAGATTGAACCCAGGGCTTTGTGTATACTAAGCAAGCACTCTACAGCAGAGCTCCATTCCCAGCGTGTGCACGTGGTGTGTGTGTGTGTGTGTGTGTTGTGAACTTGTGTGTTTATATTGTGTATTTATGTGTGTTATGTACTTGTATGTGTGAGGTGGGGTAGGGTGTGCTTGGAGGACCAAGGTCAGCATTAGGTCTTTCCTCCATAGCCTTTCACCTGTGTTTTTGAGGCCCCTGTGCTCCAGTGCTGGGGTTGTAGGAATGTAAGTCCCCTGCATTTTAAATGAGTTCTGGGGCTGGAGAGATGGCTCAGAAGTTGAGCACTGGCTGCTCTTCCAGAGGTCCTGAGTTCAATTCCCAGCAACCACATGGTGGCTCACAACCATCTGTAATGAGATCTGGTGCCCTCTTCTGGCCTGCAGGTGTACATGCAGCGGGAACACTATATAAATAATAAATAAACAAGTAAATAACTGTCTCAGATCTGAACCATGTAGGATCAGTATTTCATGTGTTTTTAACAGGGAGACTGTGAAACAGCACGGGGCTGGAGCCGGCGGAACTAGGAATATCTCTGGAACCAGCAAGTTCCATGTGGAGCTGGAGCAGGAGCTGGCCGACCTCCATGGCAAGGATGCAGCACTCCTGTTTTCCTCCTGCTTTGTAGCCAACGACTCCACCCTCTTCACTCTGGCTAAGATGATGCCAGGTAAGGAAGCCCCGTGTCAGCGCCCTAGCACATTTGAGGGTTCTGCCCAATGACAAGAACACTGGGTATAAAGAAGGCCCGTTCCAGCCCCGTGTCTGCACAAGGCGCTGACTGCATGCTGGAGTTCCAGCAGACAGTGATCACTGATGACCGAAACAGGGAAGGCCCTGTCCTTAAGCTCCTGACCCAGTGGATTCTGTTTTCCAAGAAGTTCCTTTAGCAAATGCGTCATTGCCTTTAGTCATGTATCTTCACTGAGTTTGGGAAAGGGACCCATCCTGCCTCAGATGCTGGACTTCTAAGTATGTGACATTGTGGCTTTTAGGGTTCTTCTCTGTGGTTTTGGGTTTCATGATGCTGGGATGGAACCCAGTGCATCAGCTCATGTGGATGAGTGCTTTGCTGCTGAACTCCACCCTGGTAGCCCTGGGGTATCTGCCTTTGCATTTTCCCAGAAGAGAAGCAGGAGCTAGCTACTGGTGTCAGGACAAGTACTGGCTCATGGTACTTTTTGTAGTGAAGATTTTGAAGAAACTATCAGCAGAAAAAGGTCCAGGATGCAAATTGTCTTTGATGCTTCTGCCACTAAGTAGCATTTTTCTCCCATTAGGCTGTGAAATTTATTCAGATTCTGGAAACCATGCCTCCATGATCCAGGGGATCCGTAACAGTCGAGTGCCAAAATATATTTTCCGCCACAATGATGTCAACCATCTCAGAGAACTGCTGCAAAGATCCGACCCCTCAGTCCCCAAGATCGTAGCATTTGAAACTGTTCATTCAATGGATGGTAAGTCTACACAGAGACTAACCTGAGGCCTGAGATGCAGAACTTGCTTGACCTGTTTAAAAAGTATGGTGTGTGGGCCCTGCAGATGGTTGTCAAGCTTCTGCTTAACTGTGTACAAGGTCCTGCACTCAACTCCAGAAACAAACAAAAATAAGATGCTTCCTTTTGGCTTTGCATTTTTTCCCCTCTGTTGGGATTTTGTAATTGAGAGACATTCTATGAATGGGTTAACTGGGTTTTCTGCTCTGGCTGTGGCTAGAATATATGACCTCAAGGCAAACGAGAAACCGGGGGAAGTTCATTTCCTCTCTAGTATTAAAAATGACCCCACAGAATGTTCGATATGCCGGGTAGCACACACCTTTAATCCCAGCACTTGAGAGGCAGTCATAGATGGTTCTGAGTTCAAAGCTAGAAGCCTGGTCTACAGATCAAGTTCCAGGGTGGGCAGGGCTATACAGAGAAACCCTGTCTCAAAAATATCATAAAAAGAGTTTAAGTACTTTGCTTTGGCTCTAACCATGACTACTAACATTTTCTTTGGCTTTCTTTAGGAGCAGTATGCCCCCTGGAAGAGCTATGTGATGTTGCCCATGAGTTTGGAGCAATCACATTTGTGGATGAGGTTCATGCAGTGGGACTGTACGGGGCTCGAGGTGGAGGGATTGGTGATCGGGATGGAGTCATGGCAAAAATGGACATCATTTCTGGGACACTTGGTATGAATGCTTTGTAAATTCTGCCCTTTTGCACTGAGCTTAGAGATATATAACAAGACCAATGCCTGGCTGGTCTAACTAGCACCAGAGGAAGCAGTGTGATGTCATGTAAAGCCTGGACTGTTTCTCTTTGTGAATTTTCTTTTCATAAGATGGGATCTCAGTCTCTAGCCCAGGCTGGCCTCATGGCAGCCCTCCTTTTGAAGGTGTGCCGCCATTTCCATTTGCAGTGAATTTTTTTCTCCCAGTGAATGCTAGTCCAGCTTTGAAGCAATCTTGGGGACATGGAGCTTCATAGACTCCTACAGCTAAATGTGACAGAAATTATGTCTTGCCATCTGAGCTCATGGCAGCCATACTTGTGACTCTTGCTACATGCTGACAAAAGCCTTCATTCTGTGGTGCTGAATTCAAAAGGAGAGCATGCTCCTGTGCTTTCTGTTTCTCTGCTGGTGTTGGGAAGTGCCATGCACTGTGTCTAACACAGGGAGCAGGATCCAGCTGTCCCAGCCAGTCCCTTGGCTCATCCTGGCCTTCAGTCCTCACTGTGTTACTCCACAGTTGTAGCCTTGGCCTGGGGCCGACCTTTCCATGCCTGTTTTGGTTTTTCTCCATCAATATGATGGAGACCGCAATAAAATCTGCATCAGAACCCCTATGGAGAAGAGACATGAGTTGTTTATAGATCATTACTATTGATGTTGCCTTTGCCTGTGAGAATCATTGAGCAATTATAGACATTTGAAGGTTTTTATTTTTTTCCCTTTAAACATCTAAAATTTGTTAAGGGCAGTGAGAAACCCATGCAGTAGTCAAGAATGCCAAGTTAAGGCCTACATTTAGTCAAAGACCAGCAAGCAAAACCCAGCTTTCTCCAGCTCTGTCAAGTGACAGCCTCCCCCAGACCCAGAGATGCCAGTGGAAAGCCACCTGCTTAAGTGCCAAATTTCAGTTTGTGGTGTAGGCCTGTTGGAGGGATGCCATGAGATGGAAAGTGCTAGAATGAGAAATTTTCCACTCTAGGAGTTTGAACCTACTTAATCCTCTTATGGTTCAGCATAAATGTTCACTTCAGAACATTGAGGCTCCTGAGAATCCTCTTGGAGTCCTTAATCCTGAAATTTGAAATATAGATTATGCAAGGGCTTTAGCCAGAACTGAGAAACAAGCTTGGCCCTAAGTCAGCCCTGACAGGTTCTGAGTGTTGGTATTTATCCAGCAAGTGCTAGTTGTCAAGAGTCTCAGCTTGGCTTGAGTAGCAAGTCAGGTCTCAGTACTGTGGCAGATGCCTTCCTTAGCCGGGTGACTGTTGGTGTCTAGGGCCTCTGCGTGCCTTGGTGTACTTAGCGCTGTTGCCAACCTAACAGAAGTCTTCCTCCAGGTAAGGCGTTCGGCTGTGTTGGAGGATACATTGCCAGCACGAGTCTGCTGATCGATACCGTACGGTCCTATGCTGCTGGCTTTATTTTCACCACCTCCCTGCCTCCCATGCTGCTGGCTGGAGCCCTGGAGTCTGTGAGAATCCTCAAGAGTGCTGAGGGCCGTGCCCTTCGCCGTCAGCACCAGCGCAATGTCAAGCTTATGAGGCAGATGCTAATGGACGCCGGCCTCCCAGTCATCCACTGCCCCAGTCATATCATCCCTGTGCGGGTAAAGACCTGTCTGTGACTGGACTCCACACACAATGTGCCCATGTTCCTGTTCCACCTTCCAAAAGTTGGGCTTGGGCAGGGTGATTGCTAAAACTGGGACAGCAGCCAGTGGCCTTCTGCCATGTCTCTGTCTTCAGCTGCCTGAGATGCCTTTACAATAAGAATGAAGTCTTTGAACCCAGCAGGCCGGAGCACAGATTCTCTCTCCAGAGCACTGACCTTAACAGGGTAAACACAGAGCATGCATGCATCTGGAAAGCTCTAGAAGCCTAAGCATGGGCAGCTTTGAAGTGTAACTTCCCACTTAGTAAACTTCAAAGTAGATTTTGTACTTCCCTCTACAAACCATATCCCTGTTTATGTCACAGTCAATATAAGAAAATAGTATAACCGGAGCAGGGCGGTCCCTCCTGGGAATGAGGATTTGCTGTGTTAAAAAACAAACAAACAAAATCCCCCTTGATCATGCAAGACCTGAGAAGACAGCCATGTGACATTTCATTCCAGTATTGGAATCCACCTGCCAATGCCAGCTCCCTTAAACTGCAGGTGTTCAGGCAGGATTGCCCACCTCCCCAGGCTTGCACACTCAACTATAGTCTGGCCTTGAGCCTGAGCCTCATTCATGCACAGGGTGTTCTTGACTGTTTCCACCAAATTAACATATCTTATTTTGACCCTGCTCTTGCTGTGATGGACTTAGGTCGCTGATGCTGCTAAAAACACAGAAATCTGTGATGAACTGATGAGCAGGCATAACATCTATGTCCAAGCCATCAATTACCCAACGGTGCCACGTGGGGAAGAACTCCTGCGGATTGCCCCCACCCCGCACCACACACCGCAGATGATGAACTTCTTCCTCGGTGAGTTGGTGCAGGGCTTTGGGCTAATCTGTCTCGCTATAACCACATCTCCAGTGAGCTGCATGAAGCCCACACGAAGCTCCAGCACACATTGGTTTCTTCCTGCCCCAAGTAGCTAAGCATGCCCTCAGCTGGCACATAAAATTAGACAGTAGTGACTCATTTGACAGTGAGCACAATCCATTTAGAAGCTCTCGGAAGCCTGCCCTGCCCCCATACCCTCTCACATCATGTGGATGCACAGTTGTGGCTGTTGAGGGGATTTGAGGCCTCTGATGGTACAAGTCTGCCCTGGCCTCTAGGATCCAATCCATATATATTTGCATTCTCTCCCCTTCCTGGAATAGGGTCCTTGAACTACCTCATTCTGGTGGCTCCACGCTGCTCTCCACCTGCCATATCCATTCCAAAGGTGGAGACTGGGGATCTTTTAGCTCTAGGGTGTCATTGCCTCACAGGAACTTTGCCCTCTTGGGCCCGTCCAAGGACTGCCTTTATGTTCAAGATGCTCAGAGGGCTTTTGTTGGTGCTGGGGTTAAACTCAAGAGTCTTGACGTGCTGTGCAGGTGCTCCTCACTAGGCGCTGCTTCCCCAGGCCTCCCCACTCCAGTGGCTTCTTGAAGCAAGACCCAACTCTGGGTTGTGTTTTTCTGTTTTTATTCTTAGAACTGCGTCCTTGAGATTAATTTATATACCATAAATTTCACTTTATTAAAATATGGAGTTAAAAGGTTTTTAGGTACATTCACAGTGTTGAGAAGCCTTTACCTCTGCTTCCAGGATGTTTTATCACTCAAGGATGAACCCACACACTTATTAGCATTTGCTTCTCTTCTATCTGCTCTCTCCAACCTCTGGCTGCTCCTTCTCTCTGGACATAGGTGTAAGTGGGACCATGTGATCCTTTCAGCTGATTGCCCACAACCAGGAGCAAGTGTTAGAAGTTTTGTTCAGGTTGTAGCGTTATTACTGATTTTTAAGACCAAGTCTAGTTGTGTGTGCAGCCCAGGCTGGCCCAGAGCTTACAGATACCCTCTTTCACCCTTGTGATTGCTAGCTATATTTTTCTTTACCATATAATCTTCTGTGTGGATTCGCCTCATTTCATATGTGTATCAGTGGATGAGCATTAGAATGCTTCCACAGTCTTAGGAGTGGTGCTTCTGAATTCTGGGGTGTGGGTTTCTGTGTGGATATATGCTCTCATTCTTTGGAGCAGAAGATCACTGTGATGCTCAAAACTGTCTGTCCCCCACAGAGAAACTGCTGCTCACGTGGAAGCAAGTAGGGCTGGAACTGAAGCCACACTCGTCAGCGGAATGCAACTTCTGCAGGAGACCCTTGCATTTTGAAGTTATGAGTGAAAGAGAGAAAGCCTATTTCTCAGGCATGAGCAAGATGGTGTCTGCCCAAGCCTGATTGTGACCTCAGTTACTCACCTAACCCCAGGCCATTACCATATTCAAATAGTAGTCAGAATTGTCTTTATATGTGAAATAAATTATATATTAAATCTTAATCTATAGGAAAATTGTAGTCCTGAAAATAAATTCTTGTGTGTTAGGTGTTTCTGCTGTTGACTACCGAATGGAGAAATAACTGTTATCTGGCCTGTATGTGACTGTATAAACTGATATCTTCAGGGCCTTCTGTTCTGAATGGATCTGACCAGTATGGTAGACCAGCTGGCAACCTGCTAACTGCAAGCAGTGATACCATCTGCTACCAGTTTCCCAAAAGGGGCAGAGTGTGCCCACAGCCCTGTCACAACTCTGTCCTTCCTGCTTCCCCTCAGCCACAGCCTCTACCTCATACTTCCCACTGAAAGTCAAGCCTGAAGGAGGCCCATCTGTGTTTGCCAAGTCTTGCAGCCTTCCCCCAGTCATGTCCTTCCTCTAGAGAATGTGGGGGACTTTGTGCTCTTCTCCCCTCTGCATTCGTACTGGGTTTTGCTGCCTCTTGCATATTCTGAAGCCACCCCATCTTGTCATCAGTTTCTCCCCTCTGCTGACCCCTTCTCTGACCTGCATTAGGCATCACCTACTTGAGCAATAGCCAAGCTGTTTTTGTCCTGTCTTTACATAGCCCTGGCCACCCAGGTCCCTGTGGAGTGGCCTTTTGCTTGTCATATATTGCCTTTCTTGCCAAACCCAGCCACTGACTCTGTTGCCTTTCAGTGGCTCCCTCAGTGCTATCTTGAGTGTTTGGCCTCAGGTCCTTTGCAGTTGTCTAAACTGTGCCATTCACTGCTCCCTACAATGCTCCCTCTGAGGTGGATGCTCCTATGACTGTTAATGGTCCTGCTTCACTCACAGTCTCCCAGGTCAACATGGTGTAGAAAACACCCTACCCCCACATTCCCACAGCCCCTTTTGCACCTGGACCTCACAGCATTGGCGATCATCTCTCATCTGGAGTCAGATCTCTGTTCTCTTACATAATAGCAGCAAAACACATCACAGGCCAGGCCACAACTGCCCTTATCTGCCTATGCGTCCACCTCAACATCATCAGTTTCCGAGAGGTCTTACAAAAATACAGATCCAGGCTATGCATGAAGCATGTGGCAGAGTGCTTTCCTCATATACACAAAGCCCCTGGATTTGGTCACCATCTCATAAACCTGGCATCACCAATGTCACGTTCCTATAATCCCAATACTGAGGAGGTAGCGGCAGCTACATAACAAGTTCAAACTCAACCATAGCATGTTCCTCTCATGCAGAAACCTCGTGAGTCTTCTAATTGGAGTGAGAGTACTAGACCCGTGTGCATGGACTGGGTTCTTGACAGACTCACCCATTAATCATTCCATCCTTCATCCTTGTTCACTTGGCTTTGTGTCTAGGCTTCAATTCTGAGCACAAATTCTCTCCTCTTCTAGGTCCTTCTCTGCTTGGACTTTCCTGCTATGAGTCATAATAAAGCTACTACTCTTGATTCAAGACAAGGTTTTCATGCCCGGTGTGGTCTGCATAGCTTTGATCCCAGCACTCAGAGGCAGGGCCAGGCAGATCTCTGTGAGTTCAAGACCAGCTTGGTCTACAGAGTGAGTTCCATGACAGTCAGGACCACACAGACAAACCTCTGGTGATATAGTGTATATTTTTTTAAAAATCTGGAATATCAGAGGACAGAGCCGAACCATCATTCAGGAGGATTAAAATTCAAGGCCAGAGCCAGGCAGTGGTGACACCCATCTTTAATCCTAGCACTGGGAAAGCTGCGTGGGGAAAGAAAGATAAGGCGGGAGAAGGCACGAGGTTCTCCCTCTTGCCTGTGTGCCTGGTCAGTCTGAGGGCTCATGGAGATAGAACCCACCCCGTTCAGCCTCAGGAGTTGGCTGAGTGAAAGTTGGCTGTGGTTTATTCCCTGTCTCTCTGATATTTCAGCTTTTCCCCAGTATCTGGCTCTGGGTTTTATTATATACTAAATAGAATTCATGGAATAGAAACCTTGTCTCAAATTTAAAAAAAAATTCCTGAGGTCCCCTCCCCAAGCATGCTGGTCCAGGCACCCCCTCTGTTGCTAACATTCCTTCCCTTGCAGAAATGTAAACAACACCCAGCCCCTCTCCTCCTACAGTCCCAGTGACAAACCAGGTTGTGTGCTCACCAGAATCCCGTGTGGAAACAGTGAGTTCACCAGGCTTCCTCACAGGGCAATTGTCTTAGTTAAGGTTTCTATTCCTGTGAAGAGACACCATGACCACTGGCAACTCTGATAAAGAAAACATTTAATTGGGGTGACAGTTCCAGAGGTTCAGTCCCTTATCATAATGGGAAGCACAGGGGCATGCAGACAGATGATGCTGGGGCTGAGAGTCCTACATCTTAACCAGAAGGCAGCAGGAAGTCACACTCAGGGAAGCTTGAGCAAAAGACCTCAAAGCCCAACCCTACAGAGACACACTTCCTCCTACAAGGCCACACCTCCTAATAGTGCTGCTCATTTGGGGGGTCATTTTCTTTCAAACCACCACAGCAAGGGATGAGGGCTTATGGCCAGGAGTGTGGGTGATAGTACACTGGGAAGTCTATACCTATCTAGGGCGGCTATTTACCCAGGCTTGTGAAGATGGAGTTCCCTGCCCTCATCCTTCCTCAGCTGTGTCCTTTAGCTCTTCCCAGAGACCCCCCCCCCCAGGCCATGTGCAATTAGGGCTGAATTACATACAAGTTAGGAGGTGTCTTAGTTAGGGTTTCTATCTGCTGTGAAGAGACACCATGAAAACCTTATAAAGGAAACACTTCATTGGGGAGGCTTACAGGTCAGACACTTAGTCTGTTATCACTGTAGGAAGCATGGTGGTATGCAGGCAGACATGGTGCTAGAGAAGGTGAGGAGAATCCTACATTTTTTAAAAAACCCTTTAAAGAATAATCTATTTACTTTTATTTCATTTGTATTGGTATTTTGCCTGTATGTATGTCTGTCTGAGTGTGTCAGATCTTGGAGTTAGAGACAGTTGTGAGCTGCCATGTGTGTGCTGGGAATTTAACCGGAGTCCTTTAGACTAACTCTCCAGCTCTCCAAAATCCTACATCGTGATCCCAAGACAAAAAAACAGTGAACTGAGACATGGCATGTCTTGAGCACATATGACACCTCGAAGCCCACCCCCACAGTGACACATGTCCTCCAACAAGGCCACATCCAGACCAGCAAAGCTGCCACACCTTCTAATAGTGCCCATCTCTATGAGCTTACGGGGGCCAATTACATCCAAACTACTACAAAAGAGGTGGCTGGATTCTAGGGTAAGGGTCCTTTGAGATTCCCCACCCCCTTTTCAAAGAGTCAACAGGCCCATCTGGGAAGCTCTCTGGCCAGCAGTTCCAGCTGAATTCCTGCAGATGGCTCAAAGAAAAGTCCTGTAATTAGGCTCTGGCCTCTCTGCAGATTTTTGACCTCTTGCCTCACACTCTGGTCTACACATGGTTTATCTCTCCTTGTATAAATATTACTTCTCCCTACTCCCCACCCCCAAGACAGGGTTTCTCTGTGTACCCTGTCTGTCCTGGAACTCTGTGATCTGTCTGCCTCTACCTCCTGAGTGCTAGGATTAAGGATGTGTACCACCATCACCTGGCTGTAATATCTTTGAGGATAGGGGCCTTGTCATCTCCATTTTGTCCTCTCCAAGTCTAGCACAGAGCCCAATAGTCAGTAGGTGCTGAGAAAATATATATTCATTAAATGAAAAGGAGGCTCTGGTGACATCCAAATCAGTAGGCAGAACAAGTGAGCTAAGAAGAGGCCAGGCATCTGGGAGTGAGAAGCCCAGCTGTATGTCCTGTCTCACAGCTGGATTTGGTACAACTGCATGTTCTCACTGGGTAGGGTTATGCTGAGGCCAGACCTACAGGTCATGTCCCTTTGATTAACAGCATTATGTGGAGCTTGGCTGTATCATGGTCCCTTCAGGTAAAAGCGTCATACCCAGACAGACCACTGGAGAGAAGTCACATCACCTCAGAACCCACAATATAGTTTCTTTCTGATAGACTTTCCCAACTTTGCTGCCTCACACCAGCTTCCAAAGCTATCCATTGTCCCTCATATCGATATGCCTAGAATGTCTTTTGCCTACTTTCCTTCAAGTGGGATTGTTTGTCTTCAGCAGGGGGATGTCTGAATGCTTGGGAGGACCCACTCTTCCTCCATAAGGAAGAGCCAGCAGGGTGAACGAAGTCTGCGGGTCTGTTTCCCCTCCCTGCTTCTCAGGGTTATGAGAATACAGGATGGATGGGTCTGCAGGTAGCAGATGGGACATGCATTAAAAAGAAGTTTCTGGCCCAGACTTTCTGGCCTAGTCCTTCGTTTTGGACCCACTTGCAGCCCCACTGCCACTTAGCCTCAAATAATCACAAAGGCTTATATTAATTTCATGCTGATCAACCTATGGCCCAGGCATATAACTTGCTAACTCTTAATTCTTAAGCTAACCCATGATTAGTCTAGTGACTTAGTGCCTTTTGTCAGAGCAGTTTATCCTGGTCTCCTGGCATCTCTGGGTCTGTTGGCATCTCTCTCTTACTTTTCTCTTTCCAGAGTTTTCTTTGTCTGGTAGCCCCACCCACACCTCCTGTCTGTCTTCTGGCCAATCAGCATTTTATTAAATCAATAGGAGGGGCAAATATTTACAATGTACCAGAACATAATCCCACTACAGACTTGTGACTCTTTAAAAATTACAATTAATAGCTTTTCTAAGCCAATCTGATGTGAAACTATATGATACCATTTTGTTTGCAAGAATGTTTAGATGCTTAGGACAGACACAAAGTGAGTTGTTTGTTAAAAATCTCCCTTGACTAGAAGGGGGCATAGCTCAGTAAAATACATGTCTTGCAAGCATGAGGCCCTAATTTGACCCCGACCCACTTAAAATTGCTATGCATGATGGTGCATTCCCATAATCTCAGTGCTGTAGAAGCAGAGATGGGAGGGACCCGTGGAGTTCACTGGCCAGTCTGTCTAGCCTAATTGGTGAGCTTCAGGGCAAAAAGATTCAAAGGAGGCCGACAGCACCGCTGAAGATGACAGCTGGGGTTGTCCTCTAGCCTCCATGTGCATCCACATACACACATATAAGCATGTATTAAAAAAAAAAATCCTCGTATACAGCAGACTTTCCTTTTCCTCTTGTAGCTTTTCCTGTTTGTGTCTGTAGTGCCACTTGTTTGGTCCCCACTGTCCTCCAACATGAGGAGGCAATACCAAGGCCCACAGATTCTCTCACAGAGAACTTCCCACCTTCTCTCCAGTGCCCACCTTCAGACCTTGTCAGAGACCTGGGCAGGGACTCCTGGACAGGAATGTCATTTTCTGGGTGGAAAGAGAAAACTGGAGCCCTGTCAGTTGATGGTTCCAAGCAACAATCTCCATACCCAATAACAGCAGCTGAGGCCCTGCCTTTATACACATGATCAACAGAATAGCTACGGCCAAACTCTTTAGAGATGAGCAAACTTAATCTTCCAACAGTAAGTCACCTGCCCAGGACAACCCAAAGATGGGATGCAGCCCTGGCACCCTGACCAGGGTCCTGTCACCTTCCTGATGTGGCTGAGCCAATAACAGTATGGAGGAAGCCAGAAGCCATCCAGAAACTCTCCTTCTAACCACAGTACAGCAGAGCTGGTTCCCACCCAACCTCATTTGGTATAGCCCTTCAGTCTCATAGACTGCTCAGAGCTACCTGTGAGATGAATGGACTGTGAGTAGACACACATTCTACCTGGAACTGCCAGGGAGCAGCCTTGCTGTCTTGGGAGATACACAAACCCAACACTGGCCCTAGGCAGGAGCCTGCTTCCCACTTTTGCTTTCACTGTGGTTGAAACAATCTCATAATCACTCAACAGGAACTTCCCCAGGCTGCAAAGGAATGCTCTTGTTTAGAATCTCCCCCACCCCCAGGCCAGAGCCTGTAGGGGACGCCATAGGTCAGGGACGGTCCTGTTTTTCATTTAAGTAGATAAGAGGGGAGGGGTATCAAGGCAGAAGCCACTATGCTTGAGTCAGAAAGAAGCTACAGCTCAGTGGCAAAGTACTAGCATATCAAGACTTTGAGTTCAGACAACAGTAACATTCCCACACAGAGACACAGACACACACACACATAAAAGAGGAATGTGGCCTGCACTTCCTTCATGGCTATGCCTTGGAGGAGGGACAGGGCAAATGGCAATCAGGTTGCAAAATCAGCAGTTTGTCTGGGGCTAGCTCCAAGACTCTCTCCCATCCCCCCAAGTAGGAGGCCCTGGGCCACTGGCCTAAGTCTGCCAAACTGGTTCAATTCTTCACCCTTCCAGACCCCAGCTCTGTGAGGCTGTGTGTTCTCTGCTTCTCAAAGGCCGACCTTGACAGTAATCTCAGAATCAGGTCCCTGAAGGCTCCAGGTACAACACTACCCAGAAGTTCAAAGGACTTTTTGAATACAGACCCCATCCATAGACCCCCATCCACAGACCCCACCCACAGACCCCAGCTGTACTCTGAAGTCTACACTGTACCTAGAAATTACAAACAAATCTGGCAGTGGTGGCACACACCTTTAATCCCAGGACTCAGGAAGCAGAGACAAGTGATCTCTGTGAGTTAGAGGCCAGGGTGGTCTATGTAGCAAGTTCCAGGACAGCCAGGGCTGTGCAGTGAAATCCTGTTTGAGAAAGACAGACAGGAAGGAAGAAAGAAACAGAGGAAGAGGGAGAGAAAAAAGGAAAGAAAGAAAGAAGGAGAGAGAGAGAGAGAGAGAGAGAGAGAGAGAGAGAGAGAGAGAGAGAGAGAGAGAGAGAGAAAGAAAGAAGACAGGCAATGAGACAGCCCAGTGGGTAAAGCCCTCATAATAAATACATATCTAAACATAGTAACATGTTTAGGGGCCAGTTAGAAGATGTCTCTGTGTGGTAATATATATTTAATAAAAATAATCTGGTATATCAGAGAGTCACCCACAGCTAAGCCGGGAAGATCAGGGAGTTGGTGACCCACACCTTTAATCCCCCAGCACTCTGGATCTCTGTGAGTTCAAGGTCTAACAGAGCCAGCCATTGGTGGGCACACATCTTGAATCCTAACTCTGGAAAGGTTGAAGCAGGAAGTGAGATAGCTGAGCAGAAGGAGAGATGGGAGGGTTTCAGCTTCCCCTGCCATTTCCCTTGTGGGCGGAGGAGAAACAAGCTTGGCAGGAGGATTCTGAGAGGCTGAGTGAGAAGCAGCTGTGATTTGTTTCTTTCTCTCTGTTATCCAGCTTTCCCCCAATATCTGGCGCTAGGCTTTTTATTGTAATACCAGGTAGAATTTGTGCAATACATCTGGTTAAGGCCCTTGTCTCTGCTACCACAAAACACAACTCGACTCCAAGGGGATAAAGAGATAGTTTATTTTGGAGCAAAATGTGACCATGGTCTAGGAACACAGGCTTAGGTTACTTCAACTTCTGTGTTCCAATGTGGTGACAATGGATGAGGTTTTTTATAGTAACAAAAAAAAGAAAGAAAATTACAAGTAGAAGCTATGCATAATGATGCACACCTTCAGATCCAGCGCTGGGGAGGTAGAGGCAAGTAGAGGTAGAGGCAAATCTCTGTGAGTTTGAGACCAGTCTCATCTAAATTCTAATTAGTTTCCAGAGACCTGCAATAGTCCAGCCTCTTCACAATGACTGACATTTTAATCAGCCTGGCAAAAGGTGCAGCTTCTTCCCTGGAACTTACATTTCCAACCTGAGTTCAGTCTTTGGACCACACAGTAGAAGGGAAGAATGGACTTCTTTGTCCACTGATCTCCGCAATTCGGTCATGACACTCATGCACCCCCACACATACATTCAAAATAAATGCAACTTAAAATCTGAAGGGTTGGAGAGATGGCTCAGAGGCTAAGATCACTGTCTGCTCTTCCAGAGGTCCTGAGTTCAATTCTCAAAAACCACATGGTGGCTCACAATCATCTATAATAAGATCTGGTACCCTCCTCTGATGTGCAGGCAGAACCCTGTATACATAATAAGCAAATTAATTAAAAAGAAAATCTGAGAATTATAGTACACATCCTTAATTTTGGGAGGCAAAAGTAAGTGGATCTCTGTGAGTCCCAGGTCTACAGATAGTTCCAGGTTAGCCAGAGCTATGTAGTGAGACTCTGCCTGGCTTTAAAAAAAAATGGTGGTGCATGTCTTTAATCCCAGCACTTCTGAGGCAAAGACAGACAGATCTCTGAGTTCAAGGCCAGCCTAGTCTACAAAGAGAGTTCTAGGCCAGCCAGGGCTACACTGTGAGACCCTGTTAAAAAAAAAAAAAAAGGAAGAAAGTAAAGAAAAAGAGAGAAACACATGTATATATTCTGTCTTGATCAAGTGTGACTAGGCCCCAGCCTAAATTTAAGTAGGTCTGAGAGACAAGCACCTGGAAGAGGCTTCTTTGCAGCCAGCTAGTAGCTCACTTGGGTGTCTTGATATCTGAATAGTGACCTGGCATGACCCTGTAGATGGAAGTGTGAAGAGATAGATTATGAGTTCATCTTAATAGGTGTGTTCAGTCTGCAGCCCATGGACTGATGTACCCCAGATAACTGTGAATGCAGCCCTGCCAAAAAATTATCCACTGACTTTCTTTGTTAGTTTGGTTTTTTTCGTGTGTGTGTGTGTGTGTGTGTGTGTGTGTGTGTGTGTGTGTGTTGTGTTGATTTTTCTTAACTCATCACACAGATCTCAAATGTGAACTCATGATGTGAAAAGGTCAGACACAGAGCTGGGAAGATAGCCTTATGTTTATAGTGCTTGCCATGAAGCACGATGACCTGAATTTGATCCCTTAAAACCCATGTGAAAAAGCCTGGTGTGGTGCATGCCTTCACAATCCCAGGGCTGGGGAGCTGGAGAAGGTGGATAGTTGAGGTTCTCTGGACAGCCAGCAAAGAACTCTGGGTCAATGAGAGACTGTCTCAAAAATCCAAAAGTATAGCACCAGAAAAATGACATGTGAGGTTGACCTCTGGCCTCCACATACACATGTGTACATGGACCCTCATACAAATGTGCACACACATACACTCATACACACACACACACACACACACACACACACACACACACACACAGGTTGAATACACCTTTGATCTTCTGTGGCTCTCAGCTCCTTGCTGTTATTGGCATTGGCAGGACTCTAGTCAAGGCGGCCTTCTTTGTCCAGCTTAGGCACGGCCACCAGAGTGTGCGACCATCCCTTTTTTTCCTACATACCTATTAGTGAACACTGCCCTGCTTGAGAGTTTTCTCAGGACCTTGCTGAGGGAGAGATAAACTAGACCTGCATTTTCTCTGCCCTAAAGACAGGTCAGGAGGTGAGGGAGGCAGATAGCCCACAGAGGGGACCCGACACAGGCCAGCCAGAGGGCAGAGCGCTCAGAGAACAGCTGAAGAGGAGGGGGAGGAGGAGGAGGAGAAGGAGGAGGAGGAGGAGGAGGAGGAGGAGGAGGAGGAGGAGGAGGAGGAGGAGGAGACCCAGCTCTGTTCTCTAAGAAGGATTAAGTCCACATTTGGTGACTATCTTCAGACGCTCTGGAAAGATGCCTGGGAAGAAAATTCCCCTTACAGCCACCTTTCTTTTGTGGGTCCCATCCCAACCTATCTTCTCTCTCTTGGCCTCGTGGAGCTACGGACAATTTTCCCATCTCTCCTCCCACTCACATTGCCCAGGAACCCGGGGTTGGTGGTTTGGCGGCATATTTGATACCTGCCAGATACCCGTGGAGTAAAGCAGGACAGAGCAAGGGAAGGAGAGCAGATCATGTGGTCAGACATGAAGGTGCAGCCGTTTCCAGGTGTTTCTTGTCTATTCTGCTGTGGGTCCCCGGCAGAAGTTCCGATTATAGAAGTGGCGGTTGTCCCTAGTCAGAGTGGTGCTCAGCTGAGCCCAGAAGCTGCCCTGCCCGCTGGGCTGCTGGGGCCAGAAGAGCACACTCTGGCGGCAGAGGCGCTGGCGCAGGCGCACGTAGCGGGAACGGTGGGCATCGGGGCTCAGGATCACCAACACCACCACGTCTTTGCGGTCCTCCAGCAGGCGCTGTTGAGCCAGCAGGAAGCTTGTGCGTAGAAGGCCACTGACCCGGTCCGTGTGAGCCAGCACAAAAAGCGTCTTGCGGCTGCCATAGATGGAGGCCCAGAGATTCTCTACGAGCGTCTGGCCGGGCAACCAATCCCGGTCCTCCAGGCACAGGCGCAGGGCCCGGCGTCCGCGCCGCTCCTCCAGCCGCACTCGCAGTTCATTATACACCCAGTCTGCAACAGCGCTCTGCGCCTTATCAAACACTACAAAGGCATCGTAGGGCAGGGCGTGGGCGCCACGCTGGCCCTTGGCCAGCAAAGGTAGCCATGCCAGGCACAGGTGGAAACAGTACCAGACGTCCCAGCCGCAGAGATGGTGCAATAATGGCACCGCCATGCCCACAGCCACAGCCAACAGTGAAATGCCAAAGCAGTCCCAGGAGAGGACTTCATCGAGGCACAGCCGCAGGTCCTGTGCAAAGATGCTACGGCCTTGCAGCTGGCCGGGACTGCCACACTTCACCTGGTTGGGCAGGCCAGGCACCTTGGTCTGCACCTCAAGTAGGAGGTCCACAAAGGCCGCCCCACAGGCACAGTGCAGAGGGTTGCTTCTCACATCTAGCATTGTCAAGTTCACCACTATGGGGCCAAACCAGGATCGATCCACTGTCTTGAGGTAGTTGTCGCTGAGGTTAACCTCCTTCAACATCACAGCCAGAGCAAAGAAGGATGGGAGCACAGAGATAATACTGTTGCTACTGACATCCAGTTTCTGGAGATGGGTACCATTAGGCAGGGTACCATTGCTCAGGGCCTTTAGTTGGTTTCCTGCTAGGTCCAGGACTTCCAGGTTGGGCAGGAAGGCCAGACTGCTCCAGTTAAAGAAAGACAGATAATTGTTACGAAGATTCAGAATTTTTAGACTCTTGGGAAGGTTGTCGAGGTTCTGGGGCAGGAGGATATGCAGACGATTCTGAGACAGGTCCAGATGGGACAGGTTTCTCAGATCCTGGAAGAATTGGAGGTAAAGGTCCCCCTCACCCCACAAGAGGCCTATAGCATTGCCACTGAAGTCCAGGAATTTCAATGAGGTACTTTGAAGTTTTAAGGACACACGGCTGTGAATGTCATTGTGTGCCAGGCTAAGGTAGCTCAGCCTGGACAGATGAGCCACAAAACTAAAGTTGTGGCCAATACCTTTCATGCTGAAGGCCTGATTGTTGTAACTCAGGTCCAAAGCTTGCAATTGTGGCAGTTCAGTGAAGGAGCGTCCGTGATACAAGTCCAGTTTGTTATGGGACAGGTCCAGCACCTGCAGATTGATCAGCGGCAGGAACTGTGAGCCATTGACAGCCTGTGCAATGGAGTTGTGGCTCAGGCTTAGGCACTGGAGGTATGAGAGGTTGACAAACATCTCCGGCTGAATTGTTACCAGGTTGTTCCGAGACAGATCTAGTGTAAACTTGAACTTCTTACACTTGGCCATGAAGTTCTTAGGGCCAGGAGTGCTCAGCAGAGTTGGGGCAAGGACCCCAGACCCCAGACTTTCCTGCTCCTCCTCATCTGCTTCTTCAGGGCTGGCTGTTGACATTTTCAAAGACCCACTGATGCGGTTATCTGAAAGGTCCACAAAGTGAAGGTTTGGGAAGGTACCAAAGATGCTGAGCTGGGCTTGGTTGATGAAGTTCATTTGAAGATGCAGACTATGGAGGTGGCGCAGATTGGTCAGCCACCTGAGTGTTTTATTGTTGAGCAGTCGGAAGAAGATACCATTCAAGTTCAGCTCTTGCAGTGACACCAGGTTCTTGAAGGACTTTGCCAGATAGAGCCTGGCAAATGACACCTTCTTGCGGTAATTGAAGGACAGATCGAGCTTGCGTAGGCTTGTCAGGTTCTGAAAGGCATGGGTTTTGGTGATACAGTCATAGAGAAAGTTCTCACTTAGGTCTAGCACTGAAAGGTTGACTAGACCTCGGAACCATAAAGAATTCAGCGTGTAGAGAGAACTGTCCTTCAGCACCAGACCTTCAAGGTGGCTCAGGTGATGAAAGGTCTCAGGGTGCAGCTGGAGGGAACCGTTTTGACATTCTCTACAGGGGCTGAAGGCATGGTCACAGCGGCGACAGTTCCCGCCCACATCAAGCACTCGCAGGGAGGTCAGATTGGCTAGGTCTTCAGGCACAAGCTTGTCGATGTGGTTATAGGACACCAGGAGGTACTCCAGGCTGGGGGGCAGTTGGCTTGGCACCTTGGTGAGGTTGTTATACTTGAGTGACAAATGAGTAAGGTTGCTCAGGCCCAGGAGAGCACCTGGGCTCACCTCCACTGTCCCACTGCAGGGGTTCTTATAATAGCAATTCCCATCCATATAGAGAAAGCGCAAATTGTGCAGTCCAGCGAGGGTGGTGGCATCTAGTACCAAGATGTTGGTGTGGCTTAGACTAAGGTTCATCAGGGAGCTGGGTAGTGGGGGTACCGTCGTGATACCATTGTAGCTCAGGTTCAGCTCTTCCAGTGTACGCATGGCCATGAAGGTTTTGGGCTCGATGGTCATGTGGCAGGGGAAGTGCATGGGGCTGAGGCCTTTGGGCGGGCAGTTCCATTTGAGGTTCAGTTGCCGCAGGCTGGACAAGTGAACAAAGTCATAGTTATGCAGGTGGTGGATACGGTTGGAGATCAAAGAAAGGCTGGTGACATTGAAACGGGGTGCTGATGCAGAGAAACGAGGCACAGACTTCAGGAACAGCCAGTTGCAGTCTACCAGGCCATGAGGCTTCAGCTCACAGGGCAGGAAGGCAGGCAGGGTGCCCAGGGCCAGGGCCTCAGCTAATACTGCAGCTTGCACCAGGAGAGACAAGGGATGAAGGGTCCCGAGAAAGAGAACCTGTGGGAGGCAGGACTGGGTGAGTGTTTAGTGTTATCCTGCCCTCTCCTACCTTCTCGTCCTCACTGGGGCTTTCTTCAGGGTTTCCAAGTCCCCTCCAAGCACCCCATCCTTCAGCCTCCTTCCAGCCCGCTCAGAACAGCTACTTGGTTTTAGGCTCAGCCCTCAGGGCTAGGACACAGAACTAGGACTGGGCCTGGGATACAGACTTCCTGCTTGGAGCGTTCACTCAGCACAAAGCCATAGCAGGGCCAGGACAGACTCCAGGAGGCTACTGAGCCGACTTTCTCTTCCTCTATCCTGGGACCTCAGCTCTTTTCTCCTGAATACAGCAGCTCTGTTCCTCCAGCCTCCCTGAAGCCTTGCCCCATCAGACTCCTGGCCTATCCTTGGCTGAAGTTCAGGGAGGACTGGAACACCCCCCTACCCCCGGTGTAGGCTGGCTCCTCGCTGGTGCTAGGTAGCTCTTTACCCTCCATCTGCTTCCCCAATCTGAATTGAGAACCCTTAACCTGCAAGAACCAGAAGGCTCAGAGGGAGAGATGAGCAGCAGATCTGCAGTGTGAGGGCCGGATGTCACCAATGACTGAACCAGGCTTCAGTCTCCGACTCACTTATCGGGTTCAGCCCTCTATGCTCAGAGAATGGCTTTTGCTCCAATTTCTTTAGGGGTCCATGAATATCCCAAGGGCACCTTTCTACTGTTGCCCATTCTAACATCATCCCTTTCCATGCTACCCCTCCCCCAGAGGCTAAGAACTGGGGGTCCTACCATGTTGGGGAATGGAGGCTTCACCAGAGGCTCCGTCTAACAATCTGGGCAGCAGAGAATGATGTTCCGCCAGAGTCCCTTAGAGAATTGAGGAAGTGACACTTTCACTACAGTTTAATACTTTATCCCTACTCAGGGAGGGCAGGTGGTACAGTGAGTCACAGGTCATTTGCATAGTCAGATGGCAGGCAGCCAGGCCTCTTCACCCCTTCCTCTTTCCATTCTCTTCCTCACGCCACAGTCAGCCATGAGGGCCTCACATCTGTCCCCTGGGAGATGTGAGAAGAAACCAAAGCCTAGAGTCCTCCCCAAGGTCAATGAGAAACCAGAATCTAAAGGTAGCACCAGAGCTCAGCACAGCACTGACACCCACACGGAGAGTGTCACCTCACCTTCATACTTCAGTGCTAGTTCTACAGACAGGCTCCCCATCTGCTCCATTCCCAGAACTCTGTGAATCCTCTGGGAGCCAGAGGCTGGAGCCAACATCTGTGTTCACCACTCACTGCAGCTGCCTTGATACGGATTCTAGGAATAGTGCCTTCTGCTCCACATTCCTGGTCCCCCCCCCCCCCCATCATGTCCCATCAGACACCACACCCCAGACTCCTGGTCAACTGGAACTGTCTGATCTTGCTGTTGTGTGACACTATTCCTGGGGAAATGTGTGCAAATGTGTACTCACCCAAGAAAGGGAACTGTAGGGGGATTCTGTTGTTACATTGTAAATAATCGTCCCACCTACTAGTTTAATAAAAATGCTGATTGGCTGAAGGCAGACAGGAAGTGTGTGCGGGGCTACCAGACTAAGAAAACTCTGAGAACAGGAAGAGCAGAACAGAGATGCCAGAGAGAAGCCAGGAAGACGCCAGATGAGACTCCAGCAGATCCAGAGGAAAGAAGTTGAAATGCTGTTGAGCAAAGGTACTGAGCCCCATGGCTGAACAAGATAAGAATCATGGGTTAGTTTAAGAGTAAAGAGCTAGAAAGTTATATGGTCCCTAGGTCAATCAGCATAACATTAATATAAGTGTCTGTGTGTTTCTGTGGGACTGCAAGACTACAGGTCTGAACCCCAGGCTGGACAGGCCAGAAACTTACTATTACAGGGAACCAACAACAGGCCAAAAATGAGGACACCTCTGAAGTCCAAGTTAGTTAACCAATGACTTTTATTGGCATTACTGACAGAAGTATGGATGAGGGGTTACCTAAAGGAGCAGAAATGACCCAAAGACAATTGTACCACCAAAAACTCACCTCAGCATAGGTTATGGATTCTACCAAAACTGGAAACCTAGAGCTCATGGCACAAGTTGCTGGCAGTTCAAAATGTTGGACAGTAATTTTCAGGCAACTTAGTTGGTCTGAGCTTTTTCCAGGCAGCTCAGCCGCTTTTTGCTTCTTTGGGGGCACCTTCAGCCCCATCCCCTTGTCTGAGAGTGCCTCTAAGCAGTCTTTACTGTCAGTTCCAGGGTGGGGAGGAAGGGCCTATTGCATCTGGTCACTATCAGGGACTTCCTGAAGCTTCTCACTTGTTTACATCTTTGAGTTTTAAGGAGTTTCCTTGAAGGATGGAATGGTCTGTCTACCTCGGAGGAAAGTGCTACACAATACTGATTACACAGCTCTTCACACTCTCCTTTGACCCAGGTAATTTTCAAGCTCAAAGCCCTAGAAACCCTGAAGAAACTTAAGCCCCGATACTATCCCTTTAGAAGCTGCCCACTGCTCACAACTTGCATATCTATTTGCCTGTCTGGGCTGACATCATCTCTAACGTCACCCTGGTCCTGCTCTCATCCCCTGCAGCCTCTTCATGTTGAGTCCCTGGAAAGGCCTGTCCAATCCCCCTCCCCACTTCTCTCTGTGTGTATGTCTCACTGTGTGTGTGAATACATGTGTACGTGTTGCCTGCATGTATATCTGTGCACCACATGTATGCCTAGTGTTTGAGGAGGTCAGAAGAGTATGTCAGATCTCCTACAGCTGGCATTACACACAGCTGTAGACTGTCATGTGTGTGCTGGAAAATGAACCCAGGTCCTCTGGAAAAGCAACCAATGCTCTTTTTTTTTTTTTTTAATTATTTAACTTTATTTTATGTGCATTCGTGTGAAGGAGTCAGATCTCCAGAGTTACAGATAGGTGTGAGCTGCTATGTAGGTGCTGGGAATTGAACCCAGGTCTTCTGGATTCCAGCCCCACAGCCAATGCTTTTTAACTGCTGAACCATTTATTCATCCACTCCGTTCAAAATTTTCATTCTGGGTCTCTCCTCAATCCAGATCCCTCCATAACTATCTGAAGCCCTAGTCACTGTCCAGACAGTAGCCAAGGTCCTAGCTTCCTGTCCTTCTATCCCCCCCCATCTGCTGACAGTCACACTGGACATAGCTCTGCACTCTCTAGCTTCAGACCTTTGAATATACTTTTCACTCTGCCTGCACACTCCTCATTTTTGTTTGTAGACCAGTCTGGCTTTGAACTCACTGGGGTCTGCCCACCTCTGCCTCCCTAGTAATGGTATTAAAGGTGTGCGCCACCACCACTTGGCCTGGACACTTTCTTTCCCCAGAATTCCCATATGGTCCAGTTTGCCTTCTGTCTTTACACACTGCTCTGCTCGTATCATCCTCTCTCTCCATGGGGCCTTCCCTGACTTTCTCATGAGCCTCTCAGCCACACACCCATTCTTCCAGCGTGAGGGTGATGTAGGAGAATGAGAGTCCAAGGCCTGCTTGGACTACATAGTGCAACTCTGACTCAAAAGATATACAGATGTAAGTACGTAAACCTGCCAGCCCAGGTCTGGTCATTCTGTGGCTGATGGGTGGTTTCCTCTTTGCAAAATGGTTTGCAACTGCTACCACACATCCCACTCACCCTTCATGCTTTACTGGACACCGTCTTATTCTCCTGTGGGAATGTTGACTTCTTGAGGGTAAGAACTTCCATTCGTGTACGGGCACTGCTCAGTATCTGCTGAAGACATGTCTTGTCCACAGCACTCAGCTTTGGTAGTCAAGGTATTTTTGAGTGAAGTTTGAATGAATGACTGGCCATTCTCCTGAAGGGGGCAGAGTTCTATTCTACATCAGTCACCTGGCTCCACCTGGACCCTCATCAGAATGGATCTTATAGCAGGCAGAGTCCAAGGTGTCATCGATCTAGCTGGCTTGGTAGCTTGGGAGCCATCTGTGCTATCTTATTTGCTTGCCTGAGAAGCAGTATCTGGGCAGTCTCCCGTGGATCTTTGCCAGGGTTTCATCTTTTCTGTCCATAATCCTAGGGGCTTTAATAGAGGGTGAAAAGAGCCCCCAAATTGGGACAATGGCCTAAGCCAGGAGAAAGGACACTGTCCACTCAGCAGCTGAATGTTTCTCCAGCCCCTTTCTCCTGGGACAGGATGTGTCTAACTACTCTCCAAGGGGCATAGACTGGCCCCAGGCTTCTGAGCATCTAACTGGGGTACTTTCCCAGAGGCCAAGCGATTCCTCCTGGACCAGAGTCGTCCACTTTCACTCAACACTCTGCATTCCTGGAGAATAGGAAAGCAGGCCTGAAGGGACACAGGGATGCTGACAACATGGTCAAGGACAGACAGGACTGGAGACTCAAAGATACAGGTCTCTAGAATACCCATTATAGCCTCCGTGCCATGAAAAGCCAGCCAGGGAGCCCTTGCCCAGGGTAGTAGGATCAATAATGCTTTCTTTGGAGCTAGATGCAGTGGCACAAGCCATTAATCCCAGCATTCACCAGGCCAGCCTGGTTTACATAGTAAAGCTCCAGGCTAACCAAGGCTAGATAGTAAGATTCTGTGTCAAAAAACAAACTGTGCCTTCTTAGGGACCCATCTCCTAATTCCCCCAATACTACATTATTGCCAGGGGAAGCAGGGGACGGGAGACTAAGAGGGTGAATGTTCATTATAAAACAGCACCGGGGACTGTGGATGGTGCTCAGCTGGTACACGGCTTGCCCAGCACTCACAGGGCCTTGGATTTGATCCCTGACACTCCACAGACCAGGCACAGTGGTGCATGCCTATAGAGGTTCAAGATCATCCTCAGAGACATAGCTGATTTGAAGCCAGCCTGGGTTACATGAGATTCTGTCTTTTTGAGACACCCAATGAATGAATAATGAATGAATAAAATAGAGACCAAGCCCGGATAGGGATGAATGCCAGTAATGCCAGATTTGGGAGGCTGAGGCAGGAGGACTGTCTCATTCATTATACAAGGCCATCTCAAAAAAAAAAAACAAAAACAAACCCACTGAAATATTAAGAAAAAGCACAGATGGAAAAATTGGACTACAAATTGAGACACAAGCCATGGGAGCGGAGAAGCAGAATCTGTTTCTTCAAGTTCAGAGTTAAGAACATGCCTAACCCTGCCAACAGCCAGATGTCTCTGTACTTCCGTGTCATGTGCAAGGTTTTCTTTCTATTTTGGTCTTAAACAGGGTGTTGGTATGTTGCTCAGATTGGAGGTTAAACTATCTCTTTTTTAAGCCACCAAGTTTGTGGTAACTTGTCACAGCACCCACAGGAAACAGACACCCAGATCTCCATAACCTCGTGGAAGTGTGTGGGCCTCATGGGCAGGGCTTCTGCCCTCATGCTCAGAGCATCTCCCATACACTTGAGGCCAGGAATGCTTGGGCTTCACCCTAGCAGCCCAACAAGCCCCTTCTGAACAGGGGAAGGACAAATATGCAAACAGAGACACCTAATTCGCAGACTCAGTTTCCGTATTGATTTAAAAATATTTTATTCTTTAGAAAATACAGCGTTCAACTATCCCTTCCTATGACATCTGTCCCCTGCCAACCATCCCCACCATCTCTGGCCAAAGGCTTCTGAACTGAGTTGGGACCATAGCATCATCTGGAGGCTAGGTTCATGCTAGGTGCCCCACTCAGACTCCTTAAAAGAGCCAGCTAGGGTTCCCCAGCCACCCTGTGCACACAGATGAGAGGAAGGGATAGCCATGGGGCAGGATCATGAAGTGCTGGTCCAATGGCCTGCGAAAGTAGCAAATGTGTTCAGCTACCCGCTCTCCTGTTCCACAGGAAGCAATTCCTTAAAGCCCAGGCTGGGGAGGAAGGAGGTGCAACCCCCACAGTTCACATGCCTGGCGCTGTTCCCAGTCCAGACACCTAGCTGTCATCACCATTCTCACCGGGGCCTCGGATGAGGCGCTTATGGCCCCGCTTGCCCCCAGGGCCTTTGGGCTTGGCGAATGCCTGCTTGAAGGCGTGTTGCTTGGGATGCACCTCATCATAGAGGAACTCAGCTGTAAGCTCTGCCCCATCACCAATCTCAATCTGCATGGATCGAGATAGAAGCCATCATTATGCCGATGTCCCAACACATACCACTCTTGGTAATTCTCACTCCTAGGTCACCCCTGATATCTCTCTTATCTTGGGTCACCACAGGATATATAATGTAGGACTATTACCCTGCTGGTCTGAGTCACCAAGACCCCTCAAGATCCAGGAAAAGGAGGGGACAGTGTGGTCAAGGCTTGGGCTTGTGTGTGTGTCTTGGGTTGTCCCAGATCTTAGGCTGTCACCCATGCACAACTGCAGTAATGAACCCCACATGAACTTAGGACTCCAGTGTCCCACATGGAGAGTGGGGTGATAGAGCCTGGAAAGAGGCTATACCTTTTTAGCTATCTCCAGCTGGAAGTCTTGCTCTACAGAGTCCAGGAGGCGGCTCTTGCAGCTGGAGTAGAGCATACGTTCCTTCACGCTGCACTTGTACCCCGGCATGGAGTAGATAAACACTGTTGAAGAAAAGGTGAGCTCATGCAGGCTGGGACACCTGCACACTTCTATCCCCATAGCAGACCCAAGCAGTGGCTGGCCGTTGATGCTCCTGGCCAGTACAGAACTGAGGCCCCTGTCATAGCTACTCACCCACAGATTCAAGAGAGTCACCCTCATGGGTATGCTTATACAGGAAGAAATGGTAGCGGGCAGTATCTCGGGGAACTCGTGAGGGCAGTTGGGCCACACTTGTGGGCTCTGTATGGACCAGCTCAATGGTCTCCCGTTCCAAGTCCAGCTTCTGAGGGGGAGAAGGGGAGGTGTGAGGGTACCACTGGACCCATTAAGAAGCAGGACTGGTAGGCAGGCAGGAGTGGTTAGGTGTCTTCCTGGGGTCCTCTTCCCAAGGCTAGACCTCAGGCTGCAGGGGTTACTCTAAAGAGACCTTAGAGGCCTGGCCCCAACTCTGCCCCTTTGAAGATTCAGCTAAGGACGAAGCTCCCACTCAGACCCCTGTCTGGGGTAGTATCGAGGACCTTGACCTTAGCAAGACATTGCAACCACTCTTCCCTCATAGGCAAAGCCCCAGGAAAGGGTTTGTAAGGGAGAGCCGTCCTGCTCGGGCAGCAGAGGGAGAAGAACTCTGCCTGGGAAAGAGGTAGTCAAGAGAGTTACAGAGGAACTGTGGGATAGGACAAGGGTCATCCCTGAGGGCCAGTGTGAACCCATGGGTGTCTACATGTTGGAAAGGTGTATAAGGCCAAGTGTTTACAGGGTGCTTGTGTCCAGGAATGGGGGCAGGGAGAGGAGAAACTATATATTCTTTAAAAAAAGGAAGGAAGGGAGGAAGGAAGGAAGGAAGGAAGGAAGGAAGGAAAGAAAAATTGAATCAGGGTCTGGTGTAGATTAGGTTGACCTTGAACTCACTCTGTAGCCAAGGATGACCCTGAGCTCTGATGCTCCTACCCCTGTCTCCAGAGTGTAGGGATCACAGGTGTGTGCTACCATACCAAGTTACCAAGTTCTGTGTGCTGCTGTTAAGGATCAAATCCTGGTGTATGCCAGGCAAGCAGTCCACCAACTGAGCTACACCCTCAGTAGAACAACATGGACTGCAGAACAACTCAGGAGATGGGGAGGGGGCTCTGTGCCCATTTGCAAACACATAACCAGGAAGAGGAGAAGCCCACGGTGCCTGGCTTGTGTGTAGTGGGCACGTTACACGGCTATGTACCCACCAACTGGATATAGTTGACTGTTTTCTGCTTGAGTTGTTGGAGTGCCCGCTGGGCCTCAGGCTGCAGGGGGAAGGCCAGGCCCTGCAGGGTCTGGTGCTTGCTTTCCACGCTGATCTCTGTCTTCACCTGGGGGTGAGGCAATAATGAAGGCAAGCCTTACTACTCACACCCAAGTTGCAGCCTCCCTTCAACACCAAGTTGAAGGACTCCCAGCACACACTGGCTTGCATGCCCACCTCGTTGATTCGGATCTGCTGGAGCTCTCTCTCAGCTGAAGTCAGTGGGGCAGGTGCAGCACAGGATGACAGGTGCTTCTGGTACCCAGCCAAGGAGAGGTCATCCTGTGGGGCAGGCTCAGAGGTAGAAATGGACACCCAAGGCATGCAGGCAAGCAGAAGCCCACTGTGCAGCCCATCCTTCTATTTCTTTTATTTGAGACAGCATCCTATGTATCCAGCCCCAAACTCACTACACAGTCAACAATGACCTTGAACTTCTGACCTTCTTGTCTCCACTTCCTGAGAGGGGGGAACTCAAACCCAGGGTTTCAAGCATGCTAGGCAAACACTGCATCAACTATGGTGCTACCCAGACCCAGTCCTCCTATTTTTCAACCTGAGGGTGGCGCTGAGTTGCTCTGTGACCCTCACACAATACCTCACCCTCTGGTCCCCATCCTGTGTTCTGGCTTGGGATACTACTAACCTTTACTGTCCCAAAGAGCTCATCCTTGATGTGGCCGCCTCCAAACTCTTTCTTCACTGTGGCTCGTGTGGCCGCATACAACATCTTCAGCCGCACCTGAGATGGGACAAACTGTGAGGCCCCCAGTAGAGAGCAAGCTGCAGCTCCAGGAGCCAACTGGAGCCTCAGAAGAGGGAGGCAAGGCACGGACTCAGGTCAGCCACATAACCAGCAGGGGGCGCAGCAAAGCCGTATCAGGCAGCTTTCGCCAGCAGGGGGAGCCTCTCCCCAGCTCGAACAGCCCCGAGTCAGGATGATGGAACAGACAAGGTTTGGGGCGGAGCCTAACATTCCTTCCCTTAGCCTCCTTAGGACAGTCTCTTATCTGTTCTCCCCACTTCTCATTGGCCCCAAGCAGGGAGATGGGCAGTGGTGCCTAGGACTCACAGGGGAATTATCAGGTGACCAGGCCAGGAAGAGCCACTCGAAGCCCTGGGCATTCTGCGAGTCAAGGCGGAAGAGGAGGTAGCAGGGTTCCTGGGCATCGAGCAGCGGCAGCACAGCCCTGTCGTAATCCTGGTCCCAGCGTCCCGCCGGCTCCAGCGAGGCACCCAGCACGAGCTGCTCTGGGGGCAGAGGCCGGGTGAGCCCAAGTGGCACATCCTGCCTCCCCCTCTGCCTGTGGACAGACCCACTGGCCACTCCACCCACTTTCCCATGAGCCCTCAAATCACCAAAGTATGAAGTTGAATTGTGAGTGATGAATATGAGTGAATGAACAAGGTTCCCGTGTGCCGGCTGCAGGTGGATTCCTTTGCACATACCCCACGCTTGCAACTGCTTGTATTCATGTACACTCAACTCAGTGTATTTCTGCACACACAAACACACAAAGGAACACAGCTGTGTGCCCACTGCCAGCAACAACACAGTCCCCTCACGGCACTCCCACACCAGATACTGCTCGGTGTATTCTTAACGTGTACAATGTCTGGCTCTCAACTCCCTCTGGCCCTGGTAGCTCTGATATATGCTCTTCTCAGGACAATTTGCTAGGGGAGAGGCAACCACGCCTAGCTTCAGCCCTCTCCCTCAAAGCAAAAAAACCCCAAAAGCAGCCAACTATTTTCTAAGACAGGGTTTCACTACATAGCCCCATTTGACCCTGAGCTCATGATCTCATGATCAGTCATCAGCCTCTTGAAGGCTTGGAATTACATGTGTGCATTCTCATGCCCAACTTCTGCTTGTGATTATTATTTTTTTTATATACAAAGTCTTGCTATATAGCCTACACTAGCCTCAAACTTCCAGTCCTTCTGCCTCAGATTTCCAAGTGCTGGGATTACAGGAGTGTATCACCAAGTTTAGCTAACAACAAACTTATTATTTTTATTTATTATTATTACTGTTGTGTATATGACATTTATGAGTATGGGGCGTACATCTCACAGTGTGTATGCGTCAGAAGACAACTTTGAGGACTCGGTCCACTGTTAAATTCCAGGGACTGAACTCGGGCTGTCAAGCTTGTTTACCAAATTTTTACCCACTGAACCATCTTGCTGGCCACCCTAGACCTGACAGGCCTACTACTCTCTGGCCAAGTAGGTCATCCAACCACAGTTTCATGCTGAGACTTCATCTGGATGCCACACATGTATTTGGTTCCACAGACCATCCCAGAGGAAGAACTGGGCAAAATGATCTTCCTATCTGGGCCATGCCAGCACTTCCCCAGCTCCCCAGGTCTTTTTGACAGGATCAAGAAACCATCTGCCCGAGAATCCAACACACAGGCCACCAGCGTAAGCACCTCTCCCGCCCTAATCTTCTTGCCTGCCCACCAAGAACTCAGATAGAAATCAAGGTTGAAATGTAGCAGCTAAAGCTGGGGGAAGGGGAGTGGGCATGCCTTTAATCCCAGCACTCGGGAGGCAGAGGCAAGCAGACATCTGTGAGTTTGAGGCCAGCCTGGTTTCACAGAGTGAGTTCTGGGACAGCCAGAGCAACACAAAGATTTTTTTGTCTTGAAAATCAAAAGCAAGGGCTGGGGAGATGGCTGCTCTTCCAGAGGTCCCGAGTTCAAGTCCCGGCAACCATATGGTAGCTCACAACTACGTGGAATCTGATGCCCTCTTCTGGCATAAAGTCTACATATACTTACATGTATAAAATATGAGCACTCATATACATGAAACAAATCTTTTTAAAAAAATTCTTAAAAAGAGGAAAAAAGAAGGAAAGTTATTTAGCAACTACAGGCTGGTGAAAGGAACCATGGAATTGTTTACCTTGTTGTTCATATTTTTTCAGTTTTTATTTACTTATTTTGTGAGTGTTTTGCCTAGATTTATCAGGTGTGTGCCTGGTACCCAGGGAGGTCAGAAGAAGGTGTTTGATCTTCTGGAACTAAAGTTACAGATGGTTGTGAAGCACCGTGTAGACAGAATCTGGGTCTTCAGCAAGGGCAGTGGGTGCTTTTAACTTCTGAACCAACTCTCCTGCCATTTGTTCACATTTTTAAGCCAGATGTTTAAATAAGTGAGAAGATGACTCAGAGGATAAAGGCACCACCGAGCCTGAGGACCTGAATTCAATCCCAGTGACCTCGATGCACGCATGCCCGCACTATATATACATTTAAAAAATCAAAAATAAATCAGAATTTTATTATCTTTGGGGGTATTTTTAGATCAGGGCTCATGTAGCCCAGGCTGGCTTCCAACTTACTATATAGCCAAGAGTGACCATGAACTTCTGATTTCCCCATCTCTACTTCCCAAGGCTTCATTATTGTATTTGGAGACAAGTCTATATAGTTTAGTCTGGCTTCAAACTTGAGTTCCTCTAGTCTCTGACCTCTCAAGTGCTGGGATTATAGGCATCTCCCATCATGCCAAGCGATGTCGGGAATTTTACATAAGAAGTGTAATTTGGGGCTGGAGAGATGGTTGAGTTGAAAGCACTGACAGCTCTTCCACCTTTGATTCCCAGAACCCACATCAGGCAGCTCACGGGGGCCTGTGCTCTCCTCTGGTGTCCATGAGTACTGCATTCACACACACAAACAGCCACACAGGTTTTTGTTGCTGTTTTGTTTTGTTAAAAACAAACAAACAAAAACAAACCAACTATGGTGGTGGCACAAACTTTTAATTCCAGCACCCAGAAGGCAGAGGTAGGCTTATCTCCATGAGTTCAAGGCCAGCCTGGACTCCAGAGGGAGTTCCAGGACGGCCAAGACAACACAGAGAAACTCTGTTTTGAAAAAACAAACAAACAAACAAACAACAAAACAAAACAAAAAAATCCCACAAAGCAAACAAAAACCCAAGCTAAAAAAAGAACTATAATTTACTTTCTGTAGAAAAATCAGGTGTGCAAACCTCACTCAACTAGAATGTCAGGCCCTACCCCAGGCATTCTCAGGTACTCTAACACTTGGATTATAGAATTAGACTCTACCTAGAAATGTGCTTATGGGGATCATCTACAAGTGATATCTTACCTGGGAGGTTAAGGGACAAGTGATGTGGTAATGTCTTTCTATATGTGTGAATAAAGGACTGTTTTGGCCCATGACAGGCACTGTAGCAGTAGGCAGGAAATCAGAGCACAGATAGGGGAAGGAGGGCAGAGTCAGACAGAAGTGATCCCAGAAGCCTATGATGCAAGATGTAAGGAAATAGGTGAGCCACAGTCCACATGGCAAGACAGAATAATGGAAATGGATTGAGTTAAGATGAAATAGCTAGCTAGCAATGTGCCTGAGACAGAGGCCAAACAGGATGTAATTAATACAAGTGTCTGAGTCATTTTTGAGGGGGCCTAAGCAGCTGCAGGCAGTTAGGCGGTCTGGGACTGACTGCAGGTCTGTGAGTCTGGACCTCTGGCCGAACAGAGCCAGAAACCTCTTGTTACAGACAGGGCTAAAAATGGGGGTCCCAAATTATCTCTTTAAGGGTGGGAAGCCCCAGGAGGCCTCCATTCATCACCTACCATAACGACCCTACCCAACTTCTGAGGACATCTGGATAAAGCCCAGCCTAGCTGTGGCTCTAAAGCCTGAGATGAATTCTAGGTCTGGCAGGCCCTGCTAAAATGGATGGGACACTAGGCTCATTCAGGGTGCCCAGTGCCACAGGGTTCATGCCAGCATGGTTACTGAGAATGGCAGAAGGACCCACACCTACTCCCAGAATCTATACCCCTTCCTGCTGAGGAAGCCGTTTGGCACAGAGGGAAAGAGACTCCTTGTCTCCCCACCCTGAATTCAGCCTTAGACAGATCCTCTGCCTTCTTGAATACTTCTACTTCAGGCCTTGGCTCAAGCCCCACACCCTCATATCTCTACTACTGCCTGGTAAGAAGCCTAGGTCCCACAGCTTAGGATCTTGTCAAGTATGGAGTTACTCTATCCTGTTTTCAAAATGAGCAAGTTCTTTCTTTCCATTCTGAGGAAGGTCCTTGGCATCTTAGCCTTCCCAAAGCCAGCAGTCAAGCCAGGTCCAGCCTGCTGACCCACCCCCCCATGCACACACACACATGCACACACACACATGCACGCACACACAAAACATGCACAAATACAGTAGGTCTCAGTGGGGCCCTGCCACCACTCTAGCCTAGCACCCTGACATGGCCTCTAGGTAACGAGGCTGGATATGACCACAGGCCAGGGCTCTGCACAACCGAGTGGCTACTCTCCCCACCGGTGGGACTTCCATGAGGCTCTTCTATGAGTGGCCTAATCACATTCTCAGGTGGAGTAAATGAGGTCTAACGGGGGCCAGAAGCTAACACCCATTGTTCCTATCCCCAGAAGCAACTGGGTTCTGCCACTGTTCTATGCCCCAGACTGTGGGGGACACTCACCGTCCTCAATGATGACTTTGATGAGTCGAATGGAGCCAGCTCGGGCCTTGGCAAAGAATTCCTTTAGCTCTTCAGTAGCTACAAGCACAAGAAACATAGTTGTTGGTGGTGAGCAGGCAGAGTGGGTAAGGATGACTGTGGGGTCTGATGGCCAGGCTGGGAGGTGGGTTAAATATGGCTCCCCCATGTGACTGGGAACCTGAGACGGCCACTGAACATAAGCTCCCAAATTTAGCTAGCAAGAGTGGCAGGCAGATGGCCCGCTGGCTGGGATAGCTCTGATGACAGGAAGGACATACAGGAATGGGACAGTACACTTGAAGATGGAGCAAGTTCTAAGACAGGTCAAACTGGCCAGAACGAAGGGCACCCCACTTGTCCCCCCACAACAGGATGACCCAAGAGTAGATGAATACCCACTCAGCTGGTCAGTGTAAGTGGACACACTCATTTAGAGATTCAAACTCTCTCTCTCTCTCTCCCTAGATTGCCAACACACACAGGCAACATACACAGCTGCAGTGTATCTATGCCACATACAGGCGAGACAGATAAAATATACAGATACAGGTGTGGATGACACATGAATGCACTTGTAGTCCAAGCCCCCAGCCAGTTTGTACTGTAAGAGGGGGCCATCCCAACATAGCCCTATCATAGGGCAATAAAGCCTCAGCTCCCAGGCAGTAAGGAAGGTTTCCTGGAGGAGGGGTCGTGGTCAGAAAGGAGACTCCATCCTGGGAAATGGGCAGCAGAGCTGGACGGTCACTAATGACCAAGGACATGGGGCTTAGGTGAGGACCATGGTCAGGGCTAGAGGATCATGTATGATCTCAGCTCCCCTACTGGTAGTAGAGAGGGAAACTCTGTCCAAGTGTGCAAGGGACCTGCTTGGGTCTCTG
Source organism: Phyllotis vaccarum (assembly GCA_033318265.1). NCBI lineage: Eukaryota > Metazoa > Chordata > Mammalia > Rodentia > Cricetidae > Phyllotis > Phyllotis vaccarum. The sequence goes on from JARWLC010000004.1 coordinate 103,758,588, forward strand.
GGTGAGTGCGACCTTGGGGCTATCAGGGGTCAGAAAAATCCCAGCAGGAACACAGCTGGGGAGTTGAGATCACAGAATATTTATAGGCCTTGGATTGGGCAGCTGATGGGCAGCTTAGGGGCGGGGTGGAGGGGCTTTATGTAAACAAAGACTCAGTCACGTCCTCAGATGCTTCTCCTTTCCCTGCAGAGTGTCCTTAGGGCTGAACCTCAGGTTGTATACCACTCAAGAAGGTCACTGTGTGGCCAGAGGCCTAACAGCCTAAAGAGCCCTAGAGACAGAGAAGCATGACTTGGTATTGTACACAAGAAAGTACAACCCCATTGGGCATGCACAACTAATAACAACCAGCAGATGCTTGAAGCTTTAAGCATGATCTCTGGGGTCCCAGTACCCGCTTAGCTGTGTGACCTCTGACCTCTCTGAACCTCAACCTCATCTATAGAAACAGAGCTAATTCCCCCAAGCTCAAATGTTTATGGTAAGGAGTACATGGGAGAGGGGCTAAGGAAGAGAAATTCTGCTATTAATTCTTTCTTTTTAATCTAAAGGTAGCCGTGTTTTATTGCTCCTCCTACCTGCCTAGACCTTGAAAGAGAGGCCAAGAAAGTCCCCAAAGGGAGAGGCTGACAAGTCCCTTCTCCTGTTACCGGAGCAAACTGAAAAGCCAGCAGGGAAAGTGACATCCCTTCCTACCCAACCCCAGTGCCTCCTCAGTCACCATCAATAATCTAGAGGCCAGACCTGGGACACCTGAGCTTTTGTCATCAAAGATTCATGCCTCCCCGCCCCCAGCTTGCCCACCTCCAACTCCAGCAAGCTTCAGGTTACCGGTCCTTCTTGGGCTGCACTCTGAGGGAGGTCACCAGGCCCATTCCTATGGCCAGGCCAAGGCTGGCACCTGACCCTCCGGGGTGGTCTTTCTTGCTATCTCCAGCAAGCCCCAAACAGGAAGATGTACTCCCTCATAGCCTGTCTCACATGGGCTATGAAGGAACGTGGCAGAGCCTTGCCACAACAGGGTCTGTCAGCAGCGAGTGTGGGTGCTAACTTCTTAGCACCTCCTCCCAGCTGAAGGCAGGAGCTCAAACCAGACAAAGAGGAAGGAAGGGGCACGCCAGGCAGTAGTTTCCGTCCAGCCGTTCCCCACTTTGAGGCTGACTCAGGAAACCTGACCCTCCATCTCCAGGAGTGGATGGCCCACCTGTGGGAGGCCAGGCCAGAACCAGGTCCCTGCATGCTCAGGACAAGCAGGATGGGGATGGGGCAGGGCCATGGGGAAAGCCTCTGAGGGCTATCCATTCACCAAGTTAGCCGCAACCGCAAGCAGGGATTCAGGCGGTCAGGCAGGTCGATGGTGGTAGCCCTGGGCAGGGGATCATGATGTGGTGACAGAAGTGGCTGATGGCCAAACCAACAAGCTGTCTAGAAAAGCAGCCTGGCCTTTCCCACTGGCCAGGGAAGCAGCCCTTCCAAGCCAGTAATAGATGGGGACAGTGAGACCAAGTAAGACCAAAACACCTGCTTTCATCTCAATCTACCTAACGAGTAAACTGGGATCCTGGAAAGGAACTGTGAGTGTGACATTCTGGGCCACAGAAGCTTCCTGCCCGGTAAGGGCAGAGACAGGAGCTCTCCAAGAAAGCCTGAATCCTGACCCTCTTCCCTGCTTCCAGCTTGAAGTTGAGACTTTTGCAGTCCTGGCTGGAGCAGGAGATCAGAGTGGAAACAAGGGAAGTCAGCGGCCAAGGTCAGATGTGCAACTCCTCCTCATTCTACTTAAGAAGGAGGGCTCTGTGCCAGCTTTAGTACAGCCTAGTGCAAGAGTATGGGGGTCCTGGAAGGAGTAAAGGTCAGGATACCCTCTCCACACATATACACAGGCCCATGGCAGTCATAAGACACCCGTGCAAGCAAGCATCCATGGTAATACACACACACTGAGATGAGCCTGAACTGTGCACACATACAGACTCCCATAGATGTGTGCATGCTGCCGGGAAACACTGATGTCTGAGATGGTCCATGTCACCTACAATGTCCAAAACCGACCACTAGTGCATGCACACGAAGGGGCCTGGATAGGCATAACCAAGTCGCATCCAGAGGTGCACACACAGGACAGTATACAGAGGACATGTGCACATACGTGTACACTTTTCCAGATGTGCACATCCGGGTACACCCCACCTCCAGAAAGGAACAAAAATACATAGACGGGTACACACAGACACATCCGCCCCCAGATGAGTACACAAAATACTTCCACCCTTGCTGTGTGCATTCATGTGCACCCACTCCTGGCTCTGTACAGCAGTCTGTACTGCCCCAGGATGTGTCCCTCCCAGGGACTCGAGGCTGCAAATGAGAACAGGAATTTCCCTGGAGGGTGTGAGGAAGAGGAGGACGAAGGGACCAAGCGCACAGATCAGGCGCGGCAGAGCCCTTGGGCCCCCAGTCCGCCCTCCATCCGCCCTCACCATGGATGCCGGTCTGGTGCGCCATGGCTCAGCGTTCGGTTCGCTCGTGCCGTCGGAGCGCTCCTCTTGGTCCTGGCCCAGCTCGACTGGGCTCGCCTAGATCCGTAGCTCTGGAGGATGTGGCGGCCGGCGCCCAGCTTCGCGCAGCTTCCCGGGCGGTGCCGCAGGACCCGCCCCCAGCGCGCCCCGCCCCCGGAGGGCGAGGCCGACAGAGGCGGGCACTAGTGCCGCGCGCGTGCGCGCAGCGGGCTCCAAGTTCCTGGTGGCTCTGTGCCGCTCACTACCACCTCGATGGCACAGAAGGGCCCTCGGGTGTTCGAGGGTTGTGTGGGCGGGCCCTGGTAGACCTCAATCCAGGAGATGGTGGGCGGATCCGTGCTTGGGCGTGGGAGGGACTGTGACTTTGCCTCGGAGGAGTTTGTGACACGTGCTGGGATCTCAGTGTAGGCGGGCATGCGCGCACGCGCGCCTGTGTGTGTGTGTGTGTGTGTGTGTGTGTGTGTGTGTGTGTGTGTTGAGGGTGTGTGTGTCTTGATCCCCATGCTTTTCACAGGTGGAAGCCTAGACTGATGATCTCCTAGTCATCAGATGCACGGTGTATGTGGTGGCTAGAGCCATACTCTGAGAAAGTGAGAGGCCATAGAAGAGGTGAATTTTGGATGTAATACAGTAGGAGAGACCAGGATGACCTAGTAGAGTGGAAGAAAGTTTTGCAAAAAGAAGGTGTGTGTGCTAAGGCCCTGTGGTTGAAGGGCTTAGTCTGAGAAACTTCCCAATTCCTAATGAACTTGTCTCCATTATCACAGGCCTTTCCTGCTGACAGTCATTTAGCAGCCAGTATTAATCTTTTTTCCTTTTGGTTTTCTGAGACAAGGTTCTGGATGTCCTGGAACTCGCTCAGTATACCAGGTTGGCCTCAAGTGCATAGAGATCCACCTGCCTCTACCTCCTCCTGAGTGCTGGGATTAAAGGTGTGCACCACCACCACCGGCTTAATTTTTTTTTTAAATAAAGTTATTTATTTTATGTATTTGAATGCTCTGTCTCCATGTATGGCTTTATACCAGAAGAGGGCATCAGATTTCATTATAGATCGTTGTGAGTCACCATGAGGTTGCTGGGAAGTGAACTCAGAACCTCTGAAAGACAGCTCATGCTCTTAGCTTCTGAGCCATCTCTCCAGCCCTGAGCTTGTTATTTAAAAATAGATGAACAGGACTGGATAGACGGCTCAATGGTTAAGAGCACTTGCTGCTGCTCTTGCATAGAACCGGTTTGGTTCCCTGCACCCACATGACAAAATAGCTCACAATTGTAACTTCAGCTCCTGACCTCCTAGGACAAATGTGGTGCACAGAGATACATGCTGGCAAAACAGTCACACACACACACACATGTATGCACACACACACACACACACAAATTAAAAATGAAATAAAAACTTAAAAACAAAATGTGATAGGTTAATAGTTTGGAACTGGAGAGGTGGCTCAGTAAAGTGTTGTGCAACATAGGAGTTTATAGTCCCAGCACTGGAGTGAAAAAGTTGGTTTACCCCTGGGCTGGGCAAGGTGACCATGGAGACTTTGAGAAGATAGGCCATTTGCCAGCCAGCCCAGCTAAATGGAGAGTGTGCTCCTGTTGAGGGAGAGAATCTAAGAAAAGAGAAACGGAGAGGAACAGAGGCAAAAGGATGATGTCCAGCCTTTTAGGGTTTGTCTGTGAAGGCATTTCCAGAAAGAGTTGTTAACCAGGAGAGAAGACCTGCCCTGAATGTGGGCAGCATCCCGTGTGGGGGCATGGGAAGAAGAGTCTGGCCTTTTCCAGGAGGCAGACACATTGTGACCAGTTGCCTGCATTCCTTAGTAAGTTGCTTTTTGGCAGATACTTTGTTTCAGCAGAACTAGGCAAATGATATGTAGGAAATCATTGTGTACATCTCCCTCTTTTGCTGGAAGCAGGGGATGGTGGTGTGTGTGGGGGGGGGCGGGGAAAGTGGGGCATGCCTGGCTGTAACTTTCTCAGACTTTGTCCCTACTCATACCTGAATCAGGCACCATCACCTCAGGGCTTAGTGTTATCTCCATTAGCTCAGTTCTTCTATGCCCTGAGTGTGGCTGTTACTAGGTGGGCTCAGTAGGTTAGCTCCTCAAGTTAGTGGTGTGCAGCTCTGTTTCCTAAGACCCCTTCTCTTTGGGCAGTAGGAAATACCAACAGACTAAGGCTGGCTGACTGAAGGAAGTGAGGCCTACTAAGTACTGGCCTGGGTTTAAGAGGCAAAGGTAGAGGTGCCTCATCCACCCATTCTTGGGCCTTAGAGATTTTGAATTGGCTTCCTGAAGGAGAAAAGAGGAAGGGAAATCTTGAAGGGAGGTCTGACTCAGTTGTACTGTCATACTGCAAACCCTGAACATCTAATACTTCCTCTCTGTGGGCTCAAGTCCTCACTTATGAAATGGAAATTGTAATCTTACAGAGGAGCCCCTAGACTTAGGTGACAGAAATTGACAAGAGCTCCGCTAATGTGCAGATATAAGAGGAAACACTAGGCCCTAACAGTGACAGTTCTGAGCCAGAGTGATGGCACTTGCCTGTAACTCGACATGGAAGGCAGAGGCAGGAGGCCCTACAGTTTGAGGCCAGCCTGGTTTACATAGCCGATTCTAGGTGAGCCTGGGCTACACGGTGAAAGCCTGACTCAAAACGAGAGATGTCAGTGAAACTGTTACACTTCCCTCGGTTCAAAGTTGCATCATTGACAAGCTGGAGAAAGGAACTACCCGCTCCCCTTTAACTTCCCATAGGTTCCTCTTGATGGTCACTCACATTCCAGGGAGGATCTTGTGTTGTCCAGAGAAGCCATCTTGACTGTAAAGGCAGCCATTTGGGAGTAGGCCTCTGAGGGAAAGCAAAACTCTAGAGCATTCTGGGCACGCTCTTAGTAAATGTGTTGCCTCACACCTCCAAGGACATACTGTTCCCATCCTCCCCTTGTGTAAAACGGTTGCTGGCCGCACGGGGCGAGGGTGAAGAGGAGGGGGACTGAGGCTCTGTGTGGCACTGCCCAGCACCCACTGTAGATGACTTCAAGGTTCCCAGAGTGGAGGGAAGGGTTTCCCCACTCATAGGATCGAATCCCACAGTTGCGATGAGCCTTCGCGCCTGCTCAGTGCCACTCTGATGCAAGCAGTCACCTGCCTAGGTCTCAGTTTTCCTGCCTGTAAAGTGGGGTGGATGAACGCCTTTCCTTCTCAGGGGTGGTGGCTGGGTTCACAGGCCGCGCACCTTGGAGCGGGAGGGCCGGGGGTAGGCGTGGCCTCCCACCCAGGCTCCACCCCCAGGCTCGCTTCCTCCCTGGGGCGGGCGGGACCCGGGCGTCCCGCTCTGCGCGGGTAGCCCCCGGCCGCCACGCAATGTCCGCCGGCTGGTTCCGGCGCCGCTTCCTACCCGGGGGTCCGCTTCCCGAGCCGCAGCCACCGGGGCCGCGCTCCAGCCCGGTGCCCTATCACCGGCCCCGCTTCCTGCGCGGCTCGGGCTCCAGCCCCGGAGCCGCCGATGCCTCGCGCCGCCCGGACTCCCGGCCCGTGCGCAGCCCGGCGCGGGGCCGCACGCTGCCTTGGAACGCAGGCTATGCTGAGTGAGTGTCTTTGCCCCTGCGTCCCCTCCCTCCCTCTCCTTGATCTACCGGTCCAGTGCTGACCTAGAAAACTGGGGGAGTGGACACTCCTGCTTACCCCCTTCTTGTCTTCACCCCGGGACTCTAGACAACATTCCTCCTTTTCCCACTCTGGTATTTTCATTTGGAGAAGTTGGAGGTCCCCGGAGGACTGGACCCTCCTTCATTCTGGCCTTTGGAGATGTTTGTCATACCTCGCACTTCACTCTGGGTCCTGGTTTATGCCCAATGGATTGTGACAGAGAGGAGACCTGGGCCAGCCCAGTGACTCTAAAAGGGCCTGAGCTCTGATTTTGACCCTAGAGACAAAGCCACTGAACAGTTAGAAAACTTACATCTTTGGGGCTGTGTAAAGAAATTGGCTTACTACTAAGCATGAAGATCTGAGTTCGGATATCCAGCAACTTTGTAAAAAGATGGGTGTGGCAGTTAGGGCCTGTACTCTCAACGCTGGGGAGGCATGGACTTGTTGGTCAGGCAATCTGAATCAGTGAGCGCCAGGCTTAGTAAGAGGTTGACCTGTCTCAGTGGAGGGCGATAGGGAGCAGACACCAGACATCCATCTCTGGCCTGTGCACACGTGCACACTTACACTCACTCAAATGACGAGAGAGAGAGAGAGAGAGAGAGAGAGAGAGAGAGAGAGAGAGAGAGAGAGAGAGAGAGAGAGAGAGAGAGAGAGAGAGAGAGAGAGAGAGAGAGAGAGAGAGAGAGGCTGTCCAGGTGTGTTAGGGGCAGCACCCAGAAGCAGTCTTTCCAGGTGGAGCCTCAGTGCCATCACTGGTGGTTTCATGGCCTCAGGATTGTCAACGCAGAGAAATCTGAGTTCAATGAGGATCAGGCTGCTTGCGGGAAGCTGTGCATCCGGCGATGTGAGTTTGGGATTGAAGATGATCAAGAATGGCTTACGGTGTGCCCAGAGGAGGTTGGTACGACCCTGTCTGAACCCCACTTTCAGGCTAGAGCAAGGATGTACTTGGTCGAGCCTGACAGCCCTTCCTATGCAGTTCCTGACAGGTCATTATTGGGCACTGTTTGATGGGCATGGTGGACCTGCAGCAGCCATTTTGGCTGCCAACACTCTGCATTCCTGCCTGCGCAGGCAGCTAGAAGCTGTGGTAGAAGGCGTGATGGCCACTCAACCCCCCATGCACCTCAGTGGCCGCTGCGTCTGCTCCAGTGACCCCCAGTTTGTAGAGGAAAAGGGCATCAGGGGAGAAGACTTGGTGATTGGAGCCCTGGAGAGTGCCTTCCAGGAATGTGTGAGTGGGGCCTTTGGGGAGAGGGGAAGTTTCTCTCTAGGAACTTAAGAAACTAGGGTGTGACTGCATGCCATAGTCACCCAGTTTCTTGGACTGTGGAGAGAAGGTTTTGTGTTGTTTTGTTTATTCCTAGTTATAGCCCAGTGGTCTTCAGCTTAACCCTCCACTTATCCAGTTTCCATTGTGTGCCAATTGTTCACCTGTATTGTCCCCAGAGCAAGCACTGGTTTCTCTTCCTATTTTGAATTACACTTCCCTTGTGTAAATTCTCTTTACATAGGAATTCAGGAACAAACGCTAAGCTTTTGAGCTGAGATTTGTAGGCTTGCTTGTGGGAATGCAATTGTAAGGGGTGGGGGACTGGAGATGGCTGCCAGTTTGGGCAGCTGCTCTGATGCCCTTGGTTTGTTCCAGGATGATGTGATTGGGAGAGAACTGGAGGCCTCAGGCCAGGGGGGTGGCTGCACAGCTCTGGTGGCTGTGTCCCTGCAGGGGAAGCTGTATGTGGCCAATGCTGGTGATAGCAGGTGAGTGGACTCTTGGAGGGTGGGCAGGGAAGTGGCCAGGAGCGTACCAGAGAGAGTTGAGAAGTTAAGAGTTAGAAATGAGGGGGACTAGCTGACAAGGTGTATTTGTACTTGGCATAAGCCAAGTATAAGAGTGGCCAGGGATGCCAAGACAGTCAGGGGCTACAGGGGCTGTGCTTTCAGTCTTGAAGGGATTTGAACTAGGGATTAGCATGGTTAGGTGTGCGCGCTGCCCCCCCCCCCCCCCCGGTGGTTGGAGAGGGTGGTGGGATGGTGGCCAGGGGTGAATATGGAAGTTGTTTCACAGACCTCTTCCTCTCTCTCCAACCTGTTTAGAGCCATCCTGGTGCAGAGAGATGATATAAAGGTTCTGAGTTCTGAGTTCACCCCAGAAACAGAGCGGCAGCGGATCCAGCAGCTGGTAGGTGCACTTGGCAGATTGGCTTCCAACTCCCTGGAGGGCAACATAGAGCCCTAGGAAGGGAGCCTGGTCTGAAATTGGCCTCCACACCCTAGGCCTTTATCTACCCTGAGCTTCTGGCTGGTGAGTTCACCCGACTGGAGTTTCCTCGGCGGCTGAAGGGGGATGACTTAGGGCAGAAGGTTTTGTTCAGGGATCATCACATGAATGGCTGGTGAGCAGGTGGGATGGGGGGGTCAGAGTGGGCAAAGGCCCAGGATCACCAGGTGGGCAGCTGGGTTTGAGGATGGGAGAAGCTGCAGTAGGGTGTGGGCCTCTGCCTGATTCTACTTCCACTCCTGCAGGAGCTACAAACAGGTAGAAAAATCTGATCTCAAGTATCCACTGATTCATGGACAGGGTAGGCAGGTTAGTGCTCCCTGCCCAAGAATCCCTCCTTAGTTGATCCCTCAAGGTGGGAGCTCCTTTGTTCCTTACTAGTGGCTGTGACTGGTGGTATCCAGGGGTCTGTTCTCTCATGATGTTCCTCCCTTAAAAGTCACCATTCACTTCTACCTTTGGGCTCAGCAGAGCCAGCCCCTGGGCATGTGCTAAGCTCCTCACTACCACTGCATTCCTCCCTTTTCCCCAGGCTCGGTTACTAGGAACACTGGCTGTCTCTCGAGGCCTGGGAGATCATCAGCTCAGAGTCCTGGACACCAACATTCAGCTCAAGCCCTTCCTGCTCTCCATCCCACAGGTAGAGAATGTAGTCCACCCCAGGTTCCAACTATCCAGAAAGGACAGAGAATGAGCCTTGTAGGAGCTGGGAAGGGAGCATTGGAGGATCCTCAGGCTTAACTTGCAGGTGACAGTGCTGGATGTGGACCAGCTGGCATTGCAAGAGGAGGATGTGGTTGTCATGGCAACTGATGGGCTTTGGGATGTCCTGTCCAATGAGCAAGTGGCACAGCTTGTGCGGAGCTTCCTCACTGGGAACCGAGAGGACCCACACAGGTACTGTACTGGAGGGGAACTGACTGGACCTGGGTTGGTCCAAGTAGCTACAGCTGCAAAAGATGCAAAGTCAGCCCTAACTCAGGGCAGGTGGCCTGACCAGGGCTCAAGGGAAAGATGTGGGGATATTTTCAAATACAATAAAAACATTCAGAGATATCAGAGAGATCTACCCACAGTCAGTCTAGTAGGATCAGACAGTGGTAACTCACACCTTTAATCCCAGCACAGGGAATATCCCTGGGAGTGGTGACCTATGCCCTTAATCCAATCTGAGTTTGAGGTCATCTTGTTTACAGAAGTTGTTCCAGGCTCCCAGGCAGGCAGTGGTGGGGCCACACCTTAACTGAGAGAAGAAAGTATTTAAGGCAGGCATAGAAAGACAGATGAGGCAGTAGAAGCCAGGAGGAGCGAGGTTGAGGAAGCTGGAAGACAGCTGGTGAGATCTGACTGTGGTGTTTCCTCTCTCTAATATCTCCACCTTTCCCAGAAAAAAAAAAAATCCCCACAGACAGGATATGAAAAAAAAAAAATCTTAGTCTGGTAATCCAGTTTATGACCCTTTTAGGCTTGTTGATTGACCTTGAGTTTCACCACACTTATCCTGTCCTGTGCCCTGAGTTCTGGAGGGCTGGCTTTGGCATTCTGCTCTATCCCCAAAGTACATCTGCAGGATGGTCTTCACAGGTTTTCAGAGTTGGCCAAAATTCTAATACACAACACACAAGGAAAGGACGATGGTGCCACCGGAGGACAGGTGTCCTACGATGACGTCTCTGTGTTCGTGATTCCTTTGCACAGCCAGGGCCAAGGGATTGGTGGCCACTGAGGATTCACTCTCTGACTTGTACTCTATGACCTCTTCAGGACCAGTGCAGGCTGAAGCATATGTCCACTCTGGCTGTGGCCAAGAATGGGCCCTGACTGCTCTGTTTCAAGCCACAGCTCAATCAATGCTCCTGCTTCCTGCCTTAACTTGGTTTCAAAGTGAGCAGTGGGTGGAGAGCCTTAGCCTACCAGGTCCCACCTTCCACAATGGCAACATCCTTCTGGCAGAGATACTTTACAACATATGGCATCTGTTGGCTCCTCAGCAGTCCAAGGGATTTAGGGCACTAAGATGCCTGAGGAGCAGAATAGGCAGCTGGCTCTGGTTCCAACTCATGGTTATTTCAGGTCATCCATTTAAATCATCCGTCCACACAAATGCCTTCTTGAAACCTCTGGGAGTCTATTTGCTGGGCCAGCTATCTTAACTTTTTTTTTTCTTTTAAAGATAGGGTCTTTATTATGTAGTTATGTAGACTAGGCTTGCTTTGAACTCACTGAGATCACCTGTCTCTGCTTCCTGAGTGCTGGCATGCACTGCTATGCCTGCCTGGACCAGCCATCTTGAAGACAGCTCCTAAGAGAAGTTCAGAACCTGTCCTGCTCTCTGCCCGAGGAGGGCACAGGTCCCAGATAAAGTTTGGACAGCAAAAACAGGCTGAGAGAAGCTTCCAGAGTTGGCTAAGCCAACTGTCACTGCCTGGAGCCTGGCTGCCAATCTGGTTGTTTTCCCCCTATACCTACGCCAACAGTATCTGTCCCGTTTCCTGGATCTTATGCCAAGTACATCTACTTCTCAGCTAGCCAATTCTTGTTTCTAACCCTACTTTTAGTCACCTAAACATTGTTTCCACCCCCTCTGCTGCCCTCCTGCCCACTCTACCCTGCCCAGCCTCCAAGGAGTCACTCACCTCTACCCCAGCATTGGCCACCTATAGTTCTTTTCCTGCAGGGATCAGCCAGCCTCTGGTATTAAATGTTTGTATGTAAAAGAGCCCTCGTGAATTGCTCATACAGCCTTGGTCCACACTTTGCCATTTCTTGTGTCCTCTCAGTGAACTTCTAGTTCCGGCATTGCAGGTGCCAGAAGGGCTGGCTGCCTTTCCACTTTCAAAACTGTTCTGCAATTGTTTTACTACCTAGCCCTGGCAGTCCCGAACCTGTATTGTGGCTTCAACTTTGTGATCCTTTTGATTTCTGCCCCTTGTGTGACAGGTTTCTCACTATGTAGACCAGGCTGGTCTGAAACTTACATAGCCTGAGTCTAAATACTAGATACAAGTGTGAACCACTACCAGACTCCTCACTTTTTTCTGAGTGACCCAGTGCTTTATATAAGGCTACTTGATGAAACTTCACTCTTAATGCTTGTCAGCCCAGGCTGGGCAAGGGTGGCACATGCCTTTAATCCCAGCACTTGGGAGGCAAAAGGTCTTAAGTTTGAGAGGCCAGCTTGGTCTGTTACAAGAAATCCTGTCTCAAAAACAAACAAAACAAATCTCTTTTACTATTTAGAACTTAGAGATTAAGAAGTATCTGTTGAAATGCAGTACTTATTATTACATAAACTTTCCCCAACTCACTAATATTACAACTAAGGGGGCAACACACAGCTCTAGATTGCAATTAGAAACCCCATGTAGTTAACTCTCCTGGGATGCTCAGACCCCACCCCCCATCTTATTACCTTTGTGTTATCCAGGGAAGACAGGACAGAACATGTTGGTATTTTCCACTTCACTTCCCAACTCCCCGCACCCTAAGCCCGACAGGTAGCTGGCAGATGCTACAGTGTCATGATATAAGGATGCTGAATTTGACTTCCTCTTTCTTCAGCACATCTCTCCACATCCTTTCAGCAAAGTGCAGGAAACATCCTGTGCCTTACCCACTGACTGCTGAGCCAGCTCGCCCCCACACCCTACTGCCTGTTCCTCTTGTTCATGGGCTATGAGGGAGTGGGCAAAACAGTCTCTATTGCAAGCATGCTGTAGTAGTAGCAGCTGTGGTAGGCTTTTTTTACACTTGTAATTTTGTGCACACAAGCCAGACATGGAAGTGGGTTTTTTCCTTCCATGTAGGATCTGGGGACTGAACTCAGGTTGTCATGCTCAGTTGCTGAGCCATCTTGCTGGATATTTCCATCAAGCTTTGAAGGGTCTCTTAGACCTTCAAAGGAGAAAAGCCTGGTGAACTAAACCAAGGAATTTGCTTCTCAAGTGGCAGGTCATGGATTTTCACCTATTCTGGTTCAGTCGGGGAAGCAGAAAGCAGGTGGCTCACCAGGCAGCCAGCTGATCCTGCCAGATGCAATGCTCAACTTCCATCCCAGGGCCTTAGGACACTAATCTGACCAAAGTTTGAGGTAAACAGCACAAAGCAGTGAGGAGGTCCTGAAGAACAGAGTTGAGTCAGGATCACCTTCTCTAGTTATCTAATTGGAGTCTGGGGTTAAGGGATGGGCCCGGGGGGGAGGGGTGTCCTGTTGCCCACAGGCTTAAAGGAGGCCCATCAGTTCACACAACATCGCAGGCAGCTACACCTGAGCCAGAACACTGGAACAACACATCTTTTCTGAAGTGAGGCAGGCAAATAATATCACAGAAACTCAATGGAAGGGACTGTAAGCCATAAAATTCTGTTTAAGATTGGTAACATGGTCCCCCCCCCAAGTTTATGTTAAGTACAAAAGGGACATAAAATTGTATGTACAGTAGAATAACAACTATGTAAACACACCAAAGTCTATGCACAGAGAGATCTAGAGGAACATTTAACATCAAGATTAACAGTGCTACCATTTGAGTGACAACTTGGTTCTTAAAAATCCCCAAATTTTCCTTCATAAGCAGTAATTGTCAGTTAAATGGGGAATAACGTATTAAAAACACCCCAGTGGCTGGTGGCTGAACAGTGCAGTGTCACATGCAGAGCAGTGGCTCTGGCTGGCTTCAGAGGACGGTGAATACACCCAGGGATACATTCCCAAAGAGCCAACTCCGTTTTTGCCCTTCCCCTGCTTACCCTGTGACCACACAGTATAAGTTTCAGCTGCATCTTTTCTTATCAATTCAGAACTTGGCTCTGTTGCCACAGGGCCCACAGAGGCTGTGCAGCAGTATGTCTTCTAAGAGCATGGCATCTCTGCTTTGCACACTTAAGAACTCAGACAATTTTCCTGTACATAGGCAAGCTGCTCTATTTTCTGGTTATGCAGACTTACTAATCCATAGTTAAACATTTGCTCTCAACAGTTCCTCCAAACATGGACTCTTACATCCTGAAGGCAGGGAGTAGTATCTACTGTCTGTCCATTCTGAGAAGGCAGGACTGCTCAGCAACACTGAGACTTGAGTTAAGGTGGCCACCTTTTCAGTTGGCATAACAAGTCAAAATGTAATTGCTTAAAAAACGTAATTGCATTAGTGATTTGAAACCTATGCCTATTCCTGAACAGAAGCAGTGATGGCTGACTGGCACCCTAGCAGCTGGGCACTCAGGCAAACCATAGCCTGTTGGGTCTTGACTTCAGAATCTGCAGGGTATTGCTCGAATATGTGTGACTACTGCTCTACTCTGAGATAGCCATACCGGGAAGAAAAGGTCTGAGGCAGCTCTTCTAGTCCTAGCCTTCTTTCAGGAGAAAGAAAATAAAAAAGGAGGGGGTGGCAACAATGCAGACATGAACAGGTAAGAAGTCCTGACAAACTAAAAACACTGTGGTTCTAGCACCCTGTCCCCAAATGCCAGAAGCCAGGCACAGAAGCCATGCAAAAGTGACGGTTACACATATACAGGTGCAGACAGAGCATAATTAGGCAAAAAAGATTCTAATACTGTAGAGAGGGCCCCAAAGTGTGGCTTGAAGAACATAAGGGAGTCACCCCAAGGTTCTTACTTAGCTGCCATGAAAACAGCGAACACTAGAAGCTCTGCTTCACGTTGTCTCCCTAAGGTTAACAAAAAGACTAACACGTGTGGCCAACACTACCCACAAAGAGTCTTTCTAAGCTGCAGGGTTCCCTCTCCTGCTGAACTCTTGATAAACTAGATGAGATAGTAGGCATAAACACATACCTATGTGCATATCTTCACAAATGTATTTAAGTGGACACGCACACTGTGCTCAAATACAAACAAATCAAGGGTCATATATAAAAAGGCTAAATATAACATATAACACAGGCCTAGAACCAGCTCTTGGGTAAGAGCTGGGAAAGAGGGGTATCATCTGTTGACTATGTACACAATTTGTGGTGGGCAGGGAAGGAAGGCATCAGTGTAAACAACTCAGACTCATTCCACAATACTGGCCCACAGGAAAACGTGATGTGACTCAGGTACAAAAATAAACTACTACCTTGTTTTTGTACAAGCCAAGCTCGGTAGGACCCCCACAAAGACTGTGGGACTGTCTAAATGGGGGAAATGCACCAGACTGCTAAACCTTTCAGCTCTCAGAATTTACCTGTTACTCCCTTCCCTCTCTTTCAGACTCTTGGGCCTTTTGCTAGCCAACAAGACCCGCCCTACCCTCCTATACAGGAATACTATAAATCCTCCTGACAAACAAGGTCCTTCTGTATTTGTCCCTTTCTTTGACCCCAAGGTATATGAAGACTTATTTCTGTAAATGTTTGGCACCTAAGAAACATGATGGTTGTGGAATAATGCCACGCTTACACAGGGAGACCTGGTAACAAGACATGCAGGGTGAGGGCACGGGGTGCAGAGCTGCCCTAGCATCTCAGAACCACAGCTGTGGCTTCCCATGCATTTCTAGGGTAGGGAAGGATGTGAGGAAATTGGTGACTTCACTGGCTCCTCAGCAGCAAATATACTCAAAATTGAGGGGCTCAAGGGCCCCACTGTATAATCACAAGTAGTCACCCACTGAAGGGCTTGGTGCAGTGAAAGCTGGAAAAGCTGAATGCCAACTGTATCTGCAGCACCAAGAGTCCTTGGGAAGGCGTTCAGCAAAGTAATTCTGTAGAGCAGACGGACAGCACATCCCTGGGAAGGCCATGTGGGAAGATGTTCTCCGGTTCAGTCAAATGATCCAGCCAATCCCACCTCAGTCACCTCTGACTTTTTTCTTTTGGCTGCTCTCACTGTACAAAGAGCTGAGCAGTGTCAGGATCAGTCATCAATGGTGGGCAACCAGAAGGCCTGTATGGAGAACACACATAGAAAAGTGAGCTTTTCAGAAGGCCAGGCCTCTCCTCACTATGGAGGGTTATTCTTCCCCACCCCACAGCATCAAGGTGCCCAAGCTCATTGGTGAAGGCATTGAGGTCTGGTGATCCTTACTCCTGATTGAACCACTGTCTCTATAAAGCCAGAGACACTCTGGGTGGTATTTTGGTTTTACGTGATCTCAAACTCACCATATAACCAAAGATGACTTTGAACAAATCATCACACCTACCTTCCAAATGCTCAGACTACAGATGTGTACTAACACATCCAGCTTAAATTAGCTTCCTTCTGTCCTTCCAGTACCAGGACTGAACCCAGAGCGTTATACACAGCAAGCACATGCTCTAACTAAGCTGCATTTCCAGCCATTGCTGAATTTCTTCTGACACTATCTTCGTGATTTCTAAACACAAGAAATGGGCTAGAGGTACAACTCAGTGGTAAAGGCTCCATGAGAGGAAGAGGGGGCACTGAGTTCTGGATAAAGGTAGTAGTGAAATACCTCATTCAACTTCCTACTTGAAGATGGCTGGACTTCAAGGGAAACTAGAGACCAAGAGCCACCCATCTCTCATCTCTAGCTGTACCTGTTCTCTAAAATTCCAAGTGTATGTGTACCACAGTATATGAGTAAAGGCCAGAAAAGAACTCGTGAGGTCAAGTTGTCAGGCTTACTAATGTTCCTATACCCTCAGAGCTGTTTGCTTGTTTTTACATTGTGTTTGAGACAGGGTCTTATATAATCAGGCTGGACTGAACTTCTGGTTCTCTACTCCAAAGTGCTAAGATTAGTATGTCTGCCACTAAGCCTGAAAACCACATGGTGGAGAGAACCAATTGCCACATCATCCTTTGACCTCTATATGTATGCATGGCACATGTTCAAGAATACACAAATAAAAACAAAATGAATTAGGCGTGGTACACACTTTTAATCCCAGCTCTTGGGAGGCAGAGATAGGTGGATCTCTGAGTTCAAGGCCACCCCAATCTACAAAAAGTTCTAGGCTAGAGATTTTGCCTCAGATATTTTAATAAAAACAAAGTAGGTAAATGGTTAGTTATGAACAACTAGAAGAATTTTTGAGAAATTCAATAGAAAATAATGTCATAGTGGCTCACATTTCTCATCTCAGCCTTCAGGAGACTATGGCAGGTAGATTAATCGCAGTATATGATCACCCTGGGCTAGAGAGAGACCTGATTCCCAACAAAACAATTCAAAACTCCAAAAGAATTCACCTATATAATGTTGTTCAGGATATTTTAAGTTAAAAGAACTTAAATGGCTTTGGCCTAGAACCTCGGGTCAGAGCAAAAACTGCTCTGTAGAGCTCTTCAGAAAGCAGATGATCCTGTCTTATTGGAAGAGGAATCAAAGAAAGACCAGCCTAATCAGGTATCTCATATGTGGGGGGTCACAGAGATGCCACTAGTTCTGAAACATCAACTACTATGTGGATGGAATACAGCTTGCTGTCTGAGGCACCCTCTACCCTAAATCAAGAGGATCCTAAAGGAAAATATCTCTCACTGTTCACGTACCATGTTGGAACAGGCGCTGGCAAAGGTCATGAACTTGGGGTTGAACTGCAAACAGGTAATGGGACCTGTGTGTTTACCATCCAATACAGCTACTTTTATACCACTCTCTCCGTTCCAGACATGAATCTTGCCGTCTTCGGAACCTAAACAAAACATTGAGACATTAACACTTCAAGAGGCAAATAAAGACAGGTGAGAAAAAGAGATTTACTCTCCATGTAGCCCAAGCCAGCCTCAAACCCTAACTTTACTATCTTTGCCTTCCAGAAACAGTAGCCCAGTGCTGGCAATTAGAGCGGATGTGCGGGAGTGTGTACTATTTCTAAGTCATTTCCCCTCATATCTTTATTCCTATCCAGATAGGGTTCAATTCCATTAGCCTGCCAACACCTGGCCATCGAGACTCCTGTGGTCTACACCAAAATTATCAATACCATACAGCAATGCTTTTTGAAGAACAAACCAACACATTGCCAGCATGATGGCACACTCCTACAATCCTAGCACTTAGAAGATGGAGAATCAGAAATCCAAGGTAATCCCTGACTACATAGGAAGTTCAAGGTCAGAAAGGTCATATATAAACAAGACTACTGCAAAAAACAAAACAACAACAAAAAAACCAAAACAAAACAAAAAAAAAACCAAAAAAACAAACAAAAAAACCCAAAAACAAAGCCAGAAATGGCTCAGATGGTAATGGTGGCCTGCCAGAAAATCCTGAGTCTGACCAATGGAACTCATATGGTAGGAGAAAACGGACTCCCCAAAGATGTTCTCTGACTTCCACAGACATGGCTTCATGCAAATGAACACAGTAAAAGAAACTATAAAAGCTGAAGGTTCTATACAGAAATCTGAAAACATCTTTTTAACAGCATTTGAGTTACTTTGCTTGATAACATAAACAAGTGCACAGTACCAGAGAAATCATAAGGAAAATGAGAGCAGCTCACCAATCATAATAAATTGTGAATCTGGAGTAAATGAAGCTTCAAGTGTAACAGCTTTGCTGTTAGCATAACCCTGAAACAAAGCAGAATAGTTTTCATTATAGGGCCAGTAATAAAAACAACCGCCTAGAAACACCAACTCAATCAACACACAAGCCCCTCTCCAAAGGTCTTTGAATGTGCAGTGTCACCAAGACCAAATGTAGCTGCTACCCACACAAAACATCCCCGACCCTAACAAGGTATTTATTTAGTGGGGAGGGTACAAAAACCCTGTTTATTGTTACAGACAATTATATCTGAGAGGCAAACTTAGATGAGTGACTCATACAAAGGCGCTGAAGTTCTTGTGCAGGAAGAAAACATAAGCCCACCCCTTATTTACCACTGCATCAAGAACAATTAATGGGGGTCTGCCCAGGCCTTGAGCAAGGAAACAGCCATACTTCAAAGCTATCAGCTCACCCCAAATGTGTGCATCACCACACCCTTGAATGCGTCAATAAGACGGATGAAGCTGCCGTTGGTGGAAATGAGTATGAGTTTGCCATCATTGCTGAACTTGAGCCCTGTCCACTCACAAGTCCGATCATACTGCATCTTAAAGGTTGCAAATGGTCCCTGTAAAACACAAAAATAGTTCCTAGACTCCACACACATCAATACTTCCTCCATTAGAATGTCTTTTCTATCCATTTAGATTCTTTCTAAGTGGGTAAGAAAGTAAAGGGGGAAGCACGACTCTGCCACATTGCTACCCACTACTTTCTCCTCCACCAGGGAAGGCTGCCTTTTTAGACAGGGTCTCACTATGTAGACCAGGTTGGTCTCATAGACATCCACTATTGTGGAGTGAAGTGTTGCTATTAAAGACATGTGCCATCATGCCTGGCCTAGAACGGTCTCTCAAACATCAAACTTGTCCTTAAAATGTCTTCAACTTTAATATAACTCAAAGATTCAAAGATTTACCTTATCAAAAGAACGAAGGTCATAAAGTTTGACCATTTCTGAGTTGACACCTGCAGCAAAAATTAACCCTTCTGGATCAAAGGAACAAACTGGTTTGCCCTGTAGATGCATGAGGCCCTAAGAGAAAAGAAGACAATGAGTTAATGAGTGAAAGAACCACCGCTCAATCATTGACTTCTTCCAGTGCAAACTAAGGAAGGAACAGGAACTGCATCCAACCTACCTACAAAACATTAAAGGTAAACAAACAGAATTGACTAAAATAAAGTCACTAGATAATACATTTCCAATCAGCCTTAACTGTACAATATTATAGAGTTCAAAGAGAAACAAAGCCCCTGAGACTACAGGTTCTAGGCAGTTTTTCAAGCACTAAGCCACATTATAATGTAATCTGCTCTGGAGTAGGACATCTGCTTACCAAGCAGAAGCCAACTGCTAAAAGGTTATGCTGCCACATAAGAAGACTCTGGGATCCCCAAATGGAACCACTGTTGTCTCCCTTAACTGAGAGGGAGAGCTGATAATGCTTTCCACAGAAAATGCTCAAAAAATGTAACTGTGAGGTACCATTACCTGGCAGTTAGGAGACCGGAGATCCCAGAGTCGAATGGTCTTATCAAGAGACCCAGAAATGAAAGTGTCATCCACAGGTGACATGGACAAGGCCACCACCCTGCAATGTATCAAGATAAATAGGAGTTGAAGCAAAATATGAGCAAAAATTGGATGTGAACCCTAAACCACTCTGCCTACCTACATATATCTGTTTTCCCAAGACTACCATCTTAGGAAGCATACACAAGCATATCTGAAGCAATCAAAAGCAGCTAATATGAAAAAAAAAAATCAACCTAAAGCCTTTATAAAAAAAAAAATGCACGGTCTCAGGTTGGAGCTATGAAGGTCAGCTACAGTGTTAACAAAATATATGATTATATTGAAAATCAAAAGCACATTAGTATCTACTGGTTCACACCACTGACAGCTGTCATAAGAGGACCATGATGGAGAATTAGAACTCCTGTATACACACCGATGAAATACAGATGCTCTATAAAAGCCCTTTTCAGGCCAGGTGTGAAGGTGCTTGGGAGGTAGAGAGGCGGGTGGACCTCTAAGTTCAATGCCAGTTTGGTCTATATAGTGAGTTCTAAGCTAGTTCCAATCCTGATCCTCTGACCCCACCACAAAAAAAAAGCCAAAACTAACTAACCAAACAAACCATACCTTTTCTGGAAAGACAGATATGTGACTCAGAAATTCCACTCCTAGGGATATACACTTTAGCAAAATGAAAATGTCTACACCAAAATGTTCACATTTTTACAGTAGCATTATAAATGGGAATAACCCAAATGCTCACTAACAAATCAACAAAATGTGGACTAGTCATAACATGACACAATATTATTTGAGAATAAAAAGAAACCAAGTGCTAATTCATATGACAACAGAGATAAACTTTGTCTTCTTTTGTGTAGCATGATGTTTCCAAACACAAAAAAGGCCACGTTACTTGACACCATTTCTCCAAAATGTCCACTACAGATGATTCTAGAGACAGCACTAAGATGAATGGTGTTAATGGGCACGAGGTTTTTCTTTGGGAGATGTGACTGCCCAGCTACATATACACATACACACATACAATCACTAAATTGTGTTTCTTATTTTGTGATAGGTTTCATGTAATCTAGGTTGTCATAGTACTAAGAGAGCAGAATGCACACAGACCTGCAATTTTGTCACACTGTCTAGCTCAAAAGTCCACAGAAGGTCTAAATTGATACAAAAGGCCCTGTACAGGGAACATAAGTACCAAAACCCTGGCCCTAGGGAAACTTACCTGCCTTCAAACCCAGCTAAGGAACAGGCTATCTTGAGGCGTATACAGTAACCAACACTTCCTGTCTTCAGCACCACAGAAATAATCTGCTTATTTGTAAGTGTAACTTATTTACTGAATTTTTTTTGAGGGGGAAGGAGTTTGAGACAGGGTAATATGTATCCCAGGATGACATTTAATTTACTATGTATCCAAAGCTAGCCTCCAGTTTGTAATAATCCTTCTACCCCAGTCTCCACAGCACTAGAATGACTATATTGAGCCAGAAGTACTTCCCTCTCCCCCCTTTTTGAGATAGGGTCTGTTTATGTAGCCCTGGAACTCAGAGATTGGCCTGCCTCTGCCTCCTGAGTGCTGGGATTTGAGACAGAGTCCAGCAGAAGTACCACTTTCAACAGGCAGCTCTCAGCCATTTCTCTTCAGGCATGACAGGCCCCCTTAAAATCAGGGCAGTTGTGACTGCTATTGTGGAACCCTCAAAAACCCCAATACTTCCAAGGACATATAAGGAGCTAACAATTATTTGGGAGAAAAGGGAGATTTGGGTATAACTATCGTTTAAGTTGCCCATGCTCCTAGAAGCAACCAGAATTAAATTTACTGGTTCACAAAGTTAAGACTTGGATGGAATCATTTCTTTGGCCTATTGTTGGTACCCTCTTCTGGGGTTAACAGACAGATATCTTTTTACATGTCTCAGCAAAGATGACACAGTACCTGTCAGAGCACACTATATTCCTCCTCCAAATCATCTATATTAATATACATGCCCTCAGTCCCAGCACTCGGGAGGTAGAAAAAGGCAGATCTCTATGAGTTTGAGACCAGCCTGGTTTAGATAGCAAGCTCTAGGACAGCAGAATAGCCAGGGTCACATAGGAAAGTAAGACCTTGTCTCAAGAAAAGGGCTGGAGTATTGCAGAATAATCTTTTTGAACACCATGAAGAAGTGTCATTCCGATTGGTTTAATAAAAAAGCTAAACTAGGCATGATTTGGGGAGCAGAGAATGCTGGAAAGAAAGGCAGATTCACCAGACAGAAAGGAAGCAGCACGGGCAGTTCAGAGTAAAGTAATAAAGCCGTGAGGCAAAAAGTAGATTGATGAGGGAAAGGGGCCAATTTAAGTTGTAAGAGCTAGTTAGTAACAAGCCTAAGCTTCCAGTCACACTTTTATAATATTATTTATTATAAAGTCTCTGTTTGGCTATCTGGGAACTGGCAGGTGGAACAAAAATTGAAGTCCATCTACAAATGGTACCATGGAGAGATGGCTCAGTGGTTATGAACATTGGCTGCATTTCTAGAGGTCCTGGGTTCATTTCCCAGCACTCACACGGCAGCATACAACTACCTATAACTGTAGTCCCATGAGATCTGATATCCTCTTCTGGTGTGCAAACATATATGCAGATATAACACCCATATACATAAAATACATAAATAAATTAATCTAAAAAACAAAAAAGACCCATTCACATCAAAAGGAACATTTTTCATGTAGAGGCTAATTCAAATGTTGGCCTCTGTAGTGGAAGGCCTCATAAATGCAAATAGTTCTTTTTTTTTTTTTAATAGCTGAGATTTGGCTTTGCTAAATACCAGTCTAATTTTAAAACACAGGATTATTATCCAATAACCTGAGTCGATGTTTCTTCTTTTTTTTTTTTTTAACTCAAGAGATCCACCTGCCTCTGCCTCCCAAGCGCTGGGATTAAAGGTGTGAGAAACCACTGCACAGCTTTAGTCCATGTTTCTTCAACAAACTCCCCCCACCCCCCCTTCTTGGCAAGCATGCTCTTGCACTGAGCCAATCTAACCCCACCCCCAACTATATTTATTTTTGGTATAAAGAATTGAATCTAGGGCCACCCATGTGCTAAGCATGTGCTCAGCCACTAAACTATATATACTCCAAGTTCCTTACTTTAAAAATACCCCCTTCTTTGTCTTTTTTCAAGGCAGACATTATGTAGTTATCTCTGAAACCCCATCTTCTGCTTCCATAACCTCAATTAACCAATAGTTGACTGAGACCAGTTAACAAGCTGAAGAGGAATGCTGAACAGCAGTGTGAAGGCTGGATTTACTAACAAAACCTTTCTTTCCCTTTGCCTTCATTCTCTGAGTTACTACCTCAGGGATAAAGGGAGTACAACCCTGTAATACTTGAGCCTTACCTTTTGCTGTGTCCAGGAAAATATCTGATGTATTTGTTATCATGCAATGACAAGTAACGAATAGTATCTGTAAGAAAACAAACAAGGTATGACACTTTACTATTTAAATGAAATCTACATTGCATTTTTATTTTTGAAAAGACACGGCCTAAGAACTTAGAGAAAGCAAATAGATGAAGGTGAACAACTTCTCTCAACAACTCAAGAGTACACATGTAGTTTTCAGTTGACAGCATTTATACCAACATTTAATATTGCTGTTTTGGAGCCCAGATATACAATTCAATGGTGATGAACTTGCCCAGTGAATGGGAATCTCAGAGTTCAATCTGTAGCATTAGGGTGGGGGACTTGGAAGTAAAAACATTTAAAAAAAAAAAATTACTGTTTTGCTACCAATCTTTGGATTCTTCATAATTTAAAATTCAACTTGTTCTACATAAATATTTTCTGGCAAGGAAAAAAGAAATCACTAGCTATAGACATTAATTTTAATGTCTGCAAAGTGACAAATCTTACAGTGAGTATCAGGACTGCAAATTAGGCCATATAGTGAGTTTGAGAATAGTTGGTGCTACTACACAGCCAGATCTGTCAAATAAAAAGAAAGAATTCTATCTAGAAAAGTAAACAGTGGGGTCCAGAGAAAGGGCTCAGTAGTTTAAAGAACTTGGCTTCCATTCCTAGAATCCACATGGTGGATCATAACTTTGGTAATTCCAATTCCTGGGGATCTGACATCCTCTTCTAACCTCCCGAGCACCAGACACATAGATGATACAGATAGATATGCAAATAAACCACACACATTAAAAAAGATTATGTAGACATTTGACATCAGAATAAAGTGAGGTTGGGTATGCAGTTCAGTGTATACAGTGCTTGCTATCGTGGCTGAGACCCTTACTAGAACTAGAAAGTAGGAAATTACTATGCTCCTAAAATGATGAAGAAAAACTGTAGCATATAATCTCAGCACACTGGAGACCAGTATAGTGTACATTTAGTGAAACTGAAACATCAATGAAAACAAACAAAACAAAAATAATAGGAAGAGAACCAAACTGTTGCCAAGAAACAAGTAACAGGAAACATGACACCAAAATACAGGAGGGACAAAATACATTATATCAGCAAACAGAGGAGGTCCAAGGCAGCTGTGGTGGCAAACACCTCTAATCCCAGCACTTGAGAGGCAGAAGCAGGAGGATCCCCCTGTGACTTCCAGGCCTGTCTGGTCTATAAAATGAGTTCCAGAACAGCCAGGGCTACAGAGAAACCCTGTCTCAAAAAACAAAGCAAAGACAAAGACAACAACTCCAAAGAAACAAGTGGCTTATAAGGGTGGGGTTTTCTTTGGGGAGGGGGGGGTCAAGGTCTCATTCTATAGTCAATGTTAGCTTAGAATCCATTACATAGTCCAGGCTATCCTTAAAATTAACAGCAATTCTCCAGCCTCAGTCCCCCAAATGCTGGGATTACTGGTGTGAGCAACACATTTGGCTTTGGCTGGCAGGGATAATCTGTAACAGAATTCTACATAGTTTATTTATTTATTTATTTATTTATTATCATCATCATCATCATCTGAACAACTCCAAGCCTCTCAAATGACAACCATAAAGCATTTCTGGTTATTCTAGTGCTAGAAACTACTCACCTGCCCTAAAGAAAAATCCCTTCCCCATTACCTGGACTCCCAGAGATGAGCAGGGCTTCGCCATCTTCTCCACCCCACTTGGTAGCTGGTGCACTGTTCCTGGCAAGGCAGTGGCCTGTACAGTTATCTCCTGTACCGGGTGGTATCATAGACCCTCAAACTGTACAAACTACTACCTCAGCCTGGAATCAGGCAAAAGAGAATGGAGCACTGGAGGAACTCTGCAGGACGCACTTGAGGCAGGAAAGGCAACATCCCAACAGCGGAGGCCTGGCAGCAAAGCTGCAAGTGCCATACATTTGCCTCATCTTGTACCATATTTGGAGAACCATTTAATCACTCAGAAAAGCAGCCCAACAAGAAATACACCAATCATTTAGACATCCTCAGGATCCTAGTATTATTCTTATTCAAAAGCATCAATGAGATTGCCTACTTAGAAAACCACTTCTGAAACAGGCATGAAAAATAGAAATTAGACATGTATTAAAATCAAGTTCAGGTAGAGAAGTCTCATTAAAGAAAGACTTCTGCCTATTTGCCCTGAGACAGATTAAAATAGCAATTTAAATAATCCTTGCCGAATGGTTGGGCATAGGTGCCTTTCCTTTAATCCCAGCACTGAGAAGGACTCCTTTGAGCTTAAGGCCAACCTGGTCTACCTACAGAGTAACAGGACAGCCAGGGTTACAAAATGAGAGCCTGTCTCAAAATAGGGAGGAAGGCAGCAGGAATTATTCTGTTATCAAGAGCATGAACTACTACACTTGCAGAGGACTTGAGCTCGGTTCCCCAGTACCCATGCCAGATAGCTTCTAACAACCTATAACTTCAACTCTGGAATCCTGTCTGAACTCTGTGGGCACCGGCATTCACATGTACACATACCACCTCCACACACATATTCATATGGCCAAAAAACAAATCTTGAGAAAAAGAAAAATCTAGATGCCAGAGAGATGATGGCTCAGTAGTTAATAGTGTTTGCTGCTCTTCCAGAGGACCTGAATGTGGTTCCTAGCATTCCCAATACATGGCTCACAACTACCTACAGCTCTAGCTCCAGGGGACCGGATGATTTTTTGTGGCCCAAGAGCACTGGCACATGGCCACACAGAGACACACACATATGCATAAATTAAAAATAAATCTAACTGTGCCTGCTACAATGGCACAAACCTATAACATCAGCACTCAGGAATATAAAGCAGGAATATCACGTGATCAAGGGCAACCTATCTCTGTGCTAAGAACTCTTAAGGAAAAAGGCAAATCAGTAAACCAGTACCAATAAGGCTACAATATAATAAAACAACAAACATGTGACAGTTCAATCAGTGAGACGGTTTGTCAATTTAGGAGTCTATTTCAGGGAAATCAATTAAAAGCAGAGACTATTTATTAAAAAGAACATTTCAATTCCTTAAAAAAAAAATCTTTACTCTAAAACAAAACAAAAAATATTGCTGGAATCAAAGGCCACAAAGGTCATTGCACTGTTCTTTATGACACAGACCATTTAAGAGCTAAACTCTTCTAACTTCCTCTAAACTAGCACAGTTGAGCCATTTGTAAGCCTTTGTGATGCCCTGGAACTCTCTGAGTAGATCAGACTGGCCTCGAATTTACAGAGACGGCCTGCCTCTGTTTCCCCAATGCTGGGATTAAAGGCGTGTGCCACCACCTGGCTGCTCCTTCTATTCTCAACCTCATGCACTTGGTCTCCTTTCCAGTCTGTTTGCCTTTAGTGTATCTGCAATTTCTTCCTCAGTCAGAAATGTAAAAGTTACCTTTATACCAACTACCTGCCTTTTTAGTTTCTGAAGATAAAGTTCCACTGTGTAGCCCAGGCTGGCCTGGTATCCCCATTCCTCAGGCCTACAGAGGTAGGTGTCACACCTAGTTTAATCCACACACATATTCTGAATGGAAAGGCGCAGTAGTTTACTAATTGCAATGTATCAAGTATTTCTTCCTTTCATTTCCCCCCACCCAAGTATTCTTTCACGTTTCAAAGAATGCAAATCATAAACATAATTAGTTATTGCCTTTTCCTACTCTCTATTGGAAAGTAGACATTTTCATATTCTGTTCCAAGCTGTCCAAAGTGCTAGTGGCTTGCTCCCAGCATTCTTTCACTTCACTGCTAACATCATAGGAAAATATTTAAACCAACTATAACCAAAGCACAAATCCTCACAAAGATTCTGTCAAGCACTTCAAAGTAACCATAACCATGACCTCCTAAAAAGGCTTGCTTACCGTCTATTTTGTTAGAGCTGTAAACGACTGTGTTAGCTGCGTGAGTGTATCTGATGAGGTCCACACCATACTTCTTACTGTACAGGGTTCTCTTTGGTCTGATGAGCAAACAGAGGGAAAAGAAAACCATCAGAATCCAATATTACAAACACTGGAGCTCTCCACATTAATAGCAGCATTTGACTGATATGGCAGGGACAAACTTATTAGCAGACAAAACTCAGGTCTTTCTGCAAGTGTAATATGAACTCTTAACCAACGAGTCACCTCTCTAGCCCCCAAAACCCATCTTTTGAAAATAAAAACAAGTGAATAGCTTTCACTTGTAAACACAACACCCATGTTAGAAAGTAAAAGTAAATATAGAGTATTAATTCATTCTTTTACCACAGCATATTCAAGAGAAAAGGGTGGAGAGAGCTGAGGCAGGATCTCACCCGTCCTCCATGTCCAAGTCCCATGGCCTTGAACTCATGATCCTCCTAGCTGGGCTTCTCTGTGCTAGAATTACACCTGGCTTCAAACTCTGAGAAGACTATTTATTTGAGGAAAAGGTATATGAAATACCACAAATCATAATTTACCACATGGGGATTCGAGAGTACCTGAAAATTCTTAGGAAAAGCAAGTAACTTTTCCTGAGCCATTCGTTTAGAAAGCACTTTCTTTTTCATTTTTGAGACAGAGTTTTCTCTGTGTAACAGTCCTTGGCTGTCCTGGAACTTGCTTTGTATTTGTAGACCAGGCTGTCCTCCAACTCACAGAGATTCTCCTGCCTCTGCCTTCGAAGTGCTAGGACTAAAGGGCATGTGCTACCACCACCCAAAAGTATCTTTTTTTTTTTTTTTTTTTTTTTAAAAAAAATAAAGGCAATGATCTATCAAAACTGAAACCAGATGTAACAGTGCTATGTTTCTAATGTAAGTTGATCTTGAAGATGTACAACTTTCCTATCTAGAGGTACAAAGTGAACCTAATTCTCCCCAGCAAAATTAGTCAATGGTTCCTTTTTTCTCTTACTTTAATGTAAAAGTATGTGTCTCCATCACCAAAGTTCCAAACTATGTGCTAAAGTCCCTTAAATTCCAAGCTTCATGATCAAGTAAAGGATCTCAGGTTTGGAGAGATGGCTCACAGTTAAGAGCACCGGCTGCTCTTCCCGAGATCTTGAGTTCAATTCCCAGCAACCACAGTGGCTCACAACCACCTCTAGGGACATCTGACGTCCTCTTCTGGCATAAATGCATACAGGCAATTAGAGCACTCATCTGTAAAGTCTCAGAAAAACCTATAACCAAAACCTTTGTCACATGCTGCTTAAATTGAACAATCTTTTTAAACCCAAATACCTCCAGAAAACAGAATTTGAATATTAGCATTCTCCACATAAACAAGGTCAGAAAATAAGAAATCCTTTAACATGTTTTACATTTGTCTAGAGAATTTTAAACCAGACATGGTGGTTCACATCTGAAGTTCCCAGCCAGAACTTCACAGGCTGTGGCAGAAGGAACACTACAAATTCAAGGCTAGTTTCAACTACAAAATGAGACCTGTCTCAAAAACAAAAAGGAAAAAGAAATCAAACTCCTGTACTAATGCTCACCCAGAGTTTGAATTTATGCAAAAGAATGTTTACCTTCTCAATGTAAAATTATTTTGGAATCAGAGGGTTAAGAAATCAAATGATCCAGGAGGCCCACAAGTCAATCATTTACATTTTAATTAAACAATTAAAACAATTACATTTTAATTGTTAAAGTTTGTGAGGGTCAGGCCTTCTGCTTCATGAAACCTACTCCAAACAATAGTTCTTGAAATTGTGCTATACTTTCAATGTCTGCCTTTTGTGAAATAAAAATCCCACCAGATCCAGTCTACTGCCTGGAGTTCTGCTCTGCAGTTTGTTTGGTAACTGATGACTTTGCATCTATCAGTGGTAAAAGTGATGCTGGTATTTAGCCCATCAAAACAGAAAACAGGGCTGGGGATAGGACTGTTACAGTGGGCTTGCCTAGCACGCATGGGGCCCTGGATTCTAACTTCAACACTGCAAATGAACAAGACAGAGGATTAAAGCATGTGGTATAAAAAAAGCTTGGTCCTACTAAGATATGGCCTGTATGTCTTAAATCTAAAAACCACTGAGGTTTGTTCCTAATGAAAGAAATTATTTATTTCAGGTCTGCCCTGAAAGTAAGAGCCTAACATATCACCACTGCACGTGTCTTTTCATGCACACTCCCCCCCCCCCAAGTATTTTGGCAAGCTCCTTCTTTAAAACTATGATTCTGAAGGCAAAGTATGAACAAAGAAAATAACAATTAAGCCAGCTGGTGTGGGGGTGGGGTGTGGTGGGGTGGTGGACATCTATAATTAAGCACTTGGAAGGTAAAGAGAGAAGTAGCAGGAGTTTAAGGCCAGCCTTGGATACAGAGTTGAAGGGTATCCTGGGTTACATCAAAACCTTTGTCTTAAGAAGGCAAACTAAGTATGTGTGTGTGTGTATAATTAAAAAAAAATTATTAATTAAGATGTTTTGGGGTAATTTACATTGCTAACCATAAGCAATATTTCCCTATATTCATCCAAGTTGAAATGTAACTCAAGGAATGAGCTGGATTATAATGTTTACGTGGATGAAAACAAACAAAAGTCCTCCAAACCTCTTTTTGGGCTGATGAAATGGTGTAGAAAGAGGCTAAAGGCAACTGCCACCAAGCTCAATAACCTGAGTTCAATCCCCAGGACTCATGATGGAAGGAAAACACCAAATCCTGCAAGCTGTCCTATGACCTATACATGTACAGAAATTTCACACACAATAAAAATGCACAAAAAGAAATACTGTGTAAAAAACCTATTTTCAATAAAAAGAAAAAAATGTAAAAAAATATTCTTTTAAGCCAAGTATTGTTGGCTCACATAATCCTAGCACATGGGAGGCTGAGGCAGGAGAATTGCTGCTTGAAGCCACCTAGTACTATGGTTACATACTGAGTTCCAAATGTTGGAATTGTTGGATTATTCTAAAGCACATATATTTTAGATTTACTGATTTTATTTTATGTATGTATATGAGTATTTTGCCTGTGTGCCCTGTTCATGTTTAATGTTAATGGAGACCACTGAAAATCAGATCCCCTGGAACTGGAGTTAAATGTAGCGGTGAGCCTCCATGTTGGTTTTGGCAATGAACCCAGGTTCTCTACACCATTAGCATGTGCTGTTAACTCTGAGCTATCTCTCCAGCTCCTGGATCCTTTTTTCAAACATATCTTCTTTTTTAAAAACAAGTTTTCTTTCTTTCTTCTTAAGACTTATTTTATTTTTGTGTGTATAAGTGTTGGCCTGTAAGTATGTGTCATGTGAGCCATGTGCGTTCCTGGTATCACGTGTCAGAGTAGGGGTCAGATCCCCTGGGGCTAGTTACAGATGATTGTGAACCTCCATGCTGGTGCTGGGAACTGACCCCAGATCCTCTGTAAGCGCAAGTATACTCTTAACCATCTCTCCAGCTCCTATATTTTCTTTCTTTTTCTTTCTCTCTTTCTTTCTTTCTTTCTTTTTTTTTTTTTTTTTGAGGAGGATCTTACTATGCAGTTCAAACTGCTGCATTCCCAACCCCCAGGCTTCCAAGTGCTGGAATTACAGGCACTGACTGCTGAGCAGGAATGTTCTTTGGAACATTGTAACTTTCTATTAAATCTGTAGACATGTAAAAAGGTTTTAATGCATGAATAAGCAGTATTATAGTCTTATTTTAATTCTTTTGAATAAGGGATATGCATTTCTATTTCAGCTTTTGGGGGTAAGATTCTAATCTATGTACTGCATTAGACATTTCAAGAACACCAACTTTAAATTACTTGTAGTTACCAACTCTAAATACTCTCAGCTCTTCCAAACAAACTCAAATGTTTGGAGCAGGTAAAAAAATCAATACACTAAAATGAACTTCAATTCAAACAACTATCTGTCCAGCTAGGAACTCTCTCTTCCCCAGGATCACCACTGTAGGGAACTCCTTCACATACAGCAGGCAGGTCCAGATACAGTTACATAATACTTTGTTATAGCCCCAGTGAGGAAAGCAGTCAGGAAAAACATCGTATGCAGCTCAAGTCTACAACACAGCTTTACTTTAGATAAACTCAGAAACAAGTTTCAAAACAAAACAAAAGCCTGTTATTTAAAAAATAAACAGCTAGACTAAGTAGAGAAAAAGCTAAGGCTTAAAAACCATAGGTAGCTTTAACAAAATGATGTCAAAAACAGTAGTTATCAAATCAAACATCTGCTTAGGAAAGGCGGCTGAAGTTGACAAGGGAAATCAAACTGAGTCTAAACTAGCTTGTGAAAGTCACCGCTTATCAAGGACTTGATTTTAGAGGGGTGAGGCCAGGCAGAAAATGTCTCCCCCAGCCCAGGCAAAGTAGTTCTCCAACACCAGATCAAACAAGCCATACACTAGCGGGACTTTTTTTTTTTTTTCTGTTTTGAGTCTCACCTACGTAGTCCAGAACGCAAGACTCTGCCAGCCTCGGTAGCCCAAATGCTGAGATTGATGGCTGGGCCGCCACACCCGGTAAAACTTTTCTCTCTCTCTTTTTTTGTAATGCAGAAAGAAACGCTAAATTGTTCCAGAATGCTTTCTTTGTTTTAAGGGGAGCTCACATTCTGACTAGAATGAGGCGGCCAAGTTCGCAAGAGTCTGGCAAAGAAAAGTTTCCGGGAGGCTGTTTAACAAGTTAACTGTAAGCGTGGGTATCGGTACAGAGAAAGGGCAGCAATCTCACATCGGCACAATCGATAAATCTTGACAGCTAAAAACTGCATCTCGCGGGGCTTGACGGCAAAACGGCCGCGCGGGAAGCTGAGGGACAGGGACGGGCGCGGTGCCAGGGCTGAATCCAGGTCACCGCGGTGAGGACAGCGAGCTGAGGCCGCTGATGGGCAGGATAGCATAGCTCCTACGGTTCAGCCCCGAGCTCAGAGCCGACCCGCACCTTCCGATAGTCGGAGGAGTGGAGAGGACTACGGGTCTGGCCGCTGGGTGTACGGTCATGGCGTTTAAAGGTCAAGGTCAAGGTGGGGTTTGGCAAGCAACAGAGAGGCGCGCTCGGAAGACACATGAAATAACAACGCTAGTATTACTACGATCATGATCATCTTAAAGAGAAAGAAAAGATCTCCTGCATCACTGCAGGATGCAGGCGGAGTGCAGCACAGGCTGGGGGGCCTCAGTCGGGGACCAGCGACAGAGGGAAGGAGGGAGGCACTCGGAATCCGGCCCGCGGCCACCGCCACACTCACTTGCCCTCCTGGCAGTCATAGAGCACGATGGAGTCATCGTCGCTGCTGGAGATGACCGTCTCCCCATTGGGGCTGAAGTCAAAGCAGTTGATCTTGTCTGAGTTCTCGCGGAACACCTTGGCCACTCGGAAGCTCCTCAGCACGCTGTCGGTCAGCTTCATGGCGGCGGCGGCTGCTGCTGCTGAAGGCAGCCGCGGCGGCGCAGGGCCGGGGCGGGGCCGAGAGGCGAGCAAGCGGGCGGGCTGCTCCGGGCCAACCCCAGCGGTGCGGGTGCCGCGTTGGCGGCTACCGGGAGGGCGGCTGGCAGTCGGGCCGCCGCGTCGTCCTCCTCAGGCAACGTTCTCTCGTTGGGATGACGGGACCTCACTGACCGTTCTCCCCCAGCGTCACTTCAGGGCCAACCGGCGCTGCGCCGGCTCATTGTGTCCGCCATCTTGAAGGGAGAAGCAAAATCAGAGGGCGAGGAGCCTCTGCCGCGGTGAACGTCGGGAAAGGGGCGGGGCGGGAACAGAGGCGCGAGCCGAGGGGGCGTGGCGATGACGTCACTGAGGCGGGCTCGCATTTCCGTGGCCGGAGATCGCAGATCACTGGTGCGTTTTCGGGGGAGGCTTGCGGACATAGAACGCCTAAAGCCTTTCCTGAAGGCGGGAAAGTTGAGGTTGCCAAAGAACTACTTCCTTTGTGAGTGCTTCCTACAGAGACTCAGGTATTTCCTGAGGTGGCAGGTACTGGCAGGGATCACCCCTCGTGGCCTGTCCGTGGGTGTGACTCAGGTGAACCCATCACTGAGGGGCTTGACCTCCACACCACCGACCCTGGAGTCCTCCATTTGTTATTTTAAATGGGTAAAAATGTATATGGATACCCCCTTCCCCCGCCGCCCCGATTGGGTATATACTGTGATCACTGCCCAGAGCGTTCTTATGGAACTTTTTGAGTGTCAAAGCTGGTGAAGATAGCTAACTTCAAGCGCTGGAGGAGGGGGAACCTTAGGAAGGGGTTCTGAGACATTTCACTCATAGGAAGGTGTGACCAGATTCCCATATAACCTGGACATGGTTAACAAAATAAAAACCACGAAATGAGAACACTAGAAAAAATGGAGTCTAGTTGGAAATAACTACCGGTTTCTTCACGTCTTTCCGTAAAAAAAGCCGAGGCATCTACATAGAGAAATTGTTGACTGAGGAGAAAGATGGAATTGTAAGCCTGGAGTGAAGTTGCCACCCGACAAAGCCGAGCTCCTGGCTACAATTTGTTCTGGGGTTTGAGGAGGGGATAAAACAAAACCGGTTTGAGTGCGAGCGGAATGGGTGGCAACTTTCCAGATTGCAAATCGATTTAAGTCTTCCACAGACTGTTGAACTCAATTTCCAGTGATTGTTTTTGAGTCTATAAAGGACAGTAGTCTCCCATGAAAGCTTGAGATGGCCAGGACAGATCTGCTGTCCTGTTCTAGATCTGCTGTGTGAACTGAAGTCCTCTGTAGAACATCTATAGTACTGACTGACATCGTAATTGTGGGGAGGTCAAATATAGCCAAGAGCCAAATGATCATAAACTATTGCAGGCCTCTTTGAAAACTTCCAGGGTTCCTGGGTTCAGTTTTTGGCAATCACATGGTGACTCACAACTATCTATAATTATATCTAGTGCCTTCTTCTGGCTGGCAGAGATACCTGCAGACAGACCACTGTATACATAATAAATATATCTTTGAACAGAAGACTGTATACATAATAAATCTCTAAAAAATAAATAACTATTGTGCATGTGTGAGCATATACTTTTACCTGCTGAGCCATCTAGGCTGGACTTGCCATTTACTTTAACTTTAAAAAAAAAGATTTATTACATGTATATGAGTGCTCTATCTACATGTATAACTTTTGGTGAGAAGATGGCATCAAAATCTATTATGGATGGTTCTGAGCCACCATGGGGTTGTTGGGAATTGAACTCAAGACCTCTAGAAGAGCAGCCAGTGCTCTTAGTCACTGAGCCATCTCTTCAACCCTGCCTTAACTTATAACATTCTCCTAACAAACTTCCTGAGGCATCATTCAGTTTAGGGTCATCAACTCTACAATTAAGAAGGCTGTAACTTCACATCTGAAATCTATAATTTCTCTGCTTTGTAGCTTTACTGTGTGGCTCATCTACTTGATATTCCCACAAATATAATTGGTCAACATATTGATTTTTTTATTTTGGGGGTACTGTTCTGTGACCAAAAATTTGTATGAGCTCTTCTAGGCAGAACCAGTCATTTAGGGTAGGTTGACCCTTGCTTCTGGGCAAAGCTGTTCTTTTATTTCAGCAGTTGGGAAGCAAATACACCCAGGAGTTGGCATTTTGGTGAGAGGAGTCTATATTAACATACAAAAATGACCACAGAAACAGCCATAATATAACAAATGTTCTCTACCAAAAGAAATCCCTGAGGATAGTTTTCAAAATTATATCCTGTACCTCTTCCAGATTTCACTGTTAGAACCAAAGCTTCCGCCCAAGACTTAGCATCCTGTACTATTTTTAAAAAGCAAAAAGGTTATTATGATTTTAGTATTTTTAAGGTATCATAAAACACTTCAGGCTCACTTCCTAATTTGGCTCTCTGCTCTGCTATGGTGGGCTTGCCTGGCTTTCACTCCAGCGGCCTCATTGCCAGAAATGACAGCCTTTGAAAGTGACCCAAAATGGTAGCTCCAGTGAACAGTGGACAGACGGGAAGTTGGAGTTAGGATTGAAGTGCATCTATTTAAAAAGAGCTCCAGGCCACGTATGGTGCCTCATACCTTTAATACTAGTACCTGTCTACATTAGGGAGTTTGAGGCCAGCCAGGGCCAGTGAGGCCTTGTAGGTTTTTGGAGCTGGGTGTGGTAATATGCATATTAATACCAGCACTCAGGAAATTGAAATAGGATTATTTTGAGTTGAGGACAATCTGCTATGTGGTAAGACTACTTCAAAACAAAAAACAAAAACAGGAAAAAGGGCTAGGTTTATAGAGGTTGTCCAGTCTCAGCCTCCAGAGTGCCAGGATTACAAACCCGAGCCAATTCTCTAGGTTTTTTCTTACAAATTCTGAGCTAAAGTGCCCAGCAGAGCTTCTTTGAGTCTTGAAATAACTAGATCATCAAGTGACTTCATTGGGCCATTTAAAAGATTGTGTGTAGGGAAAAGAGTAATTACTCTAGAAGAAAGGTTGGATGTTGGAACACAATTGAATCCAGCAATAATTTTGTATAGTAATTTTGTTGCTGAATGTGTATAGTGAATAATACAGCTATCATGCATAGTTCACATATAACTGCTGCATATCTCTTGAGTTACTTAGTTTACTAAGTGAATGCTTCATTTCATTCCCTCGAGGGGAGCCCTTGAGGAAATTGCATGTTCTATGGTAGTCATGAATAGAGTTAACATTTTATATCAATCTGAAATCAAAATCTCTTTTATGGCAACCTCATTGAGGTGATTTTTTTTTTTAATTGAACCATGTATTTGAGACCAATGAGATGACTCCAGGGTGAAAATGCTCGTCACCAGATGGACATGACATAGGGTCACTCATGGAGCCCATATGGTAGAAGAGAATAGACTTCCTCAAATTGTCCTTTGTCTTCTATGCTTGACTTGTGGCATGTAGAAAATGAATTCATTAAGTGTAAAACAAAATTTCTTTTTTGGTTTTTCAAGGCAAGGTTTCTTTATGTACCCTGGCTGTCCTGGAACTTGCTCTGTAGACCAGGCTGGCCTCAAACTCACATAAATCTGCCTGCCTCTGCCTCCCTGAATGCTCGAATAAAAAGTATGCACCATCACTGCCTGATTATTTATTTATTTATTTATTTATTGTTGTGGTTTGAACCCAGGGCGTGATGAATGCTAAGCAAGCAAGCTTCCCCAGTTTCTTTTAGGGTTATTTTAAAGAGAAAGACTGGGTTTCTGAGGGGTTTCTCAAGATCATGAAGACAGAAAACACCTAAGACTGTTCCTGAGGAAAGAACAAATGACCATTCATATTTAACAGTCTGTTGTCAGCAAACAATGCTGTCTTGACTTGGAGCAGGAGGAACTGCTTAGCCCCCGAAGCTCTGTCACAAACCCCACAAAATTGTCTTCAAAGTCTTAAAACATTTTCTAATAATCTAACCTATGTTATATCCTTTGGATTCAAAATTTGCAGATGGACAATGTTGTTCGGCCTCTGATAGGTAGATCTGTACTGAGTATGGAAGAACTTTCTTGTTGTGTGGTTACCTCCTAAACAGTTTAGTGTAGCAATTACACAACCTGTATGTTGTATTAAGAATTACAGTGTGGTGTGTGGTGGTGGAAGTCTTTAATCCCAGCACTCAGGAGGCAGAGGCAGGCAGATCTCTGTGTTTGGTCTACAGAGAGTTCCAGGACAGGCTCTAAAGTTACACAGAGAAGTAGAGAAGCTCTTTCTTGACACACACACCCGCCCCCCCAAAGAAAATTACAAAGGGAGTAATTTCAAATATATAGAAGGAAGCAAGTGGCTTATATACAAATACTATTTTAGGACTGGGTGTGGTGACCCATACCTTTAGTACTGGGGTAGTTGGAGAAAATCACAGGTGACTGAGAAAGATTATTAAAGGATTCTAGGGAAAATAACTCTCTCTCTCTCTCTCTCTCTCTCTCTCTCTCTCTCTCTCTCTCTCTCTCACACACACACACACACACACAGAGCAAGAGACAGATAGAGAATGGTGGTTCTGTGGTATAATTCTTACCTCCTAAGGGACAACTATACTCGGGCAATTCCTTATTAGTTCTCCAGTTGAGCTACTTCTGTGAGCACTCTGTACCTTCCAGTCTACCTTGCTACCCTGCAGTACTGCCAACCTACTTCTTTATGTGGGGCAACTTCACACTTCCATCCTTCCACTAGACAATGCCCAAAGGGACATGTCACACATTAGAGCCAAGGGTGATGGCAGAAGACTGGCCCTCAGGTGAAGGGTTTTGTTTCTTTGTGTGTCCATCTTGTCTTCAATTTACTAGAGCACCTTCCTTTTCCTTTGCACACAGCTCCATGTTTTAATGAACTGTAAAGTTATTAAAATCTATTGATCCTTTTCCTGTAGCTGCCATGGTTACAGGAGGGTTTGTAATCAAAAGGTACTTTTTAATACCAAGCAGAGACCAGTTGTGATTAAAATCAAGTGCACACACAGGTCTTCAAACAAGCTTTTGATCACTTTTTTTTTTTTTTTTTAAAGAATTTCATGTGACTTCTAACTTGCTGTGTAGTGAGGATGACCATGAACCTCTAATCCTGCCTCTGCTTCCTGAGTGCTAGGATTATAGACATGTACTGTGAAGATGGAAAAATCCTGTAACTCTCTTCCCCTCGACCCCTTCCTGAGGTCCCTGAAACTAGCCAAGGTTGACAGAGGTTTGGCTCCATTGTATCACTAAATTAGATGGCAATTTCCCGGAAAAGCTTTGTTCACAGGATTGATGGCTGCTTGGCACACACCCGGTCAGCCTGAGCAGGACCACTGGAGATACTTCCTGAATTCCTGAGACACACCTGGTCAGCAGCTTGACCTTCTGACCACCCAAGATAAGGCCCTGGGACCACATTCCTGATGTAGCAATCTGGGTGGGGCCACCCAGGAAAGCCCTACCATGAGAACTGTTAACCATGTGCTGTTTTGCCCATTGTGCAACTTTCTGAAGCTTGCACACCTTGCCCATTATGACCATTGCTCCAGGAAATGAATATCCTCAGGTGGTCTCCTGCTTGCTCAAGACTCTATTGTTTCACAGGAAATACTGCCTGTCTGCCTGTCAGCCTGTCAGCATTCCTAAACTCTGTCCTAAACTGACCTTTGGCCCTGCTCTGTTGTAACTTTCCTAGCACCAGGACTCCTGTTGAGTCCAGACCTATACCCTGCCCTACCCAGAGTGCGGTATAAGAAGTCTACTCTGAAAGCATTTGGTGCTCTTGGCTTCCACAGTGCCTCAAGCCTGCACATATGTGTGTACCAGTATATCATTCATTAAACTCTCTTTTTCTTTAAAGTTAACAGTGGTCATTAGCCGTGGTCTTAAAGTGTCTAGGGGCGCTAAAGTTGGGGGCACCCGCCTGTTACAGCACCACCATGCCAAGTCTTATGTGGTGCTGGGGAATGAATCCCGGGTACCACACAGGCCAAGCAAGTGCTTGTTGCACGAATAAATGAGACTCAGGGATAGATCTCTGAGGAAGTCGGAGATATTAGAGAAAATAAACACTACAGTCAGATCTTACCCAGCTGTCTTCCAGCTTCCTCAGCATGGCTTCTCTTGGCTTCCTCCTCTATGCCTGCCTTAAGCCTTAAATATTCTCTTGGTAAATTAAGGCATGGCCCCACCACTGCTTGCCTGGGAGCCTGGAATTCCTTCTGTAATTTAAAATGACCTTGACTCTGTTGGGATTATGGGCATAGGTCACCACTCCCAGGATACTTCCTGTGTTGGGATTAAAGGTATGAATCACCACTCTCTGAATCTCCTAGACTGACTGGGGTTAGAGCTCTGGAACTTCTGAGGAGTTTTTGTTAAATCCCCACATAGACTGTGGGTAGATTCCCTCTGATATTTCCGAAAATTCTGAAGCTTTTATTGAATCCCCACAAGTGTTCTACTACAAAACAAAATTTCCAGTTTAAGAAAGGGTTTAAGGAACAATTTAACATATTAGAAAATAGGAGCTTAATACCCGGGCTGTGCTGCAGCTAAGAGGTTTAGATCTTTTCTGTTTTTCTTCCTTTCTTTTTAAAAAATAAAGTGCATTTATTATTTTGTTAAAACAACAACAACAAAAACAACTCACTGAGCATTGTAACAGGAGGTTTCTGGCCAAAACCTTCCCACCACTGCTTATCTGGGCCTGCAATCCCAAAGTCCCAAAGAAACACACAGACACTTTATTAGCTTCATGCTGTTTGGCCTATGGCTCAGGCACATTGCTAACTAGTTCTTTCATCTTAACTCAACCCATTTCTATTAATCTGTCTGCCATGTGGCCAGTGGCTCACCTACTTTGTTACATGTTAATTCGTGGGCAGCTGGACCAACTTTTTGACATTCCCACATCAAAGCATAGGTTCTGACTGGTCTGGAACTTGCTATGTAGAACTAGCTAACATCAAACTCTGTATGATCCTCCTGCGTCTGTTTCCTAAGGTTACAGGTATACATCCAGGCTTAGCTATGTGCCATCTTTTGTGGGAATGCTAGCTCAGTCTCAAATAAATGTGCACTAATGGAATTCATTACTCTTGATACATCACTATGGAATGTAGGTTGTGTTTCACGATGGTGAGAGATCAGTGAGCACCCTGGACCTGGGAATTTATGAAAACATGATTGTTTCATGCCTTTGATACCAGTACTCTGGAAAAAGAGGCAGATCTCGGTGAGTTCAAGACCAGCCTGCACAGCCAGTTCCCAACCAGCCAGGGCTGTATAGTGAAAGCTTGTCTAAAAGAAAAGAAATATTTGCTGGGTGGTGGTGTTGGAAAAAACCAAGACAATGGGGGGGGGGGAGAGAAGAAAAAAATGCTGCTGGGAATGTAGCTCAGTTGCATGCATGACACCCCAGGTTTACTACCCAGCACTACATAAATACATCACACAAGGGGCTGGCGAGATGGCTCAGTGGTTAAGAGCACATCTGAGTTCAATTTCCAACATCTGCATTCAATCTTACAATTTACAATCACTTGTAACTGTAGCTCTAGGGGATCTGATGCCCTCTTCTGGCCTCCTCAGGCATCTGTACACACATGGAACTCCCGCCTCCCCACAACACACCTTAAAAAAACCCCACAAAATAACATCAAAGTCCGTTCTGTTCTAACAGTCTATTTTTAGAGTTATTGCCTCTCTCGGGCACAGCAGAACCCCACACAGGGCTGACTTTGGACAACCCAAAACAAGTTCTTCTAGTTTTTAACCCCAAGGCTCTGTGGCAGGTAGCCACCCAACTGGTGCAGGCCCTGTGAGCTATTAGGCTAGATGGTAAGGAAGAATTGAGCAGACAGGGATCTAAGGGGCCCAAGGTCCAGACCGTCAGGGATAAATGAAGGACAAAACAGACATTTGAAGATACTTTAGGGTGGATAGTTGCTCTCATGGAGCTGAGGACACTCTGAGTTCTCTCAAATATTTCACAAATTGAATCAGTTTTTAGCTGGTGAGTTGGCTTAGTTGGCAAAAATGCTTGCTGCACAGCCCTGGTAACTTGAGTTTCATTCCTGGAGCCCAAGTGAATGTGGATAAAGAGAGGTGATTCCATAAAGTTGTCTTCTGGCCTCCACTACGTACTTGTATCTACACACATCAAGAACACATAATCTAAATAAATAAAAATTTAAAAATCAGTTGTATTTTCTTTTTTTATTTTTATTTTTTGAGACAGGATTTCTTTGTGTAACCTGCTGTCCTGGAACTTCCTCTGTAAACCAGGCTGGCCTGGAACTCACAGAGATCTTCCTGCCTCTGCCTCCTGAGTGCTGGGATTAAGGGCATGCACCACCACTGCCCCACTGTATTTTCATTGTGACTTTTAAGATAGATCTCTTATGAGTTATCACTTCAATATGTGATTGCTTTGGTGGGACTAAATGTTTGTTTTGAACTAAATATGCATGACTATGACCAGGATATATGGATTCTAGTTGTTCTGCCGGACACTTTCCACCATGAAAGCAGTTATTGGATAATTTTATAGTCACAGAAGGAAGCATAAGTCATTGCACATACCCAAACAGGAAAGCCCTGCTGTAGGTCTCAGATGCTGTCTAACAGCATCCTTAGCTCTTGAGTTGGTAGGAGTCAGTGAGTCTGCTAGTAAGTTACTGCGCTCCAGAGGTTTACTTGCTTGTCAAAGTGATGTTAGGTCAGATACAGACAGGTGATAAATGTCTACTAAGGGAACCAAAAGGCTTGGCATGGTAGCTCACAAAAGAGGCCGAGGCAGAAGGATTGCCATGAGTTCCAGGTCACCTTGAGCTACACAGAATTCTCTACCTGTGTAGTG
This sequence comes from Phyllotis vaccarum, assembly GCA_033318265.1. Taxonomy (NCBI): domain Eukaryota; kingdom Metazoa; phylum Chordata; class Mammalia; order Rodentia; family Cricetidae; genus Phyllotis; species Phyllotis vaccarum. Next base: position 103,799,780 of record JARWLC010000004.1, read on the forward strand.
TGAAACCCTGTCCTAACCAAACCAAACCAAACAAGCCCTAACAACAACATAAAAGGTGGGGATTCCTCGAGATGGTTAGATCCTGAGAGTTTGTCCATTGAAAATGAGATCAAGGGCTCTTCTAAGAGACCCTTCAACTCTCTACCGTGCGAAGTCCTATTTCATGTCCTCTAAAGAACACAGCCATATCCAGAACCAGACTTGAAGATAGCTTGTTTCCTGTGTGTGTGTATATTTCTGTGCATGTGTGTGTATGTGTATTTGTGTGCATGTATCTGTGTGCGTATAATATGTATGTGTATTTGTGTGCATCTATGTGAGGACAAAAGACAACCTTGGGTGTTACTCCTCAGGTACTATTCATTTATTGTTTTAATTATTTTCTAATGGTGTGTGTGTGTGTGTGTGTGTGTGTGTGTAAGTGTATTGTGGGTGTACCTGGTACCCTCAGAGGCCAGAAGAGGGCACTGAATCCTTTGGAACTGGTGTTACAGATGATTTTAAACTGCAATGTAGATGCTGGGAATTGAACCACACCCTTAGGAAGAATATCAAGTGATCTAAACAGCTGAGCTATCTCTAGCCCACCAATTTTTCTTTCTTTCTTTCTTTCTTTCTTTCTTTCTTTCTTTCTTTCTTTCTTTCTTTCTTTCTTTCTTTCTTTCTTTCTTTCTTCCTCTCTCTCTCTCTCTCTCTCTCTCTCTCTCTCTCTCTCTCTCCCTCTCTCTTTCTTTCTCTCTCTCTTTTTTTTTTTTTTGAGACAAGGTCTCATTTCTCCTATACTGACCTTAAACTACATAGACAAGGATGACGTTGTGAGCCTGATTTCTAAATGTTGAGATTTAGACTTGTACCATAAACACTTTTCTGTGATGATGAGGGGTCAAGCCCAGGGCCTTGTTCATGCTAAACAAGCTCTCTATCAGTTGAGCTATATTACAGCCCTGTTTTCATTAAAATCTTTAAAAAGATTTATGTTTATAAATGTTTTGCCTCATGTATGCATGTGTACCACATGAATTCCTAGTGGCTGAGGCCAGAAGTTGGCATCAGCTTCTGGGGAACTGGAGTTCTGGATAGTTGTGAATCCCTTGGGTACTAGGAACAGAACTCAAGACCTTTACAGGAGAAACAAGTGTTCTTAACCACAGAACCATCTTTCCAGCTCCCTTTACCCATTTTTTCAATACTCTATTGCCATTTCCAAACTGGTCACAAGATGCATGTGAGAGCAAGCCCACTGAACTGTAAACTGAGAGTATTGAGTTGATTTAATTTGTTTTTATATTTCTGTTGCCCTGCATACAAACAGAAACTGGAATTTCCTTTTTCTCCCCATTTCTTCATTTCACCTTCACATAAGGTGAGAGAAAGGGTAGGGAGGAGCTTCACCACTGTTTCTGTTTACAGGTAGTTTGCCCTGGTGTTCAAAGAGCACACGGGATAGAAACCTTTTGCTGAATTAGCTGTATATGGTGGCTCATGGAGATTTATTTTTAGGTGCATTTGTGGTTTTTGCTTGCATGTATGTCTGAGTGAGGGTGCCATATACCTTGGAACTGAACTTACAGGCAGCTGTGAGCTGATATGTGGGTGCTGGGAATTGAACCAAGGACCTCTGGAAGAGCAGTCAGTGCTCTTAGCTGGAGCCATCTCTCCAGCCCACCCACCTTTCCTTCCCTCCTTCCTTTTCTTTCTTTTTCCTTCCTTTCTTCCCCCCTCTTTTCCTCTTCCTCATTTTCTTCTTTTTTTAAAGGATATTTTTGAGACAGGATCCCCACTGGATTGCCCAGACTGAAACAGAACAGCAATATCTTCAGTTGCAAAACGGAAGGGATTTTACAAAAGGAAAAGAGATGTTGCTACATGAAGGAAGCATCAGGAAGCAAGGAAATTCAGAATGGTAGGTGGGTGGGTGATGAAGCTTCTCAGTTACACAGTAGTACATGCCTTCTTCAGTTTTAGTACTCAGGGGGCTGAGGCAAGAGGACCATAATCTTGAATGAAGCCAGCCTAGGCTACACAATGTGTGTCTGTGTGTGTGATGGTGGGCAGGGCAAAACAACTTTTTAAGGAAACCTGTTTGAAGAAATCCCATCAGTTAAAGAAAAAAAAAAATGTACTCTTGTGTTTTTGGAGTCCAGCCAATATTGATTTTTGAATGTGGGAAGGCATCATGCTTGGGTCATAGAGGACGTAAGGTGAGACGTCATTTTTTGTTTACAGGTAGTTTGCCCTGGCGTTCAAAGATCACAGAACAGAAACCTTTTGCTGAATTAGCTGTATATGATGGCTCATGGAGAAGAGTGGTAAACATCAGTACATTGTCGTGGAATTATAACTATGCGGAGGAGCAAGGATGACTTTAAACCTTAAATCTCTCCAGAGAGGTGGGTTGTAGCTCTCTCTGATGGTTCAGCCACGTGTGTGGCATCTAACAGAAATTCGGGGTGTATGTAATGACTGACGGTATCTAACAGGATGAAGAGTGAAGGATCATTACAAATCACTGAGAATCCACCGCAAGAATATAGAAACCGGAGACTCCATATACCTCTCTCCAGGTTTTCTGGCAGTCACTGAAGTATATGAAATGTTCTAATCACGATCCTGGTCTCTAGGGAGGCCCTAGAGCAGTCATTTCCGGATTAATCCCCACCCACCCAGAGCACTTCCGGTCTCCAGTGCTGGAAGCGGCAGAAAGGTAAGTTTGCGTCTTAAGGACACACGTGGACCTTGGAAGTCATTCCTGGTCCGGACGGAGGCGAATCCAGGTGACAGCAGCCCTCTTAATTTTTGTGACACTAAGCATTGGGCAGCAACTATTCCCCGTATGAAGAGTATAAACCACTAGCAACGTCACTTCCGGTCACCTGGCCGTTGGCCAAATCAGGACGTGATGTCAGAGATACTTTGTTGGGGAGGAGTTAAGGCTGGTCTTCGCATTTACTCTTTTAGCAACCGGAGTGCATCTGTGCTGGAAAGGTGCAGGTGTAGTGTCTTAAATAGAGTTGGGGATCTGGCAACTGAAAATGCAAGTCGTCCAATTAAATTTAAACTCACCACAGCGTAGTTTTTAGTTACAAATAATCCCAACTGTACTGATCATATTTATACTAAAAAATTACTTATCCGAAAATTTCACTAAATGCCCAGCATTTTATCTGGCAACTTAGGTCTTGAGCATTCCTTTGTCCTGGGTTCTAATAGGGATCTTCTAGGCTTTTGCTCCTCTGTGAGATACAGTTCACCCAGGGCTGAGCATTTTATGTTTTAGATGCTAAGATGCATCTTTGCTCTAAGCCCTGCAGATTCATTACATGAAAACTGGACATTTTTGCAGACATCCCATGGCTCGTGCCCTGTCTATTCGTTTTTACAATACAGCTAGTAGTCCCTCCCCCCCTCCCAAAACACAAAAAACTAGCTGTGAACTACACAGCCAAATGGCACAGGTTTGGAAATTGTATGTTATTTAGGAGTGGGATAAATTGTTACCTGGAGTTTTCTCTGTTGCATGAGACAGAGCATCAGAAAACCTGAGGTGTCAGGCAAGCAAGAATGTCAGCCTTCCACCTCTATAGAGGATTCCATGACTTCATCCATAATAGGGACAGTCTCTCCCACAGAGCTACACTTTTCAAGTTCCCTGAAAGAATTAGGCTTAATTTCATCCCACCTCTCATCTTGCAAGTGAGCTCAGTTTGAGAAAAGCCATACCACACACTTTAAAAAAGCTAGCATCCGAATTTCTAGACTTCTTCCTCTTCTATCCAGGCTTTCAGCATAATGGTAGGCATTTATTATAGTAAGTATCTTTTTAGTGGCTTTAATGTATCTCAGTGACAGAGTGCATACTTATCATAGGCAAAACCCTGGTTCAGTCTCCAGGACCACGCTGTCCCCAAATTTAGATATTAAAAAAGTATGATGAATCCTTTGGCTTCATTATCCGTGTATTTAGCCAGTATAGCTTCCTGACCTTTACCCCAAGACCTTTCTGTTTTTCACCCTGTCCAGTGGGAAAAAATGATTGTTTGGGCATAGTTAGCAGCCTGGCCTTTGCCTGCTCCAGCACTGGGCTGTTTCTGCTCTGAGTGGTGCAACTCAGGGCTTGTTTTGCTATCATGGAGCCAGAAGGGGGTGTTCCTGGCAAGGCTGATGGTGACCAGCTGTGCGAGTAGAAGGCATCTTTTCTTATGCTGTAGATTGAGCCCCATAGCCCACGTCCTTTTGTGTATGATCTGGGGACTTGCCAAAGGTCTCACCTTGAGTCAGATTTTGTGGCTACTCCCGATTTGTACCTGGACAAATGACCTCTCAATGAACTGGTCTGAGTACTAAGATTCCTCAGATTGTGTGCACTGATAAGCCTGTAGCCTTTCTATGTAGACTCAGCATTCCCAGACTAGTCTTATGAGCTAATGAAATAGAGGTCAGTGGGCTTGGGGTCAGTTGGTGAGCCAACCAACCATCTTTTTTTTTTTTTTTTCTTTCGGCAGTAGAAGTGGAAAAAAGTAAGGCGGAAATGCCAGAAAGGGGCACTGCTTTGCAGTGAGGACTTGGAAGTAGAGGATGTGGGAAAAGCACAGTACAGGAGACCATTGGGAGGAATGGTTTCCCCTGTGAATGATTAACTGGCAGCCAAAGGAGATGACCCAGCAGGAGGTTCCTCTTAATAGGAACTTTGGACTTAAGGCAGAGTGTTTAGCAGACTCGTGTGTGGCCTACAGAAGAGGACGTGGCTGGGCATCAGGGCTGGGCTTGCAGGACTGGACTAAGATCAGGTTTGCTGCAGGCTCCATGAATTCATCAGCTTTCATTTTTAGGTGGCTCATTCTTACAGCGGCAGCTATGACGTCCACCAGCCCTGAGCTGTCAGAGGGGTGGCCATGGTGGTGGCGTTCCGCCTGTGGCCTCACTCATTCTCCTCCCTCTCTAGGCAGCTATGGATCCAAGGCTTTGCTGAGAGAAGTGGGGCATGGCTGCAACCCTACAGGTCTTGCCCTGTCTCCTCCGAGCCCCGTCACGTCCATTCCTCTGGGGGCCCCCAGTGGCCCGGATGACCAGTGGTATGGCCTTGGCAGAGCAGGCACGGCAGCTATTTGAGAGTGCTGTGGGTGCTGTGCAGCCAGGCCCCATGCTGCAAAGGGCACTGTCCTTGGATCCTAGTGGCAGACAGCTGAAGGTGCGGGACAGGAGTTTTCAGCTACGGGATAACCTCTACCTAGTGGGCTTCGGCAAGGCTGTACTGGGCATGGCAGCTGCAGCTGAGGAGCTACTGGGCCAGCATCTTGTGCAGGGTGTGATCAGCGTTCCCAAGGGGATCCGAGCTGCTATGGAGCATGCTGGAAAGCAGTAAGAATCTGGGGGGGGGGGAGGTCCTACCCTCCACTGCCCTTTGAAGCAAAACTTCTCTTCCTTCTTGACCTCCCCATCTCCTAGGTCTGGCCTGGTTTCAAGATAGATGTTGGTGGGCATCCTCACACATGTCGTTCTCACTGTACAGCTGAGAAGTCAGGTGGGAGGAGAGGAGCCCACCCCATCTCTGCCCTGTTTGCTCCCTCTTCAGAGAGATGCTCTTGAAGCCACACAGCCACATCCAGGTGTTTGAGGGTGCAGAGGATAACTTACCGGATCGTGATGCACTTCGGGCCTCACTGGCCATCCAGCAGCTGGCGGAGGGGCTCACAGCTGATGACCTGCTGCTTGTTCTCATCTCAGGTGTGGGTTCCAGAGCAGCTGAGGCCTGCTCACAGGGGGATGTATCTAATACCAGATCCTCGAGGAGTTCGTCTGAGTCTCCATGGTCACAGGGTGAAGTTGGGACCAAGGGAGACAGCGAAGAACCTAGAGGGTACCTTGTGGGTGGTGTCAGGGTAGTCAGAGGGCACACTAACATGCCAACATACGTCAGAACATTTGGAAAATGTCACTGTCTGCAACAGTGTCACCCAGCTCCACTAGCTAGGTTTCCAGCCCTCACAGAACTTTCTCTTTGGCTGTCTGCTGTTTTTTTTTTCCTTTCTCTTCCCTTAGTTCATGCTTTTAAAAAAATTATAATTTTTGTGGAATCGAGTTCAGGGCTTCCCACAGGCTAGGCAAACACTCTACTGAGCTACACCCCCATCTTGTGGGATCTGGAATATCTCAGGGACGGACAACTTCACTCCTTGTCCACAGGGGGCACTGTAACTCCACCTTCTTAGTCCAATTCCCGGGTGGTCTACCTGGTTCCCTTCTCTTTTCCCTGACACCCTCACTGACTCTGCAGGTGGGGGCTCAGCCCTACTGCCTGCTCCCATCCCACCTGTCACACTGGAGGAGAAACAGATGCTCACCAAGCTGCTGGCAGCCCGTGGAGCCACAATTCAGGAGCTGAACACCATCCGGAAGGCCCTGTCCCAGCTAAAGGGTGGAGGGCTGGCTCAGGCTGCCTATCCTGCTCAGGTGCAACCATCACATCTTCAGCCAGCCCTGGGTTCTCTACATGTGACAGGGAGATGAAAGCTTAGGCCAACATAGAAGTTGGCATGGACCTTGTCGGGAAGTCCTGGGAGGAAGCCAAAGATGGGGAGAGGGAGGCTTCCTGGGAGGGGTTCTGTCAGCACACCTGAAAGTGGTAAGACATAGATAGATGTGGGCAAGGAAGCATTCCAGGTGGTGCACACTCAGGGCCAGTTTGTCCTTATGGGTCCTGGGACTCGGAGGAGTCAAGACTGAGCCTTATTTTATGGCCTTTGTCTAGGTGGTAAGCCTCATCTTGTCGGACGTGATTGGGGACCCTTTGGAGGTGATCGCCAGTGGCCCTACTGTGGCCAGTGTCCACAGTGTGCAAGATTGCCTACATATTCTTAATCGTTATGGTCTTCGTGCTGCTTTGCCACGTTCTGTGAAAACTGTGCTCTCTCGAGCTGACTCTGACCCCCGTGGGCCACATTCTTGTGGTCATGTCCTTAATGTGATCATTGGCTCTAATTCTCTGGCACTGGCTGAGGCTCAGAGGCAAGCTGAGATACTGGGCTACCATGCCACAGTGCTGAGCACAGCCATGCAGGGTAATGTAAAAAGTGTGGCCCAATTCTATGGGCTGCTAGCCCGGGTGGCTGCAGCCCGCCTCACTTCATCCATGGCTGGGCATTCCTTGGAGGAGGAGGAGGCAAAACTCCATCAGCTGGCAGCTGAGCTCCAGCTCCCAGATCTGCAGCTGGAGGAGGCCCTGGAAGCTGTGGCAAAGGCTAAAGGCCCAGTCTGCCTGCTGGCTGGTGGTGAGCCCACAGTGCAGCTTCAGGGATCTGGTAAGGGTGGCCGGAATCAAGAACTGGCCCTGCTTGTGGGAACAGAGCTGGGAAGACAGCCACTGGGGCCTATTGATGTGCTATTTTTGAGTGGAGGCACTGATGGGCAGGATGGGCCTACAAAGGTGGCTGGGGCTTGGGTCATGTCTGATCTCATCAGCCAGGCTTCTGCTGAAGGACTGGACATAGCCACCTTCCTCTCCCACAATGACTCATACACCTTCTTTAGCCGCCTCCAGGGTGGAACACACTTGCTGCACACAGGGTTGACAGGGACCAATGTCATGGATGTCCACCTCCTGATTTTTCGTCCCCAGTGATGCTATATAGTTCATATTTTGAGGCTTGCAAGAGCAGGGTTTCATTGTGCTCAGAACCCCTGTCCCCTTAGCCTGGCTTTGTTGCTCCAGCTGTCTCCACTCGTCTTCTCCATATTGATTCCCTCAACTAGTTAGAAGACAAGGGCTCCCTTCTGCCATGTCAGCAGGTTACCCTGAAGCCCAGAAGAAGCTCCTCAGCTTTCCCAGTTCTTACTATTCTTCCCAGGAACCCGTCTGCCCAGGTCCTCAACCTCTTTCTTCCATGGAGTAAAGTCAGGGGGTGTGAAAATAAAAAGGAACATGTTGTGGAGGTCTCGGCTCACCTTCCCTCAGTGCACCATAGTACAGAGCTTTGGGTAGCCGCTGGGGAGGGGAATGTGCTGTGGTCCTAGCAATTTTACCAACATCTCACAGAGTTCCTCACCTCCCTCCCTGCTGGGCATACTGGGGGTCTGTGGATGGCTCCCAGCAGCCTCAGCATGGGTGAGCATGCCAGGTTTAAGGATTGTCGCCTATTCAACCATGACTCCCTGTGGAAATTTTCTACTGCCACCCAGGATATTCCTTCAGTATTTGGACCCCTTCTAGCTTTTCTTCTTTATCTTACCCTCTCTTTATCAAGGGGTTTCTTCAGGCCGTAGGCATTAACCTTGTTCCCTCACATCAGTGCCATTTTCCTAGGTTAAACATGCCATGTTCCCTACATTCCCCCGTGTCCTAGGACCAGCATCTCCCTGTCTCCAGGACTACAATGGTAGATTATGGTGGTGAGAGGGTTCAGCAGCCCCTCACCCCATCCTGTTAGAGCTGTCAGAGGTGAGTCCCTTGGGTCGGCCTGCAGCTACTAGCCCGGCTCCCTTTGAGCCTCTTTGCTTAGCATCAGAGCCCTCCGTTGGCTATCCTCACCGTGCGCCACGGCTCCAATCCCTATATGAGTGAGCAATAGAATCACATAGGAATAAAAAGCCATAGAGAACAGTAAGGTCTGGGACTGCTCCTATGGGCCCTTCTTCCACTGTGAGGGTGTGTGGGGCTCTAGGTCAGAGCTGATATGTCCTGGCGAGAGCTACCCTTCTCCATGCGCTCTGGACATTCTGGCTAGCAGTTGGGCCATGACCCGGGGACCTAGATCCTGCATGTTCCAGGGACTGAAAGGGAGATAAATAAGGCAAGCTGGCCCCGAGGACCAGAGAGATTTAGGGAAGTGGAGTGGTGTGTACCGTTTTCTTTCCTGGTATAGAGGGTCAAAGTCTCAGGGGATTTTTGTCTTTACGGTGGTGTTTTGGCATCCTCTAGAGGTGCCCTGTCTCTGTGTCCTTGTTCTTAGGACTGTATTCCCATTGAACATCAGCTTCCAGAGAAGAGAACTTGGGACCAAGGTCAGCCACATCCTCAATGGCTTTGTGTGGTGGGCATGTGAGCACATGTCACTGGTGTCAGAATGCCTCCGTAGTGTACCCACAGGTGCTTTTCAGAGTAGGCTTGCTTGTGGGTACGGCTGCCTCCATTGCCTGCTGAGGGCTTAACACATGGGCAGAACCTAGCCGGAGTTCTCCTTGTCTACCTTGGTCCCTTTCCAGTACCTGTTTGCAGAGTCTGGGGGCCAGGGTCTGAATTAGGCCTCGTTGGAGCAAACTGTTGGTGGGCTTAACTCACTGAATTTGCTCATCTATATACTTGGTCAATCTAGAAATCTAGATGATAAAAATATCCAGATTCCTCAGTTAGTGCTCAATGGGACACCCCCTCCCCATCAATGTCAATTATGTAGCTGAGCCTGGTGGCATAGGCTTGTATATCCCAGAGTACTTGAGAGATAGAAGATCTAAGAGTTCATGGCTAGCCTGAGCTACAGAGAGAATTTAAGGCCAGCCTGGGCAATTAAGTGAGATCCCATTTTAAAGCACTTTAAAAAGAAGGCTGGGACTATAGTCAATGGTATGTGCTATTCTAGCATGTGTGAAGCCCTGGTTCAGTTCCCAGCAATGAAAAGTAAAGTGAATGAATGAATGGCTAAATACCCACAAGTCTTTTCAGCTTTTGGCTTTTGGCTGCCATCTCTCGGGACTCAGGTTTTTGCTCCCCAAATTCCCATTTCATCTCCATGTGCTGACACTTTCCATGGCTAGTGGGCTTTTCCATGAGGGTGCCCAGCCATTAAAGCCTCCTCATTCTGTGTAGCTGGTATCAGCTGTGGGTTTGGAGAGCTTTTTGGGGTGAGCTTATCTAAACCCATTTGTCCTATAGCTGAGAGAGTTAGAGAAGATGGTCTAACTGGGAGCAAGTTAGCTATAGACCCAGCACGAGAACCTGGTTTGGACCCTTTGGGCCTCAGATATCCTGGGGCTAACCCAAGGCTCAGGCAGAGCTAGAGGATGTACCTTTTTCTTTGCTAAGTGCCTCTCAGGGGTCTGAGGATGGTCATGTGACCATATTTAGCCCCTTCAGGGATCATCAAGCAGGTTTATTTGTCTCTGTGGATGGAAGGGTAGCACGATGGGCGATTTGGTAGGAAACTCCACACATGTGAATGGTGGTCTCCATAAAGGTGTGCATACACCTGAGTGTGCATATGTAGGAGTGTGTAGCCAGTGCGGCCTCCATACAGCCTCTGAGCAGACCTCCACACTCCTTCATTCCAAGGTGCAGGTGGTTTGGTGCAGTTAGGACACAGCGGGCAACAAGATGTTAAAGGCCGGCAGAGGTAGGATGGCAAAGAGCCTACGGGCCTGGCTGGGGGAGTTAATCTTACTTTGATAACAGAGACAAGGTTTTCACGAAGATTTTAGCAGAGAGTGATACCGAGATGACAGGATTGATGTGGGAGGGCAGGGGCTGAAGATGTGTGAGAGAGAGGAGGGTTCTAGGTGGAGAGACACATCATGTGGCTTCCAGTGTTTCCTCTCTTCCTCCCTCACCTTTGCAAGTTCCTTAAGGCCTCAGCGTGGTAGCTTTTATTTAGCCTTGGCAACTTGGTTCTATTTTTATTTTTTATTTTTTTTTTTTGAGGCAGGGTCACTCTGTATCCCTGGCTGGCTTTCAACTCACAGAGATCCATCTGCCTCTGTCTCCCAAGTGCTGGGATTAAAGGTGCCGCTATACCCAGTTCATTGGCAACTCTTTAGATGCTCACTTTGGAATCAAGATGAAAGCCCTGGTTCAAACATCCTTAGGAGTAAATGAGCCCCTCTGTCCCTGGGAATGTCACAGTGCCCTGAGGAGTGGGAGGTAGAGAGACAGACAGTTGGTGTATCCATTAGAGGATGTGGGGTCTAGGCTCTTATAAAATCTCACTAGAGTGCCACTTACGTGCCTGGGAGTCAGGTCCTAGGCTCTTGTCCTGGCCTCCTTACCGTTCTTTCCTCCTTTCCCCCAATGTAGACAGTGTTTGTGCCCAGCTCACCTCTGGTTAGCAGCAGTAGGTAGATAGATCTCTATGGGAAAGTTCCATGCAAACAGGAAGCTCAGGGAGAGAAAGGGGTGGGGGGAGCCTAGATAGATGAGGCTGGAGAGATGTCTGCTCTCTTCCAGAGGACCTCCACATGGCAGTTCACAACTGTCTGTCACTACAGTTCCAGAGATCCAACACTTTCTCCTGGTCTCTGTGAGCACCAGACATACATGTGATGCAATACATACATGGAGGCAAAGAGCTTATACACATAAAAAATTAAGTGTTTAGAATAGATAAAACTGTGTAAAAGAATCCTAGATATTAGTATCTTTCAAAGATAACCTTAAAGGAGATCTCAGTTTAGAGAGACCCTCTTCTTGCCAGAAAGGGCCAAAATTAGAATCAGCAGGACATCGGTGTTATGGCCTGAAGCCACCTGCCACCTATGTTTTCTGACATTAGTTGGCTTTTTTTTTTTAAAAGACAGATTCTCATATAGCTCAAGTTGGCCTTGAACTTGAGATGTAGCCAAGAATGACTTTGAATTTCTCCATCTCCCTTACTCATAAGTACTGGGATTACAGATGTGTGCCATTTTATGTGGTATTGGGGATCAAACTCAGCACTTCTTGAATGCTAGCCAAGTACTCTACCTACACAGTTACATCTCCAACCCCTTCTTAGTGTGTTTGGTGTGTCTGGCACTGAGTTACACCTCTAGTTCAGGGATGGTATTTGAGTTACAAAGGTCCAGGAGCTGAGGGGGTCTAGCTGGAGCTAGAGTCAGAGCTACCTGTTTAGCAGGAAGGTGGTCCTCATATGTCTCAGGAAAAAGGCAAGGAAGCCTGCTCCCTCTGAGTTTGGGTCATCTATGAGGAACATAGACCCAGATTAGGGAGGGGATGACTGGCCGGGCCCCAGGTTGGATTAGAGGATTTGGAGTGTGCTAGGGGAGGAGATGGGTTGTGCATGTGGGTGGAGGGTGTGAGCCCTGATACCTAAGGACTTCCACAGTAGAGCTTCCACAGTTTTCTCCAAGAGGCAGGGGCACCTAAGGATCAAGCTTGTTAGGCAACCATAGTGCCAGTCCTGGTTTAGGCTGGCTTGTAGTGGCCAGAGGGTGTGGGCTGAAAGTGTATGTTTGGTCTATAGGAGGTCCATCAGCTCCATCTGGGGTATAGTGGTGGTAGGTTCAGTAGAAGCAGCTGATGCTCCTACTAAAATGAAATTCTGGTCAAGGGTGAGGGAGAGTTAGCTTCTGAAAATGTGTGCCCTACATACTCAGTCCTTAGACCACCACCATTAGTAATTATGACTCATGGGATCGTATCCAACCTTCATGATCTGGCTCACTGCTGGCACTGGGTGATTTGGGGAGCTATAAGATCTGGTCCTACCCCAAACAGGCAGCCTGAGACCTCCCCCCAGAGTGCACCCAGAAGGTCCCCTGTGGGTCACCGTCCTTCCTAGCCTTTTCTGGCTCTCCTGCAACCAACAGAGCTCTTGGGACTATGAGCTTTTCAGTCTCGGTCCTAGTCAGAGCCAACCCTGCCTCCAGCTGGAGCCTCAGCTTTAGGCTCTCAGCTCCAACTGGTTGCTCCAGGTTGTCCCAGAGAACGCACTTGTAGCTTCAATCAAGAGAGCCAGGGCTCAGCCCCCACCTGCTTCCCGCCTCCTCACTCCACCCCTCCCACAGAGTAGGATACCTTTCTATCCCTCCCAGTCCCAGGAGCCAATTGCAAGAACATCTGGCCTCAGATACTGTTGTAACTCTGGGGAATGCTGTCCTGGGCTCTGTGTTTGGGCGGGAGCTGGTCAAAGGGGAAACCTATGTCTTTGTGAGTCTGAGGGTCAGTAGCTTGGAGGAAACCTTGGAGCTAGTGATAGGGGAAGGAGATCTGCCCCGCCCCCTCCACCTGGGTAGAAGGAACAGCCCCTGCACACTCCGACCCACAACCAACCCCGGGACAGGCACTTGTCAATAACGCTGATTCCCCCCCCCCCCCCCAGGGGGCAGTCTCCTAGCTGCAGCCCAGTTAGAGGCAGGGAGTACTGGGCGTAGACTCAAACCCTGAGGGATCCGCTGTTCTGGCTGTCCCAGGGTACCCCTTCACTACCCCCCCCCCCCCCCAGGGTCTCCCTCAGCCTTGGGCAATCAGCAGGAGCTGAGTACCAGGGCAAGGACATCCTGCCAGCTCCCAGCTAGCCTCTTCCTCCACCCTGCTCCTGCTGACCGACAGGGCACCTGCGGCTAGCGCTCTGCTGCTTCCTTTGCCCTGGGCAGAGAAGTGATGTGGCCGGAGCTGCCCGCTGTCCCCACCTGGCCGCCCCCCCCAGGGCTTCGGCTGCCCCGCGCCTGTGTCCCCGAACCCCTAGCTTACCTCAGTGGCGCTGTCTCCTCACCAGAGGCACTGCAGTGTGGGAACTGTCCCGAGGAGCCGGTTCTCAGCTGAAACAAAGAGGTGGGGGAGAGAGGGGGGGCAGCGGGAGAGGGAGAGGGTGAGTGAGCAGGCGAAGAGTGAGGAGTGGAGGCTGGAGGGGGAAGAGAGAAGGGAGAGGGTGAGGAGGGAGGGGAGGATAACGAGCCGCCACTGCCCCTGCCGAGAGAAAGCCCGACTCCCCGAACTGGAGGGCCAAGAAAGGAGGGACGGAAAAAAATGGGGAGGGGGCCAGGCTGAGAGGAGAGAGGAGCGGGGAGCAAGACCAGGGTGAGGGGATTGGGGCAAGTAAGGGGATGTGGGCAGTAGAGAGAGCATTGGGGGAGGAGGGGCTGTAGTGAGCGGAGGGGTCCCGCCCTGTCCCATGCCAGGTTCTGATCTGAGACTTGAATGGGTAAAAAGCTATGCAAGGGGGGGGGTGGCTGAGGGAGAGACCTGCTAGGCAAAGGACAAGGGCTGGTGGGCTGGCTAGGGAGGCCAGGGCCAGCCACAAAGGCTTGAGAACAAAGGTGTCGGGAGCAGTAGGACCCCTGCTGACCGCAGGTGCACCAGCCCGCACGAGCAGAGATTCTCTCTGGCTGCCTAGGCTGGAGTGGCCCCTCAAGGTCCAGAGTGTAAGGGGTGCAGGCAAGGCTCCCTCTCCTTAGGAGCTCTGGACACCCTAACCCACATTCCACGATTGTTCACACACCAGGATGCTGGTGTCACTGCCTTTGATGGGGAGGAGGAGACAGTTCCTCGGGAGGGGGTCCGAGGGGCCCCATGGGAGGAGCAGAGGATGGTGGGCATATAGAGGAAGCAGAGTGATGGGAACCCAAGCGGGGGAGCAGGCAGTAAGGAATGGACGGCAGAGCGCCTCCTCACAGACCCACTTGAGGCTGAGGCCTCTCTCTCTACCCCACGCACTTCTTGGGTTGCCTAATGGAAAGGTGCACTGATGATCCCCGCTTTTACCCTCTTGCTCATCAACACTGATGTGATAGGCAAGGAAATGCCTAGACTGAGCTCAGCATCTGTTAGTGCTGGTGGAGAGAGGAAGGGGGGGCCTGGGTAGCAATCAGGTGCCCCACCCCTTGGGCTTCCCTCCCTCCGTGTCTCCCCTTTCCCCTGGGCTCTTACTAAAGAAAGTTCTCTTCTAGTCTACCCCGAGATTCCTTATAGTCATTTTCCGGAACAAGGGTATGGAACATGTAAAGCGATGGTGGTGGTCTGTGGGGGAGAGTTAGACCTCAAGCTCCACTCAGCTGGGCCACCTAAGTCTTCTCCAGGAACTGGGAGCCTCCCTCCCCACAAAAAGGAAAGGACTTTTCTTTCTTCCTTATTACTTCCCCAGTAATAATAATAATAGTAACAACAGTACTTTTTAATGTTAGGGCTGGAACCCAGGACTTTGTATACGTTAGGCAAGCATGCTGCCTCTGATGTACATCCCCAGTGCTTGTGTGTGGTGTATGCATGTGTGGAGATGCTCTCACCCATGTGGATGCAGACTCTGGCATGTCTTCTTCAGTGGTTTCCCACCTTTTTTTTTTTTTTTTTTTTTAGAGACAGAGTCTCACTGAACCTTACTCTTTTGGCTTGACTGGCTGACCAGCAAGCAAGTCCCTGGGATACACTTGTCTCTGCTTCTCATTTGCAGGGATTATAGGCTCATAGCCACATTCAGCTTTTACCCAGATCCTGGGGATTCGAATTCTGGTCTTCATGCTTGCCCAATAAGCACTTTACCTACCGAGGCTCTTCTCTAGCTCCTGGCCACCATCCTCATCATCCTCATCACTATCAGGATTGCTGTTATTCTTATTGGAGATAGGAACTTACTAAGTAGCTAGAGTGGCCTGGAACCCCCTCTGCAGTCCAGCTGGGCTCACTGTCCTGCCTTAGCTTACAGCCATGCACAGTTATGTTTGCTATTTTAATTTATGAATTATTTCTAACTTAAAGTTGCCAGAATAAGAATGACACCCATATATCCTTGAGGGTATGCATTTATATATTTAGCTTTTTTCTTTTCAGATAGAGTCACACTCCGTAGCCCAGACTTTGCTGGTACTTGCCATGTAGCTGAGGCTGGCCTTGAACTTGCAGTGATCCTTCTGCCTCAGATTCTCCAGTGCTGACATAGACACAAGGCATTGCATCAGCTTATTCAAACATTTAAAAAGCTTATTTTGATTTTCCCCCCCTGTGTAATGGTCTTGGCTGTCCTGGAACTCGACTTGTAAACTCACAGAGCTCTGCCTGCCTCTGCCTCCTGGGCGCTGGGATCAAAGGTTGGTACCACATTGACCAGTTCTATTTTGATGACAGCCCCTACATGTATGTCTATGGCCCACATATGGGACAGGTGTCCATGGAGGCCAGAAGAGAGTAATCTATCCCTAGAACCGGAGTTGCAGATGGTTATGAGTTGTCATATGGGTCCTTGGATTCAAACCCAAGTCCTCTGCAAGAGCAGCCAGTGTCCTTAACCATTGAACCATCTCTCCAGCCCTCAACTATTTTTACTATTCAACCATTAGTATTTTTCTCCATTTCTTTTCCTTTTCTTCTTCCTTTCTCTCTCTCTCAATACATCCTCCTAGTTGGTTAAACAAGTTTCCTGTCTTTTATGCTGGAGCCAAACCAGTGCCATTGAGCTCAGATCATGTTGTGTAGAATGAATGAAGTGAATGACTGAGTGGTTGTCACCTACTGGGATCCCGAGACTTGGCTGGGGTAGGGGTGAGCTGTGCTGGGGGAAGTAGTCCTGAGAGGGAAGGAGATTTGCCCACCAAAAGGCAAGCATGTGGTATTTCCTGGGTGTGGAGCTATAGCATATGTCTGCGGAGATGGTGGCAGGCAAGCAGGCAGAGAGGAGCTGCGAGAGCTCACGGCCATGCCAAAGCAGCTGGGCACACTTGAGTGGCAGATACTGTCTAGCCCAGAGGAGGAGGGAAGCTGGGGGGCCTACTCTGGGACCCTTTCCACAACCCCATGAAGGACAGGGCAGGCACAGGGCCACATGGCAGCTGGTCTGTGCTCACGTACTTTGAGAAGCTGTATGAGGATCCCAGCTCTTACGTCTTGGTTTTTGGCATTCTTTTTTTTTTTTTTTTTTTTTTTTTTTTTTTTTGACAGGGACTCCTTATGTAGCCTAGACTGGCCTAGGTCTTCTGAGTGTGGGGATTAGAGGCATGTACCACCATACTCAGCTTCCGGGGTGACATGCTCCAATGTCCCCATACTTCAGGTGGCTGCTTCCAACTCCTATCCAACTCAGTTTTGTACTGGGGCCTGTGAAATGGTTCAGTGGGAAAGGCATCTATCTGCACCAGGCTTGACAACCTGTAGGAAGTGGAAACCAACTTCTATAAGTTGTCTTCTGACCTCCTTGTAGGAATGTGTGTGTGTGTGTGTGTGTGTGTGTGTGTGTGTGTATGTGCATGCACACACAACAGCAACAGCAGCAGCAGCAATAAAAGGATTTTTATATTTAAAAATCACAGCTTGAAGATGATCTGAAGATTTTTTTTTTTTTTCCCCTACCTTCACCCTCCCAGCTTCTAGACTTCTTCAGAACACCCTGCTTCACATGTCTTCCTGGGGATGCTGGCCCTAGTCATTCTTTTTGTTAGCACACATTTTTATCTCTAGCAACTGGGCCTTTGCTTGGCCGTCAGTTTAACTCATTCTTGCTTTCCAGGTTAAACATATAAACTGGGTCTTAAAGATGGATACTAGTTCATGGCTGGCTTGGTCCTGACTGGACAGTGGGTCCCTTTGATGCCCTCTATTCCCAGAATGTCCATAAGCTCAAAGGTCTTGGGCTGGCTGAGATGGGGGACAACAAAGGGAGACCCCATGGAAAAAAAAGGCTAGCTCATGACTACTAGTGTGTTGGGGCCAGAGCAAGCCTTTGACTCAGGCCTTTGGTGACTTGATCAGTACCTTCCCCTGGAGCCCTCGCAGGCACAACTGTCCAGAGCTGCCATCCAGGGGTTCTTCCTGAATTTCACCAGGTGATCCCTGGGAAGGACTGTTACCTCTGTTACCTCCAGACCCTCATCAAAGCCCAGGAGATATAGGGCTCCTCTCCTTGTGCCCACCCCCCTGAAGAGATTTCAGCCAATTAGCACATACAGTATTTACTTAATTAGGGTAATGACATAATTAGTGTAACTTGGGCTTCATCACATGGCTTCAACATGCAATTAGGCACTGTCGGCGGGAGGCGACATTGTGAAAATGCTCATTCAAATTTGGTTCCAGCATGAAGGCCTAGCAGCTGCCTCTGTTCTGCGGTGGGTGGTGGCGGGTTGCTGTGTATGTGTCCAGTGTGTGTGTGTGTGTGTGTGAGAGAGAGAGAGAGAGGAGAGAGAGAGAGAGAGAGAGAGAGAGAGAGAGAGAGAGAGAGAGAGAGGGAGAGGGAGAGGGAGAGGGAGAGGGAGAGAGAGAGAGAGAGAGAGAGAGAGAGAGAGAGAGAGAGAGAGAGAGAGAGAGAAACTGCCAGGATTTCATAGCCTGGGGCAGAAGAGTAACCAGGGCAGATGGAGTCCCTGACAAATATGGGTACCACTACTTCAACCCAATATCAGGGAAAGTGGCTACTGTGACTTGCTTTGTGTGGTTGAGATCGGGCCTCTGCCTGAAAAATCAAAATGTCATCATAAGCAGTCCTGTTTATTTATTTATTTTTAAAATAAGGTTGCTATTTCGAAGATGTCACTTAACCACAGATCTGTTGTTCCTTCAGGGTGGTCCCAAGAGACCATTGACTGCAGTGATTGGGTCAAGAATCCTAACAAGATGAGTGGAGAGACTAAGGCTCATCGCCAGGAATGTGGGAGAAGTAGTCATGGTAATGTTGATTGAAAGAGGGAGCTTGGAACTGCTGGGGACTCCCTAATTCTGGATGTTGAGTGAACTTTCCCTTGGCATGACATGAACCTAAGTAGGCATGAGCAGCAGACTAAAGTAATGATTCTATCCAAGTCCAGCCTGTTTGTTTATTTGGGCTTATTTTGAGAGCATGGGTGAGGGGGGCATTATTTATAGGAGTGTGGGTGGCCCCCAAAGAGCTATATCACCCAAAAGTGTTACCCCAGCGTAGATAATGTCATCCCCATGACTGCATATCTAGGGTGCCCTCTTTGGTTAACTTCCCATATACTCTTCACCAGTGCTTCAACCTTCCTAGCACTGAAACCCTTTAATACAGTTCCTCATGTTGTGGTGACCCCCAACTGTAGAAGTATTTCATTACTATGGCATGGCTGTAAATTTGCTGCTGTCATGAATTGTAATGTAAATATCCGAGATGCAGGATGGCTGATATACAACCCCTGTGGGGATATGACCCACAGGTTGAGACCTACTGCTTTACCTCACAAGACTGAAAAAACGCAGAGCTTGGCAGAGTGACACCTGGGAGGGAGCGGCTACAGTCTCAGTCCGTGGCTTCCCCACACCTTTCTTTTTGTGAGGAAACATTAAGTGCGTCTTGAGGGTCGCTTGCAGATAGTCACAGCTGCTCTGATGAAGATGCCTGTACTCGGAAGATAGTATTCTATCTATCCACAGCATGCCACCCTCAGCCTTGGAAAGTCTTCTGCTCCCTGGGCTCCTGTCCTTAAGAGAGTACAAACTTACTTACGGTCATTAGTTGGTCCTCAGGCTTCAGACACGGTCAGCCTCCCTCTACCTTCTTAGAGGCTAGTTGGAGAGCTAAAGCCTCCAGCTCCCTACCTCTGCCTCAACAGCAAGTCAGGGACATTATCAAAGGTTCATAGGGTACCTCCTGCTAACTGGTACCAATGACTTCATTTCTTAGGTGTGGAGACAGACAGCAAACAAGTCCTAGTGAGGCCCAGTGCTAAGTCCCAAGCCTCTGCCTTGTTCCTGCAGGTCAGGGTCTCCCACACAGAACTGTGCCTGACCACTGACCACACACAGGAGAGAGGCTCAGGTAAGTACAGGGTCCAGCAGACTGGAGGTCCCGCTAAAAAGATTCCCCCTAAGTGTTCATGTCTTAAGTGGCCTCCACATGGCAGGAAGATGGGAATTCTACAGTTCAAAAGGGCAGAGGGAATTGCTCATTGGAACTGTCTCCCCAGGGACTCTGACCCTTAGGCAGGTGGGTAACCAGACCGTTCCTGTTTCTGGCAATCGTCAACAAAATTAAAACTCCATTATGTGGTCAGATTTCTATTAAGACCAGGACATCATCTGTGAGATTATATGACAAAATTCACTTTATGAGAACAGGAGGCTACAGAGCCCATGCCTACATATGGCCAGAGCCCCAGAAGATCCTGAGGATCCAGCTTAGTCTGCCATGGCTCCCACGGGCTTTCCTGCTAAGGAAGTGGGGACCAGCTCGGAAGAGAGGCTGAGGTTGGGGAACAGATGGCCTGGGGGCAGAAATGCTGCCTGCTGAGAGCTTCTGCTTTGCCAGTTAGAGAATGAACAGTCAGTGCAAAGGCCCCATGGCTTTTGACGTACCAGAGACAGTTCACTTGACTTTGACAAGGAAAGCAGGGGGCTGGGTGGAAGAGGCGGCTAGGACTTAGCAGGGGCTAAGGGCTAAAGGCAGGAGAAGGGCTTTGGACTTTATTCTGCATATGATGGAGCTGCCGGAGGGTTTTGAGGATTGAGTGGTAGGAGCCTGACATTTGGGGCTATTATTTAGAGGCAGAACTAAAGATGCGTCTGGTGGGCTGGCTGTGGTATGTGCCAGAGGCTGGTCAAGGGCAATGTTTCAGTTCCTGACTTGAGCAAGCAAGGAGATGGTGTGGCCATTTTCACAAGAGGAGGATTCTGGAAAGAGCATGCTGTTGCCTGAGAAACTGGAGTTTCTGACTTGCTCATGTTATGTTTGGGATGCCCAGGGGTGGCTGAGGCTTGGGGTACTGAAAAATCCCTAGTCAGATTTAAGCCTGGAGTCCAGAGAGTGGGATGCTAATGGGGGGGGGGGGGGTTGGGAGAGGGAGAGGGAGAGGGAGGGAAAGAGAGAACATTTTAGTTTATTGGTAGCTAGACCTGGAGGCCTCCAGTAAGACCAAGATTAGGACAAAAAAGGGTGCCAGCAGGGAGGTCCTCCCTCTTTTTTAAGACAGGGTTTCTCTGTGTAGCCTTAGCTATCCTGGAACTTGCTCTGTGGACCAGGCTGGCCTTGAACTCACACAGATCTGCCTGCCTCTGCCTCCTGAGTGCTTAGATTAAAGGCATGTTGCACCCCCTCCTAGCCCTGATCTTTTGTGCTTCTGTATGTATGTATATTTGTATACAGGTGGGGTGCTTGCCTATGCTGGGGTGTGCAGAGGCCAGAGATTCAATTTCTAGCAGCTACACGGCACCTCACAATCCAGTTTCAGGTGATTGATGTCATCTTCTGCCTCCATGAGCACTGTACACACGTGGTACACCAACATATATGCAGTCGCACACATATTAAATAAATAAAGACTTACTTGGAGTTGAAGAGATGGCTCAGCTGTTAAGACCACGTATCACTGTTCCAGAGGTCTAGAGTTGAATCTTTAGCAACTATAATAGGTGGGGGAATCATCTGTAACTTCCACACCAGGAAGCCAAGTTCTCTGGCTTCCCTGGTAACCTGCACTTATATCTAAACACACACACCAAAAAACCAATCTTAAGAATTTATTTTATTTATGTGTGTATGTGTGTGTATGCACACAGGTACATGCAGGTGTAAATAGGTCCCGTCAAGCACCACCCCCACGCTGGGGGTTGAATCCAAAGTCCTAAGCATGCCAGGCAAATGCTCTATCACTGAGATGCTTCCCAGTCCTCTTTACAATTTTTTATTTTGAGATAGGGTCCCAATAAATTAAATTACCCAGGCAGGCCCTGAACATGCAATCTTTCACTACAGCCCCCTAAACAGCTGGGATTGCAGGCATGCACCTCTAGGCCTGGCTACCCACTGTGCCTAAAATGCCCACTCAAAGGGTCACTCACTTACATCCTCACCCACCAGTTAGTCGTGTGTCCCCAAGCAAGCCCCTCACCTTTCTGTTACCACTGCAGGAGACAGAGGAATTAGCCTCTGAGTTTTTAATCCTCTTTTGACAGCGATGGTGGAATAAAGTTCTGCTTGTCACACTATCAGCTGGGTCCAGTGTTACTTAGGTCCTTCCTCAGGCAGGGTAGCCCAGGAAGATGACACTCACTGTGTGTGTGTGTGTCCATGTCCATCCCTGCTTTGATTCCACTCCTGGGATCTCAGGTCCTTGGAGCTCACTCCTGGTAGACAGGCATTCCTCCTGGGTGTCTCTTCTGTAGGGAGGGGTGGTGGCGGCTGCTGCTACCACTGAACCATCCTCCAGGTCCACATGCCAAGCACATTAGTGGATAATTAAGTAAAAATAGGCCTTCCGACCAGTGTAGCTCATTAAGACCTAATTAAGTTAATTAGTTCCAGGTGTGGATGGCTAGGCTCAAGCCAGGCAGGCGGCTGTTGTTTGCTGTAATTGCATTTTCGAAGCAGCAGCAATGGTGGTGATGATGCTGTGGCAGAGGCAGTGGATTCCTCGGAGGTCTGGAAGGCTGCCAGGGTGCTCAGGAGGCTGGCCCTGAGCTGGGAGGGCTGGGAAGAAGCAGTTGCAATGGGCTGGAGACCACCCACAGAGTGAGTGGCTGGAGGTTGGACTCTCACACTTGCCCACTCTGCTGGGTGAGAAGGGGTAGTGGTGGCTTGCTGGTCTTTTGGACTAGCACTGGATTCTCTTATTTCCCCATTGTGGATTTCAGGAAAATGTATAGCATGTTTTTTCTCAAATGGAGTATGTTACCCAGAGGAGTGAATGAGACTCTAGCATCAACCTTGGTCACTCTGTTCTCTGTGGTCTGACTTTCCAACTTTTTCTCTTAGAGATCTTTTTGTGGCTTGGGGTAGGGGTTTGGAGGTATACAAATCTGGAGCCTTTTCAGAAGCTCTGTACCAACTGGCCCATTCTGTCACTTGCTCCAGACCTCTCTCTGAACTCATGTCAGAAGCACTATCTTGAGGACAAATGAGTGTGACAACTGATTAGAATGCCCAGTCTTGATTAGAATATTTTGTCCATTCAGCTGACCATACATTGTATAAGAAGTGGGATGTAGGAGACTGCCACATCCTGGGGAAGCAGTCTTAGGAACAGAATGAGGCTTTGAGACACCCTAACAGGACTATGGCATAGTAGGTCAAGTATCTGGGAAGCAGAATTGGAGCGCTCATTTCCAGGCTTTTGTTCCTACATGTGCCCTGTCATACAGTTCTTGAAATTTAGCATTAGGAAAGACCCATTGGAACTGGGGAGATGGCTCAGTTGGCAAAGTGCTTACCATGTAAGAATGAGGGCCTGGGTCTGATTCCCCAGGACCCACATAAAAATACCATTGTGGTGAACGCACTTATAATCTCAGCAGATCCTAAGGACTCACTGACAAGCCAGCCTAGCCTATTTAGTGAGCTGCAAGCCAGTGAGGGGCTCTGGCTCATACCAACCAACCAAAAAACAACCAACCAAACCACAACCCCCCCCCCAAAAAAAAACCCAAAGTGGACATTACCTGAGGTATGACAATTGGGGCTTCCCTCTAGCCTCCACATGTATGTGTACAGACACATGTAGGAGTGTGCACACATAAGAAGGACACATGGATGGCTAGAGATGTAGCTCAGTGATAGAGAATGTGTGAGTAGCATGCCCAAGGCCCTAGGCTTGATACCTAGTGTACACACATACAAAATGACATATAGCAACTGTGGTGATACACACCTGTAATCCTAGCATTTGGGAAGGAGAGGCAAGAGAATTAGGAATTCAAGGCTATCTACCACTGCATATTAAAAATACCAGAAAAAGGAAAGAGTACCTTATGTAGGGAAAAGGAGCCAGCCAAAGAAACCCACCCTGGCCCTGAGACCTGACTGAGCCAGTGAAAGAAACACTTTAGCCCTGAACCCAGAACCTAAGAAATACATCCTGACCCTGAAACTGAAGTCAAAGAAGCACATTGTCTCTAGAATCAGAGTCAGTGAATGAAATACACCCTGGCTCTAAAATTAGAACCAAAAAGCTAAAAAGGGCCAATGAAAGAGACACAATTTGACCCTGAAATCACAGCCAACTCTGCCACTGACCAATGAAACCAACAAATCTCTGAGTAAGAAAGAAATGTTCTCCCTAAAGGAACTCTGCTCCTAAGCTCCCGTATATAAGCCCCTCTGCCCATTCAGTTGTGGGGTGTCCGTTCTCATTCTGGCAGAGGCAGCCTTCTCTTGGACTCCTCCTTCCCAAATAAATCTCTTTCCTAAAAGAGTGTTGCGTAAAGCTATTCATTTGCTCAGTGTAGAACAGAGGAACCTTGCTGAGATATCTCTTAGGGGGACTGAGCAGAAAAAACCTTGCTGAGATGTCTAAGATTGAGCAGGAAAGAAGTAACAACTTTCCTCTGGGAGGAGATTGCTACGTTTCTGCAGGGCTTTCCCCTTTAGTAGAATGAAGCAGAAGAAACTTCTTGGGCTGGAGAGAAGAAGCAGAGCTCTGTTTGGAATCCCCAGTAAGGGGGAGAGAGCAGATCAAAGCTCAGTGTAATGACTCTCTCCAGGAGAGGAGCAGGATTTCTCTATCCTGCAGGGAGACCATCCTCCACTACACCCAAGCTTCAGGTACCTCATGGCAAGTCAGGATACCTTTCCCTTCAGAGCTTAGCTGTCCTATTGTGGCTCCAGCCTCCAGAGCTGTTCTATTGCAGATCCAGGAATAGCCCAACTTCCCAACAAGTCAGGATACCATACCCTCCAGCTGTAACAGTTCTACCTTATCTCCAGGAATCTGGTTTGATTCGGTGGTTTTTGTTTGTTTGTTTGTTTTTTTAAAGTTGTTTTGTGGTGTGCGCATTAAATCCAAAGTGTCACATAGGCCAGACAAGTGTTGTGTCAGAGATATACCTCCAGACTTACTAAAGGATTTTGACACTAATGTTAAAGCCATCATGAAGTCAGGCATGCAGATAACGCTCCCTTTCTCTGACAGAGATTTCAAACTTGCTGAAAGAGCTAATTGGCCATGCTTGAGGCCATAGCATGAGTTTTTAACCCCGTGACCTTTGATTTTAACCCATCACCATTCCTCACTCATCTGTAAAGCAGAACAAAGAACCTCAGAAAACAGCTCTCACTTTTATTTACAAAAGACACCCTTTAAAAATAAGAGAAATAAATTAAACCAGCTCATGCTTAATTTTGAACCTTTGCTTAATTTCTAAATCTGATCAGAAATCACATCCTTTGAACAATGTAGCTTCAAAAGTCACAAAAATAAAATATACAGCTGTTATCTTCCTTAAAAGTGCGCATAATGGTGGGAAGGCTCTGTGAGTAGGTATGTGTGGTATCTGAAGATGCAAACTGGGTGAACTGAGTTTAGTCTCTGGAACCCATGAAAAGGTGGAGGGAGAGACTTATTTGTCTTTTGTAGAACACATACCCTCAAATCATATAATAAAATACATAAAGACATCTTCTTAGATCTGTCTTTGAGTTCATAGTGTCTTTCCTTTTTAATGAGGCTCATTCAATGATCTCTGAAATTCCATAGTGTAAATCAAGATCATGACCACAAGTGAGACATAGTCCTAGGGGAGACTCAGGCTTCCTCTCCTACTAATACACAGGAAGTCGAGGTAGAGGGATTGCCAATTTAAAGTGAGCCTTGACTACATAGTAAGACTCTATTTTAAAATCAAAAAGAAAAAGAAGAGAGATACAACTTGGAAAATGAAGCTACTCCAGGAGATGAAGCCAAGAGGGGATCATTTTGTACAAGGCATCCTGCCCCATTGTGTTTTTAACTTTTGTCTGGGAGATGCTGCTCCCTCTGCGTCTCTGAGGGCTGAGTGGAGCAGCACAGACTGTAGGATCTTGTACTCTATTACCTGATCTATTACCAAGACCAAGCTACCTGGTCCACAATAGTCCAGAAGTCAAGAGACAGGAAGGTGACTTTATCAAAAAACATACTAAAGAGTGAGCCTGGAGAGACAGCTCAGCAGTTAAGACTGATTGTTCTTCTAGAATACCAAGATTTCATTCCCAATTACCACATGGTG
Organism: Phyllotis vaccarum; assembly: GCA_033318265.1. Lineage (NCBI taxonomy): Eukaryota > Metazoa > Chordata > Mammalia > Rodentia > Cricetidae > Phyllotis > Phyllotis vaccarum. The sequence continues at coordinate 103,825,335 of JARWLC010000004.1, forward strand.
GCTAAAAACTGTCCATGACTCTAGTTCCAGAGGATAAAATATCCTCTTCTGTGGGCTCTTCACAAACATAGTACACAGACATACATGTAGGCAAGATATATCCACACATAAAATAAAAGTAAATCCTTTAAAAGGCATCTTGGGAAAAAAAAAACTAGGGCTGTGTGTGGTGGTGTGCCATTGTACACTGTATGCAAATATTTGTCATTGTAAATATTGGTTTAATAAAATGCTGACTGGCTAGAAGTTAGGCAGTCAGGAAATATAGGCGGGGCAACCAGACAAGAATAATTCTGGGAAGAGGAAGATCAGAGCCAGACTCAGTGAAGGATGATGCCAATACTGTCCTGAGCAAAGGTGCTGAGTCACACGGCCAAATCTGGATGATAATCATGGGTTTATTTAAGAGTAAGAGTTAACAAGTAATAAATCTGAGCCATTGGCCAAATCGTTTATAATTAAATAAGCCTTTATGTGATTATCTGGGACTAAATGGCTGCAGGACCAGCCAGGTGGGACAGAGAAACTTCTGGCTACAGGGGTGCACACCTCTAATGTCAACACTTGGGGCAGGGACAGAGACAGCACATGTATTTGGGCTAAAAGCCAGCCTGACAGAATGAGCTCCAGACCTGCCAGAGCTATATAGTGTGAGGCATTACCTCAAACCAACCCAGACCACCACCACTTGCCTAATTAAATTGGGTATACGACTGCAAGCCTAACATTTGATAAGTAAAGGAGGAGCTGTAGTATGAGGTTTCTGGCCTGGACTTTCGGGCCTAGCCTCAAGGTTTAGGCCCACAGACCCACAGACCTGCAGAGACACACAGAGACACACAGATGCTTACAATAGTTTTAGGCTGATCAGCCTAAGGCCCAGGCATATAACTTGCTAACTCTTTACCCTTAATCTAACCCATGACTCTTATCCTGTTTAGCCATGTGGCTCAGTACCTTTTCTCAGAGCAGCATAGTTGTGCTCTGCTTCTTCTGGCTTTTCTCTGGCTCTGTTCTTCCTATTCCTAGAGTTTTCTTTGTCTGGTAGCCCCGCCCACACTTCCTGTCTGCCTTTGGCCAATCGGTGCTTTTTATTAAACCAGTGGGTGGGACAATTATTTACAATGGAACAACATAATCCCCCTACAAGGAGCATCAAAAGTTCTTTGCTACATAGCCAGTTTGAAGCTAGCCTGAGCTACTTGAGACCTTGTCTGAACAAGCCAAACCAAACAAATGAACAAAAAAACACCTAATAATTAAGAAGATGGGGTGGTTGTTGTCAAAGTCCATTTGCTTTGGAAGGCCATTAGGAGTGACATATTAACATAGAAGATGGGTTGTTGTGTGAAATTATTCCTGGGAAATGTGAACAAACATCTATGTATTCCAGAGAGGAGACTGATGGCAAACTCATGGTAAGGATACCATGAAGTCCAATGTGTTAATTAATGACTACTTATCAGAGTAGAAATGACTCAAAAACAGCCACATTACCAGAGTCCACCTCAATATGTATTCTGGCTCAAGAAAGTTGGAAACCTGGAGCTCATGGGGCAGTTTTCTGGTAGCTCAATAGGTTGGAAATTGAGTCTGGAAGCTGAGGTGGTCAGAACCTTTTCCAAGTGCTGTGTGGTTTGAGACCCTTGGGTTGATATCTGTTTCTTCCAGACAACTTTGCTGATTTTCCTCCTCCAGGCAGCCGGTTTGGTCTGAGCATGTTTTCCAACATTTCTTACCATCTCTATAAGCTTGGAAGGGTGATACCTAGTGTATCTGGTCATTTTCGGGTACTTCCTAAAGCTTTAGAGTTGTTAAGGAGTTTCCTTGCAGGATGGAATGTTTCACCTCCCTTTGGCTCATCTTGCATCTTAAGGAGCTTCCCTTCTTAAAGGAATGTTTTAGCCTGGAGTGAATTATTTCATGACATGCCTGGTGGTGCCTTCTCTCAAGTGTAGATTTGTGGTCAAAGGCACACATTTGATCCTAAGCAAGTTACAAGCTGCTTCATCGTCCTGCTGATCTCAAGAACAAAGATCATATTATTTCTTTGGATTATTCCTGTCACTGATTATCTTGGCCATGTGCACAAGCTAGAGGGGGTGGCTTCCCTGAGGCCACCAGACTCTACCGTGATAAAGAAAACACACAGTGTGATGATTGAGCAAGACCAGGGTCAGGTAAGGCCAAATGGGAAACTGACAGGTGATCTGGTCTTGGTGCTTGGCTTCAGTTTCTCACCATCAGACGCCTATTCCCCTTTATCTTGTAGGATTTGGGTTGATACCCTAAAATTGGATACTTCTTGCTGAATGGGGACTTTGCCAGGTAAAAATGGAGTGGAACAACCTGACCTGGAGGAGCTTGAATAGGGGTCACATCATCTTTTTGTGCAGCAGAATGACCGCATGAAGCAAATAAAAACATACTTTTATGGGGGTGAAGTCACTCATTGTTTTTAGGAAACAGGAATCTTGAGGATCACCTCACCTCTCTGGTGGTCAGACTTTCGTTTCTCTCCAGGTCTTGAGCAGCCGTGGTCCATGGTGGAGAAAGGTGCAGGGGTTTGCCTGATGGAAGTCTGGACCCAGAGGAGGCAAGCTGCTGCCTGTTATTTATTATTTGACCTTAGCTCTGGATATATTTAACACAAATTTTAAAAAGTGAGGAGACAAGGAACGTACTGCAGATGTCCAAAGGAGTGCAAATGGACCTTGGGGAACCACTCTAGCATGCACCTGGATAAGTGGCTTATGCTTAAGGTTTTTTTTTTTTTAATCTTATGTGTTTTGCGGCAGTTGTGAGGTACCATGTGGGTGCTGGAAACTGAACCCAGGTCCTTTGCAAGAGCAGCAAGGTGACTTAAGTCCTGAGTCAATTCTCCAGCCCCTTTTGTTTGTTTTTTGAAAGCACGGTCTATCTTTGCTGTCTTACCAGTGAACTGGGGTCACCAAGATGAATGAAACCTTTATTTTACTCTGGATTGAATTAGACAAACTTCTCTGGGACTCACCTCTTCTAATAAGGCCCCATCACCTCTCTCTTTGCTGTCTTTTCTTTCTTTTTTGAGATAGGGTTTCACTGAGTAGCCCAGGCTGGCCTTGAACTCTTGAACCTCCTGCCAAGCCTTCTGAGTGCCAAGACTACAGGTGCTGCTGTGCCTGCAATTTATACCTCTCAGCTGAAGTCTCCGAACTCCTGAAGGAAGACGAATTTTCTCGTCATGCTGTTTCTCCCAGATGTTTCTGCATAGTGATGAAAAACTGATAACATAAAGCCTTGTCTGTAAACTTAGGGACGGTTTTTGAAGAAGTCGGGCGTTGTACTCTGGAATGCCATCTTCTTCAGCTTTTATTGGCCTGGAGCTCACCAGCTGTTCTGCAGCCTCGTGGATCTGCCCATCTCTAGTTCCCCGGAGCTGAGATTATACACTCATGTCATCATGCTTGGTGTTTTTATGTGGGTTCTGGGAATCGAACTCAGGTGTTCGTGCTTGTGCAGTGAAGGGTCATTAATTGAGCCACCTTGCTCCATCTTGGAGAAACTCATCTAGTTACCTCGGTGTAAAAATTACTTGTGAGTTTAGTTTATAGATTAGATCTTGGCCCAGGAGACTATATTTGGAATGCTTTCCTCACATCAGACATTCCAGTGGCTGCAGAATAAATAAATTGTTTTCTGCAGAGATACTGGTTTTTTTTTATTTATTTAAAAGTTTTTTTTCATTTTACATACCATCCACAGTTCCCCTGACCCCCTAGCTCCCCCCACCCCACCCCATCCACTCCTCAGAGAGTAAGGCTTCTTACTCTGGGGAGGTCAACAAAGTCTGGCATATCAAGTTGAGGCAGGACCAAGCCCCTTCCCCCTGTATTAAGGTTGAGTAAGGTGTCCCACCATAGGGAGTGGGCTCCGAAAAGCCAGTTCTGTGCAGAGATATGTTGACTAGAGTCAGTGTATAGGAGGTGCCAGGCTTGACTGAAGTTCAAATTCAATTAGCATATTTCAACTGTGGGTGCTTTCCTATGAGGATGCTTCAAGTCCAGAGGAGCTGCTGGGAACCCCCTTTAGTCCTTGTGAATGTCCTGTACCCTCTTGACCAAATTAGGGTCTCCATCTGGTGTAGGACTTAGGCCTAATCCACCGTTTTACTGTTAAATCCTTTTCACCAAGACATAGCCTCAGAGATTTTCATTTTTCTCCTTCCCTCTTATGGGGCTTCCTTTCTGTCTTACTTCTTTCCCTAAATTTACATTTTGTAATGATACTCACATATTTTCTTAATTTAGACTACTTTTTCCTTAGCAAATACAATTACGCTTTTCTTCTAGTTTTCTCCTCAAGCACAGCTTAATTTCTTTTTGTATTCTGGGCATATAGAACCACACATGCAAATTGGGTTTTCATATACCAACAGCTTATGATAACACTTTTATGAATATATATTGTTTTTCTAAGAGCATTTGAAATTAATTTAACAGTTTATCTGACAGTTTTCTAATTACTTGGAAATAACTTGAATTTTGTTTTAAGATTTATTTATTTATTTTTAGATGTGTATGAGTGTTTTGCCTGCCTATATGTATGTAAACCCTGTGTGTGCCTGTTGTCTGCAGAGTCTAGAAGAGACTGTTCAGTCTCAGGAACTGGAACAACCATGTGAATGCTGGGAATTGAACCCAGGTTCTGTGCAAAACAGCAAGTGTTCTTAGCCACTGGGCCACCTCTCCAGCTGCTCTGATCTATCTGTCTATCTGTCTGTCTGTCTGTCTCATGGGGGAAGCTCATTAAGATAGGAAATAAACAACTCAAAATAGTTTCAGGAAATCCCTGAAACTAAACAGACTCAGTAGACCCTTATTACACATATGTATGACTGCTGAGAATCACTCTGAGAGGAGTCAGGTTGTGAAGACTGAGATAAGCCTGGCCACTTGGGAGAATCCTGCTGAGCTGCCTAGAAGAGGTTTAGCCAATGAAGTCACCTAGAAAGGATACTTTCCAACATGTCTACAGGTTGTGTAGTGTGCATCAGACTTCCAGTTTTCCTGATGGGCTTTGGTGATGCAGTTCTGTGGTGATATATTGTATATTTAATAAAATCAGTCTGGAATATCAGAGTACAGAATCATCCACAGTCAATCCATGAAGGTCAGAGAGTGGTAACCCATACACCTTTAATCCCATCACTCAGGAGACAGAGATCTTTCTGGATTTCTATGAGTTCAAGGCCTAACAGCCAGGCAGTGGTAGCATCGTTAATCTAAGCATTTGGGAGGTAGAGGCAGGAGGATCTCTGTGAGTTTGAGGCTCTCTATTTGGGGTGAATAAACAGGCATGTGTTTTGTCTCCTAGGAAATGTCACAACATCACATTGTACTTTTATTTATACATCTGCACAAATTCTATTTGGTCTTATTAATAAAAACACGGAGCCAGATATTGGGGAAAAGCCACAGGTCGGAGAGACAGAGGAACAAGCCACAGCCTCTTCTCACCCAGCTGCTCTTCAGGCCTGTCTTCCAATCCTCTGACTGAATGAACCTGAGTCCTCAGCAGAAAGGGTGTACAGGCTAAGGGAAGAATTTCTGCCTTATCTTTCTTTCCCTGCCCAGTTATCTCAATTCGAGGTTCATTTTTTCCCCCTAGTGCTAGGATTCAAGGTGTGTACCACCAAAGCCTAGCTCTGTTTGACCTTGAACTCTTATCTCCTGAGTGATGGGTGGGCCACCACTCCCTGACCTTCATGGCTTGGTTCTGTGGTTGGGCTCTGTCCTTTGATATTTCAGGCTATTTTTATTAAATGTACAATGTGCCACCACACGTCTATTCTTAGATCTTAAACATTTAGCAGAGATAATATAATCTTGACTGGGCAAGCCAGGCATTATGGCTGACATCTGTCATGCTAGCATTTGAGAGACTGAGGCAGGAGGATCAGGAATTCAAGATAGCCTCTGCTGGCGTGAGCTACTTGTGACTGTTTAAAAAAACAAACTGACCAGGAAGATGGTCCAGTGAGTAAAATCTTTGCTGTGCAAGCATGAGGACCTGAGTTCAGATCCCCAGCATCTAAGTATATCTATAACCATAGCATTGGAGGATGTGGAGACTGACTAGCAGGTCCTGAGGGCTCACTGGCTGGCCAACCTAGCCAAAATGATGAATTCCAGGTTCAGTGAGAGACCATGTCTTAAAAACAAACAAACAAACGCAAAAAGATAGGTTCAAGAACTATTGAGAGAATGAGCACACACAAAAATCCAGGTAAAAGTATATTCTAACAATCCTGAAGACCTCTTCATCTTTATTTGACTAGTAAATTTAAATTATTTGTGATTAAAAGACATCTAAATCAATTGGACAGTTTTAAAAAATATTTATGTGTGTGTGTGTGTGAGTGACCTGTCTTCACTGCACACAGAAGAGAGAATCAGATCCCACTACAAATGGTTGTCAGCCACCATGTGGTTGCTGGGGATTGAACCAGGGACCTCTGGGAAGAGGAGCCAATGCTCTTAACCATGGACCCATCTCTCCAGCCCCCTCAATTGAACAGTTTTAACTTTTGTGATTAGTTTATAAAAAGACAGTTGGGTGCAAATTCTGTTTAAGGCTGTTGGCCAAAACTTTTCAGACAAAATAATTGACATAGCAGCTTGAGTGGGAAAAAAGTATTATATTGCTGTTTTTGTGTGTGCTCAGGTTCTCATTGCAGCGGTTACGTGGAGGTTAGAGGTCAGTCTGAAGCAGATTTCTCTTCTACCTCGTGGGCCCTGGAGATCAATCTCAGGTTGTCAGGCTTGGCAAATAACATAATTCACCATGAGTCATCTCAATGGCCAAGCAGCCTGATTTTTTTTTAAAATGAAGATTTATTTTTATGTATACAGGTGCTTCTCTTCTTATATGTCTGTGTACTGCCTGCATACCTGGTATCCTTGGAGGCCAGAAAAGGGCAGGCAGATCCCCTGAGACTAGAGTTAGGGATGGTTATAAGCATCTAGATGGGTGCTGGGGATTGAACCTGTCTTCCCATTAAGCTGACCCCGTAGCTCTGAGAGGCTTATTTTAAGAGAACCTTTTATTTACCACTCCTATTTTCTTGGTCTAAATTCATTTAGTTAAAAAAAAAATTCAAAAGGCTTTAAATGTTTTTAAATTCAGTGTGTTGGTCAAACAAACAAACGAAACACTTTATTAGCCCCACAGAAACAAAAGTGGATTCTTTATAAAAAGGCCATAAAGTGTCACCATAAGCTCAATCATGTTAAAAAGTACAGGGAAAGGCTAGAGAGGTGGCTCAGTGGGTAAGAGTTCTTGCAGAGGACCTGAGTTCAGGTTCCAAAGCTTTACACCTGCGTGAAATTCCCCTGCAGGAGATCTGATATCATCATCTGGCTTCCTTTGACACCTGCTCTCATACACACACACCCCTCACACACAACAGTTAAACAGTTAAAAAAAAATACATCTAAAAAAAAGTACAGGGAATATTTTTGTGCCCCATCCCCGCCCCAGGCACCTCCACCAAAGGTGAATTGGTTTTACTAAATACTGTCTCTCAGACCCATGTAGTCAGTAAAATATCATCTCTTGTTTGGATGTGTTAGTGCACACCTGTAACTCCATCACTTCAGAGACGAAGGCCAGGAAGCTCACCAATTGGAGGCCAGCCTGAGCTATATACTGAGTTTGAGGCTGGCCTGTCTTTAAAACTAAAACCAAACACATAGTCTGGCATATGAGGACCCAAGTTTAGATCCTCAGCACATAAAAGCTGGGTAAGTATGGTGGCTACCTGTAACCCCAATGCTTGGGGCTGGGCAAAGGAGAGGAACCCAGGAGAAGGTGTCTAGTCAGAGTTGGTGAGCTCTAGGTTCATTGAGAGACTCTACTTTGATAAATAAAGTGGAGAGTGATTGAAGAAGACGCCTGACTTGCTTGAACACACACATACATATTTGCTTGCATTTCTGAATGTGTGAGCACACTTACACATATGCACACACACACAAATGCACTCATGTCTTTCTGAGACAGAGGTGAGAAACTAACTCAGGCTATTTTTTCCTGTGTGCCTGAGTGGGCTATCGGTCAGACAGATGGTTAGCCTTCCATCTTTGACTTACACACTAGCACACAAATGTACCCTCAAACACCACATTGTAGCTGTTACATTGTAACACACCACAGTGGTATTTGTGACACTGTAACACCACAGTGGTAACTGTGACACCACAGTGGTAACTGTGACACTGTAGCATCACAGTTGCAACACCGAGCACAAAGTCCAATAATTATTTTTGTCCTTAACGTTACTGCTTTCAAATGCCACAAAGTTCAAATGGCAGAGGAAGAAGTTTGTGACATGCCTGTCACAATGTTTTACCCAGGAGCCCATCTACTTGGGAAACTATCAGTTTTTTGTATCTCTGTGTGTGTGGGTGTGTGGGGGGATTGGGTATGGTGACAGGGGAGGACAAGGGAGATTCCCCAGGGACAAAATGGGATGAGACATGCTGGAGATTGTCTGTCACCACAGGTAGCAGCCCTTCTGTCTGGCTCACCAAAAATTGTCCACAGACCCAACTCTGGTTGCTTGAAGTCAACAGTCTAATTAAGAGACAGAGTTGACACAAATATGACTTTATTTTTTTTAAAAATGTATTTATAATTTAATTTATGTGTATATGTGCCTGCATTAATTTATGTGTACCACATGTGTACAGTTGCCCTTCGATGCTGGAAGAGGACATTTGACTCCCTGGATCTGGAGTTACAGTCAGCTGTGAGCTGTCTGATTTAGGTGCTGATGCTGAATCTGGGTCCTCTGCAAGGGCAGTATGTGCTCTTGAGCTTTGTGTTATCTCCAGCCGCAAGATGACTTTATTTGAAAGGCTATCTAACTGACAAGATGGAGCGCTTTTGTCCAAAGTCTTTCTTAATTTTTTTAAAGATTTATTTTATTTTATGTATGAGTTTTGCCTGCATGGATATATGTGTGTGCCTACAAATGGTTTCGAGCCATCGTGTGGGTGCTGGGAACTGAACCCAGGTCCTCTGCAAGAACAAGTGTTCTTAACCACTGAACCATCTTTTCAGCCCTCCAAAATCTGTCTTTCTGGGAAGCTGACTTAGGATATAGGTGATTTCAGAAGACTGGGTGCTTCCCATGGATGTAGGTTTGTGGCTAAACAATGCCCATCTGATTCTAACCACTTAGACATGAGTACTCTTGAGTTATATGGACTCTTTTGTTTTCTTTTGAGACAGGGCCTCAAACTCACAATCCTGCCTCAGCTGTTTTGCAAAACAAGAACAATGGTCATCATTTTCCTGGGGATTTTTGACCTGAACTCTGTGATAGTTTTGACATTACACAGTGGATATGCTGGAGGGTACCTCTGTCCCAAATGCCTCATGCATGACAATGACAACATGCTTCATTCACATAGTTTGGAAGGCAAGGGTCAGGTGAGATCAAGTAGGGAGAGGTGCAGAGATATGCACTCAGTGCTGGCTTCATTTCTGTATTGCCAGAATGACAAGTACCCATTCAGCCTCTGGGATGCCTCTCATGAAAGGAAACCTCCATCATTCAGGAAACCCAGTTCTAGGCTTGGATCAGTAGGAAGAATGCTTTAATCCTAAATCTGGTGTGTGTGGTGGTGGTCAGAGAACAGCCTTAGGTGTCATTTGCCAGGTTCCTTCAACTTTTGTTTGAGACAGGGTGTCTTGTTGACCTGGGTCTTGGTCAGGTAGGCTGTTTTTCACACTCTGATGGGGCTGGGTTATGGTGTGAGGAAGACTACCATAGGCCTATTCATACACCCATCAAGTTCTTGCTTTCTCCCTCTGAGAATGTCAGGGAGAAACAAATATCAGCATTGCAGACTCTGTTTAGGAGCCTGAGCCCTTGAGGACCTGGGTTCCCAGGAATTCTGGCTTTGTATTTGTTTACTGTGGGTATGATTTGGACTAGAGCCCAGCTTGTCCTATGCCTCAGTTTCTCCAGTTGTATAGGTAATTAAAATGCTTGTTTGGCTCATTCTCATTTGCCTCTCAGCGCCACAATACACCAGGGGTGTGGGGTGATCACATGGCTCCATTCACAGATGGGAAAATGAGGCCTAGGGGTGAGTCAGGAGAGCTTGGGCCTGGGTCATTCCCAGGCCGGAAGCTCCAGCTCTGAGAATGTGGCCAAGCATCTCAAGAGGCTGCAGGGGACCGCTGGGCAGCAGAACCTAGCCTTTTCACTTCTCACTTCTTGAATTTTCTTTAGTTTATCCTCAAGTCCCCCAATGCCTGGGGTTCACAACTCCACCCCAGCTAAGGCTGGTCCTCTTCCCCCACTTCCCAATTATGGCTGTTCACAAAAGCTGAACCATGACCAGACAAAGGGACAGAGATGAAAGTGTTGGTTGTCATAGCAACCTGGTAGGGTTGCTGGGACCCAGGGGAGGGGCCTGGCTGTGTGCCTGAGCTCAGGCATCCTAAGGACCTCTGAGCATAAGCCAGGGTGGCCCAGGGGCTCACTGGAATTCCTCTTCTGCCCGGAGCACACCAGAGCCGGCTATACAATGACAACTTAACCCCCTCCATGGGCAGCACCTGCTCCTTGGGTCTCCCCTGGTGGCCCTATTATCCCACACCTGCTGCTTCTCCACCTGCTCCTCATTCTCGGTCCCTCCCCATAGCATACCCTGTTCATCACTAGGTTCAGCTGCCTGCTCTGACAGCCAGCCAGGAAGGGCTATAGAACCAGGAGGGGTGGCAGGGAGGGCTCTAGGAATGGACAGAGGGTCCAGATGTCAACCCAGATCTATATGACAAGCAAGCAGCATGTGTACTGTTCATGATGGGCTCTATTTTAGGACCAGCCTCAGTCTCCTCACCTGTGAAATGGGAGCAGAAATCTCTGGCCTTAGGTGTCTACAAAAATCTTATTGTAGCCAGGCAGTGGTGTGGCATGCATTTAATCCCAGCACTCAGAAGACAGGCAGGTGGATCTCTGTGAGTTTGAGGCCAGCCTGGCCTACAAAGCAAGTCCCCAGAACTGTGACACAGAGAACCTTATCTCAAAAACCAGAACAAAACAAAAATATCTTATTGCTTAGAAGGAGATCTTAAGCCATCATGTCCCGACATCTGAGTCACAGTGGACAGCTAGGTTGGGAAGAGGAGAGAGAGGCCTTGTGTCTTAGGGCCGTTTCTGTTAGATTACAAGGAGACCCGGCCAGTTTCCTAATTTTAACTGATGAGTTTTTGCTTAACTATTCACAATAACTAAGGTGTGGATCCAGCCTAGGTACCTATCACCAACTGAATGGATAAAAAATAAATGTGATACATGTATTTAGACATCAGGGAGATATATCCACCCAGAATTGGTGCCATTTGCAGGGAAACAAATGGAGCTAGGAAGCCTTGTGTTATTACATGAAAGAAGCCAGATGCAGAAAGACAAAAGCTACAATTTCTCTCATGTGGGATCAAGATTTAAATATGTATGTGTGTATTTATATATATAGTATGAGAACAGAAAGGTGACTCGGGGGAGGAAGGTCCCTAAAAGAAGTGGAAGAGAACAAGAAAGAATGATGTGAGGGACATATCACATGTTTTCATATGTAAGACCTAGATTTTAAAAGTGCACATGAAAGATATATCTCCCATTAAATAAATATCTATAGGAAAGGAGGCAACCAGCAGGAGGAGGGAGGGAGGACGTGAGAGGCTCATCTAGTCTTCACATGTATGGAGTTGTTAAAAATCCATTACTTTATATGTTTAAAAAATTGAAAGGATTTAAACAGTCCCCAAAGTTAAAAAAATAAAAAATAAAAAAGAATCACTGCTGGGGTTTGAGGTGATGTTTCCAAAAAGGGTCCCGAGGAACTGGCACCACAGTGACATGTCACAGAGAAATGACAGCTTGGTTATAAGATTTCATTAGCCAAATGTTCTGACTCATGTTAAGATTAGGTGGGAAAATGTGACATTAGCTAATGTTTAGATTTGGTTGTGACAGACATGGCAGAATGGAACATATGTAATATTTATTTTCTTGGTAAGAATTGACTAGACTTGGGATGGAACTCAGTGACCCTTTGGAATGAAGGATGGTACTATATTGGTGATGATGGGCATGGAGGAGGTAACTGTGGTGGAGGGAGAGGTGGTGATGATGGAGGAAGTGATAATGATGATAGGTGATTTCCTAAAGAGACATGAACGAATGTCTGTCTGTTCACCCTAGATAGTCAGTGATGACAGATCAAAGACACAGTTCCATCGAAGTTCAGCTTAGTGAGCCAGAAAATTTATTGGTGTTACTTATATGAAGCATGAAGGCTGACCCTAGGCTACCATGTGTAAAGACTCAATGGCTGCATCCCTGGAGCTCTCTGCACAGCTCAGTAGGTCAAAGAGTCTTCTCTAGCAATTGCTATTTTATATAACTTTTGGGTGGAGTGGGGGTCTTGTGAATCCTGTAAGAATCAGGAACTTCCTGTGTCCTGAAGTTTTATTTCCTGAGCCTTGTGAACCTGGCTCCTCTCTCCAGGACACAATGTTCAGTGTGTTGGAAATAGGAGCATAAAGTAAGCATTCCAAGAGTGATGGAGGGGGTGGCTCTGATGGTACCGAGGTTGATAGGAGTTTTGAGGGTAAGGACAAAGGTGGGAGTAGAGGGCGTGGAGGTAATATTGGCAGTGATTGTGGTGCTTGTGATAGTGGTAATCATTATAGTGTTCTGGGGGTATGGCGATAAAGATTATTGTGGTAAATACAGTGAAGGTATAACGATGGTTTTGGAGCTAGTGATGATGGTACCAATGGCTTGAAGGGTGGAGTGTGGAGATGGTGGTGATACGGTGAATATGAAGCTGGTGATAATAGCCAGTTTAAAAAAAACAAAACTAGGCATGGTGGATGTAATAGTCTGGGCTCTCAAGAGTAATGATTCCCAAGCTTTCTAATGCTATAATCCTTTATAATAGTTCCTCATGTTGTGGTGACCCAGCCCATAAAATTATTTTTGTTTCTATTCATAACTGTTCGTTTGTTACTGTTATAGGATCATAATGTATTTTTGGTGGTAGAGGTTTGATAAAGGGATCTCAACCCACAGGTTGAGAGCTGCTACTCTAGAGAACAGACTGATAGAATGAATCTACCTATCTGTAGAATGAATCTATCTATCTATCTATCTATCTATCTATCTATCTATCTATCTATCTATCTATCTAATCTATTGAAAGGGGATTATAGAATGGCTTATACGCTGTGGTCCAGCTAGCTCAACAAAAGCTGTCTACAAACTGAAGGTCCAAGAATCAGCCCATGAGGCTGGATGTCTCAGCTGGTCTTCAGTGCATGACAGACTCCTGAGGAAGTAGGCTCTAATGCCAGTGAAGGAATGGGCTTGTCAGCGAGATGGAGAGCAGGCAGGCAAAGAGAGTGAGCATCCTTCTTCATGTCCTTTAGATGGGCTGTCAGTAGAAGGTGTGGCCCAGATTAAAGGTGGGTCTTCCTGCCTCAAAAGATCTGTATTAAAAGCGAGTCTTACTATTTCAAATACTTTAATTAAGAAAAAAATTTAGTTAAGAAAGAAATACCTCACAGATGTGCTTAGCCACTTGGGTTATAGTTAATTCCAGAAGTAGTCAAGTTGACAACCAAGAATGGCCACTACACTACACTCCCCCAAACTCCAAGGGATGGAGATGTAGGGAGTTAGTTCAGTAGGGAGAGTGCTGGCCTAGCATGCATGAAATCCTGCACTCAGTCCCTAGCACTGAATAAACTGGGCATGGTGGAACACAGAGGTGGAGACAGGAAGATCAGGAGTTCAAGGACATTTTTGATGACATAGAAAGTTGAAGGGCCAGCCTGGGCTACACGAGACCTGTCTGAAAGCAAGCAAGCAAGCAAGCAAACAAACAAACAAGCACAAACATCAAACATCTGGCCTGGGTCTCTTAACAATCTCCTTTTTATTTGCCATTGTCACTGCCCATGTCACATCCTCTAGCTTTGCATCGGTGTAGGCTCACTGTAGCCTTTAGGTGGCACTAGTGGACTTTCCACTGCTTTGAAGCTAGGCGACCCCCCCCCCCCCCCCCCCCGTGCTGATTTGGCCACAGTCACATTCTTTATGAAAAGGATAAGCAGTACTTGCCAACCCTTAATAAGTAGAACTCTAAGGGAGCATTTGGAAGGTTATGCTAAAATAAACGGCATCTCTTCTCTTTCCCATTCCTCTCTCTATAAATTGCTCTCTTGTGTTCTTTATAAAAATAACCTACAGTTGTCAGCTTCTGCAGACAGGGTAGTTTGGGATGTTGTCTGCAATGCAAGCAGGGAGAGAAGGCTTTTTATTCGTTTTGTTTGTTAGGACTAAGAGTCTTGCTATATAACACAGGCTGGTCTTGAACTTCTTAGCTACAGACTAGCAAATTCTGGGGTCACAGGGAAGTGTCTCATACCCTTGCTTGCTTGAAGCATGCATCAAGGCCCACCAGATACTTTTTAGACAGCTGGAATGTAGATTCTTCTCAGACCCACAGTCTCAGAATTGCTTTGGAGGCTATATTTTGGCACACACACCAGGGGATTAAAAATATATGTTGTTTTTTTTTTTTACTTATGTGTATGTGCTTATGTATAACTGCCGAGCCATCTCTCTAGCCTCAGACACCAGGGTTTTTTTTTTTTTTAATCTTTGTTTTTTAAAAGTGTGCTCTTACTAATGAATCTAAATGTTGACTCTAGATGACATTTCTCTAAAAGGCGAGCACATCCACACTTTGTTCTTAGCTGTCCCAGTTTTCCAGCTGGTACCAGAATCCTCTGAATAGAGCTCCATGTGCCAGCATTGCCAAGGCTGTCATTTGGGAATCGAACCTAGGTTCTCTGGAAGAGCAGCAATTCTCTTAACCACCGAGCCGTCTCTCCAGCCTTACGGCTGCCATTTGAATGGATCCTCTCCTCAGCAACTGGTCAGAGTAGACTGCCAGCTTGTCCACCTGACTCTTTCCTTCCCTCATCCCCATCCAGAGCTAGCTCTACCCTAGAACCTTCCAGATCCAGGGGCTAGAAAGGTTGTCCAGTCAGTAAAGTACTCAATATGTAAAAGTGTAAGAACATGTTGGATATCCAGCATGCATGTAAAAAGCCGGGGGTGGCCACATGCATCCGGAACTCCAGTCCATGGGCAGGCAGTGACAGAGGATCACTGGAATTTGATGATAAGCCATACCACTGTGTGGATACTGGGAATCAAACCATGGTCCTCTAAGAAGAGCTGCGAGTGCCCTTAACTGCTGAGCCATCTCTCCAGACCCTATGTTGATTTGGATCCTGCTACTTGATCAATAGCTGTGTTGACTCAAGTTCCCAGTCAAGATAGCTGTTTTCTAACTGTTTACCCTGCAGAAACGTTACTTTGTTATAAATTCTAGTAACTATGATGTCTTAGTTAGGGTTTCTATTGCTGTGAAGAGACGCCATGACTGTGGCAATGCTTGTAAAGGAAAATAATTAATTGGAGTGGCTTACAGTTCAGAGGTTTAGTTCATTATCATGTCAGGGAACACGGTGCTAGAGAAGGAGCTGCTACATGTTGATTGGCAGGCATCAGGAAGGAAACTGACACACTGGGCAGTATCTTGAGCACAGGAGACCTCAAAGCCCACCCCCACAGTGACCTACTTACTACAACAAAACCACACCTCCTAATAGTGTCACTCTCTTTGAGGGCCATTTTCTTTCAAAAAACCACATAAGACCAAAGTCAAAATATCCTGCAGTTTTTTTCTAAACTACCTATAGATATCTCTAGTTTGTAAGTGAATAGGAAGGGAGGCTAGAATCATAGGGACAGCTAAGAGAATAAAAGATTAGTTACTCTTCTATTGCTGTAATCTACACCCTGACCAAGAAAGGTTATAGAGGGAAGGGTTTATTTGGGGACTATGGTTCCTGAGGGACAAGAGGCATCACCTTACAGTGGGGATATAGGCAACAAGCTGCAGGCATAGTGGAAGAAACAGCTGAGAGCTCACACCTCAAACTTCCAGCAGAAAACAGACCAGACTCAACAGGATGTTAAGTCTTTAAGCTCTCAAGACTCTCCCCCAGTGACATACTTCTTCCAACAAGGCCACACCCCCTAAGTCTCAAAGCAGTGTCACCAACTACAGAACAAGTATTCAAATGCCCCACCTATGGGGACTTCTCATTCAAACCACCACAGGTAATTGCAAAACCCATTTTAAACGATTTATTTTACAGGAAGGAATGTGAAGGAATGCCAGAATTGTGGAATCCTGAGCTAGGCAGAGGATTCCTTTTCTGTGTAGCCCGATAAACCTGTTTCCCTGTTTTGGTGATGGGTGCACATATGTGTCTTTATGCATGCAGACACTAGAGGAAGATGTCCTATCCTTATTTCTTTAAAGCAGGATCTCTCACAGAACCTGGAGCTAGGCTTGTCATCAAATCCCAGTGATCCTCTGTCATGGCCTCCCCATGCACTGGAGTTTGAAGTTATAAAGCTCTTCTTGGTTATATGGTTCTGATTCTCAGAACTACAGTGATGTGTATTAACTAAAGTAACCTGTTTTTGTAGATTCCTGCCATTTGCACACTTTATAACACCAGTAGTGCTGGTCACAGGAGATGGTCATTAACCCCTGGTCACCTCTACTCACCACACTCCCTGGTCACCTTTAGTCAAGGGCACCCTCTGCTCCCTCCTTCTTGATCTATAGATATCTCTAGTTTGTAAGTGAACAGCGACTCTCTCTGGTCCACTGCCTCCCTGCTCCACATTAAACCTGTTCTGTTGTGGGGTTGCTTGGTTCCTTAGTTGGCTTTTTCCTTTGTTAGGTTCCAAACCTGGGACAAATGGCTGAGGTGCCTATTTAACATCATAAGGGATCTGGACATGGCTGCTAGGTTGTCTCTGTATCCCTCCTGTGATACAGAGGGCCTGCCCTTCCTCTAGCTGATACTCCCTATATAATCCAATCATTTTGGTTACCTGGTTCCCTTATCTACTTTTGAGGCTCCTGACTACTGTACCTGGTTCCCCTCTCTCCTGTCCTCCTTCGTCTCCCCCTTTTCCTCACATGGCCCAGCTTAGTCTGGTCATGTCCCCTCTGGACTCTCCCAGATGCCCCTGCCTCTGACTATGCTCTCCCACATAACTGTAATAAACTTTCTCCCTTACCAGAGCTAGGAGAAATCCTCTCCTTTTATTTTTATTTCTTCCTTTCATTCACCTGTCACCAACTTTTCCATAATCACTTCTTTGTAAGCGCTTACTCGTTTATTCACAGAGGAGTTTGAATTAATTTCGTCAATCTGGGGCTCTCGTGAATATCTGAGCTGGTGAGTGATTCAAGCAGTTTAAGAAATAAGAAAAGGCCTACCTGATAAGAAGGCTTTATTTTTAATTTCAGTTTAAAAAGCAGGGGTGAATTTAAGTTGCAAAGCATGTGGCTATGTTTGCTATCATGAGTGTGAGTATAGTACCATGTGGGGATGGCAACTTCCATAGATGTCTTCCTGTAGTGGAACTTAATGTAGACTCGGGAGTGATATTCCAGCAAGCCAGGTTCTGCCATCCAACCTCCATCCAGTTAAGGGAGTCAGATTAAGAGTGAAATGTGGTGATTCCCCTGCAGGCTTTATAGCAGGCATGGGAAAAAAGAACCAAACTATCCATGAAGAGACAAGGACAGAATGCAGCCCAATTTTATTGTAGTCAGTGCTGGACCAGGACTTCTAGAGTCTGTCCCAGATCATTTACTTTAGTCATATTTAAGCACAGCATAATTTTTGAAAACACTATTTAGATAACAGTTAACTCAGTCCCAATGCACAGCAATTTAAGACACGTTTACAATGAGATTCTTAACAAAGTACATCTGGCTTCTTTCATGAGAATGGGTATTGTTGACTCAGAGATAGTGCCCAAGAATTAGGGTGTAGGGAGCTTGATTGAGACAACATAATGCCTGTGGATGTTGGGATTCTGGCCCTAAGATAACATAGAACTTACTTAGGCTGTTGTAAATCATAAGAGTGGGTTTATAGTCTAAAAGCAATGCTGAAGATTTAGGGGGAAAAAGTCTTGGATAAGTAAAAACATAAATCCTGGGAGATAAGGCAGAGCCTTGTCTCATTATACAGCAAAGGATTACCAGGTATGTATGTATGTATGTATGTATGTATGTATGTATGTATGTATATATGAAATATTTATTTTGGGTCATGGGTTCAGATCAGTAGTTTTTGTGGTTGCTGGGCCATATGTCAGAAGGGCAGAAGAGAGGAAAACACTCCATTGATCATATTATGACACTTGAAAAGTAGAGACAGGAAGTGGCAGATACCAACATCTATCTTCTGGTCATAGCCCCATAATCTAATTTTTCAGCATCTCTGCATGCAAGGACACCCAGCTGGGGTAGAAGACTTCAACATGAGACCGTGTGAGCATTCTATATCCAAAACACATCAGAAAGACAGCACATTGATTTCAAGGTAAATATTATGGTCACAGAGATCTAAGTGATAGGATTCCTTATTGTAGACCGAGTTTTACTTACAAGGTACCAGTCCAAGATTAATATTTATTAGAATATAAATCAACACTCACGATACAGGTAACAGCTTATAGTGGCCCCTGAACAGGGACTGGAGTATTTGACCGATGGACAGACGATGGATTCCAAACCAAACCTGTCTCTCCAGCAGCCAGGAACCAGGAAGAGAGCGTCCCAGGGTCCCACCAGCCCCTTATCAATGGGGTTGGCCACCCCCCCCCCCAGGTTGGCCACACCCCCTCCAGGAGCCCGGGACGTTGGATAAGCATCTTCGGACTTTATCAGCTGATGCCTGGACCTTATCAGCTGATGCCTGAATCCCACCACACATTATGAACTGAAGACTCAAAGCAAGATAAGAGGTGACCCTGTTGATTGATAACAGCTATTGTTTTTATGTCATATGAAAAAACTGGTGTGTTTTAAACTTTTTAATTAAACATTTTCTCCCATACCCAGCATGTCTCCCCCTCCTGCCCCTTCTCCCAGCCTCTCCCCACCCAAAACTCTCTATTCACTCCCCGGAGAAGGCAAGGAATCCCAAAGCGAGTCAATTTGGTCTGGCATATCCAGTTGAGGTAGGACCAAATCCCTTCCCCAAGTATCAAGGCTGAGTAAGGTAGGGGATGCGATCCTCTGTAGGACATGAGATCCGAAAAGTCAGTTCATGTACCAGGAATAGACTCTGGTCCTATTGCAAGAGCCTCCACAAACTGCCCAGGCCTTTTGACTATCATCTACATTCAGAGGGTCCAGATGCATTCCGTGAAGGTTCGTCAGATGTCACTTTAGCATGGGACAGCTTACTCCATGGGTCTCCCCATCGTGATCCCAATCCCTCCACTCATGCAACTCCCCTCGCTCTTCAGCTGGACCAGTAGCTTGACCTGGTGTTTAGCTAAGGATCTCTGCACCTGCCTGGACGAAGGTTCTCTTGATCCAATGGGTGCTGACCGAGTTTTAATTTTTTTAAAAAATTTATTTATTGTATGTGTTTTTCACACCATCTGTCTTGACCCCATTAATCTCCTGTCCCCTCATATCTGTCCTCTGATGCTGCATACCCCTTCAAATAAAACAAAACTTAAGAGGAAAAAAGAAAGAAAATAAAATGAGAAAAACAAGGGAAGGAAAAAAATCTCTCCATGGAAACTGCAGAGCGACCTCAGTAAGTCACGCCGTATGCCCCTTGGTTCATACATCTCTACATGCAAGTGTTCATTGCAAAGTGTCATTGGTCTGGCTCAAGGGCCCTGGTCTCCAGTACATGTTTGATGCTGGGCCCCCACTAGGATTCTTCCTGGACATCCCTCTGCTGCCCTGTGTTGTGGATATCCTGCAGCTTTGGGTCTTTGGGTCTTTGGGTCAGGTGCCTTCGTGTACTCCTGCAGATCACCAACAGAGTGGATATTGGAACAGGCCAAGTTATAACCCCGGGCCTGGGCCTGGGCATCTGTAGGGTTGGTCCACCAGATAGGAAATGGAGACATCTCTCTTATGGTCCCTTGCACCTGAGCCAATCTGTTGTGCTACCCTGGGGAGGTGCAGGGCCTACTCTCCCATGGGATCACCAGATTATAAAACAACATCATTTTTAGCATTCCAGGAAGAGCAGTTTCACACTTCATTCCTTTGAGGAGATAAGCTGCGTGTTTAACTTTTCTGGTTTCTCCAGTGCTTATGTGTGTGCACAAGGATTTTTGCTCTCTAAAGTGAAAAACAGAAAAAATGAGTTTCAGTTAATGTCCTCATATTGGGAAGAGAGAGACAAAGGGATCCAGTGACCACCCCACTACCCTATCATCTCTAGGGTCCTGATATGAAGGTGGGGTTCAAATAGGAAGCAAGAAAGATGTTCAACTATGTCGTCCAGCCAAGGTCTGGCTCCATGTCCACCATTTCCTCAGCTTCAAATCTTTCCAGCAAGGTAACCTGACAAATTGTAAACTTTCTCCTCTGGTGCCCCAGACCTTGTTTCTCCCAGCCAGTGATCCCTGGGGAATCTACTTCCTTGGGAATCACTTTTTCAGGAGTGTGGTAGTCAGAGTGGGGTACAAGAGGCTGCTAAAACAAAACTGTTCTGCATACCATTTCTGCCCATCCATCTTAGCCCGTTTATTGCTTTCTCTGTACACAAACCTAACATTTTTGTGACCATTAGGTAGAGCCTTTGTAATGTATGAACGGACCCATACTTCTACCAACCAAAGGGCCAACGTGACCCGATCTCGCTGGGGCCTCTACCTGTGACACCTGTGTCACCATAACGAACTGCAAGTCAGGCAAGGGTCTGGAGAGTTAGAAAGACACAAGGAGATGTAGGTCATTCTTGAACCAAGAATGCCATTTATTGAAGCTCAGGGGAAGCCTATACCGAGGTTGTTCACCTTGAGTAACCTTTGCAGCTCACAAGCAACCTGATCTTAGTCAACTTCCCTGCTTTGCACTGACTTCCTGATTCCTTAATCGCAGTGCCTGTTCGGGTAATGCTCTGATAATGGTTCCGAGAACAGAACAGATCAACTTACTCTAGTAAAATCTGCAAGTCAGTAATAGTGCTAAGCCCTGGGGGCTGCAGGCTGACCTCTACAGGACAAGGCTGCTGCCAGACAGCATCTGAGGTTAACCCAGTGAGTTTCTCCCACTTTGCTGTAACCACCTACCTACCTGAGGTATTCACGTCAATGCATTTGTACAGTGTGTTATTGTATAATCTCTTTTGTCTTGTTACTGTAAAACATTTATGAAATCACTACCTCATTGGAACATGGTATTTGGAGAAACATAAATCTGTCTGGGCTGTGTCTCTCATGTTTGGCTCTAGAATAAAACATCTGTCTTCCTTTGAGGTGAGAGCGGTTTTTTTTTTTTTTTTTTCCTGACGTCTTGAGCCTGTGATCATCCCTCGGCTTCCTGAGCAGCTGGCTTTCCAATGCTGTCTATTCCCCTAGTCTCAGCCTCTGGATTAACACTGACCTTTGCTCTCAGATCTTCCAAAGGTCTAGCAACATTGCCAAAAGCGGAGGTGAGGACAGAGCTAAGACTCAATTCTGTTCCTCTCCCCCCACCCTCTCTCCCGCCCTCCCTTCTTCTTTCCCCCCTTTCCTCCTCCCACTTCTTTCTTTCTTTCTTTCTTTCTTTTTTTTTTTTTTTTAAATAAGAGACACATACATTATCATCACGATGGGACACGGTGGTGTGCAGGCAGACATGGTGTCCGAGCTAAGAGTTGTGTATCTTGGTAGGAAGGCAGCAGGAAGTGGTTTGACTCATTGTGCAGTGGCTTGAGCATATATGTGTCCTCAAAGGTCGCCTCCACAGTGACTCACTTCCTCCAACAAGACCACACCTCCTAATAGTGCCACTCCCTTTGCAGGCCATTTTATTTCAACTACCATACATCCCATTGAGAGCCAGGATATATGTCCTTTCCTTGGGAATTTGAGGATGTTATCCTAATGGCTTTGACAGACAGTTGTAGGCAGGCGTGATGTCATATGATTTCTAAAGTTTCTTCTGGTTCTTTCAGAATGTCACTCACAGAAGGAAGTCACCATGAGAGAAGTTCCATCACCCAAGGTTCCTAGCTTGGAAAAGTCATGTGGTCAACAGCCTTGTAGATCTCCAGGCCACAGAAAGGCTTCACTGTGTTCTTTTCTTTTGAGGAAGACTGTCCCTTATCCCTCATGTCTAATTTGCTCATCAACCCCCTTCATTCTTCTCCTCAAATTCTGCCTTGTCAATCAGAGGTCTCCCATCCCAGCCTGGGTTCCCTCTCCCACTGCTTGCTGATTTTCTATCACTAATTACTAGCAGACAAGTGCAGAATTTGCCTTCGCTCCTCCTACTCTGGAACAGAAGTGAAGAGAAGCTAATGATTCTTTTGAAGCTGTAAACTGGCAATTTACAATTGTATAAATTGATGGGGCCTAAAGTGATGTGAGGGTGTATGAATACAGTGTGCGGTAACTAAGCTAGTTAAGTTGAATACTGCCTTAAACACGTTTTGTTGTGAGAACATTTGAAACATTCCACAGTTTTGAAATGTATCCTACTCTCTTGTCAACTATTATTCAGTTTACTGTGCAGAAGAACTACAAAGAATGGTCCTGCCTTTTGACCATCCCCTCTCTCCAGCCTATGGAGCATGTGTGACCACCATGCTACCTTTTGCATTCAGCAAAACATGCCAGCAAAACATCAATGCAAATAAAAATAATAAATTATTAAAAAACAATTTTTAAAACATATACATTTATTTAATAATATGTGTGTGTGTGCCTGAGCATATGTATGTGGACCACACATGTGCAAAAGCCTGGAGAGATCAGAAAAGGATGTCAGAACTTGTGGAACTGGAGTTACAGGTGTCTGTGAGCTTCCACATTGGTACTAGGAGTTGAATCTGCATCCTCTTCAAGGGCAGTAATCACTCTGGTTGGACGGGACTATTCTGACCTGACTTGCCTCCAGGAATTGTGCTGGGCCTGCTGGCTGTTTACTATCCCTCATAGAAGGAAGGTGTAGGGAGGCTCACGGGACCCTCACCTGACTGTCCACCGCCCTCCCAACCAGGTGTATGCAGTTTCCCCCTAACTACATGTGGTCTTGGGGGAAGGGCTAGAGGGTGTGGGTGGGGAAGAAGAAGGGGATGCTATCATTTCTGCAGATGCGGACTTTCTAGTGCTCCTCCGCTGCTCTCTCTGCAGTGTGGGAAGGGATCTGGAAATTTGGAACCAGACAAGGCTATAGACAGCAAATACAGAATAGAAGCAGACATAGTTGGTGCCTAACATCACTTCCCATGGGGCCTTCAGAGGGAGTTTCTGAAGAAGCCTCTGCTTGTCACTCTCTAAGGCATCCTGTCGATTTGGGTTTGCTGTGCTGTGGGACTGTGGCGGCTGAAATCCATCGAAGCAACAAAGCCTCCTGCCTTGTCCTCCCTGTTTCCAGGATCATTTCCCAGATAAATCACTCGCCTTCAACTTCTTGTATCTAAGGCTTTGATGTCACCGAGACGCCTGCCTTTTTCATGTTGGAAAAGGAGAAAGGGGCGGTGTTTGGGGAGAAGCAGTTACGGAGGGATGACATGGCCTCGGCTATGCACAACATGGCCAGCAGATGGCAGTCTGTGTCCGTGTCCTTACAACTGAGCCCAGCTGTCTGAATTCTGGTACAAGCTCAAATACGATCTAGAGCTTTCCCACTGTTCCTGGGGAGACTAGCTCTTCCACCCAGCATTTGAAAGAGATTTGTGGAAAGGCTAATGCCTTTTGTGTTAAGAAGCCTGGGACAGAGGCTAGAACTCTCTGGAAATCAACCTTTATCTTTCAGGCTCAGAAAAGACCTGCCTAGAAAGCTCTGCCAGTGGCCTGTAGGAGGCACTCAGCTGCTGAGGTCCAGGGCCAGCTCACACCCATCATCTTAGCCTGTTGCTCAGTACCATCTCATCTTCAATCACAGGAAGATGGCTAGCAGTGTTATCTAAATTTTAACATTTTATTAATATCCTGGATTTTTTTTTTCTTTTTGAGACAGGGTTTTATATAGTGCAGGCTGTAGCCCACTATGGCTTTGGGTTCATGGTCTCCTTGCCTCTGACTCTTGAGTGCTAGGGTAACTGATATCCACAACCACGTTTGTCTATGGAATAGTGTTCTGTGTAATGTAGGCGATTAAGAGAGAGATTGAATTGCACAGAGCATTTGTTAAGTAAGTAAGTCGTCATATGGCTGAATATAGACAGCTAGATGTTAGGGACTCAACTTTCTTCCAAGAACAAAATTCAAAAACAGCTGAGAGCTGACTCAGTGGTTTAGAGACTGAGTTCTGTTGCCAACACCCACACCAGACAATCCATAACCACCTGTAACCCCAGCTCCAGAGGGCTCCATTCTCTGGCCTCCAAAGGCTCCGAATTCATATGTACATACCCTTAAATATAATTAAAAAGTAACAAAAATGAATTTCAATTTAGTTTTTAAAAGATATTTATTTTTAGTTTGTATGAGGGTTTGCCTGCATGCATATACGTATGCTACGTGTATGTCCGGTGTCTGCAGAGGTCAGAAGAGGGCATCAGATTTCCTGGGACTGGAGTTACAGATTATTGCGAGTTACCACAGGGTTGCTGGGAACTGAACCCAGGACATTTTGAACAGGAGTTTTAATGTGGCTCCATCTCTCCAGCTCCATAAAAATAAGTCTTAGCAAACAAACACAAATAAACACAGAAGAGAAAACAATTAAAACCCCTGTACCAATGGGGTGACGCTGATACCAGTTTATGTATGATGCTCAGAAGTTTTGTCTTTTTCAAACTGTAGTGGGATTATATCACATTGTAAATAATTGTCCTGGCTACTACTTTAATTAAAACTCTGATTGGCCAAAGGCAGACAGGAGGTGTAGGCGGGACTACTAGACTAAGAAAACTCTGAGAACAGGAAGAACAGGGCAGACTGCCACAGAGAAGACAGAAGAAGCAGAGGACAACTATGCTGCTCTGAGAAAAGGTACCGAGCTTCATGGCTGAACAGGATAAGAATCACGGGTTAGTTTAAGGGTAAAGAGTTACTAAGTTATATGCCCAGGCCCCAGGTCAAACAGCATACAACTAATATAAATATCTGTTTGGGACTATGGGACTATAGGTTGGACCGTCTGGGCCATGAGGCTGAGATGGAAAGTCTGGGCCACAAGGCTAGTCCAGAAAGTCCGGGCTAGAAACACAGTGCTACATCAAACTTGCATCCTCTGGGTGTTTAGGTTAGAGGTAATGGGATAGAGCTAAGTGGTTCTATTCCCAAATCTTATCCATGTTAACTCACTCCAAGTTCATGGTGAATTTATGTGATTGATCAGAACTATTATTTTGTTGTGGAGATCACACACACACACACACACACACACACACACACACACATACACACACACACACACACACACACAGAGAGAGAGAGAGAGAGAGAGAGAGAGAGAGAGAGAGAGAGAGAGAGAGAGAGAGAGAGAACATGCACGCATGAAGCAGGTAGACCAGTTGGCCAGGATCACAGCCCTAAAAGCAGGAAAAATTCTTGCTCTCAATTTCCTTTCTGTACTTTTTTTCCCCTTAGTGTCATGGTCTCTTCCAAGATTTATTATAATCCGTCTGATAAGAAATTCAATTGTAGGTAATGACTGGAATTCTTTCCTCATAACCACAGGCTTAGTTGGAGGAAGGAGGGAGGTCCTGAGTCCAGGAGGGGGGGTCCTGATTATAGGTTGTTCCTCTGTGGGCTGTAGCTTCCTGGTTCCATAATGGTGGTCACACTCAGAGCTGGTCCTCTCCCTCAGCTCTCTCCTCGGGCTGCACTGTGTTGCTAAGACCTGTCCTCCACAGCTCCCATTGCTGGGCACATGGCATGTAGTAGTGTATGGGCCACATCCACTCTAGAGGCGTAGTCTCAGGATACATCTGTCTCCCTTCTCAACCCCAAGTCTGAACATCTTACTGAATCCTTCTCAACTGTATAGACACAGGATTTAAAGAATAATCCCTAGGAAGAAGGAAGAGGCGTCTTAGTTCTGGTCCCTCCTGCCAGGGAGGGAGTTAAGGAAGGACAGTTAACATGTCCATGTTTGTAAAGCCTTTATCCCTTTGTGAATCCTCATGAATCAACAGGGAAGGAAGTGTATCAAGAATGAACAGAATCAAAAATAAGAGAAAATTTAATCTAGAGCAGTGATCCTCAACCTTCCTGATGCTCCTACCCTTTAATCCAGTTCCTCATGTTGTGGTGACTTCCAACCATAAAATATTTTCATTGTTGCTTCATTATTATAATTTTACAACTGTTGTGAGCAGTAATATAAATATCTGATATAAAGGGTATCTGATATTTGATCCCTGTAAAAGGTGTCTGATATATGACCCACAGGTTGCAAACCACTGGTCTAGAGATTAGAGAAGACAAGATGTAAACTCACTGGGAGATAATTGTTATAAAAACACTAAGTGATACTTTAAGGCTGGGAATCAAAATACCCCAAACACTCAAATGTGAGATCATTGGACTGTAGAGTCCAAAAATGTGCTTTATGTGTGAACTGGTATCTGACTATTTCTATAAAAAGTTAGACAATATATAAAGTCCATCCATTAGGGGACCCAGGGCAAACCTGATGATAGACCCCAGTGGTAATGAAGTCCTGTATGTGGGATTTATCCATCCATCCATCCATCCATCCATCCATCCATCCATCCATCCATCCATCCACTCATCCATCCATCCATCCATCCATCCATCCACTCATCCATCCATCCATCCATCCATCCATCCATCCATCCATACATACATACATACATACATACATACATCTATTCATCCACCCACCCACCCACCCACCCATCCACCCATCTATCTATCCATCCACTCATCCATCCATCCATTCATTCATCCAATATATCTAATCCATCCATCTCTTTATGTATATAGGTTTTTTAAAATCTATATAGTTGTTTTGTCTGCACATATAGTTATGTGCTACATACATGCCTGGTGCCTGTAGAAACCACAGAGGGATTTCTTAGAATTGGAGTTACATATCATGATTTAGGAACCAAACCCAGGTTCTCTAGAAGAATAGCAATCTCTCTCCAGTCTCTAAATTTTTTTTTTCTTTTTTGGACTCAGCCTTAATGTAGTCTAGCTGGCCTTGAACTCGTCTACCTCCAAAGTGCTCAGGGTACACTAATGCCCCTCTATGCCCAAGTTATGAAGTGCTGGTAATCATACCCAGGGCTTGGTGCACATTAGGCAAGTACTGCTGTATTGGTACTTTTCTACTGATGTGATAGAACACCAGGACCAAGGCAACTTACAGAAGGGCTGTAAGTTTGATTGGGCTTAGGGCTCCTGAGGGTTTAAATTTCATGATGGCCAAGCAACGGTATGGTGGCAACATCTGAGAGCTCACATCTCTCAAGCAAGCAGGAGGCAGAGCCAAGTGGGAATGTATGCGTTTTGAGACACCAGAGCCAGTGACACATCTCCTCCTACAATGCCACACCTCCTAATTCTTTCCAAATAGTTTCACCAACTGGAGACTAAGCATTCAGGCACACGAACCTATGGAAGCCATTCTAATTAAAACCACTACACCTAGCAACTGAGCTATATCCCCAGTCTCTGGAAATGGAGTATCCCCATAACAGGATCTCAAGAGAGCAGATTTGGGGGAAAAAGGGCACTGCTAAGTAAAATTATGTAAAATTTGGTGATGAATTAATAGAGTGAGTGCCTGGCATTTTAATGTAATGCCAAAGTGCTTTCTAACAAGCCTGCTTTAGGGTGTTCTGAGTTGTTGGTAATATAATTTTCTTTCTGTTATCATCCACAATTGATTAGATTACATGTGTTTTACAGCTCTTGAAAAGTTAGAGATTAAATTGAATTGAACTGGAAAAAAGCTTTTTTGAGGGGTTCAATAGAGCTGCTAACCTTACAGATTAGGGCTTTCTTTGTTGTCCTGTAGGAAATTAATACTATATCTGATTTGCTTTTAGTTTGTTATTCTTTTGGCCGCTGATCATATGCAAGTCAGGTTTCTCAGACCCATATGGAATTGCTCATGACAGCATTAATACATTAGATAAAACATTGACATGTGCTTATTAACTATGCATATGAAACTCACGACCATTAGTAACCAAAAATCATGCTTTCCAGAAGCATCGTGAAGGTTCTTAGGTGTGAGAGGTAAGACGAACAATGGAAATTAGTCACGAGGACAGAAATGCGTTGTTTGGGGTAGCCTGAGAGGTGGAGTTTGACAAAGGTTGAGTGAGCAATTCAGGATGAAGGCCACACATCAGAGCAGGCTGCCGGGTCTCCTGGCCAGGCAGGGCCCCACTGGGGTTCACTAAGATGCTCTAGGACTGGTCTAGAGCCACACAAACCATTGTACTTCATTCTCACTGAAGCAGTCAGAAGCCCAGAGCTAATGGTACATGTCAATAATTCCAGCACTGGGAGGTAGAGGCAGGAGGGTCAGGAGTTCAAGGTCATCCTCCACTACATAGTGATCTTGAAGCTAGCATGAGCCACATGAGACCTACCAAAAAAGGAAAAAGAGCTCAGAGCTAAGTTGTGGCTCACGCCTTTTCTCTCTGTAGCTAACAGCTTCTTATTTAATTTTTTGCCTTCCTGTTCTTTGGCGTTATGTGACTATTTTCTCAGGGTTGGACATGGTAGTCATTGTCTTATTGTGGTCACTTACATGAGGCCCTCATAAGGTTAGGTCTGCTACCATTCCCTCATAGAAGGAGGTGACACTGACTAGGCATATGAGGCCCGCCCCTTCCTAAGGACATCTAAGCCATTAACCATTGCTGGGGAAGGGGAGACTCTTATGTAGTGTAATCCCCTGTAAATTGACCATGCTCTTTTAAGTAACCCCAGTTAAACTCATTGGTTTTCCAAACTACATTTGGGAGGAATTATTTCCTTGGTCTACCCTATCCCATGTGATATGTGTTGCTGTATGTGCTGTCTTGTTATGGAAGCAGTCATCAGAGGCCCTGCTAGAGGCTCATACAACTAAGGCTGTGCTACCTGAAGCTAGAGTATCTGCAGGAGTTGGGGATGAGGAGGCTGCCTTCTTCTATGGTACGAAGTGGCATACTTTTATGGTGAAGAGGTTCTGTTTTGTGAGTCCACAGATACCTTGAGAAGGGCCAAGAGTTTAGAGAACATATTTCAGTCCCTGAGAGTCACACGGGAAAATGTATGGGGCTATGTTGGTGTGGCCTCTAATGAGGGGGAAACCGAGTTCTTCTGGATAGTTTTATGGTAACTTGACATGAACTAAAGCCATATAAAAAATGTTCACTTAAGAAAATTTTTTCATAAGATGGGGTTCTAGGCAGGCCTGAAAGGCATATTTTTAATTAGTGACCAGTTGGGGAGGGCCTAGCCTGTCATGGGTGGTGCTATCCCTAGGCTGGTGGTCCTAGGTTTTATAAGATGGAGGGCTGAGCAAGCCATGGGGAGCAAGCCAGTAGCAGCATCCCTCCATGGCCTTTGCATCAGCTCCTGCTTCTAGGTTCCTGTCCTGTTTGAGTTCCTGTCCCGATTTGCTATGTCGATGGCCTCTGATGTGGAAGTGTAAGCTGAATAATCCTTTCCTCTCCAACTTGCTCTTTGGTCATGGTGTTTAATTGCAGAAATAGAGACCCCAACTAAGACAGCTGTTCACTCAGAAAGAACTTTCAGGGTAGAAATACAATAGGAAAATGACATGAGATAATACTGTCACATTGGCCTTGGAGTTGGCAAGAAACGTGAACAAGAGGGAGGTAGAATTGGAGAAGAAAACTCTGTTTAACCTTTAATATCGAATAATGAAATTTAACCAATAATTCAGTGTGCAAACAGGGGCCTTAACAGCCCAGTACAGAAATTCCCTTTCCCATCAAGATTTAGGTTTACTAAGGGAAGGATTGGCTACTGAGAGCCCCTGGTGTCTGGGAGTAAAGTCTGGCATGTGCCTGGGTGGGTAGGGAAGATTTTCCCAACACAGGGTTACTTGAAAGAGTAGCGCTCAGTTCTACCTCTCCCAAGCTCTTCGGGCCTGAACACAGCCAAGTAGCAGGAATGGTTGTAGTATTGTCTGCCCTCATGGCCTCCAGAGATCAGTGTCTTTCCACATTTCTCACACGCCAGGCAGGACTGGTGCCAGTCCCTAGAGAGGTGACTCCACCAGTGAAGTATACTTTCTTGTCACATTTGAGGTAATTTGGTATGGCGGGGCCTAGTGCAGGGTGAGTGGCTGCAGCTAAGAGGAAGTAGGCTGTGGGGGTCTCTACTCCAGTACAGAAAATTTTAAACAATCATGGAATACTCTACCTCTGAATTGCTTGAATTAGGAAATATTTTTTTAAAAAAATTAAATTACACGCATATATGAATTTATGTGGACACAAGCATTCTACAGCACATATGTAGAGCTAATGGATAACCTTCTAAAGTTGGTTCTTTTTCCTACTATGTTAGTCCCAAAGATTGAACTTGGGTCAGCAGGCTCAGAGCAAGTGTTATCTTGTTGGCCCAAAACTTAGATGATTTTATATATTTTTTGTAAATGGAAATTTCATGTCCAAACTGTCTGTTTCCAAATACCCAGCAGCTACTTTCCAAATTACCCTATAGAGGCTTATATCAATTATAAATGCTGGGTCGATAGCTCAGGCTTATTACTAACTAGCTCTTACAACTTAAATTAGCCCATTTCTATTAATCTATGTATTGCCACACGGCTCGTGGCTTTACCTGTCCTCTAGCATGTCTTGCTTCCTGGGTAGCTGGCTGGTGTCTCCTCTGACTCCATCTTTCTTCCCATCATTCCCAGTTTGGCTTTTTGGGAATTCCCACTTAACTTCCTGTCCAGCTACCAGCCTGTCAGATTTTTATTAACCAATGAGACTAATGCATATTCATAGTGTTGAAAAGGATTCTTCCACAGCAAATTTTAACTATGTGTATACGTGTATTTAAGTGTCTGGTAGGGGGATGTATGTACACATAAATGCAGTCAGTGTCCATAGAGACCAGAAAAGGACATCAGTTCTCTGGAGCTACAACTTAGGTGGTTGTGAGATGGCTTATGTGGGTGCTTGAGAGCCAAACTCAGGTTCTGTGGAAAAGCAGCAAACACTTATAACCCCTGAGCCATGTCTCTGGTTTCTCTACCCCACTTCAGAAAGAAAAGAGTCCCTCAAAGCTTAGCCTGGAGACTGTGGGATACTTGGGGTGGGTGGGATCAGTCTTATTGCTTTGGAAGGGAGGGAACTAAGTATTAGAACTACTTGAGGCAAAGGCTGCATAATTTGAGGCAAACTGAGGCTCTGGTCGGGGAGCTACTGATGATGCTGTGTTTAAGGAATGTAGTGTGCCTGTCAAATTACCTTCTCAGTAATTATACTTATGCCCATAGATAGTTGCAGATATTAACCATGGTCAGAGACACTTTTTAAAGTGGGTCACAGTGGCTACTGCAGAGACTTAAAACTGAAGAGCCAGGGAAGCACCTCCATTTTTAAGCACGTCCCTGACCCCAGCTTGAAATGGGCCTGAGTTTCACTGACGTAAGTTCAAGGGACTTAAAAGTACAAAGTCAGAACATCCCAGTGCAGGAGGTAGCCTAGGGCCATCTGATAGCAATTAATTATCCACAGAGTGTCCTAGCACAGGAGATAGTCTATAAAAAAAGGTTTGACAAACAGCCGGCTAAGATAAGAGAGGAATTCTGGAAAGCCCCTAAGAAATGAGCTAATCAGAACTGTATCAGCATTGAGTCCCCTAATTGATGTATAACTTTGTGGTTTTTGCCTTTAAAACTGAGCTTGCAGAGGGGCAGGTACCTCCTTTGGCCTCCGCTGGGACCAGCGTGTGTGTGACTAGGTCCCTGCTGCGGCTTGTACTGCTACCAATAAACCTTGCTTTTACATTTCAGAGAGTTCACGTCTCCGGCGGTCTGTTCAGTGAGGAGGGTGTGTCTCGAAACCAGGACACAACACTAACTAGTCAAACTTCTGGGAATAGGTGACAGTTACTGTCAGGGCAGTCCATGTTCAGCCCCAAATGGGAGAAAATAACCACTCACCAGCCCACCCTTACTCCAGGCTCAGGAAACAGAGGAAAACAAAGTATGAACCCGAGGAAGGGATTTAGCTGTATGGCTGTCTCCTCTAGGCTGAATGGGGTTATTGCCATCCTAAATCAGATGAGACCCAGGGCCCAAGATGTCCTTCTCCTTCCTGAGAATGTATACATAGTTAGCACTTGCTTGAAA
Organism: Phyllotis vaccarum; assembly: GCA_033318265.1. Classification (NCBI taxonomy): domain Eukaryota; kingdom Metazoa; phylum Chordata; class Mammalia; order Rodentia; family Cricetidae; genus Phyllotis; species Phyllotis vaccarum. The sequence goes on from JARWLC010000004.1 coordinate 103,857,788, forward strand.
AGGGAGGCCTCTTTGGTGGTAGGGCTGTTGCCCACGTTCCTGTCAGCAATAAGCTATAGGCACGAAGGAATCCTTTCTTTGACCATTCAGAAGCAGAGGGCAATGTGACAATATTCTAGATTTAATTACAAGATAGAAGGAGGTAGAGGGCGTCCAAATGAGAGGCAAGAGACTTTTGACAGTAATGTCTCAGGCATACCCAAGGCACCCTGGGTGACTCTCAGGCAGTAACTCAGCACAATGGTTATTTGCTAGGGTTTTTGGCCCTTGGTAGATGCCTGGTAAATGCATCACTCCAACATGATACCGACAGACCACACCACATGCGTGAACACGCCCCTTTCATCCATATGCATGAATAGGCATGGCTGTGTAAACTCCCCATGATATTTGCACCCTTATAAGCCAAGACCCTGCCCTGTTCAAACTCTTTTTCCTTCTTCCTCCTTCCCTGCAAGCTTCCTAAGCAAACTCTAGCATGGGATACAGGCATTTGTGGTTTGTTCTTTGTGTGCATTACTAATATTATTAATTGCCTATGTGTGTCCCAAACAACTTCTTCCATTCTGTTGGTGTAATGATGGGGAACATCTTTAGTAGTGACATCAAACCCACAGATCTACGACCTCACTGATTTTATAAAAGAAAATTAATTTCTGGTGGCCATTGAATTAGTTTGCAAATTTCTGTTTCAAAGACCCAAAGTTAGTTGGAGATAGAGGAAGCTGAAACACTGGTTGAGACAATGTTTCCCATGTGGACTTGTCATGAAATGCTACTTGACTCCTCCGATTAAGGCAGCTTGCTTCTAAGACCCACATGTACTATGTCTGGGTAAGTGCTTTAAAGACTTTATATACATAACACATCCCCCATGGAAAAATGTCTCTAGGGCTCTATCATATGTAGATCCCCCCCCCAGGGTTTTTCTGTGTAGCCCTGATTGTCCTGGGACTCACTCTATAGACCAAGCTGGCCTTGAACTCAGAAATGTGCCAGCCTCTGCCTCCTGAGCGCTGCGATTAAAGGCATGTGCTACCACTGCCCTGATTGGTAGTTCTTTAAATAGCAAAACTTTACTGGATGGTAACCTCAGAAAGACTATTGACTGATATTCTTGAGTCTTTTTATTATAGATGATCATGATTGTTAAACTAGCTCCTATTTCATGAATCCCAGTTGATCTTATAGTAAAAACCCAAAACTAGATATTGGGGAAAAGATGGAAGATCAGAGAGTCAGAGGAACTAGCCACAGTGATGTGGGATGTCTATATGCTGTGAATAAAGGACTATTTTGACCATGTCAAGTACACGTAGAAGAAGTAGGTGGGGAAATCAGAGCATAGATAGAAGGAGGGTGGAGTCAGACAGAGACACGATCTATCCAGATTCTCATGATGTAAGATGTAATGAACTAGGTGAGCCATGGGCCACATGGCAAGATAGATGAATGGAAATGGGTTGAATTAATATGAAAGAGCTAGCTAGCAATATGCCTGAGACAAAGGCCAAACCACATGAAATTAATATATGCGTCTGAGTCATTTTTTGAGGGGCTTAAGCAGTGGAGGGAGGCTAGGTGCCTGGGATTGCAGGTCTGTGGGTCTGGACCTCTGTCTGGTCGGGGCCAGAAACCTCCTGTTACACCACAGCCACTTTTCACCTAGCCAGTTCCTCAGGCCAAAAGAGGATGATTCTGTCTTCACAGATTCTCAGACGGAATGCCTCTGAATCCTCAGCGGAAAGGGAAGGGGAGGAAGAACTCTGTCTCTCCCTGCCTTATATCCTTTTCTCTGCCCAGCAATGTCACTTCCTCATTCAAACTTTCTTGTGCTGGGATTAAAGGATATGTCCCTGACCTTTATGGCTAAGTCTGTGGCTGACTCTGTCCTCTGATCTTCAGGCAAACTTTATTAGATACACACTATATCACCACAAACTCCAGATTTGCTATGTAACTGAGGGTGGTTTTGTACTTCTGATCCTCATTTCCAAAACCTTCTGGAAGCTGGGTTCACAGGTATGCACTATCAACGCTCAGTTTGTGAGGTATTGGGGTCTGAAACTAAAGCTTTGTGTATGTTTGGCGAAAACTCTACCCGCTGAGCCAGACCACCAGCCCCACAGAGTAATCCTTAGCACTTTTTCTGTTTTGCTGGGGACTTAAACCCAGGGCCTCATGCATGCTAGGCAAACTGTTTTGTAGGGAAAGGGGCCAGCCAAAGAAACAAATCCTGGTCCTGAAACCAGAGCTAGTTGTGGTAATGTATTGTATGTTTAATAAAATCAGCCTGGAATATCAAAGAACAGAACCACCCACAGTCAAGCCATGAGGGTCGGAGGGTGGTGACCCACACCTTTATTCCCATCACTTGGAATGGCAAAGCAGTGACCCATGCCTTTAATCCCATCACTGTTCTCTGACATTCCAGGCTGATTTCATTAAATATACAATATATCACCACAGCTAGTGAAAGAAACAACCTGGATCTGAGACCTGATCCAGAGAAAGAAATACTGTTTCCCTTAACCCAGAACCAATGAACCCCGTCTCCGAGACCAATACCAAAGGAACCCACTTGGTCCCTAGAATCAGAGTCAGTGAAAGAAATATGCCCAGGCCTTAGACTTAGAGTCCAAAAGCTAAAAAAGGCCAGTGAAAGAAACACAGCTTATCCTTGAAAACAGAGCCATCTCTGCCCCTGACCAATGAAACTAACCAATCCCTGAATATACCTGGAGAAACTCCGCCCCTAAGAGCCCCTGTATAAACTCCTCTGCCTGTTCAGTTGTGGGCAGTTCTTTGCCACCTTTGTAAAGGCAGCCACTCTCCTGGACTCTTCCTTCCCAAATATATCTCTTTCTTAAAAGAGTCTTGAATAAAGATCTTCATTCTCAGATACAAAGAAGAACTTGCTGAGATGTCCCTTAGGGGACTGAATAGAAAAACCTTGTAGAGATGCTCCCTTAGGGGAACTGAGCAAGACATAGCAGAACAGAACTTGCTGAGATGTTCCTAATGGTACTGAGCAGGGTAAGCAGGAAAAAGTAACAGCTTTTTAGATCGAGAGGAGATTGCTACATTTCTGTAGGGGGATACCCTTTAGCAGAGTGGAGCAAAAGACATGACATCTTGGGCTGGAGAGAAGCAGCAGAGCTCTGCTGGGAAGCCCCTTAAGTGGGGCAGAGCAAAGCTCAGCTGTAGTGGCTCCTCAGGAGAGGAGCAGACTTGCTATATCTTGCAGAGGGACCATCCCCCACTGCACCCCAGTTTCAGGTACAGCCTGACTTCTGGAAGAGTCAGGATAACTTTTCTTCCAGAGCTGAGCTGTCCCATTGCAGTTCCAGCCATTAGAACTGTCCTAACAGCTCTCCAGGTACAGCCTGACTTCCTGAACAGTCAGAACACCTCTCACCCCTTCCCCAGAGTTGTAACACTCACAAGGCCATCACTTATTGCTTTTTATTTTGAGGTAAAAATCTTGTTATTATTTTGGTTCTTTGAGACAGGGTTTCACTATGTAGACCAGTCTGACCTTGGTCCCATAGAAAATGTCCTTGCATCTGGTGTGCTGGGATTATAGGTGTGTACCACCACAGTTCTGACTGAACGTATGTATTTATGACCATTATTGCCTAATTTATTTTAAACATAGATCTTTATGCTTCAGAGCACAGTGACTGTAGGGAAAAGTGGCCAGCCAAAGAAAACCCACCCTGACTCTGAGACCAGAGCCAGTGAAAGAAACCCAGCCTGGATCTAAGACCTGAGCCAGTAAAAGAAATATTTTATCCCTGAACCCAGACCAAAAAGAAAGGTGTCTTGACTCTGAAATCAGCACCAAAACCACACTTTGGCCCTAGAAGCAGAGCCAGTGAAAGAAATGTGCCCTGGCCCGGAAATTAGAGCCGAAAAGCCCAAGAGAGCCAGTGAAAGAAACTTATCTTGTCCCTGAAACCAAAAAACCAAATCAGAGTTAAAAAGAAAAAAAAAAAAAAAGATCTGACCAATCCCCACCCTGGAAGTCTCCCTAGAATGCTCCACCCCCAAGAAGCCCTATATAAGCCCTGAGCCCACAGCCCTTTCCCTGCTGTCATCTCCTTCTCCCTTCCCACTGAGGCAACCACACTCTCCTGGGTCCTTCCCTCCCAATAACGAGGTTTGGGTGACACCTTCTTCTTTTGCCAGAGCAGCAGGGAGCCTGGATAGAGAGCAGCTGAGGGAGCGGAGCTGAAACACTCTGGCTGCTCAGGGGACCTTCCCTGACTGGGCCGAGTTGTTACATTCCCTGAGCAGAGAGCCACAGCAGGGGAGCTCATAACACTCTAGCTGCCCAGGGAACCTTCCCAGCTCGGTTAAGTCCCTGAGTAGAGAGAACAGGGAGCAGTGGAGGCAGGCCGCTGCAGCCACTTTGCTTGGGAGGTCCTCCCTTGCTGGAGCAGAGCTGTTAGCATTAGGAAGCCTTTCCCGAAGCAGGGCTGTAAGCTGCTGCCTAGGCTTACTGTGGCCTGTGGTGTTCATTGACTCCCGGCTGTCTGAATACTGTCCATTCTGTCCATTGAGCTGCAGCGCTCAGTATGCCTGGGCTCCTGACTGCCAGGATCTCTTTCCATCTGAGCTGCACTGGGCTCCACAAATACCACAGTGACTGTAACCAAATCTTAGGGATTCTTGAGTTTGGCACCAAATCTTCTCTTACTGCCTTAATAAATACTCTCTGCCTTTTCTGATGTGGTTGGTCCCTTGCTGGTGTAAACTCCAGGCTCCGAAATGATATCAGAAGTATTAGCTCTTGACAATGGCCCATAATTTCTTCTCATTTTCTCCTCTCCTTTCTTGAGGTCATTGGTACTTCCTCCACTGTCCCTCATCCTCCCACTGGGGAAGGAAAATGGAGATATTCTCATTGGAAGCAGTTTCTAGATTAAAGGACAGATGAACAGAAAGGGATCCAAGAGCACAGACCTCAGTTACCAAAGACCATGTCTGTGAAGGGCTCAATGATGTTCCTCGGGCAAATAGCATCATTATTTTGGAAGACAATTTTTTTTTTCCCTGTAAAAGGTTGTGACTACATAATCTATACATCCATTCCAGGGATAGATTCTGTGACTGTAAATGGATTTGAAATATATTTGCTTCTTTAGGTGCTGTAGGATTTAGGCTGGCTGTAGGATTCTTGGCAGGAAAAAACCAAGATGAAGCTATACTGTTTTGTGAGGTTTGTGGTTTGACAAGCAGCAGAACAGCCTTGCACTTTCGGAAATGGCACAGATGGCCAGGAAGTGTGATTTGAGGTCCTGGAGAAAGGGTTTGATCTAAGCAGAAAACGCACATGATGACCGTTGATCGCTTGTGACCAACAGTCACTTTGATCAGTATACGCAAATAAGGTCATACGCTCTCTCTCATAAACAACACCCTTCCCCAACAAGGACCACACAAACAACATAAAATGAAATAAAGAACATGGAAAGGGCAGAGTCCAGGATTTCAGCTCCTCTATTTCTTCTGAGTTTTAGACTCAGAGACCAAGTAGAAATGGAAACAGGAAACATTAGCACTAGTCTCTGAAACTTCATAGCAAGAGGGCTGTGTGTGTGTGTGTGTGTGTGTGTGTGTGTGTGTGTGTGTGTGTGTGTGTGTGGTGGTAGTGGTGCCTGGTAGTGGTGCCTAAGGCAAGACTGATATTGGCCAGCTGTGGTCACATGCTGATTCTTGGGTCAGTTAAGGTGTGGACTGTTTTCTGTGATTGGTACTTCCCAATGTATCTGAGGACAGACTTTCCCATTGGTAGAGTGGCTACCACTGTGTAGCTCTGACTGGTCTGATATTTGTAATATAGATCAGGCTGGCCTTGAACTCAGGGATCAGAGTGCCTTTTTCAAAAGCCCATCAAGTTGTGCATAGTGGCTTAGGTTACCCATCACTTGGGAGGGTAAGGGGAGGAGCGTGCGGGGTGGGGTTGGATGGGGTGGGGTGGGGCGGACAGTTCTATGAGATCCAAACCTGCCTGAACCATGAACTGAGACTTTGTCTCAAAATGAAGTGCTGACTGGAGAGAGATAAAGGCTCAGTAGTTAAGAATGACTGCTGTTTTTCAAGAGGGACCTGGGTGGGATTTCCAGCCTCCATGTTGGGCATCCACAGCTGCTTGTAACTCCATCTCCATAGGGATCTGATGCCTCTGCCTTCTGTGGCACACATGCACACACACACACACACACACACACACACACACACACACACACACTCCTTTGAGCAAAGCAAAGGAAATCAAACTATCAACAAACAAACCTTAAAGCTCCATGATAATTAAATCGAAGTCCATTATGCCTTAAAGTTTCCAAATCTTAAAAAAAAAAAAAAAAAAAAAAAAATTCTGACTTGGCCTCTGATGGACATTTACCTGCCCAGTATTTTTTATTTTTCTTTCTGTCTGTCACTATGTGCTTTTTATGGAAATGACTAGCAGACTAGACCCAATAATCTATGCTGTACACAAATTGGCTAGAGGTGAGACAGAGGTCTGAGCATGTAGTGCACACCAGATAAGCCTATCTCAGAACAGAATAAAGCAGCAATAAAACAAGAAAAAACTTCACCTGATAAAGACCTGTGCTGATGTCCAGCAAAATTAGGTTAACTTGCTGAGCCAGAGGGATCCTCGACCAGAGAGCAAAGAGGTCTTGGGGCCCCTGCCAGATAGAGGGAGGCGCAGCTACTCAAAGCACTGGGAGGAGTGAGCTTTGAATGAAATTCCAACAAGGCAGTGTATACTAGCTCAAGGCAAGGGTGGGATGTGGATACCGAGACTGACATCTGGCTTGGGCTGGGATGAGAATTTCGGATCTTTGTTTCCTTGGAAACTACAAAGTGAAGACATGCTGGGTGTAGAATGCTGGGTGCAGATCTCTTATCTGGTGCACCCCGGGTGGAAATCGAGGCTGTATTAAGATGCCTTCGATTCTCCAGGCAGGATGGAGGTGTTTCATTTTCACCATGAATTTTAACAGTTGAGTTTCTGACACTGTTGCTTTTGAAAACAAGTTTCTTCACGTCCTTTTGTTAATTCAAAAGAAAGAGAGAGAGAGAGAGAAAAGGCGGCGTTTTAAAAAAACAGAATCACAGAGGACACATTCTCTCTCCTGGCACCAGGGTCTCCTGGGAACAGCAGCCTGGCTTCTATAGTCAGACACCAGGAAGTGATTCGGGTGGAAATGTCTTGACAGCTACAAGCATATGGAAAAGGACTTTTGCAGTTTATGTTCCTTAGTTGAATATCCATTCACCCACTTGTTCTGTGAATATTTATTGAGAGCCTACTGTGTGCCACCCATTGTAGATGAGATAGTTTCTCTTCTTGAACAATTTATAATCTGTCGAAGGAAAACTTGAAGCCGAGAACAAGCCCATTTCACCTCCGCGAGGCCAATAACAGGTATTGGCAAAACTTTGTTTTTCAAGGCAAAAGGTGAAGCTTTGTGGGCTCTGACCTGGGAATTTGTTCTCATCCCCTGGTGAGACTAGATGGTGTGAATGGAAAGGGAAGGTTCTGAGTCAACATCCGTTTTGAAAACATTGGGAAGCATGATGATACTGGTGACCCATTGTCCAGATGTGGATCTCAGAGAATCCCTAAACTCTAGCTGCTCAGAGGCAGCTGCTCTCCTGAGCTTTGATCATACTAGCCTAGGGCTTTCTCCAGTGTGCAGAGAGTTTGCTAAGCCTACTCATAGGGTAGCTTGGAAATACCACGTATTACCATTGTTCTGGAAGCCACCACTGCACAATAGCAATGCACCTTAATGTGCGATCTCCAAGGTACGTTCTGTATAGTTTCTCAGAGGATTCCCAGAAGGACTGAATCATTAGCTCCAGGTGAGGTAGCACTGTGAGCATCCCTACATCCAAGACTGAGTGGACAGGCCTGGTCTTTTTAGGTCTAGGGTAGCCACCAAGCTGCTGGGAGTTCTTGAACACAATAGCCACATAATGCACCTCCCCCCCCCCAAAAAAAGCCTTCATCACACACCTCCACATCATCTGGTTCTTAAGTTCTTTTCTGCCATCTAGGATATTCCCTGAGCCCTGGAAGGTAATACAACAATAGCTCTTAGCACCCTGACCAGGCGCGAGTCTCTTCAGGGATCACTATTTGCTGCATCAAGAAAACCTCCCAGACCAGGACTGAGGGGTTGTACTTGTCTTCTGTCCTCCGGTAGAAGCACAGATATTTTAGGAGTATTTGAGCTTAACTGTATTGGTGGGATTTTAAGCATGATAATAATGTCTTTCTCTCAGGAAATCAACTGCTTAATAAACAAAATGGATGCTTTTCACCCACATGCTAAGTAACTGTTTCCAAGCTGAGTAGCATTATTATCCCCATGTCAGGGATAATTAAGGAATAGCTTGTGAAAGGTGAGCTTGGTCTGGCTTTTTGGGGCTAACACTCTGTGTAGGAAGCTTCTTAGGTTTTTCTGTTAAATATATCAAGTCTGAAAAAATAAAAAAACACTGAGAAATGAGAAGTCAACTTTATTAATGATAGTCATTTCTGTGACAGTTTATTTCAGGAAACATCATTTACTCAAATAGTTATGCCAGAGACTGAGCAGTACTTCATGGCAAGCATGTGCCCTCAGGTCCTAAGATGATGGTAATAATGACATGTCCAAAATCTGATGGTGATGACAGCTAATTTCCTCGAACCTTGTCTGCCCTCCTGCCACTGACATGATAATAGAATCAAGCTGAGTTCATGGCTATCTAGCTGGAGAATAAATCTCACAATATTCCTTCATAGCTGGATATATAAAGAATTAATATTTATTGAGGGGCATACAAACACTTATGATACAAATGACACCATAAGATAATTTTTGGATAGTGGAGCTGTCCCATGTTGGATCGCCGATCTGCTCCCCGAGAACGCAGGACCAAACAGGAAGGGAGGTCAGGGTGCCTTTGATCTCAATGGGTTCTGGCCATGCTCTGTTCTGGGTCCTGGTACCCCAGAGATATGCCTCTAAGCTTCCCCAACTAATGCCTGAATCCCACCACATCTGTGAGTGGAAATGGCTGAGCTCCCACTTTTCTTGTCTAGGGGGAAGTCCCTGGACTTAGCCCTTTCAGCCTGCCCATTGGTTATCTGGATAATGTATGGAAGAGTCTCAGGTACCAGAAACTGAGTACAGCATCGGCATTAGCCTCAGTCTCAATCTGTGAATGACATGTGGACTATGCCAGCCATCTGCATACCTATGCATGTGAGAGAAAACAAAAAATGAAACCCAATCTTTCTCCTTTAAGCCACCTTGTTAGGTCTTTCATTATAACAGTTCAACTCTGTGCTGGTCAATGTGTCATCATCTGGGAAGAGGGAACCTCAACTGAGAAAATGCCTTCATCAGATTGGCCTTGTAGGTGAGTCTGTAGGGAATTTTCTTCATTAGGAATTGGTGTAGAAGGACACGGCCCACTGTGGGCGGTGGCATCCCCTGGGCAGGTGGTCCTGAGTTGTTTAAGAAGATAAACTGAGCAAATCAGTAGGTGATGTTCCTCCATGGACTCTGACATGTTTCCTGCTTCCAGGTCCTATGTTCCCATCCTGACTCCACTTAATACTGGACTATAAGCTGTAAAATGAAATAAACCTTACGCTCCTCAAGTTGCTTTTGGTCACAGTGTGTGTTTATTACAGCAGCAGAAATTAAACTTGAACAGCCTCTTAGGTTAAGTCATGCACACATGCATGTGCATACTAATATATTTTTTGAGTCCATGTGCCCTTAATCTGACTGTTTAGAGCATTCAGGATGAACATTGACACTTCCTACATTACTGTTAGAAACATAGGTACGCTTTGTTCTTGTTCAGTTCATCACCTTTTTCTTTATTTACCCATTCTATATATTGTGTTGAGACTCAGTATGTATAAGGGCACACAGGTGTATGGATGACTCAAAAATGAATGCTTTCAAGAAACTTATAGTTTAGAGACTTCACAGAAAGTAAAAAAAAAAAAAATTAAATTAGGGATACTTGTGATGAAAAAATTTTCCCTGCAGAGTTTAATTAGAATTGAAAAAAAGTTGGTTTCATTTTTGTTATTTTCTTATCACTATTTTTTTTTTGAGAATGTTCCCCCTGGTATGTTTGTGTATTCATTTTCAAGGCCATCATTTGTAGGACAAATTACCATTTTTGGTTAATGATAATAAAGCTTGCGTGAGTGCAGGCCCTGTATCACTGCGTAAACTCAGCCTCCCTTCCATCCCGCCCCCAGTCTCTGGAGAGTATTAAACACTGAAAAAGCTGGTGTGTCATTGAGTCCTTCAGGCTTCCTGTGTGCTAGGGAGTTAATTCCTCAGGCTCCAAGGGAATCTTGGGCGATGAGGATAAGGAGAAATCGGAGACTCCAGGTTTGTCAGGTAAGTGTTATTTTCTTTTCCTAGAGGGTAGGTTTATAGGTGTAGACTTTGTCTTGTTTCATTTTTTTTTTTCTACACAAAATATCTGTTATCAATTAACACAAAACAATCCCTAAATAAGTAGTTTGTAGGATCTATGGATGTCTGTTTTTAAATATGACTACAATTGCTTTCTATTCAAACTCTGTAACTGTAGTGTTTTACATGACATGCTGACTATAAGATCAAACAGTTATTGAAAGAGGTTATAACTGTTTTTAACTGGATGCTGTTCAGAATCTAAGTTTCGTCAGACATCAGTCTTGTCAAATTAAGGTGGTTATAATTGTTTTTCTTTTTACAAATGCTCTCCTCCTCTTCCCATCTTTGCTTTTTTATTTTCTTTGTAATGTTTGTTTATTTTTGATTTTTTAAAAAATAAAGTCTCATTGTACCCAGGATGACCCCAAACTTGCTATGTAACAGAGGCCAGCCGGAACACCTCCTGATCCTTCTGCCTTACCTCCGAAGTACTGGGTTTACCGGTCAGGTACCACCACATCACCTATGCTTGGCCCATAAAAGTATTTCCTTTCATTCATAGGCCAAGAGAGAAAGAGACATGTGAGAACAGACAGATGTGAGTAACTTCAGATAATAAAGTGGTGGAGAGGAACTGAGACAGGGGCAGAGCAGAGAAGAATCCAAAATGATACTTGTTAGAGAAACAGAGAAGTAACTCACGGTGCAAAGCGTGAAAACATGGAACCTGCAAGTCTCTGAACTTTTATTGAGCAAGAAGATATGGAGTAGTGTGAGACACATCCAGAAGTTTCCATCTCATGGAAAGGCGAACCCAGCTAGTTATGGGTCTGATGTGTGTTCTGTGGATTATTCCACTGACACAAACCTTTTGGAAGTTTAAAAGTAACTGATAGGTGTTGAATGGCAAAACCAGGGGAGGAGAAAAAACTGACAGCTTGGCGATTAAACAGGTGTGGTCAAGATGTAAAACTCAGATGAAAGACACTGTCTGTAACAGAGAATGCTGGGGGAATGGTGGCAACCCCGAGTTAGAAACTGGAGTGACTTCCTTCCTTCCTTTCTTTGTGTTGTAATTTATCTATTTTTGTTTTATTTGTATTGATATTTTTCCTGCTTGTATGTCTGTGTAAGGGTGTCATAGCTTGGAGTTATAGACAGTTGTGAGCTGCCATTACGTGCTAGGAATTGAATCCTGGACCTCTGAAAGAGCAGCCAGTGCTCATAACTGCTGAGCCATCTCTCCAGCCCTGGAGTGATTTTCTTATGCTGAGTTTACCGGGATTCACAGGTGTGTGTGTGTGTGTGTGTGTGTGTGTGTGTGTGTGTGTGTGTGTGTGTATCTATGAGTTTGATATGTGACCACTTCATTTTTTAAATTTACTTTTATTTTATATGTATACATGTTTTGCCTGCATTTATGTCTGTGCACCACTTGCACGCCTGGATGCTTGGTGCTTATAGAGGTCAAAAAAGCCTAATCAGAATCCCTGGAACTGGACTTTCAGATAGTGTGAACCATATTATGGATGTGGGAACTGAACCTGGCTTCTCTGGAAGAGCAGCTAATTTTCTTAACGGCTGAGCCATCTCTCCAGGAACCCCCCCCCCCCTTAAAATCCACATCTTAAGAAATAAGGTTTATTTTTATTTTATGTGTAGGAGTGTTTTGCCTTTGTGTACGTCTGCATACCATGTGTGTGTTCCTGGTGTCCAAGGAAGTCAGACGAGGGCATTGGATGTTCAAGAATGAGCATTAGACCTGTTGTGAGTGACCATGTGGGTGCTGGGAACTGAACCCAGGTCCTCTGGAAGAGCAGTTAATGCTTTTAACCACTGAGGCACCTCCAGCCCCATGTAACAGTTTCTTACATGTATGTAACGGGTCCTGAAGCTTTCTCCTTCACCTTCTCTTAGGGAGTCTTTTCCCCCTGCCATTTAGCTTTTTATTTATTCACCACACACAATTTGAACGAGTAAGTTTAACAATTTAGTTTTTTTTATAAACATTTCAAGGTACAATAAAATTTAACTTACAGAGTTGATTCATTAATTACATCTCACAGTTTATGAGTACTTTAATTTTCTTGCGGTACTGGCGGTGAAATTGTACCAAATGAGTTACATTCATACCAGCCCCTTCTAAAGATTTCATTTTGTGGCAGAGTCTCCATAAATTGCTCAAGTTGACCTTGAACTTGCAATCTTTCCGCCTCAGTGATCTTAAATAGTCAACAGGGCTGTGCCACCAGGCCTGGCTCATCTTATTATTTTAATGACTGTAAAAGTGAGTGGTAGAGATCATGATTCCAAACACTTTTGCATAGAAATCACTTGTTAGAGCGGAAGAAGAGGACTATTTTTCTTAAAAGCACTCTAAGGAAACCAAACGTAAAGTCACTAGGAATTTGATTTTACCTGTAGGTTTTAGAGGGCTTGAGGAAATATTTCTACTTTTTAAGTATTTATCCATATAATGTGTGTCCGTGTGAAAATTGGAGAGCAGCTCAACAGGCGGTGAGTAGAGACTTTTCCTTCTCTGTGTGGGTGCTGAGGATTGAACTCAGGTCCTCACCAGGTGACTAGTCTACCTCATGACCTGTCATGATGGCCTTATTCACTGAATAAACATGGAGATGGTGAGGACCCTAAGAGTTAACTTAGGTTATGAATTCATCCAACCCCAGCTGAGAAGTGCTCTATAGTGTTTGCAGGAGAGTAGGTACTCCCCCCCTCCCCCCGTATTGATTGTTAGAAGCTAGGCAATCAGCACAGGGCTGCAGAATGCAGAGGGGCCATTCTTTATTTTGGCCTCTGAACACTGTAGCCCAGTGATCTTTGCAAAGTCTGCTTCCACAGAGGGCTTGTTGGCTAGTTTCTGGTTCTTAGAAATGGGCTTCCTGGAAAGATCTTTGGAAATGTTTTATTTTGTCACTAACCAAGAGGAATGGAGTCCTGTCTGTATTTTGTAGCAGCAGCAGCAGCAGCAGCAGCAGCAAATATAACATGCTGTAGTTAAGAGGAAATGAAAAGGTGAGTATTGATTGTCTACTTGGTACTTTAGCCTTGAATATTCCATCTGTCCTAACATCCCTAGTTCATCTTGAGCCTTTAAATTTTAATTATAATTAAAATATCGAAAAGACACACAGGCTTTGGATCTTCTGTTTACTAGAATGATGGGTGGAGGGCACATCACACTTCCCAAGGATACCTTGAAATTGTTGTAGAACATTTATCTTAGAAGAGGAGCCTATCCCTATAAGCCAGTGAGTCTACGCAGCCGCAGCCGCATTCAAAGTACAGGATGGGAAAGAGAAGAATCCCAGTGTGTTATGGAGAGAGATGGGCTGTGAAAACAATCAGCAGCAATGAAACGTGGAGCTGGGAAGAGGGGCTGGGTAGCAATTACAGACAGAGTGGTTGTGAAGGTGACATTTGAGTTCAAATGTCAAAGAGGTGAGGGCCTTGGTCATGGAGCCAGGCTGAAGAACATTCCAAGCAGAGGAAACAGAAAGTGCAGAGCCTCCCCTCCCCCTCGGTCTGGCTGATTTGAGGAACAGAAGACCCGAAGTGAAGATAGCTCAGCAGGTAAAGTGCTTGCTGGGCAAGCATGAGGACCTGACTTAGTTCCCAGACTTCGAATAAAACATCCAGTGTATGCATGTGGACCCAATGCTGGGGAGGCAGAGACGCGCGCGCGCGCGCGCGCGCGCGCGCACGTGTGTGTGTGTGTGTGTGTGTGTGTGTGTGTGTGTGTGTGTGTGTTGGATTAGCTTAGCAAACCCCAGATTCTAGTGAGAGATACTCTCCAGACATGGATGGCTTTTGAGGAACAACACTCAAAGGTGATCTCTGGCCATCTTGTGCAGACATCTGCACTTGCCCACACCTCCAGGGCCCTCCTCCTCCACCAGGTTAGTAAAAGTGACAGCAAGAGGGGGTGGGACAGGGTCCTATCACTTAGCATTCCGTAACCTATTTATCTTTTCCCCAGTAGAACAGGGAGGTTCTACCCCCTGAGTATAAGTGGCTTACACCACCCAAGGACGTCCTTGGAAGTGCTGAGACTGTATTTCAGGAGAAAGAGAAGAACAGGGACCCATGAAAGTCATGGCAGCCATCAGGCAAGAGAGATGAGGGTGTCTTGCCCCCAAGATGTTTGCATTTGAAATGGTGACAAGTAGCTCTTGCCATAGGCTGAGCCAATAAGATTTCCTGTGTTTGGGAGAGAGGTGTGAAGTAAGCCCAGGGCTTTGGGTCTGTACAAGTAAAAGTAAAGTATTTTAGTTGTCATGAAATTTTCTTTTTTTGAGAGAGGGTTTCTCTGTGTAGTCCTGGATGTCCAGGAACTCACCGTAGACCAGGCTGGCTTCGAACTGGCTGCTTCTGCCTTCCAAGTGCTGGGATTATAGGCATGTGCCATTAAGCTCGCCTTAGTTGTCCTAAAGTTAAGTGAGGAAAAAAAAGAGGGGGGTGAGGACAGATTTAGGAGAGAACTGTTTTGAATATTGACTGTTATAAACAATAAGGAAAATTTGACACATTTCACTTATGAATTGAAATAAGTTCGCTAGGTTCAGAGGCAAAGTGCAATAGGATTGAGGGAATTCTCCACAAAACTGATTGGGAAGTGACCTGTGATCTGGGTTCTGGAAAATGCTTGGGAGCCTTCTGGGTATGTGTACATTAATGGATGTATATTAAGGAGTTCTGAAAATTCTAGATAGAGGAAGAATACACAAGCTTTATGAATCTGCAAAGCCTGAACCAAGCTTGGCAAATGTATTATCTTGTAGTTACCACCTCCCTGGAGTTTGCAGCCCAGAGAATCTTATGATAGAAAATGAAATAGCTGATCCTTTTCGGCAGCAGATAGGTTTGTGATATTGCATGCTTTTCCAATTCTGTTTAAAGTTATTTTAAGATGTCAAAAATGATACAAAAGTACTTCAATGTCACTGAGTTCGTTTAAGCTGAGATTCTTGAGATAAATTACAAAGTCACTGAAAAAGACACAGGCAGCTAGTTCTGAAGAGCTTATTCCCCAAAGGTGACCATGGTCTCCTGTGTGGTCTCACACCCACACCTGCATCATTTTGATGTAAGGAGGCTCTATCCCACTGCCAAAGAAAGTTCATCAGAATCAATCTCATGTCTGTCAAAATATGGCGACTTCCTAGATTTACCCATTCAAAGATGGGGTCAGCTTTTGATGCAAAGAAAACATTCCTCTTTGATCAAAAATTATACTAATGTTTTGTTCCACTGATGAGAAAGGAGTCATCTTGGGGGGGGGTCTTATTCTGTAGATTGTCACCCAAAGGTGACAGACATCTCTCATTTCACAGCTTTCCACAAATCTGTCCTCTTCCAGGGGTTCAGTGTCTTCACACTCTGTTGTTCTTGCAAAGAAGCATGACATCCAGTTTTATGGCTGACAGAGCTGAGGTGTAGAATATTCTAGAAACATGCAGAAAGACGTGAAGCGGAAATGTGGCAGGGCTGACACTTGAATGGAAATTACCAGCTAGTTCTATGCAGTTCTTACTGCACTTTACTTTCCTCCATCTCCGGAAGAAACTTGAATTCTAGGATTTCAGCTGCTCCCCTGTCTGTGTGCATCACCATCACCATCATCATCTTCATCATCACCATCATCATCATCTTCATCATCACCATCATCATCATCAGCAGCAGCACCCTAGGCTTGTCTGACACTAGGAGGATGTGGCTGCTCTTCTACATCTAGATCCTCTCCCCTTTCCCCTTTCACCCCCTTTCTGGTTTCAGGGAGCCCAGGCTGGCCTCAAATTTGTTATGTAGCCAAGGCTAGCCTTGAACTTCTTGCCTTTTATCTCCAAGTGCTGGGATAATAAGTATGTACCACCATGCCCATTTTACAGACCTAGGTTTGAGTAGTCAAGAGCAGGGGGCATTTCCAACTGGTAAGAAGAGATACAGCAACTTGTCTTCAGGGAGTACAGAACTGTGGCAGGTTGGCTTGGGGATGAAACATTGCCGTGTGTGAGCACGGTGCAATGATTTCAGTGCCAGAGATGCAGCAACTAATGGATGTGTCCTAGTAGTAACTTAAGCTTCAAGGTGAACACACAGTAGCAGTGTGAGCCATAGAGGGAAAGCAAAGTACAATGTAGGCTCCTTCCCTGGAGCAGAGTAGTTATGTGACCTCTAGGCTGCTTCTCAAGCTGCTGAAGGCCTGTGTAGACTGCAGTGTTCTCCCGTAGCAAAGACTGCAGACGTCTGTGCAGTGCTTAGGACAACTTACCCTTTCCCTTGAGTACAGGTGTGCGCTGCTTTAAGATGATCTTGACTAGGAAAACAGGTTGCAGAAACAGGGTTGTTTCCTTCTAAGTGACATCTTGAACCTCTGTGTTCTACAGGGCTGCTGCCACACTCTCCTGTAGCACCACAGTGTGACACCTTAGTCACTCTGACCTAAATGGAGATGTTTACAATTGTTCTGGTCATTTTTTTCTGGGTGGAGCTGAGCCTGAGAAACCTCTGGTTGGCCATTGTACTGATGTCACTTTCAGCAAATGGCCTGATGTCTGAACCGGGCATCCCAGTCATTTAGACAAGTCATGTGGAGAAGAGCTAGGCTAATTAAAAAGGGCCTGTAGCCAAGGTTCCATCCCATTCCAAAAGTTTAAGTTCTTCACCAGTTGTGTGTCCGTCCTTGGTTACCGCAGTGGTTGGCACACAGAGGGAATCAGCGGGTACTTCTTGCTCCAGAGAGCTGTGCTGGCCTTCTCTTCTCATGCTCCAGACTCTACATATTGTTGTTTTTGGAGTCTAAGGAGCCATTAATTGTCATTGAAATGTTTGACACAGCTTCCTTCAAATATTTTGCAACAAAGTTGTATTTGTATCTAAACCAAGGTTTGGGAATGGGTACAGGAAGTAAATGTTAGTGCTTACGCAATCACTTTAGGCTGAACCTTAGGCTAGTTCTGACTGCCAAGCTTACCTTTGGGTTTCAGTGTGGTGCGCATGGAAGATTGTCTTCACAGCTCCCAATCATTTGCTTTCCAGAGCTCGCAGTCCAGATGAATAACACTGCAAGACTTTTCTGTAAGAAAGTTCCAGATCCAGTGCTTATCCTAACCCTGTGAACAGGAGAAGAGAGAACACTGATGTCAGAGAATATAGAATAGATAGAAAGAAAATGGGAAAATATGTTACATTAATTGTGCACATTTGTGTTAATAGTTTGTCTGCTATCCTCCTACTATAACCCTCCTCCTTACACACACACATTCTGGCTGTTTACTTAGCTTTTTCAGCCTTAGAATACCAATATCTTCAAGGGAACAGGCTATTTATTTTCAGACTGCCCCTAAGTTGGGGTTTATGTGATTATCTCCCTATGATGAGATTTTGAGAAGAAATGAAACATAAGGGATGGTGAGGTTTCTCATGCACAATTCCAGGAAGTGTATAATGTCACCTTATCCTGTTTTGTTGATATTAATTGTGACCATTCAGTTGTCATGCCTGGCGGGCTTCTCCATTGAAAAGGTTATTTTTTTGTCCTTTGTAACATGGATAATTTTTAAATGATATACTTTTGTGCTATTGTCTTAGTTACTTTTTTATGGCCACGACAAAGCACCATGATCAAGGCAGCTTATAACAGAAAGCATTTCATTCAACTTTCGGTTTTAGAGGGTTAGAGTTCATGACGGCAGAGCAAAGGCATGATCCAGGAACAGCTGGAGCTCTCATGTGGATCCAACAAGGCAGAACACACTGGAAATGGTGTGGGTCCTTTGAAACCTCAAAGCCTGCACACAGTGACATGCTTCCTCCAGCAAGGTCACACCTTCTGATCTTCCTCACACAGCCATGAACTGGGGGCCAAGTATTCAAGATGTCCAAGATTTATGGGACATCTCACTTAAACCACCGCTGTCATTATCTTGTTTTGCATCAAAATTTTATCCAATGGTTTTAGCACCCTCTGATGTGTCCTCTGGAATCATTTGTTCCTGTGCTGGTGGAAGAATCATTAAAAATATTATCTGTGTATCTCTCTGTGGGTATACATGTGCATGTGAGTGCAGGTACCTGTGGAGATCAAAGGCATCTGATCCCCTAGAGTAGGTGATGAAAAGCCACACTGCGTGGGTGCTGGGAACTGAACTCAGGTCTTCTGCAAGAGCAGCAAGTGCTCTTAACCACTGAGCCATCTCTACCATCCCAAGAAACTAATTTTTTGAGTGAGTGAATCTTAAAAAGTAGATGCAGAGTGAAAGCTATCCTTGTTTGTGGCTATAAGGACAGGTTTCAAGTACAGTTAGGAATTATACTGGTCTAGGTAAGTGGAAGCTAGTTCTAAGATCCATGACCTCTATGGTCCTGGGTGGCTGGCTAGGTTTCTAGTTCCAGGCATGGTTTTCTTCCAATTAGACAGTTGTTGGTTACTGCCAAGATATGAGTGCCACTGTTGTACCTTTAGGAAGATATAGGCATGTCATTGCTGTGGTATATAGGCATCACAATTTAGTAGGATGATTATTGTTTGCCCCCTTTGAAGCTTGCACAGCACCTTCTAGTACTATGGAAGCTAGACCACAGGAAGGAGGCTTCAAGCTGGATCCAGCCAGAATCTTCCGAGTTTTGTGTTCAAAGTGTGTGGTGTCTTTAGACCTACCTTCAGCTTCAGGGAGGCAACCACAGGCAGCAGCAGTAGACTTTATTATTTTGGGAGTATTTGGACAACCCTGATTAACAACTGTAAGGGGTTTTTTTCATTCATGACACTGGGGTATTTGTTAGATAGTCTGTGGTTTTTGTGGGGACATTATTAGCCCAAGTGGCATACTTAAACTTTTAATTTTCCTGCATATGGGTATTTTGCCTGTATATATACCTGTGCAGTATATGTGTGATGCCATGGAGGTCAGAAGATGGTGTCAGATCCCCTGAGACTGGAGTTACAGATGGTTGTGTGCAGTTTCTGGGAACTGGACCTGGGCCAGTGCTCTTAACTGCTGAGCTGTGTTTCCAGCTCCCATGGCACTCAGTCTTGTGAAGGTAACCAGAGCTGCAGTGAATTCATGTGAGTTAATTGTTTAATATGCTTTGAGAGAAGTCTTTCTCTACTGTCACAACATATGTTACTGGACTCCGTATCCCCTGTTTTCCTAACCTAATCATTCTTAATATAGTGGTTTTGTTTTGCTTCCATGGTGGGCACTGCATATTTAAATGTGAACTATCAGACGTAAACAACTTCCTGAAATAGTATATATAATGTAACTATCAAGTCCTTAATGTATATTCATCACATATGTGCACAGCTGTCAAATGTTTATTAATGTTTAACTTTCCCGCTAGATTTTATTTACAATTGTCTAAAAATGTTTCTCTCTTTTATGACTAATTGCATTAATTATAATAAGGAGAACATAATGGGATATGAAAATGTAGATGCCTTCTTGGGAGGTTTTATTTTATATGTAACATTATTATCCCCTGAATTAAACAATATTGAAATACAACCTTTCATTTTCCTCCCTCCCTCCCTCCCTCCCTCCCTTCCTCCCTCCCTCCCTCCCTCCCTCCCTTCTTCCCTCTCTCCCTTTCTCCTTCCCTCCCTTCCTTTCACAGGGTCTCAATAAATAGCCCAGGCTGCCCTGGAATTCACTATATAGCCCAGTCTAGGTTTGAACTCCTGACTATCTTTCTGCTTTAACAACACCTGGCTTTTTACTTACTTATTTTGAGACAGGGTCTGTTAGCCCTCCTGGCCTGGGACTCTGCTCCTTTTGCCTGTCTCCTGAGTTCTGGAATTCTAGGCATGTACTTCCACTCCCAGCTGGAATGTCATAACTGTGAGAGTCATGCATAGGTTTATTCTGGCTCATATTTTCTTGCCATGCTCATGGATAAAATGTTTTATAGTGATGGACTCACTCAATTTTGATCACAGCACTTTGAGGTAGGTGCTATTGGGGAAACTAAGGCACATAGAAATGATACTATTTGCCCAAGATGCACTATTTAGTGGGTTTGTGTTTCAAACTCAAACAACCTATGCTCTGAGTTCTATGACTGTGAGATTGGTGGCCAAGAACATAAACATGAGATGTCATCTGCTCCACTTGGAGCCTCACACTCAAAGTGATTGCTACATTGTTCTCACAGAAAAAAAAAAAAAAAAAAAAAAAAAAAAAAGACTCAGACTTGATAATTCTCATGAATGCCTTTGGAAATAGGTTCAAGTTCAGGGGATACATCTTGTTTTATGTTCCTTCCTGGAAAATATAAAATATGCTCAGGCTAAGCTGATCTTATCAGACAGATGTGTTCCAAGATACTAGATGATTTCCGGATGCTGCAAATGTTTATCAGGTCATCTAACTCTTGTATAAAAATACAAGCAAAATCACCCATAAATGTTTATGTTCCACCAAGTGAATTCAGTGTGTGAAGTGGAAGTTCTGGCCCAGACTCCCATATGCTCTCCCACCATAAACCACTTCTGCAAGCTGTCAACAAAGTCCGAGGTGTACACTCCACTGTCTACAGAACTCTCCCCAAGTCAGACCAGTGGGACACTTTTACACAATCGCAGCAGTGTGGCAAGGTTTTAATTATTATTATCATTATTATTACTTTACATACATGCATGTATGTGTGGGTGGGTGTATTGGCGTGTGTCGAGGTCAGTGGTAGACGTCAGGGTGTCCTCAATCATGTTTCTTCATTAGTTCACTTACTTATTTACTGTAGATGTGTTTGTTTGTTTGCTTATTTATTATTTTTAAAATGTATTTGTGTGCGTGTGTACATGCACTCGTGCTATGGTACAACTGTAGGGGTCAGAGGACAACCAACTTGCAATTGTTTTTTTCTTCTATAGTTTGCATTTCAGAGATTGAATTTAGGCTTGGGAGAAAGCAGATTCACCCACTGAGAACCATCTTGCTGGCACTTTAACACTTCAGCTTTTTTTTTTTGTGGGGGGACAAGGTCGTTGAACCAGACACTCGCCATTTTGGCTAGACTGGCTGGGCAATGATCCTCCAGCATCATTGTCTTCCTCCCAGCCTCTGTGATGGGAATGGGGTTACAGGCTACATGCCCACACCCAACTACATGAGAATCTGTCTTTCAGCCTTTTCAACATTACGGAAGTATAATTTATACACACTACGATGCACTGATTTTAAAGGAAGACGTAATTTTTAATCCCAAGGTTTCTTTTTTTTCTTTTTTCTCTCTAGGATCACATCTAACATGGGGACTTGGAAGACAATTTGGTTGATCGCCTCCCTTGCAGCCAGTTTGGGCTTCATTAAATCACAAAGGATTGGTAATATATGAAATTCTTAAACTCCAAATGCTTGCTTGCCGGGGACCTGGTACTAGTGACAATCTTAAAAGGAAATATGATGGGAACATCACAATTAATAAAACAGAATAAATTCTTTGAAAGAGAATTTCCTTGGAATCTGGAAACCCTTAGTGAGGGATGGTTACTTGATTTTTAAAAAACACTTAAACCCAAACAGTAAGACAAATAGATGTATTAAAAGCATTGTGCTTCTGATGTATTACCAGGCTCTAAAAAGCCTGTGTTATAAGGCTTTGTAAGAATTGTGAGGTCTGCTCTGTCTCCATGACAGAGCTGTTCTGAGGGTAATTGTCAACACAAAGTATTTTTGTCTAGTGCTGGTGACACCGCTATAATTTTTATAGTCTTTTAAAATATGTAGTGTATATGCATGTGGATATTTTTGTATGACATACATAGAGGTGTCTTCACATGTGCTTTTGGGTACTTGTGCACACGTGTGTACATGTGGATATTAGACGTGTGATTTTTTCAGTCACTTCCCACTTTATTTTTTTGAGACAGGGTTTTTCACTCAATCCAGAGCTTGATTTGGGTAGACTGGCTGGCCAGCAAGCTCCCTAGTGCTAGGATTACAGGTGTGTACTGCTGTATCCAGCTTCTATATGGGTGCTGAGATGTGAACTCAGGTCCTCACGGTTGCATACACTTTTCTGAGTCATCTCCTCAGCCCATTTGGCAGTTGTTTGAATAGATCATATGGGCTTTTCAAGATGCAAGTCTTGGCAAGGGAACGTTTTTTGAACAGCCTGGAGCCCCACTGAGACACTATTGAGCTTTAAATCTTCAAATGTAGATGCACAGACTGTCTTTTGTTGGTGGTAAACTCTGGAGCACCCCATCATCTTTTCCTTGGCTCTGTCTCCCCTTCTGGTGAACAGAGCTGTAACAGTAAGTCTCGTCACATTTCAAATACCTTCTAAAACTACAAAGAACTAGGAGAGACAGAATGGTGAAAGCATGAGCTACCTCTATGGCGTCTCATGGTAGAACCAATACTTGCTGGAAAAAAAAAATAGGCTATAGCTGGGGGTGTTGCCTTCAACTTGGAAGGACCAGGGAAAACAATCATGGCTGCATTTACTCCTGTGAGAGGCGTGTAGGGGTCAGTGTTCTCTAAAGGAACAGCTGATAGAATGGATATCTATATATCTATATATCTGATATGTCATCTATCTATCTATCTATCTATCTATCTATCTATCTATCTATCTATCTATCCTTCCTTCCTTCCTTCCTTCCTTCTTTCTTTCCTTCCTTCCATCCATCCTTCTATCTATCTATCTATCTATCTATCTATCTATCTATCCATCCATCCATCCATCTATCTTTCTTTTTATCTATCTATTTATCATTAAAATGAGATGTATGAGAGTGGCTTACAGGCTGTGGTCCCAGTGGTCCAACAATGTTGTCTCCTGATGGAACGGCCAAGAATATGGTAGTTTGTACAGTTCATGAGACTGGATGTTTTAGCAATCCCAGTGTGAGGCTGGAGCCCTGGAGGTTCCCAGTGAGCTCCTGGCCTTTGGTCTATGTTGGAATTCCAAAGTAGCTTCTAAATCTCAGGGAGGAATGACTGAGCAATAGGAGAGAAACACTTGACAGTGAGAGTGAGGGCAAGCAGGCAAAAAGCCAGAACCTCCTTCCACACCCTTTTATGTAAGCTGCCACCAGAAGGCATGGCCCAGATTTAGGATGGCTTTTCCCACCTCAATGATCCAATCAAGAAAATCTCTTCACGAGCATGCCCAGCTTCTTGGTTTTTGTTGATTCCAGATGTAATCGGGTTGGAAAGCAAGATTAACCATCACAAGGGCAGAAGCCAATTAGCCATTTCTGGACCAGTCACTGAATTTTTTCTTCCCAATGGAAGAGCCAAAGAGCAAGAAATTCTGTGTGATATCTATCTGCCTTTTGTACAGTCAGACTCCACTTGGCTTTAGAGCCAAGGTCAGGCAAGCTTCTACAAGGCAGATCCCAGGATTCCAGAAGGGACACGGGATTTGATGTCCCTGGATTTTTACCTCTACCCTTCTCTGTTTATGCTTGAATTGGTTCTTTTTTTCTACAGCATGGGCTGATAATTTATTTAACTTTGACGGGTTGGATGTTGGAAGGGCTGAGGTCTATCAAGCTCTGTGAAGGAATGTCTGTGGGGTGTTATGCTGATCAATTTTATGTCAATGTGATACAGGCTACAGTCATTTTGAAAAAAGGAATCTCAATTGAGAAAATGCTCCTACCAGTCTGGCCTGTGGGTAAGACTGTGGTACATTTTCTTGATTGATGGCTAATGTGGGTGAGACCCTCGGGTGAAGGAGATATCTTATTTTGTGTGTTGTCCAATACAGTGGCTACTAGCTGCCTGTGACTATTTGAGCAGTGCATTTTTAGTCTGTTCTGACTATTGGACTATTTGAGTCTGAGAATTCAGTAAAATATAGAATCCCGTTTCTCCTTCATACTAGCCTCATTTCAAGAGCTCAAAGATCACGTGACCGGGGCTACGCTCCAATGCTTATGATGATTTCTAGCTCTGAAATTTCAATTCCTTTCTGTGTTTCCATTATTGTTCAAGATTTCCATCCTTGGGCCAGCAAGATGGCTCGGTGGGTAAAGGCTTTCGCCACCTAGCGATGTGAGCCTGATGACCAGAGTTTGAGCTTTTGAACCCATGCAAAGGGGGAAAGAAACTGACTCTCTGAAATTGTCCTTGACCTCCACATGCATGCAGTGGTACCCGCATACACAGATGATGATGATGATGATGGTGATGGTGACGACAGAGTTCTTTTCTTACAAATGCTGTCTTCTCTCTTCTCCTTACTTTCTTCTTATCACAGACAAAAATGTGAGCAGTTAACTGGAGCTGTTGCAGCAACTAGGGAGCTATGCGTGTCAGCCAGCAAAAGAAGTCTGAGTGTTTTCTAAAAGCACTCACTACTGGTAGAAAGTGGGTTTTATTAAGTGTGCAGGAGGTATGGAGAACCTGGGTGAGGGACTTAACTGAAGGGTCAAATGTCTGAGGACACGGGAGGGTGGCAGATGAGCAAGCATAGCAGATGAGCGTGGGGGTGGGGGAAGAACAATGTGGGCCGCTCACCATCAGACAGCTGCCCAGGACATCTGTGGGAAGGAGGACAGGGCTCTCAACCAGTAGCTGCCCCGTGTGCTTTTTAACTGGAGGTCATTCTCTTTTGAAGTCTGCAGGGAGGCCTCTGTGGGGGATATTGTGTTTCTGGTGCACACCAACATCAACCCCCAGCACGCCCGCAGTGTACGGAACTTCTTGTATGTCTTGGCGAACAGCTTCAATATTAGCAGGGAGACTATCCGTGTGAGTCTGGCCCAGTACAGTGATACGCCTGCTTCTGAATTCCTGCTTTCCACCTACCACCGCAAAGGTGACGTGCTGAGACACATCCAGAGACTTCAGTTTAAGCCTGGAGGCAACAAGATGGGCCGGTCCCTGCAGTTCATTCTAGAGCATCACTTCCAGGAAGAAGCCGGGAGCCGGGCAAGCCAAGGGGTGCCTCAGGTGGCCTTGGTGATAAGCAGTGGACCAGCTGAAGACAACATCCGTGAACCTGCCGAAGCTCTCAGGAGGGCAGGAATCTTGCTATATGCTGTTGGTGTCCGAGACGTAGCTCAGGCTGAGCTCAAGGAAATCGCAAGTAGTCCCAAGGATCAATTCACCTTTTTTGTTCCCAGTTTCTCTGGCCTGCCTGGCCTCACCCAGAAGCTGCGGCAAGGGCTCTGCAGTACTCTAGCAAAGGCAGCTCAACCCACTGAGCACAAGTCTCCAGGTACCCCTTTCTTCTTCCTCATCTGGACATCAAAGGACCCCAGACTTTGTCTTGTACCCCTTACTACTCTCTTATTTATATCAGGCATATTTAACTCAGAGATTAGAATTTCACCAAACAAGATGCGTCTCTGTTTCTCCAACCACTGACCACACATTATCCATCCCGAGAGCCTTGTGATGGTGCCATACACTTCAGGAGTATAAGTCCATTGTTGAATGAAGTACAATTTGCTCCTACAGTGATAGTTTTACTCTGGGTTTAATGGCTCACCTTGGTTGGCCAAGGGGTCCCAGGAGGTGGGATGACCAGGATGTGCCCAGATGTCGGCATGTCGGTGAAGAGCACACATTTTAGAGAAAAGAAAGACCTGGCCCTAGGTCCTAGTTTTTGGCTTCTGGTGTCCTCTTGGACACTTGCCATTTAATCTCCCTGAATCTGAATTTTCTTCCTAGGACATTAGTACCTGTCTCAGAGAGTTGGACATGCTATACAAAACTGTATTGTTAAAGAGCCGGGTGCAGTGGCTACAGAACCAGGGGACCCACGTGCATTCCTATTGCTTTGTCTGTTGGCACTGTGAGAAGACATACCTGTCTTCAATTTTGCTTTGCAAGTGAAAGGATCCAAACTGGTGGAAATTATTCATGTTAGCTACTTAGCTTTATTAGAAAACATACAACTTTGCTTTTTAAAAGCCCTCTCAATGCATTCATTTTATATTTGTGGACACGAATTCAATCATGCATCAAGTTTCCTAAAGCACAAAACTTTAAGTATAGAGAAAGAGATGATTATATATGGTCTCCATCAAAATCCACAAGATGACAGACCTTCATTACTTTGTTATTTTCCTGTAAGAGTATATGAATTTGAAGAAGTGCTAAAACTTTACCCCTCAATGCAGCAGCAATAATGTAGCATTTCAGGGTTTACAAAGACATTTTATGTATATAGTCATAATTTCAACCTGCTTGTTCTTCTAGAGCAGTGGTCCTCAACCTTCCTGATGCTGTGACCCTTTAATACAGCTTCTCATGTTGTGGGGACCCCCCCAACCATAACATTCTTTTATTGCTACTTTATGACTGTAATTTTGCTACTGTTACAAATCATAATGTAAATATCTATGTTTTCTGATGGTCCTAGGTGACCCTGTGAAAGGATCATTTGACCCCCAAAGGAGTCTCCACCCACACATTGAGAACTGCTGATCTATCTCAAAATTGTAAATAAGCAAGATGATTATCAGTATTTTTAAATTTTTTAGAAAAGGAAATGAGGTTAAAGGTGCCACTGATATGAGCTAAAGATTTGGTTCCCAGATCTGTTAGACCCACTGTCTACAGTAGGTATGTTAAGCAGCAGGAGGGGCAGTCAATAAGGCTGGACAGAGACACACAGGAAAGTAAGGAAGAGTGGCACTATGCCAAAAGTTTCACAAAGGCTGATGTTTGCTGACACTGTGTAAACTCGGGAGCAGATGTTTTATCTTGGGGTTGTCTTGACCCTGAATCTAGGCCCAGTAAAGAAACTGGATTTTGTAAAATTGAGAAAAAGATAGTAGTTGGAGGGATGTCTTCCAAGGAGCAATGCTTAGAAATGGTCAAAAGGAACCAGCAGACTCTGGACAGAGTATCCATGTTTGCTTTAGCAGATGATCCTTAAAACACCTGTGAGTATGTAGGGATTGGTGTAAAGATTACAATGGAGCAGATAAAAGTCTCAAAGATTACAATGGAGCAGATAAAAGTCTCAAAGAGGTGGGTGACAAATAGATCACAGGGCCACTCACTGGTAGACCGGCCTCGAGATTTACTAAAGTGACATATTCTAGCTCTTTGACCCTTAGCGCCAGCACATGCCTGGAGATAAGATTTTCACCAGGAGAGACAGGTGGCTTAGTATGATGGAGAGAAGACCACCCCTCTTACCGCATGCTGTTAAAATTTTAAAAAGTTAGCTGTCGATATGAGTCTAGGCATTGTCCAGTGGATTTCAAAGCTGGAGGTAGCAGTAGAGCAGGTCTGAAGCCTTGGAGGACTCGGGGTGAGGGAAAGAACACAGCTCCCGAGCACACTGCCACTGCCCTCTCTGTCACCCTTCAATTTTACTGACTCTAAGTATTTGGAGCGAAACCTCTGAGATGTCATTTCCTACCTTCTTTCTTACAGTTTGCACAGAAGCATCCCTGGCTGATATTGTGTTTTTAGTGGACAGCTCGACTAGCATTGGACCCCAGAACTTCCAGAAAGTAAAGAATTTCCTTCACTCTGTTGTCTTGGGGCTTGACATCAGCAGTGATCAGGTCCAAGTGGGTCTAGTCCAGTATAGTGATGACATCTACCCAGCCTTTCAGCTGAGAGAGTCCTCTCCGAAGAGCATGGTCCTGGACCGGATCCAGAATCTGTCCTATAGCACAGGAGGCACAAACACTGGAAGGGCCCTAGAGTTCATCAGGGCCAACTATTTAACTGAGATGAGTGGCAGCCGGGCCAAGGATGGGGTTCCTCAGATAGTCATCCTGGTGACAGATGGGGAGTCAAATGATGAGGTCCAGGATGCAGCTGACCAGCTGAAAAGAGATGGAGTCTTTGTGTACGTGGTAGGGATCAATGTTCAAGATGTCCAAGAACTGCAAAAAATAGCCAGTGAGCCATTTGAGAAGTTTCTCTTCAACACAGAAAACTTCAGCGTCTTGCAGGAGTTCTCAGGAAGCCTCCTTCAGGCTTTGTGTTCAACAGTGGAGAGACAGATGAAAAGTAAGCCATGTTCAATCTACTACTCCAGATCTACCACTAAATTGTAATGTGTTTCCAAAGGAGAAGAAAGGCTTATTATTATGGGAGTATTTAGGAATGCTCTCAAGAGGAAAGGAAGTTTGATCTTAAATTAACCCATAATTCTTATCCTGTTCAGTCATGTGCCTTGGTACCTTTTCTCAGAGCAGCACAGTTGACCTCTGCATCTGCTCACTTCTCTGTCATCTCTGTGGCACCTCTGCTCTGTTCTTCCTGTTCTCAGAGTTTTCCCCGTCTGGTTGCTCCTCCTACACTTCCCGTCTGCCTTCAGCCAATCAGTGTTTTCATTAAACTGGTAGGTGGGACAATTATTTACAATGTAACATAATCCCACTGTAGCCAGCATTATCCAGGAAGGTGTGAAACCCATATCCACCTCCAAATAAAGTCATTTCCCTTATCTCAGACAGAAGGGCCAGGTGGCTAACTGTGGCACCTATCAGCATATCAAAGCACATGCTAGCCTCTAGGCTGCCTCAGCATCACAAGGACCTGTTATACTTTTCAAAGTCCATGCTATCATCCTACCCCTTTCTACCTGCTTCTCCACCCCAGACTCCCTCCAGCTCAGGAGCTTCCCTCCCCACAGCTACGCATCCTCCTTATAACCCAGTTATTCTCATTATTTCATCTGGATATTCTCACTATGCTGTCTCCATTTTCTATCTATTGCTTTCTCTCCATCTTATGATTCTCTCCTGCTTCCCTAGCGTTGGCCATGGCTAGTCTGCTGGCCATGTTCAGTCTACTTTCTCTGTCTGCTCTGGACTCTGCTAGATGCCTCTGGGTATTTGATCTCTCTTGAGTAAAACAAACAAACAAACAAACAAACAAACAAACAAACAAACAAACAAACAAACAAAAACCCCTTCCCCTTAACCATACCATGCAGTGGTCATATGTCAGTGAGATGAGCACCGAAGCAGCTTCACTTCTCTTCATAGCCTTCACCTTCATGATGGGATAATAATCTCACAGAAGAATGATTTATGAGGGTCAGATGGACAAAGCATGTGAAGAGATGTGGCTCCCGGAGGCCATGCAGTACTGGTTAGCTCCTTATCTTCTCCACAGTGGGAGAAGAGTATGAAGTAGACAGTGAAGAATAAAGTCAGAGAGGAGAAGGGAGAGTTGGAGAAGATGAGGTTGAAGGAGAGAGAGAGAGAGAGAGAGAGAGAGAGAGAGAGAGAGAGAGAGAGAGAGAGAGAGAGAGAGAGACTTGGACAGAGTCCCAAGCAGAGAAGGGGAAAGTCCTGGGTCTACAACATCATGTCAGTATACTACCTGTCCTTGTTATGCCCATGCCCAGCCATCCTTGTACTTCGCTTCTCATAAGAACTTGATTTGATGTATCTTTTCCTCCCACCTCCTCCTTTTACTTCTAGAATCTACCAAGATCTATGCAGATGTGGTCTTTCTTATTGACACCTCACAGGAAACATCACAGGCCAGTTTCCAGTGGATGCAGAACTTCATCTCTAGAATTATTAGCATCCTGGAGGTTGGCATGGACAAGTACCAGATTGGGCTGGCTCAGTATGGCGATCAAGGTTACACCGAGTTTTTGTTTAATACCTACAAGACCCGGAGTGAGATGATCACACACATCCGTGAGCGCTTGGTGCTCCGAGGTGGCTCTCGGAGGACAGGTCGAGCCCTTTGGTTTCTTCATCAGACTTTTTTTCAGGAGGCAGCAGGAAGCCGGTTCTTACAGGGTGTTCCCCAGTATGCGGTGGTCATTACCTCGGGCAAATCTGAGGGTGAGATCCAAGATGCTGCACAGACCCTGAGGAAGAGAGGCATGAACATCATTTCTGTGGGGGTGCAAGATTCTGACAGGACAGAACTGGAGGGGATCGGGTCTCTGGTGTTTCTGTCTGACCTGCAGGGAGAAGACAGGGTCAGACAGCTAATCCAGGATGTGAATGTGGTGATCCAGGGGACTCAAAGGCGTGAGGTCATTGAGGTTGCAAAGGCAGCTGTAGAAGGTAAGCCTTGACCCTTGGCTGCATGAGACACCAGGAAGTCACAATATATAAAGAAAATCTAGGGCCCGAGGGTGTAGTCCAGTTGGTGGAGTCTTGCCTGGCAAGCATAAAGGTCTGGGTTTGATTCCAGCTCCACATAAACTGCAATCACACATGCCCATTGCCTCAACACTCTAGGTACAGAGGCAGGAGGATCCGAAGTTTAAAGTCATGCTTCATTAGTTACCTATTGAGACTCCTATTTTTTAAAGGAGGAAGAGGAGAAGGAAGAGAGAGTTAGGACATTCCTCAGTGTTAGGACACTTGTCCCTGTCGATAAGGAAGAGAAAGGGGACATGGAGTTCCTCCCTTGTCATGTTGTAGTATCCTTGGTTACCACTAATACACTGATGAGCAAATCATCTGTAGTCAGTACTTGGAATAATAACTTTTCCTACAGGACTGGGTCATCTGACCACAGATTTGTTGACCTTACCTGGAGAGCTGAGGTTTAGATGGGGATTATCTAGTTAAGTATGGCTCTGTTTCCGAGGTGAGTCCAGCTACCCTGAACAAATTCTCCCTGTGGCAATTGCAGAGACCCAAGAGAAAATTTCAATTGCATAAATGCTTTTCAGATGCCTGTAGTACCTGCTGACATACTATTAGTCAGAGGAAAGGACATCAGTGGAGGAAGAGCGTGAATATTTCTAGGCTGACCACCAGTCTTTTGTTTGCTTCATTCTGTCGAGTTAGCCGAATATTTGGAGAAAGATTTTTACAAAGCTTTCAGAATTTTATGTTGTCTCTGTTGAAATAGCACAAAGAGGGGAGAAGTGCTTAAATGCAGGTGTTTGGGACCAGGAGTCTTCATAAGGTCGAGAATGAGGAACAGGCCAGCCAGCACCCAGAGCTTTAAGGTCATTACACAAATGGAAGTGTGATCTAGAGTGACTTTATGATGATATCTGTAAATTGAAAGAGATGTGAATACTCCTGTGTGTGCGTGTGTGTACGTGTGTGTATATGTGTGTGTATGTGTGCATGTATGTGTGTGTATGTGTGTATGTGTGTGTGTATATGTGTGTATGCGTGCGTGTATGTGTGTGTATATGTGTGTGTATGTGTGTGAATTTTTGGATTGGCACAAATCTCTTGATGCTCTCTGACATCATGTTAAAAAAAGACTTTCTCTAAATTCTAAAGCATTCAAGTAGAAGTTAGCGCATTGTGACTTAAACACATTATTGTGGCTGATAGACCGCATCACAGTGATGCTCTTGTATGCGAATGTTTTCTTTTTCCTCTGTTCTCATACTGAAACCCCTTGTGTCTTTTCAAGTTCCAGTATGTCCAATTGCCATTCCAGCCGACTTGGTGTTCCTTGTTGAGGAATTTCACAGGGCCAGCCAAGCCAATTTCCAACAAATTGTCCATTTCCTGAAGACCACTGTCCAATCTCTCGACATTCATCCTCATGCTGTGAGAATCAGCCTGGTTTTTTACAGTGAGGAACCACGGCTGGAGTTTTCCCTGGATACATTTCAAAACGCTGCCCAAGTCTTAGACCATTTGGACAAGCTGACCTTCCAAGGACAAAAAGGAAGAGCGAAGGCGGGCGCTGCTCTGGATTTCCTGAGGAATGAAGTTTTCATTCCAGAGAGGGGCAGCCGGTCCAATCAAGGCGTGCATCAGATAGCCGTGATTATCATGGAAAGTCCCTCTCTAGACAACGTGTCTACACCTGCTTCTCACCTCCGCAGGACTGGGGTCACCGTCTATGCAGTAGGCATCCAGCCTGCCTCTGAGAGTAAAGACCTGGACAAGATGTCGTCACACCCTCCATGGAAGCATGCCATCCACCTCGAATCCTTCCTGCAACTCTCCGTGGTGGGAAACAAACTTAAAAATAGGCTCTGCCCTGAGACTGTGGGCAAAATCTATCCTCAGTGGACTTTTACCCCACAAAAAGCACAAGACGGTAGGAGGGCTTGGTGCATTTGTGGTGTGTGTATGTGTGTGTGTGTCCTTCCTTCCTAGTCTTTTCGCACCATGCAAAAAATTGGGTCAACTCATTAAAAAACAAAAACCTCACCTTAGAAAAATCTTAGTTTTGTCTTGGTTTTAAGCAGTGCAGAGGAAATGCAGTTCCTAGCAAGTATCTTACTTTTTGAGAAAGGGCCTCTTGTAACTCAGGCTGGCCACATTCAGTCCGAGTTTACATTGACCTAGAACCCTGATCCTCCTGTGTCTACCACTCAAGGGCTGAGATTGCAGCCCTGTATCGCCAAACCTTGCTTACTATGTAAAAGTTAGATCTGTTTGTCCACTGTGAAGGCCTTTGTGCCTGCTTCTTCATTTTTCTCCCCCCTAACAGTACTTCTTAGATTCACCTTAGAATAATAGATTTAAAATTCAAATCACTGAAATAGAGATAATTGAAGAAATTCAAGCCTGTGATTATATCTTCAGGGGAAAAGTCACTGAAGTTTTATAAAAAATACTCAATGATTTTGATATTTTCTTGATTCATTGTTCAGAGGTCTAGAAATATAAATTACACAAGCAAATTTCAGTCTTTCCCTTTGACCTGTGAGTTTAGTCCCTCTTCATGTTCTGGGAATAAGAAATTTGTTAAAGATAGCTTTCATTTCCTGGTCCATTCCCTGTTTGTATCCTATTGGGCACAAAGGGGAAAAAGAGCCCAACTAATTCACAAATGATATGAAGGGCCTGAGAGCTGACTTCTGTCCCCGGCTGAACAGTGGCTAAGAAGGTACATGAAATCAGGAAAACCATTGCAAAGTCTAGAGTGTAGAGAAAGCTTAGACATTAATAGAAGCTTAGGTGATCTTTACCAGAAATCTGCCTGGATGATTATAATTGTCAGAATATCCACCCGTTATTGATCAATGTGTACACATCACACATACACACACACACACACACACACAGAGGCACACATGCATGCATACAATACATGTATGTGAGCCTTCTAAACACGTGGCGTGTGCAATAGATGTGAATGCACAGTAGTAGCCTAACGCTAAGGAATGTCTTTCCTGACTCTTTTCCCAAACCCTATCTCAATTTGACAAGATTGGCAAAAATGTATGATTCTAGGCAGCACTCAGGGCCCTGGGCGGCTCAGTACATTGATCTGCTGTTGTGGGAGCTGAATGCAGGTCCTCCTCTTTGTACAGTGGTCTTGCTCCTAACCTTCAGGCAGCCATCTGTCTGTCACCTCCCACAGAGGCAAATTGTTTGGCCTGTAGACCGACCATATGTCAACATGAAACCACCACTCTCACCTCAAAGGTGACATAGTCTGTTCTGGAGTCAAATATGAGTGACAATGACACAGTGTCTTAGTTACTGTTCTATTGCTGTGACCAGGGAAACTTTTATAAAAGGAAGCATTTGGTTGGGAGCTTGCTTACAGTTTCAGAGGCTTAGTCCGTGATTCTTATGGCAGGGAGCGTGACAGCACCCAGACCGGCATGGTGCTGGAGCAGTAGCTGAGAGTTTTTACATCCTGATCAACAGGCAATTGGAGGGGGTGGGGGAGGGAGGGGGAGGGGGAAGGGAGAGAGAGAAGGAGGAAGAGAGAGAGGGAGAGAGAGGGAAATGGAGAGGGATGGAAGGAAAGAGGGAGGGAGAGAGAGGGAGGAAGAGAGAGAGAGAAGGAGGAAGACAGAGAGGGAGAGGAAGACAGAGAGGAAGGGAGGGAAGGGAGGAAGGGAGGGAGGGACACACACACAGAGAGAGGCCAATCTTATTCTAACCACCACACACAGGAACAGAGATACCCCAAACTCAGTAAGTTCCCCACGGCTTCCATGAGGCCTCAGCAAAACTGAGTTTGAATTTTTCTGCAGCCAAATCTTCGGTTACCCCTCCTTCCCTACTTGCTATATTCCACTGAACTCTCAAATCTCTACTCCTTCTCAGTGTCCCCAAGGTCAGCCACTCAGAAAAGCCACTGGCATCAAAGTGTTCTTAATCTCCAAGCCATCTCTCCAGCCCTGGTTAAAGCCTTTTGAGTGTATTGACTTGATGGACTACTAGCTTTCAATAACCAGAAGCCTAGAAGTGCCATCGGATACTATCTGTGACCTATGGTCGAGACTTTCTCACTTTGTTTTAATCTGTCTTCTGCATGTTTCCGCCACTGAATTTGAAAAGTGCTATGACTTATGTCTTTGTTCTCTTGCTATTAAAAAATTTTCATCAGACTATTACCATGTTAGAACATGGAGTTTGGGGTCAGTGGCTTTGGGCACACACCTCCTCCTGACATTCTGTTCTAATGGGTTGTGTTGTGGCTTCTTCTCACTGGCCAGATTGCACGCATGTGGAGAAGGCGGATATTTACTTCCTTATTGATGGATCCGGCAGCATCAGACCAACAGACTTCATTGAAATGAAGTTGTTCATGAAAGAGGCGATAAAGATGTTCCACATTGGGCCTGACAGAGTACGATTTGGAGTTGTCCAGTACTCAGACAAAATTGTAAGCCAGTTTTTCCTCAGCCAGTACACCAGCATAGCAGAGTTGAGGACAGCCATCGATGACATCCAGCAGGAAGGAGGTGGTACCACAACCGGTGAAGCCTTGAGCAAAATGGCTCTGGTCTTTGAAGATACTGCCAGAATCAGTGTTGCTCGATACCTCATAGTTATTACTGATGGTCAGTCTTCAGATCCGGTGGCTGAGGCTGCACAGGGGTTGAGGGATATTGGAGTCAACATTTATGCCATTGGAGTACGGGATGCTAATAAAACAGAACTTAAGGAAATAGCGAACAACAAGCTGTTTTTCATATATGAGTTTGACTGCTTGATGGACATCCAACAAGAAGTTATTCGGGACATCTGCTCCTCAGAGAGTAAGAACTAAGAAAATGATCGCATATCAATTATCTGTAATAGATGATTTCATTATATCCCACATGTGTATAATATCACCTCATTATTCTCCCTTGCTCTCTATTCTGCTGAACCCCCTTTTCTTCCTAACTGTCCCCTCCTACTTCCACGTTTTTCCTCCCTTTTTCTTTGTTTCCTTTTGCTCTGTGTGTGACCCAGTAAGCTTCATGAGAGTTGCTATGGGAACATGGGTGAGAGGTTGTTTACAGGAACATGGGCATCTCACCAGGGGCTCTACCACTGTTACAGTAAGAATTTCTTTAATCTTTTAATAGATCTTTACTTATTTGAGTGGTCTTTATTTTCTTGTGTAATTCACTGGCTTGTGAATGAGTTTTGAGCACAGAGTGACAGTGACCTGGAATAAATGAAGCTGGTCAAATTTTATATCTTTATCCCACAGCTGTGTTATTTTGAGACTAATTTGTGCTGAGTTGCTGAGAGTTTGTTGACTGTTCTTCATTTCCCTTAAAAATATTTTTGTATTGTGTAATGCTAGCTTTGATTGTCAACTTGTAATCCACTGGCTCCAGGTTCTAACCAAATGTTCTCTGTGCTCCCCCCACCCCCCCTCAGTCTGTAGAAGCAGGAAAGCTGACATAATCTTCTTGATTGATGGCTCAGAATCCATCGCCCCTAAGGACTTTGGAAAGATGAAGGAACTCATGGAGAGGATGGTGAACCAATCTAATATCGGTACTGATGAAATCCAAATTGGCCTTCTGCAGTTCAGCTCCACTCCCCGGGAAGAATTCAGGCTCAACCAATATGCCTCAAAGGTGGACATGCGCAGAGCCATCTTGAATGTTGAACAAATGAGCGATGGTACCCGCACTGGGAAAGCCTTGAGTTTCGCTCTGCCTTTTTTTGACAGCTCAAGAGGAGGGAGACCCAGTGTTCATCAATATTTGATTGTGATCACCGATGGGGTCTCCCAGGATAGCGTAGCCTCCCCTGCCAGAGCTCTAAGGGACAGAAACATAATTATTTTTGCCATTGGGGTAGGAGAAGCTCAAAGAACCCAGCTTTTGGAGATCGCTAATGACCAGGACAAAGTGTACCATGAAGAAAATTTTGAGTCCCTGCAGAACCTGGAAAAGGAAATTCTTTATGAGGTCTGCAGTCCTCAAGGTGAGTGAGAGAGAATTTGTTAGGTCGGCGAGCTATCTGAAGTGCCATTGGCCCTGTTAACTCTCTGAATAACGTAGAACTGAGATCCTCCTGGCTAGTCTGGGAGTTAATTAGTTCCTATCAGATATCCCTAGGCTATCTCCTGTTTTGTGCTTTGTACTCAGCAGAACTCAGGCCTGTTTCAAGCTGGGGTTAAGGGCTTGCTTAAAATAGAGGCGCTTCCCTGGTTCTTCAATGCTTATACCCCACACCCTAGCTTTGAGGAATCAGTCCAGGGGCCTGAACCTGAAATGGCAGAGCATTTGGCCATTATGTTCCAACTCAAACCCCTAGGATAGCTAACTTTTATTTTTTTCAA
This sequence comes from Phyllotis vaccarum, assembly GCA_033318265.1. Taxonomy (NCBI): domain Eukaryota; kingdom Metazoa; phylum Chordata; class Mammalia; order Rodentia; family Cricetidae; genus Phyllotis; species Phyllotis vaccarum. Next base: position 103,894,629 of record JARWLC010000004.1, read on the forward strand.
ATATGTATTTTTATTTTATGAGTATGTTTTGCTTGCATGTATGTCTGTGCACCACATGTGTATAGTGTCCATGGCAGCCAGAAGAGGATGTCCAATTTCCATTAGGACTGGAGTTACAGGCCATTGTGACCCACCTTGTCGTTGCTGGGAATTTAACTCTGGTCTTCTCCAAGAGTAACTGGTGCTGCTGAACCATCTTTCCTGTTCTGTAGACAATTCCACCCCTTTCCTTCAGCATCAACAGGCTTTGTGAATGCTAAGCAAATTCTCTTCCACTGAACTGCATCCTCAAGGCCGCTGGTCCTACAGTCTGTGTGGTACATTTTGTTTGTTTGTTTATGAGCCAGGTTCTCTTTATGTATTCCTGGCTGCCCCTGAACTTGCTCTGTACACTAGAGTGGCCTCGATCTCCAGAGATCTGCCTGTCTCTGCCTCTTGAATGCTGACATATTAAAGGCACATGTCACTTTGCACAGCCTCTATTGTACCTTTTGATGAAGTATAATTTAGCATGGCAAAGTCATTTTTATACCCCCATCACCCCCTGTCATGCCCCTTCCACTCCTGATGAATCCATTCTTCTTCCTAACAAGTACTTGTGTGTGTATGTGTTTATTGCTGTGTGTGTGTGTGTGTGTGTGTGTGTGTGTGTGTGTGTGTGTATCTGGTATGTGTATCTGGTATGTGTGTGAAACTCTGAGTTGACAAGCCTTGCACAGATAGGGGCTGTTTATTGTAGCAGGGTCAGGAGTCTGTATATCTAACAAGCTACCAAGTACTACTAATCTGTGAATTGTGCTTTGAATAAGGGGAAGTGTAATATAATATGGTGAGACATAACACAGTCACAGAATGGTATAGTTTGGGTAATGTATAGTACAACATGGGAAAGAATTATGTAGAAGGATGCATAACCAAACCATAAATTCTAATATTCCTACAAAAGATTCTATGTATATAGGGGATGATTTTGTTATTTATTTCTAAATGTATATGTTTTTATTTACACATGATTATGTGACCTATTCATTTAATTTTTTTTTTTTTTTTTTTGAGACAGGGCCTCTCACTGTAGCTGTTGCTAGTCTGGAACTCATTGTGTAGCCTGGCAGGCTAGGGACTCATGGGAATTAGCCTGAGCCTGTGAGTGCCATGACAGACATGTGCCACCATGGATGGCATTGTAGCTTTTTAGCACTTTGAGGCTAAAGGTACAAAGGGAAGAAAAATCTCACCTTTTCTTTAGTTGTGTGCCTGTTAACAGGGTCCTGTGACCCGTCAGCCACAGCAGGAGACAGAATGCAGCCTCTGGACACTGGAAGAGCAAGCAATACTAATAAAAATAATTTAATCAGGATGCTTTTTCCAGTGGAAGTACTGCCACACCCGTCTCACGTGATGTGGCTGCGGAGGCACAATCAACATTCCTTCTCAGGTTTCTTGCTGCCTACAGTGCTGTTCTAATGTGGTAGATGGTGTCCATTCATCTGATAGTCTCTTGGGAGGTAGATGCCCTTCTTAGGGCATGCAATTCCTAGGTGAGAAAAGCAGGCTGAGAGTGGCTGCAAACAAAAGGCAAACAGTGGGAGGCAGGGTTTGAATTGCACAACAGTATGGCCTCAAAAGACAGACCAAGCAGTGCCTGGTATGATGGAGCGTGCGCCTTTAATCCCAGCACTCAGGAGAAACAAGCAGAGGTGGAGGCAATCAGGCAAGATCTGTGAATTCTAGGCCAGCTATGGCTTTATAATGAGAATCTCCCCCCCCCCCCCCAAAAAAAAACAGGTCAGGGTCATTTTGGTCCTAGGTCAACCTCAGTTACATACAGGGTTCAAGGATAGCCTGGATACAGGTGACCCTGTCTAATAATAAACAAACATGGAAACCAAACAGGGGCTGGAGAGTTGGCATTTTCAGTAAAGGCTTGCCGTGAAAGCATGCAGACCTGAGTTTTGACCGGAATATAAGTAGGATGGTAATCCTGAGGCTGTAATCTCAGGGCCGAGGAGACATAAACAGGAAGATTTTGGGGGGCTGGCTGACCAGACAGTCTAGCTGAATGAGTGAGCTCTGGGCTCATCCAGACACCTTTGTTTCCAAAAATAAGGTGGTCAAATGCGTGAGGGAGACATCCAGGGTCAATGTCTGGGCCCCTCATTATACACAAAAGCATGTACATATACACACAGAATCATGCACACACACACACACACACTCATGAACTTGTGTATATGTACACATGCAGAACCAGTTCCCCTAACAAACAACAAAAGTTTACAGAAAACAATGAAAGCTCACATGATAATCATTGTGTATGCACACAGTGACTTTCTTTGAGAAATTGGGATCTAAGAGGTGCTTGGCTTTATTGTGTAAGACTCATCTGGGCTCCTGTAATCTATCAAAGCTTTAAAGTCTATTTTGTGAAGAATTAAATGAGTGTCTTTGCTTCTGTTGCTTCGACGTGCCCATCACTTTGCAGTAGCCCAGTGAATTTGGAAATCATCGGAAACGAACACACAGATGCAGTTATTTCAAAGACAGGGGCTTAGGTGTAGCTCAGTGGTAGAGGACACTCACCTAAACCAACCCAAACCAAACCAAAAACAAAGTCACAAAACAAAACAAAAGATGATCGCGCGGGATGCCCCTGTGGAAGCTGAAATTCTCCAGATATCAAAGTCTTGTATTTTCATTCTTTACAGGTGAACTTGAACTTTTTTCCCCCCAATCATTTTGTACCAGGTAGATTAAGATTCTGTTCATTCAGCTTTGCCTTTAGCTCTTTGATGAAATCGGGCTAGACACTTTAATAGATTCAGGAACTAATCAATTACAGAATTCCAAAGTCACAAAGCCGAAAAAAGACCTTGGAGTCTGCCTGCCAAGATCCAGCCCTCTCCCCTGTCAGGAAAGAAAATGGCTCCTTGGGTTTGTCAATTACTGAGTAGAAACAGTTGAGAAGGTTCCAGGGGAAATGTAAGTTAGCAACACAGTGCTCTGCCACACTGATAAAAGTTTTCTTGTATAAGATCGGGTCTAATGTAGAAACAGTATTTACATTCGTGAAACTGCTATTTTTTGAACCTGAACTAGATTTTTAGAAACAAAGCAAAATACAGTTATTTTATATGGAAATGGGAGAAAGACATTTTCCATTACACTAGTTTCAGGAACACACCCGCTAGTGTGGGTCTCATTTTCAGGGGTACAAAAACTCATGGCCCAGCTGGGGGTCTCAGATCTTTGGGAAACATTTTATTGGTGAAGGGTCAACTACATACTTATTGCTCCCTAAATTATATCACCTGATCTTCAGTTTTAATTTTTCTAAATTGGAGTCAAGTATTTCAAGGCGTGTATGTATGCCTTTGTGTGTGGTGTGTCGTGTGTGCCTGTGTGTGTGTCTGTTTGTGTGTGTGTGCCTGTGTGTGTGCCTCTGTGTGTGTGTCTGTTTGTGTGTGTGTGCCTCTGTGTGTGTGTGTACCTCTGTGTGTGTGTGCCTCTGTGTGTCTCTGTGTGTGTGCCTGTGTGTGTGTGTGCCTCTGTGTGTGTGTGTACCTCTGTGTGTGTGTGTACCTCTGTGTGTGTGTGCCTCTGTGTGTGTGTCTCTGTTTGTGTGTGCCTGTGTGTGTGTCTGTTTGTGTGTGTGTGCCTCTGTGTGTGTGTGCTTCTGTGTGTGTGTCTGTTTGTGTGCCTGTGTGTGTGCCTGTGTGTGTGTGTCTGTGTGTGTGTGCCTCTGTGTGTGTGTCTGTTTGTGTGTGTGTGTGCCTGTGTGTGTGTGTGTCTCTGTGTGTGTGTGCCTGTGTGTGTGTCTCTGTGTGTGTGTGCCTCTCTGTGTGTGTGCCTGTGTGTGTGTCTGTTTGTGTGTGTGTGCCTCTGTGTGTGTGTGTAGGAGTGGTTAGAGGACAACTTGCAGCAGTTTGTTCTCCTTCCACTGTGTGGGTCTTGAATTCAGGTTCTCTGTCTTGACAGCAAGCACCTTTACCCACTGAGCCATCCTGCCAGCCTAATGTGGGAAGGTTTAAGGGGAAATGTTCACATGCTCCGCTTGAGCAGCTGTAAGCTATGCATTGCCCCTGCTAAGTAGTTAACAGTGCTGCTCTTTTGTGGTTCTTAAGTTATCCATCCATCTACATTCTAAACTAGATGTTATCTGTGAGCATCAATTTTGCATTCTCAATGGGATTTCATAAATGGGCTTATTATACACTAATTGTAGCCTGAAACACCAGTGGACCTTCAAATTCTAGATTAAGCGTCCCCAGAGAGCCTTACATTTCAGGTAGAAGAAACAGAAAACAGAAGGTACCATTCAGCTCTGACCTTTTCTAAAGTCTGCCACCCCATCCCCCAAAGGCTGCTGTATAGGTAGTAGACAGGAAGAAAACTCCCAGGGTGAAGGGGAGTAATAAGTACTCTGAAAGCCGGAAGAGACTCAAGACTTCCTCATAGGCCACCTCACCTGTCAGTCATCCTATGATGGTGTGTATTAGATCACGGGATAACAGGATGATGTAGCACCCACTCTTAAGGAACCCATTTGGTAGATAAGACTAAGTAAAGCTTTGATGGATACAGGGCATGGTCAGAGGAGGTACATGTTAAAATTGGAGAACTCTTGGAGAAGGGTAAGGCAGGCATTTGGATTGTTACTTAAAGACTTGAATACGTCAACCGGCTACACAGGGAAGGACACTCTAGGCAGAGGGAATAGAATCTGCAGTGACAAAGGCACGGCACAGTCTATTTTGTATCAGCTAGCTTTTTACCATGTAACAACCTCCAAACTTAACCTATCATTGTTCTGGCCTGGACCCTGTGGGAGTTGCCTGGGGGAGTGTTCTTTCTGGCTTGGGTAATGTTCTCTGCAGCTGTAAGTGACAGATACCACTTTTCCACTTTTGAAGGATGCAGCGTGGATCTGTCTGTTGGAATTGATATCTCAACGTCGTCAGAGAGAGTTCAGCAGGAACTGAGAAGGTTGCTGCCAGAGCTGATACAACAGCTGGGCTTGCTTTCTAACATCAGCTGCGACACTCCTGGCCAGTTAGACCTGAGGTTCCGCTACGCAATCCCAGGCTCCCGTGGCCAGCTTGTCTTTGACTCAGGCTTTGAGAAATACAGTGATGAGACCATCCAGAAGTTCTTAGTGCATCAGGGTTCCGTGAACAACCATTTGGATGTAGATTTTCTGCAGTCCCTGGGAGAGACTGCCATCCACCTGTCTTTTGCTAAAGTGAAGGTAATACATGCCTATGACCCAGGCTATGGAGCCTTGGGTTCAGGGTAGGATAAAAAGGCTTTTTGTGAATGAAGCCAATAGAACTAACAAGAGGTGGGTTTTCATTCAACGGGGCACGGACACTCTGTGCTAAACAGGAAGGAGCAAAGACTACAGCCCTTCTGGGAGAATCCTTTACTTAATCTTAGCTGTCTAACTGCCTACTGGTTAGTGATCCAAATCATTCCACAGCATACTTTATCTTTTTGTTTGTTTGCTTGTGACCAGGTTTCTCTATGAAGTCCAGGCTGGCCTTGAACTCCCAGAACTCCACCTGCCTCTGCCATCCCAGTGCTGGGATTAAGGTGTGCCCTAACATAGCTTACCTGCACAGTTCTTTCTTATTACATTCAGAGGATGCTGTAAGGCTCCCCAGATTCTCATGTTCATTACTAGCTACTCAGAGTTAAACTATTATTTTTTTTGATAGCTAGCCCAATCCCACCCATGAAGAGGAGCCCTTTCTGATGCCCCTTCAACAGTATACTTCAGGCCTAACATACTTAGTTTTTCCTCCATCCATAATTCTAACGTCCCCTACTTGCCTTCTCTCCTTTTATTAATGGTATTTTGGTATTTTATGGATGGATAAAGATAGAGGAGACAATTTTTTAAAGTATTTTTAGAAATCAGACTGTCTCAACTCCTTTTTCCCCCCCGAGGGGTGGGGGGGAGGGAGGAGAACTTGAAATGAAAATAGATTAGAAATTTAGTAATAAATGGATAGGTCTGAAGGAATAGGTAAAAGCCTGCCCCCCCCACACACAAGTTCACTTATGTTTTTAAGAATTGTGTCTGGATGGTGGTGGCACACCACACCTTTAATCCTAGCACGCAGGAGGCAGAGGCAGGCAAACGGAGTTTGAGGCCAGCCTGGTCTACAGAGTTCCAGGATAGCCAGGGCTACACAGGGAAACCCTGTTTCGAACCCAACCCACTCCCCCCCAAAAGAAAATTGTACATATTTTAGAATGTACTTCCTCATTCCCTTTTATTCTTTCTTCTTGTTTCCTCTGCTCTTCCTGTTCCCCTCCCCCCCTTTTCCCCACCCCCAGGTCCTTTTAGTGCTTACGGATGGACTTGATGAGGACCTTCAGAACCTGAGGAGAACCGCGGAGCTCCTTCGAGGCAGAGGTAAGTGTGCAGATGCCCTGCACGGACTGACCCCTCCCACCAAGGCCCCTCCTGCCAAGGCTCAGCTCCTGTAAGCCTCAGGTGGGGATGGACTTTAGGAGGCTACCTGCCCTAGTGGGTGGGGCACCGGCCCAGCAGGCGCGGTCCAGTCTCCCCAGTCTAAGTCGGGAGTGTGGAGGCATTTCTCGCTCTGAGCATCCCTGATAACAGAGCTGTTGGGAGAGTTTGTAGATGCCCCTGTACGCCAGTGGCGTCATCTGGTATTTTAGGTTTCCCACAAGTCTCTGTGGTCTTTTCCTTAACCGCTGGAGTCAGCTGGAAGCCAAGCCTTGCTCTTAGCCCCAGCATTCTCTCTAATCTCTCCCTCTGCCCTCCTTCACTTTTAAGGGCCAGGGAGCTGCTCCAGGTGTCATATTTGTGAAATTAGAAGATGCCCATTGCCCAGAGTGGATGCAGCCCCTGTGCAGGCTGCTGGCTGCATTCCAGAGTACACTTGCTGCTCAGCTGGATGTCCTAGTGTAGGACAATTAGTTCATCTGCATAAAGTGACTTTGTGTCACATGAAGCAAATGCAGGATGATCATCCAGTCCTGCTGACTTGTTCAAGCTCCCCTGAGGCAGGATACAAAGGATGGAAGAATTCTGGGGACATGGGGGTGAGGGAGGGTAGGAAAGAGAGGAAGGGAGGTCTCTCACCCTGGAATCCAGCTGGAGCTTCCCACCCACAGAAAACTACATTGGCAACCTCCAGTTTTCCAGGAATCTCAGCAGAAACCCCATTTACAGGGGCAGGACAGGACATGTGCCGAATCCGTTGGGCAAACCGGCAAACCGGCAAACTGATGGACCTGGTTATATAGGATTTTTCAGATTCTAATTCCAATGATGCCATCTGCAGAGACACCTCAGTTATTTATCTCACTTATCAAGAGAAGTGGGGGGGGGGGAAAGGAAGATGTTTCTTAGCAATCTTTTGAGATATAACTTGAGAACCACTAAAACGTACATAAAGCTAAAGCTCAGATAATTCATTCTTGTTCTGTCAGAGAAGCCTGTGCCCGTACTTGGGTCCATCTTACCTGATACTCTTTCTTGGGGGGATCCCACCCCATGGTGGACACATCTTTCTTTTAATCCTTATGGTTAAGCTGTATTGAGATATCTTTAATAAAATCTTCAGCTCTGCTTCATAAACAGGCTAGTCCTGCAATTTTTCCGTGTTAACAACACGAACCCTTGTTTGGTCTTGATTTATTTTAACAAAAATGAGGTCTGAGACAGTGGTGGAGTGGGTGACCATCTGGGGCCAAGACAGAGACAGGCGGTTCAGTAAATAGCCCCCTTTGATATTTTGGAGGACTCTCCGGACTCCTGCTCATTGGCCTGGAAGGCGCGCAGAAGTTAGAAGAGCTGCAGGATCTGGAGTTTGGCAGAGGCTTCTCATACTGGCAGCCTCTGAGCGTCCATCTGCCCTCCCTTCCAAGCATCTTACTGAGGCAACTTGTGAGTCCTCTCAAAGTGTCCTTTGCCTGGTCGCAATGATGCTAATGACTTTGAAAAACTTTAGGGCTGTGGTGATGGTGGGAATTTTGCCTGTCTAGTGTGCAGTGTGATCCAGGATGACGTAGAAGGAAAACAGCACATAACACAGGTTCTGTGTTTCAGGACACAGTTGTGGAGAGGACATGCTGTCACGTGTATGCCAAGTGTTATGGAGAGGAGGGCCTCAGAGGTGACCCTGGGAGTCTTGGGAGGGAGGTAAGAATTTCTGGAGGAGGAAGAAGAGACACTTGGTACCCAACGCACACCAAGGTTGACATCGTCGCAGCCTTCCTTCCAACTTCACAGTTGTAACAACTTTGAGGACCTCGCTATTTTACATATGTGCTCTTGACGTCCTGAGAGTAGACAGCACTCTCCCCTAACTGTACAGTATGAAAAGGCATTCGAGAGCCGAGCTCCTGTGTTTACCTGACACCACCATAGTCTATTCTTTCTATCACATGATATTTCCTTTTTATGTTGATTTAAAATCATTTTATAAATTTTTGTTGCATTTATTTGTGTGCATGTATATGTACATGTGAAAGCATAGATTTATCATTACAAAGCTTTATCTCAGGGAAAGACCATCTAGTGGCTTGGGGCAGGGCCCAGGTCTAAGAAGAATCTAGGAAAAAAAATCTCAGGAACGCGCCTGACAGCCAATAGAGTCAAAACTTGGTTTTGTGCCAAAAGTTTAACTAATAGTTTCTAAGAATTACTCTACTCCAGACTCCTTTACCCAATCCTGAAATGCCAAGATGTGTAACATCCCACATATGTATTCTTTTCTTTAAAAACCCTCTCACCCTGAGGCCTGAATTCCTGCACTGCTGTGTTGGAACATAGAGTTTCAGCCTGGGTTCCAACCTGTCCAGGTTCAAACCTGTCCAAAAGAATAAACTGACCCTCATGTGTTTATATCCAGCCCCCTGGTGGTCTTTATGGGTTTCAAGACACGGGTTCAACATACACACATGCTCACGTGTTCATGTGGGTTCAGAGGAGAGTTTTTGAGAGTCAGTTTTATCTTTCTGTGATGTGAGTCCCAGGGACCAAATTCAGGTATACATTTTTGTTTGCTTTTTCTTTTTTGAGCAAGGGTTTGGCCTAGAGCTTGCTCTGTTCTGTACACCATGTTCTTCTACACTGGCCTTGAACTTACATAGGTCTGCCTGCCTATTCCTCTGAAGTGCTGGGCTTAAAGGGTGTGCACCATGCCTAGCCCAGGTCATCTGTCTTGATGGTGAGTACTTTTAATGGCTGGGCCATCTTGCTGGCCAAGATGTTTTATATTTTTTATTTGTATGCGTGGGTGTGTGTGGAGGCCATAGATCAACATCTGGAATCTCCCTCAGGCGCAGCTGTCTACTGTAATTTTTGAGACTGTCTTTTTCTGAACTTGGAGCTTACCCATTTGGTGAGGCTAGCCGACTGGCCAGCAAGCGGTAGGATCCCTCCCATCTGTCTCCACCTTCTCAGTGCAGAGATTACAGGCACATGCTGTCACACCCAGCTGTGTGGGTGCTGAGGCTCAAAGTCAGGCCCTCATGCTTATGGGCCAAGTACTTCACCTTCTGAGCCATCTCCAAGTTCCCCCTTACTTTTAACGGACAGTTGTGATCATAGATCCTTCTTATAGGTAAATATTACCAAAACTTTGAGCAAAGAGACAGTCATTGGCTTCAAGCAGCAGTTGGTTTTCATCTTTGTTAAATTAACTCTGACTTCACCGACAGGAAAATTAGTATTTAACACTTCAAAGGGAGAACAGCTCACAGAAATGTTCCGTAGGTATTCGGGGCTGGCCAGGTCCCATCCAGGAGCCAAAGTTTTGTGACAGGTGTATATCCTCAAATGCCAGTTAGGACAAACCTCCCAACATTGATACTGTCCTTGAACGCTCTAGAAAGCTAGACTATGGTGGCACACACCTGCAATTTTCCTCAGCTCACTACCTGGCTGGAATGAGTTATTATTATTTTTTTTAAATCTAAAGATTTAATTTTAGTTTTACTCATCTGTATGTACCCGTGCCTAAATATGGGAATATGCAAACAAGTACTGGTACCTGTGGAGGAGAAGGCATCTGATCCCTTCAGTTGTGGGTGTTGGGAACTGAACTTGGGTCTTAGATAAGAGCAACCTGTTCTCTTAGCTGTGGAACTGTCTCTTCCGCCTCTGGCCTGAGTTCTGAATGGCTTTGCAGATCAGTCCTATCAGTATCAAACAGTGCCAAGTATTCAACGGTTTTTGTCTGTTTGTTTTTTTGCTGTGTTTTGTTTTGAGATAAGGCTCTGCTGTGGTCCAGTCTGGCCTTGAACTTCCTATGTAGCTGAATATGACCGAGATGTTTGGATCCTTCTGGCTTCAGTTCCCAAGTAGTAGGATCAGAGGCATGTGCTCCCGAGTTTAGTTTATGTGGTGTTGGGAACGGAACACACGGTTTCAGGCATGCCAAGTAAGCCCTCTGCCAACAGAGCCACATGCCTAGCTCTATAAGAACTTAGAAAAAGAAATTAAAGTTAGGCCTTAGTGACAGGTTTGTCTCTCTCATGTTTTTTTAGTGTTAGACTAGAGGATTGAGTTTGGGAACCCCATACTGTGTGTGGCAACTAAGTGGCCACATCTCGAATGCCAGCAACTTGGGGGGAGGGTTGGGGTTGGAAAATGCTGACTTCCTTCTTCATAGACTCAAGTAGTGCTTAGTTGTATTGAATTTTACAGATAAGACGTGTCTCACTGGTAGGTAGATTTTAGACTCAATAAACAAATCTACTGTTCAAATGGCAAGCCAACATTCCTTGGGATGACATAGTTTACATACTTGAAGCTGAAAAAAAAGAAAAGAACTAAACAGTTGAGTCATAAATAAACCATAACTACTCAGAGGCAGGATCTTCACAGATTGTATTCAACAGGGCAAAGGCCCGTTTAGGAATAACACTTAAAACCACAAACTTGAAAGTGGTCTCCTTTTGGTTTTCATGACAGAATGGCTTAAAAATATTTTGGAATCATAGCAGTAATCTGATGAACTAAACAAATAAATGTTCATATTCTCCCTGTAAATGTCCATTTCTGTGTACCGCCTCCAGTATGGATTTTTCAATAATGCATGGACCTAATGAGACAAGGCTATCTCATAGTAGCAATTACCATTTTTTTTTGGTATAGATTTGAGAAATGTTGACGAATCCAGAGTCCAAGTTACTTATTTGAGTTTCTTGTCTTCTCAGGGAGAGAGGGGTCTGGACGGGCTTCCTGGCCATCCTGGTGAAGAGGGTGACCATGTGAGTACAGCATCTTTTCTTTGCTCCTCTTCCTTTCTCATCCCCTGTCTTACTTGATAGCCATAAGCTAAATTGAGGTGATTTGTTATGATTATTGAGCCACCCATGATTATGAATGGTGTGAGTCGAAGAGAGTCCAAGTCCATCTTTACTACAGAATGCAACCATTCAGTTTTCTCAGGTACTATGGGTTCTGGAGTTACGGTGAACCACTGAAGGTGTGCATAAGACCCTGGATACCTCACCTCACCCTAGGATGTGCTGCGTGAGAAGTATACAGCATTTGCTTGTCAGTGAGACAAAAGTATATTATGGAGAAAACTGTGGGGTAGGAGAGCAGAATGTGCTAGAAACCATTTTATTTCATCTCAGAAATACCAGGAGGATTTAAGAATTCCATTGTTTTCAGGTGATTTTTTAAACATTCCTTTGTCCCATGAGCCTGCTTTAGAGTTATTTGCATGTAGACCACTGATTCTTGAGCTTTCGGGTCTCAAGACTGTTGAGTGTTCTGCATTGCATGGGTCAACTGAAGAAAGCGGGACACTTCAAGGTGAATTTTAGCTCTCTGCAGCATGGGAGGAACAGTTTTGAGGAACTGTACCGTGAATAGCCACCCAGATGCATATTTGATAGTTACATAAAAGTTGTTTTTTGAGTAAAAACAAGTTCCTAATACCAAAGCCCCCGATCCAATATTTATGTTTTCTGAAGGAAAACACGACACCCCTGCAAGCTTAGTCCTTATTGTGTTCTGTCTGCAGTACCTAGGAATTCCAGATGCTCCAGGTGTGCCAGGGTCTTGTGACCAAAGTCAAAGACTGAAACGCTTTAGAAAAGCAACTTAATAGAAATCAAAAAATCATCACTGTTTTCCGCAATGATTTCTTCTAAGTATTTCTAGAAAGCAACTGTTCATTCTGACTTTTACCACAGTGTTGTTGGTTATTTTTATTCTTTTCTATTTTGGGGGGCCACCACTCAGCTCCCAAATAAATTATACATGGAAGCCTATTCTTTCCTTTTTTTTTTTTTTTTTTTAAAAAATAAAAGTCTTTTTTTCCCCATGTATCCCCTGCTCCCCTCCCTTCCCTCTTCCCAATCCCTCCCAGTCAGCCTTCAGTCTCCTGCCATCCCCTCCCCCAAAAGGGCAAGAAGTCCCTAGGTGGGTCAGCTCAGCATGGCACATCCACTCCAGGCAAGTCTGATTTCCTCATCTCGATATTAAGACCGGGTTAGGTGCTCGGAATGGGCTCCAAGGTGCCAGCCCATGCACAGGAACACAGTGTGATCCCACCCCTCGAGGCTCCACATACTGCCCATGCCAATCGACAGTTGCCTACCCTTGGAGGGCCTAGCTCCTTTCCTGATGGATCTCCAGTTGCTGTTCTTGATTCAGTGAGCTCCCCAGAGCTCCAGCTAGCCATCACCGTGGGAATTTTGCTCATAATCCCTGTCCCCTTGCTGATACAGACCCTCCTCCTCAGCTCTGAACTGGACCAGGAGCTCTGCCCAGTGCTCAGCCACGGATCTCTGCCTCCACTTCTACTCTTTGTTGGATGTAGGTTCTGCGCAGACACTTAGGATGGTTATTTGATTATAGGGGAGTCCTGTTTAGGTACCCCCTCCACTATTGATTGGACATCGTGTGAGTTTTTAGAGGTTTCCCTAGCACCCAGTCTCTTTCCAATCCCACATTGGCTTCCTCTATTGAGATATCTATCTCTTTTTTTTCTACCTCTTTGCTTCTCTCACTCAACCATCTTCTCTCGTGATTTGTTCCCACCTCTTTTTGGTTGCAGCCCATTATGATCCCAATTAACTAAAGTGATCTTCTCTATTTTCTCTTCCTAGGGGAATCTCTGGATGTCTTTCTTAAGTTCCTTCTGATCTTAAGCTGTTCAGGGGTTGTGGCTTGCAGCTTGGGTATCCTTTGCTTTTGTCTAAGGTCCACTTATGAGTGAGTACATCCCACGCCTATCTTTGATACCTAGCTTAGGAGGATATTCTCCAAATCCATCCATTTGCCTGCAAATTTTTAGGATGTCATTTTTCTTTGTAGGCTTTCTGTGACTTTTGTTGTTGTTGAACTCTGACTTTAGACCATGGTGGTCTGATAAGATACAAGGGGTTATTCCCATTTTTTTTTTTTTGTATCTAGTGATGTTTGCTTTATGACCTAGTATGTGGTCAGTTTTAGATAAAGTTCCATGGGGTGCTGAGAAATATGTATATTCCTTTGTGTTTAGGTGGAAGGTTCTGTATATATCTATTAAGTCCATTTGGGTCTTAACATCTGTTAAATCTCTTATTTTTCTGTTGAGTTTCTGTCTGGCTGACCTATCCAAGGGTGAAAGTGGGGTATTGAAGTCTCCCCACTATTAGTGTGTGGGGTTTGATGTGAAGTTTAGTTGATTTAAGCTTTAGTAGTGTTTCTTTTACATATGTAGGTGCCCTTGTATTGGGGACATAAATATTCAGGACTGAGACTTCATCTTGGTGGATTTTTCCCAAGATGAATAATAATGTCCATCCTGGTCTCTTTTGATTGATTTTACTTTGAAGTGTATTTTGTTAGATGTTAGGATAGATACACCAGCTTGTTTCTTAGGACCATTTGACTGGAAAGTCTTTTCCCAACCCTTTACTCTGTGCCTGTGTCTGTCTTTAAAGTTAAGGTGTGTTTCTTATATGCAGCAGAAGGATGCCTCCTGTTTGTGTATCCATCATTTTAGGATGTGTCTTTTTATAGGTGAACTGAGTCCATTGATATTCAGGGATACTAATGACCAATGATTGCCATTTCCTGTTTTTTTGGTGGTATTATGTGTGCACTTTCCTTCTTTGGGTTTTTCTTCTGTGGGATTATTGATTGCTTGTGGTTTCATGCGTGTATCTGGTTTCTTTAGCCTGGAGTTTTCCCCTCTAGTCCTTTGTGTAGGGCTGGATTTGTGGATAGGTATTGTTTAAATCTGGTTTTGTTGTGAAATATCTTATTTACTCCATCTATGGTTATTGATAGTTTTGCTGGGTATAGTAGTCTGGGTTGGCAGCCATGCTCTTTTAGTATCTGTATAACATCTGACCAGGACCTTCTTGCTTTCATTGTTTCCATTGAATAGTCTGGTTGTATGCTGATGGGTCTGCCTTTATAGGTAATTTGGCCTTTTTCCTTTGTAGCTCTTAATATTTTTTCTTTGTTCTGCAGGTTTAGTGGCTTGGTTATGTGTCGAGCAGAATTTTTTTTTTTGGGGGTGTCTAGTCTATGGGTGTTCTGTAAGCTTCTTATATCTTTATAGGCATTTCCTTCTTTAGTTGGGAAAGTTTTCTTCTATGATTTTGTTTAATATATTTTCTGTGCCTTTGAGCTGGTATCTATCTTCTCCTTCTACGATTCCAATTATTCTCAGGTTTGGTCTTTTTATGGTGTCCCAAATTTTGTGGACATCTTGGATGATTTTTTGGTTTTAGTGTTTTCTTTAACTGATGCATCTATTTCCACTATTGAATCTTCCACTCCAGAGATTCTCTCTTCCATCTCTTGCATTCTGTTGTTTATGCTTCCATTTGTAGTTCTGGATCATTTGCTTCAGGTTTTCTATTTCCAGCTTTGCCCCAGTTTGTGCCTTCTTCAGTTTGCTTCTATTTTAATTTTTAATTCCTAGAATTTTTCTTTCACCTGTTAGTTTTCTTTTTCTTTGCTTTCTTTATTTTCTTTCAGGGATTTGTTAATCTCTTCCACTCTTTTCTTTGTATTTTCTTCTATTTCTTTAAGAGAGTTTTTTAATATCCTCTTTTAAAGCTTCTATTATCTTCATGAAGTTGTTGTTAATGTCATTTTCTTCTGTTTCCTCTTCATTCTTATGCTCAGGTCTTGATGTTGTAGAACCACCAGCTTCTTCTGCTGTTGTCATGTTGTTCTTTATATTCTTATATGTATTCTTGCACTGGCGTCTGCCCATTGTTTCCTTGGTTCACTCTTAGTTAGCTCTTGGTCAGCTCTTAGTTGTGGGTCCCAGGAACTGTGTCTCTCCAGTAATTGCAGGGGCTGCTCTTAATTGGCTCTTAGTTGACTATAGGCCAAGGAGCTGTGCATCTCCAGTTGTCACAGGGGTTGTTCTTAGCCATGTCTTAGTTGGCGCTTAGTCAGCTCTTAGTCAGCTGTGGACCAGGGCTGCAGGGTCTCCAGTTATTGATGTGTGATCATGCAGATTGAGGTTTGGGTGGGGTTTGATCTGTGGGGTGTCCCTCCAGCTGTGTTTTGCTGTGGACTGGGCTTGGGGGAAGTCTCCCAGCATTCTTTGGTTTGAGGTGGAGCTGGGTGTGGCTGGGGTTCTGGGGGCTGTGTCCTTGGGCTGGGGTTCAGAGACCATGGTCTCTGATTGGCCTTGGGGTCAGGGTGCCACTCACCTCTTAGTCAGCTGTGGACCAGGAGGTGGAAGCGTATTCTTAATCATACATGCCTGGCCTTAGCTTGGCTTGTTTCTTGCCAGTTTTACTTAACTTATCTCATTTACCTTTTGCCTCTGGGCTTTTTACCTTTCTTTCTACTTTTGTATATTTTGCTCTTATTACGTGGCTGGCTGGGTGTCTGAGTGACTGGTCCCTAGCATCCTCCTCTCCTCTCAGATTTCTCCTTTTATTAATTCTCTTTGCTTGCCATTTCTGCCTGTTTCTCTCTCCTGTTTTGCTATTGGCGGTTCAGCTCTTTATTAGACCATCTAGTGTTTTAGACAAGCAAAGTAACACAGCTTTACAGAGTTAAACAAATGCAACATAAACAAAAGCAACACATCTTAAAAACAATATTCGATAACACCCTAGATATAGTGAAAACAACTATTTTATTCCGATCTTTATCCTAGTTACAATGATTCTACTGGAGTTCTATTACAAAGGTATTTTCCTACTCTTTATCACTTCAGCTTTATTGAGATTTAATTGACAAATGGAATCGCATTCCCAAGGGCGTATAACCTTGATTCCATATATGTACATGTTGTAAAATCATCATACAACGTAGGCCATTGGCAGCTTGGCCACATTTCAGTCAACACTTTTTCTGGCATGTGGTAAGGACATTCAGGTTCAATCTCCTTAGAGAATTTTAAGTAGCTAATGCAGTGCTGTTAACTGTAGCTGTCATGTTGTGTATTAGAGCTTAAAATCTTACTTAAAATCGAGTTTACACCTTCTCACCAATGGCTCTCCATTCTCTCATCCTTTGGTCTCTATGTTCTTAACAATTACTGAGGATCTCAAAGACTTTGAGATATCAAGCCAAAGGTATAGGCAAACCATGTTGATGTGGGGACAGCCAAGAGAGTGCTCTTGTTGAAGGGAGCCTATCTGAGATTCTCCCAAGGTAATTTGCCTTTGATTTAGCACTTTTAGTCTGTAAAGGAGACAGGGACAATGTACTTTTTTTTTTTTTTTTTTTTTTTTTTTTTTTTTTTTTTTTTTTTTTTTTTTTTTGTAATTGCTTCCATCTGAAACTGGGATGTTGGTTGTCAGGGCCATGGAAGGCTGAAAGGCTAGTCAAAGGCTGGGCATTTGGGCATTTATCAGAAGCATCTGATTAGCTTATCCAGGTAAAGGATGGAGAACATACATATTGGCTGGGCTGGTTCACATCAGCTTTCAGCAAGTCCACCAGTTTGCAGTCTGCAGGTGCTCCCTGAATGGTGTTTGCTAAATCTGCTGAGGCAAATATAGACTAAGGACAAATGTTAAAATTTAGGAGCTTAGGGGCTGGAGAGATGGCTCAGAGGTTAAGAGCATGGCTGTTCTGCCTGTGCCTTGAGTTTAATATTTAGCAACCATATGGTGGCTCACAACCATCTATAATGAACTCTGGTGTCTTCTTCTGGCTGCAGGCATGCATACAAGCAGAACATTGTAGTAGTGGGGTTTCTTGGTCCCAGGCGGCCAGAGGTCAGAGACCCACAGACCTGCCGCCTGAGACTGCTTAGCTGCCCAGCGCCCAGGCCCCCCAAAATGACTCAGACGCTTATATTAACTTTATGCTGTTTGGTCTATGGCTCAGGCACATTGCTAACTAGCTCTTACATCTTAAATCAACCCATTTCTATTAATCTGTCTGCCACGTGGCCCGTGGCTCACCTGTGCTCCTTATATGTTGTTCCTTTGGGCTTCTGCTCGGTCTGCCTGACTCTGCCCTGCTTCTCCTACCTATGCTCTGATTTCTCCTCCTACTTCTTCTATGGTGCCTGTCATGACCCAAAACAGCTCCTTTATTTAAAGATTGATATTCACAGCATACAGAAAGGCATTCCCACATCAGAACATGGTATACATAATAAATATTTTTTTTTTAAATTAAGGAGCTTAAAAGAAAACCTTATATTTGGAATTTTACTCATCTGGAGTCTGACCTGTGATAGGTGGACTCAAACCTACGACCTTTGACTCCCTGAAGCTTACATGAATTTTTAGTTTACAAACAGAGATAACAGTTCTAGATATATTAGTATTTCCATTGTACTGAAATCTACAAGTGTTGAAAAAAACCAGTCAATAAGTATCTATAAAACAGCTGAAAACCTACTCAAACCCTGGAAACATAGCAAAAGCTATGGCTTTGGGTTAGCCTGGTGAAATGTATCTTTAGGTCTCTATTTAGAAGACAACCAAAGGAAATCTAAGGTCTTGAGCTTGTGACTGAATAGTGAGTAGTAAGTAGTCAGTGCTTTACAGTTTATCTGGACTCTTCTGACCAATGTAAAACTTCTATATTCTGGAAATCTTAGTATAACACCATACCTTTATAGCTTGTATTTATATAACATAAATTATTTTCTGAGACCTTTATAACTTAAGTTTTTACTTCCTTAGGCCTTGCATGGACTTTGAACTATTTTTTTTTATTTCATTTACCAGAGACATGGGTAATATGAAATCTGTAGCAAGGCAAACATGTTTGTCTTTTTTTAACAAGAGATCTAGTAGCTTCTTTTTTAAAAGAGATAAGCCTCGCTTTTTAAAAAGACTTAAGTATTTATTATGTATACAGTGTTCTGCCTTCATGTACACCTGCACACCAGAAGAGGGCACCAGATATCATTAGAGATGGTTGTGAGCCACCATGTTGTTGCAGGTCTTCTGGAAGAGCAGCCAGTGCTCTTAACCTCAGAGCCATCTCTCCAACCCAAGAGAAACCAGTAGCTTTAATTAACTATGAATTGACTCATGAACTAACAAGGTGGCTGTAGCCTTGAGGGAAGGAGCCGATTGTCTGCTGTCGCCCAGCTGACAAAGTTGCAGTTAGAGCTGAGCCGGCAGTGTCAGAGATCTGAGAAGGATTAACACAAAGAGACTGGTCCATAGTCCTCTACCCAGACAGCAGGCCCAGAAGATGAGAGGCTTTTCTGTGGAGAAGGAACATGGTGTGTGCGTGGGGGGGCTGACCTCATTTTGTCTCGGCGAAGTGTGGCGATCAACTCTTAGCAGCTTGGGCTAACTCCTGGTGGCAGATGAGGCACTTGGGCACTCTTGCCCAGTTAGAGCTACCATGGTCCGGGTAGAGTTGCCTGTTGCTGTGCCCATTGTCTTCTTAAAATCCTCAGGGTCACTCTAGGATCTGAGAGTCTCTGTCTTATAAGCTTTACTATCTTAAATGCCATATTCAGCAAATCCCTGACAGTTTGAGGGCCTTAGCCAGACAACCCTTGCTTGTCTTCAATTGTTTTAGGCTGTACCTTAAAAACACATACAAGGATAAATAAAGGTTTTCTTGTACTCGACTATAAGTACATGGCAGAAAGAATAGTTTTGAACATCTCAAGGCTTAATCACCTTTAACAATTTATAATAAATGAACCTTAAAAATGTCAATTTCTGAATTGAGGCTTTTTTTAGTATCAAGATAAGACTTTTAACTTATAAACAGAGTCTATAAAGAGACTGGGAACTTTCCTGTTCCTTACATACTATATTACTATAGAATATAACTATTTCTTATATGACTTGGTTTACCCAAATAGCTACAGTTAAACAATTAGCAAAAACAAAAAGTTTAGACACATGTCTTTAAACCAGTTTTTGTTAGCTTGAATAAACTTTCAGAGAGACATTCTTTAAGACAGTGGTTTTCAACTATTTTTTGGGGGTGCATTGTTGGTACAAACATCTGATATGCAGGCAACCTTAGGCTACTCCTGTTGGGGTCTTTTGACCGCCCCAAAGGGTTGCAAAATTGAGAAACTGCCCCAGGTTCTTTGCTAGATGGTTTAAGGTCACCATCTTATTATATTATAAGATAGGAATATCTCAGTTTCTGCTGCCTAGTACTACAGCCCTAACTTTAGTTGGGAGGTGATTACCCTGGGAATTTGGGATTTCAATAGAGTCTTGAGCTTTTCTCAGGGTGAGCCTTTAAGCATAAAAATCATGTTTTGGGTTTCAAAGATTTTAATAAATCACCACATAATCGGGTCACTCATCAATTAGGGCTGCAGGACAAGGTACTCAGGAACCTTGTTTCTCCTGGCAGCTCCAAGTAGGGGCAGAAGTGGGCTTTATAAGCACAAAAATCACAAACATTTGGTACTAAGGTACGGTTACAATTTTCACTGCTCAGGAATCAAAGATTAGGGACTTTCCTTGAGTATCCAATCATTGTCTGTCAATTGGTATACCATGCAAGCTTTTCAGTCCAACCAATCAGATTCATCTGTTCTTTCTGTTATTAGGAACAGCCATGGTGTTTTAGAGAACTAAAGATATGTAATGGCTATTTCTATTATTCAAGGAAGAGGTTGGTCAGTCATTGGAAAGTTCTCAGCTCCCCTAGGGCTTGGGAACCTGAATTTTATTTCACCTTGCAGGTAAAATGGAGGGTGAAGTCAAAATGGCAGGAGTTAGGCCAAGGTGCCTTTGCCTGCCCCCTTCAGTGTAATTGGGAAAAATGTTCTTTGTGAACTACACTACATACAAGTATAGATATTTTCTTTTCTTTGTTTTTTTTTTAAAGTATTTTATTCATATCAGTGTTTTGTTTGCATGTGTTTCTCAGTACTACAAATGTGCCTGGTATCCTTAAAGCCAGAAAAGGGTGTAAGAGTCCCTGGAACTGGAGTTATAGACAGTTGTGAACTGCCATGTGGGTGTGGAGAACTGAAGCTGGGTCTCTGGAGGAGCAGCCAGTGCTCTTAACCACTGAGCCATCCATCCTGCCTTTCTAGCGGTCGTTCTGAACGCTTACACTGAATTCAGAAGATAATCATAAATGAAAGAAAAAGTGTAGCTGTCAAGACATGTGCAAACCAATCTACTTTGCAGTTTTGGGAAAATTGCTCAACCCTCCTTCTCTTCCTCTTCCTCTCGCTCAGGAAGCACAGCCACACCGAACACGAGCTTTTGCTATTTCACTTAGAAATAGCGAAAATATTCCTTCTAATTTTTTTTTTTGATATTTAAAATGTTCCGTGATATCTTTTCTACCCTCAGCGAGGGTTAGTGAGCAAGCATGTATGTGTCACATGGAGGTCACTATTGGGAGTGGGTTCTCTTCTTTCATCTTGTCGAGGCCAGATCTGTCTTGTTTGTGTGGGGCCTGCTTAAGCCGACTGGCCTGGGAGCTTCCAGACAATTCTGTCTCAGCCTTCACTCTAGGACCCTCCCACAGCCTCTGGCTCTTCACATGGGCACAGGGGACTCAGATCATCAGACTGCACATCAGGTTCTCTTGCCCACCGACTCATCTCTTGGAAGGATGTCCAGGCTCTTTTACCTTTAATGCAATTTCTTACAAGAGAAGATTTTTTTTTTTTTTTTTTTTTTTTTTTTTTTTTTTTTTTTTTACCATGTTCTGTCCTCTGAACAGCTCTTAGTATTGTTTTTTTCCCCCTAAAATGTCAGTACTCAGAGATATCACCGTCGGTGGAAATCTCAGAGGTGTGAGCACACATTTGTAGGCTCAAATGGAAGATGCCTTAGGAACAGATAATTTATTCTTCCAAATGTCTTCTGTTAGTAACTGATCACATCTCTTCCAAGCCCACCCTCCTACTCAGTGGTGTGAGATAACACTCTGAAGCTGGGGGATGCCTCAATGGGTAAAGTCCTTGCTATGCAATTATGAGGACCCGAGTCTGGATCCCACAACTTACATTAAGCTCGATATAGTAGTGTGCACACCCATTCTCCCAGGGATTGTATGCAGCTATGAACAGGACATGATGTCAAACAAGGTGTAAGGTGAATTTTTCTTCTGACTTCCACACCTGGCCATGAGAAAAATATGCTTTACTCACACACATCTGCACACACACACACACACACACACACACACACACACACTTGCACACAGACACAAACATACATGCACACACACATACATACCACACACATATACACACATGCACACACATACTCACACACACAAGCACACACACACACTGACACACACACACTCATTGACTTTGTGGGCTAGGAAATCAAAAGCGGCTCAAAGGCCTTTGTGTTCCTCCAGGTTTGGGAACTCAGCTGGGCTGATAAGGACTTCTGGGGCTCTAATGACTGAGACTGGAGGACCCACTGCTGGGGTGGTGACTTCTTTCATGTGACTGGCATCTCTGTTGGGATGCTGGATGGACAGAAAACTAAAAACACAGCAGGGGATTCTAATATATTAAAAATGGTGGGCCGGTGGGATGGCTCAGCTGGTGAATTCTTGCCGTGCAAGCCTGACAACCTGAATTCAACCCCAGAATCCACAGTGGAAACAGAAACAATGCCTGCAAAGTGTCCCTGATTTACACACATTCACTTTGGTACCTTGCACCTGTACACAAGCACACACACACACACACACACACACACACACACACACACACACACATACACGCATATACACACATGCATACACATTTTGGGAGGCTAAGCAACAGTAGGGGGTTTTGGACCCTGGGACTAGACCAGGAAGACAAATTAATAGAAATGGGTTGAATTAAGATGCAAGAACTAGCTAGCAATATGCCTGAGCCATAGGTCAAGCAACATGTAATTAATATAAGCATCTGAGTCATTTGGGGGTGGGGCTAAGCAACAGCAGGCGGTTCCAGACCTTGGGACTAGGCCAGGCCAAAAACCTATATAACACACACATGCACTAATAATAATGAACTGCAAAAATTTGAAAACATCTTTCACTCTTGGTGGTATGTACTAATATTCTCAATCCTTGGGAGTGGTGGATGCAGAAGAATCACAAGTTCATTGAGAGCCTGGGCTACATAGCAAGACTCTGTCTCAAACAAACACACATATAAACAAACTCAAAACCTAAGAGACATGCAAAGTTGATTTCCCAAACATGGTAAAGACAATAGGGGAACAATTAGGAGATATCAACAGAAAAAATTGCTGAAGCAAGGAAGTGACCTTAGGGACAGGAAGGATGTCACTGACAAGAAAATATTAAACAATGGTTTGTTCCCCATGAGACCACAGTTTGAGTTGTCTGGAGAAAATGTTAAGACACATATGAGCTTTGATTCTAAAATTGTTTCCTTATTTGGGGCCTCAGCTTGGCCAGATGATGAATTTATAATCTGATGACTTTGTAGGTTATGTCTGGTCAGGTGTTTGAAGATGTAAAACTCTAGAGACTATCTGTGTTCCGGTCGCTTTGCTGGACGTCACTGCTTGTTAGAATTATATGGTGGGCAGGGAGACAGCTGCCTGAGTATCTTCCTGTGTTTTTCTTCACAGGGACAAAGAGGGCCCCGGGGTCTTCCTGGACTTCGAGGTGAGGAAGGATGTCCAGGTATGAGAGGTCCTAAGGTGAGTCCTTGAACTTCGAGAGATTATTTGCCTCTCATAATTTTGTCCCTTGAGTTGAAGAAAATTATTAATTCCTCAGTAGAACTACAGAATCTTAACTCCTTAGAATGAAGGTTGCTGGGAATAAAACCTAGAGTTTGCAGAGAAGTGGTCCTGGGAGATCCCAGGAGTGAAGTAATGATGTAAGATAGAGGGAAAATGACCCGAAGAGACAACTATTGGTTATTACATTCTGCACTGTAGATACAGCGGGTTCATGGCCAGGAGCTCTGGTGGTCCGTGTTGAACATGAACCTGAGTCATATCCACTCAGATGTGAGAGGGCTTGGGGTTCTAATCCTACCACGAAGGAGTTTGGGGCTGGTCCTAGGAAGCATTAATCCCCTAGTACTGTAGTTGGAGAGAGCAGACTCTGGTCTCAGGAGAAAAAAAAAAGACCCTCAAGACAGAGTTGAGCATGCTGGTAGTTGGAAGGTAGGCTTGGAACTCTGAATTTCAGCAGCTAAGGGGAGATGCATAGAACGTTCCCTTTTAAGTGGTTGCTTAGATAGCTCTGAAGTTCCCAGGATTGGAGGATTTCCTTCAATAAGCTCAGAAGAAAGAGAGCTTTCCCAGTCACACTGATTGTGTCCCCCACATGGCACCATGGTATTATTTTGGTGACTCTGTCCTGTTATTTCCAGAAAGCTCGGCCTGCTTGTGACCCAGCATATTCTCAGCTTTATCTGAAAGAAATATCATCATGATAAATATAAGTGGCAGGCACTGCTCTCCCAATACCCCTACTATGCAAAGACTTTCAAGGTGTTGTTTTCACTAGGCATAGAGAGTGGGGGAGGTTAGCAGTAATTCTTTGAGATCCATTCATTTGATGGATTGAGAGAAAGGCACTTTCATTTTGATCTAATAATTACATTTTCTTCAAGTGAAGTAACATGACTTTGTAAATGAATTAAGAGTTATCAAGCTCAATTTTTCTTCTTCCTCTCTCTCTCTCTCTCTCTCTCTCTCTCTCTCTCTCTCTCTCTCTCTCTCTCTCTCTCTCTCTCTCTCTTTCTCTCTCCACTATGTGGAACTATACCCAGGGTCTCACATGAGCTAGCAAGCACTCTGCCACTGAGACATGTCCCCACCCTAAGTCCTTTTTAATCCTAGTTTTAATTGATATGTATGAACTGTATCTATGAATGAATCCAGTGGCTGTAGCTGCACACAGAATGCACCAGTTGATACCAACCTCCTCTTTTCCACTCTGCCCCGTTGTCATGGAATACTACTTTAACTAGGCAAAGATGTGCTAATTTATGCTGGGGAATATTATTTTAACGATGTGAAGGTGTGTTACATTTGTTTGTGCTTCATTTGTTGAATTATAGAAAGATGTGTTGCATCTGTTGTACCTTGCCTGCCCAAGGCACCTGATTGGTCTAATAAAGAGCTGAACGGCCAATAGCTAGGCAGAGAGAGGGATGGGTGGGGCTGGCAGGCAGAGAGACTAAGTAGGCTTGAGAAGAAGAGAATGGGGGAGAAAGAGCTATGCCTGGGGCCAGCAGCCAGGCAGCCAGCAGCCTGCCAGATGAGAAGCAGTGGAAACGAGAAAGAAATAAAGGAAAAAGCCCGGAGGCAAAATGTAGACAAAGAGAAATAGGTTAAGTTATAAAGGCTAGCAAGAAAAGTGCCTAAGCTAAGGCTGAGTATTCGTAACTAATAATAAGTATCTGTGTCATGATTTGGGAGCTGGTTGGTGGCCCAGAAGAAAACATGCTATATACCCCATTGCTTCCCAGCCTCTAGTGATCAGTATTCTACATTTGGATTGACTTTTTATTTTTACTTAAAAAAAAAAAACTATAAATGTATAACTAGTTTTTTTGTGTCTAACTTATTTAACACAATTTCTTCCAGTTTCAAATGACAGAATCTCTCTCTCTCTCTCTCTCTCTCTCTCTCTCTCTCTCTCTCTCTCTCTCTCTCTCTCTCTCTCTTATGGTGGGATGACATCTCAATGTGTATCTGTATCACATAAAAAAATCTATTTCTCCGTTGATGGGTACCTAGGCTGATGTCCTAGCTGGGTTATTGTGAATATTGATATAGTAAACACAGGCATGCAAGTGTGTTTTAGGCATGGTAATCTCCGTCATGTAGATCTATGTACACAGCTTAATTATTTTTATTTCTTTATAACTTCAGGGAGCAAGAGGATTTTCAGGAGAGAAGGTAGGACTTCCCTTTTCTCACCCTGGGTGGCTGCTTCCCTGGGAAATATAATACTGAGTCCATGCCCTGTCCTGTAGCTTGAGTGAAATGCCAAGTTCTTAGACAAGGAAGTGGGCCTTCTCAGGTCTGGCTGATGGCTAGCTGTAATATAGATATTTAAGCTCGTAGATTATGACAAAATATTGTTATTTTCAACTGTGAAATTGCCGAATTGCCATAACCTATCACATGATGGTCTAAAAAGAGTTGGCCTGGTCTAAGGTGTGGCAAAGGAGTGGGGTCAGGGTGTACACATGGGGAAGGCTGATAAACTGGAGATACCACAATAAATAAGTAACTTTGCACCCAGACTAAAAATCAAAGTATCTATCTGTTCACTTATTTGCTTCAGAAACACCCATTGCCCACCATCTGTGCTCTTCTCATTCCCATGGAGGAGCATTTACAAAATAGAAAGACAGACAAGGGCTCCCTGGCATTCTAGAACCTTCTATCACTTCCTGTGACCTGTGGTAAACATGTCACATCAATTCCAATTCAAGAGCTTTCTAGATGTATTTATTGACATATGCTAATTAAATTTTACTTGGGTTTAAAAAAAGAACTTTTAAACTTGATTTTCTTAGGTGGACAATATGGATAAACTTGATTTTCTTAGGTGGACAATATGGATAAACCCACTCTTTCACAGGTGTGAAATGGGTTTTATTTGGCTTGTGAAATTCTCTCTGTCTCTGTGTGTTATTTATGGTTTGAGACAGGGTCTCACTCTGTAGCCTAGGCTGACTGGACTCTTGATCCCCTGCTCCAGACTGAGTGTGACAGTTGCAGGTGTGGGTCACAGCAGCTAGAATGTGACAGCCAGAAGAAACATTTCACTCAGTTTGATAAAGGGCTTGCTCACCTCACTGGTTCTTACCACATGTGTGTGTCTCCCTACTCAATTTCTTTTACATGTCTTCCTCTTCCTCCTTCTCCCCTAATCTACCTCTACATGGAACCACCTGGGAAATTGGTAAGGAAGGGTTTTGGGAGACCAAATTGTTACTCTTTAACTCGGGTATGGTGTTAACATTGTTTCAGAAGCTCTGTATTCCTTTGGCAGCTGAAAAAGAAACACTAGCAATCAAATTAACATAAAAGAAACACCCTGTCCTGTGAGGCTTCTTCCTAACTTTGGCCCTTCTGTCCCACAGGGTAGCCCTGGTGAGGAAGGTGTTGGAGGCTTAGATGGAGAACAGGTATGAAACCATCTTGCTTTATATTTTCTTCCCATTCTGGCATTGTCTGTCTGTCTGTCTGTCTGTCTGCCTGCCTGCCTGCCTGCCTGCCTGTGTGCCTGCTTGACTGCCTATCTATCTATCTATCTATCTATCTATCTATCTATCTCTCTCTCTCTCTCTCTCTCTCTCTCTCTATCTATCTATCTATCTATCTATCTATCTATCTATCTATCTATCTATCTATCTATCTATCTATCTATCATCTGTGAGTGTGCAAGCCTGTGTGCACTCCTGCACACATGTGGAGGCCAGAGAACAGGTTGTAGGAGGTGGTCTCCTCACACCTTGTGGGTCCTAGGGATTGAATTCTGATAGTCAGGCTTGACAAGAGTCTTTACCTGCTAATCTGCCTTCTATGTCCAGATTTATTTATTGAGATAGGGTCTCCCTGGGCAATTCTGGCCAGTGTGGAACTTGCTATGCAGACAAAGCTGGCCACGAACTCAGAGACTCACCTGCGTGTGCCTCCTCAGCACTGGGGTTACCCATACCTTTTCACTAACCACCTCGTGTCATTAAACTGTCCCCTCTCATTTCTGAGAAGACATCTCATACCCCAAATTTTAAATGAATTATATACAACTTTGCGAGAGTGATTTGTTTTAAGTTTGAAAACTTAAATTTATTCATTGTCATACTGGACTGAAAAATAACTTTTGACTCTTAAAAATTCTTTCATAACTTTATTTCACATACACACGGTGAACTTTGACCATATACCCCCGTTATCTTCTCTGATCGCCCCCATTCTTCCCCATTCTTCTGAACCTTGCTTTTTCTAAGTCCCCCTTCCTATTTTCACACCATTTTGTTTGTGGTTCATTCCTTTTAGTTGTCCTAAAATACCCACCATGAGTATGTGGGTATTTATTCAAGCTGGGGCGACTTACCAATGTCTGTAACACTAAGGACCACCTCGCAGCACCATTAACCATACAGTTTATGCAGGGGGGAGGGGGATGTGAGGGGCAGAGGCGAAGGCGTGGCCTCTCCCTTCCATTAATGGAATGTTGATGGGACCAGCCTCGTGCACACAGCCTCTGCTACTGTGCCTTCAAGGTGCAGCGGCCATGTGGTGTCCAGAAGATTAACACTTCATCAATCTTCTATCTGTCTCCTCTTTTACAGTGTTCTCAGAGCATCAGAGTGAAAAATAGCCTTTTATTTTATAGAATTCACGGCATACCTTAAAAAATTACAAGTTAGTATGCAGAAATCATGGCATCTTCATACATAAACCCCAGTACCCTTTGTTCTTATTCCATCTCCTCCCCCTGCCCCCCCACTGCACGCTCCCCCCCCCCCCCCCCGCTTTCGTTTCTCCATCATAAATAGCCCTCTCTTCTGCTCTCACATTAGTCTTATAGCAAGGACAGCTCTTCCTGATGAGCCATTTTAACAGGCATGCTCGGCAGGGTTTAAACTGATCTATTTGTCTTCGTTCTTCCGTACATGGACCCTTAACTTCAATCAGCCCCTCACAGATTGCCTATTATTGTCCAGAATTTAATTTCCATATTATGGTTTGTTAATTTCCAGTAGCTTGACGTTTTTTCTTTTAAAGGTTTATTATACTTGTGTGTACTTGTGAACGTATGCCCATGTGTGGATCTGGCCTGTGAAGGCCAGAAGAGGGTGCTGCATTCTTGAGTGTTGGAGTTAAAAGCTGTTGTGAGCTACCATGTGGGTCCTAGGAACCCACATGTTCTTAACCACCAGTCCAGCACTCCACCCCCAGACTTTATCGTTAGTATTGTTTAAATAGCTGACATTCTCTTAGATTTACTACAGACATCTCCTTTCAAATAGCTGATATCTTCTAACAAAATAAAACCCAAGAAATCATCTTGTTTCCTTTTCCTAAGGTATATCTTGCAGCCTTTCCATTAATGAGAGTCAAGATCATTGTAAATTCTCTTGGCTTTTGTTTCTCTGAAATCTCTGTTTTATGTTTTTTATTTCCTCCCCACAAAGAATAGCTCACTGGGTAAACAATTCTGTTTTGAGAGTTATCCCTTTTCAGCACCTTGAGGATGCCATTTCTTAATTTCAGGATTCTTTTGCCTGGGATCTTTCATTATTATGGTTTAGAAGCTATCTGTCAAAATAACTATTTCTTGGCAAGCAACATTTCAAAAATATATATCAGGCTGCATAAAAACATTCCCATTGCTGTTAGTTTTGACAGTTTCAATACCATGTATCCTGGTGTATGTGTCTTTTTATTTATTATATTTGGGGCTTGTTAAGCTTTTGAATCTATTTATGCCTCCTACACATCTTAGAAAATCCTTAGGAAATTACCGTATGGAAATTTTTAGCTTTTGTATTGTGGTCAGCTTCCCACTACATAATGAAATACCCAAGGTAATTTACATATAAAGAGAAAAGGCTTATTCCCTTTATGAGTTTAAGATTCCGCTCTACAGTTGGGTAGACTCATTCTTCTTAAGTTTCTGACAGGGGAGTCACAGAAGACAGTGGTGGGGAGCATGCTGTGGAGAAGTCTGCTCACTTCATGATGGAGGGGAAAAAGAAGGGTCCCAGGGGTCCCCTGAAGGGCTTAATCTAGTGGTCTGAGGACTTCCCCCCAAGTATCATTTGGACGTTTCGGCCTACCCAGCTGATCCCACAATCACTTAGTCCCAAATAAACACACAGAGGAGAGGTGATGTGGGAATGTCTTTCTGTATGCTGTGAATATCAATCTTTAAATAAAGGAGCTGTTTTGGCTCATGGCAGGCACCATAAAAAAAGTAGGTGGGGAATCAGAATAGGTAGGAAAGGAAGGGCAGAGTCAGAGAGAGACTGAGCCAGTCGCCAAAAAAAAAACAAAAACAAAAACAAACAAACAAACAAACAAACAAAACAAACCCCAAAAACATGTAAAAAACACAAATGAGCCACGGGCCACGTGACAGATTAATGAAAATCAGTTAAGTTAAAATGTAAAAACAAGCTAGCAATATGCCTGAGCCATAGACCAAACAGCATAAAGTTAATATAAGCGTCTAAATCATTTTTAAGGCCTGAGCAGCAGCGGGAGGCTAAGGAGTTTGAAACCGCAGGTTTAGGGTCTAGACTGCTAGCCACCCGAGACCCAAAAACCTCACTGTTACACAGAGGCTTATATTAATTACAAGCTTTTTGGCCTATGGCTCAGGCATAGTATTTGCTAACTCTTATATTTTAAGTTAACCAATATTTCTTATGTATGTTCAGCCATGTGGCTTGGTACCTTTAGCTCAGTCCAGCATTCTCATCCTCCTTCCTCTGGGTCTGGCAGAACACTTATGCTCTTCCCAGAATTCTCTTGGTCTGTCTCTACTTCCTGCATCTACTGGCTAGTCAGTGTTTTTATTAAAACCAATACAAATGAAAAATATAGTGTACAAGTGTATTAGCCCACAGTAAGCACTACAAGTACCACATTGGACCAAGACTCAATACATAGACCTTGAGGAGACATTCAAGATACAGCATATAACACCTGTTTGCTCTATTATGATGGTTGTCAACCCGTATGTCATGACCCTTTTGGAATAGACTGACCCTTTCACGGGGGTCACCTAAGACTATTGGTAAACACAGATAAGGGACCCCAACATGAGGCTCTGTATTAAAGGGCGGCAGCATTAGGAAGGTTGAGAATCACTGCTCTCTTGTCTTTATGGATATCTAACTAGAAATGTATGAGAACGTCCCACTTTGTTCTCAGCTCTTAGTCACCTTGTCACATTTTCGTTTTCATTTCGGGGTACATTCCACATAATGTCTGTCTGTCTGTCTGTCCGTCTTGCAGCAGTCTCTCACTATGTAGGCCTGACTGTCTGTAGCTTGCTGTATAGACCAGGCTGGCTCTGACTTCACAGAGACCAGCCTGCGTCTGCTTCCCCATTGCTAAGTCACACTCACGCCTTAGTTTCTAAGTTGTTATTTGTTTTATTCACTTCTGTTTACTCTGTTATTTAACTCATCGTTTGAATTTTTCATTCACTTACATCTTTCAGTTCGGGAAGTACTCTATGACTATCTTATGGTCCTCCCTGTATCCTGCTTTATCTTCATTGAGAACTCCAAGTGTTTCTTTTTATTTGTCACCTTATTGATATGCCCAAGAGTTGTTTTAATTTATCTGGTATTTGAAACTGGTCTTGGTGCAAGGGTCACTCAGAGCCCCTGATCTGTCCTCTTGTTAAAAGTGATAAAGCATAATCTCACTCTTGCCTGGAGTGACCAGTGGGATAAAGATTCCTTGCAAATTTATTTTTCTAGGGTGACCGTGGAGCTGCAGGGTCGTCTGGAGAGAAAGGGAACAGAGGCAATAGGGTAAAGTATGAGCGTGTTTTTCCTCTCTGTCATATTCCTGATGCACAGACAGCAGCAGTTTAAATGGTGGGAAGGAGCATCTGGTGGTTTTATTTGACAGAGTGGGAAAGGCGGCTCATGTTAGATGACCTTTTAAAGGCTTTACTTGGGACCTGAAGGGTTGAGTGTGAAACAAGTTGCATATATCTAGGCCCTAACCCTTGTGCTTTGTACCGTAAGCTCGTGACTCTGATTCATAAGTCTTTCCCACTAGGACCCTTTAGTCTCAGTTCAGAAGTGTCCCTCCCAGTCAAACTGTACCACTCTCTGCCTCCAGAACATTCCTCATGCTTGCTGTCCCTGTGACTTTGCCCATGCTGGGCACCCCCCCCCCAATACCTTTTCCATGGTTACATCTTCTAGTTCCCTTTCCTTCTTCTTTTTCTTAATGGTAGTTTCCTTGGTGTTATGTAAGACTTTACTGGGGAGATGTGAACTGATGCCTCCTCACCCCGGATAGCAAACCAAGGACAGACCAAAATAATGATTCTTTCAAAGTCCAGCTTGGTTGAAATGATAAGTTCCTTGAGGTTACTTACAAGTCTGGGTAAGGGGTTATTTATAGGATATGCATACCTCAAAAAAAAAAAAAACCTGCATCACTAAAAAGCCTACCAGAGCATGGGTGATGACCTTACAAAAGCTACAACCCTGGAACTCCACTCATGACTTGCAGACAGCTGGAAAGATCAGGTTAGAGAGAATCTCTTCAAGCAGTTGGCTGGTTAGAGCATCTCCTCTCTGTGTTGTTCTTTACTGTTTTCATAACCTTGGGGAAGCCTTCTGAGTCTTAGGTATTTCAGGAACTTCCTGAGACTTGTGAATTGCTTCTGTCCTGAATATAAGGTAGCCTTCCTCCAGGATGAAATGTTTCAGTTAGGAGATTAGTCACTACACAACACTCCACTGTCAATCTGTAGGAATCTTTCTCTTCTCTATGTCTTTGATAGTGATTATTTACTGTCCTGTTTTAGTTCTGTATAGGGGAAGGGAGATATCTGCTGCATGTATTTCACCTCTCTCATTCTGTGCCCATGGCAGACATTACTAATTGAGCATAGACTCAAACTTGACTGGAGGAGCCATCTTAACACAGACTTAGAGTTGGTGTTTATTGATTGCTTGGTTTACACAGAAGGTTAAATTTATTTACTTGTCATTATTTGTGCTCCTTGTGAAATTAAAGTATTTCTGGGGTGAATAATCATTGGTATGAGCCAGCTTCATGAGAAGTGAGATAGAAGGGAGAGAATCAGAAGGCACATCTCTTTATTAAGGTTTACTCCCAGTTAGAAAGTCCAACTAAAAACTAGAAGTCTGGGGGTCAGAGTTTCGAGACAGTGGAGGGCACTCTGCTTCCATAACACAAAAAGCTTTAAGTTTCAGTTAGATTGAGATAAACGTAATAAATATCCATCAGATGCCACCTACTCAATGGGCATTTTGCTATCCACAGGGAGTGGTTCAGGAATAAATAAGTTATGGTCATGGGCAACACAGAGCTATTTCCACGTGAAAGAAAGACAGTTTGTACAAGGACTATAGTCCAGATACACCATGGTAAAGGATGTGGGATGGCGCAAATAAAGAATTACTGGGACACAGCTGAGGAAAACCAGTAGGGTCTTTCTCCTTCATTTGATCAATCGTCAATATCAATCAAGCATCTATTGGAATCTAGACATAAGTTAGAATGGGTGGGACTGGCCTGAAAATCCGGGAAGGCTTCTTCCATGAAGTGACAAAGAATAAGGAAAGAGATTGAGATGGCTACTGTTGGCACTGAGGCTCTGTGAGACATATGAGCAGAGGCTGAGGGATATAGGGGACCCCGGCATTCTAGGGACCACAGGTAATTGTGGTTTTTTAAAATTCAGATCTCAGTAAGAGGGGGTGGGAGTGAGGTGTGTGTTAGTAATCAGGCCTTCTCCCCTACCCAGGAGCTCTTACTCTGTTACCCTACAAGATGCATAAACCAGACTCCCCTCCCGGTGTATGAGCATCAGGGGGAGGCAGAAAGGCCAGGGACTGAGCAGTAGGGAATCCTGGGTTCTGGGGTATGCAGAAGGATCAATTCCTGAGAAGTGAGAGTCAGATGTGCTGATATTCCTTCCCACAGGACTCAGGGTAGGAGGAGCTCCAGAAACAGTATGTTAATTTCTACCTTTCAACTGTGAATATACTAAGCTTTAAGTACTAAGTTGCCCTTGAGATCTGGTCCCGAGCTCCCCTCTTACCACCTTTGTTGTAAACATCCAGTGATTTTATGATGCGATTCATTCATTTATTTTTCTTTGTGATTTAAGGGCTTGACAGGATTGCCTGGACAAACCGGACACCGTGGGGAGCCTGGGCTGAGGGGAGATCCTGTGAGTGATGGTTGCGGGTTTTCTTCGGCTTTAATTCCACAGCCATGAGAACTCTGAGGAGACAAAGACTGATCTAGTGTTGGTTATTGAGGCATCAGCTCAGTCTGTCTTTCCTGCATTGTGACATCTAGAGATTTGAGAGGATCTAGCTGTGTAAAGAGGGCGGGGCTTTATTTGGGTCGGGTATTTGGGGTTAGTGACAGTGGCAGGGTCCTCCTCGAGTCCCCTCTTCCTCTTTCTGGCCCCTTCTCACCCAGTGCTACAAACAGAACCCGGAGCCTTGCCCACGCTCCGTAGTTACTCTGCCTCTGAGCTGGCTCTCCAGCCCTTCCTCACCATCCTTAAAACCATTGTTCCCATCGTCTCCTTTCCTGTTTTTCTGTCCGTTTGAGGAAGGCCACCTTTGTTTCCTCAGGGGGATCCTGGAATCGATAATTCCATCCGAGGCCCCAGGGGAGAAAAGGGAAGGCGTGGACATCAGGTAAGATGGATCAGTTTGCTTGTGGGGACTGACTCATGGAGGAATGACTACTTGTTCTTCAGAACGCTTGGGCGCTTTGATGGAATCTGACAGGAGACCAAAGAGCAAAGCCACAGGGTTCCCATTTTCCAGGAGACAGGAACCCTGACTGCCAACCTATTTCCTTGTCCCCTACACAAGTCCATGTCTATCACTCTATGCTAATAACGTCTTAAAGGTGATGTTAAAACTCCGTAGTCTTCGTCTTCTTCCCTAAAACGAAAGCACCGGACTCAGGGAGGTCTAGACTCTTCACTCTGTGGAGTCTCCCTGCTCCTGGAAGGCTGTGCTGATTTAGGCATCTCTAGGCAGCTGCCTTGGTTTCCATGCGAGCCGGAGTTGACTGGTGTGAATTGGGTAGTATACGGATGGATTGCTTGTCTCCTTCTGAAGACTGGAACTGTCCCGACAGAAGCCAGCTTTAGATTTTCCTGGCTCAGACATTAAAATGCATGATTCTGAAAAATGACCAATATAATGAGTGTCTCAGTTCTCACATCTCATCTTTTTTTTTATTTCTGACCACAAGTCTACATAGCAAGTATTTGCAATCGGAGGGGAATCTTTATTTACTTAGAATTCGAACTTGGGATCCTTTGACGAAAGCATAGGGCATGAGTTCTCCTTCTTAGATCGTGGTGAGCTAGAATTCATTTTATGACACCCAGGTCGTGAGTGAAGTTCATCTGGGGACAAAGTCCTTTTTGTGTCACTGTGTGGAAACACTGTTTCATCCTTTCATTAATTACAGTTGAATTGAACAAATAGCACAGAGTTGTTTTCCCTCAGTGAGTTGAGAGCAGAGAGCCACTCAAGGGGATGGAGCTAATCACACAGTGGGCAATCAGTCCTCAATCCCTGGGTCTCAGGATCCTCACTGAAAAATGGGAAGGGTAGAGAAAGCATCAGTTTCTGTGAGTCATTGGTTGTCATGGTAAGACATGTTACGAGTGCAGCAAAACCATGGAATGCTCATGGCTAGTTACTAGGAAGGAACCCAGGCTTCTGAAGGCACTGCTCAGGGTGATGCCCATCACAGCACCACAGCTGTGGTGAGAGCTTCATGGCTATAGATCCTCAAGGCTTCCACCCCACACTTCGGCCTATTAACCTTGACTCCACTCCTGTATTGTGTGTGGAACAGAAATTGTAACTGTTTCAGATAGTTCCATGTTCAATTCAATTTTGCGTTTCCTGTGTCTTCTCCTATTCTGGCCTTAGTGGAAGGTGTTAATGAAATCTCCTTTAATAGACTCAGATGATAGAAAATTACTCCTTTGCATAAGCCTTGATTGCCAACATTACATTCTGCCTGTGATTAGAAGATAGACCTCTAGGGGGCAGTCTTTTATGCTATTATTTCCAAGAGGACCTCGGATCACTGTCACAGTTAAGACCTGGAAAATTCCTTTGAAACTGTTTTCAACCAAGCAATGAAATTATATTACATACCTAGTATGGGGAATGAGTGGAGAATCATTCGTGCAGGTCAGGTGTGCAAAAGCAATCTCTCTCTCTCTCTCTCTCTCTCTCTCTCTCTCTCTCTCTCTCTCTGTATTCCTATAAGTGCAGAGGTCAGGGGATGACATTGGGTATCTTTTTCAAAGCTGATCATAGATCAGTAGAAAGCCTTAGATCTAATTATGATTACTATCGTGATTTTTAAAATAATAAAAAAAATTAATCTGGGAATGTGACTCAGCTGGTAGAGTGCTTGTCTAGCTTGCACACAGTCCTGTGTTTGAACCCTAACTGCATAAACTGGGCATGGTGGGGCATGCCTGTAAACCTAGTACTTTGGAGGTACACACACACACACACACACACGCACACGCACGCACGCACGCACACACAGACACTCTAAGAGATCACTTATATTCACAGTATGGCTTTCACACGCTATCGTAGTGTTAGGCAATGTAACGTAACACGGAGAACTATTATTCTTGTTTGTTTCTGAGACAGTCTTCCTACATAGCCCGGACTAGCCTCATTGGCTACCTGCTTGCCCTAGCCTTCGAAGCTCTGGAATTACGGGCTTGAGCCTGGTTTTCTGCAGAGGGTTCAGCCTTCTGCTGGTCATGGAGACTGGGAATAAGATGCAGAGTTGGCGAGGAAAACACACAGACTTCTTTCACGAGGGATAAACGCTTCTTTTGCCTGTTATTATCCTTCGCTTGCTCATCCCACTCCGTTCTTTTCTGTTCTGTTCTACCTGGTGTTCCCTGTCTCCCTCCCCTGATGACTTTCCTCTCACCACTGCCCGATGCTGTCCTTCTAACTACTTCGTTTTCTCCTCACAGCTTACGTACCCCAGCAGATTTACAATGCGTTACGTTCTATTTTTAAGTGAATGTTTACAATGAGTACAGATAAGAAACAGCATGTTTCCCATTTCCCTTTCATGATTACATATTTTGCATTTTACAAGTGAAAAACAAATTGCCCCCCAAGACCCCAGTACAGTCAAACATTAATCATTTGTCTTCTACAGATCAGGGGCCATTCATCCATAACCTTACATAGGAGGTAGTTTTTATAATTGCCAGAAAAACAGGTTATTAGTTTCACTTTTCATATTTCAGATTCCAGTCCAATTATCTTAACTAAACATCGAATTCTTTGCTTTCTATCAACTGTTTAAAACTTTGTTTTAGCTATGATGCACCAAAACCTGTGAACACATTTCCCAATATCAAAAAAGAACTTAAGCTAACTCTTGGGAATTGTTTTCTCTAGTCAGTAATCTAAACCACAGTGTGTCTGGCTCCTCTCATAAAATTCCTAAATCGCAGCCGAGTGACACTTTCTTGTTCCTATTTTTTATCTTCTGCAGCCCCTGCTTTATCAGAGGTGGGGGCAACACCTTATCTTACCTTTAATGTTCCTACTAAACTCACCTCTATCATAATTTTTTTACTACGTTTGTTAAAAACTCTTAACCATCAGAATTCCATTTAAATTAAAACTATTACTGTATAAAATTACTGCTTCAGTTAAATAGTACAACTTAAGAGGCAATCATCTTCTTAAAAATCCACAGATTAAAAATGCCCGGTAGAACGGGATATTTTCATGAGATAATCACACTACATTAAAGGCAGTGGGGATCCCCTCCCCCCTCATTCACACGGTGCCAGATCCCAGAGAAGAATGGCTGCAGCAAACATGTAAAGGCAGTAGCAAGAGCAGAAGCCCTCTGGGCCTCGCAGAGATTTACTCATCTGGCCCAATCTCCTGAAGTCAACTGCCCCGGTGTGGAATTTTCCTTTCCCGTTCCCTCGCCTCCCGCACCTCCCGCGCCTCCCTCTTTTCTTTCTGCTGGGAATTGAAACCAGGACCTTGGGATATCAGGCAAGCACTCCACCAGTGGGCTACATCTTCAGGCAGACAACTGTTTCTCTATGTGGAAAACATCCATGGTAGTAAGTGAAAACAGCAAAGCAAAGCAAGCAAGCAAACAGCAATAACAACAACAAAGTAGGTTTACAAGAGTGTATTCGACTTGAGACCAAACTTGTGGTGGAAAAAGAAAATCCCTACCTGTATCACCAGAATGCACTTTCCCTTTGTGTTCCAAGTTCTTGACGTAGCCCATGAAAAGTCATATTACTTTATTTTGAAAAATCTCAGACCTGTAAGAAAAATATTGTAGCTTCAGGAATAAATAGCAACTGTTACCATATTTGCTTTATGTTCATGTGTGTGTGTGTATGTGTGTGTGATATTTTGAGCTACTTGAAGATTAATTAAAAACATTATAACATGTTTCCCATAGGTATTCAACAGGCATCATTTAAGAAAAACAAAACCACTTTATCTTGACACAATAGAGCCCTGCACACTACAGAAACATAATATCTACACATTATTTTCTTTTTAAAAATTTTAAAAATTGAAGTAGAATCATATCACTTCTCTATTCCATTCCTTCCTCTAGCTCCTCCCAGCTACCCTCCCTCAAGCCCTCCCATGCCCTTACCATTCTCAAGTTGAAAGCCTTTCTCTTTGATTATATTTGTTGCATACATATGTATATGACACACGCATGCACGCACACACATATGTATGCAACAAATATATATCCATATATATATATATCCATACACACAACCTGATGAGTTCATTTTGTTGTTATGACACACATAGACAATACTATTTTCTGCACAGTCCATGTTCATATTTTTCTACCTTTCTCATGTCTTAGTTTATAATACTGTGACAGAATGCAGTAGCCAGGTTGTATTGAGAACAGCATTTCTTTTCATGTCTCTGGAGTCTGGGAAGCCAAAGACCCAGGCACTGAAGACTTGGCATGGGACGAGGGCCTAGTTTCTGCTTCATGCATTGCCTTCTTGGCTGTCTCCTCACAGACAGAGGGCTGGGGTGCACCAACCCCACCCTCCGAACCTAGATAACCTTCCAGAGGCCCTACGTCCCGATCCCTTCAGATTGGGGATTACATTTCAACATGTTCTCTTCAGGGGGAGCACACAGATGGCGAACTTCCCTAGTGGAAGAGGGTACAGTACAGACCGCTGGGGAGAAAGGTCATCAGTGGCATTATAAAGCACTGACCCCTCAATTCTGCAATACCAACTTGCCAAGTAAGATTGGCATGACATACAATATTGGATCTGTCACTCCTGGAGTGTTCTTTAAGCCTGTATTTGTTGTCAGGGTATCCTGCCTTTCAGTTCCCTTTAATCACAGCAGTCAGCCCATTGCTTGTTTCCTTACATGACACTGACATTCCCAGCAGTTCTTTTGGCTAAGCATCCCCCAATTAGCACTTGTCTGATTATTTCTCCAAATCTAGAGACAGAATAATTATTTATTTCCAACATATGACTTAGTAATGCTATTCAGTAGTTCGGTTTGTTTTTAATGATGTTAGATCTGGTCCCCTCATTAAGCCCATGCTCACCAGCTTTCTCTGTTGTGAGTATACTGAAGGATGACACTTCAGGACTGTAGCACCCAGTGGCCCCAGCATCTGTTCCAATAATCACTTCACTCTACTGGTGGCAAAGTGCTGCCTGCTATCGAAGGGAGAAGATAAATCTTTTAGGAAAGAATATTTATTACATCCAAGATCTATTATGAGATGCTTTATGTATAGCCTTCTCCTACATACAACCCATTTCAAAAAGAGGTTCATAGAAGAAGCATTTACTCCAAAATATGGGAATATAGAAAATGTGCAGGAGAAATAATTATCGATATTTCCAGTAGCTAAGAACTTACCTGACATTTGATAGCAATCACTCCCCATAGGAAGTCAGATAAGATCCTGGGGGTTTGTTCAGAATGCCTTTGTGTGTAGTGTATTCATGTGTATATGTGCATGTATGTGTGCACCTCTATGTGTGGGTATGGGGGGAGGAGGAAGAGCATGTGCCATGGTATACATGTAGAGGTCACTTGTACAACTTGTGAGAGTTGGTTCTCTCTATCTTCTGTGTGGGTACTGGGATTGAACTCAGGTTGTCAGGCTTGGTGGTAAACACCTTTACCCTCTGAGAGATCAAACCAGTACTCCGCCTTATTTTTTGAAACAGGGTCTGTTTGGTGGCCCTAGAGCTCGCTGACTTACTAAGTTAGCTGGCCAATAAACTCTGGGGTCTGTTTGCTTCTGTCTCCCCATCACTGGGGTTACCATGTATGCTTCTGCTTTTCTGTGGGTGCTGGGGTCCTGACCTCAGGTCCTCATGCTTATGTCATAGATATGTTACCCACAGAGCAATCTCCCCAGTTGTCACCACTCTAGAGATGGTGAGACCTGGGAGAATAAAGTCTAAAAAGGAGGCAATAGCCAACTTTATTTAGCGCATGAGACAATTTGATTCTGAGGATTAAGCAAGGTCATATTAGCAAAGTTCACATGAGTTCACGTGTATTCAATCACAGGACAGGTCTTGCCTGGACAATTATCCAAGTAATAGTGGTAAGATAATGGGTAATCGGAAGTAAACCCAGTCCTATTTACTATGCCTGGAGCACATTTCAAGAACAAACCTGTGTTTAGAAGAAACAGGACCTCAGGACTCTTGTCCTATTTTCTTGGGGTTTTCTAACAAGTCCTCAGAATTCTCTTCACACAGCTCCATTCTTGGACAATGCTCCAACACCTAATATAATATTTTCCTTTTCAAAAATGAAGAATTATCACTTTTTTTAAAAATTTGGGATAAAATTATCCTTTCAACTAATTTACCTTAGAAAAACAGCACCCCATCACACACTATTTTCTACTTTTGAAGTTGAAAAGAATTATTTATCTTTGACTGTTTCATACTTGTATGGAATGTATTTTGACTCCACTCCGAACTCTCTAAATACTTTCCATGTGTGCCCCTTCTCACATTCATGTCTTCCCCTTGTTTTACATTTTTGGAAGCCACTGGTCCAGTTAGTGCTGCTGCTGGAATGTTGACTGACTGGTCTTGCTGGCTTGATCATGTGTGGGTAACCACATCAGCAGTGAGGTCATGAGTGCAATGCCATCTCATGTCCAGAAGACAGCATCCCACGGTGCTCCTCTCTATCCCCTGGCTCTTACATACCTTCTATCCCTTTCTCTACTGTTGCCTGAGCCTTGAGAGGGCCGACCTAGACATCCCAATTTCCGACTGAGCATTCGCCAGTCATGTTCATCAGGTGTGAGTCTCTGTATGAGTTGCTGTCCGCTGCAGAAGAAGCGTCTCTGAAATGGACAGCAGTAGGTATATGGGTATAAGCAGAAGTTTTTAAAATACAGTTTGAGGACTGGAGAGTTGGCTCAGGGATTAAGAGCATGAGCTGCTTTTCCAGAGGTCCTGAGTTCAATTCCCAGCACCCACACGGTGGCTCACAACCATCTATAATGTGATCTGGTGCCAGTGAGTTCAAAGCCAGTTTGAGCTATGATAGAAAGAGAGAAAGAGAGAGAGGGAGGGGGAGGGGGAGGGAGGAAGTGATTAACCAGATACAAGCTTTCATGAGCACACCACAGAACTTAAATGAAGCTATCAACAATGGGCTCACTCAAGCATGCCTTGCCCTCTCATGCAGCTCTGTCTTATTTTTTTTTTAACCTTCTTTTGTGTTTTGACAAATATTTAAAAATTGTTGCATCATATTTCAATAAATATTTGTAGCATATTTAACTAACAATGCACTAGTATTGTGAGCTAAGTTGTTTCAGAATTTAGTTTTTTGTAAATAACAGTGTAGCGAGAGATGGTTTTGCTTCAGTATTACACTTATTCTCTTCACTGCCCGCACTGAGGTAGCAGGCAACTTCACTAAATGGGATTCCTGCTTGGGATTCTATGGTGTTCTGTTTCTCCTGAGAGACAGACTAACTTGCTGGACTCTACACATGTCCCCACTTCTGACTCCACAGAGGTGACAGTTCCAGTGCCTTCCATGGTAGCTAGGAAACCTTTCTTCCTGACATCATCTGTATGCACACTATGTGTTGATCTTTCCATGTTCAGAGACACAACTTCATACCTCCTCCTTCTACCTGCTACTCAGGATCCTACTGGCACTTGTATGAAAGGAAATGCCAATATGTCAGAAGCCAAGCATGGCTTGTTGAAGAATATTTGATTTGCTGTAACAGCATAGTCAGCTTTGTGCTATTATCAAAGGGGCTTTGGAAGATGACTACTGTATTGGTATTCAGAAACATGAGAAATGAATACCATTTACTTCATGTGTGTGTGTGTGTGTGTGTGTGTGTGTGTGTGTGTGTGTGTGTGTGTGTGTATGTGTGTAGGCCAGAAGTCTGTGTTGAGTATCTTTCTCAATTGCTCTCTCTACCTTATTTTTTGAGAAAGGATCTCTCATGATTCACTGTTTCTGCTAAACTATCTGGCCCGTGAGCTCCTGCCTTTTACCCACCAGTGCAGGAGATTACAGGCACATCCATCCTGTGCTCAGCTTCTATGTGGGTGCTGTGGATCTCAACTCAGTTTCTCATGCTTTCACAGTAAGCACTTTACCCACTGAACTGGAGTTTGGTTCTTGAGCAGGGCCGACTAACAGACACCGTGTCTCCACACTTCCCAGTAAGATAGCTAGTAGCCCTATGTACGTGTTGAACCCTTGGGATGTTGCTAGGACTGACTTTTAATCTTGTTTAATTTTAGTTAAGTTGAATCATCACAGCTTCGGCATTGGACAACACAAGTCTAGAAAGTAAAACCAGGACCCTGTTGTTTTTCCATCTCCCCAAAGGATGTGTATTAATCTACTGCTGGTTCAGTTAGTAATTGTGGCTCCACAGTTACTGGCCTGGTGTGAGTTCTGTTCCAGCAGGCACTGGCTGTGTTACTGTTGCCAATATAGCTTTTAATTAAATCTCTATCATTCTATTATCAATAAGAGTTGGTGTCAAAGGCTGGGGTGAAAATCTGATAGCTCAGAGAGGTTGAGTAGCAACTAGCTGACCATCTCTCTTTGCCTGTATCTTTGAAAGAGACAGTCCTTCCTTTCTGCCAAAACAAAAAACCCATGCCACACAAATTCCTCCCTACTACTTCCTGTGTACCTATTTACCATCCAGCAAACATAAACTCAGGGTTCACAGTATTTTCAAATATCCTGTCATATCTGTGATATTTAAACAGATCTTTATTTCTTACTTTTCAGGGAAGTTCTGGTTTCCATGGACCTTTGGGAGAAGCAGGCAGTGTGGGACCTCGGGTAGGTATAGCTGCTGGAGGGGGAGGGGGCCTCCTTTTCAGGAGAGCTAGGCTGAGGAAGAGCCTAAGGGGACTTGGCTGCCGAATGTTTGGCTTCTTTCCTGAGATCCTTTCTTCCTTTGTACTTATAGGGGTCACGTGGGGGATATGGCCTGCCGGGGTTGAAGGTCAGTATATTTGGAGCGTTCTCTTTTTTTCACAAGTAAGGCTACTTTCATGGTTCTCTCTGAGGTCAAGGGGAGCACCGCTTGGCTGTTGAGGTAACATGGAGATTGCTGGGAAGTCACCAAGGAAGATGGGAAAGTTCAAAATGCCCTCCCCCTCTACATTTCATTAGGATTTAAAATAGTACTGTAGAGAAGAGCTCTCATTTCATCCTGTGTGCACAAGCAAATGCACACTGTGGAGATGCAGGGAAAGGGCTGCATCCATGGCATCTCCAGAGGAAAGTTGGTGCAGTGTGATAGTGGGCTGGGGTCTAGTCCTTGGAGGAATCTTGTTTTTAAACAGATAGTACATTCGATGCTTGTTCACATCATCTCATGGAAATCTTCCCATAGCTCCTGTCCAGAGTGTTAGGGGAATGATCTGCAATAGCCATGCTTTTGGTTTGGAATGAGTGAGTCATGAAGTGTATCACAAGACAAAGCAAAAGAATAAATAGCAAGAGATCCACAGAGAGCAAACTGTCATCAAATTGAGTGCTTAGAACATTCAGCAGAAATCACTGGGGAAGCTCCTTTCTTGCTGGATCTCCCAGTAGAAAGAGTCTCAGGCAGAGCTGGAGTGGCCCCCAGGAGAGGTGTCTAGGTAAAAACCAACTAGCAGCAGATAAGGATGATGTCATCGAATCCAGCATTCACATCATCCAGCAGAAGCCCACAGGGGAAGCTGAGGCAGTGAACTGACATTCTGGATTAACTTTCTCTCCATGGATGAGTTTTCTCCTGACTGGACTTTTGACAGCTCCTCCCTCACTGCAGACATTTTTTATATCATGGGATTAGTATCAGTAACCTCTGCTGAGAAGGTTTACCATTGAACTGTTGCCAAGATAAAATGTTTTACTCTTGGGCTGTTTGCTTTTCTCTTTCCTCCTCATGGAGTTGGGAGTTGTCAGCCCATCCTCAGACA
The DNA here is from genome assembly GCA_033318265.1 of Phyllotis vaccarum. Taxonomy (NCBI): domain Eukaryota; kingdom Metazoa; phylum Chordata; class Mammalia; order Rodentia; family Cricetidae; genus Phyllotis; species Phyllotis vaccarum. The sequence continues at coordinate 103,938,274 of JARWLC010000004.1, forward strand.
AGAGGGCCTTAGAGGACACCTGGAGACAGACATGCTTAGGTCTGAAATGGGAGAACGGGCCAGTCCTATTTCCAGAGTCAGCTTCTCACAGAGCTCAAACAGCAGTTTATCAATGTAATGTATGCTTCAGTCCCCCAGCCCCAGAGCATGGTAACTTTAAGGCTCATCTAAGCTCTTACAGAGTGAGTTCAAGGCTAGCCTGGGTAGCTTAGTGAGACTGTGTTTCAAAATGAAAAACAGAGTAACAGGCCTGGGATGTAGCTCTGTCTTAGAGCTCTTGCATAGCAGACCAACTTGGTAAAGTGAAGGAACTTTTTGGAGACCTTATAGCTGACAGATCCAAATCTATTGCCCTAATCAAAGACTATGATGCTTTTTGAAGATTTTGTACTCAGTCAGCTTAATACCTGTAGGCTTCTCTTTGACTCGCTCTGCTCACATTTTAAAGACAGGAGACCAGTGGCTCAGTTTGCTGTTGATTTCTTACTCACCCTTGTCTCACATTTATTTGTCCACTCTTTGCCAAATTAATTGTGTGTCCACAGCTTTATGATTTTTTTTTCTACAAACACCTTTTCCCTATTTGTTCTATGTCCCATGGGCCTGTTGTTAATTGACCGCACAGCTTCCTAATAGAAGCAATGGACCCCACTGTCGTCCGTCATGTGAGGATTACCACCTTGCTGTCACTCATCCTGCCTCATCCCTCCATCTTCTTACTCCAACCTGAGCTTTTCACCCTGCAGGCTTCTGTAATGTTTTCTTGGGATGGATTCTGTAGTAGAGTTCATCTGGAGCAGCGATGAGCCTATGAAAACTACGGAATGTAACCAAATGCTCCCTCTTTTCACAGATTATAATCATGATGGGCTCTTATAGTGGCTTGATTATATTTCTACTCAAGTTTTTAATCAATCAATAGTTTTCCCTCAATATGAATGAATAATAAAAATTTGGTACATAAACAGAATGTAGTTTGGCTCTACAGAAAAATAAAATCACAAAATTTGTAGAAAAATGGAGGGATTTAGAATGTATAATATTAGGTGAGGTCACATAATCTTAGAAAGAAAAAAAAAACACAGAGTATTCTTCCTAATATGTGGACCCTATATATGTGTGTGTGTGTGTGTATGCATATATGCACACATACACATATCAGGTATATATACATACACATACAGGCTAACATGTAGAAAAGAGAATAAGGAAATGGGGGTAGGGTGATGTGAGGTATGTTATCCAAGCCTAGAAGTTCAAGAACAGTTTGGTCAACATAACAGGATCACCTTCCCCAACCTCAAGTGAGGCCTTGTTCCTGGCTGCCATGTGTGGTCAACATTCTGTTTCCACGTGACCCTAGAGAGATGTCTTTAGGTGTCTATTGCTGTGATAAACATCACAGCTAAAAGCAAATCAGCAAGGAAAAGGTTTATTTCGGCCCATGGTTCCACATAATAATCCATCACCCAGGGAAGTCATGGCAGGAACTGAAGTGGAGATCGTGCAACAATGGCGGTGACTGGTTCGATCGCCCTAGCTTCTTCTCTTGCTTCTTATCTACCCCAGGATTTCCTGCCCGGGGTTGGCTCCACTTACAATGTTCTGGGCCCTCTCATATCAATCACTAGCCATAAAAATGCCCCACAGGCTTTCCCATTGGCCAATCTGGTGGGGGCATTTTCCTTACTGAGTTTCACTCTTCCCAAGTGACTCCAGCTTGTAGCAGGTTGACATAAAACTAGTCAGCACATGAGAATTGAGCCCATATATCTTAAAGGGAGGGCAGAGGGCATACAGAGAAGACTCAGTTGCTAAAATGTTTGCTGCACAAATACAGGGGCCTGAGTTCCTTCCCCAGAACCTGTGGGAAAATGCCCGTCATGATGGTGATGTGATCTCACTGCCAGGGAGGTAGAGACAGGGAGATTCTGGGGGTTCCTGGCCAATTGCCTTAGACCCAGGTCCTAGTAAGTGACCCTGTCTCAAAAAAAACTCCCAAAAAGCCAAAAAACCAAAAACAGAAATAGAAACAAAAACAAAAAACCCAAAACAAACAAAAATAAATGGTTGACAGATCACCCAATATTAACCTCTGGCTTACACACACACACACACACACACACACACACACACACACACACACACACACACACACACACACACACACAGTTATTATGTAAAAATAGGAGTTTGGTTTGTTTAAATAAAGGATTTCTGTCTCATCACTGGCAGAGCTTCTGGAAAGAGGTATATGTAGGCTATTGAAGACTGGGTAGGAAAAGCAGTAACAATCAGCCCCTGCAGTTTTCTAGTCAAAGGGGAAACCCCTCAGATTTCATCTCTAGCATGGATCCATCTCTGGGGATGACTGGGCACAAACAATCCAGTCTTTTTTTCTGTGACTTATCTTTGGGCCACTTAAGGGACGCTTTGCAAGACTTGCTTTAGTAGAACACTTATGCCTGGGAGCTCACCAAGGTTTTGGTTTTATTTATTTATTTATTTAATATTTATTTCCACAGGGTATACGTGGAGATGCTGGTGAGCTGGGTTCCCAAGGAGAGCCTGGGTCTCCAGGCCCACAGGTTGTATGAGAAACTGGGTTTTAATATAAGGTTATGTGTTTGAAACCTTTTCATTGTGTGATAGAAATTGAAATTTGAGTCACAATGACCCTAAGGAAGCTTCCCGGGCCTTACAAAAGCAGATCATGTTACTCTTTAGGGAAGGCCAAACTGCAGCGACTGGAATGGATCGGATTCCATGTCCATACCAACCAAGGTCTTAACACTCATTCCCTCAGCCCACTGTTGGAGGTTGAGTGGGTTTAGTAGTTAGTTTCACAGGGACAAAATAGAGAGGGGATCAAGAAGGTAGGCAAATTGGCCAAAGTCACACTGCTACTGAGTGCCAGCATTGGAATTCCAATTCAAAGTCAGTGCTCTTAATGAATGCCTTGGGAGCTATGATTCCAAAGTAGAATTTAGTTCATTAAAATTGTATTCCATCAGCGAAGTGCTTACTGGGTGTCTGTCATGCATGGGGCTCCCTTCAAATGGCCCTCTGGGTGCTTTAGATCAGCAAGGCAAGAGACTTACCCTTAAGAGCCCCTGTCCAGTAAGGGGTTGTAAACTACAAAGTGGAAACTTGAATTTCTAAGCAGCTCTTTTGGAATCCTCCAAGCAAAAACGAAACCTACCATGTTCTACTCCTTCAAGCTCTTTCTCTTATGAAGCAAACTATTTCCAAGTTCACTTAATGGGAAAACTTTAAGCAGACAGCAAGCTTTACTCCCATCGACTATTCTCTCCATCATTAAAAATCCCGTGAGCATCAGATGATGATTTGAGACTCTGTCTGCTGATTCAGGTGACAAAGACATCCACAAAGGAAAAGAATAATCAGAGTGTAATTAGAGCGTGTTTGCTTTATGATGGAAAAAATGGCATCAGGAGGAAATGACGGAGGAACCCACCCACGTCTCCCATTTTCTCTTTGACCACTGGCTTGTTTCTAATCTCGACCCTTCTCCTATCACATCCCTGCTTTCTCTTCCTTAGTCACAGGATTCTGCCTTTTGAAAAGGCTGTACATCATGCTGAGAGTCACAGAGACGTAATCGATGGAACCTGCTCTTCATTCCCACTTTCACTGGGATGTGGGGGTTATGGTCTATTTAAATAGATGATTGTCAATACCTCACCTGGGAGAGTAGAAACCAAGATCAATGTTTCTATTAGGGAAGTATTTCTCAGAACAACCGGAGAAAAATCCAAGTGTCAAAATCAGTAAAGGAAAATAGACTGGAGGGAAAATAAGTACCTCTTGTCTCCAGTAACAAAGATTGAGCCGCTTCAGTGTACCTCTGGTTCCTGAGAGAGCAACAGCTGTGATCTGGTCTATGCAAATAAAAGGTTCATTTCCAAATGAGAGGGACACCATAGGGGTTACTCTCAGCCCACTCTGCTGAGTTCAAACTAGTTGGGTGGATGAAGATATGAAAACACTTTTGAATTTCAGTGCTTAGCAGATCCATCTAAGAAGATTGATTGCTAAGAGCCTGGATGCCAAGGACCTATGCCCTACACTGTAGATGGAGTGAGTGTGGAGTGGGTGTTCCCTGAGCACTTAGCACACAGATACAACCTGACTCAGCTTGGTAGAGATGGTACAGTGATGGGTTTGGGCACCTTTGTTCAGCAGACATCTGAGATGACTTTACTCTTACATGGGATAAAATGGCTCCATAAAAATTGGCTTAATGTTAATATCTCTTTTGGAACAGGGACCCAGAGGAAGGCAAGGACCACCAGGATTTTTTGGCCAAAAAGGGAGTCTGGGTGCCCAGGTAGGTTTTCAAAATAGTTGGAAGTATAGCTGCTGATTAGCAGTGACTGATTCTTGCCTCTGAGGATTCAGTTTGAATTTTTTGGGATCTGTGAATATCAAAGACTTCCAGGACATCTATTTTGATGAAGTTGGCCTTGGTACCAATTCTGTACCCCCTTCATTCTAGGCACACAGTGACCAATAAATTCTGGGTTCGAATAAGCTCTTGCTTATTCCTAGTGCAAGATCAAATGCCATAGAGGAAGCCTGTTTAAACTGTACATTCTTCATGAGTGTAAAAGGGCATCCTTGACTGGGAAGATAAGGTCACTGAGGCTGAAGGAGAGCCAATGACGTAGTCAGATGGACCTCCAGCTTGGGTCTTCCTAGTGCCTGTTCCATCATCCATATGTCTGTGGCTGGTGGGAAGGTCAGAGAGGCTGAGCCATGTGATCAGGGTGGCTTTCTGAGGACAAGGACACTTGAGCAGAAGGATCTGAGTCAGGTCTGTGGTTTCTATTCACTCAAAATGGCAGCTCTAGGATGGTCAAAGTCTAGCTCAGTCTTCAGCCTCTCCCTGGACAACAAAGTCAAGCTTCCTGTTTTCAAAGCCTTTAAAGCATATCTATCTATCTGTCTATCTATCTATCTATCTATCTATCTATCTATCTATCTATCTATCTACCTACCTACCTACCTACCTACCTATCTACTATCTATCTATCTATCTATCTATCTATCTATCTATCTATCTATCTATCTACCTACCTACCTATCTACTATCTATCTATCTATCATCTATCTGTCTGTCTGTCTATCTATCTACTATATCTATCTATCTATCTATCATCTGTCTGTCTGTCTGTCTATCTATCTTCTATCTATCTATCTATCATCTATGTCATCTATCTATCTATCTATCTATCATCTATGTCATCTATCTATCTATCTATCTATCATCTGTCTGTCTATCTATCTATCATCTATCTATCTATCTATCTATCTATCTACCTACCTACCTACCTATCTACTATCTATCTATCTATCTATCTATCTATCTATCTATCTATCATCTATCTGTCTGTCTGTCTATCTATCTACTATCTATCTATCTATCTATCTATCTATCATCTGTCTGTCTGTCTATCTATCTTCTATCTATCTATCTATCTATCTATCATCTATGTCATCTATCTATCTATCTATCTATCATCTGTCTGTCTATCTATCTATCATCTATCTATCTATCTATCTATCTACTATCTATCTATCTATCTATCTATCTATCTATCTATCTATCTATCTATCTATCTATCATCTATGTCATCTATCTATATGTATGTATCATGTATGTATGTATCTTTCTGTCTGTCTATCATCTATCTATATCTATTGAGGGAGGGTCTCACTATGTAGTTCTAACTGGTCTGGAACCCACAGAGATCTACCCGTCTCTGCTTCCTTAGTGCTGTAATTAAAGGTGTAAGTCACAAATCCTGACTAAGCTGTTATTAAAAAAAAAAATCTCATTGTGGGGGCTGGAGAGAAGGCTCAGCGGTTAAGAGAACTGGCTGCTCTTCCAGAGGATCCAGGTTTGATCCTCAGCACTTATGTGGCAGCTCACAGCTGCCTGTGGCTCATTTCTAGGGGATCTGACACCCACACATTAATGTACATAAAATACAGTTAAATTAAAATAAATATGATTGTGTTATCATGTTATTTGCACATGTTTCCAGTTTGGAGTAGATAAAAGTCCAGGCTTTAGTTTTCCTAATTTTTTGATCAAGTCATCTTTTCCAGCTAGTGTGCTTCCGCCCCCCTCATTTCTCAGTGTTCATAGATTTATTGCTCACATAGATTTTGTGCTTCTTCCCGACTTACCCAGCTGAAGTTTAACTGTGATTGCTTTGCATTTCAGTTGAAAAAACATAGCTTACATCTTCATGCCAATTCCCTTGCTCCCTGTGAAGATATAGACAAATGTTCTGTCCCTATAAATAGTGTCAGAGATGGTTCGGGAATATTAAATGACTTGTCACCTAGACAGAAAGTGGTCAGACTGGCCTCTCTGACTTGGTCTTTAGGTGATGATCATGAGCACATTGACAGTTCCAGGCCATTTGCTCTGACTCACAGTGGGATGATATGCAACAAAGCCCCCTTGGCTGAGAATGTTATGAAGTAAAAGTTCACTTGACAGACTTGGCCAGTCAACACTGCAGGTTATCGATACAGCTCTGGAGAGAACCAGTTGTTGACTCCTGTGGCTTCATGGTGGTGGCTCACTGCTGGTTCCCAACATCACAAGACGTCTTGTATCAAATAGGATCAGCCCAGGAAAGGGCCAAGATTTCAAAACTTGAAGTATGGGTTTTACTAAATGCATATGATTTTTCTTATACTATGAAGTAAAAAGAAAATTATTAGTTAAATGACTATAAAGCAGGGGCCATCTATAGTAAGAGGGCCATGATTATGGTCCTGGTGTCGTTGCAGGGGAATCCTGGGCCTCCAGGGCCAAAAGGCTCAGATGGACCAGCTGGACCCAGAGGAATGAAGGTGAGTGTCAGAGAACACACTCTTGGGTCTGACGTAGGAGCCCTTTGGGCTTATTTCCCTGCTGTGTGACCATTTCTGATATTGATGAGTGCTATTGACTGCCTTTTAGCGTGTAGGTGGGCAGTGTTGCACAAATCCTAGCTGCTCTTATCATAAAACCCAGAGCCAGATAGTGGGCTAAATGCTTAAAGATCAGAGAAGCAGAGGAACAAGCCACTAGAGAAATTTCTCACCGCTAGCTACTGAATCCTCAGGCCCAAAGGGAAGATCCTGTCTCCTCAGATCCTCAGACTGAATGCCCTGAGTCCTCAGCTGAAAGAGGGAGTCAAGGGGATGGGAAACTCGGGGGTGGGGTGGGGTGGGGGGGTGGGGGGAGGTGAGGGGTGGGTGTGGGTGTGTGTGTGAACTCCTGAGACGGGAGTTCCCACCTTGTATTCCTTTCTCTGCCCAGCCATACTTCTTGTCTCAACCTTCCTAGTGCTGGGATTGAAGGCATGTGCCACCATTACCTGACCTCTATGGCTAACTCTGTGGCCAGCTCTGTCCTTTGGTCTCCAGACAAGCTTTATTTCTTAGATTATAAACAATATATCACCTCAGGGTAGATGCATACAAAGAAAGAAATTGTATAAACTGACCTATGGAGAAGTAGCTCACACATGTCAGGAGGCAAAAGCACACTGACAGACAGACACATGCAGACTCACTGCAAGCATATGTTCTCACACCCGGGAAAGTCAGAACAATAAAAACTTTATAATTAGCTTTATCTAACACACACACACACACACACACACACACACACACACACACACACACAGAGAGAGAGGGGGGGGGAGAGGGAGAGAGAGAGAGAGAGAGAGAGAGAGAGAGAGAGAGAGAGAGAGAGAGAGAGAGAGAGAGAGAGGGAGAGGGAGAGAGAGAGAGAATTTTAAGTCTAGCTTCTGAGAGGAATCGTGCAGGATTTGTAAGTGTGGCTTATTTCCCTTAACATAATGAGTTACAGTTGCATCCATTTTTCCTGCAGCTATTATGATTTTTGTTTACAGCTGTATCCTCTGGGTATTTGTATCCCAGTTAAGCCTTAACAAGCCTATCGACTGTATGGTGAGGCTGACGGCACTTGAAAGGTCTAACCAAACAATCTCTAAGGAAAAGGAAACAAAGATGCATAAACTCCTGGGAGAAAATTAATGTAATCTTTACCCTCTATTAAAAGGGGGAGCTCGGCCGTGCAGGAGAGAGAGGCCGACCGGGCCAGCGAGGGACCAGGAGGACAGCCTGTAAGTCTAGCTTGTTTTGAGCTTCTGCTTGGGCCCCTGGTGGTTTTTCTTGTTTGGCATTTGCTCTTATTTCATATTTCACATAAAAAATAACATCCTTGATGATTTAACCTTGGAGTTACCAATACGATATAATGGCTTGAGCTGTCGAGGAGTTAACCAAAGGTTCATAAGCTCTACACAAATGAAGAATCCAACAAATGTGTTGGGATTTCTTTTGCCCTTTTGTTGTTAAAGAGGAAAGTGTTTGTGAGCCTCTTCTGTTTGATAAGGAAGTTTCTCACATATCTGAGTCTTTGGGGACTAATAAGATCCTCAGAGAGACTTAAAGAAGCTGTGTGTGTGTGTATGTGTGTGTGTGTGTGTGTGTGTGTGTGTGTGTGTGTGTGTGTGTGTGTGAGAGAGAGAGAGAGAGAGAGAGAGAGAGAGAGAGAGAGAGAGAGAGAGAGAGAGAGAGAGAGAGAGAACTTGTATATGTGTGTGTGAGCATGCTCATACCATTGGCATGTGTATGGAGGTTAACCTTAGGTGGTGTTCTTCAATTTTGGCCTTTATAAAAAGATTTATTTTACACGTATGTGTGTTTTGTCTATGTACCACATGTTTGCCCAGTGCCTGTGGAGGCCAGAAAAGAGTGTTGGATCCGCTGGAGCTGGAGTTACAAATGTTGTGAGCCACCACGTGGAGCCAGAGATTGAATCCAGGCTCCCTCTGCAAGAGCAGTCAGTGATCCTAACCTCTGAGCCAGCTCTCCAGCCCCAGCCTTGTTTGAGGCAGGGTCTCTTTGTTTTTTTAATACCTGTGTGAGGCAGCCCAGATGCTCATTGAGCTCCACTTCCTTCTGGGAGCACCAGGATGAAGATATGCGCCACCATATCTAGCTTTACATAAGTTCTAGGAATTCAAACTCAGATCCTCCTCACACTTGCTTGGCAGATGCCTTTATCCACAGAACTGTCTCCCCCAGCACAGAGACACGCCTTTCTAGATATCACAAATAAGACGCCCAGTTAGGATTGCTAACTTTTCAAAGTATGAGTTTAATTATCCAGAGCATAGGAATAACGTTGGAGACCAATAATCATTAACAGTTTCTTCCTACAAATGACCCTTCCAAAGGCAGGGCACCGGCTCTGTGTTTTAACCTTACAAATCTGAACACAGGAGCAAATTAGTTATTTCACATGACGGTTTCAGCTCACCACTTTTCTTCAGTTTGTTTTATCCTAAGAGCAATGCTGTTCTCTGGAGATCTCGTCCAGCAACACTTAGGAAGGGCCTATAAGGTGCCACCATCACTTCAGCACTGAAATTGCATTTGTTGGGAAGGAGAGAAAACTGGAGCAGATCCAGGAAGCTTAAATTAAAATGTGTAAGGAGAGGGAACAGAGCCGGGCTTCTGTGGCCTCTGAGGCAAATGGCACCCACGTCTACACTCTGAAAAGGCAGATAGTGAAATTAATGTTCTGTTTGATATTACTCAACTCTCTTGGTGGAAAATAGCACAGAGCTTATGTCCCCATGTCCCCCCACCCCCTCTCTCTGTCTCTATGTCTCTCTCTGGAAGCAGGGAAGGATGCCATTATTGGAGGTGACATTTCAGGCCTGCATAAGCGTGAGGACCTAACTTTGACTCCCTAGAACTCAGGTATAGTTCTTCATCCTCAGCACTCCCACTGTGGGTAGCTTCCAAATGCAGGCCTTGGCCTCTCCCTGTAGCTGCAGGCATGGACACCCTGTGAGTCTTCAGGAGGAAGACAGAGTAACAACCGACATATGGCACTTTCCTCCCCACAGAGAATTCAGTTTTCCCAGACTTCCCTTACTTGGCTTTCTTTTGTACTTTGGAGATTTTCTAATTAGGCCACAGGAACAATCCTCAGGCCTTCAGCTTCATCCTTTGCCCTCTCTGCTGATCTGCTTGATCTAGAAATAGTTTTCAGTTCATTCCCCCAAAGCCACTGCTAGTTTCTGAGTTCACTTCTTATGACAGATACTTCTTATCTGTACGTGCAGATGTTCAGATCAGTAATGTACCGGAGCACGTATGTGGGCGTATGTATGTGTTTGCATGTGTGTTTGTGTGTGTGTTGAGACAGGGTCTCACTGTGTAGCAAGGCTAACTCAGGCTCCCACTTCGCTTGCTTCAGCTCCTGAGAATTGGAAATAACATCAACATGTTTGCCAGATAGTGAGCATGTTGTGGAACACTCCTTTACACTGTGTGAAGACGTGTCACGGGGACTGGCTAGCTGAAAACAAGCCTAAGCTATCAACTGAGCTTTCATAATTAATAAGAGGTCTCCATGTGGTTACGTGGGAGCTGGCATGTGGGGCAGAAAAATCCGCCTACAGAACACATCTATGCAAATTTGCCATACTCTTTTCAACAACCATGTAGACAACAATGTCATGGTCTTTTACGGTGTCAACTCTGATTTCCTCCACTGTATTTATCCTGTGAAGGTGTTATCCCAACCTCCACCAAGCCCCACCCTCTTCTCCAGTTTCTCACATTGTTGGCTTTTTCAAAGGCTTGGCTCCTGTTATCAACCATGAGTTGGTCTGGGTGACTCTACAGTGAATTCATCTTGTGTTCTTTCCTTAGGGTCTTCGTGGTCAAGACGGTTATGGCCATCCGGGAAGAAAAGGCAAGAAGGTGAGGCACAAGAAAAGGCTATTTGGATAACAAATCACAGTTTTCATTTTACTTTACTAGAATATAGTGGTTTTTCGAGATGTGTTTCAGGAATGCCCCTACCCCCCCACCCCCCACCCATGTCATAACTTGACAGAGTTCCCTTCCTGAGAAGTAAAAGTCTGATTTAGTTCCTCACTTATTTAAAAATCACCCCCAACCTTATCTTCTAGCCTCCTTAGGAGCTCCCATTCCATTCTTAATCTTGAGGCATGAGCCTTTTCTCAACTCCTTGTCTCTGCAAATGATACAAAATGTTCTTTACACTCTCCCTCCCTTGGACAACTGCACCTCATTTCCTAGGATGAGCTCGCCCATCAGCTTACTCTTGGAGATGCTTCGGGCTTCCTCAGACAGAAGTTGCTGCCCTGTGCTCTGCGCCTTTAAAGCGTCAGGTCCTCCACTCTTTGAAATCCAGTTTACTCTTCTAGTTTAGACCCGAACTCCATAGATGGTGGCTTTTTTTTTTTTTTTTTTAAATATCATCCATCAGACACCTTAAGATCAGCACATCCTCCAGGAATAACTTTCTTCTTTCATTTCCAACATTTTATTTATTTATCTTTACATTTTAATTCATTGCTATCCCCCCTCCCTCTGTGTGTGTGTGTGTGTGTGTGTGTGTGTGTGTATCCATGCACGTGTGTAATCATATGTGTGCACATGTCCATAGAGGTCAGAGGTCAGTCGGTCTTGGCCGTTGTTCATCAGGAACCATTTTCCTTGTCTATGTCCCAGAGTTCATCAGATAGGCTCAGCTGGCCAGCCGAAAAGCCTCAGGAGTCCCAGCATGCATTTTGTCCCTTTCCATTGCTATTCCTGTCACCCAGGCTCATCTAGACTCATCATGGCTTTCTTCTGTGGCCTCCCTGCTTCTGCCTCTGCCTCCTACAGCTAGGCCTTCTTCACAAGGCAGCTGGAGCCATCTTTTAAAAGCTTAGTGAGATCACATCCCTGCTCCCGCCAAAGCATGCATGGCTCCCCGCGGCACTAAGAAAATCCTTTGTTCCCTTGGCCTGTGAGATCCAATACTCTTGGCCTGCATGTGAACACTTAGGCTTCTCCTGACCCCCCCCCCCCCCCAGTTCTGCTTCATTGTCTTCTTGCTAAAGTCTCTTCAGGACCCTTCCCATCTGTTTAGATGTGTTGTCCTCCAGATCCTTGCTAAGCTCACTTCTTCAGTTCATGCTTGTCTTTGCCTAAATGTTGCCTTTGCAAAAAGACTTTGTCTGGCCATTATCCATGGAAGAGCTCCCTTCCCATTCCTTCCCATCCCCTTCTACACTCACAGGCCCCTATTGGATGGATTCAACCAACTGCAGAATGAGACATTTGAGAAAAAATTTGCATTTGTACTAAATATGTACAAAATCTTGATATTTTCCCTAAATAATAAAAGGTAATGCCTATTTCACAGCATCTGTGTTCTATTAGACATCATGTGTCATCTAGAGACCTAAGTTGTCAGGAAGTATGCATTGGTCACACATAGGCACCATACTATACTAGGGAGTTGACTGTACTCAGATTTTGGCACTTCTGGAGGATACTAGAATCAACCATCCCGAGATATTGAGGGGTAACTTTAATTCTTTTTAAAAAATGCATAATATTTTTATTTTTCTTTGAGAATTCCATATATGTATGCAATGTTTACTCCTCCATCCACTCCACCTCTTGCCAGATCTTCTGACAACATTAACTCCTTTTTCTTCCAAGACTTTAAAATTCACTAATTGTAATTATTCCTGCCCTATGTACATGGGAGAGGGGCCAGCTACTAGAGAGTGGTCAACCTACCAGGTGCTATATATCCAAACAATCCTAACTTTCCTTCTAGACCCATCAACTGTGAATAACTCCTTAGCTAGGGGTGGGTGGGTTTCCGGTGGGTGGGTGTCCCTTCCCAGCCCATACTGTAATTATTTATCTGTCTATCTGTCTGTCTGTCCATCCTCCCACCTGCCTGTCTGCCTGTCTGCCTGCCTATCCATCCATCCGTCCATCTGTCCGTCTGTCTGTCCGCCCATCCGTCTGTCTATCTTTCTGTCTGTCTGTCTGTCTGTCTGTCTAAGAGCACATGTTCCATGACCTGTGTACATAGCTGAAAGCACAGCTTGCTAGAGCTGGTTCTCTCTCTTTACCATCTTGAGTCTCAAGGGTTGAACTTAGGTCCAGGTTTGGTGGCAAGTCCCCCCCCCCCCCACTGGACCATCTCACCAGCCCATTTAAAAACAATCCTTAATCCTCTCTTCAGAATACTACTCATCTCTGAGACACTATCTATTTCTTTGCTCCAGAATGTAAGTTCTGTGGGAGTCTTGGCTTTGTTCATTGCCAAGTCCCCAGTGCTTAAAGGGCCATGTGGTAAACAGTAGGAGCCAAATCAATACCTGTGGAATGGGTGATTGCTTTGAAGCATGCCCTTGGCTTTGACAATGTCCTCCCTTGCTTTCTGTTGGTGCAAATCTCAAGGGCTTTAAATCAGAAACAAATGCCCAAGAATGAAGTTTCACTAGACCCTGCATCAAAGAGGGGAAAACTGTAGAAACTATTTATAACTGTTGACCTTCAGGAGTGAAATGTGGCCATGTGACGAGTTTCTTCTTTTAAGTAGGAGTTTGAGGAAAAGTTTAATCTCCTGGCACTGATCACTATCTTGTCTCATTTCTGACCCTAGGGTGAACCTGGGTTCCCTGGATATCCTGGTGTACAAGTAAGAAGAGCTTCCTGTGGGCTGGTGACTGGTATGCAGTGTCTGTCATGTGTTTGCACATCTTTCTTTACATTCAGACCTCTGCTTTTGTCTTTGTTAAGGGAGAAGATGGTGACCCTGGCCGTGGAGGAGCGAAGGGGGCCAAGGGAATCCAAGGGAAGAGGGTAAGAACCAAGGGGTCATCCATCATCACAGCACAGAAACCTATAGCCTATCCCTGCTCGGTCAGTACACGATGCACACCCCACCCATGCCCTTTCATTTGTATTCAGGGTAGACATGCAGCTTCTGGTAACAACAGACGATAACAACAGTGCATGCAGGCTAGAGTTTCAGCTCTGCACTACCAATTATTCAAGACAATTTGAGGGGGCCTCTGCCTTGGTGATTGTAGGAAAATTTGGAAGGACATTGTAAGGATATACTACATGTGGCTTATCTGCGCCTTCCTTATACTTCTGTCTTGGTGGACTTTGGTCATACTGTGTTTATTGGGGTCTCCCCTTAAGAATCCATTCCCTCAGGTACGACTGATTATGATTTTTCAAACAATTCTTTTTTTGTTTTTGAGACTTCTCATACAGCCCATGCTGGCCTTGAAGTTGTATGAGTGAGGCCTGCCTTGGAACCCTGGTATTAATTCCTGTACTTCCCAACCATGCCATTGTGCCCAGCTATAAAGAATGGATCTTGAAGAGCCACAGTCAATGGGAACTAATTTTGAAAGAGTGGCTCTGTGGATGTTAGGATATGGATGGTGTTTAGCTGCTATTTATTAGAAAGCAAACCTTGGGGTGGGGAGATGACTCTAGTTTCTGCTACTGTGATAAACACTATGGCCAAAACAACTCGGTAGGAAGGGGTTTATCTGGCTTATACTTCCATGTCACAGTCCTTTTTTTTGAGGAAAGTCAGGCAAGAACTGAAGCAGAAGTCATAGAGAAAAGCTGCGTATGGGCTTGCCCTCCATGGCATTTGAAGCTTTCTTTCTAATGCAACCCAGGACCATCTGCCCACACCCATTAATAAAGAAAATGTCTCACAGACTTGCCCGTGGGTCATTCTAATAGGGTCATTTTCTCAGCTGAGGATCTCTCTTCCCAGTGTCCTGAGCTAGTGAAAGTTGACAGGGACTAAGCCAGCACAGTGGGTGAAGAAGACACTTTCCACCAAGCCCGACAACCCCAATTTGAACCCCAGAACCCACATAGTGGGAAGAGAGAAGCAGTTCCTATTAGCTGTCATTTGGTCTCCACATTTGCACTATGGTACAGACATATCCCCTCTCACAAATAGAGAAGGATAGTTAAAAATACTTTAAGTAAAGCCTTCTAGGAACAGGACGTGAGTGTGTGTTTGGAGCAGAAAGGGGGGAAGATAAGAGAGTGTGTGTTTTCCTTGGACTCAGTCACTGGTGTTTTCATCTATCAGCAAGGTCATAATGACAGCCAAATCTGTGCTTGCTCACCTTGCTTCTGTTTATGCTTGCTCTAATCTGTTAATTTATCTTTCCACTTTCAAATAAAAAAGATAAGGCATTGATTAAATTCCAGATAATCAGTGTGCTGTGTTATTTCCAAAACCTAGGATATAAGCACTAAGCTCCTGACTACCCAAAATCTTTCCGGAGACTCTGAAGCCCAGAAGGTGCTGTGGGAATTTTTCCTGTCCTCATGGTCAGGCCCCCAATGCAGACCTTACATAGTATCTCTGTCACACACCCTTGAGACTTCACTGAGTGTTAAGTCATCTTTTAAGGCTCTGCATAGAAATATGTTTGTGTGTGTATCTCCCATGGGCGATCTGGGGCTGGACAGGTGGTCTATAAGGGAGTTGTCTGATCCCCCAAAAGCCTCCTTGTCTCTCTCCATGGATATTATTTACAGAGGTTGACGAGAGCCTCATTAGTCTTAGATAGGTATGAACATTTTGATGTTTCGGGAGGGTCAGTTCTTGTAGCCGACAGGGAAGCTTATTACTTTGGTTTTTCACTTTTAGGGTAATTCTGGCTTTCCTGGGTTTGCCGGAAGTCCAGGTGCTCAAGGTCCACCAGGAAAAATGGTAACAAGTACCCTTTCTTTGTTTTTTTAATTTTCAACCCTGTGCCAAGATGAATAAGAGCTTGCTCAATAGCCTCACTGAAGGAGAAACAAGCACCGCAGGCATTCAGCAGGGTCAAAGGCACAGGAAGACATCAGAGAGATCTAGCTTCAAATGCTATATGGAGTATTCCATGTCTAGTTTATTCTTTACATATAGGGATGATCTCAGTGTGGCTAGAACTTTATGGATCTTCCTCAGTACATAAGCCAACACATAAAACTTACGGGAGAATGTGCTCACCAATGCAAACACAATGACCAACATGCAAAACCAGAAGGAAATCCTAATGAAATATCCCAGCCATACTATATATATATTTGATAGAGTAGGCTTGGCTGTCCTGGAATTCACTCTCTAGACCAGACTGGCTATGAGCTCACAGAGATCCTCCTGCCTCTGCCTCCTGAGTGATGGGATTAAATGCATGTGCCATCACTGCTCGACCCAACTACACCATGTTAACTGAACTTATAGTGTTGCAAGACTAGAATTCTCTGGGATGTGGAAAGATGCTGAGGCTCTGCTGCTTTAGAGTCTGGGTTAATATAGCTTGCTTCTCTGTTGCTGTGAGCAAACACTAATCCAGAGGGGTTGGAGTGGGTTTATTTGGTGTACAGGTTACAGTCTATCATTGAGAGAAGTCAAAGCAGGGACTCAAGGCAGGAAGGAGTTTGATGGCTGGGAGTAAAGCAGAGACCACAGAGGGCTGCTGCCTACTGGTTTGTTCCTCTGCCTGGGATGGTGGTCCATCTAGTTAGGGGTAGCATTACCCATAGCTGGCTGGAATCTTCTATATCATCTGGCAATCAAGAACGTGGCTCATAAGTCTGTCCATAGGCCAGTCTAGGACAATCCGTCAGTTGAGATTCATTCTTCCAAGGCATGTCTAGGTTTGTATCAAGTTGGCAAACTAGCCAGTGTACAGGGTTGCCATTCTATGAGGGATAGTGTATTCGTCAGCCAGGGGCAGGGGAGGGGGACACTCTGGGCTCACTGGAGTCAGGATTTTTACTAGAGAAGAGCAACTAAGTCAGAAACCCAAACATTACAGAGGTAGTTCATGGCCATTTGATGGTGAACCAGGCTGAGTGGGCTTTGTACAGTGGTCTGCCTAAGTCTGTAAGTTACTGCCTTGTAGAGTCTAAACAAAGACAGACTTTCTAGGCTCCCAGAGGGTCTGAAGCTGGCTCCAGACACCCGAAGCTGGAAGGCTTCAGGAAGGATTACCCTACTATGACAGCAGAGACAGAGTATAGATAAGAGACCTGAAAAATGGGAACAGCAGATACCACGATGTACTTTGGAACAGCTTGTGGTAGGACCTGGGACTCTTGAATGATCATTTTTGAATTTGAACTTGAACTATGAAGTGGTCTCTAAACTACCTGGTCTTCTAAGAGTCTATGTCCCACCTACCTTGGCTTCCTAGACTCTGAGGTCTGGGATGTATCGCTCAGGCACTATTCCTCCTTACTGGGCCGGGCAGAACCCCAGGGTCAGGAAAGAAGGCCAGTGTGTGTGCTGTGGTGAACACTCAGCATCTTCAGTTGGCTGTGGAGGTGTTGGGAATTAGAATGCTGCATTTTGAATCTTGCTTCTGTTCTTTCCAGGGCATCAAGGGATCAAAAGGTTTGGTGGGTAGAACGGTAGGTGAAGATTTTTAATTAAAAAATTCACTCATTTCAGAATATAAATCTTTCTATATCTGCAAGTAAGGCTTGCTAATCTTAAAGCTTCTTTATTTTAATAAATCCTGTTAATATTGGAAGTTTACAGTTTTCCCCCAAAATGCCATTATAAAAATAATAGAATAATATTTTAAACATTAAGTGATACAGAAGAAAATATTTGGAAGCTACCATCTTCCTGCATTTTATAAAGCAAAAAACAGTGCTTATAAAACTATACATTTTAAATAAACTAATTCACAGAATAGTATAGGCTTTTGTGTCTTAAGGGACACTTTGAAAACAATCTCAGAAATTATGACAAGTGCTTCTCTTCCAGGTGCACCCAGACTGTTATTAGGTAGGGATTGGAGGATGTTACAATTAGGTTTCTTGGTCCTGGGCGGCCAGAGGTCCAGACCCACAGACCTGCAGTCCCAGACCCCTTAGCCGCCCACAGTTGCTTAGGCCCCCAGAAATGACTCAGATGCTTATATTAAGTTCATGCTCTTTGGCCTATGGCTTAGGCACATTGCTAGCTTGATCTTACATCTTAACTCAACACATTCTCATTAATCTGTCTGCCACGTGGCCCGTGGCTCACCTGTGTTCCTCACATGTTTCTTCTTGGGCAGCTTCAGCTCCGTCTGTCTCTGACTCCACCCTGCTTCTCCTACCTAAGCTCTGATTTCCCCTCCTACTTTTTCTATGGTGCCTGTCATGGGCCAAACAGCTTCTTCATTTAAAGATTTATTCACAGCATACAGAAAGACATTCCCACATCAGGAGGATGTAGAAACATTTGCAGAACAGGAAGTGACAGGGTCTGAGATCGAGGGAAGAACAGAACAGAGAGGAGGGATCAATGGAAAGCGGTAGAATTATTGGGGTGGGAGATTAAGGGGGCACCTGTCTGGGCAGTCCTTCTACAGAAGTATTCTAGCAAATGCTACTATAAAAATGTGTATACTGGCGCAATCTCCAGGCTTCTTTGCTGAGATTCCTGGATTTCAACTTCAAAATCAGATTTGATCCTATCAATTTGTGAGGCAGATTACAAAGTAAAAAACTATTCCTTACCTACCTATCTCAGCACACTATTTGAAATCCTTTAAATTAGCTACTGGATCTAGAAATAAAATTGCTAGGTGGTATCACCAGCTCTAATAATTTTGTGATTTTCTGTTACATATTTAAATGCTTCAGATAGGTACTGATAACGTGTACACTGCATTTTAAGTTACAACAGTGAAATCTGCTTCACTTTAATGCTTATTTCCCTCTATTTCTCTACAGCCTTGTGAAATTGTTGATTTTATTCGAGAAAACTGCCGTAAGTTGTTTGGGAGACACTCAGAGTCCGGTGATGTGGATAGGATGGGTGGGGACCAAAGACTAAGGGCATGAGTTACTAAGGATTTGACTGAGGCTCTGTAAGTGGCTTGACCATCATAAAAAGATCTTATCAATTGACAGATTGGGCCCAATGTCCCTTTGAGTACGTTATCTTTTTCTAAATGGGCTCCGAAAAGGAGTATTTGAAAGGCATATCATCTCAATAAAAAAGAAAAACTCCACCATTTAAGGCTGGGTCCCCAATGTAACAACACTCACACATGTAGGACCTGCATCTTGGTGCATGAAGCAGAACAATGGGAAGTTGTGTGTGTGTGTGTGTGTGTGTGTGTGTGTGTGTGTGTGTGTGTGTGTGTTTATTTCAACAAGCAGAATCCATGATGGTGTTCTGGGAAGAAGTATGCCCCATTTGGTTGTCCTTTCTGCTGCAGAAATGGAACTATGAACCACTAGGCCTTATCACATAACTAGTTGACATGATGGCTCTTTAAAAGCATCATGGGTACTTACAGAGAGCATACGTCTCCCCTTGCTGGTGACAGGGAGAGCACTTAGTGGGGGTTTTATCCACATCCTGGGATCATGGAAGTCACCCAGAATGATGCTATCACCTTGGACAGAAGGGAAAAAGAAGCTGCACAGAAAGTGGAAAGTCCTTCTCACTGAGAAGCTCCACAGAGTCGAAGCAAATAGAAAAGTGGGAAACAAGCACCTGAGACAGAAGGAACAAACTGTAGCAGAGGGCTCAGTGTGTTCGCTATGTTGAGATAAAGATGGCGGCTCGTAGTCATTTTATCTATAAACAGACATTTTTGGAAAGCTAAATCTAAATGCTTAAGAAAGCTTTGGATTGGAAGTAGGCAAAAGACACGGAAGAGTCAGGGAAGAAAACATTAACAATGCACCCGAGAATATTCACCCTCAATGGAAATGGAAGATTATCAATGGAAACAATGATAATGCTCTTTTTGGTTCTCAGACTGGAAACTTCTACATTACTGCTGTGAATTCATACACATGTGTGCATATTTATTTATATAGTTTTGGTCTTTAGAGATAGGATCTTACCAGCTAGCCCTATCTGGCCCGAAACTCCTTATGTATAGTGCTGTGGCTTCAAATTTGTAATTCTCCTGCATCTGCCTCCCAAGAGCTAGGAATGCAGGCTTGTGTCACAAAGCCTAGGCTTCAAATTGGAAATATTAAAAAAAAATTAAAATAATTCTTACCCCTAACTTGTGGAACTACTAACATGCTTCTAAAGAGCAATTGGACTATCCATACAAAAATCCATATTTATAGTGATAGTCACAGACTGTAATTGGACAAGTAGGCTCAGAGACTTGTACGTGGATCATGTTCCAGGGGTTCTAGGATAGGGTTTCTCTGTATTTTCTTCTCTGTCAGTGTGTGTGTGTGTGTGTGTGTGTGTGTGTGTGTGTGTGTGTGTGTGTGTATGCTTGTGTATGTGTGCATGTGCGTGTGCATGTATGTATATGTCTGTATGTGTGTATATGCATGTATGTGTGCGTGTGTGTGCATATGTATGTGTGCATATGTGTATGTGTGTGCGTGTGTGTATATGTGTGTGTGTATGTGTATGTGTGCACAGATGCTGTATTTTCCAAATTATCTCATACTCTGAGCACTTAATCAAGCTTCAGTCATTGTATCCACATCTCAGCCAGCCTGGAAGGGAAGGAAGACCAGAGGCAAAGGGCAAAGGGCAAAGGGCAAAGGGCAAAGGGCAGAGTGTTCTTGCTTTTCTTTTATCCTATCAAGGGATTGAGATGCCTTTGCCAAGTTTTACTAGTCTTATTCTATTATCCAGAATGTAGTAAGCTCAGAGAAAGTGTGGCCTGCATTTCAGGTAACCGGGTGCCCAGGTGGAGATTGGTGTCCTATTATAATGGAAAAATAAGAGCATAGATACTGGGTAAAGTAGCAGCCCTTACCATACTGGGGAGGGGTCTAGCAGGCCATTTGTATTTCTCAGAAGAGAGGGTTTTCTACCGTGAACATGGTTTGAAACTCCTAGCACTTATGAGGCTGAGGAAGGAGGATTTTTAAGTTCAAGGTCAGCTTGAGTGACACAGAAAAACTGCCCAGCTGAAAGAGTGTATTTTATATTGAAGTGTAACATGCCCATCTACACTAACAGTGTTTTCTTTTCCCTTCCAGCTTGCTCAAAAGGTAAATGGTGGTCATTATTCAGGTAAGCCCTCCCCGCCCCCTACAGGCATCACAGACATCTCAAGTTCTGTATCTCCCTGTGCCAAGGTATTTCCAGATGCCCAGTGTTCCCAACAGAAGTGGTCTTTGCCTTGGACATGTCCAACGATGTCTCCCAGTTGGACTTTGAGAGGATGAGAAATATTTTATTATCTCTGTTGATGAAGATGGAAATAAGTAAAAGTAACTGTCCCGTTGGTGCCCGGGTGGCCATTGTTTCCTATAACACACGGACAGATTATCTAGTGCGCTTCTCGGACCATCAGAAAAAAGCTGCCCTACTACAGGCTGCCAGGAAGATCCCCCTTGAAAGGTCATCTGGGTTCCGGAACCTTGGGGCCACCATGAGGTTTGTGGCAAGACATGCATTCAAACGTGTGCGCTCAGGCCTTCTGGTGAGGAAGGTGGCCGTGTTCTTCCAGGCCGGTGGGAACTATGACACAGCCTCTGTCAACACAGCCTTGCTGGAGCTCCGTGCAGCAGACATCAGCACAACAGTCATAACCTTCACAGAGGAGCACAACCTTCCGGACACCTTGCTGGTACGTGAGGAGCAGAGAAGGGACGATGGGAAGGTGCTGGAGCTGATCTTGTTCTTACCCTTCCACCAGGGATGGCGTGAGTGAGGAGCGTGGATCAGGGGAAGAAGTCTCCAGACATGGCTGAATGTGGGGGTGGTGAGGTGGCTCAGTGTGGGTACTATTGATAGAGCTAGAGAGAACGCTCGGCTCTTCTGGAGCATGCGCTCTGTGCTAAGGGCCTCACAGATTCTGGAGCATGCGCTCTGTGCTAAGGGCCTCACAGATTCTGGAGCATGCGCTCTGTGCTAAGGGCCGCACAGATTCTGGAGCATGCGCTCTGTGCTAAGGGCCTCACAGATGTTGTCTTACGTGATATCCCCAAAGCTTTATTAGTTAGGCCCTGTTGGTTTTTCTCTCCTTGAGGAATGAGGAAATCAGACTTAGAGAAGGTGAGCTTATTCTTGAGAGTCGAATTACTAGTTAGTGGAAGATTCAATCTGTTGTCACACGTGTTCACAGCCCTGCACTAAACTGTCACCAGAGACTAGAGACTGTGACTTTCTTCCTCCGCCTCTTTCTCCTTCCTTTTATTGGAAGATAACCCTATATATCCATTTAACAACATGGAAAACATGCATGTACACATCCACATGAATGGACTGTGTGGGTGTGTACATGCATGTGAAGGCCAGAGCTCAACCTTGGCTGTCACTCCTCAGGGGCTGTTTCCTTGTGTTTCGAGACAGGGTCTCTTCCTGTCCTGGAGCTTGCTAACGAGGCTGTCTGACTGCCTGTGTATCTGGCCAGCAGCCCAGGTATCTTCCTATCTCCACCTCACCAGTGTTAGGATTACTGACTTCTACCACCATACCAGGCTTTTTACCTAGTTGCTGGGGATCTGAACCCTCTTCCTACCTGCATGGCTTTGTTGACTGAGCCTGCTCCTCAGCCCCAGTTGGATTCTTGTGTATTTTACTCCTCTGTGGCCAGGATGTGATTTAAGGCTCAGAACACCTTTGGCATTTATAAATTCTCTCCCTGTTCCTTACCTAGCCATATAACCTAGGATAACTAACCCTCTAACTTCAAATACAAACTTATTCTAAGTCTCAGTGTAAGTGGAATCACTCAACATTAGTCTTTTGTATTGGACATCTTCCAGCCAACATGTCTGGTCTTACTTCTCCGTGCTGTGTGGTATGGCTAAGCTGTTCCTTGTTATTTCAGGAGGCATTCCAATATGTATAGGAACTAGGAGTTATTCACCTGTCTAGCCTCTAAAGTTTACTCTTCTAACTAACACCTATGCAGAACACGCTCACAGAATTTCTGAGATGATTTATCAAAATGAAGGTTGATTTTCTTCCACTGCACGTGAATGCTAAAGTTAGCCTTGTGACATTACCAACACTTGACCATTTCTGGAACAATGGAAATGTCATATGGTTCTACTTAATAACTAATGGTTTCGGCTGTGCCAGACCACTTCATCTTCTCTTGAGATTGAGTTGTGTGGCGGAAGTGCCAGGTGAGAAATTTGGTTGACACACAGTGCATGTGACTAAAAAAATCAACAGATAAGCTTGCAAACTGTTGGGAGGATGGGCAGCCATCTCAGGTTGAGAAATAAAGAGAATGAAGAGAGGGAGTTCTTTACTGTCCTGGCTGCACCGGTCTTGTGCAGCAGAATGCTGGACAGGGCAGGCTGGTGGTAGACGTCTCCACTGACATTTAGAGAGTGACACCATGGTGCAATCGCATACCCTTGAATGCACCCCTGGGCTGCTCTCTGATGAGCTGCTGGATAGTCAGTGTTCACTTCTGGATTGCAGATACATCCTTAGTCCTAGCCTGTTTGTCTGCCTCGTCTCGGGCTTCAGAGTGGAAGGATGATAAGGTATATGAGGAGCCATTGTTGGCTGGAATATACGTGATACCCGGTGCCATCATTTTTAACTGCTCTCCCCTCATCATGTGGGCATGTTCTTGCCCCGGGGTTCTGGGAGATGCTCGGCATTTTGAAAATCTAACGGTTTAGAAAAGATGTTAAATGATGCTTGTCAGCTCAGAGGTAACAAATGACCTCGCTGCTGGTGACGCGGGCAAGGAGAGAAACTGTCAAAATGACAACCCCATCTACAGGGCCTCTCTGAAAACCCTTGTTCTTCTCCATTGGGCACACTGTGGCCTTCCCCTAATCGGCTCTCTTCCTTACATGAGGGCAGTCTACTGAGGACAGTGGGTTTAGTGTGTGGTTTGTCTTCTGAATTCATTGCCTGGAGGCTCTTTGACTCTGTGTGAGGCTTTGTCTTTTACTTCTATGTTATTATAATTTTCAGAACAGCCCCCACATACTTCTTCTGGGCAAGTGATGGTAGCTCAAATTGAATGGATTATACAAACAGAGTTCATTTAAATGCCTTTGGAGACTGCCACACCTATTGGAAAGCTTTTTTTTTTTTTTTTTTTTTTTTTTTAAAAACACCATCCATGAAATTGTTTCAGCCCTAAATAAAAAAAGCATTATCCCATTTGGGCTCCTGGTGCCTAATCCCATCATTAAGAACGGTCTTATGCCTGAAAACATAAGCCTTTTTTTTTTTTTTTTTTTTTTTTTTTTTTTTTTTTTTTTTTTTTAAGCAAAGAAGCAGAGCATTATAGGGGAAATGCAACTTGCATACCGGGCTGCAGATTTCATTTTTCTTTCTAAAAAGCCTTGCACAGATTTCCTTGAAACAATACCTAGGAAAATAGCTCATGTTTACTGATCCAACTACCATTCTAAGGTTTTATTGATTCACTTAATCCTCAGAACCCAACGAGATAGGCAGTATGACGACCCTATTTCTCAGACGATGATGCCGGGACACAGAACAGTTAAGTGGATGTTCAAGGCCTGGAGTTCTCGAGTTCCTGAGGCTTTGAATTAGCAAAACAAAAACAGTAAAGCAAAATAGGGAGCTTCAAGTTTTAAGTCTTTTCTCGCTTTTAATATCTTAGGAGATGTGTCTACAAACTGGTCCCAGTTTTTCTCTTTAGCAAATCCAAAGAATGGAAGACTGACTGTCACAGAGGCCCCTCCCTTCATGCAACATCAGCTTTAGATGATAAAGAAATTGGTGTGTGTGTGAATTTTAAATTTTGAGGTAATTTTAGAATTTATGAAAGTTGCATAGAGAAATAGTCTTCTCTCTCTCTCTCTCTCTCTCTCTCTCTCTCTCTCTCTCTCTCTCTCTCTCCCTCTCACTGTCTTTGTGTGTGTGTGTGTGTGAACCTCATGACTCTCCTGCCTGTTAATAATAACTTACATTCCCCAGAAGTAAGCAAAGTTAGGGGGAAGAAGTAATTTGCTCTAAGTCACATAATCCAGGAATTCGCATGCAGATATGGTCTGTTCCCAAGTCCCTCCCGCTCACTGTCCCTTCTTAAGCCAGTTCTGACTCCCAAGGTTTCTGGGAAATACAGAAGAGTGGGTGGCTCGGTTGACGTTAATGGTAATATGATCATTTAAAGGAGCCGAAGCTCTACTCAGGCTCCTTGGGAGCCACATTAGGTCACAACTTCATCCCTTCTCCCCTCCGCTGTCCTCCTAACCCTCTGCTCCACAGTTTCTTCTCCTACCCCAATTTGGTACCAGATAGTTTGTAAACTCCCTAGTGTCTCGTCAGCTCTAACTCTCTCCAAGCTAAGCCTTCCTCCCTAGAACTTGCTTCCTCTTTCTAGCTCTGCTTTTGTTTTCCAAAGCCAAGAGCCTCCCCAGCTCAATCCCAGGAATGAACACTCTCTCTTGGCCTCTAGCAGCTGAAGCCTTGAGTTAAAGCCTGAGAGTCTCTTCAGGACAAGGGTACATGGGAAGCTCTTTGCATGGGAGGTAGGATGGGGTGGGGTTTGAGCCTTGTGTCATTCTGCCTATTAACAGAAAAGGATGTCAGTGCAAACCCATGGGTGTATGTATTCTTTCCATGTCTTTCCTGTATTTTTCCTTTCCTGCAGAGGGAGCATCAGGAAGCTTCAACACCACTGATCCAACTGAAGGTGCCTTCAGAAACAGTGCATGCTTTCTTTAAACAAGACATGCCAAATGCGAACATCAAAATGAATGAATAAACTACGCCTGCTTAGGGCCAGAATTTTTGCAACTTTGAGTTCACCTTACCATCATTTCCCTTTTATCCCTAAATTGTAGTGTGTGCCTGTACACGTATGTGCCTGTATAGGCACACATGTGTATGTGTGCATGTATGCATGTGTGTATGTGCATGCGTGTGTGCGTGCATGTGTGTGTTAGCTTTTCCTCGAGTGTCATTCACCTTTTCTTATGAGACAGGGTCTCCCACTGGCTTGAAACTTGCCAAGTAGACTAACCCAGCTGGCCGTTGAGCCCAGGGAATCTGCTTGTCTCTGCCACCCCAGTGCTAGGATCATAAACACGAGTCACTTTGCATAGCTTTTTTTTTTCCTGTGGGTTCTGGGGAATGAGGCTCTGTCCTCATGCTTACAGGGCAAATACTTTATGACTAAACTATCTCTCAGATCACAAAAGGAAAGTCTCCAAGATAAGAAAAGAAGAAGTTCACCAGCTTAGAAAGGCTTTTCATCTTACTTAAATTTTAAGCTTTGCTTAATGTTTAGTGTGGTTTTAGCCAGAAGTCTGAGAAAGGATCATTTGGCTTAATCTTTAATTTTTGTAGATTCTATTCTTGGGGGAATGTAGACAGTTCTCTATGGGGCGAATACACCAAAGCACTTTTCTCTCTCCAGAAGCCCACATCCATGCCTTGGCACTGTATCTATCCCTTTAAGACTCTGTCTAAATACTTAATCAGTCACTGACTTTGCCTCATTCTAGCATGTTCCGAAATTTTTTTCTATGACATAGTCAAGAATCCCACTTTACCTGAGTGGAGATCCCCAGGGGGCTTGCACTCCCGAGGCTGCCATTGACTCTGTTGTGTGACTTCCTTTGCTGTGAACACCACAGGACATTTAAAAATAAAGTTGGTTGAAGGAATTTCGGAGGTGAGAATTCTAATGAAATTTGCATTTGGTTCGTGTTTGAGGTCTTCCGGTTTTGATTCCCTACTCCAATGTGGAAACAGTTCTCGGTAAGAACCAATGGGCCAATATTCTCTCCTCACACCAACACACTCTCCCACACTTTCTCTTTGCTTGAATTTTCTCAGGAAACCATTCTTCCATATTATAATTTACAATGACTATGTTGACTGGTCCAAAGTCAAAGTCATGGAACATTATTAATAAAACCCCATACAGATGTAATCTATACAGAGTCATAGCTTCCCTGTAGACTTCCATTGCACATTTGGTCCTTTGTTTCCACAATTATTTGGCAAGAACAGTATAGACATTAAGTGAAATCTTAAAATTACTGTTTCTAAGAAGTTAGAAGTGAAAGTTGTGTTTCTAGTCAAATTCAGTTGAATTTGGCAACTTTCCAATGAGCCAAATAAAACATAGAAGAGTTATGGATTCTGAGATGCTCAGGGCAGAAAATCTCATCTATTGTCCTGAGCATAGGAGAACCCAGCGGCATTCACATCCACCCAAAAACTGTGTTTCCAAGGAAACTGAAGGCAGATGCCTCTCTCTATACAGCTCTCTTTGTACAGCTGTAAGAGGAATGTCTACATTTGTCTGAAGTATTTCATTACCTTAAAACTTCATTTAAAGTTTGCGTTTTATAGTTTTGGCCATACTTCCTGTGACTTAAAAATGGTTGCATACCAATTTAATACCCCCTGCAAAGCTTGGGTAACGCTCTTCGGTTTTCTTAGCTTTTTATTGCTCCTGGCTCATTGCTTTGGATTCTGGTTCCAGAAGCCTCCAACTTCCTTCTGTGATTTCCAGTAAAATGATGACATGTCATATTCCTGTCTACATTGTTTTAATCTGGAGTAGTTAATTGGGTCCATTTGGTTAGTCTGTGCTCAGATCAGATGGCCATTTGGAGGAGGTCTGCATGATAAATGCTAGCCAGCAGCTCTACCCAAGAAGACTCGATTAGTATATTCTATGTGTTGGGAGCCTCGTGGCTCGGATGTGTTCAACAGCTGAACATTGGAGGTGGCATTATCTAATATATAGGAAATGGGGCAGAGTTCAGATGAGTGACCACAGTCCAGCTCCAGGCCTTTGTGTATGCCATCCTGCACACTAGAAGGTTACCACCACTGCTTTGCCTGTTAAATCTCTTCCCTTACTCTCTTAAAAAAGTGTCAAATGGCACTGTCTTCATCAACCCTTCCCTTGAACTGACTCTTCTCTTTCCATGCTCCTAAAACATATCACTGAAAATTTATGTTTTTCTACCTTAGACGTGGCTCAAGGGGAAAGTCCTAGGCCAACAAATTAGATGCCAGGAATTTGGATTGTAGTCCTTGATCTACCAGATATGGCTATGAGGCCAGAGAAAGGCATCTTTCTTTCTAGGAAATCCTTTATTTCTCTTTCCACAGGTGAGGGCATGACCATGTCACCTTTCTGCCCTCCACATGACTTGTGAGGATTTCTAGAAGTAGCTACTGATCAGCCTGGGTACAATTTAATTGTTGCTTATGTCTCATAAAGGATGAGAGAAGCTATTTTTTGCTTTTCTTCTTAGATTTCTGTCTGTTTTTGTTTTGGTGTATGTATTAAATTAATATAAATGCCAATTCTTCATATTTCTTTCCTCATTAAGATGTTTCCTCCAAGTGAGTTTGTCTTGAAAGGCAGTTCTGCAGATCTGCTAGTCTATCAAGTAGAAAGATTAAAGAGCTCTGAAAGAGTCTATGGTACAGAAAGTTCTTTTCCAGAGTAGCTCTTCACTGTCTATCTTTCTGAGAGCTAGCATAGTGTCCTCATCGTCTGGGCACCCTAGAGGAGGGCTTGGAGTTTCTGGCTATGTGCATGAGGGGAGAAGAGAAGACCCTCAGTGGGGCTCCATCTTACATACTTTGACAGAGAGTGAATGAAAAGATGGACACGGTTAGGCTTGGACATCTGCAACTTTGCAGGCCTTACCTCAGCCCCTAGATGGGAGAGCATTTCCAGCTTTCCTCATGAGGTGGACGTCTCAGGAACAGTATTAGTCAAGGCTGGCTAACTGGGGGACCATTCATCCCCTACCTGAATTCCCTGATGTTTTCTGCTGAGTGAATGTAGCCCATATGTAAGAGTGTTGGCAGGGTGTGTTCTACTTTATGAGGCCGCTTCAAAACGTGTGCTTTTTCTATCAGTGGCTTCGTTATACTTTAGAGCACCAAGTCTCTTCTCTATCCTTTAAATCTGGCTGGCAAATGAAGGAGAGGGAGCAAGAGATGACAATGCACCCTCTAGAATTGTTGAGGTCCACAAGAAGTTCCATAAAGGCCACCAGTCACGTATGTAATCAGGAAGTGTGTTTATTAAAAATATCTAGCATGTTGGGGTCTAACCATCTGACAAAGTAGCAAATGTCGATCCCTAGAGAAGCTGGAAGGCTGCTTTTAAGCAGGGTTAGGAGGATTCCAGGGAGGAGAGATTAGTCTGGGGCCTGATTGGTGGGTCTAAACAAAAAGTTTACGAGTTGTTATAGGATTGGTCGGTGGCTCTAGTGGTTAGGGACTTTCCAGAGAGAGGCAGGATAGGGAAAGCTATCTTTAGCTAGCAGAAAGCTGTGGGGCTCTTGCTGATTGGTTGTCCCTGAGTTGTGCTTTTCCAGGGAACTGCTCACTCAGGTCCAGCCAGCTCTAGTAAACAGAAACTAAGGCCTGGTCTCTGACAGGGCTACTTGGGAGAGCCTGTCATGGCCCTTGTCTGGCTCCCCAGTCCTCTCAGAATGACAGGAGTCACTTTTACCTACATCTCATTAACCAAACCCCAGTCATATTTAGGAACTCATTGCAAAGGAGGCTGGGAAATGTAGTCTGGCTATACCTCTAGGAAGAAGGCTTGGGATTGTTGATCTGCTTTCAAGGTGGTCTAGGAATCTTGCTGGGTTTATTGTTATTATTCACATTTTATTTATTTACTTTTGTTTTTGAGACCGAGTTTCCCCATGTAACAGCCCTGGCTGTCCTGGTACATTTCATTTTTAATCCTTGTTGTTGGCTATTAAGCTAATCATAATCAGAGAGGTACAAGAAAGAGATAAAGAGATTTCCCCATCTTTTCAAAATGTTCCTCATCCCTCCACATTCTTATCTTCTAGTTGTACTTTGTCCCAGCCTTGTCCACAAGGAATATTTTGCAAGTGCTTCCTTCATATATCTACCTTCCTCCCATTGGATGTTACAGAACTGCCTCCTTATCATACAGTATGTGTCCTGTTAGAGCTAGGGATATACATGACTATAAGTATGTTACATAATGTCAAGTTATGTGCTAAGTATTTATGCAATTATGTATTTCTTAAGAACAACATTAATGTCTTTTTCATTTGACTTAGGGGGGAAAAGCCACAAAGACCATGATCTTTTAACCTAGCTGATCATGAAATGTATGTTATGTTTGAATTAGATGGATGGATTCCATGGATTTCACTTGTTTACGTGGGAGACAGAACACCAGCAGGATGAGGAACGCCTGGCCAGCTGTACTCTCTGCTATGGTAAGAATTAAGGACGGTACTTCTGATCAGACTGATGGCTTGAGAGTGGATGAATAAACCGGCGGCCACAGGCTAGCTCTGCTCTGCAGATGTGCATTTGCTTGGCATGTGCAGGGCTTTAGAATCTGGGAACTTTTACTTCATCTGGATTTATACTTTTTCTTAGGAAGTCAGAGTAATCCTGAGAGGCACAAACACTGCATTCCTGGTTAACCACACACAAGAGGATGCCTGACTCCTGATGGGTGGAGTGATTATTGTGTCTCACAGTCCCTCACTTTGGCATATCCCTAATACATTCTGTTTCTCTTATTTTCTTCAAAGTTCCAATATGTGTCTGGGCATGAGAGCTAACCTTTAGTGGCACCTTTGTGTGATGATCAGACTCTTGATCTAAAAGGCAGAGTCTTGGGTTCTAGATGATGGATCTTGATCTGGGATGTCTTTCTGTATGCTGTGAATATGTGTTACTACCATTGGCTAATAAATAAGATATTTTGGCCTATGGTAAGACAGTTTACAGCCAGGCAGGAAATCCAAACAGAGATACAAGAAAAGGGTGGAGTCTGGGAGACCTGATCCATCCACCTAAGAAGCAAAATGTGAAATTAGCAGGAAGCCACCAGCCACGTGCAAGATATAGATTAATAGAAATGTTGAGTTAAGTTGTAAGAGCTAGTTGGTAATAAGCCTGAGCCATAGAACAGTTTGTAATTAATGTAAGCCTCTGAGTAGTTATTTTATAAACAGCTGGGGATGGAGGGTAGGAGAGATTTATTCAGACTGTGGGGCTATGTGGGACACAGGGTAAGTTCTGGCTACAGGATCTATTTCCTGTCAATAGTGAGATCCACCCTCTTTTGGTCTCTAGGCTCCATCCCTATATCTCAGACTACTCACTAGCTTGTTTCTGAGGGAACTCTCTGCAGAAGACCATGCATGCCTACCTGTAAGGCATTCTCAGCCTACCCATTTCACCCAGGCCAGCATGGCTGCACTCCAAAGGGGATGTAGTCATGCACTTCTGTGAGAGATAAGGCAGACTGATGAACTCCATATGTAGACTGTGTCATGGCTGCGAAACTGCATTCACAGACATCAGCTCATGTGACATATGGCCTTTCTTTGAACTCCAGCTTCTCTTCTGGGAAAATCTAACCTCATGGGCATTTCTTGAGATCTCACTGTACATTAGGTTTTGTTCTGAGCATCAATAGATATAAACTCATTTTTAAAAAATGTAAGCATAAATATGACCTCATTATCATTATTTTTAAATTGTGTGTGTGTGATCCCTAGAGGCCAAAGATATCAGATTCTCCTAGAACTGGAGTTACAGGTGGCTGTGAGCTACTCCATGTGAGTGCTGGTAATAGATCTTAGGTGTGAGGGTGGTGTGAGCTCCTAATCCCTGAACCATTTCTCCAGCCCCTGAAAGCAACCCCATAAGACAAATGCTATTATTGTCTTTATTCTATCTGACAGATGGAGGTTGGAGGAGACAAGGTCACTTGACCAAGGTCACACATGTTGAGTATGAAATGAACCTTGATTGAACCTGGCAACCAGGTTCATCTTAGATCTCACACAGAAGTGAGTGTTGTTGGACCTTTTTCTCTGGCAAGATATAATCACAGGCCTGCTCCCCCATATAAGGCACCAATTACAAACCAAAGTATGTTTCTACTGAAGTCTAACTTGGGGAACCATTGAGTTTATTGGGCTTCCTTGCAAACACAGGTGAAGGGTTACTTTCAGGAGTATGAGTGACCCCCAAACAATCAGACCATTGAAAAGTCTCATCCCTGCATGGATGATGACTTTCCCATAGTTGCACAGATGGCATCCCCGACTCAGTTGATGTTCCACTTTTTATATACAGTAACATTTCCTGAGGCCAGGAGGCCACATGCAGTTACAGAATCACATTGAGCTAGATAAGATGAGCAGGAGGAGTAGCTTGGATCTCAGGGGAGGCTCTACTGCCTTTACCCACCTCTTCCTTCTATGAGGGAATGTCAGAAGTTAACAGGCCCAACCTGAGGATCTTTTGCAAGTAGCTGCAAGCAGTCTGATGGAGATGCTGACCATCTCTTGCTCAGGGGATCACGCTTTACCCGATGAGATGAGATTGTATGGCATTTTCTTCTCTGTGTTTTGCTTATTACACTTAACATAATGTCCTTTTGATTTACTCACATCACAAATGACGAAACAACCTACTTTTTGATAGTTTAATATTATCCTATTGTGTCTATACAATACACTTGTTAATCTAATCAGTTCATCATGTGCTTTAAAAAACTAGCATACCCACAAACTCTAGCAGGTCTAATCACTATACAGTAACTATGAATTCATGTAATATTAAACTTGTACCCCAATTATAATACATGATTTGTTGCCTTTATGCATAATGGAAGAAAATGTTAAATTTCACTTTGGTGAAAATAAAGGTGTCATACTCTATAGATTCCTTGGAAGACTCTGGCCTGAAGTGAAGAACACCAGCTGACCACCAGTTCTCAATGAAAGGGTTTGTCTCACGGGTGGGTTCCTAAAACATTGGCAGAACACTCGAGTGTACTTCCATGTTAAAACTCTTAGCTCTGTGTCAGCTCCGTTAAACCAGAATCCACATTTTAAAAAAAAGTACGTTAAAAAAGGAAAAAAAATCTTATCTTCCTGTAATGTTGAACTAGCTTGAGAGTTCCGAGCTTGTGATCAGACTGTCATTTTAAAACCACCACTATTTGCTTTTATATAAGAAAATAAACATGTCAGCCTCACCTGGTTGTTAAGTTCACTGTTAGCTCTAACCATCGATGTGCGTGTATGTGGTTTCTCAAACATCAGCTTCATGTTCATGTACTTGCTTATGCAGCTCATTGCTAGTTCTTTTTTATGGAGAGAATAAAACACTGATAAACCAGAAGTTAGGAAGCCAGAAGGCCTAACACACGTGTCTGACCTGGGCCCCACAAGTGCCATGCATCCAGGATAGATAATGATGTGGCCTGACATACATGTAGACCCCAATATGCTTTGGCAATGTCGATAGTCTTAACACCCCTGGAGCATTGGAGAGCATTAAATGTGCAGTCAGTTTCAATTTTGTCTTCTAAAAATGGGCACCTGTTTTTAAACTGACCATCAGATCACTGTGTCAACATAATTCTTCTGCGGCAGCATTCACGATAGAGGCTGAAAGTGTGCTCTGCCTGGCAAAAAAAGATGCCTGTTTTAATTCTGGCTTTTCCTGTATTTCTTTGGTAGATGAGTGCCGGCCAGTCCAAGAATGTGGGCCTGATGCTCCCAGGCCCCAGGAGTTGGACATGGACTTGGTATTCCTGGTGGACAGCTCCCAGGGCGCCAGCACTGATGTATACCTTGGGGCTTTGCGGATAGTGGATTCCGTACTTAAGGATCTGGAAGTGGCTGCACAGCCTGGCACATCCTGGCATGGGACACGTGTAGCTCTGGTGACACACACGACTCCAGGCTTTTGGCCTGGCACGGGTCGAGCTCCTGTGCAGCAGTACTTCCACCTGACCTCCCACGGCCACCGGACACAGATGCAAAAGAAGGTTCAGGAGGCTGCGGGTCACTTGCTACAGGGAGCCCCTGCCCTGGGCCATGCATTAGAGTGGACGCTGGAGAAAGTGCTTCTAGCAGCCCCGTTGCCACGGAGGTCACAGGTTCTCATTGCCATCGTGGCCAGTGCGACAAGCATCTGGGACATAGAGAAGCTAAGGACTCTGGCCCAGGAGGCCAAGTGCAAGGGCATCACACTGTTTGTGCTGGCTGTGGGCCCGGGATTGGGAACCCAGGAACTTGTTGAGCTGGCTGGAGTTGCCAGTACACCTTTGCAACAGCACCTATTATACCTGGAGGGCATCTCAGAGGAGGAGGTAGCCTATGCTAGCAGATTCACACAGGCCTTCCTGAGCCTTCTGAAAAGTGAGTGGCAACAGGGGTTGGTATGAGTCGGGTGGGTGTGTAGGTGGGTGGGGTGGGTAGGGATTGTGTTACCCTAGGTGCTGTTGGCCACAGGAACTTAAAGATGTTTGTATGTTTTTAAAAACAGCATATTTTAATTTTTTAAAAACAAAACCAGCTTATTTTATTTTTTGAATGTTATTTTATTTGGAAGTTGAAAGTTTTTATATTATATTCTTTGGTAATTTCATACAGGAAAATAATGCATTTAGACATCACCCATCCTGCTTCAACTCTTCCTGAACTTCCTCACTGCGCCCCCCACCCCCCTTCCACTGAGTGTGTTTAGTGGTATCAATTGGCCATTGGTTCAGGACCATTTACTTTAGGAACACAGGCAGCCTACTGTGGGCACAGCACCGAAGACAACTGATTATCCCTGCCCCAGCAGCCATCACCTGTGTATGGCAGAGTTTCAAGATACTGTTCCCAACAATCTGCTGCAAGTACCTTGTCCCCCTTTATTCCTCTCGTGGCTTGGAGGCCCCAGGCTTCCATGTAGCATCTCAATTTTCTTAGTTGCCAAAATGAGAATTTTGGTCTGTCGGTTCCCTGATCATGAAGCCAGATACTCGGAGGGTCTCTGAAGTGTCACTGTTGTGCAAATACATGGTGCTGCTGTCACAGCTACTGCCACTTTCCAGTGGCAGATGGCCACGTGTCTCAGATGTTAACTCACACACCCATTCCCTGGGAATCTTTTTTAAAAATTAATTATTTTCTATTTTATTAGTGCTTTGCTTGGATATATGCCTGTGTGAGGGTGGTAGAAGCCTTAGAACTGGAGTTACAGCTGTGACCTACCATGTGGGTGTTGGGAATTGAACCCAGGTACTCTGGAAGAGCCTACAGTGCTCTTAACTACTGAGCCATCTCTCCAGCCCCAGACCCCCAGCTCTACCCCAGGAATCTTGGTCCGGTGCGTGTCTAGCTCTACAGGTCTGGGCTGGGGTCTGAGATTCTGGGTTTCTCATCAGCTTGAGAATAATGCTGTGGCCCACAGATCTCAGGTTCTGTTTGTTTTTGGAGGCAGGGTCTTGTCCAAGATGGCCTTGAACTGACTTCTGCTTCTTCTGTAAGTTGCTGGATGAAGGTTCTATAATGGCAATTAAGGTGATGAATCATTTGATTATAGGGGAAGGCCTGTTTAGGCATCCTCTCCACTATTGAGCACTCCACCTCTTTAGGCTGAACAGGATGGACCCTGTCTCCACTGACTGGGTGAGCAGGCAAAGGGCAGAACGGCTGCCTTCTCCTGCCTTATATTCTTTCCCACCCACCTATTTTAGTTCCTGGTTCAGCATTCCTAAAGCTAGGATTAAAGGTATGAGCCACCACAACCAGCACTGTTTGGCCTTGAACTCACAGAGATCCAGGGCATCTCTGCTTCCCAAATGCTGTGATTAAAGGTGTGGGTCACTACTCTTTGACCTTCATGGCTTGGCTCTGTGGGTGACTCTGTCCTCTGATATTTCGGGCTACTTTTATGAATTATACAATATATCACCACACTTTATTTCTCTATTTTTTAATTAAACTATCATTCAAAGCAATGGGTTCAATGATGGCATTTTCATATATATACATCCTTATACCTTGTTCTCACTCATCACCTCTTTCCTATTTCCCCTCTTAAGGAATTTCTGCCTCCTCTGGCTGCTTCCTCCCCAGCTCACCCTTCTATTTCCACGGCCCTCTCTGTCCCGCATCCCCTCTTATGGTCCTCTTTAGTTTCATGATCTACACACACACACACACACACACACACACACACACACACACACACACACACACACACACACACACACACACACACACACACACAATTTTAGATATAAGTTCTGTACATTGGAGAAAGCAGGCAGTGTTTTGCATTATTATTTTGAAGTACGGGTTGAATTGGCAGAGCGAGGTCAGAAGTCCTTAGAGACTTTCCAGAATGTAAAAGTGACAGGTCAAGAGCCTGGGATCTCCTTTTTCAGGTGGGGTAGATTAAACCAACTGGGAAGAATAAAGGGTGGGGTCTGTGTCAGCGAATCCTGGCTGGAATTCTCCCCCACAGCCCTACTCCAGAAGTCTCACTTCCCATCACACCCAGGTGAACCTAATTCATGAACAGTCAGGACCAACGTGCATCCTGACATAGTGGAGACTTAGCATGGGGTATGGGCATATTACCCTGGTCTATTCCCGGTGTTTGTCTTACAGTAAGTAATTAAAAAATCCAAACATGCTCAGGGCACGCTGTGAGCTATGCTGTGAGTTACTCAGTGGGTGTGACACCCCGTTGGGGGTCTTGAGGGACATCATCAGCTCCTTCATCACTAAGGAGATGAGGGCATTCTGTGCCCTGCCATTGGACAGTTGGACACGTCAGCGAGTTAAACCTAGCTTGAGCGTGTTGCTTGTGAGCTGTGTGTAGTATAAAAAGCCAGGGGCTTTCTCTGAGCCTTAGCTTCCTGGTCTTTGCGGGGATAGTGGGGGCGGCTTATAGCTCAGTGATTCTTTGAGATAGAAGCAGGCTGAAAACAATCGCCTTTCTCATCTGCTTAATGCAATTTTGCTTTATTTTGGAGGTTTTATTAGATTGTACTTCATATTTTGTTATATTCTTTTATGTTGGGATATTATTTATCTAAGAGAATGCACTTTATGTTTTTGTTTTGCTTGCTTTTGATTTGATTTTTACTATTTTATTTGCATTTATTTTTGTATTTGGTTTACGCGTTGTCCGAATCCCTTTTACAACCCTTTGATTTTACGTCGTGGACTTTTCTTTTTGCCCTTATTATTCAACTTGGCCTTTATCCTCACCTCTGTTTTTCTTTTTAGACTTTGCTTCGATTTTATGGCTTTCGAATCTGATGCAGTATTTTGGTAGTGATTTTGGTAGTATTTTGTTTTATTTTTATGCTCTGTTTTTCTCTGTATAGACCTGGTTGTTCTGGAAACTCTGTAGACCAGGCTGGCCTTGAACTTAGAGATCCACTTATCTCTGCCTCCCAAGAGCTGGGATTAAAGGGGTGCACTGTAACAAGAGGGTTCTGGCCCTGTTTGGCCAGAGGTCCAGACCCACAGACCTGAAATCCTAGGTGCCTAGGTTTCTGTCCCACTAGACTCATGGTTCGGATCTGCCCGTGATCGCTACCCCCCTCCCCCAAATGACTCAGATAACTTCATGCTGTTCGGCCTATGGCTCAGGCACATTGCTAGCTAGCTCTTTCATCTTAATTCAGCCCATTTCCATTCATCTGTCCTGCCACGAGGTCCGTGGCTCACCTGTGTTCCTTACATGTTGAATCTTGGGCGGCTGGATCGTGTCTCTTTTAACTCTGCCCTCCTCCTACCTATGCTCCGATTCCTCCGCCTACTTCTACGGTGCCTGCTATGGCCAAAACAGTCCTTTATTCACAGCATATAGACATCCCACATCAGTGCACCACCACCAACTGCCTTTCAATATAATGATTTCATTCTTTGAGAATTTTATACAATGTATTTTGATCATGGTCACACCCACTTCTCCTTTTAACTCCCCCGACCACCCTGACCTCTCTACCCTTCTCAACTTCTTAGTCTCTTTATACTTTTGATATCCACTGAGTCCATAAGTGCCATCTATATAAAAATATATATAACTGTGAGACCATCTACTGGAACGTGGTTGATAGACCAGGGGCCATACCTTTAAAGAAAACTGATTTTGCTTCACCTAAAAGCCATCAACTGTCAGTATCTCTTCAGATGGTTAGTGAGCCTCCCCCACTGCCCCCCATGTTAGAATGCTGACTGGCTTATCATCTTCAGGCTGGGGACATTAGCCATATCTCCCTCGGGCTCGTGAGTGCAGTGGTACTATCATGTCCAGATGACGCTATTTTTCACTGGTGATCCCTGACCTCTGGCTTTCATAATCTTCGTGCCTCTTTTAAGGCCCCCGAGCCTTAAAGGGTGTAGAGGGTAGTGATGTCTTGGGTGGCATTAGATGTCCCATGGGTGCTGAGTTCTCCACTGACCTGACACATATTCTTTTCACTCAGATTTTTTTTTTTTTTTTTTACATTTTATACTATTTAATGTTTGATTTGATTTAAAAATGTTTCACATTCAGGTGGAATGAATCAGTATCCACCTCCGGAGCTCATTGAGAAGTGTGGAGGTCCAAACCGTGGGGATACCTTGCTGCAATCCGATGCTCCTACCAAGAGGTGAGCTTGTGGTGAGGCTGACCCAGGGAGGATGATGTCTCCCTACAGCCAATACCAGGCCTCAGCTGGACCAAAACCTTACAGTGGTTTGCAACCTTCCTCATGCTGAGACCTTGTAATACAGTTCCTCATGTTGTGGTGACCCCCAACCATATCATAATTGTCATTGCTACTTTATAACTGTAATTTTGCCATTGTTCTGAATTATAATTTAAATATATGATACGCAGGATACTTGATATGTGACCCCTGTGAAAGGGTCATTTCAAAGGGGTTTGTGACCCACAGGTTGAGAACTGGTGGTTTAGTACAAACAACCCACCATCTAAATAATGGACATCTCTTGCAGATGTGGTGAACTTCTCTTGACCTTGAACTGAACTCCCTGGTAGACAGAGTTCCTTGTCTATGAATGTCCACTGTGGTGTATTCTAATCATTTTAAAACAACCATAGGCTGGTTTTAGATCACAAGGAGAAATGTTATATCTTCTCTGTGATCGACAGATTTAGCTGAATAGTTCATTTGTTGATGGATGGGGTGTGGAGGGGACTTTACTGTAATGTTTTCTCAAGAGTTATTTATTTTTATTTTCTGTGTATGAATGTCTTGTCTGCATGAATGTTTGTGCACTACATGGGTGCAGTGCTCTTGAAGGCCAGAAGAAGGCATCAGATCCTTAGGAACTGGGGTTACAGACAATTGTGGCCCACTACTATGTGGGCAGCAGGTACTGAACACAGGTCCTGAAGAACAATCATTGTTCTTAACCATGTCTCCAGACCCTGACCTTGACACTGTCAAAAATCATCTGAGAAAGTGGAGTTTCTATTAGATAAAAGAGTTACTGAACGTTCCAACACAGACTTCTCCTTCTCAGGTTAGAATGAGCATCTGAAGAACTTGCACATAGATTATGTTTACAATACAGAAAATCCTCAGCCAACCTTACTGGGGTAACAACTTTTAGTCCTCAATATACTTTGGAATCTTTTTTTTTCTAATCAAACTTGTTGTGAGACAATTTTATATATGTATATAATGCATTCTGTTTATTATCAAATCCCACCCTCTGTTACTTTCCTTCTACTCCAATTAGCCCCCTCTCCATCCTGCAAATCTCCCCTTTCACATTCTGTGACCCACTGAGTTTAACATGGCCGCCTGTGTGAATTATGGGTTTGGAACTATCCATTTGAACCGGGTGGGATCAGCAGTCGGTATGCAACTGACTGGCTGTTGACAGGACTAGCCTTGTGAAGACTCAGCCCCGGTAACCCACTCATGATTGAAAGGGCTGTATTGAATTCAGAAGATGGCATATGGCAGCCCTTCTCTCTGTCTTCTGGATCATTCTCTCCACTCCTTCTGGGATGTTCCCTGAGCTTTAGAAGAGGTGGTGTAAGTATCTTATATAGGTCTGAGCATTCAGCCACCACTTTGTCACCTGGGACTTTTGGAAAATTCTCCCCAGATCAGTTCAGTCAGTCTTTGGGGTGCTCTTCTAGGGGATTCTCCAGGGCAATCAACAGTGAAAACCACTGCTCTTAGGTATCCTTTACCAAGATTAAAAAGATGGAGGATTGCTGCCTCCATCCATAAAATTGGCACCCCCCTCCCACCAAGCACTCCTCAGCCACCGGCTGTGTGGTTCTGCACAACTCTCTCTCCTGCACGCCAAGGCTGGATGGACCCTGGCTTGTTCTGAACTTTGGAGAAAGACCAAAGTGCTTTTCCCCCCTGACCTCATTGCCTTGAGTTCCTTGTCCACTGTTGATTGTCACCTTCCTTTTCAAACCCTTTCTTCCTTAGGTTTTGAGGACAGCAGTTTGCATTTGGGTGGACAACTGTTATTGGGCCAGGCCTGGAAAGTCATGGCCCATCTTCCCATTCTCCTTCCTCATCTGCTCTTGCTGTTATTTTTTCCCTCACCCTTTCTTCTGTACACCTCCATTCTGAACACCTGTCCTAAATGCAGATCGGGCTCTGTCATTTTTATAACAGGGGCCCGTTGACCCATGCCCTGAGCCTTGGTGACTGCCATGCTTACATGAGTCACAGTTGGCCCCGGGTCCTGCTATTTGCCCCTGACCTTTATGGTCTATCTCAATCTCACCTGCCTATCTCTCTCTACCATATCTGCCCATTCATTACTTTCGGGCTCAAGTTTACCCCCCTCAGGGTCCCCTCTGTGCCATTATAAAATTTTCATAGCCTCCCCTGTGCCCCCCGTGCTGTAGTGAGCTCTGCCACAGCACCTGCAATCTGCTATTGCACCTGCTTGTGAGGAATTTAGACAAGTGTTATCTCTTTTCACACAAGACAAGATGATCTTGACATATTCCAATTTTGGTGTTGTCTCCCAAGTTTTTCTCCTTTTGAGTAGGGATACATTGTAACAGGGTTATACTGTAAAACATCTATACTGGACGCTAAAACAAGCCCAGACTTCAGTGAAATTGTTACTTTATTGTAGCTGTTCTTACACCCACACACATTGTTCCTCCCACACACCCTCTCTTTCCCCTTTATCACCAGATTCCATGGACTTGAGTAAAATCCTAGATGGCTGCAAATGCCTGTCAAGAAGGCAAAAGTTAATATTCATGGGAAGACAATGGCTATTACAAAATTAGGGGTTTCAGTAACTGCTTGAGTAAAAGCTTATTATTCTCCAGTGTTGTACCATCCTAACGGAAGGTTGGAGACTTGAGGAGTACTGAGTGTTAGGCTTCAAGCTACAGCTTCGGGCTGATTATCTGAAAGCACCGAGGATTCACCTGTAGTTCTGATCAATATGGGAACCACCAGTCACAGTGGCTATTTATGTAGAGATATTTTGAAATTCAATACAATCGAAGTTTCAATTTCTTTGTTGAGCCAGACACAGTTCAAAGGCTCAGCAGCCACAGGTGTGGGGGTGCTGATCAGTATAGATTTCCCATTGATTTTGATGTTCCTGTCATTGAGAAAGTTCTGCTGGATGATACCACTCTAGATAAATCACCTAGGGAAAGAGGCCTCTGCTAGTCTCCCAGACCTTCCAAAGATGAGGACCCCTCGGAAAGGGCCTGTGCTGATGTGACAAGTCCTTGGTTTGTGGGTTCCAGATAGATTTGTTTTGGCGGAGGCAGGGACAGCTGGTTGCTGAGTTCCAAGTCTCTTGGTCAGGTCACGACAGAACAGCTGACTCTTCACCTCTGCGCTGCTAGTCTGTTGACTCCCACAAGGCTTTGGGGTTTGTTCTTCCTTTTCCTGACATTCCCCCCAGAAGAGGGTGACACTATGACAAATCCAAATGTGTCTGGCCCCGGAGCAACACAATCCTAGGAGCAGGCCCTAAATATCAAGTGTCCCCTCCCTCCCCCATGCTCTGGGTGCTTATCGCCTAGAAATCCAGCAGATGTTGATTGTACTAATGAGCAGCTGGTCTGAAGCTCCTGGCAACAGCCTGTGGGTTGTACCTCTTTCTCTCTGTATGGTGTCTTCTTTGTTTGCAGTCCTCTGAAGTCCCGGAGGGGGAACTACTGAGGCAAGACCAGTCATCCTGTGCTTCAGGGCTGGCCCAGGAAGAACACTCTGCTGTATGATATAAAGTATCCCCAAGGATGTGTGGAAGGGGCGGTGTTACACAACTGTGGAGCCAGCCCCTGCCTGAAATCCAGGAGATCCCAACCCTTGTCTCACTGCCATTTTTAAAATCTTTGAGGCACGCCATGTTTGTTTTAAGTGGCAACCTTAAGTTGTTGAGCAAAAACCAGGATGCTACAAATAGTAAATAAGTCGGATTGGTGTAGGTTATCAGGGGGCCCGGTCAAGTTTGGAGTTGAGCAAAGGACTGAGATATTTTGCAAAAGGAAAAGAAACAAGTGAAGTATAAAACCTCATTCATGCATTCACTTTTGTATATGTTGCATATAATATATCTTTATTCCATGGATATGCAAAGCAATGCTTAGATCTATATATACATTGCACATGCTGTAACATATTAACATATGACTCACTACACCACACTTGTAATATTAGAAGTATTGTCACTATGATTGAGGAAGTTAAGGCTCTGACAGGGTTATTGTCTTGACTACGGTCACATAGTCAGTTGGTGGTGAGGTGGGGATCCGTGTTGAGACATCATGCCCATCATGGTTGAGCTCAGTTCTTTCTCATTTGTTTGCTTGCAGGTTCTTGTTCCGTGGATCCCGAGGAAGGCGGGTGTCAGGATTATAGCCCTGAAGAAGAGCAAGCTTGCCAACTCTTCCGGTTTGGGAACTTTGGGGGCAACACCAACCAGTTTGAAACCGGAGAACGGGAGCCATGGTGTGCTCCTAGACAGGATGAGCCTTGTAACTGGTGCCCTTCTTTTAACAGTTAGACCATGAGACTGGCATTACTCTTGTTGAGGCAGGCTACTCAGCGCATGCCTGACAAAGCCCACTCCACACCCTGGATATTATATTATAACTCCCTCCATTATTTTATGCCCGTGAATTCTTAGACTAGCTAATTTGTAACCAAAAAGAACTGAATTCTATTTCCTCTTATTTTAAAATTAGTTCTTGGAGAATTTTATACCAAGTAGTTTGGTCATATTCACCCACACTCTAGCTCCAATATCTACCCCTTTCTCCTCCCAATCCAACTTTGTGCCATCTCTCTCTCTTAAAAAAACCAACAACAAATCCACTAAGCCCAGTTTCTGCTGTGTGGCCTTCCACAGAAGCATGGTCCTATCAGAAGCCACACTGTAAAGAAAACCGACTGCTCCTCCCAGAAAGTATCAGCTGCCGATAGCTTCTTAGCCTGGGATGTGACTGGGTGCCTGCCTTCCCTATCCATGCTGGGATTTTTATTTGGCTAGATCTTGCACAAGCCTTGGGTATGCTATCACAACAATCGCAACTTCATATGTGCAACAGCCCTGCTGTGTCCTGAAAACATCGTTTCCTTATAGTGACCTCTGGATCTTACACTTCCCCCTCCCCTTCCACCATGATCTCTGAGCCTTGGGAGGATGTTTCACTGAGGGTTGAGCCCTTCTGTAGGCTCTTATTCTTTGCACCTTAACCAGCTGTGGATCTCTGTGTTTCTCTGATGAGGGTTTAATGATGCACTAATGTGTAGATGTGAAGAGAAGTTCTTAGGAAGGACCAAATTCTAATTTCTTAAAATAATAGTAACCAAACCTTTCCTGAACATTAAATGAATTGGAAGTGAGTGGAAAGGGGACTTGAGTTTGACCTGTTTACAAAATGTTGGGAGCTGCGTAAGAATAACCAGAGGAAAGAGTAACCAGGACTCCAGAAACGAGTTGGAAATTGATTTTTATCTCTTAGAGATCAAGGAAATATTAGTCAAAGAGGGATCCCAGAAAAGGAATATCAAATTTAAAATTAATCTTTACTATGTAATATACATGATGAGCAAATAAAGGTATTCTTTATCAAGTCTTTGAAGTAAGATTGCGGGTGATTCCTTCTACACTCTGACGTGGCAGTTGTGAGAGGAAACAGAAGTAACCCCTATGGGACCAGTCCTGTGTCACTGATGGCACCCATCACAGTCCTCTGCTCTTGAGAATGTACTGACTCAGCACTTAAATTGATGCTGTCAGTGCAGAGATGGAGAGAAAGGCTTGGGCGCATGTGACAAAACTACCCGTGGGAACAAATTCAGGGAAGGTTTGTTCTGACTTGGCTCTCAGAGGGTTTGGTCCATAGCCTTTGCCTCTGTTGCTCCCAGGCAGAGCAGCGTGCTGTGGGAGACCTTGTAACAGGGAGAAAGGAGGGAGTCAGGACTGGGAACCTTGTCTGACCTTCAAAGTCACCTTTGTACTGACTTCCTCCATCGAGGCCCTCGCTCTTAAAGTTTCCAGTGCTCTCCATCTGGAGAGTGAGAATTCCACACATGAGCATGTTGAGGGACATTTTATGCTCACACCATCACCCAGTGGCTGAAACATTTGCAGGATTGTGGCTAGAGAGAGACAGCTCAGCAGTTACCAGGGCATGCTGCCCTTCCAGTGCACTGGAGTTTAGTTCCCCATACCCATGTATGTCCCTTGGCATACAACTGCCTGTGACTCCACACACACAAAAATAGACACACACAGATGGACAGACATATAGACACAGAGAGACACACACACAGACCCATACAGAGACAGACAGACAGACACACTGACACACAGATAAAGAGAGACAGAAAGATATACATAGCTACACACAGACGACAAGACAGAAGACAGAGAGACAGTCAGATACACACACAGCTTTTCCCCCTGGCCTTTGAGGTCATCTCCAGCTTCCATCAAGCACTGGGAAGGAGGAGAACTCTGGGAAACTTGAGTAGTCTGCCTTGGGGTCTCTGTGAGATCATGTATTATTCATCTTGGGGTTCCCTAAGGAAACATCACAGACTGGGTACCCTAAGCAACAGAAGT
The DNA here is from genome assembly GCA_033318265.1 of Phyllotis vaccarum. Taxonomy (NCBI): domain Eukaryota; kingdom Metazoa; phylum Chordata; class Mammalia; order Rodentia; family Cricetidae; genus Phyllotis; species Phyllotis vaccarum. The sequence continues at coordinate 103,982,983 of JARWLC010000004.1, forward strand.
TTCCTTCTGAGATCTCTGCCTAGAAATTGAAGCTCAGTGTGCTAGCCTGCTCGGTTTCCTTGGTGAGGGCTGTCTTCCTAGCTTCCAGATGGATGCTTCCTTGTGTCCTCACGGGGCCTCACTGGGCCTTTTCTTTACGTGCTCATGGGAGTAAGAAGGAGGGCAGAGACTCTTTGGTATATTCTGGGCACTAATCGTATTATTAGGGCCTCACCATTCCATAGATTTAATCAAAAGGCTCAAAATATGAATGTGGTCAGATCTGGGATTAGCACTACCATATAAATTTGGGAGACACTAACCTATCAAACGAATAGCTGATGGTTTCCTAACTCCCCACCCACCCAGGACACAGTGGAGTTTGCTTTCTGGCACAGAAACTGTTTTGTTTTAAATGTTAACTGTTTTGAAGATTTATTTTATTTTATGTGTGTTTCCTGAGTATGTGTCTGTGTATCACATTCATGCCTGTTGCCTGGTGCTCACAGAGGTCAGAAGAAGGTGTTAGATCCCCTGGAACTGAAGCTGCAGGCAGTTGTGAGCTGCCATGTGGGTGCTGGGATTCATTCTGGGTCTACTGCAAGAGCAATTTCTCTCAATGGCGGAGTCAACCCTTCAGCCTCAGACATGTGGTTTTTAAATGTGGTTTTGTTCCCTCATAGTTGGTGACACTGATGACATTTCAGAGGAAATAATAATCAGATTAGAAATAAAACACTTTATTATTGCTTCTATATTTTTCATGTGTAGGGGTGTTTTGCCTGCATGTATGTCTGTGCACCACGTGTGTGACTGATGCTGGCAGAGGCCAAAAGAGGGCTTCAGGTCCCCTGGATCTGGAGTTACAGAGGGTTGGGAGGTGTTGTGTGGATGCTGGGAACTGAATTCAAGTCCTCTGGAAGAGCAGCCCATGCTCTTGACTGCTACGGGCACCAGCTCTCTAAAGAGTGCTCAAAGAAACAACTTTTATTATATTTTTATAATGATCGCTTTCAGCACCACAGAGGGATGCCTATGTGTTCACTGCAACAAATCTGTCCAGCACAGATGTGACAGTAGACCTATATAATCTTTTCCTACCATTTGTGCATAATCTAGGTTTACTAACACCTGGAGGACCTGTGTTTTTCTATTTTCTGCAGCAACATATTATGTTTCTGATTTGAGATCCAGTGCTTTTAATGATGGGAATGAAATAACAGATGTTCCAGCTCATTGGCAAAGCTGCTGACTGTGCAGGTGTCTCTGTTAGACACAGTCCCAGCTGCCGGGGCAGATGGAGCATGCTTCTATATCCAGAGGATGGTATCTGAGCTGTGATATACTCGTACTTCTGATGCCTGCTCTGCCCTTCTTGAGTCCAGGAACTGGGGACATGTGTGGAGAGCAAAGCTCTGCCTGGCTCTGACCCAAGGTCACATCTCATGAAGAGAGTAAAGTTCTGCCTAACTCTGACCCAAGGTCACATCTCATGAAGAGAGTAAAGTTCTGCCTAACTCTGACCCAAGGTCACATCTCATGATTCATTGGCAATTAGCAGGATGAGGCCTGTAGCAGATCTGGGAGTGGAATGTTTCTTCTCCGAGCGTCCTTGCTTTCCCACACTACTACTCTCATAATCTCAACCACCTCCCTCCTCCTGCAGCCGTAACTTTCTTTTCAAGGTTAGCAGCAAGCGTGATAACCAATCCCTTCACCCTATACATACTCAGTTCATTCTCTTAATAAACAGGGCTCCAACAGATCTCTTGTCCTGCCCTCATTCTGTGCATCTTTCTTCGTCCCTCCCGCCTCATTTTCACTACCCCCCCCCCAGGGTCTCCGCTGTCGGGGCAGACATGAAGGCAAACATTCAGGGGTAGGGGAAAACAGTGTTGGGTTTCTTCCTCGCACAGCTGAGGTCTAGCTGCAGATCCCCTTGGGTTTCCTAGATGGCAGTGCAACCCTTCCACCCAGCTTCTCTGGAGCCTCCAATGACACTGCAGAGGTGCAGCAGTGTGTTCCAAACCCATTTAGAGTACACGATTTGGACACCGTGAATACACAGGCTTTCTTTATTCTCTCATGTATTCTCTTGATCACTCCGACCACCAACCCTCAGAGGATATTGAATGTCATTTCTGGGATGAGGAAATCATCTCAGGGAAGGAAATGGTTTGACCTAAACATAAGACAAATTGGTTTTAAATTCTTTTTATCCACAGGCTATGGTTCTTGATACTCTATTACATTTGTTCTTATTATCTCCCATGAGAGGAACATTAAAGTTAGAATCACCAGGGTGTGGTGGCATGGTGTGATTTCGTGTGGTATGGTGGTATGTTGTGGTGGCTGGTGTGGTGGTGTGTTGGTGTGTTGTGGTATGTTGTGGCGTGTTGTGGTTGGTGTGGTGTGGTGACTGGTGTGGTGTGGTGGAGTGTGGTGGGGTGGGGTGGAGTTGGGGAATGAAAGGTTTGGCTTTTGTACCCTGCCTTTGTAGCTCTGAGCCTAGAGAGAAACTGGGATAATATTGAACCGGGGTGCTGGCTAATCCGGATGGCAGAGAGCACTGGAGCAAAAAGGGCTTCTTAGTGTTGTCAGATGGCTGACTCAGTATCTCCTTCCTCCACAGCAGGATTGGTGTGGGCAGCTGAGGAACCATGTCTGTGGTACCTCTGTGGCTTTGACAGACCCTGGAAGAGGCCCTCCTAAAGGGTTTCTGTCGGTAGCTCCCCAGAAGCTGAGGACAGGGGTCCTTCTTGAGGGGATATCTCGGAGGCACATTATTCCTGTCAACTTCTCTACTTGGGATATCCTTTTAATTTCCATTTCTGGTCTCTATCTTGCTGAATACAACAGGGAACATTCAGTGTTTGTACATCATGCACAAAATTTCTAGGTTTCCAGAACCAGATAGGAACTGTTGAGACATCAGCTTCCAGGACTAAGTAACCACTTGTATGTGTGTGTGTTATGGTGTTTATGTGTGTGGTGTGTCTGTGAGTGTGGTGTGCAGTGTGTATGTGGTATGTGTAGTGTATGTATGTGTGATGTGGTATATGTAATGTGGTGTGTAGTATATGCGTGTATGCATGTGTGTGGTGTATATGTGTGATGTGGTGTGTGTGTTATGTGGTGTTTGTGTGCTGTATGTGTGTGTGTTGTGGTGTGTGTGTGTTGTGTTGTGTGTGTGGTATGGTGTGGTGGTGTGTGTGGTGTGGTATGTGTTGTATATGTGTGTGTTGTGCTATGGTATGCATGTTGTGTTGTGTGTGTTGTGTATGTGGTATGGTGTGGTGTATGTGTGTGATGTAGTATGTGTTGTATATGTGTGTGTTGTGTAGTGTTGTGTGTGTTGTGTTGTGTGTGTGGTATGATGTGGTATGTGTGATGTGTGTGTAGTGTATGTGTGTGTGGTGTGTTGTGTGTTTTGGTGTGTGTGTAGTGTGTGGTGTGTGTGGTGTAGTGTGTGTGTTGTGTGTGTGTGTGTGTATGCTCATCCCATTGATTCTCTTCCTGTAGACCAGTGTTCTTCAACCTTCCTAATGCTGTGACCTTTTAATACAGCTCCTCATGTTGTGGTGACTCCAAACCATAAAAATATTTTCATTGCCACTTCGTAACTGTAATTTGGCTACTGTGATGAACTGTAATGTAAATATTTCATATGCAACCTCCCAAAAGGTCACAACCCATAGGTTGAGAACCATCGCTCAAATAATCCTCACTACAGCTTGAGCCTTGTACCTGAGGACTCTTGCCTAGCCCAGAGCGAGGCTCATCTCACTTTAGTTAGGATTTAACTCTCTAGGAATGTTCTGCCAGCGGCTCCTGTGTCAACTTAACTGCCGGACTGTGGTACTATTGGGAATGTGGTGGAACCTTTAAGAGGTGGGACCCAGTAAAAGGAAGTTAGGTCATGGGGGCGTGCCCTTCAATGGCCTTTTGTGTCTCTCTTTGCTCCCTGGCTCTATGAGGTGAGCAGCTTCCTCTGCCTCATGTTCCTGCTATAATATACCTCTCCCGGCTTCAAGCCCAAAACAAGTGGGTTAAGTGACTATAAATAGACAGAAAGCTCAAAATCCCGAGTCCAAATGAATCAGCTTTCCTTCCTACAAGTTGATTTTGTTCAGTCACTTAGCAACTTCCAAAGACTATTAGGGATGTCCCCCCCAGACATGCTCAACATTTGCTTCCTTTCTATATTTCTTGCTCTAGAAAGACTACTTTATAGATTCTGCATTATTTAATGCTTACTTTTAGATTTATTTATATACATGAATGTTTTGTCTGCATGTATGCACCACATGCTTGTCTCCTACCTACGGAGGTCAGAAGAGGCATCAGATGCTCTGGAGCTGGAGTTATGGGTGGTTGTGAGTCACACCCTGGGAGAAAGGACTCTAACTCAGGGCCTCTGTCAGAGCTGCAAGTGCTCAGAACCACTGAGCCAATTCCCCAGCCCCTCTGCCTTTATTTTTTATTTTGTATTTATTTCAAACCCAGGGCTCTGTATACCCTATCACCCTGTGGAAAAGCTTCATGCCTTTTGAAGTCCTTTTTTTGGATTTGTTATTTCGTTAATTATCACCTTGTATTGCTTTGGGGATATTAATTTTTATGATGAAATTAAGTTGTAGAAAGGTCAAGTGGTATCAAGCAATGAATCATGGTCTAGAATTAGAATGAAATGAGTTTGAATGACCTTGGCATCTGTTTGGTTCACTTTGTAAAACTCAAGTATTTTAGTCATTAGGTGAATTGATTGCATGGTGCTTTTAAATGTATAGTGCATTTCATTGATTCTGTGAAGCTGGAGGGTTTAGGCCTGCTGGGCTCAGAATTTTATTCTCAGCTGTGTTTAAAAGAAATCAATATGAGATCCAGGTATGATGGTGCCCAACATAATCCCAGGTCATCCTCTGAAACACAGTGAGTGAGGCCAGCTTAGGCTATGTGAGACCCTGTACCCACAAACAAACAAACAATCCCCCCAGCAAAAAAAACAAAAACAAAATGAAAACAGAAAAGGCTAGAAATGTAGTTCAGGGATGGAGTGCTTTCAAGTCTGATCCCAAACATGCATGTACACACACACACACACACACACACACACACACACACACACACACACACACTCAGACATGCACAGAGACAGATGGACATACACACACATAGACACATAGACAAACACACATGCACGCGTGTACACACTCTCTCTCTCACACACAAGTTAGATTGGAGCAGAAACTTCAGAGTTCAAGATCTGTGACTGGCTATATAGCGATATCTTGTCCAATAAAACAAAATGGGTAATAGTGACACATATCTGTAAGCCATGAGGATCAGGAGCTCAAGTTCATACTCGGCTACAAAGTAAGTTCAAGGCCAGCCTAGGATAGAGAAGACTTTGTCTCAAGAAAAAAAAAACAAAAAAAACAAAACAAAACCCAAAACCAAAAACCAATATTAACATTTTCTAAGTGGAGGCCATATTGCTGTGGTATGACTGGGTGATGTTCTGTTTGTCATCTCTTGTAATAGAACATTTCTTTGCTTTGCTCTGGCTCTGTGTGTCTGTGTGTGTGGTGTGTGTGATGTGTCTGTGTATGTGTGTGTGGTGTGACTGTGTGTGTATGATGTGTGTATATGTGTGTGTGGTGTGACTGTGTATGCGTGTGTGATGTGTCTGTATGTGTGTGTGGTGTGACTGTGTGTGTATGATGTGTGTATATGTGTGTGTGGTGTGACTGTGTATGCGTGTGTGATGTGTCTGTGTATGTGTGTGTGGTATATATGGTGTGTCCCTCTGTGTGTGGCGTGTTTCTGTGTGTGTGTGTGGTATTTCTGTGTGTACAGTGTGTCTGTGTGTGTATGTGTGCATGGTGTGTGTGTTGTGTCTGTGTGTGTATATTGTGTTTGTGTGTGTGTGGTATGTCTGTGTTTGTGGTGTGTGTGTTTGTGTGTGTGTTTCAGAGAGGGTCTCTTTATGTAGCACTGGATGGCTTAGAACTCACTAAATAGACCAGGTTGGCCTGGAACTCAGAGACATCTGTCTGCTTTGCTTCCCAGCTGCTGAGATTAAAGGTGTGTGGCACTACATCTGGCTGAAATGCACATTTTAAGTGCTGCTGTTGCTATTGTGGTGTTATGAGATATACTGTGACTAGAGACATGAAATAAGTATCCAGTGACTGCTCCTGGCTGATCAGGCCGCAGAGGGAACCAGTTGTTGCCCGTTTATATTCTCTTAAGCTCTGTTTGCAGATAACATTGGTCTTTTTCACAACTAAGAAGCAGAGAGCTGGAGAACCTGCCAACTAAAAATGTCAGATTACTGAACCACTGTATAATGAACCAAATAAGCATCTGCTTTAAAGTGCACAGGGTTGGGAATGATTGCATTTGAGGGAAGTTGTGACTAGGCACACTGGTGTGCTCACAGCCACCTGGCGGTTTGTTTGGTTACTTGATTGGTCTAGAGTCACTTTCTAGAGCTTGAAAAGAAAAGGGGTGGTATGAGTATATAAATCATCCGCTTGAGTAGGTTAGAAAGAGCATTTAGGAGCTGATGACAGTCTGATTCATTGTTCCCGAATCTTCCTTAATTATGCAGCAGCTGGCTGTAATGGGTGGTGAGTTGTCCAATGGGTTGAAAAGAAAATCTTTGTTGTCAAGAGTCACTGAGTTGAGGGGGTTGTCACCACACCGTTTCAGAGCCTTTTCCCAGTGAGGCCCGCAGGGAATCACAGAGACTCCCAAACAGGATCACAGAAACCAGAAAGCATTTTGGTGTTTTCTAGTGAAATTGAAAATTCAAATACCTTTACTGGGCACCCAGCAATTTCATTTCGAAGCGCATAACCTGGGAACTTGGCAAGACACGAGCTCACCCCTGTTCCCTATTCATATTAGCCTTGATTTAAAACCCCAGGTTGTGAACAACCCTCATGTGCTGTAACAATGAAATGAGTAGCTACTGGGTGGTGCTTTGAAGCAAAATAAGCAGGGCTGGTGAGATGACACTAGATGTCAAAACTGGCTGCTTGTGTTTGATCCTCAGGATCCATATGGTGGAGAGAACTGACTCCTGCAAGTTACCTTCTGACCTTTGCATGCATGCTGCAGCAAATGCAAGTGACTGTGTACGCACATACACTTAATTCAAAATCAGAGTAAGGAAGGATGAAAATAAATGAGCAAAGCTGAATCGAGATTTATCAACAAGAATAGATCTGAAAAGATACATTTTGATAGGAAGATAAAGACATAAAATTATATATTGCATGTTCTGCAGCTGGGCCCACAATCACAAAGGTTTCGTATTCAGCCATCTTAGCTGTCTGCTGTGGCCAGCTGTGGCAGGATACTGCAGACTTGGGGCTGATGGAGCAGGATTTACCTTGTAACACCACCATCTTTATTTCTCATTTTTTATTTCTCCAGATAGATACTCATATTATCTACAAATGCATATTACTTTACCCCCCCCAATCATTTTTCTTTCCAATTCTTTTCTCAATGTTCTCTCCAAATAGACAGCAATGAAATTATGTTGTCCCTTATGTGGTCAGAGGAGGAAAAAAAAAAAACCCAAAGAAGATGTGGTTGCCATGCAAGAAAGGACATCAATGTGAGAGGGGCTCTGATGGTCTGTGCCCCTCCCCCTTACCCAAGGAGTGAGGAACTTGTCCATCCAGTAGTTGTGCAGCTCCTGACAGACAACCCCTAAATGAGACATCAGGAGGATCTTTGCAGCTCAAGAGAATTCATACTCTTTCAGAGGCAGATGTATCTAGTAGCTGATCAAAGCTGAATTATAAATGCCCATCTTACTATGCGGGACAGGTAAACCTTGGAGCTGCCTGAGGGGTTGTCTGTAGCCTGCATGCTATCTGGGTTCAGCTTCTCTCTGCCCAGTTTTCTTTCCTTCCCACCCACATATATTGCTCTTCACGTGATCCTGTATACACATCCTTCATGCTACCTATATCAGGTGTGCTTCCTGGGAACTCCACTCTGAGTTCCTTTTGTGGACGGAAGAGCCTAGAAACAGGAAGTGGCAGGTGGATGTTGACATTCTCTAGCTTCTTCCTGGAGTTGTGTGGTCATTAGGCGTGGTGTTTGAATAGGATTACCCCTCTTAGATTCGTGTATTTGAATGCTTGGCCCATAAGGAGTGGTATTATTAGAAGATGTGGTCTTGTTGGAGTAAGTATGGCCTAAGAGGAAGTGTGTCACTGTAGAAGTGGACTTTTTGGACTCATAATATGCTCAAGTTATGCCCAGTGTGGCGCAGTCTCTCCTGCCTTTGGATCAAGATGTAGAACTCACAGCTCCTTCTCCAGCACCATGTCTGCCTGCATGCTACCATGTCCCGCCATGATGATGATGAACTCAATCTCTGAAAATGTAAGCCAGCTCCAGTTAATTGTATTTTTTTTTTTTTTATAAGAGTGCTGTGGTCAAGGTGTCTCTTCAAGCAATAAAACCCTAACCAAGACACTGGGTATTCACCTGCTATCTGTGTATTGAGGTAATCTAGAAAGTTCCCAGAAGACCATAACTAAGACAAGTGAGTTGATGCCATTTTCATATGAAGCTTGATTCAGGGAAACAGACATTCCATATTGGTTCAAGTCAATCTTAGTGTTTGGGAGTAGCTGGGTTTCTTCATTATGTAGATCACTAGACACCAGTAACAATGTTAGAATTCCTTAGGTTAGGAAAAAAGATTCCAGACGTGTAAATAGAGGTGGAGCTTTCTATCCCACATGCCTGATTATTCCTGGTGGTTGCTTCCCAAATTGCTCATAGAGGCTTATATTAATTATAAATGCTCAGCTGGTAGCTAGGTCCTATGACTGGCTAACTCTTACACTTAAATTAACCCATATTTCTTATCTATACTTTGCTACGTGGTTTGTTGCTTGTTACCTCATTTTATACATGTCTTGTTTTCTCCACATATGGATGGCACCTGACTCAGCTGATCTCTTCCCTTCCTTCCTTTGGTTGTCCTGCCCATTCTTCATGCCTGGCTGTGCCAATCAGCTTTATTATTAACAGTGAGAGCAACATACACTCACAATGTACAGAAGGACATCCCACAGCAAGACTGTTTCTTAATCACGTCAGGGAAAATTAAAACGTGGTATCAGAAATAGTTGTTTGGATTCACAGAACTGGATAGGTAGCAGAGTATGGTGGATCGTGGTTGTATTCCTAGCACTCAGGAGGCAGAAGCAAGCACATCTCTATGATCTTGATGTCAGCGTGGTCTACATAGTGAGTCCCATGGCCAGCCAGGAGTGACACCCTGCTCCAAAAGACCAAGAAGAAGGAGGAGTAAGAGGAGGACAATGATGAGGAAGATGATGATGGCCACAATGAGGAAACACAACAGGACCGAGAGAAAAACTTCCAAGAAGTAAAAGGCATTTGTTCTTTGCATAAATATGTGCCGAGCACACACATGTGCTACAAATTGTTCCAGAGTATCTTATTCCTAGGATGTATCTGTGAAGAATAAAAACAGACAGACAGACAGACAGACAACACTTCTTTCCCTTTCTGGGGGAATTTACTAGTTTTCTAGCCTGGTGTTCCCTGCTGTCTCCTCTGCTTCCTGACTGCTGATCAGGTCCTTCCAGCTCCATGCCTTCCCTGCTGTGATCACCTTATTAAGTTTTGAGCCAAGGGCACCCTCCCTCCCTCCCTTCCTTCCTTAATTTGCTTTTTCTAGGTGTTTTGTCACGGCACCCAGAAAAGTAACTAATAAAGTGGCCATATTCAGTGGCCACTATGTTTCAGTTACCTAGTCTATCTACTGCTGTGTAACAAATTGTCCACCTTAATAGCTCTGTTAAAAAAAAACCCAAAAACCAAAACCAAAAAAACCCACAAACCAAAAACCAAAACCCTTCTCTGAGTCTCTCTCTCTCTCTCTCTCTCTCTCTGTACTTAATGTATTCATGTGTGGGAGTGCAGGCACTCACGTACAATATTAGTCTTTGCCTTCTGTCCTGTTTATGGCTGCACACTCAAGGCTAATGGATCTGTGAGATTTTGAGAATTCTCTTGTCCACTTTCCATTGCACTGTAAAAGTGCTGGGCTTATAGATGAAACATATGAAATGTATATTTTGTTCACCAAACCGGGATTGGAGGAGGGCAGTTCTTTCTTCCTGTTTCATATCCTCTGAGCCTTTATCTCTCACACTGTGTTTTCACCACTATAGCTCAGCTTGATTTCCCAGATGCTTCTGTGGCTAGGGAAAGCATCTGACTAGGGGCTGGCAGGAGGTAAATGCTTGTATTTTCAAAGGATACAGTCACTCATGTCAGGGAAAGCATGGAACAGGAGGCAGCTGGCTGTACTGTGTTCACAGTCAGGGAGCAAAGAGAGATGGATGCTAGTTAGTACCTATCTCACGTTTTTATTTGGTGTGAGAACAGACACTTTAGGTGTGTTTCCCAGGTGATTCCAAATCCAGTCAACTTAACAGTGAAGATGAACCACCATAGTGCTATAAATCTCCCTGCCTTGGCCACCTGTCACACACATGGATGCTTACAAACAGTTTTTCAAGCGAATGTCTCCTGTTGTCCACACTAGGAACCAACCAGGACTCTGGATTATTCACAGGAATCTCCAACTCTTTTAAACATCTAATTCACATGTAAGAAAGCCTCTCACCTGTAATAAGAGGTTTCTGGCCGGGCCTAGTCCCAAGGTCAGGACCTGCCCACCACTACTTAGCGCCCCTCCCCAACCAAATGACTCAGATGCTTCTATTAATTACATTATGCTTGGCCTATGGCTCAGGCATATTGCTAGCTAGATCTACATCTTAATTCAAAGCTTTTTCATCTGTCTGCCTTGCCATATGGTCCGTGGCTTGCCTGTTTTCTTACATCTTGCTTTTGGGGCAGCTGGATCATGTCTCTCTCTCTGACTCCTCCCTCCTTCCCCTATCTATGCTCCGATTTCCCTGCCTACTTCTAAGATGCCTGCCATAGGCCAAGACAGTTCCTTTATTAACAAATTATATTCACAGCATACAGAAAGATATCCCACATCACTCATCCACATGTCTGAGTACATGCCATAAGAATATAGGTGCTTGTGTAAGCCAGAAGAGGGTGTTGGATCCTTTGGAGCCGGAATTACAGGCAGCTGTGAGTTGATGGAGATGGATGCTGGGAGTCGAACTCAGGTCCCCTGGAAGAGCAGCGTTTGTAACTTCTGAGCTACTTCTTCAGCCCTCTATGTTTTTACCTTTAATTCTGTTTCTCTCAGTGGGTCAGTTTCAGTTTTCCAGACCTGTCACCTTCAAGGGTTTTGAACAAATATCACAACACTTTCCAGCTAAACCATAGAAAATAAAAGTCAGACACCAGTCAGATTCTCCCACTGAAGAGCATCCATTCCCAGATCTGGTTTCCTGTCAGAAAGACTTCCACTTTCTGGTTGTGACTAACAGGAGGGTGGCTTCTATACTGAGGTATTAGGAGCATATCTTAGATGCCTACAGTGTGGCCAGATCCTCCAACTGATGCTAGATGTTCTGTTGCTGACTAATGAGCAACAGCACTGGCCAGCAAATGCAGTTTTTGGGTTCAGATTTGAGTGAGAATGGGAAAAAATGGTTGGGCTTTAAACATTTTCTCACCACTCATACATAGAAAATGGGGCCAAAGTAGAGAGAGACAAAGGACTGTTGCACCATAAGCTGCTGTAATTCATGAGATGAGTGTGTTAGCACAAAGATGGTGGGGGGGGGAGGGTGACATCTAGTTAAGTACAGAAGAACCAGAAAAAAACAACTCCATTCTCACTGAAGCCACGAGGAAACAAGCAGAGCGTTGGCATGAAGGGAAAAATCTCAAACCACCATCTTTAAGATGTCGCTGTGGAATCCAGAGCATCCTCTGTTCAGTTGTAGATGTTTAATTTTTTTTTAAAAGAAAATTGCAAAATAATAATTTATCTTAAATGTTCTATTTTTAAAAATAAAAAGCTTTTTTTTTTTTTTAAAGTTTGCAAAAACAGCAATTTTGCTGAATCCTAATTGGTTAGGTATACTCTGTAAGCTGCAAATAAGTAAAATAACATAAAAATATATCTTCAAGTCTTTATAGAACAAAAGGAAAACCACACAAATCGTTAAATACTTTGGGATTTTCTTTACTCTCTACCGATGATTTAATAGATATAAATAAAGGCGAAAATGCATTTACACACTCTGAAGCAAAGTCTCCAACAGCCACATAATTACAGTTGGTTTTGTTATGTATGAAGAGCCATGCTTCATTTTATGCTATAGAGAAAGAGAATGGAGAATAACCATTAAACACCAACTACGCTTAATGCTGTGTAAATGTATAATGGTGCATATACTTAGGGTAATTGTGCACTTTTCAAAAAGTAAATATAGCTTTTAGATATCATTTTTTCAACGATTCTCTTTGAAGAGCTTTGTGATATCCATTTTCGACTTAATATAGAGTAATTACTCAGGAACTTCAAATATCCCAGCAAGGAAAAGGATCATTTCCCCTCCATGTGGTCATCATAAGAAGGCCTAGTGTGGCAAGACGCACTTTATGAACCTCTGAACAAGTTTGTTAATGGACACCACCTCTGCTATGGTGGTTTCATTCAATCCATGTTCTACCAGTTCTATATCTTCTAAGTCATCTTTTACGATGCTAAGCAAATGGCCGAGGGCTTCCTGCTATTGTTTCAAACGCTGTTTGATTTCTCATAATAGTTCTCCGTCAGTGGAATACCTCTCTTCAGATTTCACAGCTCCAAAATGATTCTGCATCCCGAACTGGGACCTCAGTTCATTTAGTCGGCCTTTGAACTGAGCAGGCACATTCAGTTCACCCTGGATCGTATCCAGCTGAACCTGCAACTGCTCTTCATCAGCCTGGATGGTATAGCAGCTCTTTCTTTGACTGTCCTGTGTGATTAGAACCGGTAAGGTTCTGTGGGAAAGATCCACGATTTTTCGCTCGTATTGTGCTATTTGGCCATAGTGGTAGTTTGATCCTTTTGTACTTCACTAATATCTTCAGATATGATATCTAATCTAGTCTGGTGCTGCTTAGTCATCTGGTCTTGAACCTTCAGTCTTTGAAGCAGTTCTTTGAAACCCACCATCGCACAGGAATTAATTTTTCCGAATCAGGGTTATCTACCTTGGCTTGTTCCCAAATAATAGGATCAGCACCAGCAGGAGGGTTCTGCAAGAGCTGCTTGATCTGAGCAGGAGACAGTTTTGTTCTGGCCATAGAAAGTGTCACCCTGAGCTGCTGCAGCTGTGTTTTAATGTTGGCTTGCTCACAGTGGGCATACAGAGTTGTCTCTGGGATCCTTCGCGAGGTGCCATTTGGAGAATGTTCAACGACATAAATGTCAACCCTTGTCCGATCATCTGGCAGTATCTTAATGCCCTGCACACTGACAGTAAGGGTCTGGTTTCCTTCCCAAACCTTGTGCAATGATTCTACGAGCTGTGGTCGCTGGCTTCTAATGACTGTTTCTTTTTTGTTGAAAATTAAAACCACTAGTCTGTTTTCATCTTTATTATTGGGAATACAACTATAATCTTAAATAGGCAAAAGAGATTTTCCTGTGTAAACTCCACGGGAGGAATGCCATTGTTGAAATATCCTTTTCCTGTTCCCCAGAAATCCTGAAGCTGGTTTTACTTTGCCTAAATTACATCTCTCTCATCTCCCAGTAACGCTGGAGCAGAAAGAGCCCTGGCCGTGTGGAGGAGCTGGTTGGACTGGGCAGGAGTGCATGTAGGCTGACTGAAGGGAATCGCCCAGAGTAGTCTGCTGCTGCTGAAGCTGCGCATTAAATTCTCCAAATCTTAGCCGGTTCCCAAGCCAGTGGGGAAGCCAAACCTTTGTTCCGCGTGCCACCGAGAAGGCCTGCGCTGTGTTTGTCGGGGCAGAAAAGCTGAATGCCGAACCTGCACTTGTAACGGTTCCAAATCCTCCAAACCCACCTACACTCAGACTGTTACCAAAATTGAACCGAGTCGCCGAAGTGGTAGAGACACCGAAATTCCCAATATTAAAGTTCACTGCAGGGTTAGCAGCTAATCCGATCCCCCCCGCCCCAATTAAACCCACTGGCGGAGTTGGCAGTCTCAAGCCAACCAAATCCTATTAGACGTGGAGGCAGAGAAACAAAAACTTGAAAAGGTGAAAAGAGGAAAGGAGAGCAAGATAAGAATTACAATCAGCAGGAGGTTTCACAGCCTGAATAAACCTGACCGGAAAGCCGAGGGGGTGGGGACAGAGGAGCGCAGGGCACCAGAGTCCAGCATCTCCCCACCCCCCCATAGTGAAGGGAGCTGTGGGTAGCCTGGCTCCCGTCTTAGCCCTGTGGGCCGGGAGGCCAGGCCGTGGGGTCCCCGGGAGAAAGAGGGTCAGAGTCTCCGGTGTGGGAAGCGACCTGACAGCCGAGCCACTCGGGCTGCCTATGCCCTGCGAGCCCCAGGCTGAGTCTGAGCAGCCCGCGGCCCTCCCGCCTCCGCCATCTGCCCTCTCCAAATGTCCCCAAGGTGTCGCGCATCTATGTTTAATTTTCTACCACCGGATCCCCGTTTCTGTGTTTCTCCCTACCGGTGTTTACCACTTTTGGTCTATAAAATTTCTGGTATTTATGTATTATTGTCACCTACCCCTCTCTTAGGACCTGATAGTGCCATTATCACAAGGGCAGATGCTGACACCGTTTTGATTCAGTGATGTGAAGTGGGTTTTACCCACAGTTCTGATGGCTTCAGATTCAGTTGTCTTTGGCTGGTGGTGATTAAAAAAATAGTAAAAAAAAAAAGTAAATGGCCAGGGCACACATCTTTAATCCCATCACTGGGGAAGCGGAGGTTCAAGTTAATGGTCAGCCTGGTATATATAGTGAGTTCTAGGAAAGCCAGGGCTTCACAGAGGAACCCTGTCTTAAAAAACAAAAACTAAACAAGGAATAATAAGTGGAAAATTCCATAAACAATGCAAGTTAGGCTCATTGTTTTGAGTAGCCTGGCGGACTATCACACCATTCTGCTCCATTGTTCCCAGAATGTGAAGTTTTCCTCGGTCTGACATATCTGTATAGTATACGTTACCAATTAGACATGAAGTGTCATCTCAGAGATCAGGGGTCACTGCAATGCCCTCGTCTGATAGAGAAGGTCAGTAAAAGCTAACACTGTGGTGAGTATTTACCTTGCATGTCCCTTCATTTTATGTAACCATTGTATCATTTCACAATATCATGAGAAATATGAGGACAGGGCAGTAAGATAGGTAAGTAGATAGATAGATACATAGATAGAGAGCACATACTCTTCTTACTGTGTATTATCATAATTTTTCTTTTTATTATTAGTTATAACTTCTATTTTTTCACTATGCCCAATTAATAAATTAAAGTTTAGCACAGCTGTGCACATAGGGGCAATAACATAGTGTATGTTAGGAATGCTTCTGTCTGGTTTCAGTCATCTATTGGTGGGGGCTTGGCATGCATTCTCTATGGATAAAGGCAGGCTGATAGAGTTCAGAAGCTTAAAATAGTTCCTGAAATTTGGTGATTACTCAGTAAATATTTTGGAATAGATGAAGTTGCTTCTGCACACCCCCTGCAAACAGACCTCCATCAAAATATGTTAGTGAGGAGAATGAACAAGTTGTCTCTGGCCTTTGAACAGATTGCTCTCTGAGAAGTTCCTGAACCCCGTTTCATTACAAAGTGAAGTGCAGACTCACAGGATAATAGACGTATTGTCTCCTGAGAAGCAAGTTGTTGAGGGGTGTGTTGACTTACAGAGAAGTAAGTACAAAACCCAAGAACAACGCATGCTCTTAGCTTTATTGAGTGCTGTGTACACTTCTTGATTGTGGAGAGCGGAGTACCAACTTGGATGGAGAATGTTTCCAAGTAACAGATGTGGATTCTGCCTGCTAACCAGCCCTGCACACACAGACTGATGTCTGCCACCCTATAGTATGCTTTAGCAAGGAGCTGGTCAAGCGAAACTGGCTTCCATGAAAAAGATGGACACCAGTGACAAAGGGTCGGAAAAGCTTCCTGAGGCAGGAACCTGAGAAAAACAGGGCATGGTTGGGCCACACCTTTAATCCCAGTGTGTGGGAGGCAGAGGCAGGTGGATCTCTGTTAGTTCAAGGCCAGTTACTGGTCTACGTAGTATCTTCCGGGCCAGAAGAGCTGTAAAGTGAGGTCCCTGTGTCAAAATGAAAATAAGCAAACAAATAGCAAAAACAAAAACAGAAACAAGACACAAGAAAAATGATGTTATCAAGAATAAGAAAATATGGAACAAATAAAGGAAATGGGAGAGAAAGCTTAAAACGTGGCTTCTTTGCAACAAGCACTCTAGAGTAGAAAGGGAACCTTTGAAGGAACAAAGAAGCACAAAGATGGAAACTTTTAAGAATTCTAGGAAGAAATAAAAATGAGCTGGGAGAAGTCGGGGGGGGGGGGTGAGAAGGGAGATTGAAGTCATTGTTTGACAGAAGGAGAAAAGGGAAAAAAAAGTCACCATAAAAATACAGTCAAAGCCACAAATGAGCTTGGAAGGACCAGAGAGGAAATGGCGGAGAGTTGAAACAGGCTTTATCTCCATCTTACACTATTGGCATCTGTGGCTAAAACTGGAGAAAAGTGAAGCATAAGTGGCACGATGACACAAAACAAGAAAATCTGAAACACAAATATTGAGCTTAATCTCGACAGCAACACGTGGAAGAATAAGAGGAAAGGATAGGACCGGAGCCAGATTGGAATCCAGCAAGGAAAACAGTCTTCAGCTCTGTACCAGACTTCAGAACACATGGTGTCCTGATGCGAAGCCCAGCAGCCTTGGGTAGAACTACACCTCTGGCCTTGCCTTTTGTAGTCCACATGGCAACTAGGCTTCTCCCTTCTGTCTGGCTCCACCCCACCGCCTACAGCCTTCATAGGGAGTTGACCCACATACCTAGTATCTCTAACTGCTTCCTCACAGATTCATATACTATTCTTTTTTGGATGGAGGGTTCCCTGCTAGAAAAGTGACCCTGCTCACGAGGATAGGAATTGGCTGGTTGGTTTAGGGGCAAGGACCTGGGAAGGGCTCCATTACTGTTCTTGGCCAGAAGGCAGGGAGCTTCCCTGATTTTCATTGTGAAATGCCAGAAAGGAGAGGCTACATCTTACCTCTTAAGTGAGCAGCCCTGCCTGGAGGCTGCATGTAGGGGTCATACTGAAACTGCTGTCCAGATTCTAACCCCTTCTGCTGCATGAACAGCTCTTGAATCGTGTCTCTAGGGATTCATAGTGAAAATGAGTTATATCTGTTTCTCAACTCCATCCTATCTCATAAACTATTTTTGGGTTACCTTCTCAGAAGGACGAATATTAGAATAGCCTCAGTCTCAGTTGAGGTTCATTAGGGGAAAACTATTTCCTCCTGGTCAAATTAATGAAAACTATCCTGGTCCTGAGTGGAGACATGGCTTTCTAATCCGCATTAAAGACTGCATTACATACTACTATTTGCTCACTTAAGAAAATCCAGTTGAGCCTACCAGTTATCTGGTCAAGAGATCACCTTCAGCAAGGCTGATTTGCCTGAAGCCACACCAAAAAGATGGGAGGAATAATTAGCCTTTTAATGAGATAATGCACTTTTTCTATCCAGAAATCCCTTCCTTGGTGTATTTACTTACAGAACCACCTCCATGCAGTTTAGCTGAGCCTGACCACGTTTCTGAATTACTCATAAAAATATAACTCCCCCATTTCCATCTTCTTTTTTTTCTTTCTTTTGAATACTGGAGATAGAGCCTGGACATATTTTCCCTGATGCTTTGAGCTTCCTCATTTTTTTTCTAAATATTAATGATGGTGTCATATATCCGCTTGCCCGCCATGTGGCTGCTTACAAATGGTATGGTTTTCCCTGCTCGTCTCCACTTCCTGTTAATCCCACTGGGCGAGAATCAGACCATTACCACAGTTTTTGAGGCAAATTTAAAGCAAACTTTATTAACTGGTCAGGTCTCTACCTGGGATTCCCAGAAAAGGGCCATGGATTACACTAGTCAGGTGATTGTAAAGGCAAACCCCACAAGGCTATGTACTTCTCACCTTTGTCCAATCAGTTGCAAGCATACATCCTGATGGACTTTCTGCTTATGTATCTTCCACTATATGTGATCAGGCACATCCTGTGCAGCATTTGTGGCAACCAGCCTTGTTTACAGAAGTGAAAATATGTGGCTTGTTATCTTACAGGCACTTCTGTCTTAGGACTTCTCTTGCTGTAAAGAGACACCATGACCACAGCAGCTCTTATAAAGGAAAACATTTAATTGGGGCTGGCTTACAGCTTAAAGGTTTGGTCCATTGTCATCATGGCAGGAAGCATGGCAACACGCAGGTAGATATGGTGCTGGAGAAGAAGCTAAGAGTTATACAACTTGATTGGAAGGCAGCAGGAAGAGAGCTCACCACTTTGGGCAAGCTTGAGCATCTGAGACTTCAAAGCTCACCCCCAGTGGCACACTTCCTTCAACAACACCACATCTTCTCCAACAAGGCCACACCTCTTAATAGTGCCGCTTCCTATGAGACTATGGTAGCCATTTTATTTCAAACCACCACATTTCACCCCTTGACCCCCATAGCCTGTAGCCATATCATAATGCAGAAATGCATTAAGTCCAACTTTAAAAGTTCCTGTGGTCTATAACAGTCTTAACTCTGTAAAAGCCCAAAGTCTTTTCTGGGACTCATGGCAGTCTCTTACCGAAATGTCCATTTAATCAAACCAAAAAGCAGATCACATACTTCCAACATATAACCTCACAGGATATATATTTCCATTCCAAAAGGGAGGAAAATGAGCATAGTGAGGAAATACTGAACCAAACCAAGACCTAAAACCAGCTGGTCAAACTCCAAACTCTCATCTTTATGTTGTCAAAATACTCTTCAGATCCCCAACTCCATACAGCTTTGTTGACTTTTGCACACTTCTTTCTCTTGGACTGGTTCCACTTTCTTTTGGCCCTGTCCTCAGCAGTGTCCCACAGCTCTGGGTTCAGCCCACCCACTTAGAAGCTCCTACAGCCATGGTCTAAGAGTTCAGGGTATACTTAAGTTGGTAGCAGGCCTTGGTGTTATCTGCATGGTACTGTTGGACTGGTAAGCAGAAGACAAGCGCTGAGGGTCATTGAGGATTTGATCTATACTTTTAAGAATGATCTAGGAAGTTGGATAAAGTGTAGCAATGTTACCAGGGAAATGGGGATTCCTCTTTGGATCTTTAGTCTCATTATAAAATGCCTTTACAGTTTTCTTTAATTGTTTCTTGCCTCAATTAGTTGAATTAGTTTTTTTTTCTAGGGAACAAAGGCTGCAACACCCCAGAAATGTCAGGTGTATGCAGCTGGGACAACCACAGTGAGCAGTGATGTAGACCATCCTGATAACATAAGACTTGCCCATGGAGGAGAACTAGAATGATGGGGAACTAGAAAGTCCTCTTGTCTAATAGTCTTTAAAGACATCTTTACACAATTATGCTTGTTTGTAGGGAGATTATGTTGTTCCATTGTAAATAATTGTCCCACCCACTGCTTTAATAAAAAGTGCTGATTGGCTAAAAGCAGACAGGAAGTGTGGGTGGGGCTACCAGACTAAGAAGACTCTAGAAACAGGCAGAACAGAGCAGAAGGCCAGAGAGAAGCAGAAGAAGCAGAGGACAACTATGCTGCTCTGAGAAAAGGTACCGAGCCACATGACTGAACAGGATAAGAGTAATGGGTTAGTTTAAGGGTAAAGAGTTAGCAAGTTATATGTCTGGGCCTTAGGCTGATCAGCCTAAAATTATTGCAAGCATCTGTGTGTCTCTGCCGGTCTGCAGTTCTAAACCTTGAGGTTAGCCTGAAAGTTCAGGCCAGAAACCTCATACTACACTGGTGCCTGATAGAAGTTTGTTGATTTAGGAAAAAATAATGGCAAATTCAAATATGTAAACATAGAGTTACTCAATAAGTCACACAGAGCACAAGTTTCCCAAGAGAAAGGAGCAGAAAAGGACTCAGAGCTCTTGATATTTCTTTGAAGTGTTTCAGTTGAATGTGTATGGCCCAGTCAATGTGTATTCATTTCTTTAAATTTTCAACATCTATAATGTACATTATGTTGGTAAATTGTCATGTGCTATTTGAGCTCACCGAGAAGCTGGCTATGGAAGTGGGTATCTTTCTTTTCCCATTTCAGACTGAGGCACACTTGTCTCAAAAAATATTCTGAAGCCTCTTCTCTGGGGAAGAGCTGTCCCCTTAATAGGGGTGTGAACAACAAAACAGTCCCCAAATGAAGACATCATACCCTTAAAAATAGCAGGACACCATCCCTATTCAAGGCCATGTTTATCACATGAAAAATGTTTGTAGTGAAAAGGAGGTGTTGGAAGGTTGGCTGTGGGAAGCTTACTCATGGAGAGAAATTTCAGTCTGGAAATCTGACTGCCTCAGTTTCCCCAGTTGATTTCTACTAGATGATCTGAATGCTCGGTTTAATGATGTTTGTCTGTTTATCTATCTATCTATCTATCTATCTATCTATCTATCTATCTATCTATCTACCTACCTACCTATTTATCCATCCATCCATCTATCATCCACCCATTATACATGTATCTATCTATATGTCACTGTTTATTATTTCACTTGAACTTAGCATATACTTAATAAACTACTTCATTCTACTTAATAGACAAAGATATAACTATCTTAGATCATTGTCCAAGCACAGAGATTATTTTTAATTTCTAGAGTGCCACAATAGTAAACATTAATGAATCTTTATAAATTCTTTTTTTCTCTCTTTATCTTCTTTTCCTTGTGGTGCTAGAGATAAAACCCATTACATTACATAAGCTAGGCAAGTGCTCCACTCCTGAGCCACATGCCCATCCCAGAAGTTTCCATATAAAATATTAACATGAACTCAAATGTACTCAAATTTTAGTGTTGTTTTGTACAACATTAGAAATGATGGAACAGCAAACAAATTAACCAATTAAGAAATATTTATGTTTGCAAACAGAAATAGGAATCATACATTATTTTATTTTTGAGATAGGCTCTCACTATATCGCTCCTGCTGTCTTGGAGCTCACTTATGTAGACTGAATTAGCCTCAGACTCACAGAGATCAGCCCGCCTCTGCCTTGAGTGCTGAGATTAAAGTCGTGTGCCACTATGGCAGGCTTAGATGTAGAACTTCTTAAAGGAGCAGGGGTTGTGGAAAACTTCCTAGAGTGTAAAACCATAGTCCAGTCTGTTTGTAAGGAAATGCTATTTGCAAAGAAGGAAGAAGAATCACATAACAGGTGATGATGGCAATAGAGAGAAGGAGGCACCGGCAGTGAAAGGTGATAGCTGGGATGGCTTAGAGGGAAAGCTGGGAGATACGTGGTGCCATCTCCCTCATGGGAAGCCAGGTGGCCACACTAGGAGTCCCTCTGCTCTAGGTGGCAGATGTCCCAGAGACTGTCTCCAATCCAAAAGACACTTGGGAGACATATCGTATACCTCCCATTCTTCACTAAAACCAGTGTGGAGGACCAAAAAACACGATGACTTTTTACCTCACCCAGGGATTGACAGCAGGGAATCTCAGCTTCGAAGATAATCTCACAATGGAAATCCATCCAATAGTTATACAAACTCGGTATCACATAGAAAGGATTCATTTATAAAGAAATGGAGAATCTGCATTCAAGGAAGTCAAGTAGGTAGAGAAATTAGGACTCACGATGTTTGCTCCACCATTACCTAGCTCTTTCCAATCTCAGTATCATCATACTGATTCCCAGCAGAGTGAAGTAATCAGCCCATCTAATTTACCACAGGGTGGTACATTAGCTTCTAGATAATCCTGACTCTTTCTTTACCTGGTGAATTCCCACTTAGCCTTCCTTGCACTGTGTCCTCAAGCTAGCCTTCTTTGATCTCCATCCTGAACGGTAACCCTCACTGTAATCTTGCTAGGATTTTGGTACTTGCTCCATCAGGCTGGCTCACAATGTCTCATGACTACTTAGATAAGGTTCTCCTCACCCCATACTTCACTAAACCATGTGCCCTCATCTCCAGCATGGATTGTGCCCTGGAGTCATGACTGAAGCACTGAGGGAATAGAGAGAGAACATCACACAGATGTATGTACAGAAATGCTAGGATTGGGTGGGCTGTGTGTACTTGGACGGAGGTACACAACCTCCACAACTCCCTACAAACTCAGTGTATTTATTATGTACATCACAGTGGGGGAGGAGTTAGTCTCAGGAGAAGGTCTCTGTAGCTGAGCTTCCTCAAACTGTAAACACTGGGAGAAGAAGCTACAGATTTTGTATACACTGGTCAATTGGCTGTAAACACTTGTATTTGTGTACACTGTTGACATTCAAATTTAGAACAGAGGAAGGCTTTGACATTCCAATAGGCTTGAGGCACTGAATCCTCGACATGACTGTTCCCAGGTTAGCAATGCACATTCACCCGGGACTATTCATTCCCTCTCGGCACATTCACACAAGGCTTTCTCCACTCCCTGCAGTATGCTCCTGTGGCATTAGTTGCATTCATTCCCTCTCGGCACATTCACACAAGGCTTTCTCCACTCCCTGCAGTATGCTCCTGTGGCATTAGTTGCACAAGGACTTGATCTCATTACAAAGTCAACAGGACATCTTCATTTGTCCTTGCTTCCTTCTGCCACTCACCATATTTAGTCATTTAACTCCTTAAACCTGGTTGTTATGAAGAGCAGACAGAGGAGGCCGTGTAAATTTAGAACAATGAAAAAGGCCAAATAAGTACACGGTGGTGTGTGGGTGTGGTGGTTTGAAAGAAAATGCCCCCTGAAGGGAGTGGCACTGTTAGGAAGCATGGCCTTGTTGGAGGAAGTGTGTCACTGTGGAGACAGGCTTTGAGGTCTCATATGCTCAAGTCACACCCAGTGTCTCAGACCACTTCCTGTTGCCTTCAGGTCAAGATGTAAGAACTCTCAGCTCCTTCTCCAGCACACTATCTGCCTGCATGCTTCTTTGCTTCCTGTCATGATGATAACAGACTAAACTTCTGGACTGTAATAGAGCCACTCCAATTTAAATGTCTTCTTTTTATAAGAGTTTCTGTGGTTGTGGTGTCCCTTCCCAGCAATAGAAACTTTAACTAAGACAGTGGGGTCAGGATTCTGTACATTTTCAAATGATTCAATTCTTTGGCCTAGTAATGCTTACCTTTGCCAACAAAGTTTCTATCTAAAGAGTCTTCCTTGGTGTCTTGTCATATTCAGGTTCCTGGAATCATTTTCTAAGAATTCTGATTGCGCCAGCCTCAGGTAGTATGTCATCCACTGGAGAGAGCATGGAAACCTACCAGCAGCCGCATTCCCAAAGAAAAGTGACTCTTCCCTCCCCCAGCAGCCATCAGCTGCTAACAGCTCCTCAGCTAGGGGTGGGGCATCAGGAGCCTTTTCCTTTATCCTTGCTGGAATTTTGAATGGCTTGACCAAATTCATAGCTGCTTTGAATTAATGTGTGCAACAGTCATGTTGTATCCAGAATACAGCACTTCACGATCTTCTCTGAATCCCCTCCCTCTTAGATTCTTTTTGCTCATTTTTCTGTAATGTTCTGACCCTTGGATGGGAGGTTACAGACAAACAGGCTCCTTTTTTGGGCCACTAGATCAAAAAGAATGACATGGATATGGAGACTTACTATTAATTCTGAAAGCTTGGCCAGTAACTTAGGCTTATTCCTAACTAGTTCCTGTAACTTAAATTAAACTATATCTTTCAATCCATTTTCTTTTGTACAGCTTGGTTACCTTTACTCTGTACTCTCCATCCTGTTTCCTGTCTGCCTGTCTGGCAACTCCTGGTGTCTCTACCCTTCTTCAGAAATTCTCTGTTCCTGGAAATGCTGCCCTAGCTATTGGCTGTTCAGCTTTCTATTAAACCGATAACAGTGACACATCTTCACAGTGTACAAAAGGATTATTCCACAATAGGAGGAGAATGGCAAAGGTGACCGATCTGTGGCTGAACATCACAGTCACTGATTCTCAGCCTCCTGAGCAGCGCCCATTGCACATGCCTTCTCTTCCGATTTAACAGAAGGAAAGCCAGAAAAGTGAAGTTCAGAACCCAAGAATCCGTCAAGGACAACAGCTCTTTGAAGCTTGCGAGTGAGTTGCCTTAATCATTTAGTGAATGTTATCATTGCCCATCAGTGTGACGTTGGGACTACATAGTGTGCTTTTCAGTTCGAGCTAACTCTAAATCCCATTTTGATGACAGGACCTTCTGAGAACTTTCCATCTGCCTGGGGAAGGATGCTGAACCTTAGATCTGAGTGTGCCTAAGATCTGAGTGGAATCCAAGATGAAATTTTCTATACTTCAAGTTTTCTATGCTTAACTATTTAAATGCAAACAGAGAATGCCTCTGTGTATCCTTTTACTGTGGTCCTATGTGTGAGTTAATTTAGGACAGTTCTCTAAAATGCCCAAATGACTACATAGCTTCAAGTAATAAAATATGACCAAGATTAAGAGGGAGAAATAGTTGTTCTTTTCGTCAGGCTTTTTTTTTTTTAATTGAGTAAAACACCATTCAAGTAAGCCAAGACAGGCTATTTCCTGTCCAGTGTACTTATGGGAAGGGTAAAGTCTCAAATCTTACTGGGAACAGGTTCTAATGCTCCCCAAAGTCTCCCTCTCTTTTTTGCATGTCAGCACGAATATCTAAAAGATCCTTTGTTACTTCAGAATCACATTAAAAAAAACAGTCTCTAGCCTCCTTGAACTCAGGATCATAGGGTGGGTGGAGCAAATTTGGGCAAGGGCTGTCTCTAAACCAAGAACTGTGTCTAACAATGTGGGTCTCCACTACCACCAAATAGCTTCTCTCTTTTCTTTTTGCTAGAAAAATGCTTCCTAAGATTGAGGAAGGAAGATCTAGGAATTCAAAGCAAAATAGAGGCTCAGCATAGACAGAAGACAAACCTGCTAAAATTATATTTGTATATACTTATAGGAAAATGCTTTTAAAGCAGTGTTATGCACAGTTAATATGTACAATGAAAAATAAAATAAAATAATGTTGTA
The DNA here is from genome assembly GCA_033318265.1 of Phyllotis vaccarum. NCBI lineage: Eukaryota > Metazoa > Chordata > Mammalia > Rodentia > Cricetidae > Phyllotis > Phyllotis vaccarum. The sequence continues at coordinate 104,008,183 of JARWLC010000004.1, forward strand.
ACTTTATATGGCATGGTGTGTGTATGAGAAAGAGAAAGGGAGAGAGAGAGAATGGGGGGAAGAAGGGATGAGGAATGTTAGGAGAGAGAGAGGGGAGAGAGAGAGAGAATGTGCACTACAGAACTGGAATGACCATTGCTGATTGAGCATGATGATATGGAAGATTCCATTTCATCATGCTCTATGATTTCATAGAGGACCATTTCATAGAGCGAATATTTATGGGTTGAGGGAGTGTTAGCAGGCATATGTATGTAATTAGCTTTGCAAGAAGAGTGAAGGTGTATGTCAACATGGAATGTGTGAGCAATGGCAAGCTGGCTTTGATTTCCATGAAGGTAGAAAAGTAAGCTTGCATCAAAATCACTCCCATTTGTGTTCCTGGCTAGAAGTTGAACTTCATCCCTTTGTTATTTAGAACATGTTTGGGGTTGATACAATGGTTCAGCAGGTGAAAGTGCTTATGGTCGAGCCTGAGCTCCTGACTTCAAACCTTGGGAATGTCACAGTGGAAGGAGAAAAGCCTACTTCCACACATGGTCTTCTGACCTCAGCACACGTTCCATGGCACCTGCACACTCACACTCACATCCACTGTGCCAACACACAGTTAAATATAAATAAATATAATTGAAATATTAAAGAAACCACTTTCCCCCCACTAGGTGGGTTTAAAGTCAGACTTGGTTTATAGGCAGCCTTGAATTTCAGCCTTCTCTCTGGAGCCTGAAGTTGTCCAGCTGCTCTGCACTCACTATAGCTCAGCATATCTTCCATCATGCTCTTCAACCTCCTGTACCCCATTACACTTGTGAAAGGATGGTATATATATACTTCAAGGGGGCACATGTCTCTGTGGGGGTTTAATAAAAGCTCCAGAAGTTTCAGAGATATAAGAGGGATCTACCCACAGTCAGCCTAGGAGGATCAGAGAGTGATTCACACCTTTAATCCCAGCACAGGGAATATCCCAGGAGTGGTGACCTATGTGCTTAATCCCAACTGAGTTCGAGGTCATCTTAGTTTACAGAAGGAGTTCCAGGCTCCCAGCCAGGCAGTGGTGGGGCCATGCCTTAATTTACCAAGAAAGTATTTAAGGCGGGCATAGAAAGACAGAGGATAGAGGAAGCTAAGAGAAGCCAGGCCGAGGAAGCTAGGAGACAGGAAGCTGGGTAAGATCTGACTGTGGTGTTTACTCTCTCTAATATCTCCAACTTTCTCAGAGATCTATCCCTGAGTCTCATTTATTTGTGCAACATGTCTCCCTCCTGTCCAACTTCCCTGAAGGCCAGCAGGACAGTGCTATGGTGGGGTCAGGGGTGAGTTTAAGGTATCTAGCAAGAAAAGGCAACTTCATGATTTAAAACACTAGTCACAGAAAGTGAGTGCCGATTAGGGAACAGTGTGAGTCCATAGTCACTACCCAGGGTCCTTCAAGCTGTCTTTCCTGTATTGTGTCTCCTTTGAGGGTGGCTTCTCTCATTCACATTCCAGAGATGATACAGTATCTGTGGATACTTTCTATGGAAACTCAGACATGCTGAGCTTTGTCCAGGCTGGCCAAGGGGCCATTGTGGCAGTGAGGACCTACCTTTCTTACCTCGGCAGCAAATTCGTACTTCCTTTTGGCTCCTGACACCATGAATTTCATAGGCAGAAGGAGTGAATGTCTGCTAGTGAAAACAGATGTTTAAACTCTAATCAGATTGTCCATCTCTGTAGAGATTGGGCATGCCTTATTAGCCTACGAGTCTGATTAGTAAGGAGAGCATATATTGTTTTTGAATTGAGAGCATGCTAATATTACTATTAAAATGACTAAAGTTATAGCAGAATATGAAATTGGTTCTGCTAGATTATTGTTTAGTTTGAGGCCCAGTTTAGAGATAAGGGGGAAAATAGCCTCAAATGAAGATATATAAAAGTCCAGATGTTTAGGGGAAACACGTATGGGGCTAATTCCGCTAATAAAGTTTATCCTGCAGCCCAGCGGCTTCCAGGAACCGGGATATTCTGAAGAACACAAAGCTGTGTGTTTGTGATTCCAAGAGGCACTCTCGTGGGATGGATGGATCTGAGGAAACTAACCCAACTTGGCTGCATGGTGACACACTCCCTAACTACTCCTGCCACAAAAGACTGAGGGATGCAAGGATCAGCCCAAACCACTGTCACTACATCATGACCCTGGCAGCATCCACCTGGCTACCATCATGTGTGGGTGGTGTCCTGACCCCACTGTCCTCCTGTTCCTCACCCCAGTGTCCTGAAGCTCAAGCAAGCTTTAAATTATCATCCATTATCCCCACTCCCCATTTCAATGCTTTCAACAAATTCTTTAATAGACCCCTTGCTTCAATTCTCATTAAACTCATCTTTTTATTATAATTGGAAAAGCCCAGTTGGGTTGCAGCCCAATTTTTTAAATTTTTACTTTTTTTTTTTTTTTTGCGTGCCAGTTTCTCACCCACACTCTGTCAGCGATACCAGGACCTATCAGTTCCTAGGAAATGTTAAAATTGTCTTAATCCACAGCCTTTGTACTGGGAGTTCCCGAGCCTACCCCTCCCAAAGCTGTGGCTTCTTTAGCCAAACTTCAGTTCGCTGCTCCAGAAAGGGACTCTCATCCACTAAACCTCACCTCAGCCCTGACAGAGAATTCTATACTTTAATCACTTCCTCAGCAAACACTGGAGTCATTTGTTTATCATCTGGACTCTTCAAGACCGGGGTTCTTGCTCATCAGTCAACCCTGTGTCCCAGTGTCTAAAATAGAGTGCACATAGTAGGCAACAGGCACATAGTAAGTTTTTAAAGTGTTGAATGAATGAACTGGCAGAGAGCTGGGAAGTTTATATAAAAAGTGTTAGGGTGTAGAGATATATGGAGCTGGTGATAGGCTTATTTAAAACATATAAGCAATAGGTGTGCTGGCACACACCTTTAATCCCCAGCAACTGAGAGGCAAAGGCAAGTGGACCTCTGTGAGTTCCAGGCCAACCAGGGCTATCTGTTTAGAATAACCCTGTGTCCTGTAAGCTTTGGCAAATGCAAATACAAACTCATCTCAGAATTTTGTTGTCTAAAACATCCCCACATAAGGAATATTTGCTAAAATAACGGTGTCTGGTTTTTAGTATGAAACAGTTAATTGTTGCATTCTGTGCCTCCTGTGAAATGTTTCACTCTACCATACAGGAGGAGGTATTTATTGTGCAGCATGGCTTTTAGGACAAGGCATCAGGTGAACAATTGAGAACAAAGTAATATTTATCGACCATTAACTACACGATGCTATCAGAGGTGACAGATCTATATATGAACAACAGCATAAACATATTGCATACTAAAAATATGCTGCATACTTAATACTTAGGGGAAGTGAAATTTTGAGGAAAAATAAAATCAAGTAATTTGTTTCAAATCATATAGCCTGAAAAGTAAAAAGCACAAGAGAAGCCACACTTTACAAGTACAACCTTTTGTATTATTCTAAAGTATTGGCATGTGGCAAACATAATTATGTTCATTTTGCCTGCAAAACAGATTGGCTTGCCCAGAATCATCACCTTAAATCATTATCTTGTAAACTGAGATCATTAAATCATTAGTTTGTAAACTGAGAACTGATGCCTCCTCAAATTCACACTTTGAATGATATCTCATTGATATAACTGTGTTTTCCAGCAGCTTAGCAGATATAATGGAGTTGTTTATGGCAGTAAATCTCACTTAAAATATACCAATACAAGATTAATATTTATTGGAAAACAAATTAACACTCACGATAACAGGCTACTGTTTAGGAATACACTTGAGTGATCGGATGGTCCAAGCGATGGACGTTGGTCCAGTCTCTCCAGCAGGCAGGAACAAACACTCAAGATCCCAACAGCCCATCTGGAACGGGGTTGGCCACACCCCCTGCAGGAGCCCGGGACCATGGATAAGTGTCTTCCAACCGTATCAGCTGACATCTGAATCCCACCACAGTTGTTATTCTTGCTCAGCAAGACCTAATTATTTTATTAGCTTTAAAATAAAAACCAAGAAACAACCTCAAGATTGGACTTGAAGTGTTATTAATCTTGCTGGATGCAGAGCTCAGCTCTGAAGTCTTAGGGCCACCTTTATTCACCTTCCCATGCTGGACCAAAGTTTCTCTTCAGATGTTTTGCATTTCAGATTTTTTTTTTCCCTCAGCTCCAACGGAGGCTGGAAGTTGCTTGTCTTTGAACTAGGAATCATGAACTTTCTATTTCTGATGGTTTTGCGGGAAGAGGGTTCTCCTGATGATGTAACTCCTAGCCTTGCAGCGATGGACTTGGGACTCTTGACCTAGTGGGTATCAGCTGCTCACTGAGCCCCTATTGACTGTACCCTGCCAAGTCATTCTTGCTGCTGCCCTACCCTTCTTCTGTGCTTCTGAAGCATAGAATAACACACATCGATGACACCGTGCTGCCAACAGAGTCCCTAGAGCACCAACAGAACACCCTGATGTCCAGACTGTTTTTTCTTGAGACACGTAACCTAGTCTGGCCTCATGTGTTCGAATTTAGCTGTTGAGCTGAAGATAACCCCGACTTTCTGAGTCCCCTTGCCTTCATCTCCTAGGTCCTGAGGTTACAGGGTATGCCACTACAACCAATTTGAGCAACGCTAGGGATCAAACCCATGGCTTTGTGCAAGCCAGGCAAGCACCCTACCAATAGAACTATGCCCCCGTGGCCCCACTGATTAGGTTTATTATTGTAGTAAAGGTGAGCTCCCCAGAGACAGAGACCAGGTCCCTCAGAGGAGTCAGGTGTGTGTGTGTGTCCTGGTCTTAACCAGGGTGGTGGGTTTTGAAGTCAGATAAAGGGTTGCATTTGGATATCGCTCATGACCTGTTGGCCTTGGGTTGTTGGGAATGGAGAGATGAAGGAGCTGGAGCAAGTCTTTTGGCTTAGCTGCGGATAAGGTAGTTGTTTTGGCTGCAGCCTTGTTCTCAGGAGCAAGATGGCTAAGTCGCTTCCACTTGGTTCTCAGTGTGGTTTAAACAAAGCGAGAGGAAAGCGAATCACATTCTAATATTACGTAATAATGAGAGGAAAGTGGGTTAGTTTCAATTATCAGTAAACATTTGTTACAATTTTAAAAAGTTTGTGTGCGTGAGTGGAATGTGCAGGCAGCTTGGACAATGCTAACCCTCTGTAGTTTATGCTTAAATAAATACCCTCCAAATGTAAAGCTTTCAAGTGCTTTACATGATCTCTTATATGATTTGGGGGTTTCTTGCTTTGGAGTGTTTTGTTTTTGTTTGAGTCAAGGTCTTGCTGTATAGCCCTGGCTGGACTCACAGAGGTCCATCTGCCTCTGCCTCCCATTGCTGGAGACTAAAGGTGCGCACCACACCCAGCGCTTCGATGGTTTTTGCTGTTGAAGGATAATCTTGGGATGGTCTTTACCTCCAGCCTGTTTGAGGCTGACCCTTCACTGGAGCCTTTTCCAGACCAGTTGGCCTGGGAGCTTGTGGACATTCTCCTGCCTCCACCTCCCATCTCTCAATAGGGATGACACATGCAACCTGCTTTCATATGGGTTCTGGGGATCTGAACTCAGGTGGTCAGTTTTATATGGCAAGTGCTTTGCGAGCAGAGCCATGTTCCCAGCTCATTATTAATGTATCTAACTTATCACAGGCATGACCCACTGCCACAGAGACAGCGCCTTCTCTTTTCTTTGTTTCCTTTTAAGACCTCTGATTGCATCATAAAGTCATATTATAATCAAGCTACTTGCAGCCAAAATCATCTTGCATATTTCTGATAAGCTACATTTCAAATTTCACTGGTGTTTCCCAGTAGGGACCAAGGAGCACAGAGCAGAGTTTTATATCTCACTGCGATGTAGCTCTAAATTTAAATATTTGCAGAAGACACGCACCATGCAGGCTGGGTTAATGAACAGCAAATATAAGTCTGGGGAAAATTTAAAAGCCTTTCTGCATTTGAAGATGCAGGCTTTCTTTCCCTCTGCGCAAATTCCCTGCCTCTTCCCTTTCCAGAGAAAACAGAAAGTGAAACCCAAGTTAGAAAAAGTAACGGAGGTTCATCAGAAGCAATGCAATACTGGGGAGCCTGGTTCTCTGCTGGGGGAGCCCCTGGTTTCTAGTGATAGACTCCTCATCTTTGCGAGTATCTTCAGCAGGTGTCTTCGCCGGAAGCCTGATGTTTGTGTGTGTTAAAGTGAAATCTCAACCCAGATCACACGGCCATGAAAGCCAAAAGCCGAATGTTAACAATATGTAAGGATCCTCCATGCTTTCAGATCTGCTAAACTTTGACTGACACATAGGTGCAATTCACATCTTCACCACCCCCCACCCCATGACCCCTTCCAGAAATCTCTGGATAAAACCCGCGCTGCTTCTGAGGTTAGCTTTTTTGTCTTTATCCTGGCCCTCTTTGGGTCTATCCTCTTAGGAATTTTTCCCTGATTCCCTGCTGGCTAGCGCTGAGGAATTGCAAACAGGAGTCACAAGGCGACTCCTCGGCCCCAGTAGCTGCAGTGACCTCAGCCAGCCGAAAGGGTTGTGGATTTCTGAGAAACTCTGCCTTGCCAAATTCGTGCGGTTGCCCTACGACCCGGGCAGTGGGCCACGCCAATAGACAGCTGGAGACCTCTGCCCGCTGGAATTCCGAGAAGCGTTGGTCCCGGGGGAGCCTAGCAAGGGCGAGAGTCAGCGATGACATAAAAGAGCCCGTGGTGCTCATCAGTACCTGCCCCGGCGGCTCAGCCTGAACCCAGAGGCTAGGCGCCCGCGGGGCATACAGGGCAGATGCGCTGGGCGCTCCAGGACCCCCAGGCACCCCAGGAAGCCTAGGTGAGTGAGGGGTGCAAGGCTCCTGGCCTGAGCTCAGGGTGTGAGGAGACCCTCCTTTTGCAGATTTTGCTTGGGTCCCAAGGCTCGTGGCTCAGAGGAAACTGTGGACCCTAGAGGCTACACTCCTTGAATGGAAGACCACTCAGCACAGCGTGGTTTCCGTGTTTTAGAAGCCTCTTAGAAAAGCCTGGTGGGGTAGATTGGGGAAGGCGGGAGGGGGCATCTCAGACTTGAATCTGCAGGGTTTTAACTGGTTCCCCAAGCACTGGGCCATTAAGTCTAACTGCTGGGGACTAATGCCCCTGCAGAGAGCCTTCGGAGATAGTAGTGGGTGTGCAGACCCTGAGACATAAGGTGGCAGATACTGAGTGACAGAATGTTCTGATGCACACATACTATGGGAATTGGCATCTGGCCCCAAACTGGTCTGTGAGGTTTCCTTACAGCCCCCACAAACACTGCTGAGTTTCTAGTGTGTGTGGAACTCCAGCGAGCATCCTTCCTAGTTACCTGCTCTCAGAACCTTCACACAGAGGCCTGCAATGCCTTCCACCCGGGAAGCTTTCGGAGTTCCCTATAGCGTTTCACAGCCCATGTGGAGCTTGGTTTTCACCCTCAGTAGCCCTTTCTGAAGTTAATTTTCATTGTTTCTGCTGTTATCAATCTAGAGTGATTGATTAGAAATTTTGGAAGAGATGTTATTTATTTTACGAATTCCAAACAAAATCTGTTAAGAAAAATCCACACTGACAAGCTTTGCTTCTTGATCTTTGCATTTTATTGTGTTGTAATTTTCAAATAGGATAAATAGGGACGCTAATATTTGTGTGGGTGTGTCCACGTGTGCTGGTGGTATACTTTCAGAGGCCAGAGAAAAAATTGGGAGAATTGGGTCTCTCCTTTCAAAAAGTAGACTCTGGGGATTGAACTAATAACTCCAGTCTTGGCAGCAAGCACATTTACTGGCTGATCCATCTTCTTGGCCCCTAGGGCATCCCAAGACTTCTAAGGAATTGACATGAAAAACATTATCCTCCAAGGTTCTGAATCATTCCTTTAGATGAGCTGACTCTCCACTTTTTGCTGAGAACCCAGCTCATTAAATATTTGATAACGAAGGCACAAATACCGTTTGCGATTTTTGTGGATTTTCATACTTTTATTTGAGTGGGTTAAACTTGATTCAAATTAAGTGCAAATCGTTTGGGTACAGATTTCTTTGTGGATTATTTCCAGATTCTTCTCTCTTGGATAGGTGCAATAAGTGTGTGGCGTTCTGGGTCAGCCCTTGCCGGTTTTATTGCAAAGTATTTATCTGATTTTCCCTGTCTGTCACAGGCTATGGCACTGAATGACCATTCTTATATCAGAGAAAACAGAGAAGATGAACACAAGATCATATACTGATCAAAGTTTCTTGGAAGTTTTGGTAAAGGCAGTAAATCAGGAGGCTTTCGGAGGAGTGTTGTAAACCTTCAAAGATGGTTTGCAATTGTCAGTTTTCTAAGTCAAGGCCGCACAAGGCAGTGTGAAGTTTGCAATGCCTGTGTGGGTGCGCACATGTGCCGGAGCCAGAGGACAACCTCTGGTGTGTTCTTCCCCTGTCCATCTTCTTTGTGGAGATGAGGATCTCTTGCTAAATCTGGAGTTTATCAATGAGGCTGAGCTGTCTGGCCGGCAAACTCAGGGATGTCATTCAGTCTGTTTGCCAACTTGGTTTCTCACACCAGAAAGGGCCACACCATGGTGAAGAGATGCAATCGTGGCTGCGGCCAGGGAAAGGATGCACTAGTGACAGCCGTGTGCTAATACTTTAGTTATTATTTTAAAGACTAGGTCTATTATGTAGCCCAGATGGTTTTGAACTCACTGAGATCCTCCTACCTCAGTCTCCCCAGAGTTAGGGAATGACAGTTGTGTACCACCATGCCTGTCTTGCCAGCTGGTTTTGACAGAGGTATTTTGTGTAGTTTGGGGCCTGGGCAGGATACCACCTGCCCTTGGCTTTGAGGTTCAAGAATTTCACTAGGACATCTACCCAGAGTCTCTTTTCAAAGAGAGTTCATTCCAGAGAATGAAAAAGGTTGATGAATTTTTTTCTTAGTCTAGGCTGTCCTTGAGCCATGACTATGAGGGTGACCTTAGATATCCAATTCTCCTGTCTATTTCCTAAATTCTGGGATGACAAGAAACAACTAGTTTATGTGGTGTTGGGTGCTGGGGCTACAGGTATGTACCCATAAGCTTGGCTTTTTGTATAGGTTCTGGGAATTGAACTCAGGTCCTCCTGTGTATGATTGGCAAGCACTTTACAGACTGAGCTGTCTCCCCAGCCCTTAATATGTTTTGTTTTCATGATATTCCTGATATTATTGGTTCCCTCTTCAACTTCAAACCACATTCTAAAGGGAACAAGTTCTCCGGTTGACTATGCACGCAGATCCCTCTGCATCTTTCGTAGTGTCTGCTTCCTTAGGATACACAGTGTGTCTGCCAGTCTTCAGTACCTTTGTTACCTCTCTGAATCCTGGGAGCTCCGTGGTACCTACTTCCTCTAGCTTATATGAATTCTCACCCTTCAAACTACTCTTTTGAGGCCACAATGGATTCAAGATCTGGTCTCCAAAAAGCTACCTTTAAATTTTACATTATTTGATGGTCTCAGGTGATACCTCAAGCCTGTACTCTTAGCATGGACTGATTCATTAGGCTAATTTTTATCTTGGAAGTTAATTTTATCTTGGAAGGGACACGAAGAGACCAGAATGATAAAATAAGAACATTAGAAAGATGTAGGACAGCAGTTGAAAAATATCTTTGTAGTCAAGAGACAGAAAGCCTTTAGGCACGTATGAAAAGTGCTTGAGCCTCTGTCTTTTTGTAGAATGTGTATAATTATAGTTACTTTACACAACTGAGGAGCGAAGCGACAAGCAGTTAAAGGGACAGCAAGGGGACAACTTTGATTCTCCATAGCAACAATTTAGCTAAGAATTATAAATGTTGAGCATGCAGAACCAACTTTTGTTGGACACTTCATTCCTCAACTTACTTCCTACCACAAATGTATCCAAAGGCTTCACCCAAAATCCATGGTACCAGAATGAGCCTTATCCACAAACATTTCCAATAAAAATATTTTCAAAAAAAAAAAAAAAACCCATAGGGTTCTGACTTTCTCCTGACATTCCAAAGCAGGTGCCTTAGTTTGTGCCCTAACATTTTAGACTTCCTGTATTTTATCCTGAAAAATTATTCTGGCTTCGTAAGTGGCTCATATGGTCTCAGAAGGAGCCTTTTTATGTTATTACTCTTTGTGTCTGAGAGTCTGTAATAGTTCCAGGAGTTAGCTACACATGGTGGGACTGGCTGGCTAGCAAGTGTCAGTTGGCAGATTTGCTAATTTACGTATAGTCAAGTTTCTCTTAAACTTTGTCTTGGTCTTAGACATCAGCAGCACATGCAGAGCTAATCCACTCTGTTCTGGTGAGTGTGTCCTTAGCATGAATTCCCAGATGTTGTCTCCTTCCCCTGCAAAGAGGGAAGCTCATGAGGTAGTTTACTTGTCCTCATGGGCAGTGTTGTCTCCTTATAGGCTCCTTTGTCTTCAAGCCTCTGTCTTTCTCTTTGTGCATAAGTCACCTCAGTTTTGGAACGTGGACTCAAATACCCAGGCAAGGTCTCTTGGTGCAGTAAATCATCCTTTTAATGCATCCCGAGCCTCTCAGCACCCCCTTCCTCCCAGCCAAAGCCAATCACTGGCTCACAGTTGCCAACAGGGTAAAGTTCCTGCAAAGCTCCCCTAGGGCATCTAAAGCTGCCACCACCATGTCCCTTCCAACACTGTCTTTCCTACTCTGTCATCCAAGCTCTTTCCATGTCCTGGACACAGCCTACACAGAAGCCGTCAGACACGGGCACAGACAGACCCACAGACAGACACACAGAAACATAGACAGACACACAGAGACACAGACATACATGAACTCACACAAACCCACAGAGACACAGACATACACAGTTAGACAGACAGACAGACAGACAGACAGACACACACCCCTCTGCTGCTCATTTCTACTCTCAGCATTTGCTGCCACTCATCTATAGCATCAGAGCAGTATGCTCTTCATTACCTTTACCTTTCCTGTCCGCTCCAAATGCCGCCTTTCCCTTGAAGCCTATCCTGAATTCTGTGCTGTTTTCCAAGCCTTTTGCTAATGGTTCCATTTGAGATGATGCCTCATTCTTTCCCCTCCTTACATGAGCTTTCTCTGTCTACCTTTCTTGTTTTCCTCCTTCCTTTGTTACTTAGTACTTTATATCAAGCCCTGGAGAGAGAGAGAGAGAGAGAAAAAGAGAAGGAGGAAGGGAGGGAGGGAGGGAGGGAGGGAGGGAGGGAGGGAGGGAGGGAGGGAGGGAAGATATGTTTGACCTCTGCTCTGGAGAAGTTTGCCACTCAGAGGGGTAAACAACAGAAATCTTCGTGCAGGCTTTTTGTCTGTTTCCCTTCTGCTAAATCTAAACCACCTTCAACAAACAGAGTCAAAATATATAGTTGGCACTAAAAATAGGTTTGTTGAGTGAGCTATCTATCATAAGTGTACATGTGTGTGTTTGTGTGTGAGCACATATACATGGATGCTATGTATATTAAATATATATGGATTATAAAAAGTTTAGTGAAACCCCAGAGAAGGAAAGATTGGCAAGAATAAAGCTTGAGTTGGGCTTGGCTTGGAAAATGCACAGCTTTTGTTTCATGAAAAGACTAGGCCTTCATTTTTATTGTCCTATGTTGCAGACTAAACTTCTTTCACATTTTCAAATCCTGAGCCAGCCCAGGCCTCTGTTTATTGCAAAGGGCTCTATACATCCTGCTAGAGTCACCCCATCCCCTGTGGTGGGCCAAGAATAGCCCAATATGGTAGAAAGGTGTATTAGTTATTTGTTGATGAGGCAAAACACTTGACAAGAATCCACTTAAGGAAGGGAGGGGATTATTTTTGTTCACAGCTGGAGTGAGAAATGCACAGAGGCAGAAGGTGAAGCAGAGAGAGATGGATGTTGATGCTCAGACAATGTTCTGTTTTGTGTTATTTGTTTTATTAGACAGGGTCTTTCCATATAGCCCTGGCTGTTCTGGAACTCACTCTATAGACCAGACTGGCCTCAACCTTACAGAGCTCCATCTGCCTCTGTCCTCCTGAGTGCTGGGATTAAAGGAGTATGTCACCACACCTGGCTCCATTGTTCTATTTAAAAAGTCTCCCCTCCCTCTCTTTATCTCTGTCTCGTCTCCCCCCCCCCCCCCCCCCCCCCCCCCCCGTGTGTGTGTGTAGGCTGGAGGCCAACCTCTGGTGCTATCTTCAGTGATGTAGCCTGCTTCTTTGGGATGGATCTTTCAATGCCTGGAACTTACCTATGAGGCCAGGCTGGAAGCCAGTGAATACCAGGGATCTTCCTCCCCAGTGCTAGGGTTACAGGTTTATGCTTGACTTTTTACGTAGGTACTGGGAATTGAACTGAGGTCCTCATTCTTGCAAAGCTAGCATGTTAGCAACTGAACTGTCCTCCAGCTCCTTAGTTTTCCCATCTTATTTAGCCTGGGACTCCAACCCCACCATCTACATCCAGGTGGTCTTACCACCTTCTTGAAACCTCTCAGAAACACCCCCAAACACATTTCCAGTGATTCCAATCCAGTTAAGTTGACAATAAAGATTAAATACCTCTCAAGACACTCAGAACAACACTTTGTTCTGGATTGATAGGCCATTGAGTAGCAGTGGAGGGGTGGATGGAGTCTCTTACCATTTTCTGAATAATTAAACCAACTCAACACATTTTTCTTGAAAACTTTTTTTTTTTTAAACAAACACTGAGATAGATAATTGAGACTTTCAGAGGTGAGGGGGAGGTGCCCAGTCCTGCCTTCAGTGGTGATGAGGTACCCAGTCCTGCTGTCAGCAGCTGTTCAGGGTGCGAAGATGGGACGGGTTGAGAAAAGTCCATCAAGAGTCACAGAAAATAGTAAGATGTGCTAAGTATCTGGTAGCATGATGGACTTGGCCCTCCAAGGAGCTTGGGTGAGCACTGGGTATATATTGAGGGACTTGGATGTTGGATAAAATCATACATTCTCTGAGGAATGGAGCCAGGGAAGAAACAAGAAAATCATGAAAACCAATGACAGAAGAGCCATGTGGTACCCACAGGATGAAAGGGAAGTGAGGCTGGCCTCTCACTGTCCCCACTATGGGAAAACCAAACTTGCATTCCAGATGCTCCCAGAGGCTGTGAGACCTTGGATTTGCTGTTTCACTTTACTAGACCGCGGATCCCCAGCTGGAGAGACTAGCATGTGTGGTCTGGGGCTGTCACCAGCTGCATTGTGGTTCCTAAGGTTGTGACCTTTCCACTTTTGCTTGAACTCCCTATTCTGGTCCAACCCTGACCCTTGTCTGCATGTGGCGGCATTTGTTCTGAGTGAGGAACGTTGAACCAGGAAGAGAGGAAGGTAGGTACTGGAGCAAGGGAGACTCAGTGGCAGACAGAAGGGAGGGCCTGATTTTTATTTTCTGCACTCATTCATTTCTTCCTGTTTCTTTAACTGCAAAAAGAGAGGCAAAAAAAATATTAAGTGTGGGGGTTCCAGAATGTTATTTAATACGCTGTTTTAGAGTTAGGATTTAGTTGTGTAAACTTCTAATAAACTGTTTACATAAGCAGTTGCAGCCCAGAGGATCCAAGACATCAACGCCTTTGCTGTGGTATAACTTATTAACTAATTTCTGGTTTCATTTAGTGTCTGACTCTGCCAGAATATTGCAAACCTTCCCATGAGCTTTAAAAACCTTTGTTAAGATTATCTTTTCCCGATTCAATGAGTTGCCTCAAGACTCCAACTGTGTGTTACAAAACAGTCCATCCCATAGTGTGTCAAGGAGGTAGAGGCTGGAGAGGAAGCCTCAGGACTGAGTATGAGGAAAGGCAGCTGGCAGGGAACTGGCTGGAGACCCTTCTCCACCTGGGCCTCCTGCATTCCACAGAGCATGCTCAGTCTGTATGAAGAGGAAGGCTACAATCTGTCCTCACCTGGGCTTCATCTAATGAGTAGAGCAGGCTTGAGAAAGCCCAAGTACAGATTAGAGAGACAGTGTGGCGATATATTTTATCTTTAATAAAATTAGTGTGGAATATCAGAGAACAGAGTCACCCACAGCCAAGCCGTGAGGGTTAGAAAATGGTGACTCACACCTTTAATCCCATCACGCAGGAGACAGAGATCTTTCTGTATTTCGGTGAGCTAAAGGCCTGACAACCAAACAGTAAAAGCTCACACCTTTAATCCGAACTCTAGAATTATGATACAGAGTTGAACCCAGAAGTGAAACTACTGGGCAGAGAAGACAATTAAGGAAGGAGTAGGCAGACATTCAGGTATTCTGTAAAAGTAGCCAGCCAGGCTGAGGACTCTTGAAGACAGTTTTTACCCTGATCAGCCTGAGGCGTTGGCTGGGTGAGAACTGACTGTGGTCTGTTTCCTCTCTCTGATATTCCCCCCCCCCCCCCCCATATCTGGCTCTGGGTTTTCATTGTATACTAACTGCCCACCTTGTGACCTATGCTTTCTGGGCTCCTTCCTCAATTCCACCACTTCCATTTTGGGGAGTTTTTTTCCTTTCTGAATAAGCCACCTCTGTTTTTAATGCTATGTCCCTGGAGCAATTCCAGGAACACAAGTTCCTACACTCCGTGTCCTCTGAACTCAGCCCCTTAGTCCAGCTCTAAGCATGGCTTTCTTTTTCCTTTCTTGAAATCTTTTTCAGATGCTCACCAAAATCTTAAGCATGCTTTCCCTGGGCACTGTGGCTTTGATCATTCTTTCTCTGAAGACTTGCCACTCCTTCTGCCATTGGCTCTTTCTCTCTCTCTCTCTCTCTCTCTCTCTCTCTCTCTCTCTCTCTCTCTCTCTCTCTCTCTCTCTCTCTCTCTCTCTCTCCCTCGTCTCCAGGAAGCTTTCATGGTTTGCAGTCCGTCCTGTTGTGTTTTTCCTGAACCCCAACAACACAATTCTTAAGCTTCCTTCTGAGTGGGCTTCTAAATTCCTTTATTAATGGGATGGGGACTCCCAAAGGAATATTGGTTTTCCTGATAACGATAAGAAGTATAGATACCAGTCAGAAAGGGTGATGCTGCTCAGTACCAAATGGGTGGATGCTGCTCTCTACATGTGTGGTTTAACTATTTCTTCTCACATGACTTGGGGTTCCCCCCTCTCAGAGGTTATGCCAGTTGAAATTCCCACAAGCCTCTCTGAATTGGACAGCGTGAGGATGAATTTAGAGTTTCTTTGAGTCCCTGGTCTGGTTTGGATTGTCTCTACTCCAGAGCCTGAAATCTCTAAAAAATATAATTTATTTACAGCACTAAATTCTTTCCAACATATCATTAAAGAATCTAGAATTTTAGAGTTGAGGGATTCTTAGAAATGTTATTAACCCAGTCCTAATTATCAAGCCTCTCTACCATGATGGCTTGGTAGCAATCAGCTGCCTCTATACAGGGAGAAGCTCACTCTCTTATTGCTGGCAAGGTTGGTTTGAGTGCCGAGGCTGGATTGGTGACTCAGAGGCTTACACCTCATTTAGACACCTAAGAGTTAGGTCCCCAGACACGCAAGTGAGATGTGTGGCTCTAGGGCGGGTGTGACTGGTGGTGGCTCTGGCTGGCAGCTATGGTTCTCCTTTCTCATAGCAGCAGCAGAGATTAGCAAGCAGCCCCAACTGGCACCTTCTTAGAGCTCTTTAGCATGGGTGTTGAGACCCTTAGCCCACCAATGACAAGTGTTCTTGGGCCCAGAGCGCTGGGGCCCTTAACCCTAGACAGTGGCTATTCCTTACAGCTCTCAGGCCTTCATGTCTGACACCTTGGTCTTTACTATTTGGCAGCTCTCTGGGACCTTTCCAGCCACACCCTTTTCTTTTCAAGGTCTTTCTTCAGCACCCCTCTTCCATCCCTCTGGCATCCCCTCCCCCTCTCCTCTGCTCTGCATCTCTGGGGCTCCACAGCTGCTATTGTCGGTCCTAACTACAGCTGCTGTCACCTCCATGGCTGATGCCCTTGTGGCTGGCCACTATTGCTTCCAATTCCGCTGCCACCTCCCCTCTGTTTCCAGTTCAGCCTGCTCTACCAATAGCAACAGCCCCTTAGCTGTGCACACCTCCAGAGAATGGGGCAAGTACAAGGTCCCCAGAAAGAAGCCTTTTATTGAGTCTGATGTTGCAGCACCAAGGAGCAAAACTTGAATCTATTTAGAAGAAAGATTTCAGGATAATTCTCATCATGGCGGAGTGAATAGTGATGTGTTAGATACACTGTGAAATGCATACACAAGGGGGCTGGAGAGAAGGCTCAGTAACTTTTCAATTGACCAGGGTTCAATTCATAGTCCCCACAGGGCAGCTCACTCCAGTTCCAGAGACTCTCACCCCCTCTTTTGATCTCCAAGGGTACTTGCCTGTATGTGGTACATAGATGTGTATACAGGCAAACCATTTATATACATAAAATAAATCTTTAAAAAATTATTGATTTATTTTACATCCTGGATGCAGTCTGCCCCACCTCCTCTGAGTCATTCCCTCCACTGCTGCAGAATTCCCAGAGCTCTGCATGTGTTTCCATCAATTGATGGATGAAGGCTCTCTGATGACAGTCGGGCTAGGCACCAATCTATTTGTGTAGCAGAATATCATTAGACATCATCTACAGTCATGTTTGATTTTATCCTAGGTCTCCAGGTCATTCAGCCTGTGGGTCCTGATGCTTCAGACAGTGTCAGGGGTAGGCATACTGTCTTGACATGGGTTTTAGGCTAGACTAGTCACTGGTTGGCCACTCCCTCAATCTCTGGGCCACCTTTAACTTCAGCCTATCCCATAGTCAGGACAGAAGTTATGTGGCTGGGTTGGTGTCCCAATCCCTCCACTTGAAGTTGCCTGGTGGAGAAGGCCATTTCAGACTATGTATCTGCCATTGGTAGGAGTCTTAGTTGAGGTTGTCCTTGTAGATTCCTGGGAGATTCCCTTGAACTCATTTTTTACCTGATCTTGAAGTGCTCTCTGTAGTGATTTGAAAGAAAATGGTCTACAAAAAAGAGTGTCGCTGTTAAGAAGTATGCCTTTGATGGAGTGGTGTGTGGCCTTGTTGGAGGAAGTGTGTCACTGTGAGGGTGGGCTTTGAGGTCTCCTATGCTCACGATACTGCCCAATGTGTCAGTTTACTTCCTGTTGCCTACATATCAGCATATCAGCATGTAACAGCTTCTCTAGCACCATGTTTGCCTGCACGCCGCCATGGTCCCCGCTATGATGATAATGGACTAAACCTCGGAAACTGTAAGCATCTGCCTCTGTCAAACGTTTTCCTTTATAAGAGTTGCCGTGGTCACAATGCCCTTCATGGCAATAGAAGCCCTGACTAAGATGCCCCTCCCCCTTTCCAATAGTCCCTTTCAGTACTTTCTCCCTCCATCTTGTCTCACCAATCTGATCACTTATGTTACTATCTCTACCCACATGCATTCTATTCACAAAATCTCTTCTATTTCCCCTTCCCAGGGAGATCTAGGTCTCTCCACTGATTCCCCTTCCCCAGGCTTCTTTGTTGCCTAGTCTCACTGGGTCTATGTATTGTAGCATGGTTATCCTTTATTTTCCAGCTAATATTCACATATGAGTGAGTACATACGATGTTTGTCTTTCTGGGGCAGGATTACCTCACTCAGGATGACTTTTTTTTCTTAGTTCCATCCAAATAAATAAATCTCAAAAGCATAAACAACGAAATAAAACCCAGGCAAATTGGGCTTTACAAAATTTGAAATCACTGTGTGTCTTAAATTAGGTCTTAAGAAGATGAAAATGTAATTCACAGAATGGAAAGAGTCTCTTTGCAAGTCATTTATCATATGCTAAGTGTCCAGTACCAGGATATGTAAGCAATTATTTCTACACAGCAGTAAAGCCTACTGTGGGCACAATGCAAATGTTTCGGCGAGGAAGATGTCTAAATGCCCAGCATGCATGTGAAAAGATATAATCAGTTTTCATAGGGAAAGTGCAGATCAACACCACAATGAACACAATTTGTACTTGCTCGAATGGACATCTGTATGGTCTTATACTGTTGAAACTGGCTATCAAATCATTATGTAGCTGAGAATGGACTCGAACACTAGATTCCAATATCCTCCCCTCCTAAATGATAGGATTGCAGGCATGTGCCATCCTACTCAGCAAGTTTTTACTGTTGTTTTTCATTTTATTTTATGCATATGGTGTTTTGTTTGTGTGTGTCTGTGCACCACTTTGTGCATTCAGTGACTATAGAGGTCAGAAGAGCACATCAGGTCCCCTGGAACTGGAGTACAGACTGTTGTGAGAGGTCATGTAGGTACTGGGAATTGAACCCGGGTCCTCTAGAAGAGCAACCAGTGCTCTTAACTACTAAGTCATCTCTCAGGTCCCTCAGTAAGTTTTTTTTTTTTTTTTTTTTTTTAAAAAAATAATAACAAGACTATGGAAAATTTGTAATATATACATCCATACAAAAATTTGAGTAAGATGACAGTCTTACTCATAATAGAACAAGCCAAAAACAATTCAAATGTACAGAACTGGCTGTAGATTCTTAAAGCATAAAGCTACATAAGAATGTAAGTTAGCTAGCAAAAGAGCTTACGCATTGAGGCATGCTACAACATGGGTAAACCTTGGAAACAAACAAAAGGCCACAGTGGGGTGGTAGAGGGATGGCTCCCAGGATTATTGGCATGGGAGATGATGGGGTGTGTTTTTGTTTTGGAGTCTCAAAAATGTTCTGACATCAGGGATGAGAGTTTGCATACCTGGTGGATACTTGAACATGCACTGATTTGTACGCCTTTTCATTTTAAAACATTCTTGACAGTTTCATAATGCATAGGATACATTTTAACTGTTTTTACCCCATCCCCCCTCCTTGAACCCTTCTTTCCAAGAAGTCCCTCCTGCTTTCACGTCTTTCTGTGTGTGACACTGAGTTTAACCAGAGTTGCTTGTACTGGCCTGGTGTTTACTGGAGTGTGAGCAACTAACAAGAGTCACACCAATAAAGAAAATGATGCCTTGTCCTCCAGCAACCATTAACTGCCAATAGGCGCTCAGGGAGGGGTGGAGCCTGACATCCCTGCATCCACAATGAGATGCTGACAAGCCCAACACCTTGCAGGTGCTATCCAGATAACCACAGGTGCACTGAGCTCATGAGCACACAGCTCTCATGTCCAGAAAGTAAATTTGTTTTCTACACATTTCTCCATCCTCTTGACATGTACACTTTAAAGGGGTAAAGAGTTTAGCACTTTACAGTGTGTGAACTGTCTATCAATATTTACACATGTACAGTGTGTGAAATGTGTATCAACCACACAAAAAAGCAAGTAAGCAAAATGTATGGTGTATTGTAGTACAAGGAGTATAGGTATAGATCCTAAAGTTCACACAGCGTCCAGTCAATATCTGGAGTTTCACCTTCCTTTTGGATATCACAGGCTCTCTTCCAAATGTAGATTCCAACTGGTTTATTTATCTTCCCGCACGAGTCACCATTTCAAGAGATGCCGAGAAAGCTCTAGAGTGAAAACCATCTTTTCCACCTTCTTGAAGGCAGGCCTATTTACTCGAAAGCATTGGTTATTTTGATTTCTTCTTTTGTCATCTTTTAGAAAAATAAAGAACAACTCGAATTTGATGGGATTTCTGTGAGATGATGCGTTCTGATTGAATATGAACCAGGTAGAGAGAAACGATGAACTCAATGCCATTTTAACGCTTGCTATGTTACGATTTGGATGTGAAATGACCCCTTGTTATACAAGACTAGCCTTTGAGCCAATCTGCCGCCAACCTTCTTTGTTTCTTGTTTTGTTTTCTTCCAAAGATCATTACAGCTGCGCCCTTTGCTTGTTGATTTTTCTTCTTGGAAGGAGGGAGTAGGAAGGGTCATCAGACCTTCACCTGAGTATTTAGCTATTCCTGCCAACCAGCTGCATGGAACTCTGCCCTATTTGCAGGGAACCTTGGGATCTCTGGGAAGGGACAAGAGAATATAGGTGTGGAAGGATGAGGAGAGGGAGCTTCTTTACACAGCCATGGGAATCATCTCCATCTATGCCAGGTCCAGACCTTCCAGTGTGGCTGCTTCCACCTATAACCCCTCACCCACTGATCTGTAAGTAATAAATTCATTGGTTCCCCAGAGAGAATGATGAGACCCCACCTTGGTTTTGTTGTGGAGAGAGGCAGATCTGAAGAGGCCTGGGCTATAGCCAAGAGCCAGGTCTTGGTCTGATGCCCTGAAGCAGCTGAGGAGGCCTGAGGTGATGTCTGTGGTTCCTGTCACTGCTGAGGGCCATGCAGAGGCTTATAGTTTGAGCTGCTACCTGGGGCCATGTTGGTGTCTGAGGGCCACGCTGCTGTGGTTGCTGTGCTGATGATCTGAGTGGCCTGCGGTGCTACCTGGGGCCATAATGACATTTGAGCCTCGGCTGCTTCCTAGGACCATGTCTGGGTCTGTGGTCCTACTAAAGCCGAGATTTGTATTGATGTCTGGGCCTATGGTGCCACCAAAGGTCATATGGAAGGGGGTGGTGGTTAGGCCTCAGACTGTGGCCATGCATATGTCTGAAGATTGTGCTGTTGTATGAATTCTAATTGATATTGTAATAAAAACTCAAAGCCAGATATTGAGGAAAAGCTGAAAGCTCAGAGAGACAGAGAAACAAGCCACAGCCACGTCCCACCTTGTCAGCTTCTCAGGTGAAAGGGAAGAGTTGAACTCTGTCTTCTGCTTTATAAACCTTTCTCTGCCCAGCAATATCACTTCTTGCTTCAAACTTCCTCGTGCTGGGATTAAAGGCATGTGTCATCACTCCCTGACCTCTGTGGCTGACTCTGTCCTCTGATCTTCAGGAAAACTTTATTAGATACACAGTATATCACCGCATATCCCCTTTTTGTCAAAAATAAAAAGGTTATAACTAATATAAGAAATAAGTATGGACAATAAGGACAATAAGTATATACAATATATAAGGTAATAATTATACCAATAATGTCCAGTCCATTAACCAGAAAATAATTCAGCTTATCTTGGTCAGCGCAAAGTGTTGTACCTAATTCACTTTCTATAACCGACCAAAAACTGTCTTTCGATGTTTTCAAACTCACACACTTTACACCTCGTTAGGGAATTTCTTTTTTTGAACCTGTAACAGGGAAATCTATAAATATGACTATCTAGTCTTAAACTCCCTCAGAGTCCAGAGAAGGAAATAATATTAACAGAGTTAGCAGGAAGTACAAGCAGGCGACTTCTAAAAATTATGAGAAATAACAACACTCAAGATTTCTCTGCAACGTCGAGCTATCCTTCTTGGGTCTACAGGCTTAGTGTATCTGACAGAGTTATCTGTGAAACAGGATGCTCTTAAAGACTTTCCTATCTTGTCTAGGCAAATTTTGGCAGTTCTTTCTTGTGTGTCCTGCTTATCTATTTTGGACATCATACTGTCAGCACTCAAGGTAAGGGTATTTTCTTGCCCAGTGGCTAACTTTTGCCACAAGAAAGTAAAATACATATGAAGTTTTTTCAATGCTCATCTCTAAAGTAGAATGGTGCTGCCAGGTACAGTCATGTCTCACTGTCATAAAAATAAAAAGAGCCTATGTTATTAAAACATTTGAAGCCATATTCTGTAGATCTCTGAAATGTTTGAAGACCATATATCCATCTAAAATATATCTTTGTTTGACCTTGGAACATATCTAATATACCTACAAGTTTGGTTGTAATGACTAACTACTAATTTGCATTTTTTAATATCCTAAATAGTTGATAGTAACTTTCAAGATCTAGTAATTTGTATAACACTGTTATATAAGCTATATAGATACGATACCTTGAACAAGAGTAGAATTATATGTATAGTAACAAAATTAATCTTAACTTTGTATCAATCTATATAATTTATACACAATATACAAAAATCCAATCCAATGTAAATTATTTAAAACTAGTAGTTACATTTTAAAAGTGGATTCAACAATCTAACATTTTATTCTATCATATCCATATTCTCCTTTTTTTCTTTTCAGAGTTGATTCAATAATCTATCCTCTTGTCCTCTCATATCTGCACCCCCTTCTCTTCTTTTCAAACAAGAACCTTGAATCTAATATCCTTCGTTTAGCCTTTTTCTTGACCATCACCAGTAACATTTTAAACCAATCATCCTAAACAATGGCAATTATCCATAATCCATTGAAAGACACAAACCACCCACCTCACCTCTTGGGAATATGGCCATTATGTTCTTAAATTTACGTCCTGATATTTGGAGGTGATGTCATCTTTAGAGGATCCTGAAAATTTTTTTTTTTTTGCTTATTTTCAAATCCTGGGAGAGGTAGCTGTATCACTTGTGACCAGTCTCTGCATAATGGGAAAGTGCATGGCTTGTCTCAAGTCCTGGCTGGAGCAGTCTGTGAGGCTGGATCATCTCAGATAGACACTTCAAAACTGCCCTGAGCATTTTATAGTCCAAAGCCAATCTTTAGGGGTGGTTGTCAGCTTAATGGTGTTGTATTCCATGTAAAATTGTTGTTGTGGGGCTCCATCATCTTTTTGGAGACTTCAAAGGTCACAGATAGGCATTGTCATGGCTCACTGCAGAAAACTGATAGAGACTCAAACCTGAAACAATGTACAAGAAGTTACAAAAAGCCTTTCCCCCCTGGAATTAGTTAGTACTTCATACGACCATTAATATCATGACAAAAAGTTTAAGATATGCATATATTATTTTTATTCTTATAAATTTTGATATAAAATTTATACATTTAAGAAAAGGTTTAGATAGTCCAAATAAAACCAAAAGATTGTGAGATTAGTAGCAATAGAGTAGTCCCTTAATTTTGGTTTTTCTTCTGTTCCATATCAGGTGGCTCTTCTGATATGATACAGAGATTTTTCATTTTCCTTTAACAAGCATGCTTGGGTTTAAAGAAGGAGAGAGCTATCCTCCAACTCCAAAGTCAACATTAATTCATAATTGAGTAGGGACCTTAAGTTTTTCTGAAGTAAAACAATATAGATGTTAGGCAGTGAGATTTTTACCTTGTAGAATATATTGGTATCAATAGGCCTGATTTTTCTTTGCTTGTAATTTTTTTTCTGGATAGCCTTCTATTCTGCTTTAGATGTCTATATGTCTAGGGTTTTTTTTTTTTTTTTTTTGACTTCTTGAAGATGGGTACTTCTATTTTTCCAGAAAGACAAAAGCAGAATCCTGATTCAATCTTAACTTCGGAGAGGTTCCCTTTCTAATCTTTATTTATTTTGATTTATGGTTTCTCCTGGGTTTTTGTTCTCTCTTCTATAACTGTTCTAATCATCCACAGCCAGATGATATTTTATAATAGGCTTTAGGTTCTTTAGTTTCTCTGGAAAGGTGTTTCCTCCATGATGATAGAGTAAGACTGAAGTGAACTTGATATGAAGACTGTGAGAGCCCACTCAGAGTACTTCCCAAAGGCAAAAAATTGCCTGACCTGTCCATTGTTGACCTATATTTGTTAGTTCAGTGCCTGCCTTTGCCATACCTCCTGCATACTCCAGAAGGGAGGGGTATCTGTTGGGGTTATTCTTAGCAAAAATATTGTTTCTAGGAATGCTCTGCTTTCAGTCCCTTTTTAGATAACCTTGTTTTCCACAGTTGTAATATTTGATATTTTGATTTTTCTTTAAATCTCTAGAAATAACTTTCCCTACCCAAGCATTATCATAGTTATGAGATTCTATATTAATTGTATCTCAGATCCATTCCTGTAAGGGTGCTGATCTTTCCTTTAACAGCTTAATTATCCTTTTTAAATTATCCTTAATCATTGGGCATTAGTATTTTCAAAAGCTAGAGATTCAATTATTATTTGTCTAGCTTCTGACTTGGTACCATTTTATTTACTACTGAAGTCAGTCTTTGTAAGGAATCATGAAGGTTTCTTTTGGGCCTTGTATTACTTTTATAAGTGACTCAATTTTCTTTTCTACTTTTCAATTCTATCCCGGGCATTCAAGGCTGCCATGCAGCATAAAGCCAGGATGTGGTCATCATATACATATTGCTTTTTATATTAGCATAGTCTCCCTCTCCAAGAAGTTGGTCTTGGGAGATTTCAATACCTTTAGCCCCACAGAGTCATTCAATGGCCTTAGCTTCATCCTTCTATCAGGTCTTCCATTGTAATTGGGGACCAACCTCCAAAACTGCCCTAACCAAATCCATCCAGTCTTTAGGGATACTTCTATTACAAGTTGACCAGGAGTTTAACATATACTTTACAAATTGCTGAGGGTCATGGGGATAGAAGCAGATGACAGCCAGTATTTTAAAGGTCAGTTTACAAAATGAATGACTCTGGGTTGAGGAATCCAGTAGGCAAAGTCTGTGGAGGAGTCCCATTACATGGCATTCATGATATGGCCCCATTAGGCAAAGTCCATGGGGACATCTATTGACTGGCCTGACTAGGCAAAGCCAGTGGGATGACTCACTGTGTATACCAATTGTTTTCTGTCTGTAAATTTCTCATGTGCCACCACCTTACCTCCCTAAAAGAATAGCTATGGGATTCTTTTCATATACCCTTGGAGTTGTGTTTTACACAGTTTGGGCACTATTGTCAGTGACTTGTCAGGATGATTTTCTTATTCCATGTAATTTTGATGAATAAAATAAAGTAACAGGCAGGCCTTTAGCTAAATTCTCAGTAAATTTAAAATAAGGCTAGTTTCCCTGGAGATGAGTACTCAAGGACAAGTTCCCAGAAGTTTGGCAGTTCAGGTATGTAACAACTTCAGTGCCAGTTTTTCCCTGACAAAAAAGGCCTAATAGGTTACATTTATAAACATAACTCACAATCTTAATAATTGACTTTATGTATGTATTACTAACCTCATATTTATGTTATTATAAAATGCAAAGTCTAGTTAATTGTCTATGCAGGATAAAAGTGTACATCTAAGTCACTGTTCCTTGCCCTCCTATGTGCCTTTCTGCCTACTTCATAGACTATACATCAAGGGACCTGGCTGACACTGAAGCCTTGCTCTGGCTATAGTCAGCATGGCTTTCTCATGTCTTGGAGAAAAAAAAACCCCTTGTGATATTTTTATGTGTTTATAGTATGTTTGTATCTTTATTGTTTACTTAAGAAATATAAAATGACCTTTAATAACAGTTCAAATAATGGCTAAAGTTTTGTGTGAGTAGAAGAATAGAAAGATTAGAGAGAGGAGAGATAGAAATAAAGAGAAGATGCAGTAATAAAGAAATTACCTTAAGAACACCTGAGTTGGCCCTTTTTAATCTAGACCTTTTACCTGTGAGACTATTGATTTCTTGAATCTTCTCAAATCTAACATTTGCACAAATGTTCATTGAGCTCTTAAACAGCTGCATATCTATCATTTGACAATTCATGTAAGGTTACTAAATATATTAAGGTTGGCTATCTGAAAGATTTAGACTGTTTCTCTGTAACCTTATAATGCGATGTTGAGATTGGTACTCCTTTAAATTCCTCTGTCTGGCTATAAATATTTGTGATCTATTTTAACAAGTTTTTCTATGAGTTTCATCTTGGCAATCATATTAACCAATTTTTTAAATAATAAACAGAAATGATCAAAAATTATATTTATATTAGATATTATGAAAATGCCATCTATATTAATTATCCTTTCATTTAATTGTTTCATTTTTATATCATCTTGTATATTATCACGCAGAGACCAAACTCCTTCCATTATAATAATGTTTTCTAGTTTTTAGTGTGGGAAAAATTTTCTCTCCGTCTTAAACCCATTCCCCCTTTTAAGAAATCCCAACTGACTCACCAAATCAGCTGACAAAGATGATTCAAATGTGGGTGAAGTGAGGAAGCTACCTAATGTGGCAGCAGTCTGAGAACAGGGTCCAATGAAAGCCACAGCCCACCAGGAGAGGCAACCTGCTTTCTGAAGAATGCACCCAGGGGATCATGGAGAAGAAGCACACGTGGTGGGAACTGCCCAGAATGCAGAACTGACTGGTGGTGAGAGGCTAACTCCAAAAGGAAAACCTAGCCAGCCAGGTACTGACTCTGGCCCCATATAGCTCCAGCCTGTTGCTAATGACTACAAAGCATAGGCAAGTAGATTTTTTGGGAGGTGGGGGGAATTCATGCCCCAAAAGTTGGACACCAGATATTGCATGAATTCTAATTGATATTATAATAAAAACCCAAAGCCACACATCGAGGAAAAACTGAAATATCCGAAAGACAGAGGAATAAGCCACAGCCACTTCTCACCCAACCAGCTCTTTAGCTGAAAGGGAAGGGTTGACCTCTGTCTTCTCCTGCTTTATAAACCTTTCTCTGCCAAGCAATATCATTGCTTCAAACTTCCTAGTGCTAGGATAAAAGAATGCTTGTCACCACTCTCTGATCTTTATGGCTAAAATCTGTGGCTGACTCTGTCCTTTGATCTTCAGGAAAATTTTATTAGATACACAATATATCACCACACTGTGCTGCTACCAGGGCCACATTGATTTGAATGGCCTGTACTGTCATCTGGGCCCACAGTGTTGTCTTGGCCAAGGCTGATGCTGAGGGATATGCCTGGATCTGTTGCCCTACAGCAACCAAGGTCTGGGGTGATATCATGGTTCCTGTTACACTGAAAATTCTTCAGATGCCCAGGGCCTGGTCAGTCACCAGAGGGCCACATCTGGGTGGGTAGTCTTGCTATAGTTGGAGTCTGTGTTGATGTCCATGGCCCATGTTACTACAAGGGGGTTATAAAAACCACATGTGTTGAAATCTGAAGGCCATACTGAGCTGCCTGGGCCCCTTACTGGCTGGCCTTGGGATAGCTGGCCCTGCCACTTACTAGATAGAAAAGCTGTAGAAAAGCTGGCCCCTACACTCAGGGAAAGATGGTCCCACACCTCCCAGAAGTTTGTACCTCACTTGGGCAGCACATTAGAGTTGACCCTGTCATTCAGGATGCAGGTGAGCTAGCCCTGAAGGCGTGAGAGCTGACCTCACCCCACCTCATCTGACATGTGGAGACATGGGAAAGGTGCCTTCCCTGTGCTTTCCGCTTTCCCTTGTTAACCATGGCAGGTATAAGAACTGGTCTCAGCTGGGGGAGAACTAGTTCTTCCTAGTATCACCTGCAGCACACCTGGGCAGCACATGAGAGCCGATCCTGGTGTGTGTGTGTGTGTGTGTGTGTGTGTGTGTGTGTGTGTGTGTGTACAGGTGGAAGCATGAGAGCAGGAGAGCTGGCTGACCCCATTCCCCACATATGCCCCTTACAGTAATTGAGAGAAAGGACTCGGCACCTTGCCTATGCAAGACAATGGAGCTGGCTCTGGTGTGTGAGTGGGTAACTGGCCCACTCCTTGCTGCAGGCTGCATTGACAGGCTGGCTGAGGCAGTGCTGGAGAGCAAGCACCTGTGGTGACAATGGGGAAAGCTGGCAGCCTGACCAGACCGACTGCCGCCCAGGCCCAGGACCGGGGCTGTTGAGTTGGCCCCATCCCAACATTCATCTCATCTATGAACTGTTAGAGCATGACAAGGGTATGAACCTGCAGATCCAAAGCTGCAGGAGCTCCACAACACAGGGCAAAGGCAGAATGTGCGGAGAGATAGGTGAGCCTGGGAGCCAAAGCCCTGGTGAGAGCCCATTGTTGACGGTGTGACAGAGGGCAGAGGCCTCAAATCAGACTGAAGGTTCATGGAAATGAACATTTGTAAGTGTTGCAAGTGAAAAGGAAAAGATTAAAGGGTGAAGTTCATACCATAGCTTCCAGGATGAGGTTTTCTCTCTCTCTTTCTTTCTTTCCTTCCCTCCCTCCCTCCCTTCTTTCTTTTTTCTTTCTATTTTTCTTTCTTTCTTTCTTTCTTGCTCTTTTTTAGGGGGGATTTGCAAGGGCAGAAGGTAAATACAGGGAAGGGGGATGGGGAAATAGGTGGGATCTGGATGTATGATGTGAAATCTGCAAAGAATCCATAAAAATTAATTTAAAAAAATTAACTAATACGGGCGATTCCCAGACCCATGAGAACAGTGTTCACAATTGTGATGGAGAAGACACGAGTCATTATTGGTTTCTTGGAAGAAGTGATAAACATAGACAATTGCCATTGTCAGGATAATAATGGAAGATAAAGCATAGTGACTGTGTAGCTTATGAAGATCAGGCTTTGCTATTGGTGTGTAGTGCTTGGACATGATGATCCCTGAGTTGGGAAAAACATTCTTCATCTGCCATGTATCAAGTCACTTTGTGCCTCAGTTTTCTTATCTGTCATATAGCTGCAGTAATTCTGAGAGGCTGCTTGTGAAGTGCTGAGGAAGATTCTTGAGCTACATTCAGGGCTCAACACACATCAACACCTGTTTCCAGCAAATATTCCACGTGCTTGATGGGTGCTGCCTATGTAAACTTTTTTTGTTGTTGTTGAAAATACTTTTCAGTACATCTTGTAGTTCCTGGTATACAATATTGCATAATGTAGTAGTTTGAATGTAATTGCCTTCTTCCAGTCTCTTAGGGAATGATGCTATTAGGAGATGTGGCTTTGTGGGTGTGGCCTTGTTAGAGGAAGTGTGTCACTGTGGAAGTGGACTTTTGCTTAAGTCAGTTGACTTCCTGTTGCCTCAAAGATGTAGGACTCTTCAGTTACTCTGACACCACATCTGCCTGCATACCATCATGCTCCCTGTCATGATGATAATGGTCAGAACCACTGAAATTGTCAATGAGCCACCCAAATTAAATGTTTTCTTTAACAGAGTTGCCATGGCCATGGTGTCTCTTCACAAGAATGAAAACCTTACGTAAGACATATAATTAATATAATATATATTTTTTTCAGAATAAAAGTTAAGAAATCTCCATTAACAGAATGAAGCTCCAGCTGATTCCACTTGTCCTAATCCTTGGGACTGAAGTACTGGCGGGTCAGAGTCCAGGTACTAGTACATTTTTTGTTCATTATTATTTGGGGACAATAGATACTTTTATGTTTTATTAAACTTTAATAAAAGGGAATACTTTACTACCAGATCAAAGTACACAATACTTAGTAGCCACGGAGCATAACATTCAGTTGACTTCATCCCTTAAAGGTTGGAAAAACTATAGGTTAAAAAAAAAGTTATGTAGCCCTGGATAGAAACTCTTTATTCATTGATTTGAATAACTCTCAACATCTCACGTCTCTGAGAATACAGTAAATCCACTTACTTATTGCATAGTTTGAGTCTTATCTTTAGAAATGTTGCAGTAATGCTGACCAGCTCACAACCAAGCAGGCACTTGGGAAGAAAGCAGGAGAACTCAGCTTTATTTGCCTGAACTTGGACCCAGGCTAACTTGCAGTTTCTTTCAGTTTCCATAGGTTGGATAACTGTGTTGAAATCCCCAATGATGTGAGCATCTGAGGGTGGTCTTTGGGGCCTGTTTCCACCAAGGGGAATCTCCATCAAAGTAACACACAGTCACAGGAGCAAACACTCTGGTAGAAGTTAAAACATTCCTTCCTCTGCAAGCTTGATCTGTGGAGTGAGCAGATAGCTGTGACAATCATGTCTTACTGCAGAGGTTTGCCTTTCTAGGAGGGAGGGATATCAAGAAGCTTGCAGAACTCTACACACTAAACTATTTTGAAGTTAACTTTAATTCACTCTATTTCTTTTCCCTATAGTTTCTAGGTGTCTTTATTAGTTTTATTCCTGTGATAAAATCCCATTGGCTAATATCATCTTGGGGAGGAAAGGGTTTATTTAAACTTACAGTTCCACAGCACAATGTTGCCAACTGAGGGAAGCCAGGGAAGGGACACAAGACCGGATGTAGAGGCCATGGAAGAGAGCTGCTTAGGGCTTTCTCATAGCCTTCCCAGCCTGCTTTCTTACAGCACTCAGGTCTCCTAATCTGATAGTGACGCTGTCTACGTGGAGCTGGACCCTTCACATCAATTATCAGTCAAGAAAATGAACTCCACGGGATAGCTCAGTTACTTTCAGCCTAGGCCTGGTGATGTATTGGAGACTTCTTTTTGCTTTATACCGTGTCTGATCCCACTTCTCCTGTTTGTGGTCCTCAGAAGATTCCGTGCACATAAAATCTTCCTTCACTCTGCTCCTAAGTTCTCCAGCTCATAATTACTTATTCTGTGCTGTTTCCAAAAATAGTTATTAGTCTTCAAACTACACTGGGACTTTTTGGGATGCTACCATGTCATGAATTTCATAGTATGGCACCATAGTTTAGGGCTCCAGAAATAAAAAAAAAAGTCAATTGCCTTCAGAAATAGATTTGAGAATGAAAAATCTGTTGGCTAACTTTACTAATGTCCCCTTGACATGTCAGGTAAAATAAGTGATTTCTTCCATTTGACTTCCAGGACAAGCCATCTTTGGAATTATGGCAAAGGCACAAAGATAGAGAGACACAGACTCAAGTAAATAGTGAGGTCTAAAATGTGGTGATGGAAATAAAACTGTGCTTGCTGTCTTTATTGTGCAGGACCAGGCCCCGAGTATGCAGATGTGGTCTTTCTGGTGGACAGCTCTGATGACCTGGGGATTAGATCCTTCCCATTTGTGAGAACTTTTCTTAATAAGATGATCAGCAGCCTCCCCATAGAGGCCGACAAGTACCGTGTGGCCCTGGCCCAGTACAGTGATGCTCTCCATAACGAGTTCCAGCTGGGCACCTTCAAAACCAGGAACCCCATGCTGAACCACCTGAAGAAGAACTTTAGGTTCATCGGTGGGTCCCTGAAGATAGGGAATGCCCTGCAAGAGGCTCATAGGACCTATTTCTCTGCTCCCACAAATGGAAGGGACAAGAAACAGTTCCCCCCAATCCTGGTGGTGCTGGCTTCAGCCGAGTCTGAGGATGATGTGGAAGAGGCTGCAGAGGCCCTGTGGAAAGACGGGGTGAAAATCATCTCAGTGGGGGTGCAGAAGGCTTCTGAGGAAAACCTGAAGGCTATGGCTACCTCTCAGTTCCATTTCAACCTCAGGACTGTCAGAGACCTCAGTGTGTTTGCTTCGAACATGACGCAGATCATCAAGGATGCAGCAAAGTACAGGGAAGAAACAGTTGTGGACTTGATCACACCTGTAGCCCCAACCATACCTGCAGTTCTAACCACAACTGCAACCAACACTAATAAGACAGGTAGGAAGCAATTAAAGAGGAGCCCAATCCCCTCTGGGCACAGTATATGCCCAGCCTTACCCATGACAGCTCTTACCTGGTACTTGTGACTAGCTGTACTGAGCTGTTGGGAATTTCTACATGTCAGCTTTTTCTTTGCCTCTGTCTGTGCCATTTCTCTGACATTAATTCTATTGCCTTGCTTTGCTCTTTTGGGGCAGAACAGCTCTATCATTTCAATCTCAACCCTGCCTTTTTCCTCTCTTGGGATGCTATCATTTTAGGTCCCAATATTCTTTGGGCACATCTTATGACAGCAACATTTCCCTTAATTTTCCATCTCTGTCTGTCCCTGTCCTATAGCCATGGCTGAGGAGTGTCACAGGGGCAGAATTGGCAGCTTGTCTTACTCTCTGTATTCTTTGAGTCTAAGACAGTGAGCTGGTGTTATGCTTCTTATTATGAATAAATGAAAGTCTGATTGTCGTAGATATTGAAAACCCATCTAGATGGTTCCTTTTCCTTCATATGCCTAGTGATGTGAGGTTGATGGACAGTACTTCAGTATGTGACAGTCAACTAGCATATCTCAACTAGCCTATCCCACATAATGGGAGTGAGGATTGTGGGGCATGTTAGCACATGCCCATGCTTTGTACCACACACGGGTGACTCGGCTGGTCAGTAGTGTGGTGGGCTGCAAGCTTCGGATTGTGTATGCCTGGCACCATAGTCCTTTATACACCATTTCTTTTGAGCATGTCTCTAATGGGTACAAGCGCCTGTTCCAGACAAAGGCGCTTGTTACCTCTCCAGCCATGTAGACAGTTATTCTACGGTGATAGTTTTCACATTTATAACTAAATATTTCACATTTATATTTAACATTAGGATGTGTTTCTGCCAGGCATCAGTAGTGTTTTAGGGAGACTCTGAAGGGCTGCTGTTAAGTAACGATGTCTCTCTCTGTAGAATATATCTTTAAACAGGAGAAATATTGGGGATATTTGCTGAAGGCTTATGTTTACAAATGAGAGCCACCTGGAAGCAGCTCAGATTGAACCGGCTCAGTATCCCCCTCACCTACATAATTCAAAACCTCAGCTGTTACCCCTCCTATGGGAAACTCTCCCATTTCTTTTTCCAATGACCTCCAAGCACATCTCATAGACTTCTCCTTTCTCTAAGACCCCATCATCTATGCTGATCTCTACTGCATTGAGAGTTACTGAGGACCAGCATTCGCCCCGTGGTCACAGTGTGCCCTTCGGGAGGATGTCCCCAGCCATTGCAACATGTCTTATGTGAGTTCTGATTTTCATCCCAGAAGCCATCTCTGTTACCCTCCAGCTTCTGCCTGGCGGGTACCTGCTCTGCCTTTCCTTCAGCTCTTGAGAGGCCCCAGGATTTCATATAGAAACACACAGGACCCTCTCTTCATTTACTTTGATTTCCTTGGCCCCCAAAAGGAATACCAGTGCACCGTTAGCTCATACCTTCTTAAAGAAGGATGCTATACTTGTGTCTTAGGTGAGTTTAAAGTATGGCTGGACTGCCTAGGACCTTGGATAGTTTTCTTAACCTGGGAGCTCTGATCCCTTCCTTTAAAGTGAGGGAAATGGTGTCTGTCTTCTAACAATGGTGAAGTGACTTGCATGACTTTTGTTTATTGCTATTGATAGTAACAGCTGTGGGCAAATAAATGCTGGCTTGAGGAGGTCACGTTGGGAGTTTGATTTACCCAGTGGTGTGGGATTCTGAGTGAGGTTTAGAAGAATCAGTTTTAACTAATTCTCTATAAATATTCTTGTTCTCACACAAGGTGCTTGGCACTAGAGGGCTAGAAATAAGTAAGACATTCTTCTGGGGTCAGAGAAGCCAATGGGTAGCTATTGGCAAGATTATTTTGTCTCTTAACTCTGCTTTGTGCAGAGATGGTTCATCCACCCATGTCTGGACTAGGTGTTTGTTGTGAGCATGGAGTATTTTGTTTTAGATTTCAGATTCTTCCCTAAACCTGCTTGGGTGACATCTCCTCTTGGATGCCCAATGCTATGTGAAATCTAGCATGTATAAGGTGAACTCTTGGATCCTGCCTGGAACTCATTCCCATTGTCTCAGAAGGACACACTTCCACCATCCATTCAGATATGCAAACCCCAAGCCCAGGAATTTCTCCCATGTTTTTTATTTTTGTATCTAATCCTTTTCTGTGGTCTCCAGTCATGTATCAGAACTCATCTTGCTGCTTTCTAGTTGTGAATCAGCATTTTCTTCCTGGACCAGGGCAGTTGTTCCTTGTAACCTTGAATTCATTGTTTCCCTTCAGCACCTGGAGTGATGCTTAAGAAATATAAAACAGGTCAAGTGACTTCCAGGTGCCCTGGACCTGCTTCCCTCTGACCCATGGCCATTGTTCCCTTCTTCCACTGATTCTAGACACTGGGTAATTCTTGTCTGTCCCTACCTTGCTATTCTTTCTCCTATGGCTCCTCTTTCTTCTGAATTTCCTACAATTGAATCCCACATTCACATTTCCTCCATGTGTGATCTTTTCCGAGAGGCCATCCTGACTTCACGTCTTACATAGGTTGGAGTCCCTCCTCCAGCCACATTACCAGGAGAGTCAATCAAGCCACCTGCTTTGAAGCTTTTATAGTCATTGCCACCACTTGGAAGAATATAATTTGGTCACCGTGCAGTGTGAGCTTGTTGGACATGTCAGAAACATGTCAGCCAATTCATCCCCACATTTCAGAATGTGAGGCCAGTAGTAACGAAGGTAGTGGCAGCCATGGTGGTCACATTGCTGCTAAAAGGTAGGTGTGGGAACCATGGTGGAGGAGGTCATACTGGTTGTGGTGGTGGAGTTGAGGTTCATGTGTTGGTAGTGATGATGATGGCTGTGCTGGTGACGTGGTCATACTGGAGGTGGGAAGGATACTGGCAATGAAGATGGTTATTGTAGGCATGGTCGCAGAGATGACCGAGGCAGTGATGGCTGTATCATGTGGCAGGAAAGTTGCCAAGTATAGAAGAAAGAGCACACATGAAGCCTCTGAGTTCAATGACCTTGCCACACTTATTTAGAATTTTGATCTTTTGTTGACTAAGAGGAAGCAATTCTAAATGGGTCTGTGGTGGTGCCATCCATTTTCATTAGTGCCTTAGCAATCCTTAAAGTAGCCTTCACTCCAGGAAGCAGTTCCTTCTAACCTCCCAACTTTTCTATCTCCACAGTTCCTTTCCCCATAACCTGTCAGAAAGACTCCCTGGCTGACATTATATTCTTGGTGGATGAGTCAGTGGGGACCATGCAAAATCTGAAGAACCTGCAGACCTTCCTGGAGAATGTCACCAGCTCCGTGGATGTGAAGGACAATTGCATGCGGCTTGGATTGATGAGTTACAGTGACAAAGTTCAGACTGTTTCCTCCCTGAAGTCAAGCGCCAACCAGTCTGAATTCCAGCAACAAATCCAGAAACTCTCCCTCAGGACTGGGAGCTCTAAGGTTGGAGCTGCCATTGAGCAGATGAGGAGAGAAGGCTTCTCAGAGTCCAGTGGCAGCAGAAAGGCACAGGGGGTCCCTCAGATTGCCGTGCTGGTCACCCACAGACCATCAGATGATGCAGTACGGGACGCTGCACTGGACCTTCGCTTGGAGGGTGTAACTATGTTTGCTCTGGGCATCCAAGGGGCAAACAGCACACAGTTAGAAGACATTGCATCCTACCCTTCTAAGCAGAGCATTTCCACACACAGCTCCTATAAACACTTGGAATCGTATAGTGAGAACTTCCTGAAGAAGATTCACAATGAAATCTGGACCCAGGTTTCTACCCATGCAGAACAAATGGAGCTTGACAAAACTGGTATGTCAGAAGATTCTTTTTCTGCATGACTAACGAGAATGTTTGCCCAGGGTTGGGACTGAAGTGGGCATTGATCCATTGGTCAAAATTCGACTTTTAAGGGTTGAGAGAATGCTAAAAGAATTGAATTTGGGTAATGGTTACATAGCTATAAATATGCCAAATCCATTCATCAATATACTTACAATGGATTGGTTTTATAATGTGCTAATTGTGCCTCAGTAAGATGCAATAAAGCCATACACATGATGCATAAAACATTTTTTATAGTGTGGATGGACATGAGAAAGAAAAAAATAAGCTGCAGTCCTGTGTTTATCTATTTACTTAACTAGATAATGGCACGTGAAGCTCATAGCATGAAACTGTGCTACCCACTTCCTGTGATTATCTATTGAGAAAGTTAAAATTAGCTGGGCATGGTGGCAAGAAGCTATAATCCCAGCACTTAGGAAGAAGAACAGGAGCATCAGGAGTTCAGGGTCATCCTCCGCTACGTAGATAGTTCTAAGCTAGCCTGAGCT
Organism: Phyllotis vaccarum; assembly: GCA_033318265.1. Taxonomy (NCBI): domain Eukaryota; kingdom Metazoa; phylum Chordata; class Mammalia; order Rodentia; family Cricetidae; genus Phyllotis; species Phyllotis vaccarum. The sequence continues at coordinate 104,043,782 of JARWLC010000004.1, forward strand.
ACATGGAATTAAATAAATAAACAAATAAAACAATGCCCCCCTTAGGTTTAGTGCAATAAAGGAAGGGCACTGTAGTAAGCTTTTTTGGACCACCAGCTCCCAAATCATGACATGGAGACTTATTATGAATTCTCAGCTGTGGTGAATTATATTTAATAAAATTAATCTGGAATATCAGAGTTAAGCACAGCCAAGCCAGATCGGGGAGGGGTGACCCATACCTTTAATCCTAGCTTTAGGAACATGGAAAGAGGAAGTTAAGAGAGCTGGGCAGAGCAAGAGAAGAGGAGTTTTTCAGCGTTCCCTGAGAGATTCCCTTCCCTTTTTGGCCAAGGACTCAGAGGCACCCGGTTGCAGGATCCCTGGAGACAGGCCTGGGGAGTTGTCTGGGTGGCTATGGTTGGATTCGGATACTCCAGCTTTTCTCCAGTATCTGGCTCTGGGTTTTCATTTTATACTAATTAGAGTTTGTGCAATACTCAGCCTTAACTTAGCCTTGTCCCCCTAGCTCTTTTAACTTAATTTAACTTATTTCTACTCATCTGCCCTTTGACTCAGGGCCTTTTACCTTTCATTCTATATGTCCCCCTTTCCTGCTGGCTGACTCCCCTTTTCTCTCTGCCCACCAGCCCTGCCTATCCCTCCTCTGCTTAGTTATTGGCCGTTCAGCTTTTTATTAAACCAATCAGGTGCCTTAGGCAGACAAGGTGGAACAGCAACACATCTTTACTTAGTTAAAGAAATGCAATATAAACAAAACCAATACATCTTTACATAGTTAAACAAATCTATTCCACAACAGGGCGTTGATTTTAAAATAAATAATTGCTGAATTTCTGTGATGTGCCAGGCCTAAGAAGTAGAACCAAGGCTCAGGCAGATCTGTCCGAAAGTGATTTTCTGTGGTAGGAGAAAGGTTATGCTCATGAAGAAATTAGTTTTGGAAAATGCCAGAGTGAAAATAGGGTGATAGAACCACACATGGAGACACACACCTTTGATCCTAGCACCCAGGAAGCAGAAGCAGATGGGTCTCTGAGTCTGAGGGCTACAAAGTAAGTTCCAGGACAGCCAGGCTTACACAGAGAAATACTGTCCCAGAAACCAAGACAGAGACAAATATAGAAATGGAGAGAGAGGGAGAGAGAGATAAACATAGATATAGATATATGACAGAAGAAAATAAAGTTATAGAACAGAGAATAGCTGACATGTCTCAGCTTAAGAAAAGACCTTTCCTAAATTGACCTGTGACTTGGTATAGCTAATGATGAGATCTCTCAAGGGAGGAGGCTTAGTGCAAAGGCCCCAGGATACATTTAAAGAATGGAAAATCTGGACCTTGAGAGATGGCTCAGCTATTAGGATCACTAGAGGACCTGGCTTTGAGTCCCAGCACTCACTTGGGAGCTCAAACCACCTGTAATTCCAGTTCCAGAGAATTTGGTACCCTCTTCTGGTCTCCAGTGTGGTGTGCAGGCACATCCCAAACACCCTTACACACATGAAAAGAGAAGAATAGAAAATCCAACGTGATTAAAACAGAATAATGAAGAACTATGGGAGCTAGGGTCAGTGGGAGGGGGCAGGAGGAAAGGCTGATTCTTAATTTAAAGTTCTGAATGAATGATAAAATCACTGAACAAATTTGGGCTTTATTGTAGTAGCTGCTCAGGAACGTTGCGGTTACAGCCTAGCATGGGGTACATCCCTGTAATCCAGTACCTGGGAGGCAGAGGCAGGAGGGTCATGAGGTCAAGGATAGCCCAGGATCATGAGCTAAAGGCCAGCCTGGGCTACATAGAGATTCTGTCTAAAACAAACCACAACAAAAACACCCAGAACAGATGGTTTCAGATCCCATGCTGTTTCCCAGGAAGCTATTAAGACATCCACTCTAAAGAGGCAATGGTCACGTGATTTTGCTTACAGCCTGAAGGCCTGAGAAATTTGGCTCTTGCTTTACATGTACTGGTTGTGTGACCTTAGATAAACTGCCAAGCTTTGCTATATAGGGTTCAGTGTTCTCCCGAGATGGTGACACATTTCAAAGGTTAAAAATGGGAAGTGTCCAGGCACAGACACAGAGGCCCTGTTCCTTATATCCTGCACAGCCTCATGCTCTGCACAGAGTTCTGTCACTATGCTCTATGATGGACAGAGAACACATTTCCCACTCTTCTGTGCTTGTTTCCTTTTAAGGCTGTATGGATACAAAGGAGGCAGATATCTATTTCCTCATTGATGGCTCATCCAGCATCCGCAAGAAACAGTTCGAGCAAATCCAGATATTTATGTCATCTGTGGTAGACATGTTTCCCATTGGCCCCCACAAAGTCCGAGTCGGAGTGGTACAGTATTCACATAAGAATGAAGTGGAATTTCCCATCTCTCTCTACATGGATGGTACTGCCTTGAAGAAGGCTATCTATAACATCAAGCAACTCAAAGGTGGCACATTCACTGGGAAAGCCCTGGACTTCATACTGCCAATAATAAAGACGGGAAAGTCAGAGAGGGCCGATGAAACCCCCTGTTACCTCATTGTACTGACTGACGGGAAGTCAGAAGATGGCGTTCTGGAACCTGCCGACAGACTAAGGGCTGAACACGTCATCATTCACGCAGTTGGGATTGGCGAGGCCAACAAAACAGAACTGCAGCTAATTGCTGGGAAAGACGACAGGGTTAACTTTGGGCAGAATTTTGATTCCCTAAAGAACATAAAGAATGAGATTGTTCACAGCATCTGCTCTGAAAAAGGTGAGAAAACCAAATGAAACGCAGAGAGGGAAGCGCGACAGTCATGGGTGCATGCGAATGTAGCTCAGTGGTAGAATGCTTGTCTGCTGGATGAGCCCTTGTCCTGCAGAGCAAATAAAAGTCAGGTGTTGCAGAAAGTGGCAGAGGTTTTCACTGGAGGGAGAAGGATGCAAAATATGTGTGACTTCTCTGAGTTACTGGGAATCAAATCAAGCGAGTGAGTGGTGCTGAGGGCAGAACCCCATTATAGACTTCATCTTCCTTCTCCCCCCTTTGCTAAGAGTAATACAATTGGGGGCCTATAAACATGATGAAGAGAAGGAATGGTCCACAGTGTATCATGTGATTGACTCCAGGAAAAGCAGAAGGGCTTCACTAGACTGTACCTTAAATCTTTCTTTAGAGGAGAACTTTCTAGACTGATGTGAGGAGGAGGCAAGCATGTCTTCTGTAGTTCAGGAACCTAGTAATGGATTAAGGAAATGAGTCCTAGTGAGTGGAGAGTGGAATGGTAAGAAGCCTATGCCTGAGGGGCGAGAGAACAGTAACGTCCCTCAGAGCAGGTGCGACTGTGTGGTGGACATTGACATAAACACTCCAAGCTCAGGGGTACTGAATGTTATTGCCCATTTCTCTTATGTAGTCCTCAGGCTGAGCAGTTGAGGTCTAGTGGACAGGCAGATGCTTCAGGCTTTAGGTCAGAACTGAAGCTGTGCTCATCACCCCCCATCTGTGGAAAGACACCCGAAGGGACCTTGCTGAACTCAACTGTTTTTATGGTAGGGCCCAGAAGAGGCTGGGCCACTGCTATTCAACTTCTGGTTCAAACTTAGTCAAGGGGTCATGTATGGTTGCATGGAAGGCTGAGACAAACATTCTTCTCCTGGGCAACCATCTGCATGGGTGAAACTTGATTATCAGGCGAGAATGGGAAACATATTTGCAGACTAGAAGCAGTCCCTGTCACCTGTAGAAATAAAGGGACTGCTCTTGTGACTGTTAAATGTATATAAAAGTATATAATTCCTTTGTGTGTGTCACACAAAGAAGTGTCACCAACACCTTATTTTGAAGCTTTGTTAAGGTCATATTCATACCTTTTAATTTTAAGGGTTTTATTCTATTTTTATTTTATGTATATGAATGTTTTACCTTCAAGTATGTGTGTACCGAGTGGGTACAGTGTCTGTAGAGGTCAGCAGAGGGCATCAGAACCACTGGACTGGGGTTATGGATGATTGTGAGCTATCTTGTGGGTGCTGGGAATTGAATCTGGGTCTTTTGCAAGAGCAGCAAGTGCTCTAAACCACTGAGCCATCTCTCCAGTACCAATAACACCTATTTTAAATAGTTTCTAGAAGTTGGTCTTGTATGTGTGTGTATATGCACCGATGTATATGAATGTATATACCCAGTTCAATAAGGGTCATCTACAAATAATTATGTATAAATAAAGGAATAGTCTGTTGTGAATGTATGTGTGTGTGTATTAAAGCATGTAATATCACTACTAAAAACTTTTAACTACAATTTCTATGTGTTAAATGACTTATTTTTCAAACCACTTAAAGTTATCTCAGAAAATAATGCTTCTTTATGATTACTTAGAATTATCATTTTCAAATATGTTTAAATCTTGAAATATTATTTCCATCAATGTTGAGAATTGGTTACTTTGGCTCTGGTTAATATTTAAAATCATCTTGGCATTTATATGCACACACACACATACCACACCACACACACACACACATACACACACACATATACACACACACCACCCCCACACACCACCCACACATCACAGGCACCACACACACACATATACCACACCACACCACACACACACACACACACACACACACACACACACACACACACACACACACACACCACACACACACACACACCACACATACACACACACACACCACACAGAGGGAAAGAATGAGTGAAAAAATGATGAGTGATAAATGAATGGTGAATGAGTGATTGTATGTATGAAGGACTGAGTGTAAACTTTGGATGTGACATTTCCTTTTTTAAATTTCTTGGATCATCCTCAGTGAGTTTCTGATGCAGTCTTCTTCTCGGAAGGCTGCTCCTACCAAAGTTGCAAAGGAAAATTTCAAACATAACAGCAATTCCCTGAGTTGATGTTAACATTTGCTCCTGAATGCACTCATTCTTACTTCCTGCTTCCATGTACTCTGACAATCACACGAGTTTCTGACCTTTTCCCACCACACAGGATGTGAAGACATGCGTGCTGACATCATGTTTTTGGTGGACAGCTCTGGAAGCATAGGGGAAACAAATTTTGAGACAATGAAAACCTTCATGAAAAACCTGGTAGGGAAGATTCAAATTGGTACCAACAAAACCCAAGTTGGTGTTGTTCAGTTCAGTGACTACAACAGAGAAGAATTCAAGCTGAACACGTACTTCACACACAAGGAAATTTATGACGCGATAGACGCAATGTCACCCATCAACAGAAACACTTTGACTGGAAGCGCACTGACCTTTGTAAATGAATACTTCGACCCTTCCATGGGGGGCCGTCCCCAGGTCAGAAAGTTTCTCATCCTCCTTACAGATGGAAAAGCCCAAGATGAAGTAGGGGGCCCTGCCATGGCTCTCAGAAACAAAAGTGTGACCATCTTTTCTGTGGGTGTGTATGGTGCCAACAGGGCTCAGCTGGAGGAAATCAGTGGGGATGGCAGACTCGTTTTCCATGTTGAGAACTTTGATCATCTGAAGACAATAGAGAGTAAACTCATCTTTCGTGTGTGCGCGCTACACGGTAAGAGTCCCATTTCCTCTCAAGACTCCAGTGGTCTCCTGATTTCTTATCTGTGTTACTTATATTAAAACTCTCATGACCTGATGAACAATTCTGTAGCTACTTTAGGACAAATTAGTCTTGCTCTCGGTGAATTCAAATCTACTCTGAAAAAGTCTCCAAATATCCCCCTAAACTTGTAGCTTTAATTCTCAAGAACCTGGATTTTTTTTCATTGTCAGTTTTTAATGCTAAATGGTTTTTAAAATTAATTTAAGCAGAAATTTATGAAGGGAAGGTGATAAGGGGGAGGCAAAGAGGAATGAGGGAGTGAGAGGAGAGAGAGAGAGAGAGAGAGAGAGAGAGAGAGAGAGAGAGAGAGAGAGAGAGAGAGAGAGAGAGAGAAGAAGAAGAAGAAGAAGAAGAAGAAGAAGAAGAAGAAGAAGAAGAAGAAGAAGAAGAAGAAGAAGAAGAAGAGAAGAGAAGAGATTAGTTTAGCTAAGTGGGCTGACCCAAAGTGGGAAGAGTAGCAGCTTCTCAAATAATTTATTAAAGGATTCTTTCATGATGATGTGTAGCCATTATTGGGCAGAAAGTAATTTAAAAAGCTTAAATGCATCTGCCTTTTAACTATAGTAAATGGTTCCCTAAACAGCCCCGATCCACCAGAACATTGCTCATATTTTAAATGCATGTACATTTTGTTTATTTCTTTTGAAACTTCTGGCAACCAGGCATTTATCTGCTCATGTACTAACTTGTAACATTTTATTATGTGACATTCTCCCCGATTGCTTGGAGTTACCACTTTTATCTCACAGATCATAACAGTTCTTTAAAAAGTATTGAGCAATCTTCAGTTGGAGCCAATATTTTTCTGAAGTGCTGGGAACTGAGCCTAGTTCCTCACAGATGGTAGGTGGGAGCTCTACCATTGAGCTGCATGCATCCTGAGCTTGGATCCTGCCAAGTTCAATGCCTCTTGAACTAGAACTTGCTATGTACAAGGACAGAAGACTCACATTTTAAAATCTGTCATGTGCAGTTGTCTATTTGGAAAAAGCTAAAATATAAACAGATAAAACACCAGCAAATGTGTTGTGTGTTCTCCTGGCAGCACAGAGACAGTCTTTTGGCTTCACTCTTCAAAGTTACATGTTTAGAATTTTTAGAAAGTTAACAAATGAGACTCTTCTTTGCAAATTAATTTTAGGTGCTTTCTCAGCACTATGTGAATAGCAATCTGAATGGAATCTTCTTTGGTAGTAATGCTTCCCAGACTCAATAGTGTTGAGGTATACTAAAGGGCTAGGTGTTATAATAAGATTTTTGACTTGGTTTGGCCAAACGTCTATGTTTATAGACTTGTCGCTTTAGACCTTTTAGTTGCTTGTTGCTGTTTAGGCTTTTTAAAAAAATGACCTAGAAGCTTATACTAAGTTTATGTTGTTTGGCCTATGGCTTAGGCACATTGTTAGCTAGTTTTTTTTTTTTTTAATTTTAACTTAACTTATTTTTATTAATCTGTCTGTCACGTGGCCTGTGGCTTATTTGTGTTTTTTATGTGATTTTTTCCTTTGGGCAGCTGGCTAGATCTGTTCTGACTCCGCCCTCCTTTTCTTAACTATTCTGATTTTCTACTTACTTCTTCTACGGTGCCTGCCATGGCCAAAACAGTCCTTTATTTAAAGATTGATATGCACGGCATACAGAGAGACATTCCCACATCATCTTTTTATTTTTGTTTAATCAAAAAGGAAGGTTTTAATTTTAATGTAACAAAATTACATATAACGAAATAGCTATCAAGCAAGAATTATAGTTATAACATCTAGTTTATTTGTATTTAGCAAAATTAAAGAAAGTATTCTATCATCTACCTTATCTTTATGAATCTAAAGTTTTATATCTAATATACTTTTTAAATAACTAAGAAAAACTATATCTATAACTGTCTAATCTTTAACTATATTAAAGACTATAGAAGGATATATTTACCCAAGTAAACAGGAAGCATAAGTAGTAACTTTTAAAATCTAGAAATGACAGAGATGACACCTGTCTGCCTAAACAGTCACCCAAAGTTCCTTTATAAAGTTAAGACATCTATTTTTAGCTTATAGGCCCAAAGTCTCTTTTCATTTCAGTAAAACAAAAAATCTACTTCTATAGTCTTTAATATAGTTAAAAATTAAGTAATCATAAATATATTTTTTAGTTATTTAAAAAACATATTAAATATAAAACTTTAAATTCATAAAAATAAAATATTTTCTTTAATTTTACTAAATACAAATAAACTAAATATAACTATAATTCTTACTCGATAACTATTTCTTTATATATATATTAAAATTAAAACCTTCCTTTTGATTAAACAGAAATGTGGAGATGATGTGGGAATGTCTTTCTGTGTGCTGTGCATATCAATCTTTAAATAAAGGACTGTTTTGGCCATGGCAGGCACTGTAAAAGAAATAAGTAGAAAACCAGAATGGTTAAGAAAAGGAGGGCAGAGTCAGAACAGATCAAGCCAGCTGCCCAAAGGGGAAAAAAAATCATATAAAAAACACAAATAAACCACGGGCCATGTGGGAAGATAGATTAATAAAAATGAGTTAAGATAAAAGAACAAGTTAACAAGGTGCCTACGCCATGATCAAACAATACAAAGTTAATATAAGCATCTAAATCATTTTTGAGGGACTAAGCAACAGCGGGCAACTACGAGGTCTGGGACTGCAGGTCTGTAGGTCTAGACCTCCAGCAGCCCAGAGACAAAAACCTTATTGTAACAGCTAGGCCTTAACTTTGGGATCTTCTTTAAATAAATACTAATGTTGGCAGAGCCCTGTGTAGAAGATAAGGTGAAACTTCAGCTGCCCCATATAGTAACCAACTCGTAAATGTTTTTCAAGTCATGCCCAGTCATCAAATCCCAGTGAAACCTTTGCCCCAGGTTTTCCCAGGGATAGCTTGAGCTCATCCATGGTGTCTACGACTTGAAAAGTTGAGAATCTCACTGGCAGGAGTAAAGACTGGAGGTAAAACAGGCTGGTGGGACGTGAAGGAGAAAAGGAACTATGGATGCCAAATGCCTAGGTTATCAAGGAAAGGGGAAAAGGACTGTGAAGACACCAGAGAAGGGACTGTTGGCTTTGGAAATGGAAGAGGACTTGGGACCGGGGAGGAGGAGATGAAAGCTTCCACTCTTTCCCTTCCTGAGTTTGAATTCTGGAGGTCAGGATGGAGTGTGCATCAGTAGGGAGCTCTATGATGCATGTGGGGAGGTTTGGGTACTGGAGGCACAGAAGACAACTTGAGCCCCAGAGAGTTGGATGCAGCCCCCAACTTACGCAATGAGCTCCTGAGCTCTTCAAAACAACAGTTCGTTTCGGCAAGCACTAGCACATCTTCCACCAGACTGTCCTCAAACTGACTTCTGATGTTGCTTTTCTGCTGGAAGCTGATTTGCATGGGGTCTGAGACACAGCAGAACAAAGTCATGTGGTACCAGGGCCAGTCAGAAAGCCCCTTAGGTAAGGAAGGATACATGCGCCTTCAGAACCCTGTTCTGGAAACGTACCCTTGAATGTGATTCCTTTCCCTTCTCTGTAAAATGACAACAACCACCTTAAAGAGTCGAGTGAGACAGGGCTGGGGAAAATGCTTAATTGGCGAAGTGCTTACCACAAATCCACGGAGATCACAATTTGATCCCCAGGGTCCGTTTGAAAAAGCCAGATTTTGATATGTGCTTGTAATCCCAGTGCCAAGGAGGTGGAGACAGGGAGAGCCTAACTTACTTGGTGGGTTCCAGTGAGAGACCTTGTTTTTTAAACCAAGGTAGATGGTGTTATGAGGGATGAAACCTGCGGTTGAATGTTGGCCTCTGCATACACATACCTGTGTAATAGATATGCACACATATGTGTATACATACACATACAAAATGGAAGGGACGGGGTGGGAGGAGTGTCACGTACCTAGAGCTCTCATGGAAAAGGTTGATAGCTTTCCTTCTTGTGAGTAGGAGTTTGTGAGTTCCTTTTGCTTATTTTTTTTCAGATTGCAAGAGGATCGAACTCTTAGACATTGTCTTTGTGCTGGATCACTCAGGCAGCATAAGTTCACAGCAACAAGAAAGCATGATTAATCTCACCATCCACTTGGTGAAGAAGGCAGATGTTGGCAGGGACCGAGTCCAGTTTGGCGCTCTCAAATATTCCAATGATCCCGAGATTCTTTTCTATCTTAACACATATTCAAGCAAATTGGCCATCATTGAGAACTTGAGGAGACCCAGGGATACCGCAGGGGAGACCTACACTGCCAAGGCTCTTCAGCACTCCAACATCCTGTTCACAGAAGAGCATGGCAGCCGCCTGAAGCAGAACGTGAGACAGCTGATGATTGTCATCACGGATGGCGAGTCGCATGACCGAGATAAACTCAATGACACAGCGTGGCGACTAAGGGACAAAGGCATCACCATCTTTGCAGTCGGTGTAGGAAATGCCAACCAAGATGAACTGGAGACCATGGCAGGAAACAAACAAAACACTATCCATGTAGACAATTTTGACAAACTGAGAGATATTTACCTGCCTCTGCAAGAAACTCTGTGCAATAATTCACAAGAAAGTAAGCTGCCATAACTGTGACTCATATAATATTTTGTTCTTTGAGAATTGTATTATGTGTTTTGCTTATATTCATACTCACTAACTCTTCCAAGAACACCCTCCCCATCTCCACCGCCCTGCTTCATGTCTTTCCCAGTATGGGTTGTCCTTATACTTACGGATGTGGGGCCAACTACTGGAGCTTCACCCTTAAAGGAAACTGAATTTACCTACCCCAGAAGCTCGATACTGCCAGTAGCTCCTCGGCTAGGGGTAGAGACTCAGACAATCACAGCTACTGTGGGATCTTGAGTACAGTGGTCTCCATCATTTCCCAAAGACACTGTTTTATATGGTCGCCTTCGACCTTGCCTCTTACAGTCTTTCTCCCCTGTTCCATGATGGTGTCTGAGCTTTGGGGTGTATGACATATGCATGTGTACATATAATTATGTGCATGTGCTCAGGTATGCATACCTCCCCTTCCCCACCTATCCAGCTGCCATGCAGTTCACCTTCAACAATCTTCTACGTACTAGACTGGGACGCACCACGGTCAACAGTATTTTGGAAACTTTCTAGCTCTTTGTAATTGTTATGCACTTCTCACATCTCATTTGTCCCTCCTGCCCTTTTCATGTCTTTCTTGTTATTCTGAGATTTTCCACATCTCTGTGCACATTGTTCTACTCACTACAAATACTCAGTCTGTCACTTCCATGCCTGGATCTAACTTACCCAACAGGTTTAAGCATGTTTGCTCCGTGTTCTCTAACACCAGCACCTGTTTCTCTTAATGTTAGCACAACGTGCTGACTTTGCTGTTTTCTCGTCTATGTTAATCGAAAGACTGAGTTCCTTGGGCATTTGTTCATTGCTGGATTCCTGCCAAACCTAATACGTCACCAAGACTGACCCTATCTTAGGAGTAAGGATGCTTATTCTTATCTCCCATGTTACCTTTTGGAAGTAGATGCTGAGATGGGGTTTGAGGTGCACAATGTTTATTAAAGAACCACACCTGTGAAATAAAAAAAAAAAAAAAAAAACCACGGGCAGGGTAGGCAGAGATCAGTGATGCATATCTAATGAAGCTATAAACCTACAGGGTCTGGAGCAAGCACTTCCCAGGACAGTTGGCCAGCATCAAGATGGCAAGGGTGGGGTGAGAAGGGAGTGTGGGCTACCCTAGGAAAGGCGTGTCTTTACAGAGGTACAGCAGACCCTGAAGGAGCTGACAGCTGGAGGCTCAGCTAATTGCAAGAAGCTCTGTCTTCCTTGTAGGCCTGTCTGGGCAGCTCACCTCTGTGTCTGCACCTCTGCTTTTGAAAGGACTGTGTGACCCTGGGTCACCAGTGGTTACCATTTGTGATTACCCTTCTTCTGTTCCTACCCAAGCCAGGAAGTCTGGCTGGAACTTGGAGTATAACATCTATTGGTTTTAGAATATTTCATATTGAAGTTCAAAGAGATGGTCACGTGCTCTGTGTATGAAAAATGCACACTTGTCCCATACACTTACAATACTGAGGCCATGACATAAAAACTGTAGCAGAAAAAAGAGTATATTTAAGTTTCTACGAATTCAGATACACTCTTTCCTCCACAGTAATTATGTCTTCTTATAAATTTACCTGACTCTGAATTCCATTTCTACATATACAAAATTAGAATAATGTGTCATAAGCTGGTTGGGGCTATTTACTGTGCTATTGCATGCCCAAAGCATTTTGGGAATGACACTGTTCAATACACGTATAATCTGGCAGCATCAGTTAATGATAGGAGTTTCAGCAACACACAATGTGATTGCTACCTAGAGTGTTCTGGTCTGCAGACATTGAAGAGACTTCCAGGCTTGTAAAATATCTCTTTATGAGAATATTCAATCTATCCAAATTACCTACTGCCTTTCAGAATAGCCTGCAATATCTTTTTCAATAACTCATGCAAATATAATTACACTCGGGAAAAAAATGTCTGTTATCCTAGACTCTCCTGATATGGTTTCTTCCTTTGAGTTTCAATCAGTGAGTCTCTCTTCAGTTAATTTATCTCAATTTGCTGCTAATGCAAAACAATTTAAGTATTTAGCAAAGCAATTTAAGTATCCCAGTAAAAGAACAATTTAGAATGATACATGAGGAAAATAATTCTTTTTTTTTTTCTTTCCTGTTCCAGCCTGTAACCTTCAGGAAGCTGATGTGATTTTCCTTTGTGATGGCTCTGACATGGTGTCTGATTCGGAGTTTGTTACCATGACAACTTTCTTGTCAGACTTAATTGACAATTTTGACATTCAGTCTCAAAGAATGAAAATCGGGATGGCTCAATATGGGAACCGGTATCAAGAAATCATTGAGTTGGAAAACTCTCTGAACAAGACCGAGTGGAAGTCTCAGGTCCAAACCGTGACCAGGAGCAAGGGGTTTCCACGAATTGACTTTGCTCTTAAGCATGTGAGGCACATGTTTCACCCCTCCGTTGGCGGGAGGAGAAACACCGGTGTTCCTCAAACTTTGGTTGTTATCACATCTGGCTACCCCCGCTACGACGTGACAGATGCTGTAAAAATCCTGAAAGATCTTGGCATCTGTGTCCTGGCTTTGGGCATAGGAGAGGTTTATAAGGAACAGCTTCTGCCCATCACAGGCAATTCAGAAAAAATAATTACCTTCCAAGACTTTACTAGATTGAATAGTATGGATGTGAAGAAAAGAATGGTCCGTGAAATCTGCCAGAGCTGTGGGAAAACCAGTGAGTGTCTTACTGTTGTTTGGTGTCATTTAGATGGTGGCTTCCTGTGTGCCTCCATTTCCTGAAGCTGTCTTATGGGATAGCCCCTGTGGAAACTGCTCAGAACAATGTATAGTGAGATGAGATGTCAAGATGGCTGCTTCTCCCTGGAAGCTTGTGATTGGTCAGCCATCCTCAGCAACAGGATTGGGTATAGAGCACAAGGGAGTGGAGTAGGCTGTGTCCTGTAGGCAGCCCTGTCCCCTTACTACCATCCAGAGTTTATATTCCTCTCAGTTCTGGAGCTCAGTCTCCTGTACTTCCAAGTCCTGTGGACAATGTCCTTCATACAGTAGGATGTAAGGAAAGTGAACATTCATTATTGAAATTGTGCTTCAACATTGTTAAACTAGTAAAGGATTGTGTATGTGGTGTGTATATGTATATATATATGTGTGTATACATTTATGTGTATGTATACAGTTAATGTTTTCTTTAAAATTTTTAATTTTATTTAAAAAATTTTGTGTATGGATGTTTTGCTTGCATGAATGTTTGTGGACATGCCTGCAGTGACTTTAGAGTCTAGAAAAGGACATCAGCTCCTCAGGAACTTGTCAGCATGTATGTGTGTGCACCATGTGGGTGCAGTGCCCACAGATGTCAGATGCCCTGAAATTAGAATTACAAATGGCTGTGAGCCAGTATGTGGGTACTAGAGACTGAACCTGGGTCCTCTGCAAGAGCAAGTGCTCTTAACCACTGAGTCATCTGTCCAGCCCTATTTTGTTTTGAAGAATAACATCTGCATGATTATAACATAGTAAAAATATCAGTTGTCTTTACAGATTATTCAGTCTGCAGATATAAATGCCTACAAAGGCTATTGTAGAGAAATCAGCTTGGCAGGAGGTGAGGTCAGCAAACTGGGAAACAGTGAACCATCTAACTGGGTTGCCACTAATCAGCTGCAGCTTGCAGTAGCCACAGGGGACTCAGGCTCTGTGCATTTGGGGCTGGGAGTTGGGGAAGCAACATGGCAGCAGGCATTTCTCACTGTGGAATTTGTGCATGGTGGTAACTCCCCGCTCCCACTGCCATCTTCAGAGCTAAGATGGGGAAGGTGATTTACAGTGTGTGTCAGTCTCTCCAAGGGCTCCAGATCTTTTATGTCCTGTATGGGTACTTATGTGGAGGCAAAAGAAAAAGGAAGAAAGACCAGACCTAGGAATTAGAAAGCCTGAGTTCTAACTCTGGAGTAGAGTTACAACATTCATGAATCACTGTCCCTTCATCTAAAAGGAACAACTGGGAAGGGTCAGAAAGGATCCTACATGCAACTTGCTCATTCTGTCTAGCCAGGTAGCTTCTTAAATTAGTTGATAGTACTTAGAAATTGGAGACTTTACATTAAACATATAGACTCTGGCTTCACTTAAAAAATAGATTTAACAACATGGGGCCTCATTTACCACTGGCCACTCTCAGCTGCTGCTCGCCATGAGAGGACGTGGGAGTCAGTCTGCTCTCCAGATAACTGTCTTCACTTCTTGACCATTTGACTTCTCTGCATTATCCACCTGGCCTTTGCAAAACTTTGTATTTATGACTGTTAATAGTGGAACAATCTCCAGGACAGTTCAAATATTTCATGTGTTATGGTCATATGAATCAGAATATGTCATCACTAAAAGCAAGAAAACGTATCCACACGTATCAAAACTGATAGCAATGAGCCCAAACCACAGTTTGAACATCAGATAAATATTTGCATATAAATATATGGAAGAGGACAGAGGAAGAACCTGTGTTCTATATTGGTAGAGTAGCCAGTGCCTTCAGTCTTGAGCATATTCTGGGTACTAGACTCCCCCGGACTCCAGCTCTGGAGCAGGTCAGAATCTATTCTCCAGTCCCCCTTCCATCCTTATTCCCGTTTGCTGATTAACATGCCCTTGTTCCTTTGGTCAACAGATTGCTTTGTGGATGTAGTGATTGGGTTCGACATTTCCACTCACCATCAGGGCCAAGATTTGTTCCAGGGCCATCCCCGCTTAGAATCATACCTCCCAAACATCTTAGAGGACATCACCTCCATCAGAGGGGTGAGCTGTGGAGCAGGCGCAGAGGCCCAGGTGAGCCTGGCCTTTAAGGTGAACAGTGACGGAGAGTTCCCAGCCAAGTTCCAAATATACCAGAAAGCAGTGTTTGACAACTTGCTGCAAGTCACAGTTCGTGGGCCAACTTATCTGAACGCCCAGTTCTTGCAGTCACTATGGGACACGTTTGAGGAGAAATCTGCATCCAGGGGCCAGGTATTCTCACTACAGTCTGCCTCCCATTCCCCATCCCATGTCTGTTCCTCCTTTCTATGTTACATCCCTGGTTTCCTATTTTCTTCTCTCTTTTTGTAGGTGATGCTTATCTTCTCAGATGGTCTTCAGGGTGAAAGCATCACCACACTGGAGCAACAGTCATACAGGCTCAGAGAAGCAGGTATTGAGTTTGAAACGTAAACAGTGGAAATGAAACACGTGAACAGGTTTCTGCCATTTGTGTTCTAGATATTGGGATCTGTGTAGCCATTTGTAGGTGACGTCATTGGTGACTTGTGTGAAGTCCTTTGCTTGACCCCATTTTTTCCCCGTAATGATGTGATACTATAGCTAATCACTCACACCCATGACTTTCTATAAACACACACCCTTGGCTAACTCCCGAGCAATGAAGTAGTTGTGTAAGGAGAATTTTATTTTGGCTCATGTTTGGTGCATTCTATGAGAAGATTCACTAGGAAAAGGCTTCTGAGGAGATTGCTTTGAAAATCTAGGACTGACTCCAAGTTTGGGCTATCCAGGGCCCACGTGATCCCCTGGAGATACTTAAAGGCCAAGGAACCACACCATCTCTACACACCATCTCTAGAAGCCCTCAGGACCTTCAAATAGTCAGAAAAGTCACTGAGCAGAGGATGATAAGCTAAATGCTCAGCATCTACAATGCTATTCTTTCATGGTGATGTCCATCATGGTGGCGAAGGCATGGTGGGTACAGCTTCATGGTGGCAGATGCTTGCTCATATCTCAACAAACTAGGAAGCAAAGAAAGTGTTCCAGAGATGAACTGGCTTTCTATTTTTCTCCAGGACTCCAGTCTATGGAGTAGAAGTTCCTGTATCCAAGGCAGGTCTTCTTCCCAACTAGACCAATTCTCATGGACATGCTGTTGTTTATTAATCCCATCAGGTTGACAATGAAGAGTAGGTATGGTTAGAACGTCCCAGTTAATGTGGCTTTCAATGATATAGACATGCAAAAATCCAGGCTCTGGCCTCTAGAGGATCAACTCTGGCATAATGAACACTTCAGAGTCTCTCATGACTCAGACTAGGCTGAGAGTCTTTGCTGAGATAAAACCCTGCACATAGCTTTCCTTTCTCTTAGCTGATTTTTTTCTCAGTAACATACACACACACACACACACACACACACACACACACACACACCCTCCCCACACATGCACACCTCCACACACATACACACACACATGCACGCACACACTCTACAATTCCTCTTTCTGATTCTGCTTCCAGGGTGTATCCCCTGTGGCATTACTCACTGTTTCTGGCTGTCCACGTGAAAGGTAGCAGTGTGGGCCAGCACAGACACTTTTCATCCTGCATCCGTATCTGCCAATTTTGCATTGAGCCTGAGATAAGATAGAGAAGCCAAGAGGTATCTTTAGGAAAAAAAATTATTAACTGTCAAATGGGCTTATCTTCTAAAACTTCCTTTAAGAGGAGCCTCAGACTGGCTTTTGAGATTCAATTTTCACAGACAACCTCCTTAGGGTCACAGTTTCCTGCTTTATTACTGGATGGTGCTATCTTCCCTGCTTAGAGCCTGTTGGCACCTTCTCGTGTGGTTCTTGGATTGTATATCAGCTTCCTTACTAGGGCACCCAAGACGGCAGAACCTGCCGCTGCTCCAGCCTGAGTGTGTTCCTCACACTAGGTATTCCAGCACACAGAACTTTTCTTCCTCAAGGTTTTAATATTCTCAGTTTTCCCAACCTTCATTAAACCTCTGCGTATCTCCCTCTGTCCCCAGTCATCTATTCTTCCATCTCTGGTTCTTTCTCATAACCAACTTCTATCCATCCTCAGAGTCAGCTTAGCCACCATTTTCTCCAAGAATCTTCCTATATCCTCCCAGACCGCCCCCCCAAGTCCCCCAAGACTGCCCCCCCAAGTCCCCCAAGACTGCCCCCCCCCACAGTCCCCTGAGACTGTCAGGAGTATCCCCTCAATCATGGCTTTTATTGCTTCCTGATGGTCTCACCCAGAGAACTCAGTGAATTTTCTGGTTCTGTCCATCTTATCCATTAGACCATGAACTCTGACACTGGAAGGGATGTGCCTGACCCCTCGTCTTGTCATCTGGTACAAAAATTGGTACACAACAAAGCTATTAAACAATGCTTGCTTAATGACAAGATTGATGAGTCAGCCAGCTACTGGATAAATTAATGACTCAGCAAACGAGTGAATGAAGTAATACATTCATTCATCTGAGATAGGAATCACCCAGAGTCTGGGTTCCTGGAGGATAACTGTTACTAATATGTATTCCAGAAAACTCGGAGCCCCACTCCAAAGATAAACAATGCATTGCTTAGAAATCACATTTGAATGCTCGAGTTGCATCAGAATGGGTGTTTGATATTGAGCACTGCTTTCTGTTGATGTTTTTCTATAGTTGAATTTTTTATTCTACATGGAGACTTATTCTTACTTATGAATGCCTGGCCCTAGCTTGGCTTGCTTCTAGCCAGCCTTTCTAACTTAAATTATCCTGTTTCCCTTTAACTACATTTTGCCTCTGGGAGTTTTACCTTTCTTTATTCTATATATGTTCTCTCCTTCTTACTCTAAGGCTGGTTGAACGACTGGCCCCTGTGTTCTCCTCTCCTCCTTTTCTTGCTTCTTTCTCTCACTCTAGAGTTCTCCACCTATTTATTCCCTGCCTACCAGCCCCACCTATTTCTCTTTGTGTATATCAATTGGATATTCAGATCTTTACTGGACCCATCAGATGTTTTAGGCAGGCAATGCAACACAGCTTCACAGATTTAAACAAATGCAACATGAAAGAATGTAACACCTTTGCATCGTCAAACAATGTTCCACAGCATAAATGAGCGTAACACATCTTAAACTAATATTCCACAACATTTTTTCGCTGATTTGTCAATAGTTTCTCTGGGATGTTTTTCCTTGGGGGACTTTCATGCTAAAGCCAGAAACCAGCATCTAATGTGTTTTCAGAAATGCGGGTGAATGTGCTTCTGGGTGTTTGCATGTTGAGAATCCTGCTTCCTCTGATGTTTGCCTTTTCTGCTTTCTGGCTCTTTGACTGACATTTGCCGAGTGGAATTTCTTTTGTTGGATGAACCCTTTGGTTTCACATGTGCTGTTTTTACTAAATAGGACTCGATGCTCTGTTGGTGGTGTCCCTTAACACATTTGCTCATGATGAGTTTTCAAGCTTTGAATTTGGAAAAGGATTTGACTACAGGACTCACCTGACCATTGGAATGATGGACCTTGGCAAGACACTTTCACAGTATCTGGTGAGTTGTCAGTTATCTATCTGGTTATCTCAAGTACCACAAGAACCAAGTTGGGGTGCTGGTGTTTTCAAAGACTGCCACTGTTAGTGTCATTAAGTTAAATGCATGGTATTTAGGATGATATTTTCCTAGTGCTCTCAAGCATTGTAACTGACATGTTTTGGTTATTAGTAAAACTAAGTTTTCTTTTTTTCTTTTTAAACTACACTTGGGTTTTGTCATCATGGCTAAAATGCATGTTCATCACCCCAACAATTTGAAGTATATAGTATATGGTTGTATTAGTTACTTGTCTGACATGAGCTGATTAAGGCTAGAAGGGTTTTCTTGGCCTTGCAGCTGGAAGATACAGCCCATTATGGTGGGGAAGTCAGGTAGCAGGAGCTTGAGGCAGCCTGGTCACAATTTATCTGCGGCCAGGAAGCAGAGGATGGATGCTGCTGTGACTCAATTCCTCCTTTTTAGCCAGCCTATGGAATGGTGCTGCAGTAACCTACATTTAGGGTGGGTCTTCCCATTGTAAGCACACTTTCTTTCCCACCCTCCAGTCTTCAGGTAGCCAACAGAGAGACTCAATATTATTTGCAAGTGCTCAGCTAATAGGAGAAAGTTGGTAATCAAGGTTGACCTCTACACTAGCTCATGTGCACACTTCTATCCAGTAGATCTAACCAGTTTTCATTTTCCAAGACTGAAACTCTGTAAACTTTTAGCTGGTAAGGTGTTCTCTTTATGCCCCTTCAGAGTTTGGTACCCCAGCTCAACTTCCTGTTCCTAAAAGTTTTTCCACTTAATATTCCTTATATTGGCACCATACAATGTTTGTCGGTTTGTGACTAGTGTAATGTCCCTAAGGCTCATGTACACTGTAGCATGTGACAGTATCCTCTTCTTTGCTATACTACCTTTACCCCTTTGTCTCTCTGCTGACACTATGGATCACTTCTGCCTCTTAGCTAACATGTGTAAACACAGATGAGCAAACATCTCTCCATGATCCCGTATCCAGTTCTTTTTGTTGTGTGTACCCACAAATGGGATTACTAAATGTGATACTTCTGCTTTTAGTTCTTTGAGGAATACATCTAATGTTTTCCATGGCATTCAAGTTCTATTTTCTTCTTGGACAATTGATATGTTTTGTTTTCTCTTATCTTAGTCAAGGTTTTTTTATCGATGTAAAGAGACACTGTGACCATGGCAACTCTTATAAGGAAAACATTTAATTGAGGGGGCTAACTTACCATTTCAGAGGTTCAGTCCATTATAATCTTGGAGGGGAGCATGGTGGCATGCAGGCTGACAAAGTCAGTACATCTTAATAGACAACAGGAAGCTGACTAATATACTGGGTGGTATCTTGAGCATAAGAAACCTCAAAGCCCACCTCCACAGTGATGCATTCCTCTAACAATGCCATACTCACTCCAACAAAGCCACATCTCCTAATAGTGTCGCTCCCTATGAGATTATGGGGGCCAAATACACTAAAACCTCCACACCTCTTTTCTTTCTGTTCCCTTACCCCACACTCTCATTTCTTCCTTGTATAGTAGCCATCCTACCAAATATGAGATTAAAGACATCTATCTATCTATCTATCTATCTATCTATCTATCTATCTATCTATCTATCTATCTATCTATCTATCTATCTCTGTCTATATCTGTCTCTCTATATCTATCAACCATCTATCTGTCTATTATCCATCTATCTATCTGAGACAGAATCTCACTGTGTATCCCTTACTGGTCTGGAATACTCTGTGTAGATCAGGCTGGCCTCAAATCAGAGTGATCTTGCCTGCCTTTGACACCTAAACATCCTGTAGCATTAAGGTTTGATTTGCATTCAAAACATTTTTTTTCTGACCCTCTACTCATTGTCATATTGCTGAATGAACGTATAGGGAACCAAAAGATCAACCATCCCCTAATGTTATTTAAAAAGCTCCCAGTAGTTTTTATACAATAGAAATTGCAGGAGATTGTCAACAAGGAATCAATGTTTCAAGTCAACTTGGCCTGTGGCCATCTATGTGCTGGATGCCCTTTCTATTAATTGAGGGTTGTTTCCTTTCGAGAGGGGACACTGCCCACACAGTTTGTTGGCCTGGAGCACGCTCTACAGTTTAAATCATAAAGCTCTCTTGTTGCTCACTGCCCACCAAAGACAGAGCCTGGGCTTGTAGGTGGTTGACGATGTGTCTGAATAGGGTTCTCTGATAATTGCTGTTTACCTCTCTTTGCTGTTCCCCAACCTCACAGGGAAACATCGCAGAAAGGGCTTGTTGCTGTACATTTTGTAAATGTCCAGGGATTCCAGGACTTCATGGAACCCGGGGACTCCAAGGCTCAAAGGTACCATTTGATTGTTATCCTTTTTTTCTCTAACATGTCATGAGAGAGGCTGAAATTTAACAGCTGAGCTTGCAACCTTTTCTCCATAAAATGTAATTGCCTTGGGTATCTTGTGTGACTTCCACAGCATAGGAGCAGGTTCAGAGGGCTGACTTCTGACACTGTCACCAAGGACAGCTCCTCTCTCTCTTCTGTATCCCTAGGGAAGTTGCTTTTCGGGTTTGCAATTTACACTTTCTGAATACACTTTAGGTGGGTCTGAGAGGTGTTAGAATAATGGAGACAGTTGTTTCTCAATAAATGAGATAGAGCTTAAAATTAAAAGGGCAGATTATAGAGCAGCAGAGTGGAAAATGCACCATGGCATTTTCAATGAAAGACTGTGTCTGTGCAAACAAATAAAATACATTCATTAAAAATCATGAGTGAATTTTTACCCACATAGTAATGACCAGAGAAAGTAGACCAGACAAAGCAGGGGAATATAAAAGTAGGATTTTATTTCTTAGAATGAAGCTGTACTGTTAGGAATGGAGGCAGTAAGATACCTTTAAAGTCCAGTAAGTGTTATCAGTTCATTCCTGAGTTAGGCTGGGGTAGTGAGTTCTGGATACATGTAATGGGGTGGCCCCGTGTCAAGGACTGGCGATGTTCCATTTCTTGGCTCTAGGTGATAATTGCACAGTTATCACATATAATTATTGTACAAAGCTCACTTTGTAACAATTAAACTGCGCATTCATATTGTATTCATTTTATATGCATTTTCAGACGGATTTTAGGTATCGTGGTAAAAGGAGTTCGTGATAAATGTATTTATTTTTATCGTAAGAATTTTATTTAGTCTGTATTTTATCCCGGAATATTTCAAAAGGACCTGGGTTAATTTTTGTGTGTGTGGGTGGGGGGCATGACTGCCATGGTGTGCCTGTCCAGCTCAGAGGACAACTGGCCAGGAGTCAGCTTTCTCCTACTTTGTGAGTTCTGAGGACCAAACACAGGTCACCAGACTTGGCAACAAATGTGTCTACCCACTGAGTCTTCTCCTTCCGTCCCAAACAGATTGATTAGAAAACTTGCTAGTGATTTCTGCTTTGTCTACCACTGTCGAAGGATCGATAATACAGAATGTTTTCCTGAGTTGTGATATTCCATTTGTAGACTTCGCCTTGCATGTCAAAAGATTTGTGATCCAGGGAAACAGCAAGGGTCTGTGTTAGAGGGCGGGTAGAACAAGCCTCAGTGAGGTCCTTGTTACAAGTGAAGTCACAGAGCAGGAGCAGCGGCTAAAACTTAAAGCAGAAGAAAGTCAAAGAGGCCCTTTGTGTTCTTGACTTGTCAATGATGGAGCTGGAGAGATGGCCCAGGGCTTGCCAGAGTATCTGAATTCAGTTCCCAGCACCCATGTCATGATAAGATGCTAATAACTCCAGCTCCAAGGGATCGCGAGCTACCCCTCTGGACTTCACATGCACCTGCACTCATGTACACATACACACACACACCACACACATATACACACACACACCCATACACACACACATTCACACACACACATCACATATACACACACACACCCATACACACACACATTCACACACACACATCACACATACACACATACACCACATACACACACGCATGCACACACACACACACACACACACACACACACACACCACATACACACACGCACACACGGTTTTATGGTCACTATCACAGTGATGGAACACCATGATAAAAAGCAAGTTGGGGAGGAAAGGAAAGGGTTTATTTGGCTTTTGTTTCCAAATCACTGTCCATCACTGAAGGAAGTCAGAACAAGAACTCAAACAGGGCAGGAGCTGATTCAGAAGCCACGGAGGGCACTGCTTACTGGCTTGCTTCCCATGGCTTGCTCAGCCTGCTTTCTTATAAAACCCAGGACCATCAGGCCAGGGTGGCACCACTCACAATGGGTTATCAGCTCCGTTCCTTCTCACTCATTAATTAAGAAAATGCCCTCTAGGCTTGCCTACAACCCAATCTTATGGAAGCATTTTCTCAACTGAGACTCTCTCCTCTCCAATGAGTCTAGCTTTGTCAAGTTGACACACATATCCATAGTTAAAATAATAAAAATACGTATTAAAAATGATGGTCATAGATTCCCATAAATTCCTCAGATGTGAGTGTGGCCCCTCATGCATGAGAGGATTCTCAGGATCAGTTTCCTGTGTCACTACGAGGGTGTCCTTCTGCAGAGGAGCCTCAGAGATGAGCCCAAGGAAAAGGCCAGCCACTGGTGTTGGATTCTCCCCAGCTCATGGCTTTATTGGCCCAAAGTTCACCCAACAGTAAGGGAAGGCCTAGGTTGGAAATGCCTAGTGACTCCATTAGTTGAACTGATGGAGGGTGGTTGAATGTGCCTCTCTCTTTGCCTCCTAGGGTTCCTCAGGCCTGAAGGGCAGCAGAGGACACAGAGGAGAAGATGGAGACCCCGTAAGTTAGGACTTCCTTGTCCATACATCTGCTTGCTGATTTTCTTGGTCATAAAAAGCTTTATGGGGTAGAGGATGCTGAGTGGGTTATTTTCTTTTAAAAATAGCGCTGTGGAGTAAAGGGCTGCTTTGTTTTTCCTTCACCAACTCCAAGATGTGGACCTCAGTGGCTCCCTTGTTGTTTTGTTTTTGATGTTGGGGGGGTCTGGAATTCTTCCGTGTCTCTAAGCAGGTTGTAGCAGCTTGTCTGTGAGGGTCTCATTTGAAGCCCAATGCTCTGTACGTGGTTCTAAACCAGAGCTGGAGCAAATGTCCTGTATAGAGGAAGTGGGCAGGACCTACCCCCAGGGCATGACTTTATGATTAAATGCTGTCCAGGGGCTTAGAAGCCTCAATATTTGACTCTGAAACCATCACCTTCACTTGGTCCATCACCCTTATAAGTAGAACTTGGAGAAATTGAAGCCTCTTGGGTGCCTTCTCTAGGCATGGGGAGTATTCAGTTCATAATGTTTATAATGTGTAAAGGTTCAGACTCTAGAATGAGACTTCTAAGGACTGACCTGTGAGAGAGGCCTTGACCAGGATATATAACTTCTTGATAATCCTTCTAGGACTTAAGGCTGACTTAGCTTAGTTTAGAAGGATCGCCAAAGGAGTATACTGAGTGCCCCAGTTTGTACCCTCAGTGGGGTCTCAAACACTACCAAGCAAGTGTAAGCATACTCTTGCCTGTGGTGAGTCACCCGCCCCTGCCTTGCTGAGGGCCTGTAACTGGCTGAAAGTTAAGGCCATGAGAAATGGTGAAGTTGAAGGTGAAAGGATTCCTGGCACATAGCAGCCACGTGGTAGACCCAACATGGCGCCAGCAGAACATGCTGTGTACAGAGGGCGCGCCCCTAGGTGAGGCTATGTAAATCTGTGCTCGCTGGTTCTTTTATAAAGAGACCCCACATGATAGCTGGCCTCTTTTCTCTTTTGCTTCTCTGTCTGGCAACTTAACTGAATAAACTCTAGTGTGGCACTGGTAGTGTGTGTCTGTTCTCATATGTGAAACCAACAGAAGGTCCCCTCAGCCCTGTAGGGCCCAGGGCCAGATCTTCAGTGTAAAGGAAGTGAGACGGGAAAAGGAGGCTTGCGTGTCCCTTTCCTCATGGGGAAGCTGTGTTAGAAGTTTTCTTCTTCTGAAAAGATGCCGGACAAAAGCATTTAAGAAGGGAAGGGTTTGTGTTGACTTCTGATGTGAGGGAGTGGGTCATCACAGTGGGGAAGCCCCAGGGCAGGAGCCAAAGGCATCTGGTTACATCATACATCTATCCATCAACACCAGAGAGAGATTAGGCCTCTTCTCCAGATAGCCTCCCTCTCCAGATTACTTTATCTTTTTCAGGTGATGGTTTCTCTCTCTCTCTCTCTCTCTCTCTCTCTCTCTCTCTCTCTCTCTCTCTCTCTCTCTCTCTCTCTCTCTCTCTCTCTCTCTCTCTCTCTGCCAAGCCCATGAAATGGTCAATGGTAAGCCTACTTAGTTTAGTAGGTTTTTTCCTTCAATTACCCTAACCAAGACTATCCCTCACAGTCATACCTAGCAGATAACTTTATCTACATTCATTTCTCACATGATGGCCCCAGAGACAGTAGATTCCCCACCCTTAAGAATCGAATAATTGTTTTTTCCAGATACATTTAACTCTGACTGTTTCTAAATATTTCTTGGGAGAGTCAGGGTTGATGAAAAATATTGACCTTGAGTGCTCTACCTGTGTGGATGGTCTGACTTTGGACAGACCCTTACTGTGAGAAACAGCTGTGTGTGTGTGTGTGTGTGTGTGTGTGTGTGTGTGTGTGTGTGTGTATGTGTGTGTGTGTATGTGTGTGTGTATGTATGTATGTATGTATGTATGTATGTATGTATGTATGTATGTATGAGAGAGAGAGAATTAAACTCATACCACCATTCTTGAATATTTTTTAATTAAAATTTTTTTCCATGTATTCCCCTGCTCGTCCTCCCTTCCCTCCTCCCAATCCCTCTCAGTTCCCCCTCAGCCTGCCCCTACCCCTACTCCTATCACCCCATTCTTTCCCCAAGGAGGGCAAGAAGTTTGAGATAGGTCGGATTCCCTCATCCAATATTAGGACTGGGTTAGGTGTTCCTCTGTAGGGAATGAACGCCACAGTGCCAGTTCATGCACAGGAACATAGTCTGATCCTATTCCACACGGGTTCCACATACTGCCCGTGCCATCGACAGTCATCTATTTGGAGGGTTTAGTTCCTTTTCCTGATTGTCCCCAGTGGCTGTTTTTGATTCAGTGAGCTCCCCAAAGCTCCAACCAGCCATCTCTGAGGGACTCCTCCTCATAATCCCTATCCCTTTGCTCATATAGACCCATCCCTCTCTTTAACTGGAGAAGGAGCTTTACCTGGTACTTAGCTACGGATCTCTGCTTCTGCCTCTATTTATTGCTAGATGTAGGTTCTATGGTGACACTTAGGGTGGTCACTCATTTGATTATAGGGAAGTCCTGGTTAGGCACCCACGCCACCATTGGTTGGAGTCCTAGCCAGGGACATCCTGTGAGTTCTTGGAGGTTTCCCTAGCATCCAGTCTCTTTCCAATCCCACATGGGCTTTTTCTATCAAGGTATCCATCTCCTTTTTTCTGGCTCTTTGTTGCTCCTCTCACTCAACCATCTCCTCTCATGATTTGTTCCCACCTCTCCTTGGTTGCAACCTGATATGACCCCAATTTACTCAGGAGATCTTATCTATTTTCTCTTCCTAGGGAGATCCCTACACATCTCTCTTAAGTTTCTTCTGATCACAAGATGTTCAGGGATTGTGGTTTGCAGCTTGGGTATTCTTTGCTTTTTTGTCTAAAATCCACTTATGAGTTAGTACATCCCATGCCAATCATTCTGGGCTTATGATAACTCACTCAGGATATTCTCCAATCCATCCATTTGCCTGCAAATTTTAGGATGTCATTTTTTCTTTTTTTACTGCTGAGTAGTACTCCATTGTGTAGATGTACCACAGTTTGTTAATCCATTCTTCAGTTGAGGGGCATCTAGGTTGTTTCCAGATTCTTGTTATTACGAATAATAGTGCTATGAACATAGTTGAGCTAATGCCTTTGGGATACGAATGTGAATTCTTTGAACATATGCCCAATAGTGAGTGGTATTGCTGTATGCTTGGGGATATTGATTTCCAGTTTTCTGAGGAACTGCCATACTGCTTTCCAAAGTGGCTGTACAAGTTTACAGTTCCACCAACAATGAAGGAGTGTTCCCCTTGCTCCGCATTCTCTCCAGCATAGGCTGTCATGTGTGTTTTTGATCTTAGCCATTCTGACATATAGAAGGTGGTATCTCAAAGTTGTTTTGATCTGTGTTTCTCTGATGGCTAAAGATGAGTAATTTTTAAGTGCCTATCAGCTATTTGTAACTCTCCTGTTAGGAATTGCCGTTTTAGCTCTGAACCCCATTTTTAAATTGGGCTTTTAGGTTTTGGGGCTCTAGTTTCTTGGGTTCTCTATATATTTTAGAGATCTGTCAGATGTAGGGCTCGTGAAGATCTTTTCCCATTCTGTAAGCTGTTGTTTCACCTTATTGACAGTGTCCTTTGCCTTACAGAAGCTTCTCAGTTCAGGAGGTCCCACGTATTGATTGTTGTTCTTAGTGTCTGTGCTACTGGTGTTATATTTAGGAAGTGGTCTCCTGTGCTAAAGTGTTGGAAGGTATTTCCCACTTTCTTTTCTATCAAGTTCAGTGTAGCTGGGCTTATGTTGAGGTCTTTGATCCACTTGGACTTGAGTTTTGTGCAGGGTGGTAGATATGAATCTATCTGCATTCTTCTACATACTACCGTCCAGTCATGCCAACACCATTTGTTGAAGATACTATTGTTTTCCATTAAATATTTTTGGCCTCTTTGTCAAAAATCTGTTGTTCACAGGTGTGTGTATTAATGTCTAGGTCTTCAATTCAATTCCATTGATCCACACGTCTGTTTTTATACCAGTACCAGGCTGTTTTTATTACTGTAGCTCTATAGTATATCTTGAAGTCAGGGATGGTGATGCCTCCTGAAGTTCTTTTATTGAGCAGGGTTGTTTTGGCAATCCTGGGTTTCCTGTTATTCCATATGAAGTTGAGTATTGCTCTTTCAAGGTCTGTAAAACATTGTGTTGGGATTTTGATGGGGATTGCATTGGATCTGTAGATTGCTTTTGGTAAGATTGTCATTTTTACTATGTTAATCCTACCTATCCAAGAGCAAGGGAGATCTTTCCATTTTATGATATCCTCTTCAATTTCTTTCTTCAGTGACTTAAAGTTTTCATCAAACAGGTCTGATACTTTTTTGGTTAGAGTTATGCCAAGTTATTTAATGCTATTTGCAGCTATTATAAAGGGTGATGTTTCCCTTATTTCTTTTTCAGCTGTTGATATTTTTGAGTTAATCTTGTACCCTGCTACATTGTTGATGGTGTTTATCAGCTGTAGGAGTTCCCTGGTAGAATTTTAGGGGTCACTTATGTAAACTATCAAATCATCTGCAAATAGAAATAGTTTGACCTTTACAATTTGTATTCCCTTGATCTCCTTTGAGAACTATATTGAATAGATGAGGAGAGAGAAGACAGCCTTGTCTTGTTCCTGATTTTAGTGGGATTGCTTTGAGTGTTTCTCCATTTGGTTTGATGTTGGCTGTTGGCTTGCTGTATATTGCCTTTATTTTTTAGGTATTTTCCCTGTAACCATGATCTCTCCAGGACTTTTATCATGAAGGAGTGTTGGATTTTGTCAAAGAAAATCAGCATCTAAAGAGATGATTATGTGGGTTTTTTCCCCTTTCAGTTTGTTTATATGGTGGGTGACATTCACAGTTTTTCCATATGTTGAACCAGCCCTACATCTCTGGGATGAAGCCTACTTGATTGTGGTGAATGATTTTTTTTTTTTTTGATATGTTGTTGAATTCGGTTCGCCAGAATTTTATTGAGTATTTTTTAATCAATTGTCACGAGGGAGATTGGTCTGTAATTATCTTTCTTTGTTGCATCTTTGAGTGGCTTGGGTATCAGGATGATTGTGGCCTCATAAAGAGTTCAGCAATGTTCCTTCAGTTTCTATTGTATGGAACAGTTTGAGGAGTATTGGTATTAGTTCTTCGTTGACTGTCTGGTAGAATTCTGCACTGAAACTATCTGGCCCTGGGCTTATTTTTTTTTTTAACTTGGGAGACTTTTAATAACAGCTTCAATTTTATTGGGAGTTATAGGTCTTCTTAGGTCATTTGTCTGGTCTTGAGTTAATTTTGGTAGGTGGTACCTGTCCCGAAAGCTATCCATTTCTTTTAGGCTTTCTATTTTAGTGGAGTATAGATTTTCAAAGTATTACTTGGTAATTCTCTGTATTTTATGGGTGTCTGTTGTTATGTCCCCCTTTTCATTTCTGATTCTGTTAATTTGGATATTCTCTCTCTGCTTTTTGGTTAGTTTGAATATGGGTTTATCTATCTTGTTGACTTTCCAAAAATCAATTCTTTGATTCATTGATTTTTTTTATTGTTCTCTTTGTTTCAATTTTATTAATTTCAGTCCTAAGTTTGATTATTTCCTGCCGTCTACTCCTTCTAGGTGAATTTGCTTCTAATTGTTCTAAAGCCACAGCTATGCTGTTAGGTTTCTCATGTAAGATTTCTCTAGGTTTTTCATATAAGCATCTAGTGCTAAGAGTTTTCCTCTTAACACTGCTTTCATTGTGTCCCATAAGTTTGGGTGTGTTGTGGATTCATTTTCATTAAATTGTAGGAAGCCCTTGATTTCTTTCTTAACTTCTTCCTTGACCCAGAAGTGGTTCAATTGAGAGATGTTCATTTTTCATGAATTTGTAGGCTTTCTGTGATTTTTGTTGTTGTTAAACTCTAACTTTAGGTCTGATATGATACATGGAGTTATTCCCATTTTTTGTTTCTATTGACAGTTACTTTATGACTGAGTATGTGGTCAGTTTTAGAGAAAGTTCCATGGGGTGCTGAGAAATATGTATATTCCTTTGTGTTTGGGTGAAAGGTTCTGTATATATCTGTTAAGTCCATTTGAGTTATAACATCTGTTATATCCCTTATTTCTCTGTTGAGATTCTGTCTAATTGACCTATCCAAAGGTGAAAGTGGGGTATTGAAGTCTCCACTATTAGTGTGTGGGGTTTGATGTGAGGTTTAAGATTTGGTAATGTTTCTTTTACATATGTAGGTATCCTTGTGTTTGCATAAATATTCAGGATTGAGACTTCATCTTGATGGATTTTTCCTGAGAGGAATAGGTAATGTCTGTCCTGGTCTCTTGTAATTGATTTTAGTTTGAAGTCTATTTTGTTAGATATTAGGATGGCTACACCAGCCTATGTCTTAGGACCATTTAACTATAAAGTCTTTTCCCAATCCTTTATTTCTGGCTCATGTCTGTCCTTGAGGTTGAGGTGTGTCTCTTGTAGCAAAAGGATGGATTCTGTTTTTGTGTCCATCGTGTTAGCCTGTGTCTTTTTATAGGTGAATCAAGTGCATTGATATTAAGGGATATTAATGACAAATGATTGTTATTTTTCTGTTATTTTTGGCAGTAGTGTGTTTGTGTTTCCCTTCTTTGGGGTTTTTTTTTTCCTGTGGCATTATTGATTGATTGTGATTTCATGGGTGTATCTAGTTTCCTTAGGTTGGAGTTTTCCCTCTAGTGCTTTCTGTAGGGCCAAATTTGTGGATAGGTGTTGTTTAAATCTGGTTTTGTCATAAAATATCTTGCTTACTCCATCTATAGTGATTGATAGTTTTGCTGGGTATACTAGTCTGGGTTGGCAGCCATGCTCTTTTAGTGTCTGTATAACATCTGACCAGGACTTTCTTGTGTTCATTGTTTCTATTGAATAGTTGGGTTTTATTCTGATGGCTCTGCCTTTATAGGTAACTTGACCTTTTTCCTTTACAGCTCTTAGTATTTTTATTTTGTTCTGTAAGTTTAGTGGCTTGATTATTACATGGCTGGCAGACTTTTTTATTTGGTGGGGGGGTCTAGTCTATTTGGTGTTCTGTAAGCTTTTCTTTTTTTAGGTTGGAAAGTTTTCTTCTATGATTTTGTTGAATATATTTTCAATATATTATATGAATATGTCTTTGAGCTGGTATTCTCCTTCTATTCTGATTATTCTCAGGTTTGATCTTTTCATGATCCCAAATTTTCTGGCTGCTTTGTCTTATGACTTTTTTGGATTTTGTTTTCTTTAACTAATGTATCTCTTTCCACTATTGAATCTTCCACTCCAGAGATTCTCTGTTGGTTATGCTTGCATCTGTGGTTCTGATTCATTTCTTCAGGTTTTCTATTCCCAGCTTTGCCTCAGTCTGTGCCTTCTTTATTGCTTCTGTTTCAAATTTTAATATCTGGAATGTTTCTTTCACCTGTTTGTTTCTTTTTCTTGGTTTTCTTTATTTTCTTTCAGGGATTTGTTCAACTCTTCCAACTTATTGCTTGTGTTTTCTTCAATTTCTTTAAGGGAGTTTTTAAATATCCTCTTTTAAAATCTTCATAATGTTGTTTTTAAGGTTGTTTCTTCTGTTTCCTCTTCATTGTCGTGCTCAGGTCTTGATGTTGTGGAACAACCAGCTTCTTCTGGTGGTGTCTTGTTCTTTACATTGTTATTTGTATTTGTATTCTGGAGTTTGCCCATTGCTTCCTCGGTTCATGCTTAGTCAGCTCATAGTCAGTTGTGGGCCAGGGGGCTGTGAGTGTCCAGTTGTCTTGGAGGTGACTCAGATTGCTGTGTGATGATGCTGTTTGGGGTTGGGGCTGGGTTTAGCTGTGGGTTGTCCCTCTGGCTAGGTTTTGCTGGGGTTTGGGCTTACAAGGTCTCTCCCAGTTGGCTTTGGTTTAAGATGTTTGTGGGGCTCCAAGGGCTGTGTCCCTAGGCTGGGCTTTAAAGACTAATGACCTCTGCTTGGCCTGGGAGTCGGGGGTGGTACTCACCTTTAGTCACCTGTGAGCCAACGGCCTGCGGGTCTCCAGTTGCTGCAGGGGTCCCATGCTTTGATTTTTAAAATGTGAACTCTGGGATCAATCTCAGATCCTCACTCTCACACAGAAAGCACATTCCCAACTGATCTCTCCCCACCCCAAGGACAAGCTCTCCGGCTTTGAGCTTCTTTATTACAGTAATGTGTCATCATCCCATCTGTTTGTGCTCAGCTCTAGCCCTGGGCACTGGCTGAATGGATTTTCTGTGTCAGCAGCACTGACTTCCCCAGGATGGCATCAGGGCCCTGGGCATGATATCGTGGGATCACTGAGCAATTAAGACTGTGCCTAGGAGGCAAAGTAGCCTCACTCTCTGATGGGGGGCGGGGGAGGTAAAGCGGCTGAGCGCACTTTCAACCCATTTGTGACTGTGAGTGA
Source organism: Phyllotis vaccarum (assembly GCA_033318265.1). NCBI lineage: Eukaryota > Metazoa > Chordata > Mammalia > Rodentia > Cricetidae > Phyllotis > Phyllotis vaccarum. The sequence goes on from JARWLC010000004.1 coordinate 104,075,617, forward strand.
ACCCTGAAGGCTGACAGGGACAATGCGTGAACACAGGGTTGGGGAGGTAGATGTGGGGATGGATGGAAAAGAGTCTGGAACCACAAAGGATGAACTGCTTTGCCTAAAGTCGGGATACCACAAGCTGTAGTTCAGAGCTCCAAAAAGAAACTGCTGATGCTTCCGGTAAAAGTGTCACTCTGTATACATGTTTGGATTCATTTTAGGGAAGACGAGGAGAGATTGGACCTCAAGGAGATAGAGGGATCATAGGATGTCCAGGAACTCGAGGCCAGAAGGTATGCTTCTTCTAGTTCATTTTGCTCACTCCTCTGTGACACCCCATGTCCCCTGTGACCCTCCCCTGTGACACCTCCCTATCCCCTGTGACACCCTTGTCTCCTCTGACACATCCCCCATCCCCTGTGACAACTCCCTGTCCCCTGAGACCCCAATGTCCCGTGTGACACCCTCTATCGTCTGTGACACTCCCCTGTCCCCTGTGACACCCCATGTCCCCTGTGACACCTTCTGTCCTCTGTGACACCTCTCTGTTCCCTGTGACATTCCATGTCTCCTGTGACACCTCCTTGTCCCCTGTGATACCTCATGTCCCCTGTGACACCCCCTGTCCCCATGATACCCCATGTCCCCTGTGACACCTCCCTGTTCCCTGTGACACTCCCCTGTGACACCTCCCTGTCCCCTGTGACACCTCCCTGTTCCCTGTGGTACTCCCCTGTCCTCTGTGACACTCCCTGTCCCCGTGACACACCCCTGTCCTCATGACACCCTCCTGCCCCCTGTGACACCCCCATCCCCTGTGACACCCCCTGTCCCCTGTGACGCCTTCTGGTATCCTCTATCCCTTCACCTCTTCCTCTTTCCTGTTATACACACTAGTTTTCCATCTTCAGATGAGCTTTGGACTCATCCACTTAGTTCCATCTGTAGCTTTCACATGTGTGTGGAGCCAGAAGCAATTCAAGGGGTAAAGTGAGGCAGCGCTCTCAAGGCGGGCATCCCCATTCTGCTCTGCCCTGCACTGACGGCTGCTTCATCTTTTGCAGGGAGTCAAAGGATTTTCTGGAGCTCAGGTACTGTATTTACTTCTCGATCGATCGAGTTTGATCTCCCAGCCGGGACATGTCAGAGACTCTGTGTCACTTCGGTCTCGGCACCATCCGTACCTGACTGCTGTCTGTTGTCCCCCAGGGAGAGCACGGAGAACATGGGCTTGATGGACTGGATGGAGAAGACGTAAGCCATCTGCCTCCTCCTTTTGAGTTGTCATGAAGCCATTATGAGGTTGATTTTTTTCTAAATGAGATTTCATTTTGTGTTTGTGTAGGGATTTTATGGATTTCGTGGGGAAAAGGGAGAAAAAGGTGACCCTGGCTCTCAGGTAACTCTTTTCAGTAATCAAGTAGTCCCTGGTAATCACCCAGGTGCCTGCAGCTGGGGATAAAATTGACACACCACCTTAGTTACCATCCTTCCGGCTGTTGTTAAATGCCTGACCTTCCCGGACACCCCCAGAAAGCATGGGAGAGAGTGTTTATCTTAACTTACAGTTCAGAGGAATGCAGTCATTTTTGGTGGGAAAGCATAGTAGTTGGAGGGTCTTGGTGCATGGCTCTGGCCAGTGCTCAGCCTTCTCTTCTATTTCCTTTTTATTCAGTTAAGGACCTTAGCCCAAGGGATGGTGCCACCCACAGCCCTCCTCAGCATAAACCTTTTGGGATTGGGGCCCAAAGGTGTGCCTCATTAGTGTCCTGAATGTTTCTTAACTGACCCAATCATACAGTGAAAGCCTATGGCCAACAGACACCGCTCTAGTTTGGGAAACATGGACTGCTTTACTGTATTAGTTCCTTTTCTGTTTCTGCAACAAAATTCCTTGACCAAGTTAAGTTAATAGCAACTTGAAGAAAGGTTTTGTTTTAGCTTAGGGTTCCAAAGGGATAGAGTCCTCATGATGGGGAAGAGGTGGCATGGTGGCCAGAACAGGAAGCTGGCTGATCAAACTTTATCCACATATAGGAAGGAGAGAGTAAGTAGAAAACAGGATGAGAGTATGAACTGTCAAGCTGGACTCCAGCGGTGTGCCTCCTCCAGCAAGGCTCCGCCTCCTATAGGTCGTATAACCTCCCCAAAGAGCCCGCCAATGGGGCAGCGGCAAGAGTTCAAATATATGAGCTGCTGGAGCTCCAAGTCTCTCATTCAAACCACCCTCATACTATGTAACTTCCAAGAGTTTCTAGCTAGAAAAATTCACTGTGTGAGGTCCTTCTGTGGTTATGTTTTCAGAAGATTGTAAATGAACATGCTTGGCCATTATTAGCTTTTGTTTTCTTTCCTGACATCCAAACCAAAAAGGCTGAAAAAGCTGATTTGGGGCCCTTGGTTATAAATCACAGTGAACTATTTTGCTTATTGTGAATCCATCCCAACAGATTTATTTATTTATCATATGTTTTTGAACATCTGTAACACACCAGACATTGAATTATCTGTCAAGGAGTCAGAGATTGCGTGGACCACTGTAATCCTCACCCTCAAGGATTCCATGGTACACAGAAAGTTCTGACCTCAGTCAGCTTGGAGGTGGGGTGTCCAGGGAGTCTTGTTTAAACCAGAAATGAACTGCAGTTATCAGGGTGCAGATTTGAAAGAAGAACATTCTGGACAGGGGGTAAGCAAGCACATGAAGCAGGGGTCTGTGGGCAGTTGCTCTGCCTGGAAGGAACAGAGTTCAGGTGGAGGAAGACAGGTTTTTGTTGTTGCTGTTGGTGGTGGTGGTGGTGGTGGTGGTGTGTGTGTGTGTGTGTGTGTGTGTGTGTGTGTGTGTGTGTGTGTGTGCGCATGTGGCTTGGGAAGGGTTTAAGTAGAAGGCAATCAAATCTGTGTTTTAGAAATATTATTTAGAAGTAGTACAGGGACTGATGGGTTGATATGGATATAAGGAAGAATGAGGGATGGTCCATATTGATGGAGGTGAGCAGGAAAAAGCCTTCAAGTAAAGCAGTCACAAAGAGAACAGACACGTGACATATTAAGGGTCTGCCAGGATCATCCTGGGGATGGGAAAGTGGCAAGTGGTACAAGAAGTCACCCTCAGGTTATGCAGAGTGAGGTCCTTCTTAGTGTTCCCTCGTTTGTCGCTTAGTAAGCTTGGTGTAGGGACTATGCTCTTCCAATGCAGGAAAACAAAAAATGGAATCAGTCAAAATGCCTCCAGGGACTGCAGCCTGGGGAAATTTTACTGGAAAGTTATTTGAGGTGACAGTAGAAAACCCCTGGGGAGTTTCTGATGGACATCAGAAGTGTTAAACTGTCTAGAACATTCACTTAGCACAGCCAATGTCCATGTACGATTGCTTAAATTTAAATTCACTGAAGTAAAAAATTCTACCCTTCCATTTCACTAAACACATTCCAAGTGTTGCATAGCCAAAGATGGTTAGTGGCTACCATGGAACTGTCCCCATTGCCAAGGCTGAAAGTCCCATTGGATAACCCTATGGGAAAGTTTCCTGTTTCTTAGCCTGACCACGACATAAACTTGAACTTGGGAAATCTGAGGGCACCAGAGAGAGGTAGGAAAACATGAATTGTTTTATTTGATTGCTTGGCATTTAACATCACTATAAAAGTCACCTACAGGATACCAAGGAGGCTCATTTTATTTATTTGTTTGTTTGTCTGTCTGTCTGTCTTTCTGTCTATTTTCAGGGTAGACCAGGTTCCAGAGGTGCACCTGGGGAAGATGGGGAGAAAGGCTTCTCAGGGGATCCTGTAAGTTATTAGATCCTAATTAATTCTGAATTTTATCTTAGCACAATTCTGCTCTCACCCCCCACCCCTTAGTGATTCCCATTAAAGTACAGGCAAGTGTTGGCCTAGGGAGCTGGAGTAGTAGGTGTTAGTTACTCAGGGATTTTTTACTTGGGGAAAATCTGTTCAAATCTGATATGGACTGAATGTTTTAAAGTTCTTACAGTGTGTTGAGACTTCCAACTTTCTATGCCAAAATTTCCTTCATTTTAGTTATCAGATTTCTAATGTTGCAGCCCAGAGCTAGATTGATTTTTCTTGTTTGTTGGTGTAACAGCCTTGGGACCCAAACCCAAGTCCCTGTGCCTGCTAGGCAAAGCACTCTACCACTGAGCTGCATCCCTCGTGAGATGCTCTTTCTCAGATTCAATTACAGGAGGCTTTCATTCCATGTCTGAGGGAATGGCCAGCACCTCAGCCTCACTGCAGGAAGCTATGGCATAGTTGGTATTCTTAGAACACTGCTTTAGCCATCAAATTGCCTTCAAACTGGGGTAAATGTTGGTTCAAGTTTGAGATTTTTCTTACACTTCATCTCTTAATTTGAAACCCACTGGTTCTCAACCTACCAAATGCTGTGACCTTTTAATACAGTTTCTCATGTTGTTTCATCAAATTGTTTTCATTCTACTTCATAACTGTAATTTTGCTACTGTTATGAATTGTAATATAAATACTTTTGGAGATAGAAGTTTGCCAAGGGTGTCAAGACCCACGGGTTGAGAATTGCTGAAGCCTAACGCTGAACTATTATACTATTACATAAAAGGGGGGGAGGCTGGTAACACAGGTCTGTAATTTCAGTTACTTGGGTTGCTGAAATAGGAGGATCTCAGGCATCCTGAGATACTTAGTGAAACCCCATCTCAAAAATCTCTACCAGTGATAGATTTGCCTGACGTGTTCAAGCTCCTAGGTTTAATCCCATCCACCACACAATCTGCGGAGTGGGGTACACACCTGCAGTCCTAGAACCCAGAAGGCTAAGGCAAGAGGATCCCGTTGAGGCCAAGGCCAGCCTGGACTCCATGGCAAAGCTCTGATGAATGAATGCCCTCACTCTGATGTTTCTGGAACATTTCTGATATCATCTCCTAGGGCAACCCAGGACGAGACAGCACCATCAAAGGCCAGAAGGGTGCCAAAGGAGACCGAGGAAGACAAGTAATTGGGTCTATGTTACATAGATAAGTTGACTAATTCCATTTTTTTTTTTTAGCTAATTAACTTTTGCACGGTGCATGAATGAACACTCTCCAAGTCATTTATAGTTAAAAAAAATAAAGCATGTCTGAGGTATACTTTTGGGGGAATTATTAAAATTTCAAGGAAGTGGCATCACACTTCATTTGTCATCATCTGCTGATGGCCTGTTGCTGTCCCTATCCTGACTGTTAGTCCTGTCCTTATGTGGGCACTTACCAACAACGTCACTACACAGAATAACTCCAGCATGACTCCCTTATTCTGCTGTCTTGATAGCATTTAATGTTTTGTGTTGATGGCTTTATAACACACCCAGTACTTATAACCTACTTTTGACTTATGATTTTGGGGAATTATTGTGTTTCTAGGGGAGAACTGGGTGGAAGGGCACACAAGGCAGTCCTAGCTCCAGAGGAAGCAGGGTAAGTATCTCTTAGACACTTGTCCCTCCTTATCCCTTGTGATGGACACAGAGGCACGGAGGAGATTATCTGGGGCTACTGAGACAGCACACCCTGACTGGTGGATTTTTAGGTATTCTGAACGTCAACACTGCTGACATTTTGGATCTGAGAGTCTTTCTTATGAAGGACTGTCCTGCATCTCATCAGATGCTTAACAATGCCTCCAAACTCTGTTCTTCTATTACTCATTTGTGACATCTAAAAACATCTTTTCAGATACTACCAATGTCTGTAGCGAGTGGGCATGTGAGGCAACAATCATCCCTGGCTGAAAATCACTCTACTACAATTTACCTTTGCCTTTCTATAGTCAAGGTTTTTCAAATGCCTTTGAAGAGAGACAACGAGTTGAATACACATACTTTCTTCTTCTAATTAAGCATCCGGGAGCTATGTCAGAATATTATGGAGGGGGTAGACATAATCTCATTGACAGGGATTAGGGTCACAAATGGTTTCTTCCTGAATGGATGACCAAACATTGGCTATCAGAGAACTCATTGGCAGTCTAGAGCAATCTGGGTAGATTATAACATCATGCGATATCAAGCTTACCTGCCCCCCAAAATGACATTTTAGTTCCTTTAATTTTTAAGGGCAAACCAAGAAACTGTATTATCTTTTGTGAATTACTGAAGTTAGACATGATATTTATTTTTCTAGGGTAAGGCAGAAGAGTCCTATTATCTAACCCTGGCTGTCCTGGAAGTCACTATGTTTATAGATAAGGCTGGCCTAGAACTCACTGTGAAGACCAGACTGGTCTAAAACTGGCAGAAAATCCTCCTGCCCCCACCTCCTGTGTGCTAGGATTGCAAATATGCCCCACCACACCTGGCTAGAATTGACATTTGTATTAAAAGCTCCTCTATCTCACACTTGGCATGAAAGTGATAACAGAGAAGAATGTTGAGAGCCCTGGGTTTGGCCTTAATTTGTTCAGAGGGAATGAAAATACTTGGCTTTCTTTCCTAAGTGTTGGATGCTGCCCTTTTTCATGGGAGGCTGCATTCTAGTCCATCTTGCCTTTGTTTATCCTGAATGGCAAAGATCCCAAGCCAGAGGAGCTGGGCTTCCCATGCTTATGGGACCATTCCCTAGGACTGTGCTTTCCCAACTCAAGAGGATTAAGATGTGATTGGGGGAAGCAGCAAAGCAGTGAGATGAGCTAAGTGTTACACATTTTAGAGATAAATATATCTGTTGGCTCAAGAGAAAAGGGATTTTAGTTTGAAATAGATTTATAACTGACACATAAATCATGTATTTTAAAAACAGAGATGTTGGGGAGCAGGCTTGGGATTACTCCTTGGACACACTAGTCAATGCCTTCTAAATCACTAGAAGGAAAGAAGGACCTCAGTCCCTTCCCCATATTTTACCCATTTTCCTGCTTTGTAACTTATTTTCTTTGGGATAAAAGAAGGCAACATTCATATTCATGTTCATAGTCAAGCAATCTGGGACGTTTCTCCCCTCTCCCACATGTTTTCAATGTAGGCCAGAATTCTGTCATGAGGTTCAGAGCATCTTAAGTGGATAATGGATTGTAAACAGCACAGCTCAAACCCAGGCATGGGCTTCTTGTGTGACTGAATTTCAGTCTCCATAAATTAATCACCACACCAGCGGTTACTAAACAATGGCTCAGCACAATGACAACCACACAGGATGCCACTTTTCCATTTCGTTGCCATCGATCTCCTGAATGTTAGTGTGTGATTAAAACACCCAGTGTGAAAACCTGCCATGCCAAGTGCCCCAGGAAACCCTCTATGAGCAGGGAATGGGAGAGTCTGGTTTGCCTCAGGGATGCTCTGTCTGGACACATTGACTGATGCCTTGCCTTTGGTGTTTTAGGGAATGGAAGGTCGAAGGGGACCCCAGGGTCCCTTGGTAAGTTTACTTTTTTACTTTCTGCCTTCTGTGGCAGGGAACTAAGGACATTTCTTCTATGTAGATGGTGCTGGATAAATAACATTTGACAGGATGCTGTAAAGATGTCCAGCCCTGGCTATGAAGCTCACTGATGAATGGGAAACACAAGAAGCTATTTAGCCAGTTTCCTTAAATGCAACAGGCCTGACCAAGGCAAAGCCTTTCTCAAAAAATGCCCCCCCCCCCCCGACAAACAGAACACGTATAATCCCAAACATCATACCCTTGACTGACTGTCATATGTTTTGAGAAACAGCATGCAAGAAAGTAAAAATTTTGCTGCTGCTTATCTTTTGTCCAAATCATTATTATTGGCTACATATCCAAGGTATACCTTCCATGTTTTTCTTCTTTTAAACTTGTTTTTAGTTACCATGCAAAGTATTTGATATCATTACAGCATTTTCAAACAAAATTTGTGTCTAAGTTACTGTTCTATTGCTATAAAGAGACACCATAAGCAAGGCAGCTTATACAAGAAGTCATTTAATTGGAGACTTGCTTACAGTTTCAGAAAGTTAGTCCATGACCACTGTGACAGGGAGCACTAGAGCAGTAGCTAAGAGCTTCATCCTGATCCAAAGGTAGCAGGCGGGGGGGGGGGGGGGGGGGAGCAGGCATGGTGTGAGTGCTAGAAACCTCAACCGCCCCCCCCCCAGTGACACACCTCTTCCAACAAGGTCATACCTCTGAATCCTTCCCAAAGAGTTCCATCATGAAGGAACCAAACATTCAAATATTCAAACATTGAGCATATGTGGGCTATTCTCATCCAAACTACCAGTTTGTTTGAATCAACTGTTCTTCCCACCCCCATCTTTATGAAAATTAGAAACACACTGGAGTTCATTCCTGACAGTTGGAAAAATAAGACTCTAGGCAGTAGAAGGACAGATGGACCAACTGATCTACCTGGGAACCATACAGAGAAAAATATTAATACTGAAAACTCTTTTTCATTAGGGAGAAGCAGGAAATCTGGGACCTCAAGGTGCACAAGGACCAGAAGGCCTGCAAGGCCCACAGGTATGCTAGGTATTTCATAAGTGTGGGCAAATGGCTATTCTGGTGGGGAAAAGGCAGGTAGCTCAATATAAAGATACACAGCAGAGGGGCTGAAAAAATGGCTTAAGAACGCATAATACCTTGTCAAAGACTGGAGTTTAATGTCTAGCACCCAGGTTGAGTGGCTCACAACAGCTTAAAAGTGCAGCACCAGGGGATCTGATGCCCTCTTCTGGTCTCCTTGAGCACCTGCACTCATGTGCACAAACACATACATACGCATAATTAAAAATAAGTGTATTCAACTGGTAAATGTTCAGTCTGCAACCATCAGCTTGTGCATTTCCCATCATGGGAGATGATTCTGATTTTTTATTTTGTTCTATCAAAACTGCTCCAACATTTGCGGCTCATTAATGATCCTTGAGAGGAGAAAAGTGTGTTCTTTGCTCACCTTGCACTGTGTCTAGAGGATGAGTAATTAACGGATGATGATGATACGCTGGGTTGCCATCAGTCCCCTAAGTGCTGGTGTCAGAAGTTTGGGCATTTGCCTTATCTTCTTCCCTGCCTGGAAGAAGCCACATGATCCCTTGAGGATGGGTTTGCCACACCTGGAGTCACTGTTAATCCTACTCCATATTGAACTAACTTTAAACCTGGATTTGTCTGAAAGAGTCTGTTATAGAAATGCTCATTTTTAAGGCCTTTCAAGAACCTCATTTTTCTTCTAGAAAGTTCCAGATTAAAACTAAACTAATTTAGATTCTCTTGAGTATTTATGAGCTCTAATACATCCTCCAAGCTGAGTAACCATGAGAACAATCCAGATTTGTCCAGATGTTTTTAGGGCTGGATGTGGGATGACAGTTACTTCAGACATCCTGGGATCCTTTTTAATGATAGTGACTTGAGGCACACTCAGTGATTTCCTGGCAGGCAAGGGCCATTTTACTTCTAGTCTCCCAAGCTACTCAAGTGAACTATGTGAGACCTACACACAAAACAGGGCAGAGAGGGAAACTTTTATTTGGCTGCTTCCTGCATTTCACACACAGAGAAAGCACTTTGGTCCAGTGAACCATTGATTGATGGTTGTTTGTATCTCTGTGACTTTACTTCCCCTTTTGATTTATTTGTATTTCTTCCTGTAGAAGAAGGATGCGACTCTTAAGCGGAGGCAGGAAATCCCTTACTAAGATCTGGGCCACTGTGCCTGTGCCTCAGCTATTCTTTCTAACTCACATCAGTAAGGCGTCTTGGAGGGGTAGACCATTGCTCTGCCTCCATGGGGTTGTTTCAGAAGCATCTACTGAGAGAGTGAGCTTCACTGACATCACATTGTATCTGCTGTTGTTACCACGAAAAGGGTCCCACTGGAAATCGTGGCGGGAAAGGAGAAAAAGGAAGCGAAGGTCATCACGGACCCCAGGTAAGCGACTTGGAGACATTAGGGCCAATGACTCCCAACCTTTAGCTTGCTCTTTCTGTAAAATGCCTTGGTGATAATGCGTTTTATGTCATTGTTGGAATGTTTATTTCATTTTTTGACTGACTACAGATACGTTTTTTTTTTTAAAGTCCAGCTCAGATCCTTACCCCTCACTGGCTCATTCTTCCTCTCCTTGGGTGATTATTTCACTCTGAAAGCACAGACTCACTCCCTCAGCTCAAGCAAGCATTTGGAAGACTTAAAAATGCTGCCGAATGATGAGCATGTCCACTCAGGATGAGATAGTTGTTTCTCCACTGACCACAGGCATTTCACGGTCCAAAGATCTGGGCTTACATAGGCCTGTTCGATTCGTAAGCCCAGTTTTCAAACTCAGCATTTGAATCATCATTTGACTGAGTTTCCCAAGCGAGGGATGAGAGTTTGGATGGTTGCATGAAGTACTTGATCCTATTGAACTTTTTTCTTCTGCCAGGGAGAGCTCAGAAGGCAAGGGATGCCCGAATGTGCTCATAATCTTCCTAACAGGTTGATGAAAGATGCTCTTGCCCAGTTCTAGATTGAGAAATTGAAGTATTCCCTGTACACCATGATGGATATGTCTGTCGTTCTGTGAGATATGTGTGTGGCAGAGATACGTGGCAGGGAATTTCCCCTCACTTGGAAAGAATGCTGATTGAGTCAAGAAAACCTTTAGCTTTTTGTTCCCCCAGATTCCACATGGACAGTGAATTCCTGGTAGATGCAGGGCCATAGTCCGTTGCTTAGGTTACCCTTTCTGCCCTGGCTCACTGCCTTTTCTGTTAAGGAGACCTTCTGGAACTGTTGAAAATGATGTGACTAAGTGCCACGTACCCACTGGGATTCCGGGAATTGTTGGGGTGGTGGTTTTGCATTTCTCTCTTTATTTTCAGGGTTCTCCTGGGCCAGCAGGATCTAGGGGGAGCATTGGAAGACCTGGATTTGGGGGGAGAAAGGTAAACATTATTTCTTGTTGGTTTCAAACACTGGGAACGAATGCAGCTACATTTTCTTCTGAACTGTGTGAAAATACCTCATGTGACTGAACCCAACCACCATGTCCAACCATCTACATGCTGCTGATATGTTCTCTCCCATTCACTGAGCAGAGAGTTCCTTACTTTTTACCTCTGTCTAGGAAGCTGTCTGATTACAGGGAGAAAGTTACCTGCCCATCACAAAACACTGCTGAGAATCTCTTCAGATCTCATATACCCTGAGCAGGAATACATTCATTGGCTGAGATGAGTGGATGGATTTGAACTTGTTTTGTGTGCTTCTTCTGGTCTTACTCAGGCCCACCATGGCTAAGGTAGCTGTGGTGGAGATCACCAGAGTCAAGTACTGGCCTCATGTCGACTGGACATCTCTATTCTTGTTCTTCAGGGTCTGGGGCTGTTTGGCTACAGAGGAGCCCTGCTGGGTTTACTGCGCTCTTGTCAAGGCTTCAACACTCTTCCACATTTGAGCCAAGGACCCATGACTTCTTTTTCTATGGAGTCGAGGAAACTATGTTATCATTTTTCTATTGGGAAGATAGATATTCAAGTTTTACTCCTAATAAGACAGGGCTGGAGTGGTAGCCTGTTTGGTAAAGGGCTTGCTGTACAACATGGAACCTGAGTCTGATCCTTTAGGACCATGTGAAACCTGGGTACAGAGGTCCTGTCCAGCCAGTCTAGCTGAATTGATGATCTTCCAGTTCTCTTGAGAATCTGTATCACAAAACAAAGTGTAGAGTGACTGGGAAGGGTACCTGATGCTGATCCCTGCCCTCACACTCATGCACACATGTGCATACACAGTTCTGAACATACACATACATATCAACAAGAAAAAAAAATCCAAACCCAAATGGAAGAATATTAAGCAGCGGTGTGAGATGTGCTAGTTGACATAATGTGGCAATCATTTCACTATATACTTATGTGTGTGTGTGTGTGTGTGTGTGTGTGTGTGTGTGTGTACATATCATACTGTACACCTTCAGCTTACTTACATACAGCATCATTTGGCCATCAACCCTGGGCCCAGTGGGCAGTGGGGAGGGATTCAAAAAGTCTTTTACAATTTTCTCTTTTTAATTCCAAGGTTTCTCAGCTCAGATCCTTCCTACCCTTAACCCTTTCTCTGGAACCAATCTCTCTCTCTGGGAACCACTGCAGAATCCCTTTCTCCTGACTCAGCCCACATAACCTTCTTCTTTGTCTCTCATTGGGAAGCCTCCCTGGGGCCTGAGTCTCTCTGCCGCTTTCAAAGCAGCCCCAGCTTCAACACACGGATTATAAATGTCCACCTTCTTTCTCTTTCTGACCACACTGTGCTAAGGAGGGCAGGACTATATGTATCATATCAATCCATTCACTTTCCAGGGCAATGAGTAACTATTGTGTGAGTCAACATGTTAGCAAACAAGTCAGTTTCCCTAGAGTGAAGTTTCTATCCTTCCTTTGCAGTCTGGTGACACCAGGAAAGCAGGAAACATTGTGGTATATATCACAATGGAATCCTATACTGCCTTAAAAGGTCCTCAGAGCTCAGCCCTGAGCTGTGCTGCGTATGTTCTTCTATCCTCTGGGTAGACTGTATTGTGCTTTCACCCTAGCCCTACTGCGTGCTGGCTGCTCTCTGAGGACCTTGTGACCCCTCATTTAGTGGATGGAACTGCCTATGGCAGGTTTGACTGTGCTGACCTAATGTTTTCTTTCCTCTTTTACTAGGGGGAACCTGGAGTTCCTGGAGACCCAGGACCAGTAGGACCCCCTGGACAGCGAGGAGAACAGGTACGAGGCTTTGAACACTTGGTTCTGAGACAAGCAGAAATGAGGACAGCCTGGGCTTCAGCACCCAGGGTTGGCAGCGTGAAGTGGTTCTCCATCTATTCCTGCCTTGCTGTGCACCTGGCCTTTTTGTTCTGGGGGAATGGGGCAGGGAGGAGATGAGATGAAGACGGAGTGTAGAAGGTGAGTGAGAACAGGGTGTTTCAGTATTTTAACAACCAGCAAGGCCATGCACGTACATTTTGGTTGAAAAATAAAGCAGCCCATTTCTACCCTTGCAAAACCCCAGGGTGGCAAGAAGCAGGGGAGTAGGGTCAGGAAACACTGCCCTTAAAAGCTTGCACTCAGGCCTGGTTGCTCCACTGAACCAAAGCCTCAGTGTAGGAACATTTGATAGAGGGGAGGTTATTTTGTGTTAGCTATAAAATAATATGTAGATATTAAATAGTAGAAAATTTACTAAGTAAAAGCAAGATATGGAGTCAACCCAAGTGTCCATCTGTGGATGACTGGATAAAAAAACTGTAGTATATCTATGTGATGAAATAGTATCCAGGCTCAAAAATAATAAGGAAATCCTGCTATATGTGACATGGTTGAACTGGTAGGACGTTACATAAACTAAAAGGCTACGGGAGACCCCATTTCAAAACAAACAAAAGTGCCCATGTTTTCGTGATTATGTTTGAAAACATGAATACTCAAAAATAGTAAGTGTGAGAGCCAAAGTTACATTTTAAGTTTTAATCACTATGCCTTAGAGACCGTGAAACAAAATTTTTCCCAATCTGCAGACCTCTTTTGGGAGAATAGACAGTCCCTGAAATGCTGGGGGCTGTTGTTGATGGAGATAACAAGCCACGGATTTTCACTTTCCTAAACATGTTTGTTTGATCCACCGGATGGATGTGCTTGATCACATGTGGGCGGGAGGCATGAAGGCAGGAAATACGTCAGGATGTATGCTTGCCCCTCATTGGACCTGATGGGAAATGCAGTGAATTATGGTTTTCCTTCTTAAGCTCTTGCAAAACTTGACTTGCCCACTGCTCCCCCCCCCCCCCCCGAGGAACCAGAAATGGACATGACCAGAGCCCATCAATCTGAGCAGCATTAAAGCTTGCTTCAAATTTGGCTTTACACTTGGCAGTGGTCTCATTCCTGATTGGTAGGATTAACAAGAGAAGAGGAAAATTTTTAAGTTTCATAGGCATGAAAATGGAAAGTGATGGATAAAGAAACATCACCATATCTGGCCATTTCGAAATACTCACACTTAACGTCCTAGACAGAGTGAAAAGCTGCATCCCTCAGTTTCCCTTCCTGCCAGTAGCTCCTTCCCAGGTCATTGTGTTCTCTCAAGCCACTTTAGTAGTTTCTTTGCCCCTCTTCCCAGGGAGGCCTCCGTGAGTAAGCCTCCTTCTGGGCTTCTCTTTATTGATTGCCTCCTTATTGGCTTCTTGAGGACCAGTGGCGGAATGTGGCTCGGGCATTAGGCTTTTGACCGATTTTTTATTATTAGATATTTAATTTGTTTCCATTTTTCTGTCATAAACCATACACCAATGATTTCTTTGAAAGGGTCTGGGGTCTAGGGATAGACTCATGGGCTTCATGTATGATCAGGGCTCTACCACTGAACTACATCCCTAGTGCCATAATTAATTTCTGTATAGGAAGTTTTAGAATCTTCATAGCTAGGTAAATATATATTTATATTTATTTATATATATATTTAGTTAGGGTTTTGAAATATATTTTCAAATATTATTACAAAGATTCAAACGCTGTGTGGACCCATGCATTATGTGCAAGAGTCTGACAGTAGATATATGGTCTCCACACCAACAAGAACTATTACATTATATCTTTTTCTTTTTCCTCTTTACCATTGCCCAAAAAATAACTCATTAATTGCTTCAAATTCAATTTTTTGGTTGGGTCTTGGAGGGCGAGCAAATAATGTGGTACAGACCACCGAAGTCTAATGAACCAGAAGCAAACTTTATTCCAAAAAAAAATCACCATGGGGAAAGAAAATTTGCCAGTTAATTGGGACCATAGAGAGAGTTCCAGCAGCTGAGACTGTGGCAATGGGGGTAGGTTGGGGGGAAGACGGTGTTAATAGTAAAAGGGAAGCATCAGGCGTGGGATGCATGAGGAGTCACATAGAAACAACTATTAAAAGTTAACTTCGGCCCACAGCAGCTGTTGGCTGTAAGAGGCAAAAGGATTATGTTAAAAACTGAACCCCTCCCTAACTGTTGACAGGAGCTGGCTATGAGCAGAGAGCCATTGTTAAACATTAAACTTTAATTGCTGATGGAGCTGGTGACTGTCAGCTCTCGCCTCTTCCGGTTTAAAATTTATATTCCTATATTTCTGGACCCTCCAGTTACCAATGAAAATGAACGTATTTCCCCACAAATGTCCTGCTGGAGTTCCGCTCCAGCAGGGGTTCAGGTCTTAAAGAGGAGGCATGGAGTCTGACAGGATCTGAGGGTAAATCAGGATGGCTGCTGCTTTGCTGAAAAAATGTTACACTTTTATACTCTATGATTGCACAATAGTTTAGAAACAGCAAGATTGACAGCAGATTTAATGATTCTGGGATGAAAGCCATCATCA
The DNA here is from genome assembly GCA_033318265.1 of Phyllotis vaccarum. NCBI lineage: Eukaryota > Metazoa > Chordata > Mammalia > Rodentia > Cricetidae > Phyllotis > Phyllotis vaccarum. Next base: position 104,090,928 of record JARWLC010000004.1, read on the forward strand.
GCTTTATCAAAGCATCCCCCCACCCCCAGGCAAAAAGCAGTAAGTTCAGCAAGAATCTAAATGCCTATTGTCCCCTAAGGTTCAGTAACCTCGGTACCCTCTTACACCTCCTCCTACACAGTCTCAGCCTCTGTGGTCAGGGGGTGTCAGAGAGACACTGAATCCTGAGTCCTGAGAAACAAACATAAGAGCAATTTTCATTCCTCATGGGCACGATGATGAGCTGATGCCATGTACCATAATAAATAAGCATTGAGCTGTTTCCTAGTTGGGTTCCTTTGTGTCTTGACTTACTGTATGGGCCTGTCCCACTCACATGCCCTCAGAAGGGAAGGTCCTGATATCTTCCTGTTTTCCCATTATCCAGATCATTCTGATTCCTCTATACTTACTAACTGAACTCTTGTCCTTAATGGGCCCAGGCTCTGGATTTGGGCCCATTATTTCCCTTGCTAGTGTCCTTGGGACCAGATGTATCCAGTCAATAAATCTTTAACTTCTGTGTTCTTAGTGTAATGGGGGTGAAGTGGAAACAGGAGGTATGAAGGAGTTGAGAGGGTGGGGACATGACCTGGTGTGTGTGTGTGTGTGCACGCGCGCGCGTGCGTGTATATGAGATATAGAGATTCTTGTGTACAGAGTTATCATACTATATGGTTTGACAGTGGTGGGGAGTTTTTCCAAAGAATAATTTTATTTAAAGAGCCTGCCACTGTATAATCCTCATTCTCCACAGAAGCCCACACAAAATTTCTGAAAGGAAAAGACATAGTGGAACTTCCATAACACATAGTGAGAATCATCTAAAATGAAAGTAAAAAGATACAGGAGATTTGTCACCCATAATGTCAAGATGCTAGATGGAACTTTGTCAGGCAGCAAATGATTGCCACACAATCCATACCAACATCTACTGGCCATTTGTAATTCTTTCTTTAAAAGATTTATTTAGTTTTGATTTTATATATTAATGTGAGTGCCTGCATGTTATGCCCCTGGAGGCCAGAAGGCATCAGTTCTTCCTGGAACTGAAGTTGAAGATGGCTGTGATCCACCTGTGAGTGTTGGGAATAGAACCCAGGTGCTCAGGGAGAGCAGCCATTTGACCATTGAGCCATTTCTCCAGCCCCATTTATAAGTCTTTGGTTCAATTCCGCAGTTATATTTTTGGATCAGCTTTTAATTACTAAGTAAGAAACTGGTGATTGTACAGATTCATCACTGCTGTCCCGCCTCCTGCAGTGGTTGTAGAGTAGAGCCAGCCGAAGAAGTAGGGGGTATCTAGCAGGAAGTGAGGGGGCTGGGAAGTAGGGGGTACCTAGCAGGAAGTGAGGGGGCTGGGAAGTAGGGGGTACCTAGCAGGAAGTAAGAGGGCTGGGAAGTAGGGAGTTCCTAGCAGGAAGTGAGGGGGCTGGGAAGTACATGAGGCTCTGGGTTCAGTCCCCAGTACAGGAGAAAAAGACACTAGGAAGTGAGGTCCCTCCCACCCCCATCCATAGCTCCTATTTCCTAACATTACAGTCTCCCCATCAAGACAAAATTGGAGAAACTGAAATTAATTGATGTGCTTACAGGGAGATCATGGCATCCCAGGCTATGGCAGGACGGGACAAAAAGGAGTTAAGGTAAAATATACAAAACAATTATGTTCTCAATAGGTCAGTTAAATCTAAATGTACTAGGAAGAAATGATGGTATGGAGTAAGTAGTCTGTTGACTTACATATGTTCTCTACTGAAAATTACAGGGCCCATCAGGATTCCCTGGGGATCCAGGGCAGAAGGTGAGGCGCATAAGAATGTCTTCTTTTACCATTTCCACGGCCTTCTTGAGAAATGAACCATTGGTCTGAGCACAGTGGGAGGTGGGGAGAGAGGAGAGACTGGTCAGTGGCTTCCTCTGGCTTTGCCAAGAAGAAATGTTTTAGCCTTATGAGTCTTTATATTGGAGAAGATCACATCCTGCCCATTGTTGTCTGATGCCCCACTGTAGGGGGATTATGTTGTTCCATTGTAAATAATTGTCACCGCCCATGAGTTTAATAAAAAGCACTGATTGGCCAAAGGCAGACAGGAAGTGTGGGCGGGGCTACCAGACTAGGAGAACTCTAGGAACAGGAAGAACAGGGCAGAATGTCAAAGAGAAACCAGAAGAAGCAGAGGACAACTATGCTGCTCTGAGAAAAGGTACCGAGCCACATGGCTGAACGGGATAAGAGTCATGGGCTAGATTAAGGGTAAAGAGTTAGCAGGTTATATGTCTGGGCTTTAGGCCGATCAGCCTAAAACTATTGTAAGCATCTGTGTGTCTCTGCCAGTCTGTGGGTCTGCGGGCCTATACCTTGAGGCTAGGCCCGAAAGTCCGGGCCAGAAACCTCTTACTATACCTCGCCTACCTCCACCCCAATGATCCATATCTCTGTTTTGAACCTCTAACCTCCTGGTGTCACCCTGGTGTGATGATCTCACTGCCTACCTTGGTTATTATTAGTAATCCAGCATTATTTTGACTGTTGCTTCCTCTCACCTGAGCAGGTCTTGTGCATGATGTCACAGTGTTAAGATAAATTCTTAAACATAAAAAATTTAGTGAATTTGCAGAGGGAGGGATAGCACCACAGGAGTGTCAGTGTTGCAGATGTGTGCCTCTACATCTGACATTTATTTTTTATTATTAATTAACGTAGATTCTAGGGGATTGAGCTCAGGTCCCACACTTGTGCCATTAACACTTTTACCAGCTGGAACATCTCCTTAATCCAAGATTAATTTTTTTTTTTTTAAATCTTCAACTTTTCTAGAAGTAACTCAAAGATCTAGGAAGTCATTCTTTAATACTTTAGGTAGTCAATACTTCACTTTTTCTAGTATATTCTCTGGTTGTTTTTAACAACTGGATGGTTACTGAACTGATATTTATGTATAAATACTTGGTTTATTAGAGTATTGAGAACTAGTTTAAAGAATAACTATACTAATTCATTCAGTTCTGAGTTCATGAAAAGATGCATTTACTGCTATATTAGCTTTTGTTATATAATGATTATAAGCTAAATTTAAATATTGATTGGAGAGAATTTTTCCATTCTTTTGTAGCCAAGACTTTAACATCTTGATCTATCTGAATCAGGGTGATGCTGGAGATCCTGGAATTCCTGGGGGGCCTGGACCCAAAGGATTCCAAGGACTGACTGTAAGTGACCCATGACTCTACAAAGAATAAACATCTTTTATTGTTTGCTTATTTGTAAACGTTAGCTTTCTTACTGTGATAGTAAGTGTGAATTGTTGACTCATTCCAAGGACATCTTGAAAGCCACTAGCTACTCACGGCGCCTTTGGCACACCTTCTTAGGGCCTCTACTTCCAGAATATCAGAATCTGAACAAAGTGACACAGGGATACTTCCTGCTCTGCAAGTCTATGGTCCCATGAATTTTAAGATTTACAAACTGGTGACTGGTCGTTGAAGAAGTACTAGATAGAGCCTTGCAGTTTTTTGGAATCAAAGCTGAAATCTTCCCTGTGGCCCAGGGCCCTATCTGATGATTCTATTATCCACAAGATGGCTGGATGAAATACTGTCTTAAGGGGGGATGCTGAGGTATTTTTATTAGCGATGCAGAGCAGAAGACTGTGCTTTCTTAAGGACAAATGGCTGAGACTAGCATCCTTTTATTTTGAAGTCTGAGTGCAATGTCTCTCTGGGAAGAGATGCAGTTCACAGGCCCCTGGCATGAAGCTGCATATAGTTAGTTTCTCTCCTTTGAGTTTTTAGACTAAACATAGTCCATGCATGTACCATCTTGCATGTGGGAAGTCATTTTTATTATTTGACTTTAAGATATTTATTTTTTATTTTATTGAAAATAGATTTTTTTCTATAATATATCCTGATTACAGCTTCCTCTCCCTCTTCTCCTATCAATTCCTTCCCACATCTTCTCCATCCAGATTCATCACCTGTGGGTATCTCATTAGAAAATAAACAGGCTTTCAGGGAATATAATATGGTATAGTATAACATAATGCAACAAGACAAGCACATTGGAACAGGACAAAACAAACACATTTATTTATTATCTCACATGTATGAGTGTTTGCTTGTCTGTGTACATGTGTACCATGTATGTGCCTGGTGCCGTTGGATCCTTTGGAACTGGACTTACGGATGGTTGTGCGGTGGTGCCAGGAAAGGAACCTGGCCCCTCTGTGAGAATGGCAAATACCCGGAGTCCCCTTTCCAGCCCTTATTGTTTTATCCTTACAGATAAAGATTTTTACACAATCTTTGTGTGTCTTTATATATTGGCACCAATCCCAGCTCTGACTAATTTAGTTTGAAGTTTATATCCAGTGTCAGAGCACTGTATGGCATTAAATAAAAGGGGACAAGAGAAAAAAAGGATGTTTACCGATGATTAAGAGTTGGTGGCTTGTATTATGAGCAGAGAACTTACCTGATTTGAATAAGCTGCTATCTTTTATTTTTGATTAAATTAATTATTACCATTATCATTTATGATGCTAAGGGTGGAACCCATGTATTCTAGGTAAGCACTGTGACGCAGATACATGCTTCAGTCCTGCTGTTCTTTTTAAGAACAATTTTTGAGACGTGGACCATCTCATTTAAACTAAGATCATCTTGGTGCTGGAGAGATGGCTCAGTGGTTAGGAACCTTTGCTGCTGTTGCAGAGGATTTGGGTTCAGTTCTCAGCACTGACATCATGGCTCAGGACCATCTGTAACCCCAGTTCTAGGGGACCCAATGCCATCTTGTCTCTATGGGCGCTGCATGTACACATGGTCTCTGTCTACAGATGCAGGCAAAACACCAAAACACACAAATTTTTTTTAAAAAGTTAAACCTGAAATAAATTAAATAAAAATTGAAAAAATTAAACCTGTCTCCATGGACAGAATACGTAGAAACTATATTGCGTGTTCCTCTTTTTAGCTCTCTCAAGGCTTGAAAGGCGAGATTGGAACTGAGGGGTCTCAAGGCCCTCCTGGACGGAGAGTAAGTATATGTGGGAACCGACCAACGTGTGGTGGTTTCTGGTATACCCAATGGAAAGGATGCAGATTTTCAAGACAGAAGCACTGGGTTTGAGAAGCCAGTCACTCTGTCTCTCAGTCTGTTATTAAAGAAGAAGATGACATGTCCCTGCCATAACTGGAAAGGTAGTTGTGGGGATCAGACAATCAAGAGCAAACGCTGTAAACTGTAAGTGCCGTGCAGATATCTGCCATTACCGTGATTTATCGCTGAAGCCTTCCTAATGAACGTGGGCTTGCCTACTTATCATAGAGGTCTCTTGACAGAGTCCCAGCATGCAAAGCGGGCTGGTAGATAGAGTTTGCCAGAATCACTCATGCTGCCGTTTGAGCCTTTCTTTGGACTCTAGAGAGATTTGGAAATGTAAATCACAACTTTCACTCTGGTTCCATTACAAGAGAAATGCTATATCCTGAAGCGTCCCAGGCAGCCTGCATCTGCTTTACTGTTTCTCACATTGCTGATGACTCAGTGTCTCTCTCCACCCAAGTAGAGTCAGAGCAGAGCTATATACCACCAGCACCTGCTACATGGAGGAGACCCAGATGACAATGTGAATGCTTCAAGAGTGCATGAAACACTTGTCTTATTTTTAGACACCAAAATTTTCTTGAATTTGGAATCTAGCAAAGCAAAACTTGCATATGGTTTCTTGGCTAAAATGACTTCATAGTAGAAAAAATAACTTTTTGTAAAGGATGTTCCACTATACACATTTGGAAGGGGTGAGTTTGGTCACGTTGGGGAGCAGCTAATGGGCCAATCTTCTGTACTCCAGGCTCATCTCTTTCCCAAGTATCCCACATCATCTCAGTCTTATGCTTGGCTCATTGGTCTGAGCATCGTGTACATGCAGGAGCCTGGGGAAGTCAGACGAAGCTTTAGATACTCCAGAACTGGAGTTATAGATGGAGGCACACTGGTGCTGGGAACTGAACCTGGGTTCTCTGTAAAAGCAGCAGGTGCTCTTAACCTCTGAGCCATCTCTCCAGCTCCTGGAGTTACTCTTAAGTTCTTTCAGGATAAACTCTTCCTACTTCTGACCTGCAAAATGTAGCTCTCAGTCTCTGTATTACCTTTAGACATTTTCTCTATGTGAGCGACTGTGCAACGTTTCCCACTTTCTGTCCTAACTTGAAAGGAGGTTAAGGCTCTAATACTCTTAGTGGTTTCTTCACTGGGTAGAATCACTGACAGCTCACAGTTCTGGCTGAGATGGAAACATGCAAGAGGCCACCCCAGCGTTTGGCAGACATTTAACCATTATTGGATGGCTTAATGGTTGGATTAGTGGATGAATGATATATGGATGGTAGATGGATAATAGATGGGTGATGGATGATGATGGATATATGGTGGGTGGATGATGGGTGGATGATGGATATATGATGAGTGGGTGATGGGTGGATGGCTGATGGGTGATGGTTGGGTGAGGGATAGATGAGGATGGATGATGGATGGATGATGGATAGATGATGGGTAGGTGATGGATGACTGATGGGTGATGGATAGATGAGGATGGATGATGGACAGATGATGGGTTGGTAATGGGTGGTTACATGAACAACGGATGGGTGATGGATGAGTGATGGGTGGTTAGATGGATGGATGCATGATGGATGTGTCATGGATAGTCAGACTTGGTTATCATTTAGAACAGAAGTTGGCTATACTGACATTTCTGGTTACATATCTGGGAGGGGCAAATGCCCAAGAGAATGGTTGAGTTTGAGTATGTAATGCATGCTTTTTTCTAAAACAATTGCACTAGTGATACATTAAAACCCACAGCCAATGAGAAGCCTTCTCCTGGAAAGAAGAAGCAAAAGAAGCAAATGGAAGAAAACGAGGACTGATGTCTTTCCAGGAGCCATCCCTCGATCTCACCTAGCTATTTGGTTTTTAAAATTTTTGTTAAAAAATATAATTACATTTTTCCTTCCTTTATGCCCTCCCATATACTCTTCCTCATTCCCCTTCAAATTTATGGCCTCTATGCTCCTTAATTATTATTGCATATATAAATGTATATAGTTCTAGCATGTTATTACGTATATTAATACATATTCCTAGTATTTATCGTATATATACAGTACATACACACGCATACTTCAGTATAACCTGTCCGATCTGTATAATGCCACTGGTATGCATGTTTTAGGGGCTGACTATTTAGCACTGGACAGCTAATTGGTATTCTTTTTCCTAGGGGGAGATCATCTCTTCACTCCTCGCTTTCTTGAGTTGCTTATAATTCTTTATGTCTGGTTGAGGCCTCCTGGGCTTCAGCCCGTCCACTTTGTCATTCTCTTGGTGTCATCCTTGCAGTCATACTTGGGCAGTCATGTTAGTGAGACTTTACGGGCGTAGCTTCTGACATTACAGAGATGCCATCTCATAGTAAACCCTCTCCCCTGCTATTTATATTCCCTTGTTTCTCAGCCTTGTGTCATTTATGAGCTGAGTGTGTATGCTCTTCTTTTGTGAAAATCTCATTTGCCGTGCAATTGTCTTTGGTTCTTATATATATATATACCAAGGCTTATTGCCTTTGCATTTTAAACGTCCTGATTTGTAAGATAATCTACCCCTGCATGCTCAATACATTCCATCTTCTTTGTTCTACCCTGTGGAGAAAGTATGCTGCTTGTAATTGGGGGAAAGGGGACAAAGTAATAAAAAGACTCCTTTAGAAAAATTTCTTTTAAGAGTTGCATCTTTAATATAAACAAAACCCAATATATACCCTTGATAGAAATGGAAAACGTTTATTGTAATTGACCCACTGGGCTCTACAGTACTTAACCACATCTTATCACTTCTATTTCCAGTAAAGGAAGACATGTTAAATTTTTAAAAAATTTTCTTACTAAAAGCTATAGTTCATAAATAAGTAACTTGCTCTTCTTCCCCTTAGGGTCCTAAAGGCACAGCAGGGCAGCCCATCTATCCTGTACGTATATCTCTTTGCTCATAAAAACAAACAAAACTCGTACCAGTTCACTGGGACCTAAGCACATCCACCAGAGGTCACTGTACTCATCTTTGCCTTCTCTCTTTTAACCTTTCCAGCCCTGTGATCTGATCCAGTTCCTGCGGAGCCATAGTCGTGAGTATCTGGGCATTGTGGTCAAGAGCGCCAGTGTTGCTGAGAACACTTGGGACTGAATGTACAGTGGCACCAGGAGGCTGAACTCCCTAGTGAGGAGCCTTGGGACATCCAAAGTGGGAGAAAAAGCATAAGAACAAGGTCTCATAAGGTGTGATGTGTATAGGAAGAGACAATATGCATACGGGAGAAAGACCATCTCAAAGGCTTATGATCTGACTCCATTATTATTATGACAACTATAAGCAAAATGATGGTCGGAGGCAAAGTACTCAAGGGATGGACCTTGGGGTGTATATTTAGTTCATTAATTATTTAATTATTTAGCTATTGGAGTCACTCAAGCGTGGGTGCCTCGACACCACAGAGATAATGATGCTTCCCAATACTGTGAAACTAGAGTTGGTAAAAGAATGAACTCAGGAAGGTGAGAATGAACAAGGGTCAGAATGGAACCCCAAATGTTCAATAAAGGAAGTTTGACAGAGAGGAAAATCAGAGGTGTGTGGTGGGGGTGGGGCTCAAGGGGTAAGATCACTTGAGGAAAAGCATGAGGACCTGAGTGTGGGTCCCCAGCACCCACGCAAAACGTAGCGAGGCACTTTGTTGTGCACATAGTGGGAATATCACAGCTATGCACATCTGTAACTCAAGCTCTGGGGAAAAGGGATTAAAGAGCCAGCCTTGAAAAAAAAAAAAGTGGTAAGGTCAAGGTTCGATAAGATATGTATTCCCAAAGAGTAAGTTAGAGAGCAGAAAGGAAGATGCCGGATGCCTCCCTACTCCCTCTCCAGCTTCTGTGTGTGATGGGTGAGTGCATGCACATGCCTGTGTGAAGGAGATCAGGTGGAAGGCTTAGTGTAAAGGGCCTTAAGAGCTAGAAGTCTCTTCAGCACAAGAGAGAAGGTGAAGGGAGCAGTGATGGGGGAAGTGAGTGGTCAGTCTCTCTAGGCATTGCCAGCCTCCTCAGGGAGACCAAATGCCTTCCCTAGGAAGATCCAGGTGAGAGGGGGCGTTGTCCCTGGAGAGTCTGAGGTTTGGAGGGAGAAGTTTTCCCAGCGCTGGCGGAAAGGAGTCAGCCTCTAATTATTTGGAGGAAGGGTAGGCGGGCTGCATAATCTGGAAGAGAGAGTGGGTTAGCCCTGAGCTCCCACTTACAGAATAGAGGTCAAAGTTGGGTGGTGGCCTTTCATGATTTGTATAAGGATCACCATGTTGAGGTGGGAGCCAGGTCTCCTATCTGTGGATCCTCTGTCCTACACTGACTCTCTTTACCCAAGAACTAGGGCCAAGTTCTAAACTGGTAGCCTGAACACTCTAGGAATAGGGGGCAGGGGAATGATTGAGAACAGAACAGGAGGCTGCAAATGGTTAGTGCTTTGAGGGGGGCTATAGAAGGAGAATTGTAGTGTGAATTCTAGTGGTCTTAATAGTGAAAACCCAGAGTCAGATATTGGGGTAAATGCTCAAGATCAGAGTGACAGAGAAGCAGCCACAAACACCTCTTATCTCTAGGACTCCTCAGCCTGAAATGGGGGAGATCCTGTATCTACCTGCCTTCTATTCTTGTCTCCACCTCCCCAGTGCTGGGATTAAAGGTGTGAGCTACCACCACCACCACCACACCACCACCACCACACCACCACCACCACCACACCACCACCACCATACCACCACCACCACACCACCACCACACCACCACCACACCACCACCACCACCACCACCACCACCACCACACCACCACCACTACACCACCACCACCACCACCACCACCACACCACACCACACCACACCACACCACCACCACTACACCACCACCACCACCACCACCACACCACCACCACACCACCACCACCACACCACCACCACCACACCACCACCACCACACCACCACCACCACACCACCACCACCACCACCACACCACCACCACCACCACACCACCACCACCACCACACCACCACCACACCACCACCACACCACCACCACCACTACCATGTGGCTGTTTCTCTCTTAGACAGATTCAGTCTCCTGTAGCCCAGAGTGGCCTTGAACTCCAGATCTCCCTGCTTCCTCTTCCCAAGGGCTGGGATTGAAAGTGTGTGCCACCACAGCCTGGCCTCTATGGCTAACTAGTGGCTGGCTTTGCCTTCTGATCTTCAGGCAAGCTTTATTTGTTAGAGCACACATAAAATATCACCACAGAGAATCCTAGGAAAATAGGCACAGTAAGCAAGGTGAAGTGATTTTTTCCAAAGTTACTCGACTTTGTAGACTGTCTCATGGGTCTGAAGTCAATACATGAAAAGATATTTCAGGAGAAGTTTATAGGTTACATGCTCTGCCTGATAGCTGTGCATCTCTCATTGACCACAGAATTAAGACAAACACTTGCTGTTAGTAGGGTTGCCATGAGGGCTCATGTGCCATGGAAGCTGGTTTGTCACCAGTGATAATGAACTTTAAAAAAAGAAAGATTGTAATGACTCATTTGCTTCCCAGGAATAGAGTCAACTAAACATGGAAATTGTCAGGCCTATGATCTCTTAAAGATTCTTCCAGCCCTTCCCTGGATATGTCTTAGATTTACAGTGAGGCCAGATGCTGCCCTGCACATAGAAATCCTTGGGGAAACTTCTGGAAGTGAAGAATAGCTGTACTTTTAATCAGAGCCAAAGTTTACTTGAAACCCCACCCCCATGGTTCTACAAATAGAGATTCCCAAGGCATTCATCAGGAAAGAAAATCAGACCCCATATTTTAGCCTTGTGCTGCTGAATGAGTCTCTGAAGGCTCTAAGATGAGAGACAAAGCAAATTGGATTTCAGCTATCTGGCCATTTAATCAGAGCCTCATCTAATCAGCTTCTAGGACAAGTCATCGCCTTTCATTCTCAGCTACAATTCTGCTGAAGTCGGCCAGCTCTGGCTCACAAGGGGAAACGCCAGGAATGCTTCAAAATCAACGCAGTTCCACACGGACAGCTCCCTGGTCTTTAAACCATGGTTTCCTGAAATTTAGAAATTAGCTCCTTCTTACAGAAAAGTATTCACCCATATTAAATATCTTGTAGCACTTTCAGAGCTCAGAGCTTCCCTGACTTTTCTCCATTACGGTTAAAACTTGCTGTCTGATGAGAAGACAGTGAGCCGGTTGCCATTCTAAGAAGCAAGTCTTCAGTTTGGTTGGGATTCTATTGTTTAGTATTTTTTGGTCCATGTTGCAAAAACTGGGTTCATCTCTCTTTGTCTTTTTTTCTTTTTTAAACAGCTTGTTGGAAAGGTGAGTGTTCTGAATATATTATTCTTTTTTCCTCTTTTTTAATTTAAACTTTTTTTTCATTTTACATACTAACTACAGTTTCTCTTACCCTCCTTCCCCTCATTTATCCCTACCCCCCCACCTACCACCCTACCCCCCACCCATCCCCCCTCCAACCCCCTCCAACCCCCCTCCATCCATTCCTAAGAGAGGGTAAAGCCTCCCATGGGGAGTCAACAAAGTCTGGAATATCAAGTTGCCAAGTATGGATCTGATCCTCCCATCCCCCACCCACATACACCCCGAGGCTGAGCAAGGAATCCTTCCATAGGGAATGGGCTTCAAAAATCTAGTTCATGCACTAGGGATGGTTCTGGTCACACTGCTAAAGGCCCCACTAATTGCCCAAGCCACGCAACTGTGACCCACATTCAGAGGGCCTAGGTCAGTCCCATGAAGGCTCCCCAGCTGTCTGTCCATCAGAGTCCCTGAGCTCCTACTAGCTTGGGTCAGCAGTCTGTGGGTTTCCCTGTCATTTGACCATACTATTGTTGATGAAATAGTTTCTGTATTTTGATAAGACCAATTTGAAGAAATCCCTCCTCCTCCAGGAAAAAAAGGTCTTCCTCCTTCTATGGCGGACACTTCCTTTTAATAGCAACTGTACCTGTCACGTCGTGTTTTTTGAGTGTCAGCAGTGACCATGCCGACCCTCACACTATTGTTCTTTCTAGGGCCCATCACAGTTTTCTACTCATTATGTTAGAGGGTAGCTCCTGTCTTGCTGGGAGGCAGGAAGAACTAGAGATTCAGGGAACAGGCTCTAACTCATTTATACCGTCCCTATCAACTTTGGCTTCTTGGATGTGTTCAGTGTCCTGTCTCCGACATCCCTGCCTGTCATTTCCTCAACCAAGCATAAACCTTATCCCGCCTAGGGATGGTCTTGTTAGAACCTAAACTGTAGTAAGGATGCCTGAGTCCTTAGTGCCCTAGATGACACAACCGCTGTGGCCCGGTCTCTACCTTGTCTGAACCAACATCACTGATGTAAAGGGTACAAGAATAGCTGGGATTTGGTGAAATCCTTTAATTTTCTTGATTTTTATTTTCATAGAAAAGTGTCCTGTGTACCCAACAGAGCTGGTATTTGCTCTGGACCAGTCTTCTGGTATCACAGAAAGGAGATTTAATGAAACAAGAGACACCATCACTTCCATTGTCAGTGACCTCAACATCAGAGAAAATAACTGTCCCGTGGGAGCGCGGGTTGTTGTGGTTTCCTATGACTCTGATATCAGCTATCTCATCCGTGGGTCTGACTACCGGAGCAAGAAACATCTCCTTCAGCTTCTTTCCCAAATAAAATACCAAGTCCCCCAGAAGGCCAGGGACTTTGGCAATGCAATGAGGTTTGTGGCCCGCAATGTTTTCAAGCGGACATCTTCAGGAACCAACATCAGGAGAGTTGCAGTGTTTTTCAGCAATGGCCAGGCAGTCAGTAGAGGGCCCATCCTCACAGCCGCCATGGAATTCAGTGCCCTGGACATCAGCCTTGCAGTCTTTGCTTATAACGAAAGAGTCTTCCTTGACGAGGCTTTTGGGGTAAGAATCTCTCTTATTCGTGACACTGGTAAGGCAGCATGAGTCTGGTGGAGAGTCAGGCTGAGGAGTGGTCTCCTGATCCCCTTGTAGCTCTTAATGAGTCCCTAGAGTAGCAGCCAGTTACACGCCAGGCCCTGGAACTAGAGCTTCATGTACATGCTCATGCATTCAAAAAACACTGAGGTGAATGAACACATGTACAATCTCCATGTTAAAACTCCGAGAACAGAGGCCTGGGGCTTTCTAGGGACAGACTCACTTCTGCATAGCTACCAAGTGCCTCACTGACATATTAACTCAAGCCCATCTGAAATGAAAGTGCATGGATGTGTTTTCCAAAGGCCCTCTGTTGTCCAATGCTTCTTAGAATGGTAACCCACTCACTGTCATCTCATCAGACAGCAAGTTTTAACTGTAATGGAGAAAACTCAGGGAAACTGAGCTCTTAAAGTACTACACGATATTTAATATGGGCGAATATTTTTCTCTAAAGATGTTCTTTTATTTTTAGACCCACTTATGTTAAAGGAATGAATGTTCCTCCATCTTGCTTTCTAATCCAAAACAAAACAACCTACAAACCTCCAAAACTACAGATCCTTTTTATTTACTGGTCAGTGACTTTTAGTGTATTGATCACACTTGTGAAACACAGCATGTGTTAGCATCCTCATAACTGACCAAGTGCCTGACTGGAAGCAACTTAAGAGAAAGAGGATTTATTTTACTTTAAAGGTCCATAAGGATGCAGTTTGTGTGGTGTGGAAACAGGCAGTAGGTTGCCATGGCATCTGCAGTGAGAAAGAGTAAAGATGACCGGAAGTGGGGTCCAGCCAGCAAACTCCAAGGCCTGCCCCCAGGGATTCATTCCTTCCAGCAAGGCTGTACCTCCTAAAGATTCAACAGCCTTACAAAACAGCACCACCATCTAGAGCCATATATCAAACACTGGAGCCCGTGGAGAACATTCCACATTCAAAACACAAGAGGCTTCTGAAGCTGTTGAAGCCAGCTCATTGCTTAGGAGGATATAAGGATCTCTTCATATGCATGCATTTCTATAATAAAAGGTGAGAGGGAGTCAGCTTGCTACACACACACACACACACACACACACACACACACACACACACACATTTTTTGATCATAAGAGCCACAAAAGTTTCTGATAAAACAGATCTTAGAAGTCAAGGTCTCCCCTGGTTCTTAGTTTCTCTTTTCAAGCTTTCCTGACTCCCTAATTTCTCTCTCTGCAAGAAACAAGTGACATCTCTGCTCTGAGAGCTGCATCTAATTCTAGAATAGGTGAAATCTGAAGGATGTCAAATTCAATTTAAAGTGTGATGGGACCATACCCAAACCCCATGGAGGTTCAGCATGGGAGCACCCTCAGCTGCTTACTTTGGAGCACTACCTTAGTGATAGCTCTTGTACTCTGCTGTTACCAGAAAACAGCCTCACTTGGTAATTCTAGCCACATGTCGTCATCACGCTCTCCCCAGTCAGTTCACGTCTACCCCTGCCTCCATGCTCTCCCAGGCCACCTTCTTCCTCTTCCTTTAGCCCTCTCTGTGTACTTTACAACTTTGGAGTTTTATGTATGTTTAAAATTTTTTACCGTTATGAGGGGCTGGAGAGATGGCTCAGCAGTTAAGAGCATGTAATGCTCTTGCAGAGGACCTGAGTTCAATCCACAGCACCCATGTTAGGCAACTCCCAACCACCTCTTACTCCAGCTTCAGGGGATTGGGAGCCTCTGGGTACCACAGATGTCCGTACTTAGGTCCCCATACCACCCCCCACATGTACATGCGCGCACATACACACATATATAATTAACATAATAAAAAATATTTTCCTGATATGCTAAAGAATAGCCTATTATTGTAACCAGTATTTCTGTGTTAAGTTAAGCATTTTTGTGTGATTTGGGGTATTTTCACTTTTCGGAGCCACGTCACACATTCCCAATACCATTTTAAAATCGCTTCTTTTGACAAATCTATTTGAAAACACGGCCTCATCTTTTTTAACTCTGTGCTCTGTCTCAACTGAAAACCAAATTTGCAGCACCCTCGGATGTTCCAGAAATTTATAAAAATGTTGTAAGTTTTAGATTGAATCTCTAGAAATCTGTTCTTCTCTGTGGACTTCCTCCCATAGGTTGAATGGAATGAACAGTTAGAAGGCACTCAAGCATTCCCCTAAAGTGTTGAAGTTTTATTCTGCTGGAGACTCCATCTGCTATAGATCATTTGCTTTCTTCGGTCACATCTTTCTAATCAAGAGAGGGAAAATGTGATTTTCCTGGCCCAACTTCTCACTTAAGTTATACCCTACACAATAATTTCTCAGGGAAAATTGCCTGTTTGCTACCCACAGCACCTCCCTCCTCCCATTCTCTCTCTTTCTCCCCCCCCCTTCTCTGTCTCTCTGTCTCTTTCTAGCCCCCCATCTTGATATGTTGCTTAAGTTGAATTCATGGAGTCAAGAAATTAACTTGCTTCCCAATCCGGGGGGGGGGGGGGCTGAGACCCTGCGCAGACCACCACTTACTTGGCTCTTATGTTCCTTCTTGAACAAATCATACTCACATTACATTCCTACTACCTGCTGCCCACACAATGCTTTTTTCAGTCAACAGTGTTCTCAGTATTTCTATACTCAGGAGCAGGTTCCCACACTCAGCCCACTTAATTTATTAGCAATGTTAAGACAACTGTTGACCTGCCATTGTTTTGAAAACATTTTCCCCTACTGACATCTTACATGAGCAATGTCTACTCAGCTTACACACGGCACCAGTGACAGACTAATGTAGTAACTCACCCAAGTCTAGCTCAGTGAATCAGTTTACTGAGCTTACTTATGGGTACGTGGATGAGTGAGGGCTATGGTGGTATGTATTTAAATAATATCTACTGGGACTGGAGAGAAGGCTCAATGATTAAGAGCACTGCCTGTTCTTCCAGAGATCCTGAGTTCAATTCCCAGCAACCACCTAGTGGCTCACAACCATCTACAATGAGATCTGCTGCCTTCTTCTGGAATTCAGCCACAACACTGTATACATTTAAAAAATGTCTACCACAGGCTCAGAATTTGGGTCCTTGGTCCCCGGTTGGTGACACTGTTTGGGGAAGCTATGACACCTTTAGAAAGTATGGCCATGTGGGAAAGAAGCCTGTAAGCAGGTTGGCTTTGAGGGCTTAGATCCTTACCCCTCGGGTAGTTTGCTCTGTTTCCTGTGTAGGGTTGGGATGCAATCTCTCGGTTTCTTGCTTCAGATGCCATTCTCCTGCTTACTGCCATGTCTCCTCACCATTGTGGATTCTAACCCTCTGGAGCCATCAGCCAAAGAATCATTTTCCTTCTATAAGTTGCTTTTGATCATGGCATTTTATCACGGCAACAAAATGTAACCAATACAAGGGATTAGGCTCAGGAGCATGGGTGAGGGTTTACTTACAGGTGCATGCGGGGAAGAATTACTTAGAGTAGTGTGGGTGACCCCCGAACTACTGCATCACTAAGCAGATGTGGATGAGCTCTTCTCCATGACTGTATAGGTGACATCCCTAGTCAGTTAACGGTTCACTTTCTACATAGCCAGCACCTCCCACAACCATATACAGCTGGGGCAGACTTACATCCAACTGGAGTGAGCAAGGAGGGCAGAAGTGTCTGGAATCTTTGATGAGGGTTTAATGACCCCCTCCCTCCTCCTTCCTCCTTCTATGAGGAAGGTCAACAGATCCAACCTTGTTGTGTGGGAGTAAGTGGCTTGTGAGCAATCACAGCTGTTCTGACTAAGATGGTAATGAATCAGTCTTCCACAGCATCTCATCCTCCTGGGTGTTCTCTTCCCTTATTGGGGGGGGGGTCCCTTCTCAATTTCTCTTTCTCACTTCCTAGTGAACATCATTTAAAGGGTACCTAGTGTTTTCTATCCTCACTACCCTACTCCATTCTAAAGGGAAATTTGCTATTGGTCAACATATTAGATCATTTAATTATTTTGAAGTTTATGATAGGTCTACACCATTAGAGCATAATTCATAAGAGTTTCATCTGTTTTCTTTGTTTCAATGACCCTACCATCAAAACTGTACCTATAACATTGTTGACATCCAATCCATATTTGTTGCATCCAATCCATATTTGTTGGATACATGAATAAGTGAATACAGAGCATGTGTCTCACCCCTGTGAATCAAATTCCTTGGTTCAGTGAGTGAACATGTAGTCTTTAGATGTGGGATCAAAAATGGTCAACTGTCAAGTAATGCCCAAATGTCCAAGTTCATAAAAGAGGAATACCAAATAACTTTCATCCTAAGGCTGAAATGGTCATAACTACATTCAGATACTTGGTCCTTTACAGAAAGTCCAAGTGCGGTTTTTCTAATCTTCCTGTGATCTGAGGGAGAGGCGGAAAACAACCCTGAGCATTGCTGTGTGTTGAGGGGTAGCCTCATTATCATCTGGAAATGATATGTTCCTTTCATTGTAATAACAGTGTCTGCTTTGCATAGGGTCATAAAAATAAATGTCCCCAAATTAGTTATTGACTCAATGGAATAATGAATGGGTGTTGCATATTGCTCATTTCAACGAACATTAGAGCAAAAACAGTAATCAGGGAGCAGATGGGACAAGAATCGGGGTGATCATCGGAGAGACAATGGAGCATGGGAGTTACTTTGAATAAACCCAGTGTATTCAATCTATTGCTTTTTGAAATAAACTTCAGTGGACTTTATGATTGAAAAGATCCATATGACATCAGGAAGATGAACCTTTTTGATGGAATGCAGTAGATGTGGTTATGGTATCACCATCTAAAGTGATGGATGTAAACCTACAAATGAAAATTTTCTGAAGGTCTCAACTTTATAAGCTAGTGGTATGTGTATCCCATCATGGGGCACATAGAAACATGTTAAAATTAGCTCAGCATTGCAGCCATGGAAACAAGAGATGTTAAGACTGAGACTAGAGACATAGTTTGGCAGTTAAGAGAACTCTCTGCTCTTTCCGAGGACCTGTGTTTGATTTCCAGCATCCACAAGATGACTTACAATCATCATTTATAATTACAATCCCAGGAGCCCTAATGCCTTCTTCTGGTCCCCAAGGGCACCATGCATACATGCAGTGCATAGACAGAAATGTGGACATACCATCCAAACACATTAAAAAATATCCTTATTATAAAATAGAGATGCTGATGATGTGTTATTGAATAAACCAAAGGATTATAATGCAAAGTAACAGTGATAGCAGGCATTTTCCAAGCTTTTATATGATGAGCACATAATAATAATTTTCCAATGAAGGCTTAAAGTTACAAACAGCATTTGCTTCTTTTCTCAATGCAGTTTGATGACACTGGGACATTTCAGGTGATTCCAGTTCCTCCAGTTGGGAATTCTGAGCCCCTGGAAAGGCTTCGGCGCTGCACACTTTGCTATGGTAGGACCTCTGGGGAAGGTTGATTGTGCAGGAAACTTAATGCCTTCCCAGGGAGTTATTGAACTCAGCTTTCTGGGGAGATTTCTATTTATGATGATAGGTTATATTTTCAATATTTAGAAAATGCACTATGTCAGAATTCCAATCTCTAATATTTATAGGGGTTCTATACAATGTGAAAACTTGTTTTGAAAATTACCTGACAGGTGTAGTCTTCCCTAGGACAGTGCTGTATTTTGTGTTGAGAACCATTGAATTGCTGTAAATAATTTCTTCATGAGTTTTGACATAACTGTGGGCTTCAGAGGCACATATTACCTAGGTCTGTTTTCACCATGGACACCTAGATGTTTACTGCTAGTTGCTACAACATTACTGGGACATTGAATACTTCCTATTCATTTAAATGATGTGAAATAGAAGTACTGATATTATCATTAATTCTTAGAGGCTGTCAATGTCTTATGCTAGCTTGACCTGTGATGTATTTCTCTGTGTGTTTTCAGACAAGTGTTTTCCTAATACTTGTGCAGAAGAGACTTTCTTCCCTGAAGATTCATATATGGATGTAGCATTTCTCA
This sequence comes from Phyllotis vaccarum, assembly GCA_033318265.1. Classification (NCBI taxonomy): domain Eukaryota; kingdom Metazoa; phylum Chordata; class Mammalia; order Rodentia; family Cricetidae; genus Phyllotis; species Phyllotis vaccarum. Next base: position 104,110,020 of record JARWLC010000004.1, read on the forward strand.
TAGACAATTCCCGCAATGTAGCCAATGATGACTTCCAAGCCATGAAAACATTGGTGAGCTCATCGATTGATAGATTCCACATTGCTTCAGACCCCTCAGCCTCAGACTCTGGTGACAGGATTGCTTTGCTGAGCTATTCTCCCTCAGAGAGTTCCAGAAAGAAGGGCGTGGTGAAGACAGAGTTTGAGTTTACAACCTACGACAACCAATTTATCATGAAGAACTACATCCACACTTCTCTCCAGCAGCTAAATGGAGATGTCACCATTGGTCTTGGCCTCCAGAGGGCCATGGAAGTTCTCTTCCAAGGAACCCCCAATCCAAGAAAACACAAGGTCATCATTGTGATTTCAGCTGGAGAGAATCATGAGGAGAAGGAATTTGTGAAGACGGTGGCGTTGAGGGCCAAATGTCAAGGCTATGTCATATTTGTGGTTTCTCTGGGCGCCACACAAAGAGATGAGATAGAACAATTAGCCAGCTACCCACATGATCACCATCTGATACAGCTTGGGAGAATGCACAAACCAGATCTTAATTATATTGTGAGGTTTCTGAAGCCATTTGTATACTCTGTCAGACGTAAGTCATTATTTTGGTTACTTTCCTTTGGAATAGTATTTGGTAGTAGTATTGATAACCTAAGATCAATATCATGAAACCTATAATGAATCAAAATATATAAATTAGGTAATGATTGGAGGCAAAGATGGGACATATCCTGAATGTCTCCTGCTTATGCCTTGGGTGTAAGATGACCTCATTATGTGGAACACCTCTTGCCAAAAATCTGTGCAATGGAAATCACGGAATAACTGATGACCTTCCGAGCTGTATTTGTTCAGTCTGAAGAAATCCTAACAGCTCTTATAAAGCATGCTTTGAGTTTATTTAAAAATGAGTTTATTTTCTAATCTTGGCATATAGTAGAGAGCTGCGTGAGAATATGATAACCCAAATATATCCCATAGGAATCCTAAAAATCCCCAAGGCAGCTTTCTGTTCACTAGGATTAGGGTGGAGCCTGAGACTGTCCCTCACCAAGTGATGCCAGTGTTGTGGGTCACAGATCACACGTTAAGCAGCATAGTTGTAATCATGTGCACTGCAATATGTTGCCCTTTGGACATGGGCCAGCCCACAAAACTGTGAGTACAAAGTTCAAAAATTGAGAATAAGCACTTTAAAGCATTTAAAGGAACTTGACAGTGATTGCTGGAGCTTACAAGTGCATGATCAGTGGGCTCTACATCGTCAGGTGGTGAGCATCAGGGTCAGCCCACCACCAAGGTTTAGAAATAGCACTTTGTCCCCTACCACAAATGGCATAAGCAAACACTTCTCTGGAGAAACAGCGCTCTCTCTCTCTCTCTCTCTCTCTCTCTCTCTCTCTCTCTCTCTCTCTCTCTCTCTCTCTCTCTCTCTCTTCCTCCTCCTCCTCCTCCTCCTCCTCCTCCTCTCTCTCACCCTCCCCCTCTCCCTCTCTGTCTCCCTCTCCCTACCCCCCAACCTCTGAGATATTCACCTCCAGGAGATAATTGGGATTGTCCCAGTTTTCTGATCTGATTCTTACAATATTCAAGTGCTATTAACACCAAGTAGGTAAAAGCTAGAGGTGCTATTACCACTCATAGAACAGACATCCAGCCCTTCCTCCAAAAACAAAAACAAACCAGCCCCCAAATTCTAAGAAGTTGTGTTGAGGAAGCCTTTGTGTTAATCTGCCTAATATGGAATTGACTTATACAGAGGGTAGGTTTGCTTTTGATCATGCTTGTGGAGTTAACTGTCCAGAGTCGGGTAGTCTGGTTCTTTGTGCCTTTGGAGCATTGTGGCTGGGATATGGGGGAGAACAAATTTGCTTCCATAAGAAACTAGAAAACAAGACATAGGAAAAGGGAAGGGATCCTGAAGCTCTTTCATGAGTGCACCCCAATAACCCAGGGACCTCCCATTTGGCCTACCTCCTAAAGAGTAGGGTATCTCCCAATAACACTGCCTTAGACACCAGATCTTAACATTGTGGACTTCTGGGGAACATTTATCCAAACCATAGCACTATCTTCTGGAAGATTCTACAAAATGGGAATGAGCTTCTTCTTTCTGGGACTCTGTAAGGTTTAGAGCAAAGTTTGCACCCTCTGTTTCCCAAGTGTTGAGGGAATGACCCACATCAGGAATAGTGTCCTCAGAGTACATTCCCCACTGTAGGAGGCCTCCGCCTGTCTCCTTTGACTCATATTCAGCTGTTGAACCCGTTACCCATCCTCTTGGGAATGCTAGATTATTGCCTTTAAACCTAACATAGTCTCATTTGAATGCCACAAATATGAATCAAAACAATGCTTCCAAATGAATTTTGATACCAACCCTCCCACTAGAGTAGAATTTTATTTTACAGTAATTTTCTCAGATGCATATCACCATATGCCACTCTGGTGCATGTATGCAAGGAACACCTATGCAATAGATTGCTATGTTCCCCCCAAACAACTTCTCATCTGAAGGAGACTTTTACAAACACTACACATTTAGAATTTTAACTTCTTGACCAGAGGCATGGCTGTTATCCATTCTCTACACAGTGTTGTCTTTTGTACCATCCAGATGGCTAACAATGCAGCAATTTCAATAGACTCCAAACACCTCGGGTTTGGTTCTGTCAAGCTGGACAGTGGCTTCGCAGCTGAGCAAAACTGATTTATGTTGATTGCCACCTTCCCTGCCTTCCTGGACATACTCCCTGTGTTGGAGTTAAATGACTGTTCTTGCATCTTCTGGTTCTTTGGGAACTTTTCCCATAAGTTCCAGCCCCAGTTCTGTGCATTTTTATTTTTCTGAAAACAGACATAACAGCTGATTCCTCCATCCACCAACAGCCATTGGCAAATGGGATTGATCAGAGACATATTCTTATTTTAGACAAATAGGGGAAAAAAGCATATTCCAAAATCAGAGAAATAAAACTACCTTAGAGATGGTTTCATAGAGCCTTGGATCCTCAATAACCAAGGGCTTTGTTTCATTAAAATTTATTTTCCTGAATGAGATGGAAAATTATAGTCCACAGTACTGTGCAACTTACAAGCAGGACAGAAAGAGATTAAAGAGATGGATTGTGTTGTCAGTAAGTTAAAATCCTTTCTGTGACTCCTTTTCTCATAGGAAATCATTGATTATAGGTGCAGAAGCAAAGAAACAATATTATGTAATAAGACACCATCTTTTCTATGTTTGAGCTAGTAGTTTAAGTCTGGGAGAAAAAGCCATAGAGAATCAGGATAGATTGGCTCTCAGATTATGTTAGCACTGACAGGTAGTTCCTGCATCATGATTAACCCTTCCCAGAACACCTCAAACACTTTCCCATGATCCTAGTAATTCTGTAGCCACGGAAACCCTCTGAAGGTCCAGTTGTGAATGCCATTTCTAAAATTGTCTCTTTTCTATTCTCACTGCAGCCAAATTCTCTTGAAACGTGTTACTAACATTTATTGCTGCGAGAGGATTCCTGTTGGAGTTCTCATTGCCCAGAAAACCCAATTTCTAGTTTTGAAATCAAACCGTAACTTTGTTCCCTCTATAGGTGGATTCAATCAGTACCCACCGCCGATGCTGGAGGGTGACTGCAGGCGTATCAATTTAGAGAGTGGCAGTGTGCTCCCCCAAAACCTCAGGTGGGTAGCAGAGCCTTATATTTATTTACAAGTGCTTGTTAATTGACTGGTAGATGTGTAACTGGCCATGGCAGGTTGTTAGGCGAAGGAAGCTAACAAGGTCTCTGAGGTAAAGGTTCTTCATGGATTCCACTTTCCACAGCATCAGTCATTCATCAGGCATGTTTTCCAGTCTGAGATTGTTGTCATTTTGAATTACGTCATGAATTTCATTAGATCTTGCCTTTAAAGGCATGACTTTAGTTTATTCCTGAAACAACAACAAATCTGAGATTATCCTCAACCTCACTACCTAGAGCCCCCCCTTCCTGAGTGCGCTGGGCTGATGTGTGCCTTGTATGAACTATGCCTTTTCACCTTCCTGGTTTCTGCTCAGCTGCCTGGGATCCCATTTCTTCTCCCATTCACACTTCATGGTCCTGATTAAAGTGGTCTCCTCTTTGAAACTGATATTTACCCTACACCCTGCTCAAATTGCACCACCTCAGCTGAGTATGGTGTTGCGCTCCTGTAACTCCAGTTCTCTGGAAACAGAAGCAGCAGAATTAGGAGTTCAAGGCCAAGGTGGGCTACATAGAGAGACCATGCCAATTCAAAACCACCAACAAACGGTGCTTTCTGTGCCTTTAATACCTCTGCTAAGGTACTGTGGCAGCTAACCTCAGAATCTCATCTCAATAAGTACTCTGCATCTGAATCATTGTTAACCTCAAATCATCTCACAGAAGACCTTCAGTACAATTGCATGTGCCAACAATTTTCATTAACATTGTATCTTCAGTAAAAATACAACACTTAATTGGCTGAATACAGCCAATTAAGCCAATTCTCAAATTCTGTCAGAATAGGCCTTAGCGGTTGATTTTAGTTGGAGCTACACTGAGCTTAGACCCCTTGCTATGGCTGGTCTTGGCCTATGGTTACCCCCTTATCTCAGACTGCCTTCAGCAAGGCAGCTTCTCAGAGAAGATACGACTTCTTCTAGATATCCAGAAGCTGCAAGTGCATACTCCTCTAATGCCAGATTCCATTTCCTCAATAGTTTAGCAATGATGTGTCCAACAGCCAACCCCTAGGAAAAACAATATTAATGTCAAGTATAGTGGTTCCCCTTGAATAAGCCACAGACTCTTTTAAATAGGGCTACAGACAATTACATTGTTACTTGAGCATGTACAAACACAAGCTGAGCTGTAAATACCATGACACTTGTGACCTATCTATTAAACCCAAACATCTTTACATATCAAATATAAACAGACAAAACAGCCCCATGTTAACTTCATGTGATAAATGATTTTGTCTTTTTAAACATGAATTTTTGGAGACCAAATGTGTGATTTGTTACAAGCTGCAGATGTCCCTGGACCCAGTTAACCTCTGTTCTTGTATGATAGACTGCACTCTTATCATGGATCTATACAGACAAATACAAGACCAACATCTATGCAGCATGCCATGATGCCATTTGGCCTTTGTGGGCTGTGACAATATTATTTCATATGGTACATCTATCTGTTCTTCCCTGCAGCTAAATAATACTTCTTGGCACTAAGCACCAGTATTAAACACAACTACAAATATTAATTTAAAATGACATCATAAGAATATGCTTATATATGGTTTCTGTTATCATCTGAATAAAAGCAAAATTTTAAAATATCATAAAGAACTTTTAAACTGGTAATATAAGAGCTAGCTCCATTTTAAGAGTCTCCTTATAACTTTATTCCTCTCAGAACAGGCCTTTGTCCATTAAACGTTCGTTTTCTATGATAATTTGTATCAGTCTGAGGTGACCTGTTGATAAATGACTTCCTCATCATTTATTGACAGCTCTATGCAAATCAGATTTGGCTTATAATTCATCGGTTATAGGTGGACATGAGGAAAAGAAGGTGAAATGGAGGTGAATTATTTGATTGAAATTAATTTAGAATTTTTTACCACTCAGTTTTTTTCTTTTCAGTATGTGTGTGCATATATGTCACATGTGTGGGTGCACATGTGTGTGTGTGTGTGTGTGTGTGTGTGTGTGTGTGTGTGTGTGTGTAGGGTCAGAAGATAGCCCTGGATGTTGTTCCTCAGGCTCCATCTACCTTGGTTTGGGTTTGGTTTTGAGTCAGGGTCTCTCGTTGGCTTAGAGCTCACTAAGCAGGCTGTGCTGCTGGCCAGAGAGCCCCAGGGAGTCAATCATCTTCTTTTCCAAGTGCTTGGATTCCAAGCAAATATCAACCACTATGGTCAGTGTTTCCATGTGGTTCTTAGGGATCAAACTCAGGTCTTAATGCTTGCAAGTCAAGCTCTTTCCCAACTGAGCTATCACCCCCATTTCTTTTAGTAAGTAATAAAAGAACCACATTAAAATATTTGGATATTTTATTTGCATCTTTTCAACTTATTTGGACTCAGCATATAACTATTTTTTTTTCCTTCCTCTAGATTGACTGCTAAGCTGCACGAGGTTTCTGCAAGCAAGGACAGCCTTCTTGATCAAGAGCTGAGTGCTAGGAAAGACTCATCTTTTATGTTGGAGGATCATAGAGGTGACCATCACATTCCAAACCAAATGCTAGAGCTGCATAGGCTAGTTAGTTACTATGGAAACGATCAGGGATCTGAGGCAACGGCAAGTCTCACTTCTGGTAAGAATGAGAACCAATGATAGGAATTTTAAAGTCATCTGGAGGCTTGTCTAGTGGAGAATTAAATAAATTCAGGCTGGTGTCTGAAGAAATTTGGGGTCCTAATTCAGAGTGGTAGGTTCAGGGACCATTATTCCAGTGGAAGTGGTAGCAGATGACAGGCGCTACTGTGGGAATCCTTGACATAAGCTCTCAGAGATGTCCATGATGCACTTAAAGAAATTTCAAAAGTCTTTAGGGTATACAACTTAGAAGGTTGGTATGATATAGAACAAGAAAGTATAGAGAATATCAGAGCAAAGGCTAGCTCCAAACACCTGTAAACTTGGCCTGGCCATTGCTTCTGAATTTGTGAGTGCATAAGAAGATTTAAGTTTTATTTTTGAGACACCCAGAAATGATAGCATGAAACTCCCCCATAGCTTACTCTCAGTGTTTTAATGTCAAGATTTAATAGTTTAAAGAAAACTTATATATATAAGATAATAAACACATAGGACACACAGAGATATCTGTATTTTTATTTGGAAGTGTGAGGTGCTGAGGAGATGGCTCAGTGGCAGGGGGTACCTGTTGTTCTTGCAGGGGACCAGAGTTTGATTCCCAGCACCTGCATGGAAGCTTGCAACCACCTATAACTCCAGTTTCAGAGAATCGGATGCCCTCTTCTGGCATCTGCATGCACTGCACATACATGATGCACAGTCATACATGCAAACAAAATACTCATACACATTACACATAAAAGAAAAATAAATACATATCTAAAAATAAAAATGTCAAATCTCAAACAGATTACTCAGCCATTCAAACTATGCACCTAGAATCTTCTAAAATCATCATTTGTTCAGAATGTTGGCATTTTAAGTATTGTATCCAATGTATCATATTTGTGGTGAGAATATGCAAATATAAAAGGGGGAATATCACAGTATAGTATTGATTCTTAGAAGTTTCTTGGACAGTTCATCTTTTTTTGATTTAATACTCATGTCCTCATAAGTATTTTGTAAATATAAACATTTGAACTTTATTTTTAAAATAGCTAAACTAGCTTTTGTAAGATCTATGGTGAAGAATTTAAAAGTCAATCAATTATTAGTTGAAAAATAAGATACATTAGCTTTAAAAGGAAGATACACAGTAAATGTGGACGTATGTCATCCTGTGATGTCTATGCATTAAGCCTGTGTGATTTAATTAAAACAATTTAAAACTTGCATGTAGACATAGCCTGAATAATAGAAGTAGATTCCTGCTCCTTTTAATGGATAGTGTTTGATTTTATTGGTTCATTTAATGGTATAGGGATTACAGTTGTTCTCAAGGCATAGGAATGTATTCTCATCTGGATTATAGACAAGAATAAAATGCATTTTGGCAGAGTGTTAGAGTGGGAAATTGTCATTCATGATGGCTTTGTTAGAGGTGAACAGACTTGGAAATGGATCAGGGAAAACAGATGAGAGACAGGGTGAGGAGAGGGAAGCTTCACTGCAGTCATCGTTACTGACATAACGACAGTGACTCGGGATGGAAAGACTCTTCGCATGGCTTTCAGATGTCTGAAAACTCTAGACATTTGTAGCCATTGTGAGGTTCAGCTTGTTGAAAGAATACCTGTTTACGTCTCTATCAGGAGACTAAAAAGTAAATAGCATCCCACCAAAGTTCTGAAGCATGTGGGGGACTCCTGTGGAGAACTGGGTAGGTTGTGATAGCTGGAGATAGTATCTCAGACCTGGGGGTGATATGTTTACATCTTTATCTCATATTTTAATGGGATAAAGTCTGAATCTCAAATCACATCTCTCCATACTTCTCAGTCTCTGTGTCCCATCTCATCTCCCCTCTCCTCCTCCTCCCTCCCCTTCTCTCAAATCTTGTATAGCCAGTTACCAAAGTATCTATTAAGAACTTTCTATATGATGCACTGTCCTTCTGGAGTCATTTGTGATTCCAAACCTTTAGTCACTGAGAGCTGAGACTTGATAAGTTCCAGATGCACAGTACAAATCACTTAATAACTCTGATGAGTATCTCCATATGCCATGTTTATGACTCAATTATAATACAATTCCTGCAGTTGATGGCTGACCTTTCTGTCCTTGAATAGAGAGGCTTGAGGGAGAGTCAGAAATCTGATCCATTAAAGAATGGAATAGTTCACTATGGACTGGCAGTGTGTTGTATAGCACCCTCTTCCACAAGACCCCCAAGCACTTCCTGTCTCACCGTATAGCTTCTCCCTCTGCTGTTTCTACCTACCCTGGCTTGCACCAGGCTCATCCTCAGTTCCACTATATGGGGCTGTATATATTTCTAAGTGGTCTCTAGTTTGAGATCAACTGTCTAAGGGACTCTCTGAGCGAGGTTTCTTTCTCATGGCAGCAGCACCTGGGAATTCACTAGAGATGCATCCTCTAAACGTTCATCCTAGACTGATTCAATTATTAGTTTGAAGAGTAAAGCCCTATTCCCCAAATAATGCATTTAAAATTTTTGTACATTTGTTTATCTATTGTGTGTGTGTGTGTGTGTGTGTGTGTGTGTGTGTGTGTGTGTGTGTGTGTGTGTGTTATGATAACCATCATGCATGTAGAGGTCAGAGGACATTTTAAAGGAATTGGTTTTCCTTACAACATGTAGGTTCTAAGGATTTCAATGTCTGGAGACCTTTTCTATTGTTACAAGTAAAGGGTGATTCTGACATCTGGTTTGAGTAGAGGCCTACAGCATCTACATCTGTCCATTGCTGTCCTCATTGTTACTCTAGGTTATTATTTTTTTAAAATATTCTCAAAGGCATCATAGAGCAATGAAAAATGTGAACATAAAGCTTCAAACAATTTATCAAACTGAGTTCTTTTCAGTGTGAATACATTCTTTGTCTCTCCCGTAGGCATATTGGTTTTCGTAGCTTTATTCAATTGCATATCCTATTTTTCACATAATATTATGTCTAATATTGTCTGTATTGCTATAAACTACAAACTGATTTTTCTTAACACTATCATAATATCCCTTTCCTTCAATGAATGAATATATTTAGCTTTCGACCTCTCCTTGAACATGTAGTCTGTAATTTTTTGCTGTCTCATATTCAACTTGAATATACAAGTGCTCATACCAAAATCTATATGTGATGTCAGAACTGGCTTTTGAGCCACCCCTAGAAAGTTAATTAGCTGACATTCTGTTGTCATACTAACCTCTGATTATCTGCACCAAATTGCTGACTTTCACCAATGTGTGCCACATGGTTGGTGACATTTCTTCGGTTACAAACAATGGGCTATATTTATTAACCGAATTTGAAAATAAGTTATATTTCATCATTATTTTAGCTTATAATAAACCTACTTAGGTACACAAAGCACAGAATACCATCATTAAAACCAAAGGGCAAGATTTCTGGTGATTTGGGTGTAGCATCCCTCAAAGGATGCCGTGTTTTTCCCCTGGGATACTGTCCTTTCTTCCACCTCTTATTTCAGAGCACAAAATGGCTCCTAAGTGATGTTCTGATCATCTAAGAGCCACCTAGAAAAACTGAGTCCAAAAGAAACATTTGTCCTGTCTTTGGGGAAAAAGGATGGAATCTGTTTGAAACAATTATTTCTACTTATTTAGGCTAAAAAGACAAGAGGTTCTAAAAGGAAAAAGCAAGAGGGATTTTAAACTTTTCTGTTCCCCTTTGGCTCATGCTGAAGTGGACGCACTGTGTTGCCTCCTTTGCATTCCCAGCCCTGGAACCCTAACCAGTGACCTCAGCAGACAGAAGGGAGGACAGGTCTGGACTGCTGGTGTGAAATGAAGAGGTTCATAATGTGTTGCCAAGCCCTCTGCAGATAAGCATGCACAAACATAGCAGAACTGTTATTTCTGAGGGCCCGTGGGAGTGCATCTATGTATAATTTAGGCCAGCAGGCTGAGGGTTTTTTTCCCTATCAAAATTCTGCAGAATTTACCATTGTAAGAATTTTTGTAACCCTAGAATTTTAGAATTTATTTTCTTGTCTACCTATAAAAATTACATTTGTGTAGTGCCTTAGATATGTTGTGAACTGTGGAAACAATTCTGCCCCTCACCCCCACCAGCCTTATGAAATTGTAGTGTATTAGCATGGCATTTTATAGAAAGAAATGGAGGCAGGAAGAACTGTGGTAACTGAATTAAAACACGTAGAAATCATACTCAAACTCTTTGTTTTTAAAATTCAAGACAAGCTTTCTCTGTGTTGTCCTGGCTGTTCTGAAACTTGACATGTAGACCAGGCTGGCCTTGAACTCACAGAGATTTTGCCTGTTTCTGCCTCCCAAGTGCTGGAATTAAAGGCATGCATCATTATTTCCTGGCTAAGACTCAAACTCTTAGGATCACTCCATAACCATTGTCCTACAATACCCACTGGGGAGGGGGAAGGAAGGGAAATTTTATTTAATTTATATCATGACCTACTTTTTAAAGAAAATGTTCTCTCATGGCTTCTGTCAGAGGAATACTAATGGACTGGAGACAGTTAGCCTCTAGTCAGGCCCCTAACCCTGGTTAGTGTATGCTCTGTTGTTTCTGCTCTCTCTTGCTGTTGGATGATTCATTTTTCTGAAGGCTTCAGACATTGAGACAGATCAGGGATTTGATCTGCCTCTACTTCTTATAGGCCTTTATTTTTTGGCTAAATTGGGGGCCATCTCCAAGCTTCATTCTGATCAGGCATGAAATGGCAGTAATGAAAATCCCATTTTTGTGTCAAAAGGGAGCCTTGATGAGAGAAGATGTGTGTGTAGAACTGAACAACAGACCTGTAGTGGAGGGATACTCAGTGTAGCACCAGAAAGTGAAAACAGAAAAGAGAACCTTGTCGATCTTATAGGTTGAATGTTGAGAAAATCTTGAACTTGAAAAATATCAGCTATCCAGGGCTCTAGAGCTGGCCAGGTAGTTAAAAGTATTTGGCGTTCTTTCAGAGGACCTGGGTTTGGTTCTCAGCACTCACATAGTATTTCACAATCATCTGGCTCCAGGGGATCCCCTACCCTGCCTTTATGAGCATCAGGTAAACATGTGGTACATAGAAACAGACAGAAAGACAGACAGACAGACAGACAGACAGACACACACACACACACACACACACACATGAAGGTAGAGTCTTTTAAAAATATATCAGATATTATTCACATGAATAGAACTCCATCTATAAATTAGCCTCAGTTGTACATATAACCTATGAAAAATCCATGGCTAAGCTTGGAGGTGGTGGTACACAACTTTAATCCCAGCACTCTGGTGGCAGAGGCAAGTGGATCTGTGAGTTCGAGGCCAGCCTGGTCTACAGAGCAAATGCCAGGACAGCCAGGGCTGCACACAAAGAAACCTTATCTCAAATAAATAAATAAATAAATAAACAGAGAAAGAAAGAAAGAAAGAAAGAAAGAAAGAAAGGAAGGAAGGAAGGAAAGAAAGAAAGAAAGAAAGAAAGAAAGAAAGAAAAAGAGGGAAAGAAAAGCAAATAAATAAAAGAAAACTCCTGGCTAATGTTGGCACTGGTTAAATTCCAAAACAGCCCACTAGATAACTCCCAAATGTCCCGAGATTCCCACAAGTATCATGGTGTACAGCAGTGCTGACTTGGCACACTTGATCTAGTCCACAGGGCTCAGGCTCTAAGACACTCCCTTCTCCCTAACTCCCACTTCCCCCAGCACTTGGCTAAAGTTAGGCTAATCTCTCAGGGGGATCCTTCTGTGGAAATCTGACCGTTATCATTTATTCCATCTGTGTCTTGTGCATGATAGTGATCCAGCTCTCTCTCCTCTGCTCTTTTAACTAACTGAGCCACAGAACTAACTAAACACAGAACCAGAGGTGAGAATTCAGTTCTGTTGACATTTTGAGAGAATATAGGACATGGTTGTGAGTTGTTTTGCATGTTCTATTTAAACTTTTCCGGGTTTTCTGAAAGGAGAAATATTTTTTGAAGTCCAAGTCTCCCTAAATAACCTGAATTTAGACCCAAAATAGAACAACCATACCTTGTGTTGGACTAAAAGTCACAGTCATCTATATTCAGTTTCTTTGATTTCCAAGAAAATCTTCTAAGTACAGAGGGAACCTATTTTTAGAAATTTTTTTTGGGGGGGGGGTAAGTGGTTTGTGCCTCTTTAGAAAAGAATTTTTTGCTAGGTACTTGGGAGGGGGATGAGATTTTAGTTCATTTATAAAGAAAAAACTAAAACCAAAATAGTGATATTTCTGGACATACATGGAGAAGTGTTTTTCTACTCTAGCTTGTCAGTCTCTTCTCTTCTACCACCGTGTCTACGACATCGCATTCTCCATGTTTGTAAGATCATGCTGTCTGGCCCTTTTACAAAATTGAAAACCTATGGTTGAAAAACAGAGCCTCTGCTAGCAACGCAGATAAAGGTTTATCAGGTCCAGAACTGTAAACTCCCAAAGGCAGAAACATCCCTGCCAGCATCTGTACATCACACACTGTGGCTGAGAACTTTGGAGATTTGTTGGTGATATGCACTATAGATCACTGACAGAGAAGGGTATTCCAAGACACACATTGTATTCACTTCTTGTTTGCTGATGAGAAATTTAATCAGGACTTCCATATGGACCAGAAGTTTAAGGAGATCTTCAAACTGGGTTCTTGGTGGGGGATTGAAGGCCTGTACATTTTCAGCAAGCATAAGAAGTGCAAAATCCTATTGGCTAGAATAAACATTCTAAGAACCTGGTACATGTGGCAAGGGAGAAGGAAGTGATTCCACCCCACCCCAAAACACAAGATGATCAACTTGCCTACCTCTTCAGGTAGAATAGCGGATCCAAATCCAACATAACCAACAGAAAAAACCTGCCCACACAGATGGAGTTAAGCAATGGACTTTAAGAAGTAAATGTCCACAATACTGGGAAATTAAAAACAAATGAGGTAAACAGCACAGTTTCTCCAATTTCCTGACTTAGAGGCTTTTAGGCAGTGGTGGAGTGAGAGGAATTTTAGGGGAGTGAGCTCTCAGAGATGAGGAAATGGATAAACTCAGGGAGACCAAGATGTAAGGTTTACAGAACTGTAAACTGTACAGAGAGAACTCCAGAGATCTCTAGATGCTCTCCCCATGCTACTCACCAGAGTATCCCCCCCTCTGTGTGGTATATGTATATGTGTGGTATGTGTGGGGTACGTATGTGTGTGTTTGTGTACGCAAGTGCAAATATATTGCACATGCTCACAGAGGAGGAAGGACACTGGTGTTCTGCTCAACTACCGTTTGCTTGACTCCTTTCAGGGTCTCTCACTGGTGGAGGCAGGCTGGCAGCCAGTGAGCCCCAGGCATCTTCCTGTCTCTGCACCCCACAGTGCTGGGTTACAGGTGCAGCCACATCCAATTTTTTACGTGGGCACAGGTGTTACAATGTAGTGGTTTCTTGGTCCCAGGCGGCCAGAGGCCCAGACCCACAGACCTGCCACCCTAGACCCCTTAGCAGCCCGCTGCTGCTCAGGCCCCACGAAATGACTCAGATGCTTATATTAGCTTCATGCTGTTTGGCCTATGGCTCAGGCACATTGCTAGCTAGCTTTTACATCTGAACTCAACCCATTTCCATTAATCTGTCTGCCACGTGGGCCGTGGCTCACCCGTGTTCCTTACATGTTGCTCCTTTTGGCTTCTGGCTCCTTCTGTTTCTCACTCTGCCCTGCTCCTCCTACCTATTCTGATTCCTCTTCCTACTTTTTCTATGGTGGCTGTCATGGGCCAAAACAGCTCCTTTATTTAAAGATTGATATTCACAGCATACAGAAAGGCATTTCCACATCATGCTTGGGTCTAAACTCAGATCCTAATGCCAGCACGCTAAGAGCTTTTACCCAACAGAGCTGTTTCTCCAGCGCTCAAAAGTCTATGTAGAGATGAAAACCATGATGTGTGGAAGAACAGTATAACATAGGAGGCTAGGGATAGGCAGCTTGAATTTGATACTTGACACATAGCAATAGAAATTAATCAAAAATGAAGAAGAACTTATATAATTATAATGAAAAATTAATGAGTTTTATATTCCCTCCTGATATATAGTAGAAAGAAAAAAAAACAAAGGGAAAACAGGCACACAGTTTTAACAACAGTATCAGCTAATGTAACCTACTTGGCACTTCCATCCAAGAGCAGAACACATAATTCCTCTTAAGTACTCATGAAATACTTGTCAAAAATAGACCGTTCTGTGGGCTATAAAACAATACTCAAAAATTCAAGTCATATCAAGTATATGTTCTGACTCAAATAGGACCAAAGCACAAAATAATCAGCAGAAAGATCTTTGAAAAAAATCCCCAAATTTGTGTAAAATAAATAAAATGCTTAAAAATAATCCATAGCCAAAGAGGAAGTCAATAAAGAAATTAGAAAGCATTTTGGAAGGAATGAAATGAAATCTGCATTCCAGAATTGTTGAAACTCCCCTCGAGCATGATTATGAATGAATTCTGACATTAAATGCTAATACTGATAAAAAATGAATGGCTTCAAATTAGTGACCTCAATTTCCGTCTTCAGAAGCCAGAAATTGACAGGCAAGCAATCCCAGAGTGAGCAGAAAAAGCAATAACATTTAAGGACTCAATGCATAAGAAATGAGAAAAAATCAATTAAGCCAAGAGTTAGATCTCTGAGATCAATGAAATTGATAAATCTATAATCAGATTCACTAGGAGTGGGTGGACACAAATAGCCTTTTAGTAAGGAGAGAAGAGGCTTCTTCCATGTTTTCCAGCTATCAAGATGGTAACAAGGGAATGTAAGAAGGCATTTTGCATATAAATTGGACACAAATTTCCTACAATATGAAAATTAGCACACTTCATTCAAGAAGAAATAACCTAACTAGCTTGTCAAAATGATTGAGTTTGTATTTCAGACCTTCTCATGATTTCAACATAAATTCAACAAAATTTCTGAGGAATGTAGAATACCAATTTTTTGTTGTTGTTTTGAGACAGGGTTTCCCTGTGTAGCCCTGACTGTCCTGCAACTCCTTCTGCAGATCAGGCTGGCCTTGAACTCAGAGATTTGCCTGCCTTTACCTCCTGGTGCTGGGATTAAAGGTATGGCAACCCAACTGTGAAATGACCAATTTTGTACAAACTTTTCTAGGGAATTAAAGGGAAAATACCATTTACCAACTCATTCTTTGAACTCAGATCACTTTGACACCAAACTGTAGCCAGAGGTTTCTGGCCTGTCTGGCCTGAGGTCCAGACCTGCAGTCCCAAAGCTGCTTAACCCCAAATAATTACACAAAGTCTTATATTAATTACAAACTGTTTGGCTTCTGGCTCAGGCTCATTACTTGCTAGCTCCTTCAACTTAACTCAGCCCATTTTCATTAATCTGTGTATTGTTTCATGACTTGTGGCTTACCTGTGTGTGTGTGTGTGTGTGTGTGTGTGTGTGTGTGTGTGTGTGTGTGTGTGCTCGCGTGTGATTGTTTTTTTACTCCTTGCTTCCTTGGGCAGCATCCTGCAGCATCTTCCCCTGACTCTGCCCTCCTTCCCCTTTATCTATGCCCAGATTTCCTGGCTGCTTCTAAGATGGCTTGCCACAGGCCAAAACAGTCCCTTTATTATCTAATGGTATTCACAGCACACAGAAAGACATCCCACATCACAAGACAAAGAAATTAAATGAAAGAAAAAGCTGTATATAACCATCTTTTAAAAATATATGTATTTGTATGTATGGATATTTTATCTGCATGTGTATTTGCATAATGTGTGTGCCTAGTGCCGGTGAAAGTTAGAAGTTGTCATAGTCCCTGGGACTGGAGGTCCAGAGATAGATGGTCAGTCTAGCTGCAAAAGAAAGTACCAGGTTCAATGAGAATCCCTGTCTCCAAAAAGTAATATGAGAGTAATAAAGGAAAGACACCCAATTCTGACCTCTGGCCTCCCTACATGCATGTTCATAGCAAGTACACTTGTATATAGAATCACACAGACACAGACACAGACACAGACACAGACACACACACACACACACACACACACACACACACACACACAGAGAGAGAGAGAGAGAGAGAGAGAGAGAGAGAGAGAGAGAGAGAGACAGAGAAGGAGGGAGGGAAAGTATGTGTAAATTGTGAAGTTACTTTCTTCACTGAGAAAGTTTTTCTAGGAAGAACTTAGTGCTAACTGAACTAGTCCATGCTCACTGACACTGTTTGAACTCCATCATGAGCTCCTTATATTGTCATGGGCTGATATTAGCAGACCGACACTCGGAGTACCCAAGGCTTAGAGTATGTCATATCTTACATAGCCGCAAGGTTCTAAAATCAGAACAGAATTGTGTTGTAGGCCTGGTAATTACATGGAAGCACTAAAATCAGCATGCATTTTTCTTTTATATTAAGATATTTGGGGTCAAATCAGTCATTTTACAAAAACCTTGAGACAACATTTGTCAAATGGAAATAATTTTCTGCACTCAGTGAAGACAGATTTGATGAATGCATCTGGAAATAAGTACTAAGATGGATTAGAGACTCCTACTATGGGATTGATTAGTGATGTCTGCCATGGTATTGGAATGAAGAATAGTGACACCCCATGCCATGTATTTCTATTCTTGTCTTAGTGTTTCAAGTTAATCCTTTTACTATGAGTGACTCAAGCTATTCTGTTGCAGAACATGAAACTCATGGCAGAAAAGAACTGAGTCTTGCTGATGAGCCTGGGGATGCTTCTCTTCAAGAATATTACATGGATGTGGCCTTCCTCATAGATGCTTCTCACAGAGTTGGGAATGATGAGTTTGAGGAAGTGAGAACTTTTATAACTTCAGTACTGGATTACTTTCACATTGCCCCAGATCCACTGACCTCTGTCTTAGGAGACAGAGTGGCTATCTTGACCTACTCTCCTCCAGGCTATCTGCCAAACACTGAAGAATGCCCAGTCTACCTGGAATTTGATTTGGTTACTTACAACAATATACACCAAATGAAACAGCATCTCCAAGAGTCTCTTAAGCAGCTCAATGGTGATGTTTTTATTGGCCATGCTCTTCAGTGGACAGTTGACAATGTTTTTGTAGGAACCCCCAATCTGAGGAAAAACAAAGTTATCTTTATAATATCTGCGAGTGAAACCAATCCTTTAGACAAAGAAGTCTTAAGGAGTGCATCTCTGAGAGCCAAGTGTCAAGGCTACTCCATATTTGTATTTTCCTTTGGTCCTATACACAATGACATGGAATTAGAAGAATTAGCAAGCCATCCTCTGGATCATCACTTGGTGCAGCTCGGCCGGACACACAAGCCAGATTGGGACTATATCATTAAGTTTGTCAAGCCTTTTGTTTATTCAGTAAGACGTAAGTCTCTCAAGCTTCTCCCCTTACTTCTAATTGATGTTTTTGCATGCAGCTAATCAGCCTATGTAGTCAAATGTAGCTCATTTTAGTTGAAAGTGCGGAGGTGTAAACGGGAGACAGTGGAAGAATCTCAGAGAAAAGTCTTGTTGACTTTGGGCATTGTTGCTCCCAAAGTTCCAGACAGGAAACCCTCAAATAGGTGAAAGGTTTCCTTTAAGCCTGACCTCTGCACATTCACTAAGTGTTTGGGTCTTTGAATGGCTACATCAGTTAATCGTCAGCATAGCCCTTAAATAGAAGAATTTAGATTTCTTTTCCATGAAGGAAAAACTAAGGTTCAGATACATTAAATAAGTGTGCAAAAGCTTGTAATTAATGCCTGATAAATTTTGAACTCAACTCCATACATTCTAGCCCTAGGATTATGCTTTTTTTTCTATTAAACTACACTTTAGTTACTAAACCCTTAACAAAGTGTACTACTGTAATCAATAAAACCATACTGCCAGGACTCATTCACCTTTTCCAAGGACATCTGGTCTACCTTGTCATTGCTAACTATCCTTGGTTCTAACTTGAATTCTTATGATTCATAGGTACAGATATTTTCTAGAGCCTCTGTTCAAGACATCTAACTGAAGTACATATCATAGAGATTTGAAAGGTGTTTTTTCCATGGTTGCACTATGAGAATAGCTGCCTTAGCTTCTACCCTCGGCATTGTAATTTTGGCAGAGATATAGAAGAGCCCTAATTTTTAGAGCATTGAACATGTCCTGGCCTGTGCTGGGAATAGAGGAGAGCATAAAGCCATGCTGTGTGATTGTCTGCTTGGAGTTTCCCAGGATTTTAGAGGTTCTGGCACACACAGAATCCCAGGACTCATGTTAAAATCAGGAATCCTGGATTTTAGGCAATATATTTACTAGTGAGTAAAAGCAATGTCTTCTCTCAACCCCAAGGCAGAAATAGGGAAGACAATTTTAATAGCCAATAGAGCCTATTAGAAAGAGTCTCCATTTCTGGGGTGTGGAGGTGAGGAAGATAGAGATAACAGGAGGAATTCAGAGATGTTCTTGAATTGTTTTACTGAGCATGGGAACTTTTAATTAAATTATTGCTGTATCTCATTGACTTGGCAAGAACAAGGTCTTTCAATGCCAGTATGCGAACTTTGCTAAGTCCCTGAGAAAATTAATTTGCTTTTGAAAAGGCTTCTATCTCCAGGAAAAGATGACCTGGCTTTGGGTGGTAGTCATTATGTGGAAAGGTAAAAACTGAACTAAGAATTCCACTCTGTCTCCAGGTGCTATCAACAAATATCCCCCGGGAGATCTGCAAGCCAAGTGTGCTAACGTCACCTTTCCCAGCCCCGAGAATGCTGGCACTGAAGACAGTTTATTGTGAGTTAAGAAATCTCAGATGTGGGAGTACAGCCCAGGAAACAGCTCTTAAGAATGTGAAGTCAATGATATTTTCATTTTCAGGATACAAAATTTGGGCTGCACAAGGGGGTTTTGAACATTGTGTTGATGATGACATCACCAGCTAGTAGAAAACAGAGCATAGTCTATGCTAATAAAGAACCATATTTTATATTACAAACAACCATATCTGTTGCTTTTTATAAAAGCATCTCATATTAATAATTAAATAATGCAACTCATATTGACTAGTGCCAAAGTAAAGCTTCCAATATCAAAGGTTGGAGCAAAAACAGGACAGAGGAAACATCTGCCTTTCAGAAAGCACACACAAGGGTCACAGGAAGGATTCTGACATTGCAAAGTAAAACTGTGAGTCCCCGATAAACTTTTAGTAATGAAAACACCAGTGTTTTGGAATCCTAAACCTCTGAGACAAATACATGTTTAATTTTCCTTCAGAATATTAGAAAATTGTCCCTGTATCAATTCCATACATAAACCACATTAGGACTATTATTATCATGTGCATAAGATGGATTTCCATTCTGGTACATGGCTGTATTTGCATTAATCTTACACAAACCACCTTAATCCTCTTTGTCCTTCACTGTAGTCTCATCCCCGAGGTGTACAAAATCGAGGCAGGAGACAGTGAGCTGTTTGAAGATTCCCGTTTCCAGGACCAACATCTCTTTGTAATAGGGGACAATCATAGTAACCATTCAGAGACCACTGCTGATTTGATACAGAAGTTATATATGCTCTTCTCCTCTGGAGAGCTGATGCTGAATGACAATGAAGAGCCGCATTTGGAAGCAAGTGCAGTTACTGTGGATGACAAACAAGGTAACCTGCATGTCGTTGTTGAAGATCTTGCCCATCTCTGGCTTGTCTTTTTCCTGGGGGTGAAAAGAGTGGTGACATGGAGAGATGACAGCATGTAGATTGAAAAGGGCTGCTTATCCAGGAATACACAGAGCCCCCTAAGGGGACGAGGGAGAGACGAACTCAGTAAAGAACAAAGGGAGTTGATTGTGTTTAGACCAACAAGAGAAGAAAGTAGTTCTGAAGGCTTGATGTGAAGTAGGGGAGCTGAGGGTGGAGATGGGGTAGGAGTAAACATGAACCACAAACTTCCAAGAAGGAAGGAGCTGCACCCCTGGGTAGGTGAGGAGCCTCCTGACTCTGAGCACTCTGGGTTTGCCTTTGTAGCCCAGGCCTCCCTGCTTTGAGATGTTGCCTCTTTGCTGAGCCATGATTTCATTGGTGTTTGGAGAGGACAAGGCTTTTGTGATTCTGAGATTTATGTGTAGGTCAAGAACAGCTCCTGTACAAGGCGGGGGCAGGAGATGGTTATGGATCTGGGGCTAAAGGAGAAAGGGAAGAATTGAGAATGGGGATCCATAGAGGACTCCAAGGCAGCAACCCAGAGTCCTGCTGTGCTCCAGCATCTGGTGGGAGATTATTCTATACTAAATATTTATGGATCATGCTGAAGTTGGAAATATGTCTCTATATTTTTTTCTACATTGTTTTAGTGGATAGTTTTTAATTTTTCACTTGACATAGCCCAGATTCATTTGGAAAGAGAAAACCTCAATTAAGAAAATGCCTCCATCAGATTGGCAAGTAAGCAAGCCTATGGGGGACATTTTCTTAATTGGTGTGGGAGAGCCCATCCCATTGCAGACAGTGCCAACCCTGGGCAGGTGGTCTTGCGTGTAGCTGAGATAGCAGCTGAGGAAGCCATGAGAAGCAAGCCAGTAAGCAGTACTTGTCCACGGCCTCTGGTTTAGTTCCTGCTTTGTTTTCCCTCAGTGATGGACTATTACCAGGAAGTGTAAGATGAAAAATCCTTTGTTATCCAAGTTGTCTTTGCTAATGGTGTATTATTACAGCAATAGAAACTGTAACTAAGATAATTCTATAAACCCAATAGAATGTATATGCACACATATGTATACATGCAAACATACATATCAGGATATATTTACATATATAACACATATTTTCTATAAAAACAATGTGCATATTATATATATATCATATATAACATACATAAAACACCCATATACCACACAGACATATATAACAGAACATATTCACCAAAAATCACATACTAGGATTTATAAAACAGCACTATTTGAAGTACCTTTTAGCTGAGAACAAAAACACACCCTACACCAGTGAATTCATTATCTGAGGGTGAGACACAGTGTTGGTATTATTTACAAAGTTTCCCGGGTAATTCAGGTCAAGTTCGCAAAAACACTGCTGTGAATCTTGACGGAATCATTCTTGCTGTAATGTTTTAAGACAATTTGCTGTGGAAAGTGTTCAGCTTGGTAGAATCTTACCCTGGCAACATCAGCACCATCTAGAACTCACTGGAAATGCAGATCCTCAGATCACCTCATTCCTACTGAACTGAAACTCTAGTGAGGGGAACCTGCAAGAGATTCTCATACAGGTTGGTGTTTGAGAACCACCAACTTAGTGTTGTAGATTCTGAGCCAGAATCAGCCTTATTTAATGGGGGTCCCTCAGCTAGATATTTACAGTGCATGAAATCTCATTCTTGTGGATAATCATTAGCAAGTGGTCCATCTTTGCATGAGATTTCATTGCCTTTAATGGGCTGGTAGTCTGTGAGCAGCTCCAGGTAAATCAACATCACCAGAGAACACTGTGTGAGGATCCACCTTACACAGCCAGTGTTTTGTACCCCAAGTCACTGAACATCTGATGCTGGATGCATCTCTTTGCCTTAGCTACAAAATGAAAACAGTTATGAGCTTACATTACGGGCTAACATGAGCACTGAATGAATGGGATGTGCTTAAAGCAGCACGTGGCCTAGAGCTGCAACAAGTGACTTGGGGCTGATGGCTGTGGTGGGAAGCATACCAGACAGGGAACGAGGGGCCCCAGGTGCCAGCTTGTATTCCCTTGCTCACTTAGCTCTTGATCTCTAAAATTCACCTGACTGCTGGAGCCCTTACGTCACTGCTAATGAGGAGCTTGGACAAGGCTGATGTTTCTCTTCTGGAGTATACACACCAGTGTCTCTGCTGGGGACATACAGAGACTTGCTAGAGGGTGGCTCTCTAAAAAGATAGCCGTAAAGAGCATCTGTGTGTATATGTGAGGAATCTTGAAGGCTTTCTCTTTTTTCAGGACTTATAAATTTTCTGACCTCACCCTTACCCCCCCTACACACGTATGGCATACCTCTCAATCATTCTGCATCTGATTATGTTGCTTTGATCCAGATATAAGATCTTCCTAGGAAGCTTTGGAGATTGAGTGGAAACGGTCAAGCTAGAAGTAAAAATAATATGAAATTATTCATATACATTTCCAATCAAAGGTTTACTTTTTCCTTGTTAAAATGATCAAAGTTTACATAGAAAGAGAATGCTGTGACAAATTCTAATAATATCTCATCTAGACAAAATTAATACCTAGAAGTATAAACATAGGAAATACACACATACACACACGGTGGAGGGGGGGGGGATTTTCCTCCCACAGAAAAGTATGATCAGAGAAATAATTATAGTTCAAAGCATGTAAGTCTTTTACAGTTGGCATTAAATTCTATCTGAAATTGGGATGGAATCAGAACTTCAAGGAGAGAAATTAAGACGCTAAATTATCTGACTTAAACATATGTTATATGATGAACATCTGATATCAAACTACTCTGATATTTAGATTTTGTTGGAAACACCAAAAGAGAGCATGGCCAGGAGTGGTAGCATATGTTTGTGATCCAAGCACACAGAAGGCCTAGGCCAGAAGATTAGGGGCTCACGCCAGCCTGGGATACATACAACCCTGTCTGAAAAAAAAAATCAAAAGAAAAGAAATATGAAAGTGTTATTTTCAACATTTTAAACTGTGTTATTGCTGTGCGTTTGAGTCTGTATGATGTGTGTGCCCATGAGTGTGTAGTGGGGGACTGTGTAGAGGTCACAGAACCGGTCATCTTCTCTCCTTTTGCCTTGTTTTGAGGAGTACGTACTCCAGGTTGGCTTTGCCTGCAAGCATCTGGGCAATCCTCCTGTCTCTGCCTTCCACTTCACCTTAGGAATGCTGGGATTCCAAACGCATGCTACCATATTAGGCAGGGATTGACCTCGAGGTACTGGGCTTGGCTTATCCCTTCTGAGTCACCTCCCCCAGCCCCCCTGGAAGCTTTATCTTTAAATGTCAGCAGCTTTTCATCATGTTGCAACTATATATTTTCACATTTTAAGAAATAAAATAGATGTTAACGTTTCAAGGTGCAGGACAAGAAAATTACTTTTCCCTGGAGAGGAACACTTAATGGAAATTCTCCAGCCATCTTCGGCTGAAGCTCTCCCTGAGTTGACGACTCGTGTTCATAAAATAGTCAAGGGAAAAGCCATCCAGCATGGAGGAAGTATCCTAGGGAAGGAGTTGAAATCTAAAGAAGTGTTATATCAGCGCAGCCCCATAGAGGGCAGCCAAAGCCTGGGCCTGGCCGGGAGTCAGACATCTATCTGAGTTAGGAGGCAGGCTGGAAGTTAGTCTTCCTCCCTTCCAAATCCCTGATGGATGGACCAAGAGCTGCCTGAGGGGAAGTATAAACATCCCAGGTCCTCATGGAGTATGTGATTTCAAAGCTGCTCCGTTGCTCAACAGCGGCCCCTGAAGGGTAGTAGGTGATGATGTTGGCAACCAGAAACTCATGTGAGGGAGTCAGGAGGTCGGTGGGTGGGGGTGGGCGGACCAATTCACAGGGCGGTCCTGTGAATGGATGCTATGAAAAGGCCATAGGAATTCTGAACAGAACCTGATATCATAGACAGCCATCACCTCCTTCAAATGCCACTTAGCAAGAAATTTCAAATCATGGGAAGACCAAGGAGAATGTTGTCCACAGTCCTTATGCATTGCTCAGTTTTACCAAAGGTTATATTCCTCTAGGTTAAGACTTTTAGTTTGACTCTTGAAAATAGCAAAGTCCCCTCCAGGAGCAGGCTTGGGAAGAAACACTGCTAGCCAATATCGTGACACTCAGAGCATGTGTGTTCTGTGCTTTGCAGATCGCGAGGATGCAAGATGAACACACGGGAGAGGAGAGTGCCCGCTGGCATATGGGACTCCCAGTGCTGGCTCCAGTCCGGAAGTGCTAATCATTTATTAGAAGGGTAGGGACAGGAACTAGAGCCAATCTTAGTTCTCAGTCCCAGATCTGGGGAGAAGCTCTACAGAATGAAGACGTCAAGGAGGTGACCTGCAGAAGCAGGGATGAGGCTTCATCTCTCAGGAGAACTGGGGACACTGAGCAAGAAGAAATAACGGTCTTTCCTGTGCTATCTCTGTTCACTGATCAGCTCAGAAGATTATCTGCCAAAAGAAGATTTTTGTCATAGTTGTCATTACATCTGTATCTCAAATTAGACCCTGGAGTAAAATTAATCTGTAATTGGAGTTCCCTAAGATTGTTTTTTATCCATTTATACAACTGTAAACTCAGTAGCTTCGACTTTGGCTCTAGTAGGACCCTGAGATCACATCCAGCGTTATTACCTCTCCTCTGTGGCTTTTCCTTACCAAGACGATTAGAAAGTATCAAATTCACATCAAAGAGGGGAGGAGGGAAGGACTGTTTTATGAACCTCTTGCTCATGCTGGGAACACGTGTTTTCTCTTTTAGTGGGCTTTGCTTTGTATGTACTTGAGTTTTGCTGCGAAAGAAATCATGTCAACATGTGGACATGGAAACAGATCTGTTCTTAAGAATTGCAATGCAGTAGAGTTTCTAAAAGAGAAACCAAGTCAGACCCAGAAACTTGTTCTGTGCATTCTTATTAACTGTTGTTTAATTCAGACCCTTCATAACACAAATCCAGAAAAGCACATATTTTCTACTTGGGAAATACGCAGACAGGAGAAGATAAAGCAGTGGAGAGTTAGTTACGAAATCATTCAGTTTAACATGGCGTGCACAGGCAGTGGCAGGCTACTTCGACATGAAGAAAGACAGTCATGTGACTTGCAGGAAAATTGATGGAGCTAGAAGCTTTTGTGTTAAGTGCCTGTTTTTTTCTCACCTGTGTAATTTGGGATCTGGGAGGCTGGGAAGGAGCAAAGCGAAGTGGTCCCGGGAGAGACAAGAGGAATAAAATGAGCAGCGAGAGGTGAAAGTTGTCAAAGTGTTTTCATTCCTGTATGAAAATGTCAAAACTAAGCTCAGTATTTTGTACAATTAATATGCACTAATAAAATCACTCCGTTTGGTGAAGGCATCTAGTAATTACCAAATTAATGAGCATGCATTGCATGAAAAATGAAATGAATGTGCTGATCAGTTAGCACCATGGACAGTTTTGTATTTGTTCCACATAATTTACCTTACTATGACTATTGTTGTTTACATAATTTAAAAACAATACAGTCTATTAATTTTTAGGAGGCATTTATTGCTCTGGAAAGTTCCAAAACAAACTCTGTTTATTGAAGTTCTGTTTTTCTCTGAGAACTTTGTGTGTCTCGATCTCAGATCCTGAAATCTGAAAGGGACAATGTGAACCATAGACACTCACACTGCTGGTGGAAGTGTCCTTACAACTCTGGACAACACTGAAGCAATAATGTCGTATTTCTAAGCATCTCCTTCGGCTCAGCAACAGTTCCATTAACAGGTGGATACATGAAGCTTTCACACACACACACACAGAGCAAACAGATACAGTACTGTGTGTTGAACAGGTAAATGTAATCTATATCCTAATGTATCATATGCATATAACAGTAGTAGTCAAGCCAATGAGCGAGCGCTGCATTCATGCACATATACACATCTCAAAGCTAGCATTGAGCCAGAAAAAGTTGCAAAAGGATACACTGTAGTATCACTTACATACTTCAAAGCCAGAGAACATTACCATGTGTTTTTTAGGACCACTGAGGACTCTGGTAAAAACAAGGACAACTGGAGAACCCTGGAGTTCAGGGCTAGAAAAACGGAAACCTTGTGACATCCAAAAAATGGCCATAAAAGGAACAAGATATCACATCATTCCTTTTCTTGCTGCACAGCTTGGAATGGAGTCTCCCTCTGCAGGGGTAAAAATGGAATCCAAGAAGGTGGATCAGCACAGGTACTGGTAGTGAGTTTTCTAGCCCCTGTAGCCTATGGCTTAAGCAGATGAGAGAGATGGGACCCGCTTAGGGCCTGGGTGTTGGGAAGGAACCTGTCCCATCTCCCCTAAGCCAAAGCAGTGATTGTTCAGTGTGAAAAGGTGAAGTGGGACATCTAAAGTTGGCACTGTGATGTCTTAAGGAGTTAGTAGAGAAATAGTCTTTATGCATATTTAGTGTTCAACAGTACAGAATTTAGAATAGAATAAATAAAGTCATAAAAATACAAAACTCCAGTAAATCCTTATATATATATATATCTAAGATCACATCAGGCATTGGGAAGGGATTTTAAAAAATCTATAAATTGTCATTTCCTCCTGAGGCATTTGCAGTAAGTCAAGGTTATGGGGTTTGTAACATTTAAGTAACAGTTTCCCTGAGTATTGGACACATGCAACTTGAATCAACATATAAGATTAGTCAGTGTGACCTTCATGTAAATTTTAGGAGTGAGTAGTCATTTGAGGTTGGATGGAGCCCAGCACAACTTGATGCGTGTAAGAGTCAAGAGAAAAGGGTGGGAGAGCGCTCAGCCAGGAAAGCGATCTCTGTGCAAGTGTTAGGACCTGAGTTCCAGCCCTAGAGCCCATGTAAAACAGCAGACACCATGGCACTGGGGAGACAGGCTCAGATCGCCCAGCTCCCTGGCCACCCAGCCTAGCCAATCTGGTGAGCTCCGCCAATGAGAGACCCTGTCTCAAAACAGAAACAAGAAACACAAAGCAAAGAAAAGGAGGGAGGGAGGGAGAGAGGGAGGGAGGGAGGGAAGGAGGGAGGGAGGGAGGGAAGGAGGGAGGGAGGGAAGGAAGGAGAGGAGGAGGAAAAGGAAAGAAAAAATAAAGTGGAGAGCACCTAAGGAATAATTCTTGAGGTATCTTCTGGCCTTCACATGCACAGCACGCATGTGCATTTACAGCCGCCCACACATATGCACAGAAAAAGATGATAATGTGAACATTGATTCATCGGGCAAGCATTCCACTGCAATTGTGAGGAGCTCCTAAATAAGTATATTACCTATTTTGTTCATTTAAACCAAAAATAAAATCAACTTTAAAATTATTTGTGTATGTCTGTCTGTGTGTGAGTGTGTGTGTGTGTGTGTGTGTGTGTGTGTGTGAGTGAGAGAGAGAGAGAGAGAGAGAGAGAGAGAGAGAGAGAGAGAGTGTATACTCCCATGAGTGTGTGGAAGGCAACACATGGTGGTAAGAGTTGAAGCTGTCATATCAAATCTGTAGTCACAAAGCAGAGAGGCCAATGTTGTTGCTCGTTCTTTCAACCTAGGATCCCAGCCCATGTGATGGTTCCATCTGCCTTCAGAGTGGGTCTTCCCCCTCAGTTAGGCCTCTCTGGAAACCTACAGGCACACCTGGAAGTGGGTTTCCATAGTGATTCTAATCCAGTGACATCGATAATAAAAATCAGTCATCATAGCAGAATAACTCCCCTCTACTGCATATTTCTTGGTCCTTGCCACACCCTCTGGGCTGTCATCAGTGTTATAAAGGCCCATGCACTTGTGGATGTTGCCAGAGGCATCTCTGCCTGGCTCATTAAATTCCCAGGACAGTGCTTGGCACTTACAAGAAACCCATTAGAAAGATGGCAGGAATGATTTATCATAAAAGATAAACATGATTTAGTGGCAAGGAAGAGAGTTGGCTTGGTTAATGACAAAACCCCCAAAGTTAGCCCTGTGCATCTGTGTACCAGGGAGATGGGAAGTTGGCAGTGTGAGCAGGGCTTGCCTGTGGTCCAGTGTGGCTTGCCTGGGAGTTTGATGCTGCAGGAAGTACAGGAAATTGTTGAAAAACAGCATCTTGTTATGAGTTTAAAAAAAGAAAACTGTTTTTAAAAATCTTGAACATTCCACAGTATATGATCAATTTGAATTCCCTCAAAAGGAATCATAGTGTGTGTGTGTAAAGCACCCATTTTTACCAGAAAGTTTCTTGCAGTGAAGCCCCTGCAACCTTACATGACATGAGCTGATGCACTTAGAACAGCTGGTCAGAATTATAGATGACTAAGAGTCCTGTGATATCTCTGGAAAACCTCATTTGAGAGCCTAAATGTGAATCCCAACTCTTTGATCTGATGTGAACAGCAGGGGCAGAATCCTGACTGGTGCAGTTTGTACAGGTCCTTCTCAGTATTTCCATATGGAAGTTCCTTCCCACCTCTCTAGACGACCTCTCTGCACCCCTCACCTGCTGCTAGAACCCTAGGGATCGGATCCCAAAACTCCATCAGTGCCAATGTCCACGTTTCTTATGTAGCTCTCCATTGCTCACCATGAGAACACCACACTAATCACTAGGAATGTGTGCCTTCCCTGGAAACTTAATAAAGACCCAATAACAATCCATCTCCATGCAAAAAAGACTAAACGAGGAAGCCCTGTCTTGTGGACTATACCCCGTTGGCCTCTCTCCTTCTAAGATTCTAGTTCCCAAACTGAATATGGATTCTGCGTTGGATCGACTTCTGTTTTGTTTTTTTAATGCTTAGCAAAGGCTGCAGATAAAGAAATTCTCATTACTTTTGATGATGCTATAGTTTAGGTACTGGATATTTCCCCAAAGACCTAAGGATTTTAGGCTTGGTCCTCAGCCGTTATCACTGAAAAGCAGAAAAGGTTTTAGGAGATGATGGCCTTCTAGGAGGGTGTTAGGTCACTCCTTGTGGGGGACATTAGCATGCTGGCTTCTTCCTCCTTCTCTTTACCTCCCAGCTGCCATGGGGTGAACAGTTTCTTCTGACACAACACCTGTTATGATGTCTTGCTTTGTCACAGGGCCAAAAGCAACACAGCCAACTGCTAACAATCTTGAAACCTCCAGCAATTTTAAGTTGCTTTATCTTGGATATTTATTCCAGCAAAGAAAACTGATTAACACAGATGGAGACTGCAGCTGTGCAGGGTACTGGCTCACAAGTGGACTGATTATGGTCCCCTTTAAACAAATGATCAAATAATAGATTAAACTCCAGGATGATGGATGTTATGAGAATAGATTAATAAACAGCACTACCCAACTCTTATCACTTCCCGGCATTCCTGTAAAACAAAATAACAAAATGAATTTACATACAAATGTCCTGGTCCTGGTTCTAAGCACTCAGAGCATATCTGGTGGCCAGCGTGTCAGCATATGTGGGAACCTGGCAGAAATTCAAAACTTCTGGACAAAACTTCTAGTATGCTGGACTCGGCACTATAGCCAGATCCCCAGGTCACTGATGCGATCATGTGTGAGACTGAGATGTGCTGGCTTGGATCATTTGCCTGAAGTTCTGTGGGGAAACAGATGCATTCTTGTGGCCCTCCAGTTCTGCATGACATGGGGTGTGAGCATCTACCATGGAGCATGCCTTGTGCTGGAGACAGAGGACTCATGAGCTAACCAGGAATATTGAATCAGGAAGGGGTGGTTGCACCTTAGCGTGGTGATGCAAGGCTGAAGGTGCCATCTGAGGGACCATGGAACAGGAAACTTCATCTGGAGCCTGAACACTCAGGAAGGGGTCCTTTTGGCTGAATGAAAATGACTAGATGTAACCAGGAAAGGCAGAAATTTGAAAGCAATCCAAAGTAAACAGTTTTTTCCTAGCTCTTTGTCCTTCAAAAGGACTTTGATCTGAACCACAAACATAATGTTTAGAAGGGGAGGAGTGAGGAGGAGGAAGGTAATGGGAGAGGAAGATGAAGAGATAAGCTAGGAGTCAGTGAGAATCTATGCACTATGCAGATTCCACTCTGGAAGTACTAAGGTGCCCCCAAGGATGGAAAGGGGCATGGTTAGATTCTTTTTGAGGTTGGCATTGCCTGATGTAGGGATAGGGAATTGTAGAGGGAGAGAATTAGTCGCAGGGTTAGCAGTTATTTAGACAGAAATGTGTACTAATACTTAGGGTAGAGATAAGGGACATGCTTAAATGGTAAAATTAGTGTGATATATTCATTAATTGGTTTTGACAGAAGAGAGACTAAGTGGTTAGACCACCATGGCCTTGTTCCTGCATCAGAGTGTCACGGGCCACTTGAGCCAGTACAGGTAGTTGGCTCTATCCCTAGAGTTTCTGGCTCAGAAAGTCTGGGAGTGGCCTGAGCATCTCCATTTCTAACAAGTTTGAAGAGAATTCGGATGCAGCTGGTCCCTGGCCCAACCTTAGACCATTTCATTTCATCTCATTCAGCTATTTCATTGTTAGGTAAATGGCTCCCTCTTTTCACAACTTACAGAAGCCCTTGAGGAGTTCTTTAAACCATGGGTATCCAGACCTCATCTCAGGAATCCTTAATGAACTGATGTGGGAGCATCTTGATTGCAGGCATTTTTAATGCTCCCAATGACTAATGTGCAGCTAAGCACCAACTGAATCAAATTTACTATATTAGCAATACAGGTAAAAGAGAGATATTTGTGTTTAAGTTTATTAGAATTGTTTCTTAATATTCTCCTCACGTGTGTGTGTGAATGTAAGGTGGGTATATCTCAGATTACTATAATATTTACTGATAATCATCCCAAAGGACAGATACTAAAAAGAAAGAGGAAATGAACTCCATTTCTACACCTTGGACAAGAGGAAACAGAAGAAATAAACAACCCCTACAGACCTTTGTTGAGTTCCAGATACTATAATAAGTACTTTATATACATTTCATTGTGTGTGTGTGTGTGTGTGTGTGTGTGTGTGTGTGTGTGTGTGTACATGGGTGTACTCACTTGTGAACACACAGGTTCCCATGGATGGGGCTCAGTTATGGAGGTCCAAAGACAACTTGTAGGAATCAGTTCTCTCATTCCATTCTGTGAATCATGAGGTTAGAACTCAGGGTTGGCAGCAAGTGGTTTTCCACGGAGCCATTTGGCCAGCCTGTACACCATTTGCTTTAAAGCCAACCAGCAATGATAAGATATCATCATCCCCATAAAAGGCAGGAACCAGGAGAAAAAGGTCACACAGTGCACAGTTAAAAAGGATTTAGGTCTGGATTTGCCTGGTCCTTCCAAAGATTGTGTTTTTTCCCGTACACAGAAAAATCTCCAGAATCAGGCTCTCCCTGTTTTGAAGAAAGTACCATGTCAACCATGAAATAGGGATAAAAGCTTGGCATAGTTCATGGACTTATGTGAGGACGTACTCAGCACAGTGCCTGGCACATGCAAGATTCTCAACAACAGAAGCTCTTAGGGATGACCTCTTTTTTATTGTTATCAGCAAATGGATGGGCTTCCATCAATTCCCCTACAGTTCCTTTCATTTATAGACATCTTAGGAACTTCTCACTTTCTTCAGCATCTGCAATGACTTTCTGAAATTCTCCAACCAGTGACTTCATCTTATTTTGGTCCTCACTTAAAAAGAGCCTCTCTCTTTCTAACTCCCCCACCCCATCCTGCTCCACCCCTGCCCAACAATAACTAGGGTCGTTCCCCAGCCATCCACTGCTGCTGAGCTATGATCCATCAGGAGGTGTCTGCACATGAGAGTCCTTCTGTCGGGCCAGCAGGTTTTCTGTCTGGTGAGCACACTGTGATAAATGGGGCACTCTTGCATTTTCAATGCTAAATAATCATTTTCCATTATTTGATGCCCTATAAGGCTTTAACGATGAGCACAAGGTGCAATCTGGAGCCACTGAAAGAGTGTAACTTGTTCTATGAATCAGTTATCTGATACTGACTGGACCTGTGGCTTAACTTTCTGGAGTCTCTACTTTTCTCATCTGTAAAATTGGTTTTGTGAGATTTGGTTTGTGCAAAGAGCTTTCTACAGAGTCGAGCTCAGGACGGTGTGTCCCTGCAGAAGCTGGGAACCAGCCTTAATGCCTCTCTCTGTGATGCTAGTGACAGATAACTATCATGGTGAGCCAGGCAACATTGGGGAGGGTTGATCATGGCTTTTTAGACTTTACAATAGGTTTGTCACCATTATATTCCCATCATTAGTAGATTTCGGTGGCACATTTGACTTGAGCTTTGCTTTTTTTTAAAGTTTTTTTTTTGAAAATTTCTTATATAAGTATTGTATTTACATAATTTCACCCACCCTTCCCCTCTCCCACTCCTGCCATAGTACCCCACTAATGTGGGATGACTTTCTGTATGCTGTGAATATCATTAGTTAATAATGGGACTGTTTGGGCCTATGGCAGGGCATCATGGAAGGAGGCAGAATATCTGAGCATAGATAAAGGGGAAGGAGAGTGGAGTCAGGAGAGATCCAGCTGCACAAAAAGCTAGATGTAAAGAAATAGGTAAACTGCAAGCCACGAGGCAAGACAAATTAATGGAAATGGGTTCAATTAAGATGCAAGAGCTAGCTAGCAATATGCCTGAGCCATAGGTCAAGCAGCATGTAATTAATATAAGTGTCTGTGTGTTTCTGTGAGACTGTGGGTCTGCGGGTCTGGACTAAAGGCCAGACAGGCTAGAAACTTATTATTATACCCCACTCCATTTCAAATTTTTGACCTCTTCTTTAATTATTATTACATATATATATACATATATATACACACATATGTATGTTTATACAGCTTGATGGGTTCATTTGATATTGCTCATATGTGTATATGTTCAGTGCTGATCTCTTGGGATTGGATAACTGATCATGGTCACATCCCTAAAGATGTGCTCTGGCCATGACCTTCCTTTCTGAAGATGCCTCACGGCAGCCAGCGAGTGGCTCAGCCTCTTCCAAACAAAGTGACATTCACTGTCTGCCTGTGTGCCTGGGTGGAAGGTGCTTTCAAATCACTCGAAGACTCATATGGTCTCAATCTCTGTCTTTCTCTCTCCCATCTCTCTCTCTTTTCCTTCCTCCCTTTCTTTTTCTTTGGATATGTTTACATGATCCCTTTTCATGTATGTATGTGTATCAACACATTGTTTTACATGTGTATATGAGTGTGTGTGTGTGTGTGTGTGTGTGTGTGTGTGTGTGTGTGTGTGTGTGTGTGTGTGTATACACACCTGTGGTGGCCTGAAGCTGATCATTGTCATTTTAATGTACTACAGCAGAGTCTCTTGATGAGCCCAATACTTACCAGTTCTGGGTAGCCTAGCATGTTAGCTTGCTCTGGGATCTCTTGGATCTTTTGATGTCTTGTGCCTCTGAGTGGTCTGGGATCTTTGGAATCTCTGTCTCTGCCTCACAGGTGCTGGGATTACAAGTAACCAACACATCTGTCTGACTTTTATGTGGGTTCTGGGGGCCCAAGCTCAAGCCCTCATGCTTGCCTAGCAAGAGGTTGATCCGGTGAGCTATCTCTCCATCTCCCTTCCTGTTTCCTAGTGAAGGGAGGGGATTTAATTTGGATCAGTGTTTGAAGGTACAGCCCATCATGGCACAGAAGGAACAAGAGGAATCTGATCCCATTTGAAGATATTTTCTGATGTTGACATCGAAGCTTCCAGTTTCACCATTGCATTTCAAGTTGAAATTATTTTAATTGAGAATGATCACTCTTTACAAGCCTTTCTGATGCCTACAGTTTATACATTTCTCCATTTTGATAAGACATGTATTGCTTTTTGTGAGACACTTCTCTTCAAAATAATTGTGCATTAATATTTGTCATTTGTTTAAAATCATTTTGATAAGAGAGTAATAGGTAACATTTCACAGGTGAGATTTAGATCAGGTCACACAAAATTGGAATGGCGGTTACATTTGGGTTTCTGACCTCATCTGGCCAGAGGTCCATACCCGTAGACCTGCAGTCCCAGACCACTTAGCCATCCACAGCTGAGTAGGCCCCCAAAAATGACTCAGATGCTTATATTAACTTCATGCTGCCTGGCCTATGTCTCAGGCACACTGCTAATTAGCTCCTTCATCTTAACTCAACACATTTCCATTAATCTGTCTGCCATGTGGCCCGTGGCTCACCTGTGTTCCTTATATGTTGCTTCTTTGGGCGTCTGGCTCGATCTGTCTCATATTCTACCCTCTTTCTCATACCTATGCTGATTCCTCTGCCTACCATGGTGTCTGCCATGGCCAAACAGTCCTTTATTTAAACACTGATATTCACAGCATACAGAAAGACATTCCCAAATCACCTATCCCATGTCTGAGTCACGGTGCAGAAAACCATAGGTGATTATCCAGGTAGCTGAATGTCGCTGCCCTCTCTCAAATCTTGGAAGCTACTCTCTTGTGTTTCCAACTTTAAGGTAATATATTTTCCTTCTCAGGTCTTGATGGAGTTGAAGAATAGGTAGTTAAGGTTACTATCCTATTATCCCTTAGCAAAGAGGTGTTGGATTTCTACTATTCCAGATAAACAGTTTTGAAGTAATTCATATACCTTACCACTTACCAATATTCTAGAAATGTATGATGTACCTTATATTGTTAGGTTTTAGTTGTAGTTTGACCCTGCTTGTGTTTTGCCTTTTCCTCCCCCAGACATTATCTTATAATAATTCCTATTATATATCATCTTAGTTTAGAATTTTCTTAGTTAGACAAAATGGGGGAGATGTGGTGGAATTCAGGTGTTAGCTGACAAGGCTGGGAAGTGTGTCTCTGGAGTATGGTCAACCATGTTGAAAAGGCTGCTGGGATCTTCAGCGATCCCTGTTTTGTTCCTGCTTTCTTGGAGAATGGATCAGCAACCCCATTGTGTGACAATCCCAACTTCAAGAATTGCACTAATGTTCAATTTGTATCCGTGAGTATTAAAATACCTTTCAATAAATATTAGTACTTTATATGGTATATTGCAAGTGAAAATGACTGCAATCGATGGCTTCTACACCCCGAAACTCAGGCAGAGCATCAGACACATCTATTTATGACAGAAGGTGGTACTCCATGGCAATAGCACTTCCCATATACTCTGTAAAGTCTAATGCTCTTCTTTGTGTATGCATTCATGCGTGCCTGTATGTTTGTGACTGTGCCCATATGTGCGTGACTGAAGGGTTGCATAAGTGCGTGCCTGTGGAAACTGGAGATCTATATCAAGTGTTTTCTTTGATTGCTCTTTACCTTAATTTTTGAGACAGAATGTCTGTCTGAACTTGGAGTTGACCAATTCAACAAGACTGGCTGGCCAGCAAGCTCCTGAGATTCTCTTGCCTCCATCCTCACATGGCTAGGATCTTGGGTGTGCACTTCTATGACTGACTACTCATGTGAGGATTCTGGGGATCCAAACTCATGCTTGCTCTACTGACTAAAAGCCATCTGTCCAGTCCCTGGTGCTACTTATTCCCTGTTCCATTGGACCACACATCTTGAACTTTTTTCTTTTATCTTTTAGGTACTGGGGAACAAAAGTAATGTCCCATGAATGCTTGGCAAGTGCTCTACCACCAAACCACATCCCAACTGTCAAGAATTTGTCTTGTCTTTTCCATGGTGCCCTAAAACTCAATAAATGTAGATCACAAAGGGGATCAAGATCGCATCAGGATTTGTCTTAGATTATCAGGGTGGGAAAACTCAGCCTAAAAGTTGGTGATAAAGAGAAAAAGAATGGAGTATTGATGTTCTTCACTTTGTGCTTCCTGGCTGTTGACAATGTGATGAGCTCTCTCCCCCTCTTCGCCCCCACCATGATGAAGTGCATCTCCCCAGCTGTCAGCCAAAATCACCTCTTCCTCTCTTAAATTGCTTATCTTGTCACAGCAAAGAGAGAAATGACTAACACATTCTTTCTTTTTTATTTTCTTTTCAGTTTGGCAACCTATGTCCTCTAGTTTGGGGAAAATTTCATTTCATTGTGCAGATGTTTCTTGAAGACTTCGATACTCCCTTGGGGGCAGTGGGGGTTGGCTCTCTTGGGAGACAGGAAACAATTTTATATATGTGTAAGATTAGGAGACTCAGAAACTTCCCAGTCCCAGGTGATGAGAACAGGAGTTAGAGAGACCGGGGGAAACTGTTCAGGATAAAAGGACCCCAGAGAAGAGGGATCAGCTTATTTCTTGGCTAAAAGACAGGAATGTCCTTGGGCCTGCTAGCAGTGTCTCTGCAGCTGGAGGCAAGAAATGCCAGACATCTAAACTAAAAATGTCCCTTGTTCCACCATGGCTGGAGGCTGGAGATACCAGGAGTCTGGATTGTTCTTATCTCTTCCTCTTTACGGGAAAGCCCACTGTGGACCTGACTGAACTGCCAAGAACTTCTGAACAGATCTGCTTACTTTATCCCCTACAAAGGTTTGTTGACTCCAAGGCTGGGAGGCTCAGTGGTATCCCATTGGGATCCTTCTTCTCAAGCTCTTCTCAAGAAGAAAAATATTTTTCTTCTGTGATCCATAAACTTCATTATTAAAATTTATGACACACAAACCTAAATGCCTTTGGTTTTGGTGACCACCGAGTCCTAAAGCACAATAGAGCAGAGCTTATTATTATTATTATTATTATTATTATTATTATTATTATTATTATTATTATTATTATTAGACTTTTGGGCCTAGCCTCAAGGTTTAAACCCGCAGACCCACAGACCCACAGAGACACACAGATGCTTCCATTAATTTTAGGCTGATCAGCCTAAGGCCCAGGCATATAACTTGCTAACTCTGTACCCTTAATCTAACCCATGATTCTTGTTCTGTTCAGCCATGCAGCTCAGTATCTTTTCTTAGAGCAGCATAGTTGTCCTCTGCTTCTTCTGGCTTCTCTCTGGCATTCTGCTCTGTGCTTCCTGTTCTCAGAGTTTTTTTAGTCTGGTAGCTCCGCCCACACTTCCTGTCTGCCTTTGGCCAATCAGTGCTTTTGATTAAACCAGTGGGTGGACAAATATTTACAATGAAACAACACAGTCTCCCACAAGAACAAGTTCTGCCCCTGCCACAAATGTCACAGACAGCCTAGTATCAGAAGAGGGATCTATAGCAGTAGGTAGCCACTGAGGGCAGGTGAGACTTTCCAGTGTTCTAGCTGACTTTGAGTCACCACAGTCCTGCAAGTGACCCCCCAAAACTTATTTGCACTTGGATGAGCTATCTCTTTACTGTTTGCTCCTTATCCAGCTGGTCTGAATAAACTAGGGAAAAAAATAGTAATGTTGGAGCTATTTCTTTGATTTCCCCCCTTCCCTACTGAGGAAGGTGTCATCTGCCAAACTGACCTTCCTAAGTTTCTGTCCTCTACTTCTTATGCTCTGCTTGTTTGTTCTTCCTGTTAGAGATTTTTCTGACATCACTTATATATTCATTTTCCTCTACAGTTGCTCATTCTGTTGGTTTAAGTCTTTCTCATACTGGAACCTTTATTCCAAAGTCAGGAAATGGAGTGGAGGCTCAGGGAGGAAGATGGCTGACAGGAAACTGAGTGGAAGATGAGGGAACTTCAAGGAATGAAGGGAAATTTAAGAGCCTAACCAGTCTTCAGGCAAGATTTTACTCTCCTCATATTGGCTCCACACTTTGAGACACATCTTTCATGGTGCCTATTGCTTTAAATACCAGGATGTCCAAAGGTTTTGAAGAAAGAATGATTTAAATTCTCTCTCTCTCTCTCTCTCTCTCTCTCTCTCTCTCTCTCTCTCTCTCTCTCTCTCTCTCTCTCTCTCCACACACACACAATTTGCAGCTTTTTCCATTCTGCTAAGAAAACTGCCACTTTGAGAAATTTCTCCCTCTTCAATTCTCACTCCTGGATATATGGTTTCTGTGTGAACGAATGCTTTCTGTCATTTAAAAGTACTTCAAGAAGAGTTATCTGTGTAGGATTATCTGCCTTGTCGAAGCAGACATTTCCTTCATTATTAATTCTACAACTTACACCAAAATTCTGTTATAACATTTTAATTAGTCAGACCTTCCTCATACTTAGGTTTCCCTTACTGCAAAACCCTTAAAAAAAAAAAAAAGCAACTTAAGAATATAAGAATTTATGTGGCTCACAGTTTAAGGTACAGATCATCATGGCAGGAAATTCAAGGCAGCAAGACCTTGACACACTGCTCATACTAGACCCACAGTTATGAAGAGAGTGATGAATGCTTTTTCTCAGCTCAGTTTGCTTTCTCCTTTCTATATAGTCTGAAATCCCAGCCCAGGGAATGATGCCACCCATGGTGGTTGAGTCTTTTTTTTCTCAATTAAACTTAATCAAGAAAAGCTCCCAAGAGGCTAACCTAACTTAAATAATTCCTTACATGTGGGCACAAAGACTTTTTCCTATGTTCTGTCAAATTTAATATTTGACACCAGTCATCATATTCATGATGTATGACAGATCTCTTAGCTTAATCCTTTCACCGACATCTCCTAGGCTGCACCTGCCAATTAACCATTAGTTTCTGCTTTTTAAAAGACTTGTCTTTATTTATGTATATGTGTTCAGTGCCCTCAGAATCCAGAAGGGAGTGTCAGATCCCCTGGAGCTGGAATTAAAGGTAGTTGTGAGCCATCCAACTTGGGTGCTGGGAATTTCAATCCTGTCTTCTGAGAGAGCAGAATGTGCTCTCAACTTCTGAGCCATCTTTCCAGTCCAACTTTCTTTCTGTTTCCGTGAGTTTGGCATTTTAGATTCCACATATAAATGAGAATGGTCATCCTCTGTGTGTGTCTGGCTTCATTTAACACCCTACAGGCTCAAGCATGTTGTTGCAAATAGGAGGCCCTCTTGAAAGCCTGAATTGTATTCCTGTGTGTGTGTGCGTGCATATGCCATATTTTTAAAATCTATTCATGACTAATGGATTATTGGGTTGATTTTATATCTTGACTATTATGAGTAGGGCTGCATTGAACATAAGAACACAGATATCTCATCAACATACTGATTTCATACCATTTGGCAATACAGGCACGATGGGATCGTTGGTGTTAGTTTAGCACATGAGAACAGACACACACTATCAGCTGACACACTAGAGTTAATTCAGGAAAGTTGCCAGGCGAGTACAAGAGAAGAGAAGCAGAAGAGAAAAAAGAACTATCTTTCACTTGGTGTCTCCTTATAAGAGAGTGGGTGCTCATAGATTTACATAGCCATGCCTATGGGCGCATCCACCACACTCGAGTTCTGCTGGCGCCATGTTGAGTTACTGGACTAGCCCGTTTACCATGTGGCTGCTATGTGTCAAGAATTCTTACAATTGGATCATAGAGTATCTATCTGTTCTTCTATATTTTTAAGGAACCTCTATGGTTTTTTCTTTCCTTTTCATTTTCTTTTGGATGAAGAACGGGCTGGATTTTTCACTTTAAATAGACATAGAAATGGGCGTTGCTATCGCTGATGCATAGTGGTGGTTCATGCTTTCCACCGTGGTCACTACCTCACATCAACTGGATATGAAATAGGAGGAAAGTCATTGTTAGCTCAGATTCTAGAGACCCTCCTCACATGTTTCCCACTGTGTAGACTACAGGATAGAAGAAGGCTAAGGGCAATTCTTTAGCTAATCCATCTGACTGGTTCAGTTTCAGAGTCATCACTGGAGGATAATCCTGGACAACTGACAACTATTCCACTGGAAAGGAAAATGAGGTGCCCACGGGAGTCACAACCTCTCTCTACCTCTAGGCAAAGTAACTTCCCTACAAGAGCAGGCAGATTAGAAATTAGTCTTTCCCATGGTTTTCAAAGACAGTTTATCTTTTTAATACCCAACTAGAAAATCCTCCCAGGAAAAAGAAAACATGAGCTCAGAGCCAGAATTCAGAAGATGGGACCAAATTATTCATGGCTCAAGAAAAGAATTCCATAAAATGTGTGAATAATTGCATTTGAAATGCTAACCGATGTTTTTGCGGTCCCATAGATCCACTGCCTGCAGTCACCCCAAAGTGGGTACTGCCTGCTAAGATGTTATTTCCTCCATAGCCTAGGGACAACTGTTCCTAATAAGCAGAAATTTTATTTAAAAGCACATTTAGACACATTTTCATTATTTTTTTTGTAGTAAAGATGAATTTACATATTCTTTTTGAAATAATAATAAGGTCCTTTGTAAAAAAAAAAAAAAAATGTGGTGTTTATTATAGAGGACGCCTTTTCTCCCCAGACTCCATTCTCTACTCTTTCCTTGCACCCCCTCCCCTTTATGGGCCTGAGATGACAAATCTATAATCTGTAGGTTAAGCCAGAAGCAGTGCGGTTTTGAGAAGACTGATGGAACATTTAATGTTCGGAGTCAGTTGG
This sequence comes from Phyllotis vaccarum, assembly GCA_033318265.1. Lineage (NCBI taxonomy): Eukaryota > Metazoa > Chordata > Mammalia > Rodentia > Cricetidae > Phyllotis > Phyllotis vaccarum. Next base: position 104,150,480 of record JARWLC010000004.1, read on the forward strand.
GGACAATGCCTCTTCCTCTTGGAAGCAGTCATTTTATTCAGATCTCTGTCCCATTAGATGCGGTACACTTGCATCACATCACCAGGACAACTCTGCTTTACTCAAACCCTACTGAATTAAATGGTAACTGCATCTAAAAATACCGTCATAGAAATAAGGGAAGGTGGTGAGCTTCCTAGCAGGGAGGATGGCCAAGCCAGCACAGGCTGGTTATCATTAAGGCCTTTCCCCAAAGAGTCCTTAAATAGACACATTCCAAAACTTAGCCATTAAAGAAGCTACTCTGACTTTGCCCCATTCACCAACTGCTTCCGGTTATTTTCAGGTCAGATGATTATCTGCTAATTTTATTTAGTTTTTGACAGTTTAACGCAGGCCAGAGTTGTCTGGGAAGACACCCTTAATTGAGAAAATGCTATCCCCAGATCGCCTGGGCGAGCCCATGGGGCATTTTCTTGACTGATGTTTGATGTGGGAGGGCCCTAGGTGGGTAGTCCTGGGTTCTGTAAGAAAGCAAGTTGGGCAAGCCAAGAGGAACAAAGCAGTAAACAGCCCTGCTCTGTGGCTTCTGTGTGAGATCTGCCCCCAGGTTCCTGTCCTGACTTCCCTTGTGATGGGCTGTGCCATGTAAATGTGAGCTGAAAGAGACTCTTTTGGTGTTTGTCACAGTCTTAGAGAGCGGACAAGGTCAGTGTAATGGAACCTCACTATAGCTGGGAAAGCTCTTCAGCACTGTAGCTGGTTTCACAAGCACACACACACACACACACACACACACACACACACACACACACACAGGCAACCTTCAATGTAGCAATAATTGTAAAGCTTGTAGGAATAAGGCTAATAAGAGACTTAGAGAAGCACAGAACCCCATGGAGCATGCAGAAGTAGGCAAAGCTCAGAAGACAGAATGCGTGAAAGGTCCTTTCTCCCGAGAGCAGTATTGAACGTGCTAAGGAGGGTGGAGAAGAACTTGAGAACATTATTATAAATCTCACTCGGGATGATGGAAACACTACTAGTTGGAACTAGTGAGATGGCTCAGTGAGTAAAGGTGCCTACTGCCAAGCCCCGTGAACTGAATCCAATTCCTAGTGTTCCAAGGTAAGCCCATCAGGGATTCCCACAAGAACACTTTTAAAGAGGAAAAAAAGTCTTTATTGCTGCCTGGGGAACTTGTCCAAATCGTGCAACAGCAATTGCCACAGGTGTTTCTTGTTGTTTTGGTTTTTCTTCTTCTTTATATTTTACTTTTTTTTTTATTTATTTATTTATTTATTTATTTATTTATTTATTTATTTATTTATTTATTTATTTATTTATTTATTTATTTATTTATTTATTTATTTATTTATTTATTTATTTGTCTTTTAATGCACAAACCCCACATCCTGGTTGACATAACTTCAGTTAGTAGGAAGCAGAGCTGCAGAAGCCAAAATGCTAGGTTGATTATATAGGGATTTTCCTGGATCCTGGAGCTATGGACCAGGTCTTTGATAGAGTAGCCTTTGTTCCTGCTTTGGCAGGGATTGGGGCCCATGTGTTGGATTTTAAGGTCAGAATGGTGCCTTTAATGTAACTTCAGTTGTGCTAAGGTCTGGGACCTATTACACCAAGACCCACATGGTATAAGGAGAGAATTGATTCTTAGAAAATTATCTGACCTCCATATGTGTGCTGTGGAACAAGCATGCCAATGTTCCCTCCCTCCCTCCCTCCTTCCCTCCCTCCCTCCTTCCCTCCCTCCCTCCCTCCCTCCCTTCTTCCTTCACACAACAAATAGATAGATAGATAGATAGATAGATAGATAGATAGATAGATAGATAGATAGATAGATAAATGCATTAAGTCACTTGAACTTCTGCCAATCACCTATGCCCATGCTCTGGGTCCAGCTTTCCCACAGTGCTTGTATCTATTTTATTGACTTGTAAAAGATCTATTGAATACATTTTGAAGCTGATCTCAGCAGGATTTTCCTTATAGACAGGGTCTCACCCCCATGAAGGGTTTTGTTGTTGCTTGTTAGTTGTTTGATGAATTATAACACATACATGTTAAGATGGCCAGGGCTGACTCTTCTTTTCTCACTGGAATAGTTTTAATAGGGATATGAGCTGATCTAACTTATCGGTCTCATATTCTCACTGAGTTGAGAGATGGTTTTAAACTCCCCACCCCCTCGCCGGGCGGTGGTTGTGCACACTTTTAACACTAGCACTCCAGAGGCAGAATCAGACAGATCTCTGAGTTTGATGCCAGTCTGATCTACAGAGTGAATTCCAGAACAGTCAAGGCTACACACACACACACACACACACACACACACACACACACACACACACACACACACAGTTTTAAAAAGAACTCCTCCAAAAAAACCAAAACAAAACAAAATTCAAGGCAAAACCCCAGCCCTCCAAATCCTTAAACACACTTATTGGAAAATGAGATGTAGGCTTCATCACTTTGAACCTGGGCTCCATGGTGTCTTAATCAGTAAATAATGGCAGGTGTGAAATTGTATTTGATTCTAGAGCCCAACTTCAAAAGTTGTTAGCTTCTTTGTGTCTTAGGGTATTTCTTCTTTGAAGTCAGCACTGTGCCAAGGAAAGGCTAAGGATCACAAGGTAAGGCTGGAAATGAGAGGCACAAGGGCTTCCTGACCCAGCCCTGGCTGAGTTCACAGTTGTCAGTCCGACACACATGCAATTGTTGTGAAAGTGGGTCCTGAAGCCCTTGCTGATGCAATGGAGTGCAAGGGGTGATTGCCCCTTCAAAGTCTTACCCAGATTGAAATTTTATAGGTGAATTAAGTGACTACTGTCACCCAAGCTTCCCAGTTTGGGGTGGTTTATTCCATAGCCATAGATATTAATACGCAAGACAGTAAAGTTTTATTTCTTGCTTACAAATCCATGTTTATTGCAGCATCATTCACAATGGAAACGGACTCACCTTCGATGTCTGTGGACACGTGAATGCATGAGGAGAATGTGGTGCACAAACACAATGGAATGTATTCTATTAGGGAAAATGAAATGGCATTCGCAAGGAAAGGAATGAAACTAGAAATAATTATGTTACATGAAGTATCCCCGGTTCATAGAGGGCTTAGTGGGAGGAAAATGTGATTGAAGAAGGCCATTGAGGGGAAGGGACCAGCGGGATGGGGACAGGGACACAGGAGGATGAGAAAAGATCATTACCAAGAGTCAACTGAGAATGCCCTGATGAAACTCATTGCTTTGTACGTTGACTTTTAAAAAATAGTTAAAAAGCAAAGTTTGTGTTTTTTACATAGTTCAGTACTGATGCAATGGTTAGGAAACACACTTCTGAATGGCCATTAGAGCCATAAGGAAGATGTGTCTTCTTTTTCTGATGTCTCTTACAGATGCAGCTACTCTATTTAAAAAAGGGGGGGGGTAAAGGAAAGGACAAGGGTGTTGTTGGCTATTTTTTCTCTTACTTTTTTGACTCTTTGCTCCTCTGGGGGACCACCACCCAGCTCCCAAATAAATCACACATGAGACTTATTGTTAATAATAAATGCCTGGCCTTAGCTTGGCTTGTTTCTTGCCAGATTTTCTTGACTTAAAATATCTCCTCTTTTGGCTCTGGGCTTGAACCATTTTTTTTTTCTTTTTTTTTTTACTTCTGTGATCTTACTTTCATTCTTACTCCATGGCTGTCTGTGTGGCTAGGTGACTCATTGGCTGGATGGCTGGGTGGCTGAATGGCTGGGTGGCCATGTGGCTGTGTAACTGGATGGCTGGTGGCTGTGTGGCTGTGTGGCTGGGCTGTTGGCCCCTAGCCTCCTCTTCCTTCCCTGGCTTCTTCCTCTGTTCCCTTCTCAGATTTCTCCTTCTATATACTCTCTCTGCCTGCCTGCTCGGCCTATTTTTTTCTCCTGCCTTGCTATTGGCTGTACAGTTCTTTATTGGACCGTCAGGGGTTTTAGACAGGCAAAGTAACACAGCTCCACAGAGTCAAACAAATGTAACATAAATGAAGGTAACACATATTAAAATTATATTCTATAACATAAGGGTGATGTGCAAACTTCTCAAGCTCTTCAGGTAGGGAAGAACTCATGCTTTTTGTTTGTATTTCTACTGGCTCTCACTATTATTCACATACTCAGACTTGAGAAGGAGCCTGGGCTCTGTGCTTCCTGGCTTCCCAGAAAGACTTCACTCTGTGGAAGGTGCAATACCAATCATGGGTGAAGCACCTAGCTGAAAGGCACACATCAAAGAAATGATGAACCATTGCTTTTAGAATATGGTTGATAGTCTGTCATGTCATGTATATATATATATATATATATATATATATATATATATATATATATATATATATATATATTGTGTGATGTTTAAGTTGTGTGATACATGTCCATTGTTCACATGTTATCCCTTCATTGTAAAACCACACAGCATCCTTTGGTTCAGCTCTTTGGGATCTATAATACAAAATTATCAGTAGTCACCTGGGTCACTTTTCGTGTTGCTACAACAAAACATCCAATGAAAGCAGCTCAAGGAGGAAGAAGAGTATAGTTAGGTTAGATGGTTGAAAGTTGATCTTAGCCAACAGTTAGAGGCTCCAGTTATGTGGCAGGGAAATCATAGCATCAGGAGCTTCAGGCAGCTGCTCATACTATATCCCAAGTCAAAAAGCAGAGCAGGACCGATCTGCATGCTCAGTTCATGGTCTCCTTTCTGTTCTGTCCAAGAGCCCAGTCCAAGAATGGTGCCATACATGTCTAAGGTGGTTCATCCCACATCAACCTAACCTAGACACACTCTCACAGACATGTCCGAGGAGTTGTCTCCTAGGAGACTCTAGATGTGACAAGCTACCGATGCTCACTATCACATCATCTTATGCCATTCTGTAACACAGTTTCACATACAGGTTTATGTTTTTATGGATCAGTTAAAATAATTTTAAAACACAATAAAGCATGCCAGAATTTGCAAACTTAGTATAAACATATGATTGTAAAACATTTCTATTTATTTGTATGTCTTCTAATTGAAATAATATTTTACATATATTGGTTCACATAAAATATTTTATCAAAATCAGAAAAATGATAGCTAAGTCTGTATCTTTCTATGGTATGCATTTGACAATGGGAAATTAGATATTTTCCCAACAGGAAATCCATTATAGATAATTTATAGGCAAGCTTCCCAGGATTGCAAAGTTACATGTAGAAAGCACACACCTTTGCTCTGTCACCAACTTTGGTGACCTTTCTTTCCTCCTCCAGATGGTATTACTTCAGATGGAAAATAAAAGTTAGCCTATATAAATTTGAAGTTTATAAAAAGTATCATTTATGAGTTTGGGCACACATAAAGAGAATATTCTAGTATTAGAAAATGAAAAATATACCATGTTAGGCAGCACTGATGGTCAAGTAATAGTTTCCTCTATGGAATAGTACTTTCCTCAAAGACATTGGTGAGAAGGCTTTCCCACCTTCCCATAGTGGTCTGGACTATCCTTTGAGCCAAACTTGGCTGAGCCTGCTGGCCAGAGGACATCACAGCTGGGGTTGCTGACTTTCCTTTCTTGGAAGGAGGGTGTGGGAAGGCTCATGGGAAACCCCCACGCACACTTGAATATCCAGTTGCCCCTTCCAACCAGCTGTACACAATTCTGTCCTAACTGCATGTGGTCTTGAGTTCTCTGGGAAAGGCTGGATGATATAGGCAGGGAAAGATTAGGGCAAGCAGAACCATTTATACAGCCAAGGGAAAGTCATTATCTACACTGAGTGTGAACCTCACTGTGTCGGCTTTACAGTCAGCCACACATACCCTTGCCCTTAACACCTCAACTATTGGTCTGCCAGAAGACCTAATGCATTCTTGGGTTTCCCTGAATAAACTTGAACTTCGGTGGAATCACACCTTATTTGTCATTGGAGCAGTTGGAGGCAGGAGTAAGTTGTTTCTGTTTCCCCCAGGGGAGGGATGTAAGCAGCAGCAGCACAGAAGCTGTCCCTGGCCTTAGTAACAAGAGATGGAGATGCATCTTAGGATACTTTCCTAGGAATAGGACTTATTTCTACATCATTCTCACCTCATCTCTGCAGTTATGTGAGGCCATGACTGCAGCAGGGAAAGTGGAGACACATCACTTTCTCCGTGTGGGTGCGCAGGAAGTCAGGGCAAGCATTCTGCTCCATTCTTGAGTGATTCTGAGGAGAACGCCCTAAGCTCCACTACCTACAAACAGCAAGGGAAGCTCAGGTCTGGGAAGCAAAGCTTTCCATCTCGGATCTACTGAGTGAGTGTCTCAGATTTTAGGAAATCATCTCATACACGGTTGTGACTTCTGCAATGGCTCTGCACAAGAATTCTGTTTCCTTCCTCAGAGCCTGCAACCTCAGCAATTTGGAAGAACATGCATATAAGACTATGCATGGAGTGTGCATGTGCACATGTGTGCCTGCACCTGTTGCTTCTCTACCAGGAGTCCCAGCATATGGGTGATGAGCCAAGTATCTCTGAACACCTTCAAATCTTTTAAAGAGCAGGTTGTGAGAAGATTTCTGTATCCAGTGATAATAACAAATCCAACAGGAGAAGTCTTAGAATGGAAATAGAATTTGAGATGCAATGCGTTTTGTGAGGCTGCTTTGTGTGTGTGTATGTGTGTGTGAGTGTGTGTGTCCATGTGTGTGAGTATGTGTGTGTGCATGCACGTGTGTGTGCACATGTATATGTGTGTGTGTATGTGTGTAAGTGTGTGTGGCTGAACCATGCACATTGTTTAAAAGGGTTTTCCTGAAATAAATAAAACCTGAGATGCTGAGGTGTGTGCGTGCACACACACACACACACACACACACACACACACACACACTCAAAGAGAGACAGAAAGACAGAAACGGAGTCAGTAATCTTCCTGATAGAAAATGGCTGATTGGAGAAATGTTGATCACTATAACATAAGTCTCAATCCTATAATAATATTTATTGAAAATTTTAGCATCTCAACTATCCTTATTAATTATCTCCAGCCTATTGTAGACAGTAGTGAAAGGCAAGCTAGGGATTTAGCTCAGTGATGAGGCTTTTGCCTAGCAAGAACGCAGACCCTCCCCACCTAAAGACGCCGGTTAGTTATTATTAAGTGGATGCATCACATCCTTCAGAAAGCCTGACTTAGTTGTGATTATTTTTAACAACAGAGATTGGTTGTTTCTGTGGAAGCCTGGAATTTAGCTCAGGCAGTTTGGATAACCCCCATCTCCTCCGCTGAGCAGATAATCACAGGAGAGCTTCTTCAGGGCAGGGACTCCACCTCTGACTCCGTGGGAAAGTCTTACAGGTCTAATGACCCTTATCTAAGCTCATTTGACCGTGTGCTCATCACAACACACTTCTTTCCATACTCAATATTTTTCTTTTTTGTGCTTTGGGAATGGCTGCAAAGTTGTGTGATCAGGAAGTTGGGCGCAGAGCTTTCCAGCATTTCTCATTGCTTTTCCTACGGCCTGTGTTGTGGGGTCCTCTAATTCCTTAAAGAATGCTTACACAGCACATGTATGCCTCCAGGGAAGACAAATTACCTAGGGTTTTCATATCTAAGCTGATCTTCTGAAATTTCATGATTTCTATAGCTTTAAAAATGTGATGCCTGTGTTTGTAGTAAAGGTATAGCAGGCCTTACTTCATAATTATAAATATTTATAAAGCAATCAAAGAAAATCAATTAAATTTTCCTCCAAGAGGAGGTGGAGAGCTGGGTCCATGGTTAAGAGCACTGGCTGCTCTTCAGAGGATCTGGGCTCCATTCCCAGCACCCACATAGTAATCCATAACCATTTATAATTCCAATTCCAGGATATCTGGTGCCCCCTTTCGGCCTCTGCAGGTGCCAGACATGTACTTGGCACATAAGTACATGTTCAGGCAAAATACTTAGACACATAAAAAGAAAAAAGCCATGCCTCTAAGGAGTGCCATGCATTTTACTAAGGGATTTTCTTACAAACCCCTGAGAATCTCAGAACCACAAGCTCCAACTTGTTGGCACTTTGCATCACATGAAATATTAGCGGCAGACAGATAGCAAGCATATGATCTCATTTATAGGTGGAGTAGGGGGGTAAATGTCAAACTCGGAAGTAGAGTAGAATGGTGATCGCTGGGGACTGAGGAAGTGGGGGTGTAGATAAGAATGTAAAAAGAGCTGTAAGACTCAGCCTGCAATAGCCTGGCAACTACCACCAGCAGTACTGCATTTTTATACATAGAAGATTGATCTTAAACATTCTCACACACACACACTATGATACCCATTTGAAGTGACTCATGCATTAGTAAGCTTGACTATGGTAACCATTTCACAATACATACATATACCAAGTCACATTATATACCACAAAAGTATGCAATTTTATATATCAATGACTCTCCAAATAAGCTGAAGAATATTTAAGGGGAACAAAAATGAGGTAATTGCATGATGCACGCCTTTAATCCCAGCACTTGGGAGGCAGAAGCAGGTGGATCTCAGCAATTTGGGGGCCAGCCTAGTCTACTTAGGTAGCCAGGGTTACACAGTGAGAGCTTGTTTTATTAAAAAATGAGGTAAAAATTAAAATGGGGTCATTAGTGAGCTCTAATCCAGCAGACTTTTTTAGAAGAGGAAATGGAGGCACAGGTCAAAGGGAAGACCCTGTGAACCCTGAGTGAAGGAAGACCATATTTAAACAAAGAACAAGAACCGCAAAGAGATGGTCACATGAGTTAACTTTTAAAAGTCAATTTCTTCTAGGAAGTACCAGGAAAGCTTTGAAAAATGCAGTCTTACAAGATTAGCCTGCCTCTTTATGAAAAGAAAATTTGCACTCACACCAGACTTTAAATTTTTCTCATAGATTTTATATAATTTCTGAGTCAGAGGGACTTGTGATGTAAATTAGTCAATCAAAATATCAGATCATTGAAGATTTATCCAGAAAAACGGCGCTTGTCAGATTAACGGTAATCACATTCTAAAACGGCTTTCGATATATTTTTCAATAATTTTTAATTAAGCTCATTGTCAGCTCATGTTTGGTTTTTGTTTGAAAGCAATTAATTCTCACAGAACAGGTGGGTGCACATGACTCAACTTATCTGACAGGCAGAGGATATTCCTGCCACGTCCATTCTCCTCAAATACAGATGTAAGTACCATACAAAGGTAGATACATATTGACCTACTTCCATCATGAACACAGGGGACCAGCAGGGTCAACAACACCCAGCGAGACAGTTTCAGACAGGCACTGTGAAGAGCGTGACAGTGGACCAAGCCCTTCACACAACCTCAGGAAGAGTTGGCATTCTGCTAGGTCGGGGTAATGCTAATCTCAATTACATCATTAATTCCCTTGCTGTTTTGCTGTTCCATAGTCCCAGGGGCTTGCCCAGGCACACAGACTGGAATTTCCAGCAGATTCTGTCACCATGCCCCTTTCCCGCCTCTTCCCTCCATGCTAGATTCCACATCTGCAGAGACAGCCCAACCTTCTGAGCTCTCAGCCAATAGGATTTGGCAGAGAAGTAGAGCTAAAGTGTACTCCTCAGGTTCCCAACATTTCCCAGTGGGGCTGAGCTCCAGCTGTCCACTGACCAGTGGTCTCTTCATCGCTCATCCTATGCTGGCTGGTTGCCTTGCCTTTACTATCTCAATTCTCCTGAATGCCTGCACATAGATCCTTGTCTTGGGTTCTGCTTTTGGGTGGGAGTTAGGGGGAAATGAGAAGGCCTTTGTGCCGAGCACACCGGAGACAGTAAAACCGTTTAGTTGAACTATATCCAAGAAGAGAGAGACTGAGAGGTTGCAACTCTCTTTGGAAGTGCAATCCACCACGCACATCTTGCGTGCTAGCTTGCCTTGTTGTCCATGCCGCCATGTCTGCTTCCTGCTTCATTTTCTGAGTTTCAGTCTTGGCTTCAAGTTAGTAGCTGTGTGACAGTTTGGGGGCCCTCTTAGTGTGTGCTTGTGCGTGTCTGCATGTACACAAGTGTGCGTGCCTACCTATTTTATCTGTAAAACATATCTGTGTCATGGAGGCAAGCCATTACTTCTCTATTATCATCTTGGGGCTTCTGACAGGGCTAGCTAGTAGTTTGTTAGGACTCAGAAATCAAATGGAGGGGAAGCTTTTGAGTCCCCTCTTGAGGCCAAATGGTTAAGGTGATGTATCTAAGACCGTGAAGGCAGCGGTAATGAGGAAAAGCTGCCGTGAACAAAATAAATCCAGGGGTCAGTGGTCAGGTTCACAAAGTCCAATTTCCTTCCTTGTTCGTCCAGGGAATTAGAAGTTTGGTGGATTACAGCGAGGTTCTGGGATGGAAGGTCTGAGAAAGCCTAGCCTCTCCTGGGTTGTGTTTGGTTTCTTTCCCTTTAAGTATGGAGCACTGCCATTCAGCCTTGAGAAGGGAATTTAGAAATTTCCCATTGAGCCCAATTACTCCCTAATGGTCTATGAAAGCGAACTGACCGCTCATAAATTGTACAAGTGGAATAGATCTCACAGTGAGGGGATTTGGCTCAGTGTCTCTAGCTTCTTGCCATTTATGTGAGTGAATTGGGAGCAACCCTGGAGCCCTGGTGGTTTCCTAACTGACCTCTGCAGCCTTCCTGCGTACAAGGAGAACTTCAGCCTGTCTGTATCAGTTACTCTTCTAGCTGCTGTGATAAAATACCTAACAAAGGCAACCTAAGGAAGGGGAGGGGCTTGTTGTGGCTGACAGGATGGTGGCAGGAGCATGAGGTGGCTGGTCACACAGCGTCTAGTCAGAAACAGAGAGGGTTGAAAACTGGGGTGCAGCTCACTTTCTCCCTTTTATTCAGCCTGGGACTCTAGTCTATCCAGGGCAAGTCTTCCTGTTGGGTTAAACCTTTCTGGGAACTCACTTTGGACATATCCAGAGGTGTTTCCAGGGTGACTCCTATGTCTGGTCAAGTTGACGATGATTAAGTATCGTGCCACCTCAATCTTAAATGAGGGTTAGTGGCAGGTCAATCTCCTGTGGTGAGAGGTTCAAATCCACCTAACCTTGTGCTTTCCTGTACCCTGAGCATCCCGTGTGTAATCAATATGAGACTATTCTAGAACTCTTCCCATTTCCTAACCACTTGCTATAAGACTTTTCCTACAAGCTGTCTCACAGTGATCTCTGGCCTGTTTCCTGGTCTCTCCCTCCCTGGTCATTCATTTACCACTCATTGTCACATGCTGGAGTCTTACATCTATGGTTATCCTTAACACAGCCCATCTTTGACCTCCCCAAACCTCCACACTGCCTCTTATCTTCATCTCTTAAATGTCATCTATTCCAAGGACTCTGTGACATTCATCTTAAAAACGCCATCATCAACAGAAGTCACATCACGTCACTATTTCACACCTCTATTTCTTACAACAACCTGCCTCCTCTCATCCCCCACCTGTCTGACTTGGTGACCTCCTGTCCTGCTTTAGCCACATTGGCCTTTTCTTTTCACCCCAACACACAGAGATGCCTCTGCCACAGACGGGGTCTTCTCACAGACTGTTCTTGCTGTCTGCACCTCTTCTGCTTCAGCTGTCTCCCAAGCTTACTCCCTATGTCTATTTAAGGCTTTCCAGAGCCAAGGGGTTCAATCCTAGCTCTACAAAAGAACAAAACCGTTATGTCCCCTGCTTTCCAATAAAGTACTACCAGTTCTTTGTAGTAGTGGGATTTCTTTGGTCTCAGGCGGCTAGAGGTCTGAGACCCCTTAGCCGTCCGCTGCTCAGGCCCCCAGAAATGACTCAGACACTTATATTAACTTTATGCTGTTTGGCCTATGGTTCAGGCACATTGCTAGCTAGCTCTTACATCTTAACTCAACCCATTTCTATTAATCTGTCTGCCACGTGGCCTGTGGCTCACCTGTGCTCCGTACATGTTGCTCCTTTGGTGGCTTCCTTGATCTGTTTCTGACTCCGCCCTTCCTTTCCTGCCTATTCTGATTCCTCCTCCTACTTCTTCTACGGTGCCTGACATGGCCCAAAACAGCTCCTTTATTTAAAGATTGAGATTCACAACATACAGAAAGGCATTCCCACATCAGTTCTTCCCCTCCAAGAACCCCAAGAGAGTGATTTTCTTGACTACATTCTCTGGTGTGTATCATCAGGGTTTGGAACAGTGTCTCACACAGACTGGATTTCAGTGTATTTCTTCAGTGAATGACTGAATGCTGAGGACATGCATGTCCCTTGCACCACTGCACACCACTATGGCTTTAGTTACCCACATCATCAGGTTCTTAAATCAACATCTCCAGTTTAGGACTTACACCAAGCTTGGACCTGTCCCTGTCCACCTAGCTCCTCAGCACCATCATGTGGGCAGCTCCCAGATGCGGAAAACTCACAATACCCAAGAAGGAATTCCTCCCTCCCACCTTCTTCCCTAAACCTCACTCTCCTGCTGTGCTCATTGTCTCAGTAGACAGGGTTGCCCATGCACCGCCATGACCACAAATCTTTGGAGTATCCAGACTCCCATCACCTCCCTACCCACTCTAATCTCATTGTCTATCATACCCCTCCTGACACCACGGTGGTCTCATTCTGATGACTGTCCCCCTCCTCTACCTTTCTCATGCAACTCCAGGCCTATTTCAAATTCCAAATGTTAATTTCAAGGACCGTGTTCTTACCACGACCTCTGCCACATTTCCAGTGTACAAACTCTTTATTAAACTGATGATTAGCTGATTTATCCACTTCCAACACTGATTCTTAGGTGCCAGAGACAGAATCGATAGCTGATTGTGTTCTTTTATTTTCCACATGGGAACCTAGGTATCCACTATTTACCACATAGTAGGTATTTAACAAACCACTAGGTTCTAACAACCCAGTAAGATGTCTAACTTAAGTTTATTATTATTTTTTTAATTTTAAACTCACTATGTAGCTGAGTATGACCTTGAACTTAGGCTTTTCCTATTTTTACTACCTAAATGCTGAGTGCAATCAAATCAAACCTTAAGTTTAGCATTAAATTTTGTGTGTGTGTGTGTGTGTGTGTGTGTGTGTGTGTGTGTGTGTGTGTATGGTTCATTACCTCTGGTTTGACAATGGATTGTTACTCATACTATGAAAATAATAAGCAACAAAAGAAAAATAGATAATTGTCCCTCATCAAATTGAAAGCGTACTTCAGAGGACACTATCATAAAAGTAAAAGAGCACAGACTGGGGGGACAGTGATGTATGTTAATGTCAAGGACTGGAGACTGTATGGGAAGCACTTACACTTGATAATCCAAAAGCAGCCTAATGTAAATGGAGCACGTTTGGGCTGAGGAGATTGATGGCTCGGTGGTTAAGAGGACTTGCTGCTTTTGCAGAGGACCAGGCATTGGTTCCCAGCACCCACATTCACAACTAACTGTCAGTCTCATTCCTGGGGATCTGACACCCTCTTCTGACCTCTATAGGCACCATGCTAAAACATGGTACGCATATTTACATGCAGAAAAATGTACACAGATAAAGTAAATAAATCTAAAAAGAAACTTAAATGAGCTGAGTCTCCAAACAGTGCATGACAAGTTTCTCATCACCACCAGAGACAGTCAAATCTAAACCACACCATAATGGCTGTCATTAAAATGCCAGTTAACAACTATGGACAAGGTGACAAAATCATTATCTTTGTACACTGTAGTGGGGATGATAAATAAAATAACGTACCCCCACCCCGAAAAGTCCAGCTGTCTCTCAAAAGTCAAACCACAAAGTTTCCGTCTTAAACAGCCCAGCAATACCGTCCAAGGCATGTTTCCAAGAGTAAAGAAAACATACACCTGCGTGAAATCATGTGCATGTTTACAGCAGTGCTCTTAATAAGAAAAATGTAGGAATGTCCTGAATGTCTATCAGTTGAAGATGGGTAACAACCACACAGAGGATATTATTTGGCCATATAAGGAATCAAGTACCAACTCATGCTACATACAACACCGATAAGCCTGAAGCACACACTGAAGGAAGATGCCAGAAATACAGTCATATACGATTCCTCATTTCTGACATACCCAGAATAGGCAAATCTTGAGAGGTAGCAAGCAGGTGACTAGTAGCCAAGGGCCTGGGGGATGAAGGATTGAGTACCAACAGCCAGAGGACAGGGAGGAGGGGAGAGTTCCCTTTTAGAGGGGATGTTGTAGCATTTCTAACAAGGTATATTTGAGAACCCACTAAAATCATTGAAATTGGTGGATAACATGAATTATAGCTTGAGAGGGCCATTAAAAACAATACATGTACATAGGTGTATTGCAATAGATTGTTACTATGAAAATGATTCTATTCTTCACAGTGCTTGGCCTGTAGGAATTTTATATTTAATATATCATGTTTAATATACAGTTACTGTTTATGATGGTCAACCTGGCATTTTCTTTTGACTTTGGCTTTGCTATGCAAAAGCATATATGACAATACTGCCTAGGTAGTGGCAGTGAGCCACAGCTCACAGCTTAGATCATTAAAGCCAGCAGAGTGATTAATCAGGGAGATGGCTTACCAATATGTTTGCCAGAACGAAGGATAAATTGGCAGGGCTTGCATAGGATGAAAGGGAAGATTGGACCCTGGAAGATGCAAAGGAAGGAGAGTTGGGTTGCTTGTGGATTTAAAGAGAGGGATCCAGCTGGGTTGAGGTCTGAAGACAGTTTGAAAGTCGGTATGGCTCTTCCCAGGCTAACAGTAGCTGGCTTGCCCACAGCCTTGATTTATGAACTGACTGGGTGGTTCTTGGGTCCCATGCTGTCTATGGTAGAGTAATTCTCCTCTGATATAATTTATCTCTAGATGAATGAGGTTGCCATAGACTTAAAAAAAAAAGTGTACCCAAAACAGATGGCACCCACACTTTTCCTTAAGACAGAGGTGTTCCTGAAGAGGCTCAAGAGTGCAGCAGAGAGCTGCTATGTCTCATTGTGTCCAGAAATCACATGTTGCCCATTGGTGAAAGCTTAGAGTCAGTTTAGACGACTACTTTCCTTTAGAAAACTCAAGAACCTCTTTTCTTTCCATCGATCTGAAATGGATGAGAGGAAGCTCAGTTCTTTGCTGGTCTCAGTTTGATCCAGGTATGAAATCCATTTTCACAGCCTAAGATCCCCAAAGCATTAGATTTGACATCAAGATATTTAAAAAAACAGTATGTTAAAGAGACCCAGAATCCTTCCCTGTGGAACTCACTTGGCGGAACAGTGAGTTACAGGTTCTTAACTTACAAGAGCCCTTTTGTCACACTGGACTTTGTATGAGGACTATAGAATGAGCAGTGCTCGAGTATGCAGGACACTTTCATGAGTGACTTTGAGTGGGCTGGCAGGTGAGAAACCCTGCCATACAGAAATCTCAACTCATCTTCTTTCAGTACTGACCTTGGACTCAAAGGAGCGTATTCAGGTTCTAACGCACACTGCTACAAATAATAACCATAGAAGGGTATAAAGATATGGACTGCTTGATTTTAATCATTTAAGGTATAAGCAATCATTGTGATTCCAATGTCCTCTCAGCAAGCTCTCTCTCCAAAGCACAGGAGATGAAGAACTATCATTTTGAAGCCACCTGTCTTGATGTGGAGTCTCTCAAACAGAGCACCAAGTCTATGACCCAAGACACACAGTGAGTAAGGGACATTAGCACATACATATCTTTATGCTCTATTAAGAAAGAGCCTAAGGGCTTGGCAAAGGGCACAGTAGATTAAGCCATGTGCTACTAAACTTGATAAATTGAGTTCAATTTCTGGGGACCCATATGGTAGAAGGAAAGAATCCCCTCCTGAAAGTCATGTCCTCCCCATACATAAGTGTAATTTTAACCAAAAAAAGAAAGAAGAAAGAAAGGAAGGAAGAAAGAAAGAAAGAAGAGAGAGAGAGAGAGAGAGAGAGAGAGAGAGAGAGAGAGAGAGAGAGAGAGAGAGAGAGGGAGGGAGGGAGGGAGGGAGGGAGGGAGGTTGAGGTTGTGGCCAATGATGCAGCTGGTGACCGCTGGTTAATTCTTAGTGGTGAACCACTTCTATCTTGAACTTGCCTTCTGCGAGGCTGACACTGCAGCGCGGAGGCTGACCTGTGGTTCTCATACACAGCTGATGCCCACACAGCAAGTTCTGAGCAAATTTTGGTTCTCCTGAAGCAGGCTCACGGCCCCCTTTGTCCTTCTAGCTGCTGACTATGTGTTTGGGACTTCCTTTTCCTAGCCTCCCCACCTAGCTTCATCTTCAGAATTCATTTGGGAATCAGGCAGCTCTCCTGATCTCCAAACTTGAGCTAGAATTGCCTTTTCTGAGTTTCCTATCCAGCAACTACCTCTCATGTTCTCTTTCTGAATTTGTCTCTGCAACAAGACAGCGGAGCAGATGTCCCAACTTCAAAACTTTTGTGGCTCAGGGCTCAGGCACCTAATCAAGGTACACACACAGCAGGTGCTAAATTTCTGTGACCCGGGGGGGGGGGGGGGGGGGGGGGGACGGACAGAAGGAGAGAGAGACAGAGACAAAGAGACAGAGAGAAAGACAGAGTCCTGTTTTCAGGACTCCCTTAGCTAGGGCTTGTCCAGCACTGAGAAAGGAGAATTCCCTGCTACTTAAAGCCTCTTGGGCTACCTCGCTAGACCCTAGCCTTCTTCAAGAAGTATCCAGAGTCCAAGGACAGCAGTTAGCAAGGAGCAGAGAGGGAAGGCAAGCTCTGGTGCGCCAGGGAGCAGAGAGGGAAGGCAAGCCCCAAGCACGCCCCAACTTCCCCGCCCTCCCGGTTGCTCCAGGGTCTGCAGCCGAGGGGGGCGGTCCACATTGCAGAAAAGCGGGAGCGATAGTGCCAGCCTCCATGATCTTCTCCCGCCCCCCCCCCTCCGTACTTCTGTCACCTCCCCAAAACTGGAGACACACGCTAGGCCCTGGGGGCCATGAGGGTGGGGAAAGCAACATTCATAAGCAGAGCCAGGGGTGTGAGAGCTACAGCCCGCAGGGACCCTAAGGCCAGAAGCTTCCCTGTGGCGCGTCGAGTCATTTCTAGGCTTGCCTGCCAGCCAGCTGCCGTCAACTGTCCTGCAGGGGACAGTGCGCTCTGGCTGTGCGCTCTGCAAATCCACCTCAGGCTGGGTAGAAGTTTCCCCGAGGTAAGTCCGGGAGGCAAGATCCTTTGGGAAAGCAAGCAAGAGACAGAACAAAGTTAACAAGTGATCAGTGGTGGGAGGCAGGGGATCAGCCCAATGAGAGAGGTTATGGAGGACTGTGGAGAAGGAAAATGCTGTATTTAAATGGTTTAAACGCGCCTCTTTGGGGTTTTTCATCACCTCCAGACAAAGTGAGCGCTCCCTAGGCTCCGTTTTCCTGCCTCGGGCCATTGGAGACTCAGCGGCATGCAATTCTCTGCTTCAGGCT
This sequence comes from Phyllotis vaccarum, assembly GCA_033318265.1. Taxonomy (NCBI): domain Eukaryota; kingdom Metazoa; phylum Chordata; class Mammalia; order Rodentia; family Cricetidae; genus Phyllotis; species Phyllotis vaccarum. Next base: position 104,167,954 of record JARWLC010000004.1, read on the forward strand.
GGGCGGTCCCCACCAAATACCCGGGCTCTCCAGGGGTGGGAAGTGCCTCGCCCAATACTGTGTCCCCACAGCTAGCACAGGGTCTGGCGTGTGGCAGGCACAAAGGGCCGTTTAACCAGGAAAAGTCACTGCCAAGCCTGCAGGTACCCAGCTTCTAAATGTCCCTGTTCGACGTCACACAAATCTAATAAAGACATCGTTGGGGCTTTATTATTGGTGCAGGGGACAAGGGAGGCAGGCAAAGTGTGTGTGTCTTTTTAAAATCAGTTCCCAGTGACACTCTACTCTGAGTGGAACCCAGACTGCCTGGCTCACAATTAACCTTCCAAGTAATTCTGACCAGAGGCAGAGGAAGAAGGGAAAGAGGAAGTAACGCTTTTTCTATGGGTCTCTTGTGATAGTGTTTCTTGTGGCTCGTTTTTTAGAAACTTCTAGTATGGAGATGCTTAGAGAACTTTTGTGAATAGCTGGGAGTCTGCAGGGAGACCGGGTAGTGTAGAGGAGTTGCTGAATACCGAAGTGAATAATACCTAAGACTCAAGGTAGATCAGTAAAGGCTTTTATTAAGGTTTTTGCCGCTACAGGAGTCACACGTACATTTAATTTTTAAAGATTTATTTTTAACTGTGTGTGTGTGCAGGGGAACCTGCTACATATAAGAGTGCTGGTGACTGGAGACTCCATAAGAGGGTTTTAGATCCCCCTGGAGTGGACAAGTGGTTGGTGAGCTACTCAAAGCAGGTGCTAGGGAACCGGAGTAAGAGTAGTATACCTTCTAATGTCTGAACCATGTCTCTGGCTGTGCAGTGCCCCCTTTAAAAGATGTATTTGACAGACATCCCTTTTTGTTTGTGTTTTTCTTTGTGTTTATTCCCATATATTCCTATATGTAAGGTCTCACTTTGGAAGTTTCTTCTGGAATATCTTTCCCTTCTCTGCAGCCTCCTCCTCTGCTGTAGGTACAGTTGGCTCCTTGTGAGTCTGGCCTCCACAGGACAGGGGGCACTGAGGTGTGGGATAGTCTGTCTACCAGCTCTGTGTGACAGGGCATTGCTGGTGCCTTGTTGGCCTGGAGGTGTTGCCTGACCCAAGAACCAACATGCAGCTCTTTAGCATCTCAGATAATTCTCCTCAATTTTAAGTAAGCTCAGGCATGTATGTATAACCCTTGCTGGGATACCTTGAATCTTGTGTTGCTGACCTACTTACATGTTTGTATTACTAGGATGCAACTCATGCTCTTGGTTTGTTTTTTTTTTTTAAATTAATTATGTGTATACCTGTGTGTCTTTTGGAGCAGAGGACATGCACTCAGGTCCTTGGGCTGCTGCAAAGACTTTACTGTCTGAGTCAGTTCTCCAGCCTCAAGGTATTATTTTTAATATTAAATCCCAAGTATGCCAGCATGAGTTACACGGTTGTTACGCCTGTTGTTCAGTATCTTCTGTTAGGACCATGTTCACAAAAATCCAGAAACTTAATGGTCTGCAATAGAGGACCTTAGATGTTCTCATCATTCTAACAAAAACTGTCATTTCCTTCCAGCCTTTCATAATATTAGAATGCAGAGAAGGGATCAGTGAGATGGCTCAGTGGGTAAAGACACTTGCCCCAAGCTGGGAGACCTGAGTTCATCCCTGAGACCTGAAAGGCATAAAGAAGGAGAAAACCCATGATCTCAAGTTGTCCTCTGACCTCTGTCTATGGATACATACCATATTCACACAGCACACACAGAGTCAGACAGACAGACAGACAGACGCACGCACGCATGCACGCACGCACTAATAGAATGTAAAAGGAAGGAAGGAGGAAGGAGAGAACCTGGACTCTGCATTCTCTTCCACTCATATATTGATATACTTAAATGCTCTGCCATCAGAAGTCAATTTTTATGATATTCACAACGTTTTTGTTAAGCATCTATGAACTTTCACCTGAGGAACAAAATCCTTCAGTTATTCTAAGTTTTCTAGTGACCAAGAATATTGTTGTTAAATGTAAAATAGAATTTACTCATCTCAATCCCTTCAGAGCATCTCAACTTTTATAGGCTTCAGTATTTGTAATATTAATGCAGAGAATATGTTTATTTATTTATGTAGGCGGCACTGACATGAGGTCACCACGTGGGTCACCACATAAGACCAGACTACAAAAGCTGTGACTAGAGGCAGGTGCATTATCTATTCATCTGTTTACACTGTGCGCCACATAGTCCTGCTAATATAAAGCTCTTAAAAATGACAGTTGAACCCTCAGTAAAATAAGCCCTGCCTCACAGTTTCTCAAAAACTAAAAATTATGTTGTTAGTGATATTCCAAGGTAAATAAAAAGGGTCCAAGCTAACTATTATGCTTTTAAAAGCAATAAATGCTCCTTGGCAGTCCCAGGAAATGAGTCTGAGGACTACTACATTTTTTATGCGTTTAGCTATTTTTTTATGCTTTGTTTTTTGTTTGGAGACAGAGTCTGACCAAGCACTTACTCTAAGCACTGGTCTGGTTGCTGGGCAATGCTGATGCGCACCTTTAATTCCAGCACTGGGTAGGCAGCCTGGTCTACAAGGCTGGATCCAGGACAGCCAGAGCTGGTACACAAAGAAACCTTATCTCAAAAACCCAAACCAAAATAAAAATCACATAGCCCTGGACAACCTGGAACTCACCATACAGGCTGGGCTGGCCTCAAACTCAGAGAAATTCTCCTGCCTCCTGAATGCTGGGATGAAAGATGTGTATACCCATTCCAGACAATTTATTCTTCATATGTGACACAAACATGACTTTCTTTGGTGATTAAATGTTGGATACAGCAAGTTTCTTATTACATTTTATTTATTTTATGTGTGTGTGAGTGGCGGTGGGAGTTCACACAAGCCAGGACATGTAGGTGAAGGCCAGAAGACAGCTGACTAAAATCTTCTCCTTTCACAGTGTCTTTCTGAAGATGGAACTCAGGTTACCAGGCACTCCTGGTGACTACTAACCCATGTCCCCAACTCCCAAAGCATTTTTTTTTTCTCTCCTTTGACTTTTGGTTTTTATAGTAAGAAGTGGCCTCAAGTTTTCCTCAAACAGGCCTAGTTGGGAGTAACAGATAAGCCTGATGAATCCATTTGATCTCTTGGAACCTTGCTCTACTCACCTGTCCCACATAATAACCAGGCCTCAGTGAGGAGAAAATGAGGTGTACAATTGCTCCTGCAGCAGGAGGGTGGCCACAAGAGGCTGAGGCAGGCACAACTGTTCGGGACAGTTCTGTCAGTGTTGAATCCAGTGTTACTCAGTGTTACCACCCCAGAGAACAATTTATGTCCAAGTATAACACATGATGAGCAGGAGCTTGCCAAGTGAAATTTCTCTCTCTCTTTTATCCTGGACATGTTCCAGTTCATAAAGATTACTTAAGAAAAGGCTTGTCACTAAGGCATGAAGCTATCCAGGAAGAGATGTTACCCAGGGGAAGGTGGGGAGCTGATGGAGGGTGGGTATCTGTGCTGACCTCATCATATATGTCCTCATATTTTAAGCTTTATGGTTTGAGGAAACTTCTCCCAGAGAAATCAAATTTTCCCCAGAGGTGGGTATATAAAAAGCACATTCGAGAGGCAGGAGAGATGGCTCAGTGGTTAAGATCACTGGCTGCTCTAACAAGGACCTGGGTTCAATTCCCTACATTGTAGCTCACAGTTGTCTGTAAGTCTGGTTTCAGGGGATCTGATACCTTATATGGCCTCTGCTGGCACCAGACAAACATGTGGTGCACAGACTTACATGCAGCTGAAACACCCAGACACATTAAAAAAAAGAAAACAAAAAAGCATGTTTGTTGTTTTTGACTCTATAGATCACAGTTCTGTGAGGCTGGAAACATCTTTCTAGTCGCCGTCCCCCCCCATGTTTAGGTTGATGTCAGTTACCCCCCCCCAACCCCAATCTAGTTTTGAGAAACTCTCTCACTGAACTTGGAGCTCTGACTGACCAGCAAGTCCAGGGAACCTGGTCTCTGCTTCCCAGTACTGAGCCTGCAGTCACATATCCCAGCACCTGACTTTTTTTGCAGAGGCCATGTATCCAACTCAGGTCTTCATGCTGGCCCCGCAGGCATGTGAGCCTTAAGCCCTTTCCCCAGCTCCTTCCTCTGACTGATTAAATATAAACTTCTGCCTTGCTGTGGTGATAAACACCGGAAATCTCTGCCCTTGGAAGACAGGGGCCGGAGGATCAGGAGTTCAAGGTTAACCCCAACTACACACTGAAATTGTGGCCATCTAGGGGGGGCTACATGGGACACTGGCCAAACAAACAAATAAATAAGTAAGTAAATAAATTCTCCCCTAAGTGTGAAGTATAGCAGTGGCATTCAGAATATCTATCGAGGTATAAAGTATGAGAGCATTAAAAAATAAAATGTGTAGCCACATTTTCAAGATTCTAACACAATCTTTCATAGCAACCCAGGCTTTTTCAAGGGAAAGAGAGCAAAGATACAGAGATCCTTTGTCACATACCAGTAGTTAATAGGCACACTTAATGAAGAAATAATAGTCTTCGCCTCAGTTGCTCTCCTGGTTTCTTACCTTACCCTCCTTCTAAATCTGGTCCTGGAGTGAGCTCACAACCCAGGCATGGGGATTTGGAAGAGATCCCTAAGGGCAGAAATGGATACTGTTTAGCCGATTCAAACCGTATGCCAAAGGAAAATATGTCCTATGTGTTCCTTATCCTAATGCTTCCCACAGTACCTGTCACTTAGTAGGTAGTCAATAGATATTCAGAAAATAAACAACTGTTAAGATTTCAAAACTCTAATGGGGTATGTGTTTCCTTGAATGCTGGGGCAGGTGTTCTTAGGAAATTCAGGAATGTGCAAAACTTCCTGAGGCTCTGGAGATTCTTAAGCTGTACAATATCGGGGGAAAACCTATTAGCATGCAGAATCTCCTTCAGGATAAAGGAGGCCACAACACCACCATCCAAGGCCCTGTCGCTGAAGGGCAGTCTTGCCAAAGCAAGAGGCTGCTGGCCTATCATCGCGTCTTACCTTTCTATGTTATCTTGATCAGCTGAGGTAGTGCTAAGTAAGAGTTAAGTCCTGGGGTCTCCCCCTGCCACATATCCCACCCCGTTCCAACTAACAAGTCTGTGGAAATTTTCTACTTTGCTTTTGGCGTCAAGAGAAAGGTTTTTCTCCAAATGTCCAAATGGTAGAGAAAAGAGAAGAAAAATAGAACATAAAAATGAATTTGGTTTAATGAATGTGGATCTCGAAAATCTCCTTAGCTTACGAGGTGTTAAATATAGTCTCGGTTATGTAACCATTTACAGTTAAGGCTCTGGACTTCAGTTTGTCTCTAATGTGTCTCTAAGATGGGCTTGGGAAGGGGGGGGGGGTTTCTGCCAGAATTGGTTGACAAAGGCATTTGTGTTGGCTTAAAAAAAAATTGTAAGTTAATCAAACAGCTTGATTAATGTTTGGCAAGAAATTCTGACCCAAAGTCTCCATTATGTGAGTCCAAATACAACTGAACTTTGAAGTTCATAGCAAGCCATCATATTGGGTTACTATTGTTTATGATTTTAGTGAAAAATGGTACAGAGCATCAAATAGTCCACGAACATCTTTTCATACTCTGCCTCACCCTGAGCTAGAATGTATAGGTGATCATATAATCCATTTACTTCTGCATTTTGTCTGGGGGCAGTTGGAGTTTAGAAGGTTAAGATGGCAGGCTTTCAAGCAGAATCCAGACCTCAGGGTCCACCCTTGCTCTGCTGGCAGATGATGTCAGAGCCACAGCCATGTATTTCTTCCTTCACGTTCGGGGTATTCTGAAGGCTTTTTATTTCCAGCTCTGTGGTTCTGCTTCAGAGTTTTCTCAGCCTTGGGTGTCTAGATGGGGGTACCGCTGTACCTAACATCAGGTTAAAACTGGTGAGGAAATAGCCCATCTTCATGAACTGAGGTCTGATCTACCACTTTTCTCAGGTGGCCGAGGGACCAGAGTTCCAGGTGTACAAAGTGGCAGATCACTTGTGCATTAACATTGGTTCCCTCCCTTCTCTGTCTCCTGCTTTCATACCTCCAAGAGTCACTTCCCAAATAACCTTGGTTCGTTTTTATTGCCAATGTGCACAGTCTAGAGTGATTCCCGAGAAGAACTGCCTTAGGATTGGCATTAGGCCATCTCCGTGAGAGATTATCTTGATTTATGATTGATGTGGAAGGACCCAGTCCACTGGAGGCATAACCAATGTTTAGGCAGGGAGCGCGGGCTGTATAAAAGAAAGTTATCTGAGCATAAAAAGTCGGGGACCGAACCAGTAAGCAGTGGTTTCTGCCTCAGTGCCTGTCTGAATTCCTTCAGTGATGAACTAAGATCTGGAAGTGTAAACCAAATAAACCCCTAAATAAATCCTCTAAGTTGCTTTTGGTCAGAGTGTTTTATCCCAGAAATAGAAAGCAAAACTTTTTTGTCCAGGGTCTGCTTTTGAGGAAACCGTGACTTCTAACTCACTGCACAAGGCAGAATATATAGTTTAGCTAGCTTAAATATGTTTATCTCTAATTGCAATTTCAATACCACTGGAGCCAAATATTAAGATTGGAATTCTTGACTTTTCACATTAGGGAACCGAATTCTGGGCCTAGCTAAAGCTGTTTTACTTGGTTGGTTTCTTGATCCTGATTTGCTCCTGAATTACCATCAGCATTTTGGAAACTGTGTCTTGGGACATGGAGGGTTCATGATGACCTCAGAGTAGAGGGGCGCATGCTGCAACCCCATAACTAGAAAAATAGCGCAAAGCACCTTACTGTTCGTGAGGTGGTTCAGATGTGCTCCTGAAGGTAAAGCTGGCCCTGCATGGGCTTGCAGGCATTCCATTCGCCTCTGTGGGTGGTCCCCATCTGCCAAGCAATGACTTCCTAGTCTCCACCCTCAGGCCAGACTTCCCAAGAGCACTCAGCTGTCCTTGGCTGTTTTACTCTTTGCTCTTTGGGGGCTTGCCACCCAGATCCCAAGTAAGTACATGGAGGCTTATTTTTACTTATAAATGCACGGCCTTAGCTTGGCTTGTTTCTAGCCAGTTTTTCTTAAAGTAAATTATCCTTTCTCCCTTTTGCCTCTGGACCTTTTCCTTTTCTTCTGTCTTACTTTCACTCTTCCTGGCTGTCTGTGTGGCTGGGTGGCTGGTCCCTAATGTCCTCTTCTCCTGTTCTTCTTGTTCCTCCTTCTCCCCCTTTCTCTTCTTTTATTCTCTCTGTCTACCAGCCCTGCCATCCTTTCTCCTACCTGGCTATTATCTGTTCAGCTCTTTATTAGAGCAATCAGTTGCTGTAGACGGGCGCAGTAACACAGCTTCACAGAGTTAAACAAATGTAACGTGAAGGATGGCAACACATCATTGCGTCGTTAGACAAATGTTTCGAAGCATAAACGAATGTAACACATCTTAAAATAATATTCTACAACACTCATCTCCAGATCTCTGACTGCCCACAAGGAACCTGAACCACACAGACTACAACCCCAACAAGCCCCGGAGTATTCAACTCCATCCCCTCTCTTCCTACCAATGATACAATCCAGTGGTCTTACCAGGAAGTCTCAAAGTAGCCTTGCAGACCTGCCCTCTACCCCAGGCCCCATGAACGACCCCATCTCATCAGTTTTCATTCCTAACAGTTTAGTCTGATTCCAATGATCTTTGAACATCCTGCATTGTCCCTTGTACAGCAGCCCCCAGTTCTAAGGGTGCCCCCTTTCTTGCTTGCCTTCTTGCTGGTCAACCTCCTCACTGCTCTAAATTCTCTAGCTCCAGCCTCCATATTTCAACCTAGGGGATGTTCTAAAAATTGTCTAGGAACACTTTTCTCTGCTTAAAATGTTCTAGCAGCACTGGATAAAATCCATCCTGATCCTAACTCCTCCCTCCACCTACCCCAGTGGTCCTCAAACTGTGGGTCTTGGCCCTTTTCACGGGGATCACCTAAGATCATTGGAAAACACAGATATTTTCATTACTCTTTATGACTAGCAAAATTATAGCTATGAAGTAGACACGGAAATAATTTTATGGCTGGGATTCGCCACAACGTGACAGTCTCATTAAAGGGCCCAGCGTGAGGGAGGCTGAATCACTGAGCTAACCTAAATTCACCTTTCCTGGGTCATTCCTCCAGATCTGTAGGGAGACTTTACTCTCTCCCACCTTCCACATTTGCACCTTGAATTTCCTCTGCCTAGGACAGTGCTATTCTCTAGACTCTAATGTCTGCTAACAGCTTCCATCCATTTACAGTGAGTATACAAACTATGCCCATTCCCGGTTGCCCTCTATTGGGAATAGGTACAGTGCCCTAGTCCTTCTTAATCAGATGGCTCTTCCATAAACTGATTTCTTTGACTTATTTTTGTGTGTGTGTTCTCCAGGCCAGCTTCAGCTCTAGTCACTTAGTTAATGTTCAGCCAATATCTGTGAATAAGCAAACATGCTAGCATTGTGTTCTTTAATAGCCGACACATACTGGAAACTAATAATAGAGGCTCTTTGAACTTTGAGTTTCCTGTTGATAATGAGATAATGTGAACAATACCCAAGCCAGGGAGATTCATAGGATTTGATGAAATTATGGGTTGTGGATTCCTGGCACACAATTGATGCTTCATAATAGTTACTTTAGAGTCAGCAAAGTAAAAGGATGCCTGAGTTGACCCTGTGACACTTTGAGATGGGGTAGGCCATGTTCCCCAGGGTGGAGGCTGAAGCCCCATATTGATATAATTAGTACCTTTGGATGAAGCCTGGCGGCAGAAAGGTATTGGTAAGTCAGCTAAAATACCCGGCTTTCTGATGCCTTTTGGAGCCCAGCATAGGCTTTTGGGAAAGAAAGCCCTGCCATAACTCTTCCACAGTTTCCTCCAAACTTCCTCCCAGCTGTCAACTTCTGCATTTCCTGAATCAGAGTCAGGAATAGAGCTTTTTCTAAGAGTTTTTGGCTCAGTAAACTCCTCCCCCTGAGAATGCTGCCTGTCTTTCCCTCTTCTCCCAGATTACCATCATCATCTTGAAGTGGGACCATTAAGCATCTAATTGTTGGGCCTCCAGGGAACTGTTACCAGGGGGGGGGGGGCTCCCAAAATGTTAGGCACATTTGAGGTGATTTAACTGGCTGGGGACACATAGCAAATGAATTCCCGAGCTTGTACCATTGGGTAAGGAAGGTAAAAATCTCAGATCTGTGTAATAGGTAGCCCAATGAAGTCCATAATTGAGGTGGAAATTGAAATAATGGCCCTGTAGGGGGGTGTCAGGCTCTGGGGACTTTTAGGTATGTTGGCAAGTTGCTGCCTTGGTGCACTTACTTAGAAGGTATAACAAGACTGTTTTCAAGCTGATGTGGCCAGGGGTGCCACAGACCACAAGCTTTCCAAACTCTCCATGTCTATAGATCTCAATACAAATCACTTGTAATGAAATCACTATAAAGAAACTAGGTAAATTAATGTTACTGATGTTTGTATTAGGTCCTCACACCATTTTCTCAGATAGATCTGACTATATAAATCCACAAATATTTTATTTTGTGGTGCAAAATACTTTTAACAATTGCTCCCTCACCCCCACAAGCTTGGAGGTTTTCACTTATCTATTAACTTACTTTTTCCTTGATGCTTTAGCAGGCCTTTTTCCTCTCTTTTTAAATGTGTGTGTATGTGTATGTATACAGCCATGTATGAGTATGAGTGTACATGTATGTGTGTACACATGTGTGAAGTTGATATTGAGTGTGCTTCCCAATAGTTCTCTGTATTTACTGAGGTGGGGGGGGGCTCTTCTTAACCCAAAGCTCGCCTCTTTGGCTAGTCTTAGTGAGCCAGCTTTATCAGGGATCCCTTGTCTCTGCTTTCTGTTTTCTAGGATTACAATTATGCACTTACCTGCTCAGCTTTTACATGGGTACTGGAGACTCTAAACCCCACTGTTTGCATGGCAGCAGGCATTTTATCTACAGACCCATCTCCCCAGGCTCTGGCCTCTCTATTTCTTAGGAACAAGGCTTTCAGGAGTACAGAAAGCACCTATGCTGTCCCAGTCACCTGTACTTGATGAACTTCCCCACTGTAATGATAGTTTTCTGAGGTGTAGAGTTTCAGTGAGAGGGATAACCAGGACCACCCTAGGGGACAGAGCTGGGGGTCTTTAGATCCTCATATAAAGGATCTTAGAGTTTTCTCTAACCCATGGAGGTTTCTGTCAATAAGCACAGACCCTACAAAGAACTATATGTACCAGCATTATTCCTCACTCCCAAATAAAGACAACTAGGTTAAATGATGATTAATGATATGTATGTTAGGGTCTCAAGGAGTCGCTGCTTTTAAGACCACAGCTGGTCAATGGGAAAGATCTGAATTCAGGATACACCAGACACCAGCCTTGACCGCTGCTTGTCTACCGTGAAGGGAACAGTGGAAAACGCATGCCCCAGAAGCCTAGAAACTTTCATGCTGACATGAGTTACTTTCTTGCAAGAGCAGAACAATGTGATCAGAATCAAGGGCAAGGGGAAGTTTTCAATCATTGTTTGGTTTTTTGCCTGTTTTTTAGAAGACGGAAGAAAGAATGATCAACTCAGTCAGGATATAAAGCTTCAAAGTGATTGGTAGTGAGCGAGAAGCCACAGAACTGAGCAGCTCAGGGAGGGCCTGGGATACAGTTTGGGGCTAGAGCACTCGCTTAGTGTGTGCTAGGGCCTGGGTTTGATCCTCCAGCTCTGGAGTCAAAAGCCTCAGTGGCTTGAATCTCTGCCATTGAAACTAACTATGGTTAATATTTTCAGAATTGTTTTCTCATTTTACTCTATGGCTTAAAGCAGGGACCTAATAAGTCTTTTCAAGGTTTTTGTTTGTTTGTTTGTTTGTTTTGTTTTGTTTTTTGTAAGTAAAGATGATTGGCTCATTCAACAACTGTCTCAGGTTAAAATCCTTTTGGAACCTAGGAATAAAGACAGATCATGAATGAGTCCTGTACATCCATAAGCCCAACTTAGTTAGTCAGCGCTAGGCCAAAACTCTGGAGTCTGGTGCTGGATGGCCTATTTTTATTTTAGCCATATTTAAGTACAGCACAACTCTGGAAAAAAGTTTCCTGATGGCAGTTAACTCAGTTCAGTGTGTACAGCAAAGCTTAAGATATGTTTACATTGAGACTTTTTACACAGTACATATAACTTCTTCTTAAGGAAGGGTTCTGTTGACTCCAAAACAGTGCTCAAGTTAAGGGTCTAGGGGGATGCCTGAGATAGGCAATGCCTGTGGAGTCAGGACTGGCCTGACCCTAAGATAACATAGATGGTCGCTTAGGCCATTTTAAAGCACTAGTCATGTCTCTCATAAGGATGGGCTTATGGGCTGGGTTTCAGGGCTCAAGATAGAGGGTGGGTATGGGATAAACAAACATAACATTCTGGAAGATTTAGGTGAAGCCAGACCCTACAGATAGCAAAGGATCACCACGTTGCAAACTACATCCTTTCCCAGCATTCTGGGTGGAAGACAAGCAACTGTCTCCATCCTTTGAAGAGACAAGCCTGTGTGTTTAACTTTCCTGGTTCTTCAGTGCTTACCTGTGTGCACGAGGACCCCTTACTCACTCCCCATTGGCATGCTCAAGGAGCAAGGATGTCCAAGTGGCTGGAAGGAAAGCTCCAGCAGATGAGATAAGGGCCCACATGGCCCTGCACCATGCAGGCCCTCCTGAGCCTTCCAGAAATGCACGTTATCTAAACATGATGGAAGTCAACAAGGACTTCACACATAGCGCTTACAGATCTGACTTATCATTTCCAAAGAGTTGATTTCTGTGGGAAGAATAGATTAGGTTGGGGGGAGGGGGCTGTGCTGGTGCATTAATCCAGCTAGAATCAATGGTGACATGGGCACAGCTGGGAACTGGCATTTGGAACATATTTTGAAGTTATGGATTACAAGACTTGTTGGTGGGTTAGCTGTGGGGTGTCAGAGAGACCCTTTCTCTATGGCATGCATCATAATTGTAATGTCATATTTAGTGCCCCCTTCTGCAAAAACAAACACCTATTTCTTCAGTTGGCTGCAAGTTTCACGAGGGCAGAGCACATGCGTGATTTTGCTTTTGGTGCCTATCTTCTACCTAACACCTTCCTGATGTTTAGTACACATTTTTAAAAATCGCTTGAATGAGGGAATGAGTGATGGGTGGTTGGACAAAAATGTGAATTAATATTTATTTCATTTTACAGATGAGGAAAAAATTACAGATTAATGAATCTCCAGGAATTTAAGTGAAGGTGGTGTAGACTAGAGCCTGTGCCTCTACACTCTGCTTTCAATGGGCTCTCTCTCTAATCAGCTGACTTCCTGTAAGCCTCATTCTCCTGTTAGTCGCAGGAGGGAGGGCTTTCTAAAATGCACTTAAGACTATTTCCCTGGCTAACCAGTCTGTTTAGCTAAGTGCCTACCTGGTGATGATAGCAACGTTATTCCAATTTCTTTGAGACAAGTCTCTCTCTCTCTCTCTCTCTCTCTCTCTCTCTCTCTCTCTCTCTCTCTCTCTCTCTCTCTCTCTCTCTCTCTGTGTGTGTGTAGGCCAGATATCCATGACGTTGGAATGTCTTCCTCAGTGACTCTCCCCTTATGTTTTGAGAGAGTCTCCTGTTGAACTAGTTCTCACCAATTTGGCCAGCCTGGATGGCAGGGAGCTCCTCCTGTCTCCACCTGCCCAAAATTCAGGTCCTTGTGCTTTTGTGGCAAGCTCCTCACAAACTGAGACGTCGCTCCAGCCCATATCTTCTCAAAGCCTGTTTTCTTCTGAGTAAAGGTCATCACTGTTAGCTCTCCGTGGGTAAATATGACGCCACGACCTAAGGGACATCAGCCGAAGCCATCTGACAGGAACCCTGCTTTGCAAGACACTACAGATCTCTTGCTAGGAGCCACTGGAGTACTTAATCTTTGCACAATAAGTTAGTCAATCAAAATGGCCAGATCCACAAGGGCATTGTGAACAGAATCAGTTGAGAAGAGCTCTGGAGTCTGGGGGAGGGGGAGAAGGAGAGGGAGAGAGAGAGAGAGAGAGGAGCATAGAACTCACTCACAGCTCCCAGCTGGTCTCTGGGGGCAAAGCAGCTGCCTGTAATGTAACTTTCTCAGGCAGAATCACATTCCGGGCTTTCTAATTAAATTCCTGATAGAGATGGCTATTTCATGAACAGCTGGTGAAATTGGATCCTTGCTCTGCAGAGGTTTCCCAAAGTACTTGAAAATGTCTGTGTGATTGAATAGTGATATTTAGCCCTAGAATGCAAAGGGGCCAACCTACCCGCTCATTGACCCAGGCCTCCAGGGCGCTATCCTTCTTGGTCTAATTCCTTCCTAATAACTTATCTTTCCTCTTTTGGTTGTTTCCTACTTACTATTAAGTCAGTGTGGTTTACACTTTTATGTGTGTGTGTGTTGTACACGTGTGTATGTGTGTTCTACATGTTTGTACATATGTATATTGTGTGTGCATGCATGAGTTGTACGTGTGCTCATGTGTCCCTGTGTTATAGATATGTGTGGAATGTGTTTTTTGTATGCATCTGTCCATATGTGTATGTATGTGTTTTGCATGTGTGTTGTACATGTGTATACATATATTTATACATGTTGCACATGCAGGTGTTGTGAATGTGTTTGCATGTGTGCCAGAGGTCAAGTTCAAATGTCCTACCCAGTTACTCTGCCTTACTTTTTTGAGACAGGGTCTCTCGTCAAACCAAAATTCACCATTTGTGATAACTGACTGGCCGGTGAGCCCTCAGGATCTACTACTCACATAGCCCCAATGCTTGGGTTCCAGCTGTGTGCCGTTATGTGCTGGAGTTTTGAAGTCAGGTTCTTGTGCTTTCCTGGCCAGCACCTTACTCACTACCAATCTCCCACCTTGTTTTGTGTTTTATTTGTTTGCTTTTGAAGTGGGGGCTTATGTAGCCCAGGCTGGCCTCAAATGTCCTACTAAAAATACTCCAGTGAATGCTTAGTCACAGATTTGAATGAGACTGGAGAAAAAAATGAGATGCTAGAAAGGGAAAGTCAGAGAGAGGATCTTATTTAGTGGAGAAGAACCAATCAGGAGCCAAGAAAGGAATACAAATCACAGGGAGGGGTCAGTGAGATTGTTTAGCCAGGAAATGCATTTGCCATCAAGATTGACGACCTGAATTCAATCCCTGGACCCCACATGGACCCCACATGGCGGAAGACAAGAAACAATTTCTGCAAGCTGTCCTCTGACCCCTACATGACCTCTACATGTATACCAGGCAGTGTGCACACACATCCTGGCACTTATGCATCCCCACACATACATGTACACATAAATAAATAAATGTAATAAAACTATTTTTAAGGCGAGGATGGCAGTAGCCAGGTGGGCATGGGGCAAGACTCATCAAGCCTTGCCATGCTTGTCCACCCCCTGGGGCTTCTGTTAAGCTGCAGATTCTGGTTCAGGGTCTAAGCTGGAGAATCTGTGTTCCTCACAGTTCTCCAGCGATGCCGGTGGTGCTGACTGAGTACCACACTAGAGGGCAATGGAGAAGGGAAACGTTGGCTGTTTCTGGAAAGAGCTAGATAATGAGTGGTTTAATTACCCAGCTGCTCCAAAAGTGCCACTGTGATGTAATCGCAAGTATAGCTGGTTCATAAATGATCAGATAAGGCTGTTCTCCAGTAAAACTTCAATTAGCAAAGCGGACACAAGTGATAGATTAGCCTTGCAGGCTTTGGGAAGTGACTCTAGCTTGGAAGAAATCAGGTGGCATCTGGTCCCAATCTCAGCTGTACCTAGAACCTTCTAAGTGGGGAAAAAAAAAAAAATCTCACCCAGACCTTTTAGATCAGTCAAATCACGCTTTCTCGGGTGAGGCCAGCTGCCTGGTGAGAAGTAAATTGGCTCCAGGCTGAAGACAGCAGGTTGGATTATGGGCTTGGGAGCCAAGGCATCTCACTCCACATCCTGGATCTTTGGCTTGTAAGTGTTTATCTAGTTCTGGGTACCATGTACTGCATCTCTGCACCCCAGCATCTGACCTATGAGATGAAAATTATTAAAAATCGCAGTGAATGTTGTTATTGGGCTAGAAGAGATGAAACAGCAGAGCAATTCCACACTGTGCCTGCACAAGGTAAGTCTTCAAAATGGAGAAGGCGCCATCAGCCTGAAGCTGGTTTCCTAGCACAGAGTCTTTAACATCTTCATGTTATTTCCTCCATCTTTAAGCAAGTATGAACTCTGCCTCATAGCTCTTTTTTTATGAATTATATGACTGTCACAATAGTTTACAGAAGTTATTAATATTTAATTCAGGAAATGGTGGCAGGCTTTAGTCAGTGGAGCTCTAAGAAAAAGCCAGAAGTTTCTCCCAAAGACACAAGAATTCTTGCAGGTTGCCTCTGCCCTGGAGGCTGTTCTTCACTTCCAGTTACCAATTTCAATTTATAAATTTGGGACCTGCTAACCCTTGTAACTGAAGCGATTCCTTCAATCTTTCTCCCACCCTGTGCACACTCTGTTCTCCGGAGGAAGCCACTGCACTCAACATGCTCAGGTTCCTGAGCCTGAATCGTTTATCAGTCACCGCTGCAGGAAACTTTCCCATGCAAGTGTCCTGGGGAAGTTTAAACATCATCCCTTGTCTGGGTGCACTGGACGCCAATCGTCTCCCATTGCAGCTGTAAAAATCAGAGCTACCACCAGATGCTGCCAAGTGAGGGTGGAAAATGGTCTCCAGTCCAGAGACTCTGGCACCAGCGATGACAAATTAAAAAGGTCCTTACCCCTGCTGAATCCATAACTATACTGTTGCCTGTGGGCCCCACGGGTTCTTCTTCATCTGTGTTTCCTCTGACACTGGACTGCTGGTGGGGCTAAGGTTACTTTCATGGGTTACACATGCTTTAATGGTGGGGACAGCACAGTAAATCGGAAGCATGATGGTCAAAGTATGGTGTCTAGTCTAGACCACATCAGCATCACCTGGACGCCAGTAGAGCCATAAACCATGGCCAGAGCTACTCATACAACAAACTTTCTACTTTCTACAAAATAGAGTTCAAAACCCCTACCATCAAAGCAGGCCTACCTTTCCAGCTCACACTTTCCCACCTGCTTCATTAGCTTTGTGTATACAGTCCTGGAGACTAGTGCTACATTTACCCATTAGCTGCAGAACCTTCTGGAAGGCAAGGGTGTTAGTCTCAGAGCCACGCCCTCCTCTGAGCTCTGAATCCTCAATGCCATTTAAAGCAAGGTTACATGTGTATCTCCCCCCCCCCCTCGGGAGATCTCATTTCTCTCTCCTCCTTCCTTTCCTCCGCCCCCCTTCTCTTTCTCTTCTTGCCTTCTCCGATATAATCATAACCCCTCTGTTAATCATAACCACAGTCATCTGACAATAAAGCTCTTTTCCACATAGAAACAGCATTAAGACTCTCCTGCTCTGTCTCTGCCTCCTGCCGCGTTCCCGCCTGCATACATTCCCGCCAGGTAAGCACGTATATGCGTCATGCCAATAAACGCACAAAATCCTAGCACATGGTGGTTCCAAAAGAGAAGAAAACAATTTGAGAGTGAATCCTGATGCTTTTCGGCTTATGACTCAGAGTCCGCCTTTTCTAAGTTTCGGTACCGGGACCCACGAGATGGAGTGGTGTACTTTACAGGCTAGTACTGAGTCGGGATGCAAAGCACGATCTTTCTGTACGACACTAGCTTGTGTGCTTATAAAGTGTGACCTTTGAAAAAAATACCAAATGAATGAATTTACATCTGCATTTTGCCTTTTGTTTTAATTCATTTTGTTTGAATCACGTTTGGAGTAATATATAATCTTGCCTGTGCCCTTCTGAGATGAACACATAAATTATCCAATGGAACTGCTGCCAAGGCAAAGCAGTTTGCTTAATTCTTGATTTCAAGTCAATAACTCATAACTATTCCTCCATATCCCCAATTGCCCAGATCTTTATTTCCTTCAGTGAACACCCATGTTTGACACTACTGGGGCAATTACATTATGGAAATAGACTTTTTCCATTCCCACCAGCTCTTTCTTTAAATCCGTGGTTCTCAACCTTCCTAAAGCGGTAACCCTTTAATACAATTCCTCATGTGCTAACCCCAACCATAAAATTATTCTGTTGCTACTTCATAACTGTAATTTGTTAGTTATGTTAAATATCTGATGTGCTACCCCATGGAGGTCACGCCTCACAGGTTGAGAACCACTGCTTTGAAGCATTGACCCACTTCAGTTCTGATTTACATCCCTCCTCTATCCACCTGCATCGTGTCTGGTCCACACGCTTCACCCCTAGCACATTGTGTCCAGGGCTGTGTTGATTGTATTGTGTTTCCAGGGGCTCTTAGACCTGGGCAGCTAACCATATTCAAACAGACAACGATGGTTTACTGCGGCTCCCAATTACATATTACATCCATTGGGATGCTCCCAATCCCCATGGTCTGTGGATGCCTCAAGCTCAGCACCTCAAAGAACAAGACTTCTGTATGTGTCAGTTACCTACATTTGTAGAGCAATAGTCTTCAAAACCCAGTGACTTAAAGTAGCAGGCATTCCTTATGGTTCTATGGCTGGACTAGGCACTTGGGTCTTTTGTGGGGTCTTGCTCCGCTGGTGGCCAAGATTGTAGCCACTGAGATCTTAACTCAGTTATGTGTCTAACACCTGGGCTGGGCCACCTAGTGACTGAACAGGCCTCTTCCTGAGCTCCCTGTGTGGAGCTGGCTTGTGTTTCTTTAGGACATACTGGACTGGGCAGAGTCTCTTACATGATGACTGGCTTTACCCAGCATAGGTGATCCTAGAGCCTGGTGTATCATAACACAATTTATAACCACTAGAGCATGCCCCATGCTTGCTAGTCATTTATATTACTCTCTACTATGAATTTCATGCTTATAACTGTTGTCTGTCCGGTTTGGTGGTATGGGTTTGTCAAAATCCTTCATATATTCTGCTTTTATTGTTTGGTCTGTACTTGACTGTTTCTTTGAGAATTTCTTCCAAAGACAAGATGTTTTTGATTTGCCTTTTAGCATGATGCCTCTGGAATGTCTCTCCTGTGACATATTACAGTTTAATCTTAGCATCTAGATACCCCTTAAATAACATACAGCCCCCAAAGTTGTTTTGCTTAATTGCTTTCTCCAGTCTTTCATTGACAAAGCTAAGAACTCTAGCTATGCTTTGTTTTACCCCAAATTTTAATTTCCCAGTTAGTTCTAAGACTGTCCCAACTAGGTCTTAGATTTATCACTGTGCTTTCAAATTCTTTTTCTATTGTTTCCCACATTCCATTTTTTTTTTCTGACTGGCTTTAATTTTCATTTTATTCAAATATATCCTTTAGTAGTGTTTTAGGTTAAAAAAAATCTAGAAGTAGTTTCTGTTAGCAGTGAGGGCAACAGAGACTTGGCAGCCTGGGGAACCTTTTGGAATCTTAACCTTTTGGGAACCCTGAATCAGGCCAAATATGGATTTGTGGCTTCAGCACAGGAAAGAATTTCAGGACTAGTTGGTGTGAAGTAGGGTTATAATTTTATAGGAAGGAAGGAGCTCATAAACAATAGAAACATCATTGATAGCGTGGGTGTAGCTTCCTAGGATGGAAGGTCTTCTGTAGTCAGCAAGACACACCCCTGTGTGGGTTTGGATTCCTCAAAAGAGCCACAGCTCACTGCCCTAGCATTAACCATAGACAGCATTCGGTGCCTCCTCAGTTAGATCACGAAGCCCTGCTGGGGAGCTGTCCCCTCTTTTGTGTTAGGTGAGACTGTAGGGTGGCTCCACAGATGCCTGGGATGGATTATCTGATCACCTCGAGCCAAGATCCAGGAGGGTTCCACAAAGAGTTAGTTCGCATCCTTTTCCTGTAAATAAATGGAATTTCGGGTGAGATTCCTAGATAATGGCAGGTTTATGGCTACAAAGAGAGAAAGGTTGGAAGCAGTGTTTGCTGAATTCTTCCTCATTTCTGCCAAGAGTTAGCACCAGGCTCCAGGGCGGGAAATACTTTTCCCTCTCATTCATCATTATTTTCCTGCTCTTTCCGACTATTCTGCCTTTTTAAATTTTTGGTCTATAAATGTTTGATTATAAATGGTCTCCATATAAAATGTTTCCTATGATGGAAGATATTTGCATTATTTTCTGACATTTGTTGACATGAATAGAAGTTTGTACAACATAGCCCCTTCGTTGTTGATATATATTTACTTCCTCAGGATTATTTGCATTTTTGTGACATTTTGGTTGTGAGCCTAGCCTTTAATGGCTGAGCCATCTCTCCAGTCCCAACAATTTGTATTTTACACTCTAAAACATTCCTAACCATACCTTTTCAAAATCACCCCCTCTTCCCTATTTCTTCCCCAGATTTCCTATCAGGCCTGTGCCAGCTCTCATACCATGTCTTTCATGAGACGCTAGAGAATTGCAAAAGAATCTCCTTGTCTTTGCTGAACTCTGGGAAAATGGTTCTTTGTTTCCAGCTCCCTGTATGAAGCAAATGCCCTTTAGTTCCAGTGGATATAATTTGCATGAGTTGATGTTTCGATATTTGCTTTCGAATTGTTTTTATTCTGTGGGTTCCAGTAGTTTTCTGTCCTTGTGTGATTGCTGTGCCTTCCACAATCTCTTGAAGCAACTTTCATGTAGTTTACAGCTGCATGCAGACAGCCTTGTTGCCTCACACCTGTGAGCACTGCATCTCTGTGTTACATCTGCCTCTTTCAGCAGCTATTGCTTTCATAGTTACATATTTTTTTTTGTCCTGGCATTACTTCAATGATGGTATAATAGAGATTCTCATGCACCTAACGATGTCCCTGAAGAGTGGTTTTGCCTTTCCTTCTTAAATAATATATATTTAAATTCTTTGTATATACAGTGTGTTATGTGTATGATGCATATTTGTGACGTGTGTGTGTGTGTGTGTGTGTGTGTGTGAATACATGAATCCAGATAGATATGCATGTGCCTGCCATGGATGCATGTGGAGGTCACAGGACAACTGAGGAGTCAATGCTCTCCTACTGTGTGTTTTCATGGCAGTATTGTGACCCTCAGACAGCGGGGTCCAGGGACTGAATTCAGGCCACCAGGCTGGCACAGCAAATGCTTTTAGCCACTGAGCCATCTGTTCAGGTCATTTTCTTGTACTTTGTTTTTGCCCCCATAGAGTCTCACTTGGTAGTTCAGGCTACCCTAGAACCCACTCTATAGCCAAGTCCAGCTTTTAAACTATGACAACTCTCCTGCCTCAGCATCCCAAATGTTGAGATTATTGGGGTGTGCCACCATGCCCATTACCTGATCTCATTTTATGAGTAAGAAAGAACATAAATGAGGAAATGCATTGCCCCTAAAGACTATCGGATGAAGACATGTTCCCTGAGGAGAAATAACTACAATGGTGACCAAAGGGGAGCAGGGAAAGGGGGTTATTTTCAGTGCAGCTATGTCTTGGTTGCTTGTCTGCTGCTGTGATCAAACACCCCAATAGAAGCAGCTTAAGAAAGTAGGATTCTTTTGGCTCAAAGTTCCAGAGAAAGAGAGTCCATGAGATGGGAAGGCATAACGGCAGCAAGCAGAGCAGACCTGGGTGAAAGTGCTGGAGGCTAGCCCATCATCCTGCATCTGCCCTCGACAGGAAGTGAGGGTAACTATAGAGCTCCAAGGCCTATCCCCAAGGGGCCACTTCCTCTAGCTCTTCCTCCTAGACGTCCCTCAACTTCCCATTAAATCACCACCAGCTAGGGACGAAGTGTTGAAACACATGCACCAATTGGATATTCCACATTCAAACCACAGAAGGATGCTATCCTCGGGTCCCTTTAAGGAAGAGCTGACAGCTAAGGAAATCGAGGAAGCAGAAGACGCAGAGGATCTGTCTTATACAATGATAGGCAAGTGCAGTGAAGCTGCCTTGGCATGAGCTGGAAGGAAGGGAACGGGAACAGAAGATCGGTAACATTCAGACCCCATGAGGGTGTGATGAATGAGTTAAGGAGTTTTGAGTAAGTGTAGAATAAACTCTCCATTTTTTTTTTAAGATAAGGCACTTTAGAATAATCTATAGTAAATCAAGGGTAAAAATAGTTGAGCAGCACTTGGGAGGCAGAGGCAAGTGGATCTCTGAATTTGAGACCAACCTGCTCTATGAAGTGAGTTCTAGGACAATCGGCTACACAGAGAAACTCAGTCTTGGGGGGAGAAAAGCCAACAACAAAACCCAAGAAATCCAAGAGTCTTTTGATGAAATTCAGGTAATTGAATGATGTCTTAGATTAAGGGAAAATTGTTAAAGATGTTGAGAAATGGCTGAATTCTAGACCAATTTTCTAAAACTAAAATCAACAGTTAAAATTCAGGAACATGGAAAGAAAGAGATGAAATAGTAATTGCCTCCTGAAAGGTTGTACTAGTGAGTGAGTGCTTTTGACTGTTGAACCTAGTTGTTAATTGCTACTATGAGTGTTTGTTACAGCTCAAAATTAGATTGTAGGAGTCCTGTTTTCTGTGGCATAGGTCAGCAAAGCTGAAGACACTGTTCACCTTTGGCCAATTGACTACTACAAAATCATTGATAGCAGCATGGCTTCTAGCAGGCATAACCTTTGGATTGAGTCTCATCTGTAATATGGGCTGGATCATTTTTAATATTCCATTGGACTGTTGAGAGAATTGTGTGGCCTTGAGAACAATGTCTGCCCTATAAGTATTGAGTAGTAGCTGGTCTTTTATTTTCTTTGATATTTGGTGATAGGGTCTCCTGAAGGCCAAGGTGGCCTAGAAATCACTAACCAAAGATGGCCTCTCAGCACTGATCCTCATGGCTAGGACTCTCAAGTTCTGAGATCACAGGTGTAACACCTGGTTTCATGGGATTCTGCAGATCACACCCAAGACTTTATGCTTTTTAGGCAGGGATTCTACCAACTGAGCTATACCATTCCTCATTTCAGGAATGACCCTGTAACCCACCCATCATGGCATCTCAAGCCAAGGAATATTCCACATCATTCCATGCTATTTTTGCTCAATGCAAGGTCAGGATGTATTTTCTAAGCTCTCCCTCCATCATTAATATTGCTGGAGTTACTCAGTGTGTTAGCTGACGGGGAAAGCCCACACCAGCCTCTGGGGCTTCTCTTTGTGTGTGATTCTCTTTAGTGAAACCTTGCTTTTCTGAACTTGGATCTTATGAAGCTAAGCATTAGCAGATGTTTGGTAAATGTCTATGTTGTGCTTAACTGCTGGCTGGTAAATAGGAGCAGTTAATCTTGACCATACTTCCTACCATACTAACCCAGGCATGCTTTTGATTTAATTTTGATTAGCTACAGTTAATAAATATCACTGACCAATGTCTTTTATTACTTCTTGGGTCCTCCTGGGTTTTGTTGGACACATTTCGGCCTAGCTGATGTCATTGTTGGCTTTTGTGAAGTGTAACAGTTTGTCTTTTGTCTGTTTGGTGAGATACAGAAAACTGCATGTTGGAGAGAAGGCGTCTCTCTTCACACTTAATGGGATCAACTGTAGTCAGAAGTGATCGTCTGGGTTGATTCCCCTTCACTGATGCAGAAGACAAAAATAATTTTAAGTAAGATAAAATAATTGCAATCATAGATTATCTAGGACTTTCAGACACATTGGATAAGATTGCTTCATCTATGGAGAATAGAGAACATTGGACTGAGCTTTGCCTTAAGGTCAGCAATGGCATAGTGAAGAAGGCATAGCAAAGGAGGGGGGTCTCTGGGCTAGAAGCACTCAACCTTGCCAGGCCTCAGTCATTCCTCTGAGAGAAGGGGATGGGAATTACTATGAGATTCACACATCTGCTATAAGGAGCCAGCAAAACCGTGGTCATGAAAAGGCCTGGAAAGGTGCAAAAACGTTGGGCCCAGACAAGCCTGTACGTGTGCTGAGATTAGGGATCATGCAGGGAAAACTTAAGGGAGTCGGGTTTATTTTCAGGATGTGCCTCAGACAGTGCCTTTCCTAGATCACTTGCAAAGTGTCCCCATTGTATATAGATGACGAGAATAAAGACAATGCCATCTGGGGCTGGGAATATGGCCCAGTAGAGTGCTTGTCACAAAAGCACAGGGACCTAAGCTCACATCCCCAGTAACCTTTTTTTCTTTCTTTCTTTCTTTTTTTAAGTCTGGGTACAGGAACTGGATAGATGGCTCAGAGGTTAAGAGCACTGGCGGCTCTTCCCAAAGTCCTGAGTTTGGTTCCCAGCAACCACATGGTGACTCAAAACCATCTGTAATGAGATCTGGTGCCCTCTTCTGGCCTGCAGGCATACATGCAAGCAGAACACTGTATATATAATAAATAAATCTTTAAAAAAAAAAAAAGTCTGGGAATAGCAATATGAGCCAGCCATCTTAACAGCGAGAATGCAGAGGCAGGAGAATGTCCAGGGCTCACTGGCCAGCCATTCTGGCTGGATTAGCTCCAGGTTCAGTGAGAACTTGTCTCAAATAAGATGGAAACCAGCATGGGGAGATACTCAGCTTTGGCCTCTGGTCTCTATGTGTACACACACACACACACACACACACACACACACACACACACACACTCAAACATTCAAACAAATAATGCCAGCTAGCATTGTCTTATGAAATTAGGTGTGTAATTTTCTGGCCATAGAGTCAGTTTTACCCAGGAAGCCTGATGACAGAACACGGGATTCTTGAACTGCCAAAGAAGCCACACAGCCCTGAGAGCACTGGGTATTGAAGACGTGCTTTCCTCTTCACCTACCAAGGATCTCAGGAATTTGTTGTACTCCTGTTCTGTCCATATTTACTGTCATGGGTGCTGGAGGCTTCTTTGGTTTATAGGTGGCACCCGTTGTACCAGATAACTTCCAAATGCATGCTTGGTCCACCTGTAAGTTACATTCTTACACAGGTACATAATGCCCTTGCTAGACATCCCTCTCCATTAAAATCGCTCAAGTCCCATGCTGAGAGTAGACTGAACCTCCAACTTTGGTACCAGAGGATGTGTCCTTTCCTGCTGGTCACAGGGAAAAGACTTGGAAGAGCACCCTGTGGAAGACTCTTTATTTCTGTGGGTGACAGATCCCACCCTGTGCCTATAACAGACTGGGAGATATAGTCTCAGCTGGCAGCTCACCAGCTACCTCACCATGATCTGGAGCCCAGTTCTGCTGAATGGCTGGCAGTATCCATGCAGGGACCTGGGTTGCTGCTTGATAGGATTTTGCTATAGAAATTATATTTCTTCCCGTTTCTTTAACTAGATCCTGCATGATGCCACGAAATACAGATGTAGAGAAAGTTGGTCTTTTCTTTGGGGTCAAACTCTGCTCGTTGCTTCACTGTTTCCTTCCCAGCTAACACTGTGAAAATACATCACAAGCGACAGTCTCAGGGCCCCTCAGACAAACCCCTTTGCATTTATTCAGTGGCCCATCAGCTTGATGGCTGTTCTTTTTCCTTGCTCTAACAATATTTATTTTCTCAATGTGTGTATCCTATCTGCACATTTACTGAGACTCGGGTATACAGAACTAGATTGACCTCACCCTCCCCCAGTCCGCATTCTCATCCATGGGTCCTTGTAAGAAGCTGTTTATTAATGAACAAGCTCTACAAATCTCATGGAAACTGGAATTTTAATGATGAGTCTCCTCCTCTTCCCACCCTCCTGGAGCACACATCTATGAACCCATTCTAGACCTTATGTTTATTATTCCTCTGCTTAAACAAATAGCTCTTATGTTTCAAGCAGTTTAGAATTCCACCAAAGTGAGCTGAGGGTAGAGGTCTCCCAAAGACCTATTCCGGTTCATGCACAATCCCTCACAGCATCTCATTTGTTATGACTGATGAGCCCAGCTGCAGTGGTACATCATCACCCAAAACCCATCGTTTGAACTAGAACTCACTCTTGTGTTATGCATTCTATGGGTCTGGCCAGGTTTAAAGTGACATTTGTTTGCTACCACACCATCATGAAACTCCACAGCCCTAAAATATCCTCTACGCTCATCCTGTTCAGCCTTCGCCTCTAATCAATGGCAGCCACTGATGTTTCAACCATCTTGATAATTTTCTGGACTATCATACCATTAGAACAGCATATGCTGCTGCTTCTTTTTAGATTGGGCTTTTTCTTGCTGGTAATAAACATTGTTTTTCTCTGTCTTTTATGACTTGACCACTTGTTTCTTTCTTTGTGGTGAATAATGGTCCCTTATCTAAAGTCACCAGTTTCGTTACTTCTTTACCAAACATCCCAGTTGTTTCTGGGTTGTGACCAAAGTGCTGTAGCACCCAGGGGCATGTTGTTCTGATGGTGTTATTGGCATACTGTAGGAATAACTGGTTCTTATTCTGTGAGTTCTTCATTTTACTCAGATCTTTTCCCATGAGCACCTTCCTGCTTTCTTTCTGTTAACATTTGTAAACACTGAAATGTCTGTGCCGTACTTTAAAGTAAATTGGTATTGTGCTTTTGTGTTATTTTAATATTTGTTTCTAATATATCATTTTTCTTAATTTAAGATGATTCGTCAGCATCTTCTATTACCAAAACCCAAAGATTCAATAGATATAAAAGCTGATCAGGTTAAAGTTATGAAAATATAAATTAATAAGAGGAATACTGTTGTGCACCTCCCTAATTGTTATAAGTTTAAAATACTAGTAAGTGTCAGGTAGGGTTCAGAGCACTGAAACTCTGTCACCCTGCCATGGGGAGGTACAAAAGCACCTCCAGAAAGCCAACTTGACAGTCTATCCTAAAACTTAAGACACAGACTCCAGACTCCCTCTACCACTGGTAGACACATATATAACAGAGACACACACCCCAGACTCCCTCTACACTGACAGACACATATCTAACAGAGACACACTAATATTTAACAGTGTGTATGCTAATGTTTATAATAGAAAAGTATCAAGCTAACCCAAATGACTCTTGCAAAAGGGATTAACGAGTTATTCTGTGTAAGTTCATTAGACTAGCACACAATAATGTAAAATAAGCAATTACAGCTTTTGTAATATAAATCAATCCCCAAAATTTACAATAATGAAAAAATATATAAAATAACAGGCATAGCATAAACCTGTTCAGTTAAAGTTGAAGACCAATGCTTGGTACTTTGTTGAATGATTTACACATATGCCTCTCTCCACCTACTGAGATAGAAAACACTAACAACTGGTTGTCTAGATGAAGAATTTGCATCATTATGCATTGTTCATGGTTCTGGGCTGGGAAGATGGCTTGAGGGTAAAATGCTTGCTATACAAGCATTGAAGAACTAGGTTCTGATCCCCAGAATCGAGGTAAAAGCCAGGAACAAGTGTTTCATGTCTTAATCCCAGGACTGGCAGGTAGAGAAAAAAGAATTCCCTAGGCCTGCTGGACACTCAGCCTATTCAGTCTGTAAGCTTCAGCTTCAGTGAGAAACTCTGACCCACAACATGGAGAGCCAAGAAGAAACCCATGGCTGACTTCTGGCCTCCACATGTACACACACACACACACACACACACACACACACACACACACACACACACACACACATGTATACACACCCATGTACACACACATAAACATACAAATGCATACATGTATATAAATGTGTACACATGTCCATGTACACATGTATACACACACATACACACAGATATTTATTGCTTTATCTTGCTACTTCTCTGCGATTTTGAGACTTCCCAAAATAAAAAGATAAAAAAGAGGTCAATGGTAATACAACATTAATGTATGTTTCAAAGTAGAAGTGTAAATGCTTTAAAAATAACTGGTAACATTTTAGTTGATGCCTGCCTGAAAAGCAAGAGGTTTGGAGGGAGAGGAGTCTTCATGGAGGCTTCTGAGGGTGACAGGCTGTTCACCAAGGTGAACATATGTGATTTTCCCTTTCTTAAACTGTACAGATAAATTCTACATGTTTTCCTGGATATGTATCTCACAAGACAGAAAAGGTATTAAACAATGTGACGAATGAGGTATAAAAATTTCTTTCAAATAAAAATTGCTATTCATATACTGAAATGGTTATTTTAATTATGTTTTTATTTAAAAGTGTTTTTTTTTAACATACCCACCCCTGTTCTCCCTCCCTCTCCTCTTCCCAGTCCTCCCCAGCTTCCTCCCACTCCCAACCCCCATCCATTCCTCCAAGAGGGTAAGGGCTCTCAGGGTGAGTCAATGCTGTCTGGCATCTCCAGTTGAGGTAGGACCAAGCCCCTCCCCCCAGTATCAAGGCTGAACAAGGAGTTCCTTTGTAGGGAATGGACTCTGTAGGGAATGGTCCCATTGCCAGAGGACCCACAAACTGCCCACACCATTAGACTGTCATCCACATCCAGAGGGCCTAAGTCAGTCCCATGCAGATTCCCCAGCTGTCAGTTCAGAGTCAGTGAGCCCCCAATAGCTCAGGTCAGCTCTGTGGGTCTCCTCATCATGATCTTGACCCCTTTGCTCATATAACCCCTCCTCCCTCTCTTCAGCTGGACTGGGAGTTCGACCCAGTGCTTAGCTGTGAGTCTCTGCATCTGCTTCCATCAATCAATTGCTGGATGAAGGTTCTATAATGACAGTTATATAATGACACTCATTTGATTCTAGAATAAGGCCAGTTCAGGCACCCTCTCCACTATTGCTTGGAGCCCTAGCTAGGCTCATCTTGTGGGTTCTTGGGTGTTTCCCTAGCACCAGGTTTCTCTCTAACCCCACAATGCCTATTCTGCTGTTCTCTCTGCCCCTCCCCCAACTCAACCATCTCATTCCCTCAAGTTCTCTTCCCATCTTCCCTAACCCTCCCACCTATGATCCCAATTTACTCAGAAGATCTTATCTATTTCCCCTTTTGGGGGGTGGGGGGGTCTATTGATGTCTCTCTTAGGGTCCTCCTGTTACCTAGCTGCCCAGGGGTTGTGTCTTGAGCCATTATGAGCCTGAGAGAAATGGTACTGTGCTCAGATGGTGATTTCCCTTCCTTGGGTGTGTTCCCCAAAGAGGCATTGCTGGGGTTCTATGTTTAACTTCCTTAAGTGACTCTGTACTGCTTTCCACAATGGCTGTGCCAATGCGTGTTCCCACCAGCAATGTATATGGTTTGGTCACCCAACACTAACCTTATGTTTTGGCAACAGCCACTCTGATAGGTGAGGTGATATCTCTTTAAGTTTTGATTTGTATTTTCCTTAATATCAGTGATTCTCCACCCACCCACACACACACACATATGTGGTGGCCATTTTTATCATCTGGAGAAATTTCTATCCAGTACCTTGGGTCCTTTTGACCTATTTTATAATCAGGTTGTCTGTTCTGCTGTTACCATCAGTGTACAGTTGGCAAGTGCTTCCTTTCTGTAGGAAAGCTGTCTTTGGTTCCACTGGCTGCTCTTCAGTTTGATGTATCCGATTAATTTCATTTTGCTTTTGAAGCCTGAACTTTGATATGATAGCTAAACATCATTGCCAAGGTCACCACCATAACTGTCCTCAACATCATCACCTAGGTCGCCACCATAACTGTCCCCAACATCATCGCCAAGGTCGCCACCATAACTGTCCCCAACATCATCGCCAAGGTCACCACCATAACTGTCCCCAACATCATCGCCAAGGTCGCCACCCTGTCCCCCTATGTTTGTTTCTAGCTTTGTAGCTTCGGGTCTCCTATTCAGCTGTATCATTTTGAGTTAACTTTTGTGTGTGGTGTGAGTCCAATTTCATTGTTTCCAATGTAGATGCCCAGTTCTCCAAGGCATTTATTAGAGAGTCAGTCCTTTCCCTGTTCTGTCTTTTTGGTGCATTCCCCTTCACATTTTTGTGGGGAGAAAGAGTTTAACCCACTGTTAACCCACTGTAGCTTAGGCTGGCTATGATGTCACTATGTATCCCAGTTGACCTCAAACGTGTAGCAGTTTTGGGGCCTCATCTTCCCATAGTGATGGGTTGATATAGGTGTGAGCCTTCATGTCCAGCTAGTTCCTTCCCTTCTTTTGGATGTGGGGTGTATAAATATGTATGTATTATGTATGTATATGCATGAAAGAGCAATTTATGTGAGCATGCTATATGCACATGTGTGTGGAGAATGTAGCAGAGGCCGGAGGAGGACATTAGGTGTTCTACTCTCTTACTCTCCACCTTTTTCTTTGAGACACAGTCTCTCACTGAACCTGAAGCTGTTTGTGGCCAATAAGCTCAGAAATCCCAGTTCTTATATTTCTGCCTGCCCACACCTCATGCAAGGATTGCAGGCACATGGGTGGCCATGGGTGGCCAGGACAGCAGTCATGTGTAGCTATAAGTGGCCATGCCTGTTTTGTTTGTTCATTTAATGCTGGGGTTTAAACAAAGGTCATCATGTTTGTGTGTCAAGAAAGAGATCCATTGCTCTGTCCACCTTCTTTGTTTTTGAAGGACAACTTTGCAGGACGCAGCATCCTCTCAACTCAATTCACATTCCTCAGCTCTGCCTCCTTAGGGAGGGACTGGTATTGGGTCCTTGCCATCTCCTATGTGAATGGTTAACTCACCAAAAACTAAAGGAGCTGTGGTCAGATATTCCCTTCCATCCAAATGATTAGGCTTGGGGAAAATTCTAGTAGATTGGACCTGGTTAAATAGTTTCTCTTAAGAGAAGACCTTATGATGAACAGAATGCTGTTTTTATTGACCAGCTAAGATTTATCTCTTCAAAGCCTGACTAAATTTTAAATATTTTTCTAGTTGACCCATTTCTGATCTGAACATTTTGTATCAATGTTCCTCTCAGACTGCTTCTGTGTTTCTGGTTTCTGTGTGGACTGTTATTATCTAGTAGATTTGCAGTTTGGAGATTCAATTCGCAGTGCATCATGTAGTTGAGCCCTAAAGGATTCCCAAAGCCTTTGTTATTGCTGCTGCTGTCTGTCTGCCTGTGAGCCAGTTTGTTGTGGTCCTGACATATACTAGGCAAATACTCGGCCACTGAACTATATCCCTAACCACCCTGCTCTTTAATTTACTTTGTTTTTCTTGTTGAGTTGTTCAGGCTGACCTAAACTTACTCTGCAGTCTAGGCAGGCCTTGTTCTTGGGATCTTTCTGCTTAGTGTGCCTGATAGCTGAGATTATTGGTCTACACCAGCAGGCCTGCCACTGTTTTTGGCTTGTTATTTTTCTTTATTGGATTATAGGGGTTAGATCAAAGAACATTAAGCTGTGGGCCTTCTGGGCATGAGACTGGAGTCCCTGCATTTCATGTTAGGCACCTATGGAAGTAGGGTGGCGTTGTCTAGCATTGTGCAACAGTTGAGTTGAGATATGAGTAGAGCCTCAGTCACAAAGCTAAGGTGCTTGCATTCTTTTCTCTCTGCCAAACATCTTCACACAGAAAAGTGTCAATTTTACCAAGTGATGAGGTCACCTTAAAACTTTGTTCAAGTATAATCGTCAGCTTATGGAGCTTCGTGGCATTCTGGAAAGTGACATTAACAGTTAACTTACTGGAATGTTTATTTTCTTTATCATCGCTCAGGCCACGTTTGGTCATGTGCCAAGGACTTGACCTGGAACATCTTAACAAGGCCTAAGGCTGCCTTAGCACACTTTCTCCCTTTGAGTTGGTTGGGAGTAGAGCTGTTGAGGGAGGGAAGTGCTGGCACCTCTCGGGGTTAATGAGTAAACAGTCGCTTATCTTGACCACCGAGGCAAAGACCCAATGTTTCTTCCAGTGAAGTAGCTGATGATGCACTTACTTCTGAAGAAAAAGAAAGCCAGTGTTTAGAACTCGTACATCCAACTCCATTAAAAATAAAAAAGGAATGACATTTATCTTAATGTTGCCAATGTTGCTTCTACAGTCCCCTGGGCTCTAAAATATCTTATTTTGTAGATATGGCCTGGATTATAAATTGGCTCGTGTGGGGCAGCCTTGATTCTGAAAACCTCAAGATAAGGCTTGGTCAGTTTCTGAATACTCTGGGCTTGGAGCCAATACTTGGGTGACCCAGCTCACTTTGTAGCTGCAATACAAATGAGACTCTTAATGTCACAGCAGACATTTTACAAAGACTAGAATTAAATAATTTCATAATATGAAACTTCCAAAAGAGCCACATTAACCGCAGCTTGTTTGATTCTGAATGGATGTGACATAGCAGAATAGAGATTATTATTTTTGTTTCTATAATGAGAGGCAATCAGCATTAAGATGATGCTGTGGTGGTACAGTGAAGTGTGCTAGAAATTCAAATTTATGCTAATTACCTTACATCTCTTTTTCTTCTTATGTATCTAATCTATCAGATTTTTTCAAAATACCCACAAGAGAATCTGGTCATCTTTGGTAGCACACCAACATTTAGATCATGGGCACTTGTCTATGCTTTGTTACAATAAAAATAAACCCATTATCTTTGCTTCCCAAGCTTTTTTACTTGGGTAAGGTAGAGGTGAGCCCTTTACCTTCTGAGCTATAGCCCAACCCAGCTCTGCTGCCCAAGTTTGGACTCAAAGATCATTTCCATTGCTTGTTTTGTCATAGTCCACACACACACACACAGACACACACATGCACACACACAATACACACACGCACACACACATGCACATACACACATGCACACACGCGCACACCACATACACATGCACACACATGCATGCACACGTGCACGCACACACACACAAGCATACATATACACATACATGTGCACACATACACACACTTACACATGTGCACACACATGCACAACACTCACACGCACGTGCACACTCGCATGCACACACACACACACACACACACACACATTCTATTTTAAGGTATAGTTTCTTTAAAATGAAAAGACTCGCTTAAAATGACCTCTCCGGAGCTCAGTTCTAGCCCCCTCCTTTCCACTCGACTAGGCTGATGATTCCAAAGTGTGAATTGTCTAGACTGTGAAGGACTAGAACAGGGCTTCAAAGCAGAGAATGTTAAAGGGACAATGGAGCAGGCAGGGAAATAAGAATATAATTCCCCAGTCAAGAGTCCTCTTTCTGAACATGTGAAATGTAAAGTTTAAGAGGTAGCCTGAAGTAGAGTGAAGTGGCCATCGCTGGTAACGTGAATACTCATTTGGGTAGCAATTGTGCTAGACAAGGATATGATTCATGGCTCAAAATGGATCAGCTCACTTGTTGTTTAGTGGGGAAATGATTGAAAAAACCCTCCATGTGCTTATATGTAATGTATTTAACATTCTGTTTAATTCTGTGATTAGCATTCCAGGATGGCTAAAAATGCTTTAGCCAAGCTGGAATTATGAGACCCTGCTCTGTGTGGATATAGGCAGAAGGACACAAACTGAGTTCATTCTAAAGAATGAGACTTCCATCTTCCATGAAAACATAGCTTCTTCTTCTTCTCTCTTGGATTTAAGAATAAAGCACAAATCATTGGGATCTACCTAATTGTCCATCAGCAAATGAATGGATAATGAAACTTAAATATATAGGTTGTATTTATATAGAGAAATACCATTCAGGTCTACAGAAAAATGAAATCACAAAATTCACAGGAAAATGAATGGACTTAGAATGTATAATATTACATAAGCTCACACAATCTTAGATAAGCAACCTCATGCTCTCTTTGAATGCAGAATCTAGCTAATAATGTACACATATGTATAAACCAATATACATGCGGATACAGTATAACATGAAGAAAAGGAGAACATGACAGTCAGACATAAGGGGTTGAAGAAGGACCGAATGCAGGTTACGGACACCAGTTATGACAGGGATAAAGGTTGTTTCCCTTGTTCTAATGCTGTCATGAGTTTTGTTTTTGACTGTAGGTGTGTGAAATCCATTCAATAGGGAAAGTATAAAATCCAGTATGGAGCTGCAAAGCTTCCCTTCCAAATATGTAATTGTATTGAGTTGGATAGTCTTTGGGTCTAGTTAATTTTAAAATTTATAATAAAATCTAAATTAAAAATTAAAAGAATATAGGAGAGAAAAAATATCTGGGCATGGTGGTGTTATATATAATCTCTGAGGCAGTGATGGGATCTCTGAGTTCAAGGTCTAAGTGGTTTACATAGTAAGACTCTGTTTCAAAAATAAAAATATAAGTAAATAAATAGCAACTATCACCTATCTAGGCTAGGAGAGCGGACAGTAGGATTTTTAACCCGAACCCAGAATACAAATGGTTTCGTATGAAATCACACCTATACATTCATACTGAGACAAAGTTATAGCGGTTTTAGATCATATCATAACCATACTGTAATGGTGACAAGCAGACAGGGTGCCCTGGGACATGAGAAAACAGCTAACGGCAACACAGTGCGTCTTGCCACCTCCACTGACTGTTCAGTGCCTCGTGTTCTCAAGGTCTGAGGAGCAGGAAAGCATAGCTCTAAGCAAGCTTCATTTTCCTCCAAGACACCTCACAGACTAGAAGGCCAGTGACCCTTCGCCTCCCTTTCACACAGTTTATTAGATACCTTTGCTATTATCTATGTGGGTTCTGGGTCACAGATAACATTCACATGATTTTCCATGTTTTTCTTTTTCAGCTTTAATGCTGGGGATTTTTCAGCCTGAAAATGCTGCTGATTTTGCTCCTGACAATGATTTGTTTCCATGTTTGTGTGAACCAAGATTCTGGTAAGAAGAAATTGAAATAGTTCCATAAATATATACACACTATATGTATGTATATATATACACACATACATACACTTTTTGGAAATCTTGAGCGCCTCACAAAATATGTGAAAACTACTATTCCATCCTTAATTCCATGTACTCTAGGTCTCCTTGGGAATTCTGCTGTTAGATTAAGCACTGAAAAATTCAGAATGCTTTTAATTGTCTTGACGAAGAATGTTGCTTTGGCTAGATCTTGTGCAGCTGTACCGCGTTGGACACTGTTGCTCATAAAGGCAAGCCTGCTTTTACTGTGGAGGAAGAGCTCCTAGCTGTCATCGTCAGTAACTGCAGGCTGTAACTCATGTCCAGAAAAGAAGTTTCAAACATCCTCTACCACCTGCTCTAGGCTTGCTTGAGAAGCTGGTGTATGTGGACCAGCTCACATCTAGGACCACCTGCATCGGCTTTTATAGCTTTCTCTAGGATTCTGACCTTGGAACAAGCTTAGTGAAAATGAACCAAACTTTACCCCTAAAAATATCATCATTGGATGTCTCTCTGAGCCTTAAGCTTTTAAAGAAGAGTCAATATCCACCGCCCACCCATAATTTCATGGCTAAAGGGCCTGGAAGATTGCTAATCAGCCATATGCCTTTCCTATACTAGATAGAAGAACTTCTGCAGGAGTACAGAGGTCACAGATAATCATACATCAAGCTGCCCTGAGCAGGGTCTTCTGGACTACCCAGCCTTCCCTTAGAAGAAGGTCCTGCCTGACTGACCCTCTGCTCATTCTTCTCCTGAATGGAGCTGGCTGTGTGATCAAGGGTAGAGTCTCAGATTGCTGTGAGTGAGGTCACTTTAAGGATAGGAAAGGACGGATTGATCTATCCTCTGAGCTTGGGTCGGATGCTCACAGAGGCCAGATGATGGAGGGCAACACTAGCTTCCTAACAGTGGAAGAAAAAGACAGGAGTTATTATGACTTGATAGCATTTTATCTGGTAACCATTTGTGATGAAACCTTAAAGCGTAGGAGACAGCCTGGGTATTTGCTAATCAAATCTCCTTATCTCAAAATATAGGAGACCGAGGCTCATGCACATTGAATGACTTGATAATGCTGACAGAATTAGCTGATGATGGGCACACTTCCTATCATTTAATCCAACCACACTGCTTTTTCCCTGATAACACACATAAACACACACATCTTCCCTATCTGCCTTTCTGATATGGTAGTGAAAGTTCAGACATCCGGCAAGTAGCCAGCAGTAAATGAAACTAGTTTGGACTCTGATTTTCTATAAAATAAAAACATAATTCCAGAGCCTATCACAGTGATGGACACATATCTGTAATTCTAGCCCTTGGGAGGTGCTGGCAGGAGATCAAGAGTTCAAAGCCAGACTGAGATACATGAGACCATGTAATTCATATATATGTATGTACACACACATATGTGTATGTGTATAACATATACATATAATTTATGCACTATTTATATATTTGATTGAATCTGATAGTAGATGATATATATGTATATCAATATATATATATAAATACTAAAATCCTATACATCTAGCAAGCAAATTGTTAAAGGTTTTTATATTCCGATATAAAATATGTTCTTTATTAAAACCAAGATTAATCCCACTTCTCACCTCAAATTTTTTGCTGCTGTCATATTTGTGCCATACACATTTGTGTACGTGAAAATAAATGTATCAATCCTAATGCTCATTGATGTGACTTACTGGGCATATTATGAATAACTTTCCCACAGGGTAAGCCAATCTTGTGTATTTGTGATGTCTTAAACTTCATCAGCTTAACACTTTCTAATACAAAACTGCTGCTTATAAATCAGATAACCTAAGGCATAACTTAAGTGAGACTCACAATGGAAGACTTCCGGGTTTCATCACCAAACCAGTTTGAAGGAGTCTGATGTTGTTACTTTTAATCTTTACTCATTGGAAGCCGACACCCAGACCCCAAATAAATACATGGAGTCTTATTCTTACCTAAGAATGCCCGGCCTTAGCTTGGTTGTTTGAAGCCAACTTTTCTCAACTTATCCCATCTACCTTTTACCTCTCTCCCTTCCTGCTACTGTTCACTCTGTACTCACGGATGCCTGTGTGGTTGGGGGCTGACCCTTTTCATTCTCCTCTTTCTCTCACCCCTGGATCTTTCCCCCCCTTTTCTCCTATTTATTCTCTCTGCCTTCCAGCCCCACTTTATTAGACCAATCGGGTGTTTAGACAGACACAGTAGCACAGCTTCACAGAGTTAAACACTGCAACATAAAAGAACGCAGTGCGTCTTTGCATCATTAAAGCAAATGCATAAAATGATGCAACACATTTTAACTAACGTTCTCCAACAGTCTGATTCAAATGAAAACTTTCAGAGAGAGTGTGTGTGTGTGTGTGTGTGTGTGTGTGTGTGTGTGTGTCACAATTCCATTAAAAAAAAAAGGCAGGAGAAATTGTCCTTCATAAACATAAACACCCCTGCTTTTTTATTTTGCTAAGTTTATTCATTTCCAGTTAGCTAATTCTTTGCAAAACAATGCTCACTGTTGCAAAACTTTGCAATGAGAAGTTATATAAAGCATTCACATCATAAAGCAAACACTTTTTTTTCTTGAAAGATTGTGTGATGTTAAGCTATTCTGTTCAGGAAAGTACTGAAACAAAATTCAAAGAAGAAACCAAGTTTCTATCACACACATATATGTATGTAAACAGAACTTATATATGTGTGTATAAACAGAAACATATATATGTTTAATGCCAACTGTGTGTGTGTACGTGTACGTGTACGCAGTTGGCATTAAACACACACATACACATATTAAACATGGCAGACAATTTCTAAAACTTTTTTGTTTATGACTTCATAGGCCCTGAGTATGCAGATGTGGTGTTTCTGGTGGACAGCTCAGATCACCTAGGGATGAAGTCCTTTCTTCTTGTGAAAACTTTCCTCAACAAACTGATCAGCAGCCTCCCCATAGAGGCCAACAAGTACCGTGTGGCCCTGGCCCAGTACAGCGATGCTCTCCATAACGAGTTCCAGCTGGGCACCTTCAAGAGCAGGAACCCCATGCTGAACCACCTGAAGAAGAACTTCGGGTTCATTGGTGGGTCCCTGAAGATAGGGAATGCCCTGCGAGAGGCTCACAGGACCTATTTCTCTGCTCCCACAAATGGAAGGGACAAGAAACAGTTCCCCCCAATCCTGGTGGTGCTGGCTTCAGCCGAGTCTGAGGATGATGTGGAAGAGGCTGCCGAGGCCCTGCGGAAAGATGGAGTGAAAATCATCTCAGTGGGGGTGCAGAAGTCTTCTGAGGAAAACCTGAAGGCTATGGCCACCTCTCAGTTCCATTTCAACCTCAGGACTGTCAGAGACCTCAGTGTGTTTGCTTCGAACATGACGCAGATCATCAAGGATGCAGCCAAGTACAGGGAAAGAATGGCTGATGATGTCATTATAGAAGGTGGGTGTCCTGATTTGCTTTATGTTGCTGTGATAAAACACTGACCAAAAGCAACTTGAGGAGAGAAACTAATTTTAGTTTACAAGTTTACAGTCCATCCTGGAGGGATGCCAGGATAGAAGTTCAATCGAGAACTGAAGCAGAGACTGTGAAGGGACACTGCTAGCTTGATCTCTCTGCCTAGTACATTTGCCTTCTTATATACTCTTACTTGCCTAGGAATGGTACCTCCCACGGTGGGCCGGGCCTTTCTTACATCAATTAGTAATCAAGAAAACACTTCATAGATGTGCCTACAGGCCAATCTGTTAGAGGCAGTTCTTCTAAGTGTGTCAAATGGATAACAAAACTTAAATTAGGACAGCAGGCTAAGGCTGCCTGCATAGGACCAGTATCGAAATGCAATGTGGGAAGAGGATTAAAATCCTGTGAATACTCCTTTCCTTCAATGGGTGGCACTTACAGATATTAAATATCTCTACATGTTCAAGAAGATCCAGAGATTGTGGCTATTAAATATATCTCACAGGGCTTGGTTTCCTATGACTTATTTAGCCCCCAGCCTTTCAAAATTCTGCAGCACCTTCTCTTAGCCCCCCCCCCCCCCCAGATTCCTCCTCAGCTATTTCCCTGGGTTGCTCTTGCTGCCATTTTATTACTGCCTTACTAAAAACAAAATTGGTCCTGGAGAAACCTTCAGCTTCTGATAGCACATAAACAAATGGGCAGCTAAAGCCAGCCTCTGACAATGCAAATTCTATCCTGAAGGAAAGATCTAACATAATATGGTGTGCTCCAGGCAGTCAGGCGCAGCCAGAGCTGGGTCAAGTCTCCCAATTTCCAGCCAGATAGCACACATCCCGCATTGCCTATTCTGCTATTTGATTCTGAATTAGCTTCTGAGTTCTTCACAGTCTGTTTTCTTGGTTAAACCAGTTTGAGATGGCCTATTGATACTGCAGAATGCTATGAATCTTTACTACTAGTGTCTTTTGCAAATAATTGAAAATGTGAGTTGCGCATTATCATTCCTTTGTATTATTTAGAGCTGCTGAGTATAATGGAAGTGATACTTTAAATGGTTTTCACATTTAATGCCATTGAATAAGTTATATGTACCAGTCTCCACTCTAAGTACATTATCTTGTTTAATACCTATGCCAACTCAGTAAGAAAAACACTAAATCTCATTTTATAGATGAGGAAATTGAAACTGTGATCTTAGCTGAGATTTGTTCTTTGAACCTGGGTCTATCTCAGCCTTACCATCATGCCACACCTTCTTTAAGCACACAGGGTTCTAATGTATGTTCTGTGTGTCTCATGATGCTCAGCAGAAGTGCTGACCCTCCTGTGACAACTGTGCTCATTCATTTTTTTGCCCACACAGCTTGCCAAGGCCCTTCTGTGGCTGATGTCGTGTTCCTGTTGGATATGGCCATTAATGGCAGCCAGGAGAACCTTGACTATCTCAAAGCATTCCTGGAAGAAAGTGTCTCTGCCCTTGACATAAAAGAAAATTGCATGAGGGTTGGCCTGGTGGCCTATAGCAACGAGACAAAGGTGATAAGCTCCCTGAGCAAGGGTACCAATAAGACAGAGGTCCTGCAGCACATACAGGAACTGTCTCCCCATGTAGGGCAGGCCTACACTGGGGCTGCCCTCAAAGAGACCAGGAAGAAAGTCTTCAGTGCACCGAGGGGCAGTCGGAAGAACCAGGGGGTGCCTCAGATTGCTGTCCTGGTGACCCATAGAGCTTCAGAGGACAATGTAACCAAAGCAGCTGTCAACCTCAGGCGTGAGGGAGTTACCATCTTTACCATGGGCATAGAGGGTGCCAACACAGACCAACTGGAGAAGATTGCATCCCATCCTGCAGAGCTGTTTGTCTCCAAACTGAGCAACTTCTCGGAGCTGGCCACCCACAATCAGACGTTCCTGAAGAAGCTGCGG
Organism: Phyllotis vaccarum; assembly: GCA_033318265.1. Taxonomy (NCBI): domain Eukaryota; kingdom Metazoa; phylum Chordata; class Mammalia; order Rodentia; family Cricetidae; genus Phyllotis; species Phyllotis vaccarum. Next base: position 104,207,197 of record JARWLC010000004.1, read on the forward strand.
AATCAAATCACACACACAGTCTCTGTCTTCTCTGAACGAACGGAGACCCTCAAATCTGGTAAAATCTTACTGAGAGAAGGCCTTTCTAGAAACTTCTTTATTCTCCCCTTCTGAGTGTTGTCTATACAGGTGGGACTTGGAGACTCTGAGGTAGGTGGGCAGGATGAAATTTCTAATCTTGAGTTTAGCTGGATACTAGGAAGTCCAGCTTGGTGGACACTAAAATCTACTTGAAGTGTGAGAGTGGGGAAAGGGATTTCCTCTTTGGCATGGCTGTAGTTGGGCTGGTTATTTCACCATGTCTTGGAATTACCATCATCTTCTCCTCCCCTTTGCAGATTTCATCCTTTGCCTTCCCAGCTCCCCTGACCTCTCTTGTATGGTATTTCTTATTTATGTTTCTCTTCCTTTAACCCCAAGGGCAAATTAGAGAATTGATAATAAGCAGGACTTGCGTAGAAAACAAATTAATTTAAGTAATAATTCATTGCCTGAAAGTTTAGAGAGAAAAAAGGACTGTATATTTGTATGTACATGGTATTTGTTTTATGCATATGAACATAATGTATTCAGAGATGCTCTATAAATATTTTCATACTGTGTATATATAAGCATATTTGTTTTGATTAGGCAATGATTATTTATAGCTTATTTACTGTGTCACTGGGTCTCACACTCAGAGTTATTGACAGCATCCCTACTGGATTTCAGGACTAGGGATGGCAAGGAGTAAATAATATTTCTGAACTCAAGAAAGGAGAACTCACATGCTCACAGTACCTTGTTAGACACCATCTGTTCCTCAGTATACCACTTTCCTCCGAGTATTACTTACTAATGAGAACAGCAACTTACAAGAAGAAATTTCTAGTTTCCCTATATTTCTATTTATCCATGTCTGAGAATTAGGGTTATAGTCTCAAACTGTCCGAAGCAACTCATTTCACCCAACTGATGCTGAGCTCCCATCCCAAAGTAGGAAAGCAAGTCTTTGATGCCCAGAAGCCATGCCCATCTTTCTTCTGTAGTGCTTAGACTTTCTAGCCACACTCATTTCTCTTTTACATTTGCGCAGAATGCTAAATTGAACTCTTTGGTTCTGTTTTAGCCTGTGTGGACACAGAGGAAGCTGATATCTATCTGCTCATTGATGGTTCAGGGAACACCCAGCCCACAGACTTCCACGAAATGAAGACCTTCCTGTCAGAGGTGGTGGGCATGTTCAATATTGCTCCCCACAAGGTACGTGTGGGGGCCGTGCAGTACGCTGACACCTGGGACTTGGAATTTGAGATCGGTAAATACACCAGCAAGCCTGACTTGGGAAAGGCCATTGAGAACATCAGGCAGATGGGCGGGAACACCAACACTGGTGCAGCCCTGAACTTCACACTGACGCTGTTGCAAAAAGCAAAGAAGCAGAGAGGAAGCAAAGTGCCATGTCACCTTGTGGTTCTGACGAATGGCATGTCCCAGGACAGTGTCCTAGAGGCTGCACACAGGTTGCAAGAGGAAAACATCCGTGTTTACGCTATTGGAGTCAAGGATGCCAACCAAACCCAGCTTCGGGAGATAGCACGAGAGGAAAAGAGAGTTTACTATGTGCATGAATTTGATGTCTTGAAGGACATAAGGAACCAGGTGGTTCAAGAGATCTGTGCTGAAGAAGGTAGGAGATGGTGTGGCTTGACCCTCAGACAGCAGCTCACAAAGGGACACTTTTAGTCGGGGGTGACACACACTTCTAAATTGAGATTATTGACCTATGTGATTATATTTTCTCTCCAGAACAAAGCAAAAATCCCATGGCAGTGTAAGTTAATATCTGAAGAATGACGGGGATATTTGGAGGGATTCCCTCTAATAAAGCATGCTAAGATATATGATTAGGTGTCACATATATAATACAATCACATGTATTCTGATGTAGAAAAGCGTGGCCATCTGATTGACATTTCATTTTATAAATGAACTTGTATGAATTTTCCTGGGGTTTTTACTCTAGGGGGCTATTTGGCAACTTGTAGGGACATTTTTCATGTCCTAAGTAGGGAGCTTTTTGGCATCTACCAAATGGATGAAGCCAAGATATTTGCTAGCCATCTTACAGATCGATATTCAGAGCACTACTACAGTGGAAATGACCTGGCCCCTGATGGTGCCGATGTTGTAATCCTTAATTATCAAGGAACAGAATAGTCTTGGCTCTTATTGCTTGCAATGCTTTATGTCCCTAGCCATCTTTATGATGCACACACTGAGCTTAAACTTAGAATTATTTGTGATTTGGGTTCTCCCATGAACTCTTAATTTTTTATATGCAACAATGTGAATAAATGTCCAATTTCCTCCCACACAGCCTGCAGAGACATGAAAGCAGACATCATGTTTCTGGTAGACAGTTCTGGCAGCATAGGACCTGAAAACTTCCTCAAGATGAAGATGTTTATGAAGAACCTGGTGAGCAAATCACAGATTGCGGCAGACCGGGTGCAAATTGGCGTGGTCCAGTTCAGCCATGAAAACAAGGAGGAGTTTCAGCTCAACACATTCATGTCCCAAAGTGACATTTCCAATGCCATCGATCGAATGACACACATTGGAGAAACCACCATGACTGGCAGTGCCCTGACCTTCGTGTCCCAGTACTTCAAACCTGACAAGGGAGCCCGACCCAACGTCAGGAAGTTCCTCATTCTCATTACAGATGGTGAGGCTCAGGACATCGTAAGGGACCCAGCAGCAGCACTTCGGAAAGAAGGTGTGATTATCTATTCTGTGGGAGTATTTGGCTCCAATGTCACCCAGCTTGAGGAGATCAGTGGGAAACCAGAATTGGTTTTCTATGTTGAGAATTTTGACATTCTGCAGCGTATTGAAGATGACCTTGTTCTGGGAATATGCAGTCCCCGTGAAGGTAAGCATAGGCAACCAAATACTTATCATTGCTTGAACTAAGTAGCATTGTATTCTAATGCTGTAAGCTTCTTACTTGAAATGTTTGCCTTGATGCCTTTAACCTTTTGAGTTAAATAGTAGTAGCTGAGACAGAAAAAATGACCATAAGTTCAAGACCAGCCTCAGCTCCAGAATGATCAGGCTAATCTGGAATACAGAGTAAGATCTTGGCTCATTGCTTTCCCATGCCTACAAAGAAAAATAAAATCACAAAGGAATGATTTTGACCTACCTAGCTTTTCTATTTGCAGACAAATAATAGTCTGCACGTGACTAATTGCTCCTTTAAGAAAAAGATCACTGGGTCTTATGTCAGGTTCCCTGGAAGAAGTGGGTTTGTCAAGAGCTCTTGTGGAAGTGGTCTAGGGAGGAAGTGCTTCCAGAAGGGAAGGAAGGAAAAGCAAAACAGAGAAGACATAGGACCTACACAAGGCAGTCACTTCCACTGTGGGTCTAGTTTTAGCATGATCCCATGAGCAATGTAAATACATGAGTCCTACCACTGTTGGCCCAGCTTTCCAATGAGGCTCCCACTCTTGTATGACTTGTGTCATTAGAGAACATGTGGGCTGCTGAGGCAGTTGGGAAAGGAACATAACCTCCCGAGAAGATAGACATGTTTAGCTTATCACCTATTTGATCAAATGAAATGTTTATAAAAAATTATCTACTAAATCCTACATAACATGACTATAGTAGTTGAGCTTGAGCAGTAGATGCTTCCAGAGAAGTAAATGGCATACTCTTCCTATAATACTGCCGAATAACGGGAGTGTGGGCAAACCAGAGCTCCAGGGTTTAGATGTAGCTCAGTCATAGACCTCCCTCAAGGTCATGGGCTGAACCCCAGCATCTCACCTTTCCCCAAACCAACAGAAAACCCGCAAATATAAGCAGCTAAATTGTTCTGTGACCCCTAGATTTAATGACAGAAGCATTCTGAAAATTCACTTTGAAGAGACATTGTCTTGCTGCCCTAGCAATGGTTAGAGGTTCAGCTCCTTCTGTAGGGTTTAGTGGTTGTCATCTGGGTTTGGAAGAAGGACCACATCTGTTTTTTGTTCTCTGGCAATGCCATCCATAAGTTCCAGCTCTTTGAAGGGCTCCAGTGCTGAGTCAACTTCCCCCCCCCCCCAAGTTCCTGAGTAATCTAAGCAATCTTCACAGCCAGCATACAGCTGGAGGGACCCAATTCTTCTTCAGTGGAGTCAGCCATTCTTGGGAATTTGATTTTTGGCTCTGTACACATGGCCTCCGGTCAGTGTTGAGTACATTGTCTCTTGTGTTTTCAACAGTCCACCACATGGCTGGCAAGTGGTTCACAAAAGATAAAAATGTGAAAGCCAGCTGGGCATTGGGGGAGTACTTTCTCACAGTTCGGTTTCTCAAGAATGGATGAGCTAACACACATTTGGATTGTACTTTTTAAAATAAGACCCAGACAGAGCGTTGTACTACCAACATAAAGACCGAAAGACCATCCCAGGACTCCACTTCCCCAGAAGGATGAGTTAAGCACTAGAACTCACAGCTGGATGGGATCCTTTAGATGAATTAGAAATTAGGACTTTCCTGCTTTACTTTGCCGTAGTGCTGACCTCAGGAGTAACAAGTTCACGGGAGTGTCATATTAGGACAGCTTATTCGAGCTAAATGAGCACTGACCTACTTTTTATGATGAGTCCTAATAACGGAAATACATATCTCGACAAAGTCAAAAAGGAAGACAATGTAGGCTCAGAAACCAGCCGGCATAGAACCGGGATAAAAATGTAGTGTTATTCTTTTTGATGCCGTTTTATCATTCTCCCTGTGGGATCCTAATAAGATCTCAAGATCCCTATAACTTAAAATTAAACTTGTACAAATAAAAGCATATGTGAGAAGAGATCACTTATCTGGGAAAATAGAGTTAGGATTTTATATTTTTCAGCCTAAAGGTTGAGATTCTTCTCCCGACGGTCTTGGGATGGCCACTCCATATTCTGTCTCTGAAGTTAGGTTTCGCTCCCCACTCTCCTTCCTTAAAAAGCTTGCCTGAGTATTGCTAAGTAACTGGCAGCACAATCGTGCTGGTATCTCTGTTATCCAGAGTCAGCCGTCTGGTGCACAGTGTGTTCCTACAGAGAGAAAACACCAGCCATGTAAATGGAAGTTGGGGACCCAACTGCCCACCCTGACTCTCAAATGTATTCTTTTCAGAGTGCAAGCGGATTGAAGTTTTGGATGTTGTGTTCGTCATCGATAGTTCTGGCAGCATTGACTATCAAGAATATAACATCATGAAAGATTTTATGATTGGCCTGGTGAAGAAAGCTGACGTGGGCAAGAATCAGGTCCGGTTTGGAGCTCTGAAGTATGCTGATGACCCGGAAGTTCTCTTTTATCTGGATGAACTTGGCACAAAGTTGGAGGTGATTTCGGTGCTCCAGAATGACCAGCCCATGGGGGGTAACACTTACACTGCTGAGGCCTTGGCCTTCTCAGATCACATGTTCACTGAAGCTCGGGGCAGCCGTCTGCTGAAGGGGGTCCCCCAAGTCCTCATTGTTATCACCGATGGAGAATCTCATGATGCAGAGAAGCTCAACGCCACTGCCAAGGCCCTGAGGGACAAGGGCATTCTTGTCCTGGCTGTGGGCATTGCTGGTGCCAATAGCTGGGAGCTGTTAGCCATGGCAGGGTCAAGTGACAAGTATTACTTTGTAGAGACATTTGGAGGCCTGAAGGGGATATTTTCCGACGTGTCGGCCAGTGTCTGTAACTCTTCAAAAGTTGGTAAGGACTGTCAACTAAGGTTTTCCTAATTTTTAAAAATAGGGCCAAATGAATGAAGCACCAACCAGTCATATTTGGGAACAAGTTTTCCTGGGAGGAGACACGGTATCAAAGGTATGAAGTAGCTTTCCTACTCGGCAGACTCAGAGTTTGACAGGCCTTCAAGATATTTCATTTACTCTCTTTCCCAAGAGAAAAACATTTGAAAACACTTCTGCTTTCTCCAACCTGGACTCTTCTGACATAGGAAACTCTTCTGTTTTGGAAAAGACTTTATTTATTAGGAAACAGGTTTACTTAGATATCTTTACGTGAGGGCAAGCTCAGCCTCCTTGTAAGAGCCGTCATTCACTCACTGCCTGAAGTGGATCTCTCCTCTAAGCCAAATACCCCTAGTGTCTTCTTGGTTTTGTCTATGGTCCAAGCTGACAGAAAAAGCAGCCTTAGGTATTAAACATTGTAGTCCAGTCTCCAAGGGCTCTCTGGCACATCGTAGCTGGCTTTCCATCTGGACAGCTAGAGATGATGTGACTGTGTAGGGGTGCACTAATCATTGTTCATCAGCTTTTATTTTACACTTTTATTTCGCTAGGCATGGTCCTGCATACCCACAGTCCCAGCACTTGACAGAATAAGGCAGTTTGAAGCCATCCTAGGCTACACTCTAAGGCCTCCCTCAGAAAGAGACAGAATTCACTTTTCAAAAAGGAAGACTTGGGGGTGGGGAAACACACAAGCATAAATAATAAAAATAAAATGTTTTTAGTAGAGGAATAGTTGCTGGCCCACAATTCCAACATGTAGGTGCATTTCTTTTCCAGAGCTCTTCACCTTTTCTGTTCCTGTTTATTTGTTATGAATTGTGCCCCCTTAGAATGTAGCTACTAGCCTTTTCTCTGGCAAACTAATGACAGTTCTCTTTGTTATTAGGAATGAGGGCAAATCTTTGCTTCCTTGTTGGCAAAAGCCTAAAATCTGATCTGTCATTCTCATACTCTCTGTGGAAGTTGTCAGCTGCATTTTTGGACTGAAACTTCTCCATTGAGCAGGAAAGGCTAGTAGACACGGATCTGAAAGAGGAGCATGGGTTCATCCGTTCCTGGATTATCTATTTGCTGGTTCTGCCTTTCTCTCTCTTGTCTGTAGGAATCTCTCACCGCTAGCCTTTTCTGAGCTGGCACTGAGAATTAGGTTGAGGCTGGGGAAAGGGCTTGGAGAAGTAGAGCGCTTGTTATGCAAGTGTGAGAACCTGAGCTCAAATCTCCAAGACTCATGGTTGTGCCTGAAGCTCCATGAGGGAGCTGAGACAGGAGGGGCTTGCTGGCTGCCAGCCTAGCTCCAGTTTCAGTGAGACCCTCTCCTATGAAAAGAATGTAATAGCTGATGTCCCCTCTGGCCTTCATGCGTGGGTGTATATACCCACATATCTACACACTAATGTACATACACCCTATACACACACATAATTAAAAAAAATTAAGTTGGGTCAGAGTTAAGAACCCTGGGAATTCAAGGAAGTGACAGGGCTTAGCAGAAAGCTAAGGGATACAGATGAGTGTGTGCTAGGCTTCACTTATCCATTAGCAATGGCTTCTCTTTTTCTCTTTGCTTTGTATTTGTTACAGTATGCAACGGAATAATCACTGACTATATTGCATTATGTGCTCAAAATTCTTTTTTCATATCTTGGTATTTTTGCCTACATACAATAAAGAGAGGAGGGGGAGAGGAGAGGAGGGTCAGATGCAGAGCAGGAAGCATGCTTTTAACAATTCGCCCTAATAACCCAGAAAAAAAAATTATTGGACCAACTGGACCAGAGAGGCCAAGTCAATAGTATAGACCATCTGCTTCTATTTGGGTCTCTGTGTGAATACGTGTTAATGATGTTTGCTGCGCTACTACTGTCCCAGGCCTTCTGGAAAGGTTAGGCCAGCATTTCAGATAATGAGAGGAGCTTTTCTGTCACACTTCTGTCAGGTCTCTGGCATGTCAGAACAGAAAATGACTCAAGGCCAAATGGACAGAGCCAAGAGAAACAGGGAATGGATGGGTTAGCCGTGCGTGTCTCCCTTTATGAAAGGACCATTTGTATTTATTCTCCAATTAATGTGACCACAGAGTAGCATGAGATAAGAAAACTCTTTCAGAAAACTCCTTCTGTAGAGCTGCAGATGTATAATTTCCTCCTGGCAGGTTCAGCAATAGTCTCCTAGCCTTAACTCATTTCCTTTCCTCTCTGTAGATTGTGAAATGGAAAAGGTTGACCTCGTTTTCCTCATGGGTGGTTCAAACAGCATCCATCCAAGTGACTTCCAGAAGATGAAGGAGTTTCTGGCATCAGTTGTTCAAGACTTTGATGTCAGCCTCAACAGAGTACGCATAGGTGTGGCCCAGTTCAGTGACAGCTACAGATCAGAGTTTCTTCTGGGGACATTCTCAGGGGAGAAGGAGATATCCACAAAGATTGAGAGCATCCAGCAGATATTTGGCTATACCCATATTGGAGAAGCTCTCAGGAAGGTGAGGTACTATTTCCAGCCAGACATGGGCAGCAGGATCAATGCAGGTACCCCTCAGGTGCTGCTGGTCCTCACGGATGGCCGGTCCCAAGATGAGGTGGCTCAGGCCGCTGAGGAGCTGAGACACAAAGGTGTGGACATCTACTCAGTGGGCATCGGGGATGTGGATGACCAGCAGCTGATCCAGATCACAGGGACAGCAGAGAAAAAATTGACAGTCCATAACTTTGATGAGCTAAAAAAGGTGAAGAAAAGGATTGTTCGCAACATCTGTACCTCAGGCGGCGAGAGCAGTAAGTATTGAGTGAGTTTTTCCTTTTGATTTTTCCCCACCGGCATTGTTGACATTTTCCTCCAACTGTTTACCTCCCCTGGAGCTGCTTGGAGAATTTAAATTTGTGCCTCTGGATTTCAATTTGAACTTTTTTCACAGCTATGAAGATTATGCATTTTGTGAACCGTGGAATGAGAATCGGGGTGTTAGAGACCTCGTGTCTTCTATTCACACTGTCTCCCAGGGGGAATGTGACTCTTCCTGTGAATAGAAATGTCTGACTTCAGAAGGAGTGAGCGAGAGGCCATTGTTCACTATCTGGCTGCTTTCTGAGGTTGCAGAGTGTGTCACGGAGAAAGTGAGCTGCCTGATGGATTTTGGTTGCCTAGCAATAGGCCTACAGTGCACACAATACTTCCTTGTAAAGAACATCTCTAGGCCTACACCTTTACTATAAAAGTTTACCACAGAGGTTAATAAATATCTTCTTAAGAATGACCACATTTGGGAGCTAGAGGGCTCAGCCAGTCAGTGAAGTGCTTTCTATGCAATCGTGAAGCTTGAGTTTGATTCCCCAGGACCCGTGTAAAACAGCTAGATACGGTGATGTATGCCTGTAATCCCAGGCTTGGACACACAGTGACAGAAGAATCCCTGGGGCTTGCTGGAAAGCTAATTTAGCCCAGTAAATTAGTTCCAGGCCGTGTGAGACTGTGTCTCAAAACATAAGGTCTCTGATACCCAAGGGAATGACACAGGTTGATCTCTGGCCTCTAGGTACACATATACATGCACACACAAACACACAGACAATCCCCCCTCAGAGAGAGAGAGGGAGGGAGAGAGAGAGAACATTTTGACATTTTCCCAACAGGCTGAGTATCTAGAAAGAATAGCTTGTCTTTTTCTTACGAAGGCACTCTGATTACTCCATCTCAGCACCCAAGATACACATTAACTGCAGACTTCCACCAAGAAAAGAAAAACCACAGGATCATTCAGACGCATGACTACAGATCCTGTCCCAATGCCATCTTTTCTTGGACAAGTTGCTTGTGTTTTTAAAGGAGTTGAATGTTTCCTTTATGGATGTGGCTGAACAACAGCAGGTTCATCTTTACAATGAACTTTCAGCTCCATCCAAGGTTTTACTTTTCCAGCCTGCCACAGGCTGCTCGCCTGCCATGAGAGACAAGGCCACATGTGGTTGACATTTCTCTCCCTGCTCCTGTTCCTTACCTCTCACACTACCCCTTCTCTCAGGCCCGTCCCCGACTTGCTAGCTTTGGTCTCTGGCCATTATAGAATGGGGAGAAAAGAGTGGGGAGAGCGGAAGCATTTCACTCAGAGGCACTTGGCAGGCATTGGTGGTCTAGTATCCCACACCTAAAGCTTGGTCCTGGGGCATCTTTAAAGACCTTGTTATTTCCCATCACCTGCCTCCTTACCAAAGCCAAATTTTAGGGGAGTCTCAACTATGGCTTCTTTGAGATGTTATGGAATAATCTTTTTGTACACTGTGAAGATTTGTCGCTAGGATTGGTTTAATAGAAAGCTGAATGGCCAATCAGAGAGGATGCTGAAAAGAAGAAGATAGAGTCACCAGCAGAAGCAAAGGGAGCAGACTTGCAGGGGGAAAAGTAAATGCTGTTAGTCAACACGTAAATGAATAGAAATGGTTCGTTTACATTATAAGAACTGATTAGAAACAAGCCTAAGCTATTGGCTGAGCTTTCATAATTGACAATAAATGTCCATGTGGTTATTTGGGATCTGGCGGGTGAGACAAAAAAATTCACCTATAAAAAGAGATATGAATGCCTGGATTCTAGCTGGTCCGTATCCCTTCATCTGCCCCTGAACATCTGGAGATGCGTCTGGCTTTATTCTGCTGAGCTCTCTTTACCCTTCCTCTGGAGTGGAGAGTCTGGGGACCCTGAAACAGTCCATATTAGTGCTTGCTCATACTAATTCCATGAGCCACAATGGCAAGTCAGCCATCTTCATAAACCCCACAATTCACAGTCCTGGAAATGTCTGTTCCTCTTTTGCAGGAAACCTGGGTCTTACTCTTCGAATTTCCAGACTAGGTTAATTACTCAAAGCTACTTTTCAAGCCCTTTTCTCTTGAACTAAAGAGGAAATTGCTTCTCTTCTTGTGTGTGGGAAAGTTCAGAAGACATCAACAGCTCTCTCAAAAGTACTTTCCCAAGCTCCAGCCTCAGATCTTTTATAAGAATCCAATGGGTGGGTCAGAAGTTGAAGGTCATGAAGTTGAGTAGGAACCATTATCTTCCTGCATCTTGCTTTAGATGGCTGCCCTGACTGGAATGTGTCTGATTATCACAGACAAATTTCCTACTTCACAAGAGATACTCATTTTAAATTATTGGGTAGAAAATTATCTTTGAACTCAAGTTTTTACTTGAGTGCACAAGAAAGTTTTTTAAAAAATGGGACTCTTAACTCCAAGTAGTGAGTTATTTTTAAAAGAAGCAGTTGCTATGCCAACAAGATGGCTCTGCCAGGAGAGGTACCTGCCCCCAAACTGGCAACCTGAAATCCATTCTGGAACCCACACAGCTTGGGGTGGGGGGAGGGAGATGACTGCTATAAATTGTCCTCTGGCCTCATCCTCATGCAGCGCCCACATGAATAAATATTTTTAATTTTCTTAAATTAAGGAAACAACCATGAATAAGAAAAGATAAAGGGCTCTTAAGATAGACTTAAAGTCATTAGTCCAGTGAACAAGAATGCAAGGCTTTGTAGCCAAGCTGAGGGCTGATGGGGCTAGAATGTGCACTGATAAAGCTTCAAAGGCATGCGCTAGGATATTATGGGATGCCTGTTCTGAAAATATAAAAAAGCGCCAGCCACAGATGTCAGACAGTAGTTTGTTATGTTTCAAAATTATCCAGGCTTCTATCTGGACATTTGCTTGGCTTGATTTTTGGTGTTTCAGTTTGGCTTTGGATGTGGGGATTGAATTCATAGGTGGCAAGCAAGTACCACTGAGATACATCCCAGTCTCACTGATCCACTTCTCAGCAAAACATGCCAAATATTGAGACACAAGGACCACTGGGGTCTTATTTTCCCATTCATAAAGCCTGGGCATGCTTAAGAGTCCCTCTTTACTGTGCACAGTGATTCAGAATGCAAAAGGATGAACAACAGTGTGGAAACACTCTCACAAATGCCTTTCCTCTCTCTGCCAACAACTTCCAACCAGCCCATTTTTTCCTGCTGAGGTATTGTCTTTAGGACCACGGCTGCCTAGTCTGTTCTTTTACATTCTTATTTCGAGACACATAACCTCTTGGTGTTTGTGATTAATAAAAGTAATTTACCAGAGGGTAAGAGATTTGCCTGACACAGGAAAACTCAAGCTTCAGTCTCCCACACCCCGAAGCTTTGCCTTGACCTTCACGTGGCTGTTGGAAGACTGTGAAAAATGTTCACCTTTGCCATCCCACACTCACTCTGTTGCCCCTGTTGTGACTACTTTCTTAATTTTCTTTGCTTCCATTTTCCTTTTCTATTTTTCAGACGTGTGACCCTGGTTTAATTCTTTATGACCTCTGTTTGAAAATCAATCTTAGCTCACGTCTCAAACCATCCCTGCTTCCCGTGAATTTGACTCAGCACTGGCACATTCCCCGTGAAGCACAACCTCTTCATAGAAGACTCTAGTTCCCCAAATTTCTCAGGCCTGTCTGTCCATAGAGTTGTCTGAGACAAACATGAGAATTCCCTTCCCAGCTTTTTCCTTATTCCCCACTTAGGCACGTGGCTGCTCGGCCTGGACTTCTTCTCAGAGGTCTCTTCATTTGGTCATGTTATTATGGAATCATTTGCCAATTTTAATTAGACATGACGGACTTTGACTGTGCTTTTGTCATAATGCATGGCATGCACACACACACACAGAACTGTTTATTTAAGCAAAGCAGACAAACAATTTTTTATTAATTTTACCAAGCTTCTTGTGTTGAGAAGGCAGGTAAAGATAGGAGTGAGTTTGGAAGCTTAGATATTCTTGAAATAAAAGCAGATGTGATATTAAATTTTTATCCTCAGATTATTTGCCTCTAGGGAGCCCACCTTAAATTATCAAGCCTGTCCAAATGTCTTCCAAGCTGAACTTTCCCTGGAGTTAATAAGATAACAACAGCAAGGACCTTTAAATGCAATACTCCTCTAAATTTCTAGAACCCCAAATGACAGTCTCTTGGCTCCCCAAATGGCTGACTCCTGAAGAGCCATGTTTGACATGGACAAGTTGGATAATCAGATTTCCAGGCTCTTCGTCTGTAGGACTTAAGCAAGATCTCAATCCCTCCTTCCCTCCCTCCCTCCCTCCCTCCCTCCCTCCCTCCCTCCTTCCCTCCCTCCTTCCTTCCTTCTTTCCTTCCTTCCTTCACTGACTTGCTTTCTGAGAGAATATTAAAGATGATCAAAATTGACCCAATTCTTTTAGAAAGACAAATGATTCAAACTTCCCTGTGACATTTTTTGTTCTAAATGACTTTCTTATTCAAGTGTTTTTACTTTTCTCTCACTGTTATAATTTAATATTTGCCAATGATCTCAGGTAAGTAGTGTTATAGGAATGTGTTTTAGCTAATTCCCATTTCCACAAGACACCTTAGAGTTACTTAAGAGATGGAGAAAATTACAATGTATTTTTTAATGGCTAGAATAGAATCGTTTAGCACTTTAGTTGTCAGAGAATCATCCAGACTCAGTTTCAATTTAAAGAAATATATTTATTTCTATAGGTCGTAGAAGAATGAGTCTGCGGCTCTGTTCTGGTCCATGCCTTTCTTTGTTTTCCCACTATATTGCTAGAAAGGAAATAAGACTTCTTGGTCCCTAGAATCAGATGTGCCTCTGAACCACATCAGAATGGTGTTACTCTAACAAGATGCCCTTCTCCTTAATCCTAGACTGTTTTGTGGATGTCGTGGTTGGATTTGATCTCTCAAGTCAACAGAAGGGACAGACCTTGCTTGAAAGTCAGCCTTGGATAGAAACCTACCTCCAAGACATCTTGCGTGCCATAAGCTCCCTCAATGGGGTAAGCTGCGAGGTAGGCACAGAGACAAAGGTGAGCATAGCCTTTCAAGTGACACACGCTATGGAAAGATATCCCTCCAAGTTTGAGATCTACAGTGACAATATACTGAGCAGCCTGCAAGGTGTGACAGTGAACGGCCCATCTCGTCTCAATGCAGACCTGTTGAATTCTCTGTGGGATACATTTCAGAATAAGTCCGCAGCTCGAGGGAAGGTAACATGGCTTTAGTTTGTGTGTTGGTCTGTGCTTTTCAGTAAACTTTTTATTAATTTTTTTTCTTCGTTTTTCTAAAACCTACCCTAGGTAGTCCTTCTCTTTTCAGATGGGTTGGATGATGACATCGAAAAACTTGAACAGAAATCTGATGAACTCAGAAAGGAAGGTACTGAACATGGGGGAGGGGTGGGCTTTAATTCTGTAGCCCAGGCTAGCCTGGAGCATCTAATATAACCTAAGTTGGTCTCAAACTCAGGGTAGCCCTCTTCTCAACCTCTTGAGTTTTAGGATTACAGGCATGAACCACTCACTATACCTGGCTGCTTATTCATTTTGTAATCTCTGAACTTGATGCTTGTCTGTTTCCAAGTACCTTGCTGACCCTGAATTTGACAATTTTTCTCTGTGTATGGGCATAATAGGGCAAATACCTTCTCAGAACATTTTGATCTCTCACTGCCTGTCATGGTCCAAATATTTGACAGCACTGACCAGGGCCCCGAGCTTCACATCTTACTGTGTTTGATCTTCCAAGCCTTTCCTGGGGGTTGTTTCTCTCGCCCACATTCTTTAGTGTGGCTACTTCAGTCACATGGAAGTTAACAGGAACAAGCAACCAAGTAACATGAGTGTTGAAAGACTTCTAACACTAACCATTTCCAGACTTGCAAGCATTTTTGGACAAGTTTACCCATGTACTGGGGTTTTGTAATTTTTTTCTCTCATGGCTGGCAAAAGGACCAGCCATGATGTTTATGCAGCCCCAAAGCTCTGGAGCCAGGCATTGGCAATCAGAACCAACTGCCTGCCTGACTTATTCTTGGGTCCATTTAAAGCATAGGTCAGCAGAGGCAAAGTCTAAGCACATGTTCTGAAGCAAGTCTCCAGTAAGTAGGCATCGTTGCTCTCCCACACACAGCTCCTTTGTTGGAGGATCACCCACCTGCCAACCAGAGCTGTGCCTTCTCTGAAAAAAATGCCATTGGTCTGTAGGACCAGAAAGTGGCCCAGAAAGCCACTCCCACTTTGCCCCAGGCAGTACAAAGGATTGCACCTTTGCCTCAAGTGATACCTGGCTGTGATTTATGCTCTAGAACTCTCTGAGGTACAGTCAAAACTGGGATAATGCTTGGGTCCTACCCTGTCCTTTCTTTACCCCCTTTATTCCAAGGGGGCTCTTCAGCACACTGTGTGTGTTCCTACCCTTACTACAGGTTCTGGTATAATACAAGGATCACGGTCTAGTACAGAGCCTGCCTCTCAGGTCCTCTAAGGTGGGTTGGCCAGAATCTATCTTTTCTTTCTCCTTATCTTAACGTGCATAGTTTTCTGGATTAACAGCCATATAGTAAAGATTTTTATTTTACCCTTTCTTCATACCTATTTATTTTATATATTTATTTGTATTTAGAAAGATGTCTTCTCTCTATTCTATCCAGTCTTGGTCTTTGTTTCAGAGCTCTAAACAGTCTTTAATCAAGATGAAGGAAAAACTTTGGGGACCTGGTTTGAGAAGACAATTTTATTGTAATCATTGTGATTTTAATTATTTCAGCCCTCCTTTTATATATGTATATGTATGGGGGGGGTATATCGCTTTCCTATGGTGTTAATTCTAGGAGACACTTAGGAATGTCCAGAGTTCCAAGACAATTTTGTCTCAATCTCTCAGAGAAAACATAGGAAATTTGCAGCTGTTGTGGAATATTACTTTAACTAGATAAAGATGTGTTACATTTGTTTATGTTGCATTTAATGATGTAAAAGTGTTACATTTGTTTTTGCTTCATTTATGTAATTATGTAGAGGTGTGTCGCTGTTTCCCCTTGCCTGCCCAAGGCCCTGATTGGTCTAATGAAAAGCTGAATGGCCAATAGCTAGGCAGTAGAGGGATAGGCAGGGCTGATGGGCAGAGAGAATAAGTAGGGTGAATCTAGGCTCTTGAAAATAAGCAGAAGAGGGAGAAAGAGATGGAGATGCTCAAAGCTAGCAAGGCAGCCACCTGCCAGACAGACGTGGGGTAGGACATATAGAATGAAAAAAAGATAAAAATCCCCAAGGCAAAATATAGATGAGAAATGGGTTAGATTAAGTTATAAGAGCTGCTAGAAGTGAACATAAAATAAGGCCGAGCATGCATAACTGATAATAAATCTCGGTGTCATGATTTGGGAGCTGGTTGTTCCCCCGACCCCCAAAAAACCTGTTACAAAAAAACCTGATACATATTTTTCAGAAATCTAGACTCTCTGAGAAAGGAATAGAGAAATGGTGGTGGTAGTAACCTCTTTTTTATTTAAAATGTTCTCCCTCAGCCTCCTCCCACCCCATCTCCTTATCCAAGGAATCTAAGGTATGTTAGTTCGGTCTGGCGTATTCAGTTGAGGTAGGTCCGAGTCCCTCCCCCCACTGTCAAGGCTGAGTTAGGTGTTCCTCTGTAGGGAATGGGCTCTGAGATGTCAGTTCATGCACCAGGAATAAACTCTGGTCCTATTTCAAGAAGCTCTACAAACTGTCCACACCATTAGACTGTCATCTACATTTGGAGGGTTTAGTTCCTGTCTATGAAGGTTCCTCAGCTGTCATTTCAAGGGTTCATGAACTACCAATAGCTCAGATCAACTGTTTCTGTGGGTCTCCTCATGATCCTGATCGCTTTGTTCATATACTGTCTCATCTCTCTCTTCACCTGGACCAGGAGCTCAACCTGGTGCTTAGCTTTTGATCTCTGCTTCTGCCTTCATCAGTTGCTGGATGAAGGTTCTATCATGATATTTAGAGTGGTCATTCTTTTGATTATAGGGGGTCTTGTTTAGGCAGCTTCTCCACTATTACTTGGAGACCTAACTAGGGACATATTGTGGGTTCTTGGATGTTTCCTTAATGCCAGCTTTCGTTCTAACCCCATGATGACTCCCTCTATCAAGATATCCATTTCTTCTCTCTCTCTCTGTTGATTCTTCTACTCAACCATCTCCTTTCATCACGATTTTTTCCCACCTTCCCTTGCTTGCTCCCCCTTATGATTCCAATTTATTCAGGAGATCTTCTCTATTTCTCCTAGCCAGGGAGATCTCTGCATGTCTCTCTTAAGTTCCTCCTGTTACCTAGCTGCTCAGGGATTGTGGATTGTAGCCTGGCTATTATTTGCTTTATGTCTAAAATACACTTATGGGTGAGTACATACCATATCTCTATCTTTCTGGGTCTGTGTTACCTCACTTAGGATGATACTCTCCAGATCCATCCATTTGCCTGCAAATTTCAGGATATCTTTTTTTTTAAATGCTGAGTAGTACTCTGTTGTGTAAATGTACCACAATTTGTTAATCCATTCTTCAGTTGAGGGGCATCTAGGTTGTTTCCAGGTTCTGATTATTATGAATAATGCTGCTATGAACATAGTTGTGCTGATGCTCTTAGGGTAAGAATGTGTGTCCTTTGGGTATATGCCCAATCACGGTATTGCTGGATCACTGGGGAGACTGATTCCCAGATTTCTGAGGAACCGCTGTACTGCATTCCAGAGTGGCTGTACAAGCTTACACTCCCACCAGCAATGGAGGAGTGTTCCCCTTGCTCCACATCCACTCCAGCATAGGCTCTCATCTGTGTTTTTTGATCTTAGTCATTCTGACAGGTGTAAAATGGTATCTCAGAGTTGTTTTGATTTGCATCTCTCTGATGGCTAAGGATGTTGAGCAATTCTTTGATTGTCTTTCAGCCATTTGAAACTCTTTTGTTGAGAATTCCCAATTTAGCTATGAAACCCATTTTTTAAATGGATTATTTGGATTTTGACCTCTAGTTTTTTGAGTTCTCTATATATTTTAGAGATCAGTCCTTTGTCAGATGTAGGGTCGGTGAAGATCTTTTCCCATTCTATAGGCTGACGTTTTGTCTTATTGACTGTGTCCTTTGTCTTACTGAAGCTTCTCAGTTTCAGGAGATCTCACTTACTAATTGTTGTTCTTAGTGTCTGTGCTACTGGTGTTATATTTAGGAAGTGGTCACCTGTGCCAATGCATTAGAGAGTATTTCCCACTTTCTTTTGTATCAAAGTTCAGTATAACTGGGTTTATGTTGAAGTCATTGATCCGCTTGGACTTGAGTTTTGTGCAGGATGATAGATATGGATCTATTTGCATTCTTCTAGATACCACCATCCAGTTATGCCAGCACCACTTGTTAAAAATACTATCTTTTTTCCATTGTATATTTTGGCCTCTTTGTTAACAATCAGGTGTTCATAGGTGTATGAATTAAGGTCGGAGTCTTTGATTTGATTTCATTGATCTACAGTCTGTTTTTCTGCCAGTACCAGGATGTTTTTATTACTATGGCTTTATAGTATAGCTTGAAGCCAGGGATAGTGATTCCTCCTGAAGTTCTCTTATTGGAAAGGATTATTTTGGCAATCCTGGGTTTCTTGTCATTCCATATGAAGTTGAGGATTGTTCTTTCAAGGTCTGTAAAGAATTGTGTTGGGATTTTGATGAGGATTGCATTGAATCTGTAGACAGCTTTGGTAAAATTGCCATTTTTACCATGTTGATTCTACCTATCCAGTAGCACGGGAAATCTTTCTATTTTCTAGTATATTCTTCGATTTATTTCTTCAGTGACTTAAAGTTTTTATCATACAGGTCTGTCACTTCTTTGATTAGAGTTACTCCAAGATATTTGATACTATTTTCAGTTATTGTAAAGGGTGATGTTTCCCTTATTTCTTTTTCAGGCTTTTTATCTTTAGTGTGTGTGGGGGAGTTATTGATTTTTTTAGTTAATTTTGTACCATGCTACATTGCTGAAGGTATTTATCAGCTGTAGGAGCTCCCTGGTAGAATTTTGGGCATTATTTATGAATACGATCATATCATCTATAAATAGTGATAATTTGACTTCTTCCTTTACAATTTATTTCCCCTAGATCTCCGTTTGTTGTCTTATTGCTTTAGATAAAACTTTGAGAACTATATTGAATAGATATGGGGAGAGAGAGGCCAGCCTTGTCATGTTCCTGATTTTAATGGGATTGCTTTGAGTTTCTCTCCATTGAGTTTAATGCTTGCTGTTGGCTTGCTGTATATTGCATTGATTAAGTTTAGGTATTTTCCCTGTTACCCTGATCTTTCCAGAACTTTTATCATGAGGGGTTGTT
Organism: Phyllotis vaccarum; assembly: GCA_033318265.1. Lineage (NCBI taxonomy): Eukaryota > Metazoa > Chordata > Mammalia > Rodentia > Cricetidae > Phyllotis > Phyllotis vaccarum. The sequence continues at coordinate 104,226,189 of JARWLC010000004.1, forward strand.
GGATTTTGTCAAAGGCCTTTTCAGCATCTAATGAGATGCCTGCATCAGGGTGACTATAGCCTCAAAAAAGATTTTGGCAATTTTTCTTTGATTTCTATTATGTGGAACAATTTGAGGATTATTGGTATTTGTTCTATGAAAATCTAGTATAATTCTGCCCTTAAACTATCTGGTCCTTGGCTTTTTTTGCTTGGAAGACTTTTAACAACAGCTTCAATTTCCTGGGGGTTATGGGTTTGTTTAGGTCATTTATCTGGTCTTGATTTGATTTTGGTAAGTGGTACCTGTCTAGAAAGCTGTCTGTTTCTTTTAGGTTTTCCCATTTAGTGGAGTACAGGTTTGAGAAGTATGACCTAATGATTCTCCAGATTTCCTGGGTGTCTGTTGTTATATCCCCCTTTTCATTTCTGATTTTGTTAATTGGGATTCTCTCTCTCCCTCTCTCCCTCTCCCTTTCGGTTAGTTTAGATAAAAGTTTGTCTATCTTATTAACTTTCTCAAAGAACCAACTCTTTGATTCTTTGTACTGTTCTTTGTTTCTATTGTTTTGATTTCAGCCCTAAGTTTGATTATTCCTGCCTTCTACTCCTTCTAGGTGAGTTTGCTTCTAGTTGTTCTAGAGCTTTCAGCTGTGCTGTTAAGTCTCTTGTATGAGATTTCTCCAAGTTTTTATGTAGGCATCTAGTGCTATAAGTTTTCCTCTTAATGCTGCTTTCATTGTGTCCCATAACCTTGGGTTTGTGTGGATTCATTTTCATTCAGTTCTAGGAAGTCTTTGATTTCTTTCTTCTTTCTTGACCCAGAGGTGGTTCAATTGAGAGATGACCAGTTTCCATGGATTTGTAGGGTTTCTGTAGTTTGTGTTGTTATTGAACTCTAACTTTAGACCATGATGGTCTGATAGGATACAAGGAGTTATTCCCATTTTTTGTGTCTATTGATATTTGCTTTATGTCCAAGTATGTGGTCAATTTTAGAGAAAGCTCCATGGGGCCTGAGAAATACACATATTCCTTTGTGTTTGGGAGGAAGGTTCTGTATATATCTATTTTGCCCATTTGAGTTATAGCATCTGTTATGTCTCCTATTTCTCTGTTGAGTTTCTGTCTGGCTGATCTATCCATTGGTGCGAGTGGGGTATTTAAGTCTCCCACTATTAGTGTGTGGGATATGAGGTGAGATTTAAGCTTCAGTAATGTTTCTTTTACATATGTAGGTGTCACTGTGTTGAGGCATAAATGTTAGGATTGAGATTTCATCTTGGTGGATTTTTCCTGAGATGAATAGTAATGTCCATCTTGATCTCTCTTGATTGATTTTAGTATGAAGACTTTTTTTTAGATATTAAAATGGCTACACCAGCTTGATTCTTAGGTCCATTTGATTGGAAAGTCTTTTCTCTGAGGCAGTATCTGTCTTTGAAGCTGAGGTGTGTCTCTCGTATGCAGCAGAAAAGTGAATTCTGTTTTTGTATCCATTGTGATAGCCTGTGTCTTTTTATGGGTGAATTGAATCCATTGATAATTAGGGATGTTAATGACCAGTGAGTATTAGTTCCTCTTATATTTGGTGGTTGTGTGTGTGTGTGTGTGTGTGTGTGTGTGTGTGTGTGTGTGTGTGTGTTCTGTAAGATTATCTATTGCTTGTGATTTCATGGGTGTATCTATCTTCCTTAGGTTGTAGTTTTTTCTCTAGTGCTTTCTTTGGACCTAGATTTGTGAATAGGTGTTGTTTAAATCTAATTTTGTTGTGAAATATCTTGTTTACTCCATCTATGATGAATTATAGTTTTGCTGGGTATAGTAGTCTGGGCTGGCAACCGTGGTCTTTTGGTGTCTCTTTAACATCTAACCAGGACCTTCTGGCTTTCATTGTTTCATTGCAGCTGGGTGTTATTCTCATGGATCTGCCTTTGTAAGTAACTTTGTCCTTTCCTTTGCAGCTCTTATAATTCTTTTTCATTCTGTAGGCTTAGTGAGTAGACTTTGGGAGGGGCCTAGTCTATTTGGTGTTCTACATGCTTTTCTTCTTTAGGCCGGGAAAGTTTTCTTCTATGATTTTGTTGAATACATTTTCTGTGCCTTTGAGCTGATTTCTTCTCCTTCTTGTATTCCTATTATTCTTAGGTTGATATTTTCATGGTGTCCCATATTTCCTGGATGTTTGTGTTGTGACTTTTTTGATTTTGGTGTTTTCTTTGACTTATGTATTTATTTCCACCATTGAGTCTTCCACACCAAAGATTCTCTCTTCCATCTCTTGCATTCTGCTGGTTATGTTTGCATCTGTAGTTCCATTTGTTTCTTCAGATTTTCTATTCCCAGCATCCCCTTGGGTTGTGTCTCTCTTTTTTGCTTTTATTTCTATTTTTAAATCTTGAAATGTTTCCTTCACCTGTGTGATTGCTTTTTCTTGGATTTCTTTATTTTCTTTCAGAGATTTGTTGATCTCTTCCCCCCCCCCTTTTTTTTATCTTTTCCTCTATTCTTTTAAGGCTTCTATTATCTTCATAATGTTGATTTTAAGGTCATTTCCTTCTGCTTCTTCTGCATTGTCATGCTCAGGTCTTGTTGTTGTAGAACCATCAAATTCTGGTGGTGCCATGTTGTTCTTTATGCTGTTATATGTATGCATTCACTGGTGTCTGTCCTTTGCTTCCTCAGATCAAAGGATTTGTCTGTATCTCGGGGAGCTGATTTTGGTGCGATCTGTTCTGGCTGTGTCTGTGTCTCAGGAAGCCTCTCTTGGTCCAATCTGTGATTTTGGCCCACTTGGAGATAGTGTGTTCTGTGTCACACTGAGATGTTCTTGGTATAATAAGAGTTGACTGATTCTGTGTCTCAGGGATCCAATCTTGTTCCAATATGTGCTCTTGTTCCAGAAGGAGCTCTTGATCCTGTAGGGATCTTGATCCAATAGGTGCTGACAAGCTGTCATCTCTGGTAGCTGCTCTTGATCCAATAGGTGCTAGGGGACTATGAGTCTCAAGTAGCTGCTGAGGTCTCCAGGTGATGGGTTGGGTTGGGTGTTGGGGTAGGATTTGTAGTTGGGGGTGCCCAGCAAACTGGATTTTACTGAGGGTTTCTGGCCTGCAGGGGTTTTTCCCTGCTGGCCTGGATTTAGGAGAGAGATGAATAGTAGTAACCTCTTAAGAGCATCACATGGCTCTCAAAATGGACAAGGAATACCCCCGTCTTTGGCTTCCTATATATAAATAGCTCTATTGATGTTCTTTTGATCTAGGAGACTGCTTTAATTCAAGATCTGGCATTGGCATATAGACTAGGCAGTCACCATGCAACAAGAGAGGAGAAAAGAATTAATGGCTGTAGGTGTGGCCCTATAATTTATGCATGTAAATTTGATTTGAATTAGTTTGCTAACATTTGAAAAGTCAAGTACATCTGTGGTTCTTTATTCTCACAGCTTTTGAAGCATTTTCTTCCTTGATTCATTTTTAGCAACTGAAGACATTGATTTTAAGGTTGTGTGATTCATTTATTTAATGAATCTTAAGGGAACAGGATGGAACACTCCAATTCTGAGAATACCCACAAATAATAGTTTTGTGCATATTTCCTACATGTCAATACCCCATGGATCTCATAATACTCACATTTTAACATTTCCTGAACTTGTAAGGAAAAAACAGATGTGAAAACACTTTTCCTTTATAAATAGATCCATAAGCACGCCTTCCCTCCTCATTAATGCCCAATTCAGCTGCACAGCATTGCTACCCCAGTTCAACATCCAAACATTCTTCTGGTTCCTCATTCTTAGCTTAGAAGGGTGACTGGTTACCCTAGTTTGTCTGGACAGATCAGGAATTTACAGAACTAACTGACCCAAAAAGTCCAAGCAAACCAGAACAAGCTGGTCATCAGAGTTTTTTAACTTTTAATTAAAGCATTGTAGCAGCCTCTCCTCCAATCCAAGCCACTCCCATGGGCCCTGGGAGTCCTTCATTCTCTTCATTCAAACCACATAATGTGAACCTCTCTAAGAAAGCACCTTGCTTGACTCAATGCAGACCTTGGATATTTCTTTATCTACTCTGATATTTTGGTCTCCAAATCCCATCCAGATAGCACCTCACATGTCCATCAGAGAATGAGAAAGTGCAGAGTTATCCTTTATTCCATGATTATGTCTTTGGTATGCTTTGGTTAAAATGGCCTTGAGTGTAAGGCTTTGGAATTCAGCTCTAGATGAAAACCCAACAAGTCCAGTAAGTTAAGAACTTAACTGCACTAGTTCTCAGTTTTCTTGTCTGTAAAATATGGTTATCATCGTATCTGAGTACCTATATGGCATGAATAAGAAAATGCATGTAAATTATTTAACTGTCTTCCAGGCACATAGCAGCTACTAAAGGAAGCTAAGCTAACCGTTAGCTGGGATGACTGCCAGGGTTGCTTAATTTTTAGTTTTCAAAACCAGTTATTGGCAACTCTGTTCTCAGCCCTAAAGTTTTATTTGAAATATTCTGATCTGTAAAGTTCCAAGGCTTGTGAGACACTATTCCCAGTGATTGTCATTTGCTCTCACTTAAAGTTATAGCCCACCAGTTCCTTATGAGATCATTGAAAGCATCCATTTTATTATCTCTACGTGTGTGTGTGTGTGTGTGTGTGTGTGTGTGTGTGGTGGGTGTGTGTGTGTGGTGGGTGTGTGTTTGTGGAGGGTAGGTACATGTGTGTGGTATGTGTGTGTGTATATACGTGTATGGTGGGTGTGTGTGGTATGTGTGTGTGGTGGGTGGGTATGTGTGTATGGTGTGTGTGTATATTTGTGTGGTGTGTGTGGTGGGTGTGTGTGTGTGGTGTGGTGTGTGTGTGTGTGTATGTGTGTAGTGTGTGTGTGTGTATGTGTGTGGTGTGTGTGTGTGTGTGTGTGTGTGTGTGTGTGTGTGTGTGTGTGTGTGTGCCTGCTTTGGTTTATGTGTACCACACGTATACAGGGGCCTTCAGAGACCAGAAGAGGAAATGGAGCTACAAGTGGTTTCAGGGCACTGTGTGGGTTCTAGGAACCAAACCCAGGTCCTCTGTGGGAACAACCAGAACTCTTCACTGCTGGGACATCTCTCTTGTCCTTAAACACACATTTCCGGGTTGTTTGTTTTGCTGTTTTAACTGACCTGAGGCTTGAACCTGAGGCATCACACATGCTAAGGAACTGCTCTACCTGAGAGTTTTGTTTAAATACCGATTTGAGGTCAGTACATATCGATTAAGACCTAAGATCCTATATTTCTTTTTGGAATTAATTGTTTCCCTGTGCAACTCTGTATATTATTGAAAGATACTAGCCAATGTGGGCATATATCTCAGGACAGTCTGTATTTCTGAGATGCTCCTAGGTGATTCTGACAGTTTGGCTTCGAGCAACTTTGACATAGGATAAAACATGTAGAGCATTTGCTTTCCAGATGCATGGATCCCTCTGTATTTTTGCAAGCTGTGTGAACCTTTGGTTAACTCGCTGGCTCACTTCACTAATGTGAAGAAGTCCTGCCACTTCATCTCCAATTTGTTTCACTTAATTATTATGCTAGGACATAAGACAATGGAAGGCAGCTGCCGGCTGAGGCTAGTGATTTAAATATGCTGAATGGTTTAAATGACCCCAGCCCATTTCATCTGGAGAATATGTTGAACAGGCCTGAATGCCCTCATAACCATTGCTGTGGATGGAGCTGCCGATACCAGTGACCTGGCTGACCTTCTCTACATTGAGTTTGGGAAAGGATTTGAGTACAGAACACAGTTCACAATTGGTTCCAGGAACCTCGGGAGTCAGCTGTCAAAGCAACTAGTAAGTTCACTCAGAAAAGGCTGGAGAGTTTAAGCAAATGTCCCACCACTGGGCCTTACCCTAATAGTTTACCCTTCGGTTACCTTGCATATAGGTTAGATACTGATGAGCATAAGTGTGAACTAATAACTTTTAAGTAAAGACAAGACGGGCCATGTGTGCTAGGACACTAGGATGAGCCTGCATTATGAAAAGGCCCGAGCTGTCCCTCACCCAGCAGCTTCTCAGGGTCCGTGTAGCTCTGAGCATCACCATATCTGGTGACACTATGGCCTTCAAGCAGAGAAGCAGCAGCCTGCTCTGAGTGGAGGAAGAGCTAGAGAGATCCTGGGCCTCACTAGTGGACTTCCTGAGCATTACCGAGTCTGTAGTGTAATGAGCGATTAATTATTTGGAATTAATTTGTTTATAATTTATAGAATCTTTACTTGGTATATCAGAATACTTTCCAATGAAAGGCTATTTTTACCCATGAAGATAAATTATAGCATTTACTGTAAACTGAGTTTTTCAAGATATTAATCTTGTGGGACAATTGAAAAGCAAACAAAAGCCAAACAGTATGCTCAGAAGATGTTAAATTAAGTCCAGGGTGAAATTCATTTACATTTTAACTATACAATAATTTTGTTTGGGACAACAACAGGCAAAGCTGGGGTAAGGTGTGTTGACAAGAGGCAACCCCACTGACCATTTAGAGTGCAGTGAACCGGCCATGGCCAAAATGATGCCCTCTGTGGAAGTCAAACACTCTTGAGTTGGTCAGGAATTCCCCATAAGTTGAAGATGTCAGAACTCAAAGGGATGGTAGGAGGCTCCTGCCGCATGGACCCAGGAGGAGCGCATGCATGGGACCTAGAAATCAATGTCACTAAATGTAATTATCCTCATGTTCCCCCAAGATCAACGTCGCAGAAAGAACCTGCTGTTGTCTGCTTTGCAAGTGCACAGGAGAGGATGGCGCCATGGGGGATCCGGGCTCAGCAGGGAAAAAGGTGACTTTACCTCAGACTTATGATTCCCATCATTTCAACTGTAGCATGCCTTTCAGATATAAATTGGGATAGAAATAGAGAGGATTTATCTGCCAGACTGAACCTCTGGAGGTGGCAGACAATTATGCTCCTCTTTCCCCGTGACAGATTAGAGAGTTGCCATCTTCTTTGGTCTTCTAAATTAGAGCTGGTTGGAAGTTCTTCAGGGGGTTTCAGGAGACACAGTCGTCAGGGTCTTTGATGGGGCCAGCATTCAGTTAGCAATGGTAATGCAAAAAAAGGAGGAAATCCTTATGCTGAGCCATGACAGATCTCTCCACCCCATAGCTCCTTTCACTTTCCCTTTTTAGCCTTGGCAGTGATATTAAAGTCAAGTCAATATTGTGTATAGTCTCCTGAAACTCAAACCCTCTCAGGTCACTCTACCTTAGCAAAGGATATGACAGTATTGATGTCCCCAGATGCGTGTATAGAAATGGGCCATATGGGTTTTCTGTATTTTATTTTTTCATAACCAACACTAATGTATGCATTTTCTAAACAGAGAATACTTAATATATTCTTCCATTAAAAAATACTATTTCAGACATTAGGATATGCTTAAATATGTACAAACACAATCTGGGGCACATTTAATGATCTCAATACTACTATTTTACATATGGTTTGGATATTTGGCCACCGTGCATAGCAGTATGGCTCTCCCATCCATAGATCATGCCACTGAAGAAAGCTTTGGATTAATTATTTCTAGAATGCTTAGACTTCATGGAAGGAAAATGGTAGAATTTACAAATATATCAGAAACCAGAATAGAAAGTAATGTGTGTGGTCTGGTTTTCTATGTGTAGCAATAAGTCTTAAAAAGGAGGGAAGAGTTATTTTTGACTAAAAGAATAATTCTGGGCTGTCAAGAACAAATATATTTGTCTAGAGAGGAATGTCAATTTTGTTGGTATTCCTGGAGATGGTGAGGGACACTGTGCTGGCACAGGTACACATATGCGCAAGGCATGTGCTCACACTCATGTGTGTACATACACAACTACTGTCCCACATACACACTGCACAGATTCATATACATCCATGTATTCATGCGCTCACATCTATATCCACAGCTCCATGCATATAAACGTGCCCAAATATGAATATTGAATATCTGGACACTTGCATGAAAGTTCTTTTTGTTTATGCCAGCACCACTAACTTGAGGCAGAGAGCCAGACGCATCTCCGGGCTCTTACATTGCACGTGAAGTCTAACCCCGAGGCATCGGATCTGCCCTGACGTCAATGCTCTTCAGTCTGACAAGTATTCGTGTTTTCTCCTCTTTCTCTTTTTCCCAGGGTCCCCCAGGTTTCAAAGGCAGTGACGGCTACCTGGGAGAAGAGGGCATTGCCGTGAGTCAAGACCCTTTACAGCTTTCTTACTCCTACAAACATGAGAAACAAAGATCAGAGTCGAGGGTTCAGAGGCAGCATCCTGGCTCTTTTCTCCTTATGCCTGGGTAACACATCTCCTCATCCGTTATTACTGTGGCACCTTGCTTAGACTTACCCACCTCCACTGCGCAAGGAACTGGGTGTGAAAGGTAACGTCTTCACCATAGGAACCACATCCTTGCCATTCGCCCAGGCCATTTTGTAAGAATTTAACCAACTCACCACATCAATCATCAGGAACCCTTCTGTCCTCCCTGTACCCCTTCCTTGTTTCTTCCTCCCTCCCTTCCTTCCTGCTCTTCCCTTTTCCCTTCCATGCACCCAGTCATACATTCATTTGACAATACACATTGAAGTTTTTTACTATTTGCTTCACCGTTTACAAAAGATATTGATGGCATATCCATTATATATCTGCACCCCATGTGAGCACCCCAGAATTAGAAAAAGATACAAAACAATCACATATGGTTCCTACCTTAGGGACCTTCCACTCTAAACAATCACATATGGTTCCTACCTTAGGGACCTTCCACTCTAGTGAGGAGACAAATAAGGTAGCTGTGTAGAAGCATGGGGTGGTGACAGTGTAGAGCAAGAACAGAGGCTCAGTGGCTTAAAGACCACCAAGGTGGGAGGGAAAGGCTGCAAATGAGGAGTGACACTTGGGCAGACTCTTGAAGGATGACGGTGAGTTTTCTCTGGGTAATGCATTTGGAAAATTGCATTTTACTTCAGGGGGGGGGGCATGAACTCAAGGACAATAACAAAGTCAAAGGATTGGGAGTTAGCAAAATGGCACATAGTCAGCATGGCTAGAACTCAGAGCACTGCAGAAAGTGATGCTCAGACCGAGGTCATGGGTCAAAGTCATAGGGACCAGGCAAAGAGCCCCGAATCTTGGCTTAGGGCAGAATGAGCACACATGTTAAGGAGGCTAAAAGGGAACAATGTGGTGTCCACCTGGGGAAAGGGATGCTCCACCCAGGCAATACACCGGTGGCCTCCAAAGCAAAGGGCTGTCATCACTGTAGTTCTGATTTACTTCCACTCTGTTTTTATAGGCTTGGGTCCTGGAATGTAGGTCATGAGCAGCCAGATGTTTTCTTAAAAATAACTTGTCACATATCCAGGACAGATCCCAGATCTTAACAGCACACACTTATTTGTATTTGTGCTTCCCCACTTTGTCCTCAGGGAGAAAGAGGGGCCCCTGGACCAATGGGAGATCAAGGTACTAAGGGATGCTTCGGCACCAAAGGGCCCAAGGTAAGAATTATGTACGACACAGTGATGTCATCTTAGCAGTTCATTTCCTTTCCCGTACTCATGCCACTGTCCTTTCTGTTATCAGGGAACCAGAGGACTCAGTGGAGAAAAGGTATGGCACCAGACCCATGTGTTTTATTTATTCTATGAAAATGTTATGTTTGAAATCATTCATTATGAATAAATACAAGTCACGGCTGGCCTTTTTCAAAGTATTTCTTTTAACCTTTGAGATTATAATTGCGATAAGTCTTCCTCCTTCCAAACTCTCTCATATAGCCCTCTTTTTTCTCTTTCAAATTCATGGCCTCTTTTATTTTGACTAACTGTTATATATAAATGCAACCTGCTTGGTCTGTATAACATCACTGAATATACGTTCTCAGGGCTGACCACTTGGTGTTGGATTGTCGACCGCTGTAATCTTCCATGGGGAAGACTATTTCTCCTGCTTGGAATTCCTCGGCTGACTGCAATTCTTTTGTAGGATTGTGGGTGTTTCCCATCCACCTTGACATTTCTATTGTCCTTGTTGAGACCAAGTTTAGATAGTCATATTGGTGAGATTTTGTAAGTGTAGCTTCTGACACTGTCTCATAGCAAACTCTCTGATCTTCTAGCTCTCACAATCTTTCAGTGTTCCCTGGCCCTTAAGTGTAATAGTGTTTTATAGATGTATCCATCAGGACTATACTCAAAAACTCTGCATTTTGATGGATTGTGCCTTTTGGGAGTGGCTTTTGTCTGCTACAAAGAGCAGTTTCCTTGATATGAAGGAGAGCTAAGGACTGCATTTATCTGTGACATAAGGACAAATGTTTAGGTTGTTGTTAGGGAGTGTGCTGGTTTAGCTAAATGGTCGTAGGTTCTCTTCCAAGATCCATGACTTCACTAGCATTGAGTAGTTGGCCAGGTTTCAAGTATCATGTTTTCACTCTGGTTGAGCGGGTCTTAAGTCCAATTAGAGAGTGGTTGGTTATTGGCAAGGTATCCATGACACACTGCATCCTAACAGTTACCACGCCATGCTGGTCACTGTGGTTCATAGACTTTCATAGCTGAGAAGGGCAGTTGGTTGCCTCTCTCCTCTAGAAGCTTCTGGCATCATGAAAGTTAATCCTCAGGGAGGAGGCATTCAGGTCAGTTCCAGTGCTAGGTCTCTGGGTCTGGGGCTAAAGTGCGTGGTGTCTTCAGCACTAGGGACCATGGAACAGGGGTGTGAGCAAGGACGGTAACAATGGGCTGTATGTTTTGGGAGTCTCTTAGACAGCCCTGGCCAACAGTTGGAAGGATGGCGTCTCACGCCTGGTTCCAGGGTTGTTTTTAGGTCTTTGGCTCTTAGAGGAAGCATTGCAAGTCTGGATGAAGAAAGTTCATTAAAACTACATATGCATATTTACGTGCTGAAGTACATGTATTATAGGTTTTAAAAAGTAGTCAATAGCACGATTTACCAAACATTGTTATTTTACTCACTTTCCCTCCTTTGTGTTTCCTCCCCTCCCCCTCTCTAAAGAGCCCATTTCCCTTTTCCCTGTCAGGTCACTTGAGTCCTCTAGTCCCCATCTTCTGTATTTACCTCCCTCCCCCTCCCTGAGGAGCATCTTCCCCCTCGCTAAGGAGGCGGCCTGTACCCAGCTATTGTCCACTCTATTGCCCCCAGCCTCCCTAACCTAGCAATGGTCCTCACTTTCCCGGTCTCCGCAGTCACTCCAGCTATATACTCAGATGTGAGGATTCGGATCAAGGGCCTCCAATGAGAAGGAGCATGCAGTATTTGCTTTTCTGGATCTGACTCACCTCACTCAATGTGTCCTTTTCTAGACCCACCCGTTTACCAGCACGGTTGCGATTTCATTTTTCTTTACAGATGAGTAATATTCCATCGTGTGTATGTGCCACCATTTCATTATCAGCTCACTGGCTGAAGGGCATGTAGGTTGTTTCACTTCCTAACTATTACGGAAAGAGCAAACATGGATGTGCTCGAGAAAGGACCTGTGGAGCACGCTGTCGAGTCCTTTAGGAATATACCAGAGAGTATAGTATGGCTGGGTCGTGTGGTAGATTTGCTTTTGGCTTTTTGATAATTCTCCATGTGGCTTTCCGCAGTGGCTGCGCCAGTTTGCAATCCCAGCATCAGTGAGCCAGGCTTCCGTTTCCCCTGCACCCCTTCCAGCATCTTTTGTTCATCGTTCTGTTGGCATTTGCCGTTCTGACTGAGGTCAGATGAAACTCAGTTGTCCCGACTTGCGTGTGATTTCTGTGTGTTGCAGGCTCTGTTTGTTATGGCAGTTTCTATCACCGAAAGTAATCATTGACATTACCCAGGCATCACCTAAAACCCTTGAGTCTGTTTTTGTTTGGTATCTGACGGATGTGCACTGTATTCTAATCGCATCTGTCTTTGCAGGGAGAAGTTGGGGAAAATGGGATTGATGGATTAAATGGAGAACAGGTATAACACTTGCCTTCTATGCCCTCTCAGCTGGTTCTCATGGAGAACACGAGAATTTGAGTTTCCCTACTCCGTTTTTCAGGGTGACAATGGGATTCCAGGGAGAAGAGGAGAAAAGGGTGACGAAGGGTCTCAGGTAGGTCCCAAGACTCAGAGACTATGAACCTGCACTTGAGGCGGCTGGTGAGAGCACATGGCACTCCTTTTCACCTGGGACACACGGCGACAGCCACCCCTCAAGCTTCTGCTTGGTCTTTATGGTGTGAGCAGTTGATTTTGAAATCCACATTTTATTGTTGTGAGATACCCTTGGGCAAGTGGCATGACTTCTGGTCTTCACTGCCTCATTAAAACATTTTTAAAATCCTTGTAGAACAGCGACAAAACAAGGTGGCAAGTGTATTCGGAACACAGAGCCCACATGTGCAGTAACTGAGGTCATCACTGAGTTACTGATTTGATGCCAAGAACTTTTTTTTTATTGTTGGTCCTTATTCCAGATTAAAAACAACCTCAGTAGGAAAATATTTAATTATTCAAGCCAGAGAGAATCTAAGCCCTTTTTGCTTATTAAGTGTATTGAAACCTCCCATCTTGTCTTGTTCTGGTCTGTATTAATTTCAGGGAAGCCCAGGCAAGACAGGGGCGCCTGGTGACCGTGGTGCAAAAGGCCTAAGAGGAGATCCGGTAAGTGCCTGTGCTTTGAGAGCTGTGCATGCTGTGGACTGTAGTTAGGGCTCCCTTCCGTAGAGGGAGTTGTTCATTTGAAGGCACTGTGGTCATACTCCTGAGCTTGCAACCTTGAAGTTATAGCTGGAAAAATTAAAGGATTTTTTTGGCCTATATCCTCTTCTTATTCTTTTTTTTTTTTTTTTTTTTTTTTTTTTGTCCTTAATTTGGTCCTTAAGAATGGAGGAGGAATTCTAGTCCGATTATTTTCCCAAGCACCTTAAAATACAGCTCATAGGAGAAACAAAGTCACCTCTTTTTGTCTATTTCCCAAGATTCTGTCTCCATCAAGAGCAGCAGCCTTGCCTTCTCAATCCAAGCATTTGGGGAGGGAGGAGTACTATCAAGCCATCCTCAGGACGTTGAGGTACCTGCTCTTTTAGTAAGGTTACAACCCAGCAGAGCAGGCATAACCCACACCCATATGTGAGTACACCTCATCAGTGGACATCAGTATCACTGGATTTCCCTATCATGCCCACAGTTCAGTTCCTGTCCAGAACCTCAGCGAACCAGAACTTTCTCAAGAAACGAAGATGTTTGTTGAGCTTTTAGATGAGCTGTAACGTGTATCAGTACAGCACCCAACTGTGAAATATACACTTGATCACTGAAAGATTCCCATGTGGTCATCACCCACACAAAGACATAAAACACACCAGAATCCTAGAAGCCCCCTTGCGCATGCTCCAGTCATCCCACGCCCTCCCTGGAGTCATCCCTGTAATATAGCACAGGACGTCAGTCTTAACTGCCCTTGAACTTGGTGTGAATGGGATCATTGTGTATGCACTCTTCTGTTGCTGGCTGCTTTTGCTCTGCTTTATGACCGTGAGATGCATTCATGTTGCCTGTAATATGTATCACTTGAGTTCACTACTGTATAGTATTGTATTAAGTGCATCATATCTTTATCCATTCAGTTACTGATGGATACGTGGATTTTTTTTATATTAATATATTACTGATGCGAATATTCTTTTGCATGTTCTTTGGTATACCTATTAAGTATATAGTTTAGGAACAGAATTTCTGGAGAGTAACATGTATGCCTATATTAAGCATAATCTTTACAGTTTCCAAACATTTATCAAAAATCTTGCAGTGGGCTATTTTCCCACCACACAAACAAGGTCAGTGTGCCATGTATTGATTAGAACACTCAGTTTATAAATTAAAAAAAAAAAAAAAGCTTTAAAAATGCTATGGGAGAGTATGGAGACCTGGGTAATGACAGAGCATTGGCCCAGTATCTTCTGGGGTACACAATGTATTGATCAGAGAGATGATTTGGTGCAATAGGTGTCAAAACCGAATGTGAGGCATGAATCAAAAATAATTACTTAAAAACAAAGAGACTGGTAGGGTGGTTCAGTGGGTAAAGGCACTTGTCATCAAGCCTGAGAGCAAGTTCAGTCCTCCCCCCCTTCTTCCTATCATTCTTCTTACTCTTCATCTTCCTCCTCTTCCTCTCCTTCTGAAATCAAATACCAAAAGGAGTCTTTCAATTGGGAAAGCAATACTTATGACTTCAAGGTAGCTGACAGTTCATCTCTGCAGAGCTTTGTGGCATGCTGTCAGCCACCTTGACCTTAGGTCTCAATGTTTAATGGTCCTTTCTCCCTGCTTGGAAATCTGCAGCCCAAATTTAAAACAACTCTCTGTGCTTTTGTGTGTGTGGTTTTAGTGGATGGTTACTGCAGGGAAATTTGGGGAAAGCAATACTGACAGAAAAAGGAGAACACAGATAGGATCAGATTCTTCTCAGGAATGCAAGCAAGCAGCACAAATCCCAGGAGGAAAGAAAATCTAAACAAGATTTTGGAGTTTCTCACTTTAAGTGTTTTTTTGTTTGTTTAAGGCTGGCCTTGAACTCTAAATATTTCTGCCTCCACCTCCCAAGTGCTAGGATTACAGGTGTGTCCCTCACCCCGCCAACCCAGCTTTGATGAGGACTTTTTAAAATTTCATATAATTCCAGGAGAAATCCGAGCAAAATTATTTCTCCGATCTATAGAGACTGAAAGGTTCATCACCTGACAATCCATCATTACTAAAGCCCATGTTTGATCTTAAGTTTGTGTTAAGGGGGCTCCTTGTCCTAGCTGAAGAGACTATAGAGAGTTTAGTTTACACTGCTCTGACGGGTCATCTCACCCACACAGAGACGTAGGAGGTCCTGTTCTGAACTGCGGCTGTGTGATTCTTTTTATATTATCCTTCCAACTACGGGTCTTAGGTGTTCCGTGGAATAAAGTGCTAGACTTGAGCAGGGGCTGTTGGCATGCACATTTATTCCTGACACTCAGGAGGCAGAGGCAGGCAGACTTCGAGACTACCCTGGTCTACATAGAGAGTTTTCAGGCCAGCCAAGGCTCCGTAAGAGAATCTGTCTCAACATAAATAAGTGAATAAATAAATCCTGTGGCAATCTTTCTTCTCCTTCTCTTCCTCACCAGAATACAACTGTCCAGTTGTTTTATTTAGGTGTATTCATGTTTGGTTACTTAAGAGACACATAGTAGACACATATTTAAGCTTGAGAAGAAAATGAAAATGTATTAAATGATCCTGGTTTGGTAAGGAGAGGAATTAAACAAAATTTTCATGCACATTTTAGTAACATCAATCATATTCATCAATCAAGTTCCTATCTTATAAGCTACTTAAGTCCAAGTCCAAACACTACTTAAAAAAAAAAAAAGCTTACTAAGGATCTGGAACAATGAATGCCTCATCCCTGCTGGTGACTGCAAATTGCTTATTGATTGATTGGAGGTAATCTAGGGCACTGTCAGCAGAACAGCCCGGCAGCTGGCACTCAGCAGGGCTGCATCATTGCTGTTCCTCCTCAGTTTATTGGAGCATCGATTAAATTGACTGGCTCAATTGATGGTCTCAGTACCATACACACACATAGTTGGTCCTTATATCCAAAGTCAGAAAGTTTTATGGTTTTCCCTGCTAAGAATGATATTCCGCAATTGTGCTGTTTCCAGCAAGTTGCTGCTGGCATGTTTGGATGAATATTGAAAAAACAAAACAAAAACAAAAACAAAACCAAGATTTTGAGTTTTTCTAAAAACCAGGGATGAGCAATTGTCAGGGACAACCAGGTTGCCGACTATTCTGAGACCTGTTCTGGAGTGACATCAAACATCTGCCCACCCCAGATGCCAGACCTAAGAAACAACTGCATCCAAGTCTAGCTAAGTGAGCCAGTGAGTTTGTGTTTCGTATGGGAACATGAGTGAGGGATTATTTACAGGAGCCTGGTTGACTTGGGGGCAGCTGCATTACTGGAAGGTCACCCCACCAAGACACCAAGAAAGGGAGACTCAACAAAATTCCTATCCCTAGAGCTCTTTACCAACTGATACTCAGTTCCTCTCAGGTCTCCTTTTCCCAGAAACTGTTACTGTGAGTGTGTGCGTGTGTGTGTGTGTGTGTGTGTGTGTGTGTGTGTGTGTGTGTATGTGCCTTTCCCAAAAGAAGAAGGTAAACCTTCCAATTATCAAGTGCAGATTTGCCTAGGACTCATGGGAAAGAGGGAAGAGCTGGCTCCAGCCCCAGGGTAGGACATGCCCTGCCCCCTTGCTTCCCTTGGCCATGCCTCCTGGGGCTCGGTTTCTCCTTATGTATTCACCTTGGGTATCCACTCTGAGTCTGCTAATGGGAAGCCAAGGATGCAAATCAAATTATTGTAAGCCACCTGTCACTTCAACCTGTTTCTGTTCTCTTTGATAAATTTGCAATTTATTACAAATCTGTTCTTTTTTTTTTTTCCTTTATTTTCTCCTTTTAAGGGAATTCCTGGACTTGACAATAGCATACAAGGACCCAAGGGTTTGAAAGGAGACCACGGAAGACAAGTAATTATGTGGGCATTTGAAAGTAAACACGCTGCATGAGGCTCTGTGGTGACTGGGAGGCCATAGCAGTAGAATATACAACAGCTGGGGAGGAAAATGGAGTTAAAGAATATACTCATTGTAGGAAGCAGAAAAAAAGAAAGAAGAAAACAAGATAAATCTTTCACTCCTGCTTACTCTTGCTGTGAGACCTGGGAAACACTGTCCAACTGGGATGACCTGCAGCCCTAAGCCACACCCATTAGGTCTTCATGAATACAAATATCCAAACTCTGGCTTAAAAGGAAGGACTAGTGTAGTAGGAGGTTTCTGTTCCGGATATTCGGGCCTTGCCTCAAGGTTTAGACCGGCAGACCCACAGAGACACACAGATGTTTACAATAGTATTAGGCTGATTGGCCCAAGGCCCAGGCATATAACTTTCTAGCTCTCCACCCTTCATCTAACCCATGATTCTTATCCTGTTCAGTCATGTGGCTCAGTACCTTTTCTCACAGCAGCATAGTTGTCCTCTGCTTCTTCTGGCTTCTCTTTGGCATTCTGCTCTGTTCTTCCTGTTCTCAGAGTTTTCTAAGTCTGGTAGCCCCGCCCATACTTCCTGCCTGCCTTTGGCCAATCAGCGCTTTTTATTAAACCAGTGGGTGGGACAATTATTTACAATGTGACAACATAATCTCCCACAGACTAGTTGATTTAATAGAAAGATTGTTTTTAAATGTAAGCAAAGTTGTTGGCCTTCCTAGTGTCCAGGGGGCACACATGCTTGGAAGACACACCCCTATTAGAGCTGACAGATGTCTGGGGATTGGTCTGCAATCTCACGGATAGTCCCCCTTATCCTATTACATAGGATTTTTAAAAATCATGTGGATAATAAATGTGTCTAGTTTCTCTTATAATGAGCCAGCTCCCTTGAGAACTCCCCATAGGAAAGAAGCCTGCTGGTAGGAAGGCGTCAACCAGTGGTGCTGACTTCTTTGGCTTTATTTATGACCTGCTTTATACACTAGGGCTCTACTCTATGGAAACCTTGATTTCTCTCCCTTGCAGAATATAATGAATACCATGCTTTTGTGTGCTCTTGCTTAATAAATTATTTTATAATTTTGCACTTGGGGTATAGGGAGGGGGATTTGAGGAACTTTTGAGGCTTTATTCATGGGAAGATGTTAATCTACATGGGGTAGGTAAAGAAGCAGTTCAAAGATAGAAATCCCAACTGGAGACTAGGGAGATGGCTCACTTGGCTTAGTGTTTCACATGAAAGCAGGAGGACCTGAGTTCAAATCCTCAGGACTCACTTTAAAAGGTGGATTTTGTGCCATATACCTGTAATTCTAGCACTGCCTGGAAGATCCTGGGCTCTTTGACCAGCTGGTACTGCTGAATCTGTGAACTTCAACTCTAGTTAGAAAGCCTGTCTAAAAAAAAAATAATAATAATAAGATGGAAAGAAATTTAGAAAGATACTCTATCAGCATCCGGGCTTCCACATGCACCCAATTATATGTATACACCTCACAAACTGCATACATATCCACCCATGCATGCACAAAATCCCAGGCAGCCACGTTCATACTATGCTAGGTGACAGAGCAGGGATAGTAACCTATGTCTCAAACATGAGTTACGTGAGTTGTCTTCATGTATGCTGTGAAATATATTATTAGATAATAAACTATTTTGGCCTATAGCAGGCATCTTAGAGGTAGATGGAAAAATAGATAAAGGGGAAGGAGGGCAGAGTCAGACAGAGACACGATCCAGCTGCCCAAAAATCAACATGTAAAAAAACAAACAAACAAAAAAACCCTACAGAAAAGTCGCGAACCACATGGCAAAACATGTTAATAAAAATGAGTTAAAATACAAGAGCTAACTAACAATATGCCTGAGCCATAAGCCAAGCAACATATTAATATAAGCTTCTGAGTCATTTTAAGGGGCTAAGGAGCAGCGAGGGAGTTCAGACCACAGAGCTAGGCTGGGCCAAGAACATTTACTACAGACAGTGGACAGTTGACATCTGAAACATGTGGTCCGAATTGTGCTGATATTCTCCATGACCCACATAGAGATGTGACTTATCACACTTCAGGAAAAGATTTCTCCACCCCTGGAATGAGCCCTTCTGACACAAGAATAGATGTTAAAA
This sequence comes from Phyllotis vaccarum, assembly GCA_033318265.1. Classification (NCBI taxonomy): domain Eukaryota; kingdom Metazoa; phylum Chordata; class Mammalia; order Rodentia; family Cricetidae; genus Phyllotis; species Phyllotis vaccarum. The sequence goes on from JARWLC010000004.1 coordinate 104,244,926, forward strand.
TGGAACCCTATCAGTAATGTAATGTTGCTATCATACATCCTTTTGTTCTTCTGACAGGGCAGAAGAGGCTGGCCAGGCCCTCCCGGGACACCAGGTTCAAGAAGAAAGACGGTAAGAGCTCTTTAAAGAATGAAGCTTCTAAACCTGGGGATCTTATGAGTTGTAATGACCGGCTAACTATGGGGGCTTGGTGGGATGGTCACTGAGTCAGGGATGCTATCTCAGAATGGGGCTGGTCTGGTAAGGTCCCTGAAACTTTCAAGTACTAAGAAAGTACTGGGGCTGCATTGGAAATTATGCATAGGGAAAGATTATTACACAGATAAAACCAAAACATGGCCAATCGGGGGAAAGTGGTCAGTGGTTGGCCTACTTGATAAGTTAACTGATGTTGCCAGTGCTGCTACTTGATGTCCAAGCTCCAATGTCTGCTAAGTTTTATGACTATTAAGTAAGTAGGAAAGAAAACGGATTCTCCTGTCCTCAGTAGCCATCAGTTGACAGCCTGAAGTTCTTCATCCTCATTGGAGGGTCTACCACTGTTGTCAACACACAGGCCTTGTTTAGGCAACCATAATGTTCAGATTTTAAAGGATGTAGCACCCTTGTCATGTCTTAGGGTAAGGGAAGACGGAGGGGTAAAAATAATGTTAAGTATAGTGCACTCATATGAAATTCTCAAAAATTTAAAAAATGGAAGTAGCAAAGTTAGCAAGAGTGATAAAGAGACTGTTGTAGGCATGTAACCAACAGTTAGACTAAGTTGTTGGGTGTCTTAGGCCTTCTGATGCTGTGACCGAACACCATGGCTAAAAGTAACTTGTGGAGGAAAGGGTGTGTTTCAGCTTACAACTCTCAGGTCACACGCTATCACTGAGGCAAGTCAGGGCAGGAACTCAAGGCAGGAATTGAAGCAGAAGTCAGAGAGGCATGCTACTTACTGACTTGCTCGTCTCTGCTTGGCTTGCTCAACCTGCTTTCTTACACAACTGAATACCACCTGTCCAGCAGGGGCAACACCCACGGTGAGCTGAGCCCTCCCACACCAGTCACAAATCAAGACAGTACCCCATAGTTGTCTGCGGGCCAGTTTTATGGAGGCATTTTCTCAATTAAAATTCCCTCTTCCCAGATACATGTAGGTTTATGTAAAGTTGACAAAAGCCAGCCAGCACATTGTGGAACCCTTTGGGGGGGGGGAGGATTAATTTGTTTTTGGTTTATTTTATTGTTTTTTGTCTAAATACATGCTTTCAAACATTCCGTCACAAGGATTCTAAACAGAAAGCCTTTCTCCAATAAGAGATTATTTAATGGAACTCACTTCCACACCTGCATCAGAGTCTAAATTGGACCAATTTTGTCTCATTTTTTAGCATTTTCTTTTCCATTCTTTGTTTAGCTACCCAGGCTCTTTGAGTTCCCTTACTTTGGCCCTCAAAATATGTAATGTCTTAAAATTGAGCACAGATGAAAACTAGCTGAGAGGATGGCGCTTAGGATGCATTGTAGTTTCTGGGCAGAAGCCGTTTATGAAACTAGCTCTTATACTCCATCAGGAAAGTATTTTTGCATCTGGAAGCACACCCATGTTCTTCACAAGGCTAGGAAATAGAAAGAAGGGCGGAGATCACATTCCAAGTGCACAAAGTATGATTGTCATGTTGCTTTAATGTATATGCAGGAGAGGGAGTGTTTGTCCCCTCCACTTGGCCTTCTGAAGGATGTCCTGGAAGGCTTCCATCCCCTGGTAAAATATTTTCCTTGTTAAGAGTATCACCCAGGAAATCCTGCTGTGAAGGGATGTGTATGTATTGTTTTGTGGCCTCCAGGAGCCAGATCAAACTGCACTGCTTCTGGGGAGGAAAGTCCCTCACTAGCAAGGTGCCCCAACTAGTCCTCTTTTGTGCAAATCAGCAAAAAAAAAAAAAAAAAAAAAAAAAACAAACAAACAAAAAACTCCACAAAGACCCTGCCTAACACTGGTCAACTATTTTTGTCCCTGGACTGTTGGGAGGAAGTCTGCATGCCACTTAGTTCTGAAGTCAGGATCAGGTTTCTTTCGAAGTAATGGTCACCACCCAGAAAGAGCCAATGAACACAGTACTACAGATTTTCAGTGTCGATTCTGAGAGGAGCAGGGGATCACTCCAGGGAGCAAAGGAGGCAGAAAAGATGAGAGACTGAACAGCATTTTGTTTGCATCACCCCAAACCAGAAGCTCAGGCCAGGGAGGCTGCAAACAGTAAAGGGACTGGAGTCAGTGAAGATTATGACACAGACAAACTGTTGCCACCTTTAGGGCTTCCTAAGATTTTTCTAAATGCCAGAAGTGAAGGAAGATGTGACCCTAAAGGCAAGATTTCCCTTAACCCCAGAGTGCTGAGGACAGTGTCTCCATGTCCCAGGACATCTCCCCAGGGGTCTCCAGTCCACAGGGTCCTTTCCAAAGATGGTTAATCTTCATTGTCTATGAATCAGATGATTAATCAGCCTGCAAAAGGGAGAAGAAAAATCATGTCCCAAAGGCAGATTACCTCCCCCCATTTGAAGAGGAATTAGGAGGACGGTTCAAGTCTGAAAGAAATGAATCCCACAGTTCTGCTCTGAATAAAAGCTTCAAAACATTGGCAGGCCAGCAGACCAGTGATGGCATATGCCTTTAATCCCAGCACTAGGGAGAGAGGCAAGTGGATCTCTTGAGTTCGAGTCCGGCCTGGTCTACAAAGCTAGTTCCAGGACAGCCGGGACTACACAGAGAAGCCCTGTCTGAAAAGACAAAAGACAAAAACGGACAGCAACAATGAAAATTGGCAAGGCACCAGAGAGAGACAGATGCCGACTGGGAGCGTTTGGGGAATAGAGGAGGGGCAGGCAGGAAGCAGAGATCTACTGGGTAGCAGAAATGTTATTTGTACTTTCTGCTGAAATTAAATGTATTACTTACATTTTTAAGATTTATATAATTGTTGTATTATGCAAGTGTTTTGTCTATATGTCTGTGCACCTCTTCCATGCAGTGCCTGTGGAGGTCAGCAGAGAGCATTGAATCCCCTAGAACTAGAGTCAGAGATGGTTGTGAGCTGCCTTGTGGGTGCTGGGAACTGAACCTGGTTCCTTTGGCACAGCAGCAAGTGCTGACCCAACTCTTCAGCTCAAAACTGAAATTTAATTTTAAACCAGCATAATCACATGATCCTCTTTCCAATAAAAGGGCCACTGTGTAAGAATTCTACCAGAGAAATCCCATATGTGTCAGGAATCATGACTATAAAAAGCATTGCTCCTTGTGAAGGGCTGCATTATGAACAGAAAGCTGTAAATTTGCCCCTTGACCTCACTCACTGGGTGCCAACAGCACACACAAGAAATGCCCCCAGACTTTGCTAGCTGCTTCCTGGAAAGGAGGAAGGGGAGATAAAAAGCTTCCTCTGCTTGAAGGCTGCTGATGGAAAAGAAGGCAGGTGGCTGAATGAGCTATTTATCAGAGGGAGGCCAAGGTACTAGCCTGGACGAGGGGCAGGAAAAGCAGGGAAGAAGGACCAGACCGAAGCCAGAAAGCACAGCCTCGGGCACTGGTGGGAAATGGGAGGGGTGACTGTCTCTGAACCAGACTGTGCCGAGGATTAGAACAGATCCTCTGCCAGGGGTAATGAGAAGCAACTGTAGCCTTAAACCAAAGCAGCCTTTCATTCCAGTTTGGTCCAGATTGCTTTGGTAGTGCTTTCTCCATCCTTCTGGGAACCTCTTTACAAGGCCTCCCAGAATGCTCCAGGTCCGTATCACTGGGGATGAGCCTGCCAGTAAGAAACAGGATCCGTGGTGGCGTGTCTGCCATTCATACCTACTCGGCTTGCATTCTGGAGACTCTGTTTAAGATAAGTTGTGCCTACCCAGAAAACAGGGTCCTCATGAGTATCCAGAAAGCAAGGATGAGGGGACCATAGAACTGGGGGCTCTGTTTTCTCTAGTCACCTGAGGGGACTTTCCTTTCTTAATGTGCCCACTCACATTTGCTTTAAAGAAGAGTCAGGATGTCTGAGCGCATGATGGGAACCAGTCAGTTTTGAGGTATACCCTGCTGATACTCTGTGATTTTTCTTTCCTATGTAAACCACTTGAAAATGTCAGGCAAAAGCTGCAAAATCTTTTGCCCCAATTCTTGTCTGCTTTCTGTGTCTCCTATTTGCCAAGGTCTCTCTCCCACGGCTTTGTAGCGTAAATCAACAAGTATGTTAGGTGGCCACTTCTGGGTTTGTTCTTTTCATCTGTCTGCTCCATTAGCCCCAAACTCCCATGACTAGGGACAGAAGTCAGTTTTGCCTGGGGATGGGGAGGACACCAGAGATACATTTGTGATACAGCGACTCATGTCATTGAGCTCTCTCAAAGTCAGATCTTAAAGTCACATGGGAGCAGAGTTGGAGAGATGGCTCAGGTTGTGATGTGCTAGCAGGCAAGCCTAAGGACTGAGACATGTAACCTAGCCAGGTATGGTGGTACACCCTACAATCCCAGCATTAAGAAGGCAGACTAACAGATTCCTGATAATGGCTGGCCAGCCGGCCGGCCCAGCCTAATTGGTGAGTTCCAGGCCAATGGAGAGACCCTGTCTCAAAACACAAGGTAAACGACACTTAAGGAATGACACTGGAGATTATTCTCCTGCCTCCATGTGAATACTCATACTTGTGCATCTACATACACAAGCAATGCGTACATGCACAAGGCAAACAACTTAATACACAGGAACAAATGATGTCTCAAACACTGGCAGTAGATAAACATCCTTCACATGGAGGTCTGCTCTATAGCCCTTAAAATCTACTGCTGAACTTTTGTTTTTCTAGAATACAAAGTTCTCCTCAACTCCTCTTCTGTGACCATTCATATAGAACCTGCTCCAACCATGTATGTCAGATATACCAGACACTGAGCAACGCAGGACAAACTGGTCTATTGTTAACCCATGGCTTCTCTCTCATATCTCTCACGTTTGACTCAACTTGTCCACGTTGCCGATACCTACTACACCTCCTATTTTTCTGCCTTTACGTCATTATCCAAGTTGTGTCTCTGACAGATTCGTACACATCCCTGAAACCAAAAACAAATCTTTTTTTTCTCTAGGGAGATTTTCCACATTTGACCAACTGATAATGATCTCTGTCTTTAAATGTACCTTCCCATCCTTAGGCATGTGCTGTGCTCTGCCTTGTAAATGTTGATAGAATTTCTCCCCCAACCCTGATACTCAGAGCAAATATTTCCTCAAGTCAAAGATTCAGGGTACATATGTGGGGGGAGGGCCCAGGCATGCACACCTGCTTCATTCTCTCCTGTTCCCATCTGTTGTCCTTCAAATGGTAGCAAATGGTTTCCAGAATAAAAAGATCAACTGGTGGATATTTTTCTGAATGACGATGGAATTTAATTGAATCAGGAAAATTCATTGTGCTAAAGAAAGCAGTCTTTATAAACTTAAAAACAAATTATAGATATGTATGGGTGTGTGAATGTATGCATGTACAACAAGTGTGTGCAATTGCTTGCCGATGCCAGAAGAGGATGTTTGATCCCGTGGAACTGGAGTTACAGGCAGTTGGGAGCTACCTGATGTGGGTGCTCAGAACTAAACTAGGGTCCTTTACAAGAGCAGCAAGTGTTCTTGGACACTAAGCCATCTTTCCAGCCCTTTGAAAATGGCTTCATTTTCTTCTCTGACAGAGAATTTGGGCCTTGAAGATGACTAATTCTTGTTTGAGGGAAATAGGGCATACCCCCATTCACACCCCTTTGCTCCTTACATGACAACGTATTTTGAAATACACTTAGCAATACTGGTCTGTTAGAACATTTCACATTTGCTTCTAGCAAGATGTCTGGTGTCTGTTGAGTTTTGCGAACCCTGGATGTGAGTTTTGCTCTGACCTTACTAAGTGACCAAGTCAGAAAGGAAAATGTCATTGTCTCTTGATTTTCTGAATTGTGGACTACTGCCTGGGCATGCATCTTGAACTTTGACCTTAAACAGAGTGAAAATTTCTCTCCCCTGCTTAACAAGGTTGTTTGGATTGGAAATTTTATTAATACATTAAATCAAGTCACTTTCGAATATTTGAGATTTCTAACAGCTAATCACATTACTTGGCTCCAAAACACAAACTAGCTTAGCTCTTTGACTTCTGAGCTTAGAGTATTGTGAAGATCCTAGAGGCAATCCTCAGTTTTTCCTCTGGCACCCTGCCCTTTGGCTGGTCTGTTCCTGATTTATTTTGTAGTTTGGGAGTTGGGGGGGCGGGGGGGCCAAGGAAGAAATAAAAGTCAAGTCAGCTCAGCTACTGAGAAGCTCCGGTCAGGTTTAATGGAGGGGGTGGCTGGCTATGACCCGCTCTCAGAGTACCTCTCTGGCTTTGGCTCTCCATGATTTCAATTACCTACATAGAAATCCAGAGACTGTGAGAGCCTGCCTTCACCGTGCACCGAGTAACTGAAGGACTTCAGCAGAATGTGGGAGTAATTTATGTCCGTGTCTTGAGGTATCCATAGCCAATTTAAGTCATATATGTGCTACATCTTTTCTAAGCTAATATCTGTTTTTCTCCTCCTCCCCCCCCCCCCCATTTTAGGTAGTTCATGGCCGAAGGGGACATACAGGCCCACAGGTCAGTGATAATTTCTTTTTCTCAACTTCAGATGATAAACACCTCATGCCCAATCAAGGAGCTAGAATAAAGTTGACAATATCTCCTTCTGTCTTAAACTTTTGGTTTTTGATGACATTGGTTGTAGAATAGATTGTTAGAAAATATGAGCTACAATTTTAAGAGTTCAAAATAAATGAAAATTGGAGTGCTTTATTTAAAAATTTCAAAGAAAAGTTAAAAAAAAAACCATTTAAACATAAAAATGATCAAAGACACTATTTAGTCCAATGGTTAAACTTTGTTTTGTTTGGCTTTTGGACATGAACTCTAAGTAATCTTTCTTGGATTTGTATTTCACAATCCTCTCCAACTTACAATCTGTGTGAGAACCCCATATAAACCTGAAGAATGCAGTGAAAGTTGAATACAAACTGGATATTCTGAATACCCTGAAAACATAAATGGGAGCTGTGTCTCATCACTTTGTACACCCTGGTGATACATCCTGCATGAATGCGCAGTCTCTGAGAATGAGCCGCTGTGGCTTAAAATGTTGTAGAACACAGATGCTCAGATTAAAAGCACAGTGAGGGTTAACAACAAACCTTCTCTGTCACACAGTCACACCAGAGTGAAACTCCACAATGTCAAGGATGAAAGAAACCTTCAGTTTTTGCAAAGACCTTTCATTGCCACTGGGGAAAAAAAAAAGTTTCTAATCTTGTACACAAAGAGATGGTGTTAATAGATTAATAGGTTGGTTCTTCCTCACCACAGGGAAATCCAGGCATCACAGGCCCAGACGGACTTGAAGGTTCACCAGGACTTAAAGGCCCTCAGGTATACATAGAGAGCGAAAGAAGAGTTTGTGTGGAGAATTTATAGCCTGACTAGAAGCCCTCATGTGGCCCTACAGAAACACAGAGGCTGGAAAGTGTGTTAGTAAAACAAATAAGCAACATTGAGTCTTTTATAAAACTTTGTATCTTTTATCAGAGTTCTGTCCCCACCAAGAAACAGAAAGAAGTGAATGCACTGGGCAGCCAGCCCCCTAAATTCAGGCTTGTTAGGATAATCCAGGAGTCCTTTAGCCAAGAAAAACATTGAGTCTTAAATTTGGGGATTGTGGTCAATTTAGCACAGTACTAGTTCAGAGTTCTATCTCTGGATGTCCACGGTGTTGAAACATTGGCTCAACTCAAGGAAAAAGTTGTCCTAAGTGCAGCTGGAGGCTTCAGCAGGGTGATCTATAGTGTGGCACCCCGCCTGTCCTTTCCAGCTGACTCCTCCAGGGAGCTGCCTCCAGCACTTTTTCCTTTACAAGGAGCAAGCCAGAGTTGGCACTTGGCTCTGGTCATGTGAGACATGTGTGCCAGGGAGGGCAAAACGTAACCTAAATCACAGGAAGGAAGCAAATATTGAGAGGGACGAAAGAAACTGGGCTGAGATATAATTCAGTGGTAGAATGCATGTGTAACACGTACGGGCCCCGGGTTAAGTCTCCAGCATGAAAGGAAAGGTATGGGGTCAGGGGAAGAGGGCAAAAATCAGACCACTAAAATAGGATTTTTCCTCTCTAATTCAGTTTTGAATGTATGAAAAACAGGTGCACTGTTTGGCTTAGGCAAGTCAATCATCAGCTCTATTTTTAAAAACGTTTTAAAGCAAGTCCTTAAAAATAAAGGCATTATATATTGGCAATTTGTGTAGGGAAGTTGGGAAAAATATATCAAAACATCAGAGAGACACTTCGTGACATGTCGCCATGATTTCAGCATGGCAAATAGCCTTCCCCTCGGACCATTCTATTCTTTCCAGCGTGGTTGCTTTTATTTGCCAGCTGAGGAAGGATCGATTCTCTTACTTTAAAGTGAGAAATAGTTGCCGTTGGGATCTTTGGAAAGTGCCTCAATAAACTGATTGCCTTTATTTCATGCTATGCAAGTCACAACCAGCATTTGATCTTTCAGCTTATGGATCTTTTTCATTTACAGCACAATTTAAGATGGAGCAAAATACCAAATACAGCACATGAAGAAAGTTTCACTGTCACCTATGGCAGCAATAGTACATATGCAATAGAACATTCTAGAAGTAGAAATATCTAAATTTCATCTTGCTATGAACTATATCTTCTTTATGGCCCATGTTGGTTGTGGTTATTGAATATTAAATGAATTTAAAGCTTCTGACTTAAGAGTCACATGACTAAAATAAAACCATTTTTCACATTCAAAAGCTTCTGAGTATGAAGGCCAAGGACAATTGTCAGGGCTGAACATCTCAGTTTTGGGGTGTTTCCTCCATGGCCTAGCTCCCTTGGCTCTACAGGCTCAACCACCTCGATTTCAGACCGTTCTGTGGTGTTCCTATGAAGATGAGGAGGAGCCGCTAAACCCACACAGTAGACACAACATAATGTGACTCCCTGACCAGTTTCTAGGAGACCTTGACGTAACATTTGATTTTTTAATATGCAAGTTTAATGTCCAAGGGTTCTCACTAAAGGGGAAAATAATGCTTTGATTCTGTGTATTTAGGGCCCAAGAGGAGAGGCTGGTGAGAAAGGAGAAAATGGAGTTGTGGGAACGAAAGGTCCTCAGGTACGTAAGAAGAGGACAACTGCATCTGGCTTTGACCTTGGCTTTAAGGTGGATGACACATGGCCTGCAGACCAAGTGCATTAAGCCTGACTTGAGTGTGAGAAGTGGCAGCGCAGTGTCCCCTGGTCCCCTGTTGCCATACAGACAGTAGTAGAGGCAGAAGATCCCCTCTGAATAGACCTCCTTGCCTTCACTTTTCAGCCAGTGTTAACAATTCTCCTCTGTGCTGTGCCGATTCATCACTCCCTGCTCACAAGAAGCTTGAAGCTGCCTACCCCACCTCCAGGGGGAGCTAGAGTGATGATTTGGTGCTTAAAGGCACTTGCTAATTTTTCAGAGGACCTACATTCACAAACTCCTGTAACTCCAGCTTTTGGGGATTCAAGCCCACTCCTGACCCTCACAGGTATCCACACACGTGGCATATACTCACATACTCACACATACTTACAAATAAAGTGTTTTGTGTTTTTTTTTTTGTTTTTTTTTTAATTAAAGTATCCTGGGAAGACTAAACCACCTGGAACTCTACTCAGAACTCTTAGAATCTCTATAAGTGAGGACATGGTACTGATAATTCTAAATTCTCCTCAGAGAGCACCAGCGTTGGAAATGGTTATCCAATTCCCACACTTCTCCTATTTCAAAGTACTCTAAGAATACCCAGGAGAGTGTGTCAGAATGCAGGTCCTAAGAGAGTCTAGATTGAGACTTGGGATTATTCTGCATGTTCAGTGAGTCTCCACTTGGTACTGATGCTGCATACCCGGACCACACATTGAGTAGAAAGGCCCTGAGTGGTCTACTCCTTGTCTATGGCTAACATAGTACATATGTATGTGTAGGTCTCTTTTTACAAGTTTCAAGCTCCATCCATGTTAGCGTCTTGCTTATGCTGCATCCCCTGGGTCCATGGTACCTAGCACAGCAGAGCTCAATACATTTGTGTAATGAGTCAACAGTAAATGAATAAATGAGACCCAGTTGGGACTTTCACCCTCCACTATTAACAGTATCAAGGGAATGCATTACTTTGCATCCATTAGTTAACTGGCAGAGGTCCAGCATTTAAATGGCTGTGCTCATAAGAATATTTAAGAGTCTATTTGCATAAAGTTGTATGGCATAACATAATGTTTCAAAGTACATTAGTGACTGCTCATGACGATGTTTGTTCCTGGTTTTGATGAAAGTGCTCTTTGCAAATGCATGAAAACTTTGTAATTTTACTAAGCTGGTGCTAATACTCTCCTGCAATCACATCTTTGAATTATTAAAAACTGGCTGGAACCACAATGAAGATTTTTATTTAAAAAATAGTAAAAAGGAAGATGTATAGCGGACTATTATCTCATTTGCTAATATCAAATATTTATGTGGACATGTAGATGAGTTGAAATCCAAAATCCTTAGTCTTTATTTTGCTCTAAAATCTAAAATGGCATCCAAGACGGTTAGTGCAGTAATTCTTCCATGAATCCTGTGGGCCACCTTCACCCATGGGTTCCTTTAATCGTGCTTTGGCAAGATGTGGCACAGTCATAAATCATCCAGCCTTTGGCATTGCCAATTGGTTAAAGACACCATGGCTCTGTACCTCTACTTTTCCGTTTGTCTGGCTGGAAACCTGCTCGTCTTCCTATGTGTAGTTTTTATGAAATATTCTGGTTGTCGGCCAGTTAAAAGGCAATTTCAAAAACATGGAGAATTTTCTGTGTTTGGGACATGATGAATGGGATCTAGCTTGCTGTTTCCAGAGGAAATCCATGGAGACAAACCCAGCCAGACCCTTGGGAGAGTGCTGTTCTTTATTGGCTCTTCCTACCCATTGCTATAGGTCTCCTACTGTTTTATGGCACAGGGAACCCTAAAGCCTGCTGTTAGAAACTCACATTTTGAAAGGGGGTGTGATTTGGATTGATGGTTACCGGGGTCTTATTAAATTACAGAGTACTCGGTGTTCTGCATAAGTGAAAAATGCTAATCCAGCCAATGTGTGTCTGTGATTTAAAAGCTTAAGTACTATGCCCAGAAAGACATTTTTGAAAGGAATGACAGAGTCTTTATGATTCCTTTGTCCCATCTTTTATTGCCCTTAAGTCCCTCTTCTAAAAATCTCTAAATGCTAGGAAATACAGTGGAAAAGCAGGTCCAAAATATTCATTTTACTCAGAGATGTAACTGTTCTTTGGCTATGTGCTCTTAGCTAAATAACACTGGTAGTATGCAGACCAACAAGGTTAGAATTAGCCGAACTTTGAGGTTACCGGCACTCAAGAGGGGAGGTAGGGAGGACCCACCAGGCTCTATTGGATAGTTTTGTATTTGTGGTCAATCCGATGGCCCTGGTTAAGCTCAGTGGGTCACAAAACACAAAGGGAATGAAGAAAATGGGTTTGTTGGGAAGAGAAATTGATGGGGGGGGGGGGGAGTGATGAGAATAATCAGACTTCATTATGTACGTGTGTGAAGACCAACATATGCAAATAAATACTAATTTTTAAAAAAAGCAGAGGGAGAATGATTAGGGATTCAAGCCTTAGCTATATGAAATTATGTTTAAAAAAAAAAAAAAGACAATGTGGGAGGAACGGGGAGAAGAGAGTCCTGGGTCCTGGAAGTAGGGTGTTAGAATTGTTCCAGAGAAATGTGGAGAACAATTCAGGGGTCCTGTTGTCTTCAAAGATGGTAGCATTGACATCAAATCTGAGGCCAGGCTGCCAGGATCCGGTTCCAGCCTTATAAAACTTTTATATCTTATCTGTGTGACCTTGAACAATTTACTTAACAATGGACATATCTTCTGCAAAAGAATAGTAATAGCATGCTACATAGGATGCTGTGAAGATTAAATGTGTTTATGACCATTTTTGCGTAGTAAGAGCTGTATAAAACACATATTATGTCTACTTTACCTAATGAAACAGAAGTATTTTTACACTTTATTGGTGTGAGAGTACACGCATATGGACACACCATAGTCCACATATGAAAGTCAGAGAGCCAATTGGAGGAACTGGTTCTCTCCTACCGTGTGCATTCTGGGAATTGAACTTGGGACCTCAGACTCGGTGGCAAGCACCATTACCAACCAAATCACCTCCCCAACCCCAAAAGAGGTAGCCTATGGCATAAAATGTGGTTCATATTTTGAGGGAAACCCTCCCAGGCATAGAATAATATGTAATCCATGTTGTGATTGCCAGGATTCACCATCCTGCAAGATTGAGATTGGATAGTCCATGGACTCATCCCTTTAACTAATTTAACAAGCATTTACACTAAGTGCCTCCTAGCAGCAGGTCCCGTTCTCGGATACAAAGATGGCACTTTTGTTTTCTAGCACTTTCTGAGAGCAATTTCAGAATCGTTATCCTCGCTTCCTGGACACACTTTGTCACAATGCTAGTTGGTCTTAGTAAAACTTTTTGAGCTTTCTAATGTACATTTCACAGTTTGCAAACGAAAAAAAAAAACATGCCTTTAAAAACAAAGAAACAAACAAATGAATAATAGTCCTTGCGTGTTGTAGAAAACATTCTTTGAAGGGCAAGATCCTTTGGAAAACTTTCTTTAAATATTGGCCATTTCACCAACATCTGCTCCCTGAGTGAAACAGTGGGAACCTAGACTGTTTGGACAGTTTCACAAGGAAGGATAATCGTTCAGGCCACATCTGGCCTGGGTTACTTTATTAATTTTCTTTTATTTACCAGTCTTTATTTGACAGCCGCAATTTTTTTTTTTCCCAGAGCAGGATCAGCTCAGCCTGTAACTCCTCACCCATTGGTACTTGAAGACACATTAAAGTATTGAGAGACCGAGAGAAAGCTGCACTTTGTCTCACTGGATTTACCATCCTTGTCTCATTGCAGGGGCCTCCAGGACCTGGAGGACAAGCCGGGAGTCGAGGCCATTTGGGAAGCCAAGGAAAAAAAGTAGGTCACAGCCCCCTCCGACATTCACATTTGCACTACCCAAGAGAGCTGTGGCTGGCTGGCTGAGCCAGAGCCCTTTCAACACGAAGGAAAACACATCTTGTTGCCCTTAAGCTGTGACTTGATTCTTGGAGAGCCAGATATCTCTAAGGACCTGGGTGTGGACTGAGATGAGGTCGTGGACTCCAGCTCAGCATAATCGCACCGTGCCGCACCCCATCCAACTTCTGGATGTGAGGGGAGCTCTGCTCTGGCGAGGACTTCCTCCCCCTCCCTGCACCATCCCGTTCTTTCTTCCTCTCCTGTTCCCTCCCTCTCATGGGAACTTTTGCCAAGGACCTTTTAGGCTCAGGCTTCTGTTGTGCTGGGAAGTTGAGTCCAGGAAAACAGGTCTTTGCCCTCATTGGTGCATCTTTAGTGCTTAAAACAGTTCCCGGCCTGGAAAAGAACTTACTATTTATGAATGAATGTGGTTCTAGGATCTATGATTCACAGGGCATGAAATCAGGCCCAGAGAATTCAGAACATCTTAAAGGCAGCAATCTATGACATAAGGAAGACAGAAAGAAAGAACTTGAAATTGAGGTTTAAATGAAGTAGTTAGGACATCAAAGAGGTCCCAAGCTTTGAGAGGCCTTTAGAAGATAAACACTTTGAAGGGGGAGGAGGGAAATGGGGGTTGGGGGGGGATGAGCAGAAAGATATGGGGCCTGGAGCATCATGGGAGGAATTATTCGATGAATAATTATTTGCCTGAAAATTTTCCTGTCTGGCAGGCACCTAGAGAGCAATGTAGTCTGTGGCTGAATCTGCAGTTATGGGTGCCTTCAGACTGGAGATGTGCCAGGGAGGGCTTGTGATGGAGGAGAGCAGAGAGATATGAAGGCAGTTCACTGGCTTGTGTAATAAGATACAAGGGTAACCAGGAGAAGCACCCTCAGAAGGAGGGGCTCTGGGGCACGTGGTTGGCAAGAATATCAGAAAGCGACAATTTGAAAGAAGCTTTGTATCCTAAGGTATGCTATAAGTGGTGTCGGTGGTGAGACTAAAACTCTCTTTGGATGAAGAAGTAAGTGTAAGGGTGTGTGTGTGTCCATGGATGTGTGCATAGTGCATAGGAAATGAAGGTACTCTATGGAGTGTGACAGAAGGGACCAAAAGAGGCCACAGATGTAGCTCAGAGCTAAGTGAAAGTGAAGGAAGAGACATAGGCACGGAAGCCAGGCACGACAATATCATTATTAGTGATAGGAACTTTTATGGAAGATGATGGCTGGAATTCCAGGCAGGGCAAGTGTGATGGAGCAAATCTCTTAAATATACCAATCCAAGATTAATATTTATTGGAAGATAAACCAACACCCACGATACAGGTAACAGCTTATATAGGCACCTGAGCGATGGGATGATCCATAACGGACACCGATCCAGTCTCTCAAGGAGTCAGGAACAAAACAAGGGCCCCAAGATCCCAGAAGTCCCTCTTGAATGGGGTTGGCCACTCCCCCTCCAGGAGCCCGGGACCCTGGATAAGTGTCTTCGGACCTTATCGACTGACACCTGAATCCCACCACACAAGTGCCCCAGTACAAACGGAAACCAAGATGGACTGATTCCTAGTGTCACTATTGAGATGAACACCTACCCGGGCCATACTCCAGTATGTTTAAACTCTGCAATCCTGTGCTCTGTGTCTGGTTCTACCAGTGACTACGTAACCGATTTGGCCCTGGGAAGTCATCTGACTTCCTTGCTTTCCTGCCTTCAAGTGGATGTTCTTAAACTTGAGTCAGCCGGGAAGCTTTAAAGCACATATTGTTGGACTCTAGTATGAGATTCACTCAAAAGAGGCTGGGAAATCGCCTTTGTTGACAGGAATCCTGGATGCCTGCTGGAGGACAGGTGGTACCCAAGAACATGCTAAGAAAGTGGGTCTGGGGGATGATGACCCCATTCTGTATCACCCCGTACTTCAGAATTCAGTTCTCACACACTCACTGTGTGATCTTTCTGATCTTCAAGTCTGAATACAAACCCAGTGCTGAGACTTGCAGTGGCTGGTGCCATAATTTCTGATTTGCCAGTACAAAAACAACCTAATGAAAGTTGGGTGTGGTGACTTATACCTGTAACCCTAGCACTGAAGGGCTGGGATAGGAAGACCACCACACATTCAAAGCCACCCTGGGACTCAGAGTGAGATCCTATCTCTAACAAAACAACTGACTCAGGACCTGTTCTGTTATTCTGTTGAACAGGGAGAGCCTGGCGACCTAGGGGGAAAGGGAGCTGAAGGCTTTCCAGGTCCTCGGGGTCTACAGGTAGGTTGCTTTTTGCTACTTCTGACCAGATCTTTGGAACCTTTTATTTCAGTGGTAAATTACTTTTTTCTATGCTGTGATCAAACATTTGGTAAGTAACAGCGAAGGGAAGGTTTGTTTAGACCTAGAATTCTAAGGTTCTTGATCCAACATGGCCAGGAAGGCAAATAGGCAGTGGCATGGGACCCTGGTCACATGACTTCTGCAGCTTAGAAGCAGGGAATGAGTAGGAAGTGGGCTGGACTATAAAACCCCAAGGTCTGCTCTTAATGGCTCACTTCCTCCAAGACTCCACTCACAAAGATTCCACCCCCCCTCCCCAAAAGTACCATCAGCTGGGGAAGAAGTGTTCAAACACATAATCTATGGAGGACAAAATTCACGCTACAGCAGAAAGATATCTGCGCCATATCTTTGAGGGATGCTCAGAAGAGCTTTAAAGACACTGTCTCAGTCTAGCTTAGAGTGTCCTATCTGTCACTGAGACAGATATCATGGTCATTTCTGATTGACCAGCTTTTCCAAGGGTGCAGGCATCATGGACAAGATGCTTTTGAGACGAGATTGGCAAAACTGACTAAGCTTTCTATGTAACATCCTTCTGTGACCTCTTCTGACCTTTCAACTGCAGGACCCCTTTATCAGAAACCACCCATCCTCCCCCTATTGCCCAGGACTTCTACAAGCATCGGACAGTAGCCAATGTGTGGGCAGCTGGCAGTGTTTGTTTTGATTACTGAGCTGAAAATGGATTTGAGCTGAAGTATTAACATACAGAAGCTCTCCAGAGGGCTGGGTAATAATGCTGTCTACTTTTACTGAAAGATCGCAAGATGCACGGCATCTTGATGTCCACAACCACTACTGTAGTTGTAATTTTAACTCTATTGTTCAAGGATTTTGAGCACTATCATTAATGTCCCTGTCACCCACCCAGCTAGAGGACCCTGCTTCCTGGTTGTCGCTGACGAAACCAAAAAAATGTATCGGTCATGTGCTCCTGTAAATAGGCCCACTCTGTCTCTAGTTTGGATGTGTGTGATTATTTGCTTTGCTTACAGGGTGATGATGGCAGGCCAGGATATGGTAGCATTGGCCGCAAGGGGACAAAGGTAAGTTAGACCCACTGAAGCTGAACCTATTTCAGATGCTTTGGGTTGTTTGTTTGGCTTTCCATGGTTAAGAGAAAGAAGGCAATACAAAGGCAATACATAATTGGTCTGGTACAATTAAAAATCTATTTGATAGTTCACCTATTAATGTCCCGTGGGCAATATGGTAGAGAATCACACCATGATTCCAGGGGGCGTGTGAAAATTAAAAGTTGAAAATGAATCATCTGTGTTTTTCTGTGATAAGTGGCTATAGAACATGGCCTGGACTGTTCCAGCTTCAACTGCCTCTAATCTTAGTGGTTCTTTGTATAGGCTCACTTTAGGAGCCATTTCATATTTTGTCTTCCTATTATTATGTTTGCTTCAGCTATTAGTGAGAAAATTTTGTAGCATTTTCTTAATGCATTTGCCCAAACAGTAACTTAAAAATAAAAATGATTATATTGTGACTGGATATGTAAATGCCTGAAAATAAGTAAGTTGACTAAAGCCAATGATTTTGATATGCTAATAATAACCACTTTTGAAAGATCATCATAAGTGGTTGGGAGGATGGTTCAGTAAGCACTTCCCTTGCAAGTATGAGTTCCTGAATTTGGTGCCTAGAACCCATGTAAATAGCAGTGTGATAGTGGACACTTATAATCCCTGTGGCGATGGGAAATGGAGACACGTGGACCTCTGGAGATTGCTGGCCAGTTAGTCTGGCCTACTTGGTAAAGTTCAAAGCCAGTGAGAGAGCCTGTCTCAAAATAAAGGCATAAGAAAGACCACCCACCACCCAAGAGGTTCTCCCCTGCTCTTGCTACATGCATGTACACATAAGTGTATGCACAGAACCCCACACACCCATGCTTATGCATGTGTACACATATAATCACCTGAAAATAACCGATTATTATAACAAAATGCCCAGAAAATACAAAGATTTTTCTGAAACAAAAAGGTTAGAGATCCATGATAAAGATCTGAGAAGATATGAAATTATCAATAGAGGAATAGTCTAAGACAACAGAAAGGACCAGTGTGCTGCTAGTGGAGTTCCTGGGGAATGGGCCAAGAGGCTCTTGGGAGGAAAAGCCATAACTGCTAAAGATTTTTGAAAATTAAAATGAAAAAAATGAATGTTTCAGTAATGTCCATTAGGATATAGAATAATTGAAAACAGTATCCCACAGAAAGGGAAATATTGAATAGCCTGTGGCATTGAACATTAGACTCTCTATAAAATTAATACATATGAAGTTTATTATAAAAATGTGTGTAAACATGAGGAGCCATACATGCCCACATATGTGAATGTGGAGGCTAGAGGCTACCAGGCAGTGGGGGGGGTGGTTCTTTGGTTCTTTCTCTATCCCATCCCACCTTATATTTTGAGACAGGATCTCTTACTAAACATGGAACTCTCTGATGGGAGAGGCTGGTCAGTGATCCCTGGGATCATCCTGCCTCTATCCACCAGTCCCAGGGTGCCAGGGATCAGATTCCCCTGCTTGCAGATTGAGCACTGTATCCACTTGTCCTGGCTGCGCCTACAGCGCAGTTCTAAAAGCTGGAAGGAGCTAGAATGAGGGTGTAAAACAGCTCCAGGTAGGAAGACTTGGGTGGTTTTTCTTCTTTTTTGCCTTTTAAATTTTATATGTATAAGGATTTTCTTCTTACATCGGGAAGAAAGCTTTATTTTTTTGTAGGTGAGTGATAATTAGAAGTCGGGAAGTAGGGAAGAAGATGGAGGGGTGGGTTGATTAATGCTCTCCATATGTATAAATTTATGTCACTCCCTTACCAGTGATAATAACAGATGTTCATCAAAAGCTTAAAATGCTTTAAAAAGTAAAATAAATTTAGGGAGTGTGGGATAGCTCTGTGATTAAGAGTACTTTCCATGAAAGCAAGAAGACCTAAATTCAAATCCCTAGTACCCATGCAAAGGCTGGCTGTGGTGGTGATGCTTTAACCCCAGCATGGTGGGGATGGGTAGAGATGGCTGGAGCCTGGAAGCTTGCTGGTCGGCCTAGCCAAAATGGTGAGTTCCAGGTTCAGTGAGAGACCCTGTCTCTAAACTGAGATGGTGAGAGTGACAGAGGAATACACATGGTGGCTTCCCTCTTTTGAACCCTACTGGCACACCCATGAGTGTGCATCCTTCACACACATATACACATGCAAAAGACAAGAGGCTTTATTTTAGGGAAAATAGACACTTCTTGTCTGAGGGTAGAAAAGCTCTTTAATGAGTCTTTGGCCAAAGTAAGATAAAACAAACGGTCAGGTCTGGACTCAGTTGACACATTTCCATTGAAACCCACTTGAGAAAGGTCACTCATCACCCGGAGACACACGGCCAAGTGACCCTCTCTACTTTTGCATGCCTTGGATAAGAAGCAGGCTGTGTGTAATTCCCCAGATTACTTTCTCCTCAAATACTGTCTGTCTCTCCTCTATTGTATTTTGCCTATGTAACCCAGGGGTAACTGAATTCACAAACTGGAATTTGTTTCTCTGATGATGCTGCCTGGTTTCCAGTGGGTTCATCCCTTCCTTGATGCCCACATATGTCAACAAAGAAAATGGTATAAATCCACTTGGCCCAAGTGTGTATGTATTGACTTCCTCTGTTGTTGATTGCAGGGGCAAGAAGGATTCCCTGGAGAAAGTGGACCAAAGGTACGTGCACTTCACAGTCCAGAGCCAGGGACTCTGTTAGGACAATTCATGAGAAATAAATATTCTACAGCAGGGTAGGCCAGCACAGGAAAAAGACAGGTCACTCCCATCTAGTTTAATATGACCTGTTTGTTTAGGAACTTTAAAAAATTCAGCTTTAAGTTTTTAAACTTATAAGTAAAGGGAGAAAGATAGTCCTTTTGAAAGTTTTCTTCTGAAATATTCTTCTTCCCTTATTTTCTTCATTGCTTAAGCAGGGGTTCTCAATCTTCCTGGTGCTGTGACCCTTCAATACAGTTCAGGCTGTCACAGCCTCAACGATAAAAATTATTTTCATTGTTACTTCATAACTGTCGTCAATTGTAAATGTCTGTGTTTTCTAATGGTCTTAGGCCATCCCTGTGAAAGAGTCATTCCATTCCCAAAGGGGTCACGACCCACAGGTTGAGAACCACTGGGGTAAAGGACAGTAAAATGCACAGAAACCAGATGGTGAGATGTTGCCTGGATTGAGTTTTCCCACTGCATTTATAAAAACTGCTATCTCGTGATTAGTTGGCAATGATAACCTCTACTTTGGTGCTTATAATTTTTCTGGAAAATTTTACTGAACTCGGTAAATGTCAGGCACTGTGTGTGGTAGAGTCAGAAGACCAAACATAAGGAGCCCATGGTTCTCCAGGGAGCCTGAGTTCTGGTCTGGAAGACTGAACCTTGATCCAGTGATGGCATAGTGTAGTAGGAGGTATCTGGCCCAGACTTTCAGGGCTAGCCTCTAGCTTTAGGTCCGCAGATCCACAGACCCACAGAGACACACAGATGCTTACAGTAGTTTTATACTGATCTGCCTAAGGCCCAGGCATATTACTCTTTACCCTTAATCTAACCCATGACTCTTATCTGTTCAGCCATGTGGCTCGGTACCTTTTCTCAGAGCAGCATAGTTGTCCTCTGCTTCCTCTGGCTTCTCTCTGGCATTCTGCTCTGTTCCACTTGTTACTAGAGTCTTCTTAGTCTGGTAGCCCTGCCCACACTTCCTGTCTGCCTTTGGCCAATCAGCACTTTTTATTAAACTCATAGGCAGGGACAATTGAACAACATAATCCCCCTACAACATAGTGTCTATGGAGAGAGCACAATAAGGCAAAAATGTATTTGACTTTATATCTGAGTCAGTTTATAAGCATATAGATATGCTTCTGTGACATATGTATTTTATTTCAATAATGATTCTTATTTTAATTTTAATATATTTATTTAGGGTGAAACTGGAGATCCTGGTGATCCAGGAGAGGCTGGTCCCAAGGGAGCCAGAGGCAAAACAGTAAGCTATCTAGAAGATAATTTCAGCTACTGTGTGTTCATATGTCTGGGGATTATGATTATGTTGGGAGATTGATTATGTTCATATGTATGATGAGTGTGTGTATGTACATATGCCAGGTGCATGTTCATGTATGTGTGCATATAGAGACCAGATATTAATGTTTGGTGTCTTTTTCAATCATGTGCCATCTTTTTCTTTCTTTATATATATATATAATATATATATAATATATATATATAAACATTTTAAGTATATAGGTGTTTGCTTGCATGCATCTAAGCATACTCCTGCATGCCTATTGCCCACAGAAACCAGAAATGGGCATCAGATCACCTAGAACTAGAATTATATGTGCTTATGAGCTGCCATGTGGGTGCTCAGGAGCCAAACCCAGGTCTTGAGCAAGAGCAGCCAGTGCTCTTCACTGCTGAGACATCTCTCCAGCCCTTCCATCTTACTGTTTAAGATGGAGTCTCTCACTGAAACTTATACTTATCAATTCAGCTAGACTGACTGGCTAGCAAGCCGCGGGTAGCCTCCCTCTGCCTCCTGGTTCTGGGGTTATAGGTATGTACCACCGTATATGATTTTTAGATGATGTTGGATGAAGTCAGGTCCTCAGGTGGTACAGTGAGCCATCTCTTCAGGTCTCAAGTCCAGATACGTTGGCAGATCCTCTCTCATGTTCATGGTCATTAGAATTGTTACCTATTCTTAAAACAACAAGTTAGAATGTGTGCACTTTGGGTTAAGGTCTACATGTGGGTTAAGAAGTAGACCTGGTACTCATTTCCCAATGCTACCAAGAAGGTAATGAATGGTTGAACAAGTTTGCCTATTCTGTGGCCAGTGCATCATTTTAACCATGGAAAAAAGATGTTTTAAAGGAATTTTCATGATCCAAAGCAGATTCTTGTACTGAAAAAAATATGATCAGTTTAATTCAGTCTTCCTGATAGAATTGATGAAAATGAATATCTATGAACATCTTCTATTATCAAAGCTCTTGTTGAATTTCTTTTTCGAAGTGTCTGTTGAAAGGCCTCTCCTTGCTTACCAGGTGTTTGCTGTGTTTTGTGAGATTTCTGGGTGTGAAGTCAAATATATCTTTATAAATCTATGTGTGAGTTGTGTAGTTGTGTATGCTTTGTGTCAGTTAAACACACCTCTTCAGCATGTGTCAGGAGTCAGCTTGCCTCCGGTTACAGATAGAAATGTAGGTGGTCATGTGTACCTTTCATCAGAATTAGGAAGACGTAGAATGTGACTCCAGAGAACAGAAAGAATAGAGAAGGATGGAACACTGGTATATTGACGTTAGATTGTATATGAGGTTTCTGGCCTGGGGGTCCGGACCCGCCCACCACTGCTTAGCCTCCCCAGAATGACTCAGGTGCTTATATTAATTACATGCTGCTTGGCCTATGGCTCAGGCATATTGCTAGCTAGCTCTTATATCTTAATTCAACCCATTTCCATTAGTCTGTCTCTTTGTGGGCTGCTGGATCAGGTCTTTTCTGACTCCGCCCTCCTTCCCCTGTATCTCTGCCTGGATTTTCCACCTACTTCTAAGATGCCGTGCCATAGGTCGAAACAGTTCCTTTATTTACCAATGATATTCACAGCCTGTACAGATAGACATCCCACATCAGTTGTTTGAGATGTTATTGTGATGAGGCACCCTTAGGTAAACTATTATTGTGACTTTTTTATTGTTTTGTTACAAAATAAATCTCAGGAGCTAAATATTAAGGAATAAACCTGAGAGATCCACAGAATGACAAATGATCACCTGCTCTCTTCTCCACCTTCCCTCATCGGAAAGGCCCGCACATCTCCCTTGCTCCTCCTTATTCCTTCTGTGTGTCCCTCTAGCTCCCTCTGAGTGGGCCAGAAAACTCTATGGTCTACTCCAGCAACCAAGGTGACTCCATTGGCAGTCTCGAAGCAGCGATACAAACTGTCTCTCAAAGTCTTTGCCTCTTTTAATGAACAACCTTGATTGAGGAGCGGGGGAGGAGGCAGGCAGACTTGTCTATCTATGATCTTGTCCACGAACAGGTCTTAGAAAAACCCTGATACAAAACACATTCTGGAGATAGCTTTCTGATTTGTCTTCACAGTGAGTCTACACCTCACCGTAATAGGAACTTTATGTATATGTCTTTAAGTTTTGAAAACAAGAAATGCCCTCTTCCCCCACACTCTCTAGGGGTGAGGGTGGGGAGCTGCTTCCAGCTGTGATTCTTTTCATGCGTGGTGTACTTTCGAGTGGCAATTTTTTTATCACTCTGCTCTCAGCAATGATAAAGATGAATATAATTAGGAAAATAATTGGAAAAGACTTTCAAGTTAATCCAGATGTCGTCTGCATTGAAACATCTCTGGATCATTTCCCTTGGCTTATTAACAGAGTGGTTTAGCCTTGAACATTAGCAGCATGCTAATAAATTCAGCCATTAGTTGGGGCCCTTCCCTATGATGGCGCATTCATCAGCTCTTAGAGCCTCTGAGGCAGACATACAGGATCGGTGTATTGGCCTCTGGAGATACATCTTTTTGCTCCTGCTCTGTTCTACATGTTGAACTGCTATAAGTTACTAGCTGTCCCTCTCCAGCTGCTTCTTCCTCCTCCTCCCCTTGACATGAGTAATATTTGGATTTGAAATTGGAGTTTAAACATTGAAAATGTCCAGGTTTTCTTCTGGAAGAGCAAATGTTTTCTCTGGAAAGAGCTAGCCTTAAATTATGAATGTGCTTTCAGCTCTCTTGGAATCATTCTTCTAGTCTCAGTTTGAGTTCACTGAATCTTCACCTTGATGTATTTCTTTAAAAAGAAAACCTATAAGCCTGTTCCAGCTGTGCATATGTGTATGTTTGTGTGCATACTGGAAACAAAAACAGAAAAACCTTCAAACATGGAGCTGGGCACTAGATCGAGCCCCAGACGGCAAGCCTTCACTGGGGTGTTCAAACATATCCCTGGAGCCTTCACTGGACTTCAACTCCCCCCCCCCCCATTACAGCATCCTATGTCTTCAGAAACTGTCGTCCTGTGAGATGAGAAACCCTCTCCTGATGGACACTCCTGCTTGAAGAGTCAGAACATCTTAAGTCTCCCAACTATAAATAGCATTTTAATCTATCATCTTAAAAACTGAATTTAACGAGAGGTGACCCCATACTGTGACCACAGCTCAGGGGTAGAGCATTTATCTGATGTACCCAGAGCCCTCACCTTACCTGCCCACCCCCCAGCACAAGAGAAAATGGCGGTCCACCTCTCTACCTCCCGTTTCTTTGTCTCCAAAATCTGCCTTCATCTCAAGTGATTGTTTAGGAATTGGCAGTTTGTTTGTGTTCCTGCTTTTTGATGTTTGAGTTTTAGGTTTTATAAACTTATTTCCCACTATCAAGTTGGGGGTTTCCCTCTGTCAAGCTGACATTGATCTACGTACTCTCTGAAGACATTTGCATATGCAGCAGGCACATGCTGAGCAGCCTGACCTGTTTCTCTGTTGCCTGATGACCCTGCAGTCACCCTATCCTGGCTCTGAGATCCCTTCCACAACCTCTGTCATCTCTTTACTCTCTCATTCCCATGAATTTCCCTTCATGGAGACTTCTGCCAACTGTTATTGGCTGCCAGTATCAGAGAATTCAGTCTATGGTTGTTTGGGTCATGTTTGAGGGCTCATGGCAGAACACCATAATGGTGGGGAAAAGAGAAAAACAGAGCCAACTGTGGGTCCAGTCTAAGCTTTAAGGTGTATCTTTGCATGACTTACTTCCTCCAGCTAGGCTTCACTTCCTAAAGCTTCCAAAACCTTTCCAAACAGGGCTAGCATCTGAACACCAAGAGTTCAATAAGGCGGGTGAGGGGTCATTTCACATACAAACCCTGACAAGCAGCTAAGAGGAGA
This sequence comes from Phyllotis vaccarum, assembly GCA_033318265.1. NCBI lineage: Eukaryota > Metazoa > Chordata > Mammalia > Rodentia > Cricetidae > Phyllotis > Phyllotis vaccarum. The sequence goes on from JARWLC010000004.1 coordinate 104,269,470, forward strand.
TGACTGACAGGAATATTTGATGCTTCAACCGGCATCAAAAAAATGACTTTTATTACCTCCAGATGTGTCAACATTTTGGCTAGTGTATAGCTCTGGGCTGGAATTACTTCCTCGGAATTCCGAAGGCAATATGTTTTCTGTTATTTCTGGCTTCTTTTGTTGCTTTGGGAAGTCCAAACCCATTCAGATTCCTCTAAGCCAGTGTTTTCTCTCTGGAACCCCATTGGATTGCCTCTCAGTCACTAGTGTTTTAACTTGCCATGAATTTTGTGATCTGGCACATGGTCCATTTTTATCCATTTTCCTGAGCATGCCCCTTGGCCCTAGAAATGTGTGTCCTTCAGCTCTAGCAAATGGTTCTTATTTTGTTGACTTGTGTCCCCTGTCTCTAGTGTTCTCTATTCTGTATTCTTAAAATATCTCTCAATCACTGTTCTTCAGTTTATTTCTTTATGTATTTTATTTGTTCAACATCTCTTTGATGTTTTTCTCTTCTTTCTGAGGTTGATTTTATTTCTTGACTTTATTTAATATATATTTTATACTTTACTTTGTTGCTAAAATCTGCTCCTTTTCTGTAGTATACTATTCTTGTTTCATGATTGAAGCATTTTTCCCAATCTCTGAGGATATAAACGAGTATTTACAGGTCCCCTTTTTTCAACAGTCTTCTCTCTACAGTTCTTTCTTCTGTTTTGACTTTTATCTCTTATATATCTCAAGAATGATCTGTCCATTCACATTGAGGATTGAGTACAAGAAGTCTGACTGGGAACCTCTAGGTTGACTGGAATTTGTCAGGTGCGATGGACAGTGACCTGATGGGCTCTACTTAACAGCCCTTCACTCGTCTGCTGCTTTCTGACAAGCACAGATCTGGATGCCAGTTTTCTAGAAGACACAGGGCAGTGAGAGCTGGAGGCTCACACTCAGCCTGCACATTTTCATTTGGTGTCCTGATTTCAGCGTGATGATATTGGTCCTCAACTCTACTGAGGCTCCCACCCATTTTATCTTTGGGTTTTATTGTGTTGTTTGCTTTTTGCTGGTGGAGAAAGGTGTATCCAACTACCCAGTGAAAATGGAGACTGGGGAATCTCTCAGTGATTCCCTACTAATCCCCCTTATTAGCATCTTTACTTCACCTCTGCTTCTGGGAGCTCCATCTCCAAAGCCTGAGCCTTCTAGGAATGCTTGACTCCAAACACACTGGTCCTTCATTTCCCTGACTGTCAGTACTTCATTCCCAATACTGTCAATATCATTTCAACACTGGGAAGATATTAATAATTCTTCTTCACAGATCATGCTTTTTTAAATTAATTTTTAGATAACTTCACTTAATACTATAAAGGATATAAATCCTGTAGCATTAAGAAAAATGTGTGGGTGCACACATGTGCATGTGTCTGACTATGAATATGTGCGTATGAGTACAGATATATGCAGAGGCCAGAAGAGAGCATGAGATGTCCTGGAATTACAGGTGTGTGAACCTCTTGACATGGGTGTTGGGAATCAAATTTGGCTCCTCTGGAAAAGCAGGAGGTGATTTTAACCACTGAGAGATCTCTATAGCCTCCTTTACAGTGGCATTTTGAATGAAGAAAACAATATTGCTTCTTAAACAAAATCTAAATGCTAGCCTTTTCTGGAACAAATGAATTATTAAATGTGCACAGCATTTCTTAGCATATAGTAAATAAGACAACAGTTGCCTCTGTCATTATTTTTGCAATTACGCCCTTTTCATTACAGATATTTCCTGCCTACTGTTAAATGCTTTGTTGTTATTTTTGTGTGGTTGGCTTTATTTATTTTCCCCTTGAATTTTGTAACCTAGCATGTAATTACAATTTGTGCGTGCGTGTGTGCGTGTGTGTGTGTGTGTGTATGTGTGTTTCAATTTAGTTACCTTCATGTTCTTAAGAAAACCACGTTCCCCTGACTTACCAATTCTAGTCTTAGTAATTTCACTAACAATCAGAATTGCAAATATAACAAGTATTGCTTGTTAACAGCATCAAACTTAAATGCCAACAGCAAGGAACTAATTAAATAAATCATGGCATCTTCACATAGTAAAATACCATGAAGCCATGAAAAGGGATTTGGGGTGTAAGAATATTTAACAGGAAATCTGTGTTAACACACTTCAAAACTGGAGACCCGAAGCCTCCTGGTCCACAGCTGACTAAGAGGTGAGTAGCACCACAACCCTCAGGCCAAGCAGAGACTGTGGTCTCCAAACCCCAGCCCGGGGGGCACAGCCCCCCAGAACCCCAACCATATCCAGCTCTGCCCTAAACCAAAGAAAGCTGAGAGAGTCTCCCCTCCCCCAGCCCAATCTCCAGCATGACATACCTACAGGGACATCCCACAGGCCAAACACTGCCCAGACTGCAATCTGTGTCATCACACACTAATAACTAGAGATCCCGAAGCCTTCCTGTCCAAAGCTAAGAGCCAATGAAGAGCTGACTAAGAACAACCCCTGTGACAACTGGAGACACACAGCTCCTTGGCCTACAGCTAACTGAGAGCCGACTAAGAGCAGCCCCTGCAGTTACTGGAGACATTCAGCCTCCAGACTCACAACTGACTAAGAGCTGACCAAAAGCTGACTAAGAGTGAACCTAGGAAGCAATGGGCAGATGCCAGTGCAAGCATATGTATAATAACACAAAGGACAACAAGAGACTACCAGAAAGAGCTGGTGCTTCCACAACATCAAGACATGAGCATAAGAATGAAGAGGAAACAGAAGGAAACAACCTTAAAACAACTTTATAAAGGTAACAGAAGCTTTAAAAGAGGATATTAAAAAACTCCTTTAAAGAAATAGAAGAAAATACAAACAAAAAATTGGGAGAGATAAATAAATCCCTGAAAGAAAATTAAAACCAAGAAAAAGAAACAAACGGTGAAAGAAACATTCCAGGAATTAAAAATTGAAAGAGAAGCAATAAAGAAGGCACAAACTGAGGCAAAGCTGGAAACAGGAAACCTGAAGAAATGAACCAGAACTACAGATGCAAGCATAACCAACAGAATGCAAGAGATGGAAGAGAGAATCTCTGGAGTGGGAATAGATATGTCTGTTAAAGAAAACACTAAAACCAAAAATGTCATAAGACAAAACACCCAGGAAATCTGGGACACCATGAAAAGACCAAACCTGAGAATAATTGGAATCATAGAAGGAGAAGAATACCAGCTCAAAAGCACAGATAATGTATTCAACAAAATCATAGTAGAAAAATTTTCCAACCTAAAGAAGGAAATACCTATAAAGATACAAGAAGCTTACAGAACACTAAATAGACTAGACCCCCCCCCCCAAAAAAGTCTGCTCGCCATATTCTCGCCGTATAATAATCAAGCCACTAAACCTACAGAACAAAGAAAAAATACTAAGAGCTGCAAAGGAAAAAGGCCAAATTACCTATTAAGGCAGACTCATCAGCATACAACCAGACTATTCAGTGGAAACAATGAAAGCAGAAAGGTCCTGGTCAGATGTTATACAGACACTAAAAGAGCATGGCTACCAGCCCAGACTACTATACCCAGCAAAACTATCAATCACCATAGAGGGAGTAAACAAGGTATTTCATGACAAAACCAGATTTAAACAATACCTATCCACAAATCCAGCCCTACAGAAAGCACTGGAGGGAAAACTCCAGGCTAAAGGAACTAGATACACCCATGAAACCAAAAACAATTGATAATCCCACAGAAGAAACACCCAAAGAAGGGAAATACACATAAGCTGCCACCAAAAATAACAGAAAATGACAATCATTTGTCATTAATATCCCTTAATATCAATGGATTCAATTTACCTATAAAAAGACACACCCTAGCAAGATGGATACAAAAACAGAAGCCATCCTTCTGCTGCATACAAGAAACACACCTCAACTTCAAAGACAGACACTCATAACACAGGCTCAGAGTAAATGGAATAGACTGTCCAAGCAAATGGTCCTAAAAAACAAGCTGGTGTAGACATCCTAATATCTAACAAAATAGACTTCAAACTAAAATCAAACAAGAGACCAGGACAGACATTACTTACTCATCTCAGGAAAAAATCAAGATGAAGTCTCAATCCTGAATATTTATGCCCCAAACACAAGGGCACCTACATATGAAAAATAAACTCTACTAAAGCTTAAACCTCACATCAAACCCCATACACTAATAGTGGGAGACTTCAATACCCCACTTTCACCTTTGGATAGGTGAACAAGACATACACTTAACAGAGAAATAAAGGACCTAGCAGACGTTATGACCCAAATGAACTTAATAGATATATACAGAACCTTCCACCCCAAAACAAAGGAATACACATATTTCTCAGAACCCCATGGAACTTTCTCTAAAATTGACCATATACTTGATCATAAAGTAAATATCAATAGATAAAAAAAGATGGAAATAACTCCCTGTATCATATCAGACCACCATGGTCTTAGTTAGAGTTCAACAACAACAAAAATCACAGAAAGCCTACAAACTCATGGAAACGGAACATCTCTCAGTTGAACCACCTCTGGGTCAAGGAAGAAGTTAAGAAAGAAATCAAAGCCTTCCTAGAATTGAATGAAAATGAATCTACAACATACTCAAACTTATGGGACACAATGAAAGCAGTGTTAAGAGGAAAACTCATAGCACCAGATGGCTATATGAAAAACCTAGAGAAATCTCACACAGGAGACCTAACAGCACAGCTGTGGCTTTAGAACAATTAGAAAGAAGCAAACTCACCTAGAAAGAGTAGATGGCAGGAAAAAAATCAACTTAGGGCTGAAATCAACACAGTGGAAACAAAGAGAACAACCCAAACAAAGAGTTGGTTCTTTGAGAAAGTCAACAAAATAGATAAACCCTTATCCAAGAGAGAGAGAATATCCAAATTAACAGAATCAGAAATGAAAAGGGGGACATAACAACAGACACCCAGAAAATCCAGAGAATTATCGGGTCATACTTTGAAAATCTATACTCCACTAAAATAAATAAAAAAATAAAATGAGCATTCAAAAAAGAATATTTAGTAACAGAATGTGTGTGTGTGTGTGTGTGTGTGTGTGTGTGTGTGTGTGTGTGTGTGTGTGTGTGTAAATTTAAAAGGTAGCAGAGAGAGGCAGGCATGATAACACATACCTGTTATCCCAGTGTTTGGGAGACAGAGACAAGAGGATCTTGAGTTAGAGTATGGTCAAGGCTGTATAGAAAGACTTTACATCAGAGAAACAAAACCAAGGCGTCCGGGAAAAGTATGATACAAATCAGTTTTTTAAAAGACATCTTAATACCAGCAGCAGAAGAAAAGTAGCAAAGTATTAACAAGTAACATTTGAAGAACAAATTGCTGCTGGGGATCCCCCTTTGTCTATTTTAGAAGTCTGTTTTCTGTCTATTACCTATTTTCTGAGATGCAAGTGGATGTTTTTGCTTTGGGAGTTTTACTTTTCAAATAGTGTTCAGTATTTTAAGTCTGAATTTAAACCATTCACATGTTGTATAAAATATGATTAAAGTGAATTCTTTCTGCTTTGAGGCATCTGCTGGGCTTCCAGGAGAAGCAGGATCGCCTGGGGAGCCAGGACTTCTTGGACGGAAGGTAAGGAAAATATTTCCTGTGAGCTCTTTGTACCTTAGAGGTGAGTGCATGAGCACGCCCCTCTAAGCAAGAATACCTTCTTCCTCTGCTTCCACTGTTCAATGCATTCTATCAAGGGAGAATTTGAGGCCAATTTAATATATCTCTTGGGAGGAAGGAAATGGGGCGAGAAAGTGAAAAATTAGACCAAAATGAGGTTTCTCTTTCAAAATATTTTCTTTTACATTTATAGATGTATTTATTTGGGGGATGGGGCACTTGCCATGGCACACTTGTGGAGGTCCATTCTCTCCTTATCCCATGTGGTTTCTGGTGAATAGACTCAGGACATCAGGCTTGGCTACAAGTGCCTTTACCCATGGAGCCATCCCAGCAGCCTGAGATTTCACATTCTTATCAATGAGTCTTATCAACAGTCCATCACCGCCTCCATTTCCCATGAGCACTTGACCAATGAATAAAGTGGATGCTACATATGAAAGATGAATAGTAAGAGTGATTATTAAAGTTGTGTTCCTGTGGATCGCATCTGGAGCTTTTGGTGGGGTGCCATTGCATTTTTCTTCTGGTGTTTCTGTTTGAGAGAAGGCAAGTTCTTCCTGTTCCAGGATGGGTTTGAAAGAAGAAGCTAAAATAAGTTCTTTCCACCCTCCACCCAGACATACCCATGTGTATATTCATTTGGGAAAGGTGCTGAGATTAGCTTTTCAGGTTTCTGAGGCTAGCCCCTTTATGCATCAGCCATGGATAAGAATGGTCTAGCCTCAGCTTTGACCACTGCTCACAGTGGAGATATTACATATAGGGTAGAAGATTCCAAAACTCTGTCCCGGAAGAGGCAACTGGGAACAGGTGTCAGTCTTTGCCAGTTGTGAGCTGAAATACCTGCTCCAAGGCTCTATGGACCATCCTCAGGTGGGCAGCTCCATCAGGTTCAGGACATCTCTGCCAGGATTTGGGAAACATGACCTTGAAGGCTTGTATACACTCTGTGCTCTCTTCACAGGGCAGTGAGTGTCTTACCTCTGTTCTCTGCTCCTCCAACCTCAGAGGAGTAAATCCTTTTCAGAGGGTTCCTGGGACAGTGTTGGTGCACATACTGGCCACCGAGGTGTAAGTCTGTAGACATAAACCAGAGTTTGCTTGTTTTCCTAGGGCGTGAAAGGGGCCCAAGGATTGGCTTCATTTTCTGTAAGTATCTCCTCTTCCAACACGGTACTGTGAGTGTGCCTTTAACTTGGTTTATAAACTTCAGGACCCAGAGATATGGTTAATTCTCCATGTTTTATTTTTGAATTACAGACATGTGACCTCATTCAGTATGTGCGGGACCACAGTCGTAAGTACTCTGCTTAAAATGACCCCCCCCCCCCCACACGCTTCCCTAACTCCCAGTCTGTCAGCTTTCTTAGAAGGAGTTAGGAAACTGGGCTCTCAGAACAGATGCAATTTACCAACCAGTATCTTCACACGAGAGACGTCATGAGTAGATTTTGAGTCTACAGGGAGGTTGGTGGTGCCTATTATATTAACTCCCTCTCTGGCTTACCAAGTATGTTGTTGGAACTTGTCCAGTACTGCATAGTTATACACACTAGGGGCTTTACACCCACACCGAGGTCAGAGCTTTCCCAGTAGTCCAATCAGTCAGGGAAGAGATTGAGCTGAGTTTGAGATGATTGTTAATATCAGACAGTACCCGACAGGATTGAGCTCTGCAGTCTGAAGAGGGGATTGTGATGATGTGTCCTGGTGGGTAGAAGCCTGAGTTTGGGTTTATGCGCTATTACTCCTTTCCTGGAAAGATGAGCTTGACTGGAATGATTGGTTGGCTTGTAAAATTCACAATAACACTTGTTCTGCCAATAAGTTTCTCTCTCAAAAATGTAAAAAGCAAAAAGGCATTCAGATTTGGCAAAAGCTCTGAATTTAAGACCCTTGTAACAGGGTATGTTCTTAGCATTATAAATGCCAACTATTGTTATAATTCTATACTCACACCCACCTTTCATTGTGCCAAATGTTCATTTAAATATGCAAAATGCTCCTTGAGTAAACCCAGCAGTGAAAAGGAGTTAAAAGTTTCTCCAGGGCATTTTTTTGGGAGAAAAATCAGACAAAGCAGAGCCCATTTCACAGAGGGAATTGTTTCTAGAGACATAGAACTTAAAAAACAAACATTTGTTTTATATGTTCATGTGTGTGTGTGCTCCTGAGTGTTCGTTCGTGTAACACATGTACACAGTGTCCATCTGGGATCAAAGCTAAACCCTCTGTAAGGGCAGCAAGTGCTCTTAACTACTGAGCCATCCTCCTAGGCCCAGAGCCAGAGAATTTCAATGGCTCTAAAAGCTTTTCAACCAAGCTGCTCAAGACTCTACCTTTCTGTTACAGGAAGGGATCCTCGTGAGAATCAAAGCCTGTACCTTGAGCCCATGAAGATAGGCTGTTCTGAGGTTGAATTAGCACAGTAGTTTTTTTCTAACACGTGAGCCAAGTGGACAGTAATCATGAGTGGCAGAGCCAAGATGGGGCCTGGTCTTTCAAAGTGTGAGGGTTCCATCTAGCGTATCTGATCCAAGATATACAACATTATTTCAGGAGTATGACTTAGAACACGAAAGAGTCAATACCTTCTGTACTTTTTATAAAAGCACACAGCCTTGTGAATGCAGTAAGGACTCCTTCCAGGCCTGGCCTCTGCAAATGAGTGACCCAAAGCAGCACTGTCCAATAGGACAATCTGCCATGGTGGAGGTACCCTTGAACCATTCAGCAGCCTAGTTGACAGTCAAATGTGGCTTTGGACACTAAAAATCTGGAGAACGTCACCCAGAAGCTAAATTTTTCATTCAATTATTTGAAATTTAGACAACTCTGCATGGCGTGTCGCCAGGCACTGCAGGTCCAGCCGCTGTTTATTTCTTTCAGAGTACATGTATCACTTTCAACTATATGATACACAAACACGGTGACCCTCCCAAACCCCCAAACATTTTGAGTGCTCACATAATGTCACAAGTGGGAAAGTTCACACCTGCCCTCGTCTGACAAGCTGTAGTCAAAACATGGGCACACGAAACACCGTGCATAAACTCACCTTCGCTTTACACACATCAGTGCATATGAGACAAAATGAGGTTTGTTTTGAGACGTGTGTGTGTGTGTGTGTGTGTGTGTGTGTGAATATCCCACACTAAAAAAATTCTGAAACCAGTAACATTAGTTGTCTCAGTCTCTCAACCCATGCAGCATGCATACTGTGTGTACATATGGACATGTGCATGCGAATTTATATGCATGAGCTTGGGATTTAGGTCATTGGTGTTGTCCTACACCCCCTATCTCCTCCCCGCTGGAAAGAGTCCTGCTATACTGGGATGCAGGGCACGGGCTGCATTTTCTCCAGACGCTCGGTTGCCCTGAGTTTTGAGTGCTGCACACAAGCCGACAGGATTCCACTGCTCTCATTTCCCTGAGCAGTTTAGAACCCTGTTGTCCTACCAAGTAATAACCCTCTCTCTTTTGTTCTTCCTCCCCAGCTTGCAGACGTGGTAAGTGATCGTTACCTACAGCATGCCACACTTGAGCTCTAAGGTGTCCCCCACCTGGAAGGAAGAGGTCAAGCATCTGCTGCCTGCTTGGACCCAGGCTTCCTTTGCTCACACTCACAGGAGACCCTCACGGAGTTTCACTGCTGTTTCCTAACCAACTGGAAGGCCCTTTTAAAATAATTTTATGATGGCGTGAATTTGCCTCCCTCCCCTCCATCTTTCTCTCATTTCCTCCCTCCCCTCCTACCTTCAACTCTCTTCCCATTCCAACTCTCTGTTTCTCTCCCTGTTATCTGTTACGTATTCTCTGTAGTTCAAGGATTAAAACACAGATTGAAAAATAGGATCAGGTAGCAAGTGAGTGAATCGTGAAATGGAGACATTGCTGAGACTTTGTAGCTCAGGGTTAACGTTAATCACCAACCTGGATATGTTTGTGTAAACCCATCATCAACCTGCCACACACACCTCCCCTTATATAAATTCATCAGCCTTTACCCTCTGCAGATTTATTCTTTCAACCAGGATCTATTGAAAGCCTCCTGAGATCGAGTCTCTCGTTTTCTGCTGGGGATGGAATTGACAACAGACGAGATTCCCAACCTTACACTTTCCATTTTCATGGAAGGTCCAGATAAAAAAACAAATGAGAGAATTCAGCATGGAGATAGAGCACTGCAGCCGAATAATGACGGCAGGGATGGATACTGTTTGGACCAGGGCTCCTCTCTGAAGCAGTGAACCTGAAGTCAGGACTAAAGGAGCCACCGTTTTCCAAGTGCAAGGCATGGGAATTCAGATACCAATGCCTGGAGATATGGCAGACCTAGACATTCCCTAGGAAGCATCAGAGCCCAGTAACCCTGTGACACAGTGGGGGGGGGGAAGGGAGTTAAAAACAAATGGAGGTGGAGTTAGAAGCTGCATCAAGCTGGTTGTTGCAATCCAATCTACCTGATGAACCAAAATTCAGCTCTCAAGGAAAACCACAAATTTTGCAGAAAATTGATGGATTTACGATGGATAGTGTTAAATGAAGTTATATAATCTCTGAAAATCACATGTTCTCCTCATAGCCTGTCATATGTATATAAACAAATGCACATGTGGGGACAGTTTAACATTTAGGAAGGAGAACAAAATATGGTCCATACTGGGTAGAAAGGAAGGACTGAACGCTGCAGGTAAAGGCACACCATGAAAGAAGGAATATAAAGCTCATTGTTTTTCTAGTTTTAACTGTGTGGTGGAGTTCTTAGGTTTCCTTGTGGACAAGTGAATACAAATAAAGTCAGCAGTGAAAGTGCAAAGCCCAATGTGAAGCTAGCTCTGCAGCTTTGGAATGGCTATTCTAACCGTACAGAAGTTTGCTGGGATGTAAGGACGCTGGCTCTGGCTGATCAATCTCTGTTTATTATAAATAGGTTTCCAATCAAAAGTTTTAATTATTAACAAGGCCAGAGGATGAGGTGGTAAGGTGTTGGATGTGTAGGCAGAGATGTCACCTGCTTTGTGGTGGCAGAAGTCACCAGAGTGTGTTCTCCAGGGTCCTTGGAGCTCCTGGAGACAGCATGCTGGCATGAATTAGCTCCTAAGTATTTTTTTTCCTAGATAACTAAAACTTTTACATGTTTTCAGATAGTACTGTTAATCTTTGCTTCCCTGTATCTCTAAATTATACCGACATCATTGCTGGGGTTTGTGCCCCATACAAAACAACCTCCATACAAAGCTTTAGTTAGAATTCACCTTTTAATTGTAAAATTAACATTACTTTGATTTTGGAAAACATGGTTATCCCACTAATTAGATTCAGAGTCTAATAAATTATGTCCCATCTCCCCTGAGATGGATTAGTTTGTTTTCAGCATGTACTATAACTGGTCATGGAATCATTCCTTTTGTCCGTGAAGCTCTGTAGTTCAGGATGACCTTGAACTTCTGATCCTCCTGGCTCTACCAACCAAGAATGGGATTATAGACATATGCTACCATATCTGGTGCTGGGGCTCAAACCCAGGGCTTTGTACATGTCAGGTGACAGCATACTGATTGAGGTACATCCCTAGATCCTTATCTGTTGTAGTAAGTTTCTGGCCAGTTGGGCCCATGGTCCAGACCCACAGTCCCACAGTCCCACAGAATCACATAGACGCTTATATTAATTACACTCTGCTTGCTGATTGACCTGGGGCCCAGGCATATAACTTGCTAACTCTTTACCCTTAATCTAATCTATGACTCTTATCCTGTTCAGCCATGAAGCTCAGTACCTTTTCTCAGAGCAGCATAGTTGTCCTCTGCTTCTTCTGGCTTCTCCACTGGGCTGGTCTCCCTGGTGTCTCTGCTCTGCTCTTCCTGTTCCCAAAGTTTTCCCAGTCTGGTAGCCCCACCCACACTTCCTGTCTGCCTTTGGCCAATCAGCATTTTTATTAAACCAGCGGGTGGGACAATTATTTACAATGTAACAACACAGTCCCACTACTACATTTATTCTCTAGGGTTTTTTAATTATAAAAGAAATCTCCACAGCTATTCCTTTAAAATTCTTTTCACCTTTTAAAAATTTTTTCCACATTAAGTGAGAGGGATTTGTGTTTTTAACATGATTAAAGTGTAGATGCAAAAGACAATATCTTTGAGCCAGCTTCCATGGGGTAAAGGATATTCCCAAGGCTCCCCTACTTAGAAGGAACTGGGCAATTAACTTACAGATTTATTGCCTAATCATGTTGATTTTTAGACTATTTTCTTTTATGCTAATCTCAGAAGAGCATAGCCAGCTTTGAGAACAGCATTTTAATGATTCAAGTTGTAAACATTTAATATTTTATATCTTTTAATATTTTGGTTATTAATTATTTAATGTTTAAATATTTGAATAGTTAGCATTTAAAATGATTTTGCTCTCCATGTATTGTCTTTAGGCAAACATTCTACATGATAAGAGGCATATATGAGTGTGTGCAGATGTGTATTATTTTTGTCTTTCAGAAAAACCTGAATGCCCAGTGCATCCAACTGAGTTGGTGTTTGTCCTGGACCAGTCCCAGGATGTCACAGAGCAGGACTTCGAGCGGATGAAGGGGATGATGGCTTCCCTAGTTAGGGATGTTAAGGTCAGAGAGAACAGCTGCCCTGTGGGTGCGCGTGTTGCCATCCTATCCTATAACTCCCACACCAGGCACCTCATCCGCTTCTCAGACACCTACCGGAAGGACCAACTGCTCAGGGAGATTGAAGCTCTTCCTTACGAGAGATCCTCTGACAGCAGGGACATTGGCAAAGCCATGAGGTTTATCTCTAGGAATGTTTTCAAGCGAACCCTTCCAGGGACTCATGTGAGGAAAATTGCCACGTTTTTCAGCAGTGGTCAGTCAGCTGATGTCCAGTCCATCACCACGGCTACCATGGAGTTCAGTGCCCTGGATGTTGTACCAGTGGTGATTGCATTCAGCAATGTGCCCTCCATCAAGCGTGCCTTTTCGGTAAGCATTGCATAAAAGACTTTTTATTCACGTACTTCACCAATATTCAGAAACCTCATAAGAAAGTATAGAATTACATTTTCTTGCCTTCATAACAAAGTCATTCTGGTTTGCAAAATACAATGTTAGATGCTTTATGGCTATTTACCGGACACTAGATAAGCTCCATGTTTATCATCCTATTGAATTCGAATAACTACTATGTGCGAGATAGAGATCATTTTTCCTAGATGGTCATTTTGTAGATGAAAAGACTGAGCCTAGAGAAGGTGAGCGGTCCAGGTTCCATGGGTGTGGAGTGACACTGTCAGGCATCGATACTCAGTTGCCTTGCCACTGCTTCCCTAGCTACTCACTGCATTGCCTCTGCATCCAAAGACCCTAAATCAGGAGGCTAGCAAACAGACGTGGAATACTTTTAGATGATCATGGTAGTAGTCACCGTTGGCTAATTAGGTATGGGGGCACACCTTGCACTTTGGGGGCAGAAGTGAGTGGATCAGGAGTTCAAAGGCATCCTTACCTACATGGTATGTTCAAGGCTGGTCTGGGTTATGTAAATATCTGTCTCAAAGCCCAAAATATGGAGGTGTGAAAGTGGCTCAGCCAATAAAGTGCATAAGGATCTGAATTCAGGTCCCCTGCACCCACGAAAGTGAAAATATGTAGTCCCAGTGGTAGGCAGAGACAGGAGGCTCTGTGGAAGTTACTGGCCAGCCAGCCTAAATGAATGGTTGAGCTCTAGGTTCAGAGAGAGACTCTGTCTCAAAAAATTAAGGTGGAGAGTAACCAAGAAAGACATCTAGACAGCAGCCTTTGGCTTCCCCATGCATGTCACATGCCTGTACAAATTCACAAAAAAGGACACATCCATGTATCACACATCCACACAAAGGCAAAGTAAACAAATAGGTTGATTTTAGAAAATTCAGTTATGTAAAGGTCCCCAGTTTATATAGGAAAAGCCATTCCAACTGAAGCCTCTTAGTGTAAGGATTAGATGTGGCATGTAAACCACCTGGAATGAAGACAGCTGTGTACAGATGCACACTTTCACATCCTCAGTGGCTTCATTGCAAAAGGACAGGCCCCAGCCACCGGTCCTACCCGTCAGTGCCATGTCAGTTTGATGTTGAGCTCATTCATGCGGAAGTCCAGACCGCAGTACGAGAGTATGGGCAAATGTACTGTAAATGAGTCCCATCATTTGACAGTGATTTAGAGAAAGGGGAACAAAGAGCAACCAAAGGGTTGTCTCAAAGGGAAGAGTTACAGAGTGTTAGCTGCATTCCAGCCCCATGAAACGAGAGGTGACGGTGACAGGAAACGGGGTTAAGCTGAAGTCAGAACGTCCAGGAACCATTTTGATTTATTGTGGTTGTGCGTTTAGATTCTACCCAGTTGGTCAAGACATTACCCTATCGTGTCAGTCTGGTGCTGAGGCAGTCACTCAGCCATCAGCCTGAGACGGTCCTAGAGACTAGTGGTTCGCACCATTTTCTCAGGGTTGTTTCCAGCTCTTTAATTTCTATGACAGCATGGAAGCAACAGGGTTGGAAGATAACTCTGGGAAGTAAGAGTGGTACTTAGAGATGATGTGAAGCGTAAGTGATGGGACACCTTGCCTTGAGGCCCAGAACATTCTAGCAAGTACAAGGATGATCACTGTTACTTATTTCGGTATTTTAATGATGTTTAATACTAATGGAAGCAGGGTGTTGCAGGAGATGAAATTACTTTTACCATCCCTGGACTAACTCCTAATTATGTAAACAGAAAAGGCTGATGCACTCCGTGTAGATTACAAAAGGCTGTGGTGGGCCGTGCAAATAAAGCCTGGAAATTCTGTAAATGATTTTGGTGACAGAGTCCCTCATTTACTGACTTTATTTAGACACAAAACAAAGAACAACTTCATAACCTGATGCAGACACTTGGTGGCATCTGTGGAAGGTACTTAAAGGCACAGATTATAATTAGTATACAGAAGATATTTTAATTTGGAGTTTGTTTTTCCAACTTTTGCATGTTAACAACCACAAAGACAGGTGAATCTAGTTTCTTAAGTCTACCTAAATTGTCTAGAGACTCTTAGTGAAGATCAGTTACACACACACACACAGAGAGAGAGAGAGAGAGAGAGAGAGAGAGAGAGAGAGAGAGAGAGAGAGAGAGAGAGAGAGAGCGAGCAAGCGAGTGTGGGCTGTAGTGCCAGCCTTGTGGTGTGAGGAAATGGCCCAGCGGATAAAGCACTTTGCCTAAGGACCAGAGTTTGAATCCCCAGAATCCATGGGAGCTGGGTGTGGTCCTGAGTCTGTAATCCCAGCACTCATGCAGGAAGATGGGGTCAAAGAGGGAACTTCAGAAGGTGGTAGGCCAGCCTGGAGCACACAACAGTGAACAAGGAGACCTGACCCAACCAAGGGGGAAGGGAAGACGTAACACCATTGTTGGCCTCTGACACATGTCAAGAGCACACAATGCTTCTTAATTTTTTTTAATTAATTTTAAAACAACAAGCCAGGTGGATCTGGACAGCAGCCGGTGAGTGAAGGGTCTGAAGTGAGATTGGATCCAGGTTCATTACTGTTCAAGCATTTAAGGAGGACTTGATTTTGCCAGGGCTCTGCAGATATAAGGAGCTGGAGGTCCCTAAGCCCACTGTGTCACTGAGGGACCTGGGCATGCCATCTAGAGAGGAGCTTTAAACAACGGCAGTATGCGCGCTGGGTAGAGCCCAGGGCCGGATTATAAGCGGAACCTTCCTTTGCTGGTTCTATTGCTGCCTTTTTCTTCTGTCCATTTCTGTTCCCTGTGCTTAAACTATCGGTTTAACTATTGGTTTTCATCATTATTATTTTGTTGTTGGCATTGGTTTGCTTTTGTTAGTTTTTGAGACAATGTAGCTCTGGCTCACCTAGCACTCACAAAGATATGTCTACCCCTGCCTCCTGAGTGGCTAGACATTTTTTCTTAAGAAAATAACTCAAAGTCTAGTAACACAGTATCTGGGGGCCATATTTTGAAACTTTCTTCACATTTACCATGGCTTGTCTAAGTCTCAGTTCGCCTGAATGTTGAGCAGGCCAGAGTGAAATCTGGCACCGGTGCAGTTCTGTGACCATGACACAAAAGCCCTGATCACCCTCAGGGTTTCTGTTGCTGTGACGAAACACCAGCTTGCAAGGAAAGGCTTTATTTTGTTTATTCTTCCACATTCCAGTCCATTGTGGAAGTCAGGACAGGAACTCAAGCAGGGCAGGACCTGAAAGAAGGAGCTGCTGATGCAGAGGCCGTGGAGGAGGTTGCTTACTGTCTTGCTCCATGGATTTCTCAGTCTGCCTTCTCATAGAACCCATGGGGGGCACCACTCCCAGTGGGATGGGACCTCCAACATTAGCCATTAATCAAGACAACATCCCACAGACTTGCCTACAAGTCAAATGGGGTTCATACTTCTCCCGTACCTCTAGCCTGTCCAATTTACATAAAACTATCTAGCACACTGGATCTCCCCCAAACCTCTCTGTGCATTCTAAAGAATGAAACTTTCCACCATATGAGAATGGCATTTTTTCTTATGTGCCATCTTACAGTTCTGTGATGCTCGTGAAAGAAAAGCCTTTTAGAACCATCCAGAGTGCCCACCCTGTCCATCTATCTGCAGCCTAGTCAGCTGTTCTCTCAGTCTCGCTGCTGCTTTGCATCTTTCAGGAAAATAAACAGTAAGAGAAAGCAAGCACAAAGCTTCTCATTTTAAATCCACAGCTCGCATCCAGTTTAAAGGTCTCTACCACAGCCACTCCCATGGTGGGCAGTGAGGTTGGTGATCCCTAAAACCCCACCTTCCAGGCTTTATAAAGAGTCTTGCTGGGGTGTTGAGAGCCTGCAGGTCTCCAGTAGACTCTCCCTAATAGAAAAACTCATTAGAATCACCGAGGAAGATCTGCTTTTAGCTTTGGATCTTTGTGCAGATTCATAATCAAATGTATCCATTGTTAAGAATGGGTCATCGCCAGAAATGTGGAAGTTGTTATGTTGTAGCACATAGAACACAAAGCTAGTTAGCAGATGGCAACATTCCCTGGACAATATCCTGAAAAACATGACTCTCAATTAAGATCCACAGCAAGAACACTGAAGTGGCTGGGGCATGGAAGTTAGTTCTTGTTGGGGAAGAGCAAACCTGTGATAAAGCCTTCAGGTCCCCCGCTCCTATCCTGGGCTCACTTTTGCCTGTAAAGTCACGAGGCTGTCTTGCATGGTTTCTAAGTGTTTGTCTGGCTTAGTCTCTATCATCCTTGCAGCCCCCACCCCAGATGGTCGACCCTCACTCCCTGAGCGGACACTGGCTCCGTTTCCAGTCATTCTTCACAGTCAGCCCTTTTACCTAAAAATCCATTTGCACAGTCTGTGAGCGATGTTGGCTTTACTGAAGATAGCCAGAGGGAGCAGAGCGCTGCTTTCCACTATATGAAATCCCCACTCATGTCCGCACAGTGTCTGTCTCCATCACTGCCCCACTCATGTCCGTATAGTGTCTGTCTCCATCACTGCCCAACCTCCATGGCCACCCCCATGTGGCCTATCATGCTTGCCTCTGTTGTTTTCTGTTTCTTTGTTTCTCTGGCACACTTGGCTCCTTTCTCATGGATTTGTGTCTAGCAATATAACCCAAACCTTCCGTTCTCACAAGACCTCAGAGTCCTCCACTCTATCCCAGAAAGATTATCAGGAATATCAGCCAGAGAAGAACCTGATGAGCACAGGTTCCTCCATCTGTTGTCAGGATAAAATATGGGCAGAAACAGGGCTCACTCCCAGGAAGACCCCCTACCGGCTCTTCCCATTCCCATTCTTCATGGGTTCACCAGATAGAATATGCCCCTCCCCCGTGTCTCTGCAGACTCCGTGTCTCTCTCTTGACTCCAGACAGTCTTGCAGCTCCCAGGATGCCAGTTCTCAACTCCCAAAAGAACAGTTCTGTCTGGCCCTGATGCTCTGCTCTGGTCCAGTTGGCTCTGGTCAGAGAAATAGTATAATCCTGAGTAGCCAGGATCTCCATGGTTGCACTTCTGTGGATTAAGTGTAGGAATGAGACTTGCCAAGGGAGAGGGAAGATATTTACTTAAGAGTGATTCACTGGGAACATTGTCTGACCCATCTTACCGTGGGATGGAATCACTATAATTTTCCTTCATCTACTAATCATCTCACTTGATAGGCGAGTTCACGATCCTTGGTCAGATGGTTCATCCCCATCTTCTCTCCATTCTCTGAGCTGGCCATGGCTTGGTCTTCAGTCAGTCACTCATTACTGCTCAGGTAGACCAAAGGTGTGGTTCACTTGAAACACTGTTAGATGTCTCTACAGAGCACCAACAGTGTGGAGTCGCTTCTGCTTCTGCGGGGGTACTAGTCTAGACTGCACCCTCTAGCTCCCTAGATGGGCTACCCATAGTACTGCTTCAGTGGAAGGATTAAGATGTTCCAGGGAGAAAAGCCGCCTAGGCCTAGGTCTGACCCTATTTCTGCTGCAACACCTACTTTACAAGAGAAAGTTAAAACAATGTCATGCTAATTTTGGTTGTCATTTTAATTGCATTATAAAGAGCAGCCCTAGGTTTCCTGGTTCTCTGGGACTAGGTGTGAGATGGGGGTGGGGGTGGAATTTCCCATTCTTTTCCAAAATTGACTTGAGTGCAGGCTGTCTCTTTTGATCAGCCGGTCATTTCTCTGAGCTTCAGTTCCTCTGTCTGAGGAATGAGGATGGGGGATGCCCTGGCTAGCTGGGAGACAGATATGAAATGCTTTGTGCGCCCTGCTGAGCCACATGGCACCCACTGTGTGCCAGTCCTGGCTTGACAGTTAAAGGGAGAGCCGAGGGTTAAAAGCAGCTGGGCCACCTCCCAGAGGCCTTGTGGCAGTTACCCTCACCTGACCTCCATTCTTAAACAGTGCTGGAAGGTTCTTAAAACCCAACCCACTAAGCAGTTCTTTGTCTTGCTTTTGCTTCCTCTAGATTGATGACACAGGCACATTCCAAGTCATTGTGGTTCCCTCTGGGACTGACGTCCAGCCAACATTAGAGAGACTCCAGCGGTGCACTTTCTGCTACGGTGAGACCCGTGGGACTAGCAAATTTGATCAGTCCTGCTAAGTGTGTTGAGTCACCCTTGGCAGGAACAGCTGGGATTTGGCCATTGGGATATGCATGGCTTGGGGCAGACCTCACTGGGGCTTTGGGCACACACTGCATCTTGCACAGTTTAGCCTACAGGGTCCCTCCAGTGGATCGCAGCAGGAGGGTTACACTCTGGCCCCCTCTACTTTAGCACAACTTCCAGAAAATAGTAATAATTTAAAACAACAGCAACCACAACCACACAACCTTAGCCTGTCTCCTTGGCAAGTTTTTCATGCTATTGAGTATATGTTTTATACATCTCAACTCCCAGGGAAGGCTCTGGAGCAGTCAGGCATTTTTATTTTTTATTTTTTTTTTTCAGAAGGAGTGGAAGGCAGAAACCTATACACTCTCATCCAGGAGTCTTCAGAGACTCCCAAAGTTAGGCATCAGAAAGATTTGCAGTGTTGCTTGTGGTGGTTTACACACTGTCCTTTGGTCTAGGTGGAACAGTCTCCCTCCTCTCCCATTTGATGTTCTGATAACCATGTGGAAACCACTGGGGTTACAGGTGGCCCCGACAGCAGGCAGTCACCACATTTCTGCTATAGTGTGCACTGTTCTAATTACGCTGTATGATGCCAATATCATGGTGGCAATTGAGACTTAAGCTATTGGGTTTCTTATGTTCTAAGCACAGTTTTAATTGGTTTACATAAATTGTGTAATTCTAGGCTTGTAACCACAGTGAAATGTCTGAACTATTATTAGCACTCTTGTACAGATGGGGCAAACAAATTGAGAGGCATATTTTTCTCAGGGTACCACACCCATTTCAAACCCAGGAAAGCTGGCTCTGAAGTACCTTTAATTTTTGCAGAATAAAAGTCTCATTCTGTTCCTCCAAACCATTTACACCTTGAGAAGAGTCTGAAATCTTCTCCCTATGTGTCAGTGGGATGCTGCATTTTGCTGTATAGATGACCTCACATGGAGAATGTGATTCTGGGGAGAAAGCAGACAGTTTCCAGGTTCCTTTTCTGTTTCCCTCTGCAACCCTGGAATCAAGCTCTCTGCTCACATATCTAGTTCTATGTATGGCACTGGGATTTAGGGATCCTGTCACCCCTCCCCTCCACCCACCCACCCAAACCATTGAAGTGCTAAGATTCATCTACCCTATACATTCTTAGTTGCACACCCTGAACATGTCAGTTCCAACAGTGGGCTGGTGTATTGCCGTCAGTAACTGCACATATGTGACTAGGGATAGACTTTTGGCTCCATGCCTTGGCTTAAGCCCTTGTTTTCTCTTCTAGGCATATAATAAACGATATTTTGGCTGTCATTTCCTACAATTAAAAACACCACAAACAGAGCAAATGAGCAGCCCGTTGTTCCTGATTTTAGAAACTGCTCTGCGCACGGGTGACTATTTGGTCATCTAACCATTATGCAGGGTCATAAAATCTCACTAAAGTTCAATAAGGGACTTAGGCTGAGCCATCTTTATTGAGTCCATGAGAAAGCATGAAGCTAGGCAGTTTGCTGCACCCACAAGATCTACATGCTAGCCATTAGGTTTTTACTTAATAGTTGATACCTCTGGTCCATGCTGGATTCCATCCGCATGCTTGTTACTCCTTTTCCATTTCCCCTTTGGTTTTTAAAGACCCTGTTCTCACCCCGTCATCACATTCACTGACAAACTAGACAAGACATACAGCCTTGCAAGTATGTCTGGGTCAGCATGATCCCAGTTTGGTACAACTGCCTCCTCAGTTGTGCGGGAGGAACTACGCACAACTGAGGCCCAGCAGTGGCCTGGCCAGAGGTGACATCTTGTTTGTAATGTGATAAGAACCTAAGCATCCCAGGTCTTAAACGAAGGGGCCATCCTGCTACCTTATGTAGTCAGTTTCTATGAAAATATGGTAAGTGACTTCTAAAACCCTCTCACAATAAAGCACTGACTCATGCGGCCTGCACAGTAGCTCAGAAGGTAAAGGTGCTGGTCCCCAAACATGACAACTTGAGTTCAATCTTTAGAACCCAGGTGGAAGGACTACTCTTTGAAAGCTGTCCTCTGCCCCCACGGCACATGCTATGCTACAATACCCACATGTATATACAGATAAGAAAACGTTAAAAAGAAATTGCCACTGACTTCATATACAGAAACTTCTAGAAATATGGTGCATCCTTTGTAATGACTTACTCTCCTGCTTCAGTTGGTTCTATGGAAACAGATTAAGTGACTTCTAAAATTCTCCCCTTTCCCATTTATCATATTCCTCTGAACATTCTTTGTGGTCACATTTAATAACATCTACTCTCTGTTTTTTCTTGCTGTGCATGTATAATGAGAGAGTCATATTTATAAAAATGACTTCACTTTATGGAAGAGCATTTTTATCAGGAGCATGAAATTGTGAACTCTTACTTAAACTGAAATAAAAGATACATTGCCTTTTCAAGCTTAATTTTAAAAGCAGATGGGTTCTTCACAGCTAGCGTAGTGATTAAGGCCCTTGGTTTAGCCTGCATACTGTCAACAACCGGAGAGTGTCTTACAGTATATTCTCATATATAGGAGATGAATTAGTCACTTCAAACTTCAAAAACACAACAGTCAAGATTAAAGTTCTATTGAACAAAATTTCACTTAAAAAAAAAATGGTGGCCATGGGATAGAGTCAAAGGTTCGCCAGTTGGTATCAGACCCGGACCTTTTGGTGATAAACTCTTACTCTTGACATAAAGACAGCTATTTTACAAGCTAGGGCTATGCAGTTCATAGTAAAATAGTCAAGGTGGAATCTTTCCACTTTTTGTCCATATCTGCTTCATAACATTAAATGACTTGTTTTGCAGACCTATGCAAGCCGGATGCTTCTTGTGACCAGGCTAACCCATTCCCGATACAGTCCCACCTGGATGCTGCATTCCTGCTGGATGGCTCCCGGCACATGGGGAGTGCGGAATTTGAAGACATACGAGACCTCTTGGAGGCACTGCTAGATCACTTTGAAGTCACTCCAGAGCCAGAGACATCTGTCACTGGAGACAGGGTAGCCCTACTGAGCCATGCTCCCCCCAACTTCCTACCCAACACCCAGAGGAGTCCAGTTAGAACTGAGTTCAACCTAACCACCTATGGCAGTAAGCGCCTCATGAAGAGGCATGTGGAGCAAGCAGTTCAGCAGCTGAATGGAGACACTTTCCTTGGCCATGCCCTCAGGTGGACTCTGGACAATGTCTTTTTAAATGCACCCAATCTGAGGAGAAATAAAGTCATATTTGTGATATCTGCTGGGGAAACCAGCCACCTGGATGGGGAGACCTTAAAGAAAGAGTCCCTGCGAGCCAAATGCCAGGGCTATGCCCTCTTTGTGTTTTCCTTGGGCCCTGACTGGAATGATAAGGAACTGGAAGACCTGGCCAGCCACCCTGTAGACCAGCACTTGATCCAGCTTGGCCGGATTCATAAACCTGACCATGGATATAGCACGAAGTTTGTGAAGTCCTTCATAAACTCCATTAGGCGTAAGTCATATGTACGACACTATTCTTGTATATAAGAACCTTCTCGGTATCCCCCAGAAGAACAGTGCGCTGGTATGTGTCCTTGGAACCTCTGGTTTATCTTCAAGGGCATTGCAGGGTCAGAGAGGAAAATATCTTAGAGTGGATGATGGGAGAGATGGCACTGGTTTCTAAGCATTTAATTTTCTGGCTCATCTTTTTTATGCCTCTGGTTCCTATGGAGAAGCAATCATAACAAGCAGCTGCCCACACATCTGTCTGCATGGAGAGGTGTAGTCTGGGGATGTGAAGGCACAGCCTGGACTCTGGCTCCAGAGCAGAACCCTTGCCACATAACACTAGCATACTGCCCTTTGGTGAGAGGTTTCTACAGTTAACACAAGGCAGCCAAAGAGAGAATGAAACAATTCTTGGCTTCACTCTGACAAGCTCCAAAGTCAGAGCTGGGAGTGTGAGGAGATATCATTTTATCAGTTAAAATGAAAGGTATGGCTTTTGTGCAACATCCAGCTTCATGGCCTCTTAGGCGCCAGGGGTGAGAGTAAGGGTGCCCATATGGAAACACATGGACTGTTTTTTTTAGAGTGGGCATCGTTTTGGATGCAGCAGGGTGGCTAAGTTGGAACCATGCTGGGACACCAGGCTGAAGGTGGAAATGCAGAGGGTACAGGCCCCAGTGTTTCCAGAGCCTGCTGACTCTTGTCTCCAGGAGTCCAGATAAAGAAAAGGAAAGGATTCTTAAGTGAGTGTCTGGCTATTTTCCCAAACTTGTTTGTCATTGTATGAAACAGCAAAGAGGGTTAAGGCTGTAGCGCTACTGAGCAGTGCAGGTCGAGAGATTGCTGATGGGGCTGATGTCACATCCTGTTCAGTGTGTGAGTCTAGGCTGAGCATGAAATAGCAGTTGGAGCTTGTTAGAGATACAGGGTTCAGGCCCCACCCCAGATGTTCTGAACCAGAATGTGCTTCTTATCAAAGCTCCCAGGAAATTCACATATATGAGATGGCTTCAGAGACACAGGTATGAGAGTAGTAAGACCCCAGGGTGAGATTTATTTTGATATGTTCTGGAAGAGAAATCCCAAAGATGGGCTAAGGGAAGGTGTCAACAAGATCACTTGGTAAAAAGAGGCATGCTTGACGGCCATGAGAGCAGAAGCTCCTTCCTGGGATCCCTTAATTCTTCTTGATGTTTCAAGCCAATTCATCCAACTACATGTTCAGATGAAGCAGCACCTCCCCTTGGGAAAATGGCAGGTAACTTTTAGGGGGATTATGTTGTTCCATTGTAAATAATTGTCCCCGCCTATGAGTTTAATAAAAAGCACTGATTGGCCAAAGGCAGACAGGAAGTGTGGGCGGGGCTACCAGACTAGAAAAATTCCAGGAACAGGAAGAACAGGGCAGACTGCCAGAGAGAAGCCAGAAGAAGCAGAGGACAACTATGCTGCTCTGAGAAAAGGTACCAAGCCTCATGGCTGAACAGGATAAGAGTCATGGGTTAAATTAAGGGTAAAGAGTTAGCAAATTATATGCCTGGGCCTTAGGCCAATCAGCCTAAAACTATAAGCATCTGTGTGTCTCTGCGGGTCTGTGGGTCTGCGGGTCTAAATCTTGAGATTAGGCCCGAAAGTTCAGGCCAGAAACCTCATACTACAGTAAATCTCATGGGAAATACAGAAAGCAGTCTTGAACTATGACTATGATGCAGCTTCCTGACCCATTTCCATAGCTTTCTAGACATCTATAAAGCACCCAAACTGCAGGAAGTCACTTCCTCCACAGGCCATATGATCATTCCCCTTCAACATAATTGTTTAACTGTTGGTCATCTGCTTTGAGCCACTGGCTACTCAAGTGTCCACTTTCCTTCTGAAGTTTTGGAAGTCTTTGAAGTGTTTGTACCTCATCTGGTACGCTGCCACAAAGAGTCAGCAAAGCATGGGCCACACCAGAGCAGCACACTTGCCAAGAGACACACAAGCTCAACAATCCTTTATTTAGAGTTTGAACAAAACATGAAAACCCAAAACCAGACCTGGTGGGCACAGTGCACACATGTAGTTCTTGTTCTTGAGAGGTAGAGGCAGGAGAACTGTTGTAAGCCTGAGGCCAGTCAAAGCCACACAGCAAGACCCTACCTCAAAACAAACAAACCACCCTAAAGGTCAGGTACAGCACAGTACTGGGTCACATTTGCAGTCCAGGGCATGCCTGTTAGTTGGAAGAACCTTGTATCACCAGGAAGTGATGTGAGTATGTGTATGTTTTGGGGGTGGGGGGATGTGTGTGTGTGAGCCAGAGGACAATCTCGGATGTCAATCTTTAGGCAATGTCTACTACCTTGTCTTTTTGAGACAGGGTTTCTCAGTGGTCTGGAACTTGTCAAGTAGGCTGGCTGGCCAGTGACTCCTAGGGATCTACCTCTTGTTGCCTCCCCAGAGGCAGGATTGTAAGTACTTGTCACTGGGCCTGTCTTTTCCAGAAAGATATTTGTTTAACAAATCTTTTTTACCTCATGCCTTCAGGGCATTTATAACACATTTTTAAATTTTTCTTTAAAAAATAGCTTTTGCATTTTAAGTGGGTTAAAGCATGCTTTAGTATTATGAAAAATTAATAGTCTTCTAAATGAAGTGAGACAATGAAGTAAGCCCAAAGGCACTTAGTCTGTTGCTAACATAAAAGCCATAAAGGGACTATCCAGTTCTCTCTGCATTTGATACTCCACAAAACAAAATAATTAGTTCCTATCAAAGGCAAGAGCATTATTAGGATTGTCTGGCCCATGTTATTGTTCATAACAGCTAAACGACTTTAGGAGCTACAGGCATCTCAATGAAAAGTTGTTTGAATTCGTCTAAATATTCACTAGAGACTTCTTTTCCAAATTTAGTTTGGGAATTTCCCTGAGACATTTCTCATGCCCGGTGACCATCTTGGTGGATGTTGGGAACTGAAGTGATACTCTATGGAGCAGACATAACAGCTCAGTGAGAACCTAACCAGAGTCTCTTCTCTTTTTAGGTGGGATGAACAAGTATCCACCTGTCAACCTCAAAGCCAAGTGCAACAGAGTCAGCCCTACAGACCTGAAGCCACCCCCACGCCAGTTTCGAAGGTACTGTGTGTTTGGTGGGATTTCATGGGTGGATACACACACTTCCTTCTTCATTTTCCTCCTCTTCTCCCCCTTGGCTGGGTAGTAACCTGTTTTATATATTAAATTATTATTTAAGGGAGCAAGAAATGTTTTTTAAATGACCAACTTGATCTGGAAATAATGAAATGGAAGTATTTTTATTTTTTTAATGAAAAGTCCAATTACTGAAACAAACACCCAGTGAGATGGATACCCCACTAGCAATGAGCATGCCCAGTGGCCAGATCCTGGTGTCTAAACAGCACTGTGCATGCAAAAGAGGCAGGGTTTCTTGGCGCCTGAGACATACCCAGGATCTGGTGAGGAAACTCTAATTCCAGCCTGAGATGATGATGTTATTCCAGGAAGCAAAAACATAATAAGAAAAAAAAAACCCGAAAAACTAAGTGTCATGTCAAAAGGATAAGCAAGTTGGTTTGATATGACTCCCGTGGGCCTAATCTTGGGTAGCTGAATGAATGAAGGAACTGAATTTGAATTCATTGAGTGATTTAGTTGATGTATTACTATATGGGTGGCATGTGCATGATCAAAGGGGTGTGGGGGGCAGTCGGAGGACAACTTTGGAGAGTTGGTTCTCTTATGTTCATTGTGGAATCCAGCAGGCTGACTAAAGATATCAGGTTTACACAGCAAGTACTTTACCCACTGAGCCACCTTGCTGGGCCCACACTAAGCATTTTAAATCTATAAGTCTATACATATTCTTAACAAGAAGATGAAGGAGAAAAAATCTTTTCTTAATATAATAGTAGATAATAAATCTAGAATGGAGGGAATATAAAAAACCACCGTAATCATGCTTTTTACAAATGTAGTAATTGGTTAGCAGGATGCAACAATCATGAGTTGATTGATAGGTACTGATGCTGTATAGTTACTGAATTGCTGGAGCTGCATGGTGCCTGAGGTGCTGATGCTGCATGGCTCTGGGGTGCTAGCGCTGTGTGTTTCCTGAGGTCTGAGTGTTATGTGCACCCTGAGGCAGTGGAGTGGGGCACACAGTGCATCACTTGTGTGAAGTTCTTGCTGGAAATGTTTGATCCAAGGCTAATGAGGAAATCGCTGGGCAAGCCCAGGATGTGGAATTGTTAGATCATATGTTTTATGTCATGAGAAAAAGGATGAGAGTTCTGGAAAGAGAGAACTGAAGAGACAGGGCGGCCAACTGTAATTCAGTGAACTTTAATTGGATCCTAGACCAGAGGGAGGAGGAAAAAAAAAAGCCCATAGAAAAGTGATTTGGAGACCATCTGGGGAAATGAGTGTGTACAATACATTGAAGTTATTGAGCTGTGTGGGATTCCTGGTATACAGAAGAGAATGGCTTTATAAGAAGCTTGCTAAAGAATTTAAAAACGTGTATGATGGTTGCAATTTAGGTTTATATGAATCTTTGCTTGGTCTGTGTGTGTGTGTGATATGCATGTATATGTATGTGTGCATGTGCATATGTGTAGAGGCCTGAGGTAGACATCAAACGTCTTCCTTGATCAGTCTCCTTCTCATATATATGTAGGAGGCAGAGTCCCTCCATGAGTTAGCTTGATGTTTTAGCAAGCCTGGCTAGCAGTGTTTTCCATAGACTCCCTGTCTATCCCCTGCTATGCTGGGATTACAGGCAGACTGCTGAGCCTACCCTTCATAGGTTCAAGGGATCTGAATTCAGGTCCTTAAGCTTGTGTAGCAAGTTCTTAACCCACTGAGCCACCAGATAGAAACACTTCTGTGGTAAAGCCACTCTGAACAAATACACTCAGCTGCTCATAACCAAGCACCAATACCTGGCTCTCGCTTAGACATTGTTGGCAGTATGTGTCCCCTGAAGTATGTACATTCTATTCTGTGTGGTCATCAGGACTGGGCAAGCATTCCCAGCCTAGGTGCTAAGAACCCCTGCCAAGGACCTGCCTGTAGGTGCTGGCTCCTCTCCAGCAGAAGAGATTCAGGGGAACTGTCCAGCAGCAAAAACTTCCTGAAGTCAAGTCTGATGAGGCCTACGAAGCCGGTCCAAGAAGAGTAGAGCTCCCCCTACCGTAGGTGCCCGGAACTGAAGAGGGATCAGATAGGACAGGATGAGTGAGAACTGACATTCAGTGCAGAGGAGGAAACCTTAAGGCTGGGTAAAAGGCTGAGGGAAGTGTGGCAGGTACAGGTACAAAAGCAACTTCAAGGAGCTCTGGAGGGCTATACATTTAAACATAGTTCTCTGCAGTTGCTGTTAATTTTGAATTTGGGTTTTCTAAGTGATGGGAAAATAAGGTTCTCACACAGGACTTAGAGCCTCAATTCACTTGAAATACACCTACAGCTGCCTCCCTGGACCAGCCACTGTGGCTCTTCTAACTTTCCCACTGTCTTTATGGGAGGCTTGTGGCCAGTCACTCTATTGGGAACTTCCGGTTCAGGCTGGTGGCATCCCTACAGTTCATCTCTACTCAGTATTCCTGGCAGGAAGGGGGGTGGTGTTCCGGGGCCCTGTATGTCAGGGCTAGGATTGCTGAGGTAAGGGCCTCAGTTTCTGGACATCTGTCTAGAGGATGGCGGGTCAAGACACGGGATGGGCTCTACAGAGGAGCTTGTGTCTCACCATGCCAGGGCTCAACATTAAATGACAAATGAACATCTACCACGGCAGGGAGGGGACACCTACAGGAGAGAGAGCTCTTACTCGGCCTTGACTCGGAGGCTTGAATTTTCATTCTTCACTAGGCTTCACACATGCAAAGGCCAGCTGCACATTCAGGAGGCAATTCTAGAAACTGCTTTGTTAGAAGAGCAAGGTGAGTGGGAAAGAATCCCCGGGGCTTTTGGACAGGGAATTTCTTCTTCAGTGTCCCAGATACACAAGAGGTTCAGCTTCTCCTGTGAATCTGACGGGGTCTGGGGCATCAAGGAATTGAGATGTGAAATCTATTCCACTGTGTGTGAACTGACAGGCCTTCTAAGTATCCAAAAGCTGTCACGAAAGCAGCCATAGAGCTGCTTCTGAAGCTCCCTGGGCCTTTCAAGGAGTGAGGCAAAGAGGAGCATGGGGTTGAGGGGGATGGGACGTCTGCTAGGCGCAGGATCCAGCCAGCCAATGGCCTGCCACCCTCGTCCTGCAGCAGGGGCTTTGAGGAAGACAGGCAGAAGCTGGTTTGTAGCAGATGGAGAAGAAAGGCCCTGACTTTCACCACAAGCAAGCATGAAGACAGATGGCCAGAGGGCGAGACTGTAGGACAGCTTTGTGTAAGCACTTAGCTCTGCTCCAAGATAGTAAAAGACACAAAGCCACCTACATACTGTGCCAGACTCCAAAACAGGGACATGCAGAGCCTGAAGGGGTGGATGGTAAAAATGGACAGCTACCACGGACATATCCATCTGCTGTGTTTGCCTTCCAAAGTACATTTTCTGGGTGCACGGTATATTAACATTAAAAAAGAATTAGAAATGGAAGCAACCTTATCTGTGTCCTTCTGCTTAGTGCCTCTAGTCACTAAGTATAGTGTCCACCTCCTGATTATTATCCACACAGACGGAGGGATCTGTGACCACAAACAGAGGGGATCTACATTTAGCACCCCTCCAATTCCTCACTTATCTAGAACTTGCCATAGCTTGCTACAAGTTTTACTAGGGCTCAAGTTGAATATTTGATTTTATCCTTATTTCTGCCCTGAGTGCCTGTTGTTGGAGTTACCAGTCAGCGAAGAACTCCCCTAAACAATACACAATAGGAGAAAGTAACATCAGACTAGGTAGTCCTGTGATCCCTGTTAAATGCGTTATCAAGTACAAATGCCCATCTATAACACAGAAAAAGGAAACTTTCAAGGTAAGACACAGGCTCAGTACATAAGGCACGTGCCTTGTAAACATTGAGGACCTGAGTTTGGATCCAGAACCCACATAAGAGGCGGGTGCAGCAGCACCTGGGAGCTCAAAGGCCACTTACTACCAACCAGGGAGAGACCTTGTCTCAAACAAAAGGTGGAAGCAGCCTGGGGATCAACTCCAGAAGGTGTCCTCTGGCCTCCATGGGTGCATATACACATGCAGGAACACACATATAAGTCCAACAAAAACGAAGAGAAGGCTTTTGATGTGCTTGACCCTTTGAGAAAAAGGAACCAGGGCCAGGCGTAAGTGTTGCCAATCTATTTTTTTAAAAAAGATTTTTAATAATATGCCTGTATCTCTATGGTGGGGATGTACACATGAGTGTGGGTGCCCCCAAAGGTCAAAGGCACTGGATTCCTGGAGCTGGAGTAAGACAGACAGGTAAGCTGCCCTACATGGGTGCTGGGAAATGAACTCTGCCATCTCTCCAGCTATTTTTATCCTTAACAAAACTAAGGAATGTACATAATGAAATAAAGGAGGCTAAAGCAGGAGAATGAAATACAGTTGAGAAAGTCAAGCCGGAGAGCACAGTACACTTTACACTCAAAAGAAATCTCTCTCAGGGAGTCACTCTCCTGTAGGGAAATGGCCACTGGATGGTGGGTGCCCAGGTCCCATTGGATGGCTGCATATCTATGTGCATATAGGCAACACAGTTATTAATAACAACAACAAAAAAACGGTTGGGAAAGAAATGGGCTGGGGGTACTAGAGGAAACAGGAGGATAGTAGTGGATGAATATGATAAAACACATTGTAAATATATGAAAAGTTTAAGTTTTTAGAGAATCTCATGCATAAGTGCTGTGTCTACATCACTTCACACCCCCAACTCCTTCCACCCCCCCAAATCTATGTCTTACTGTTACACAGCTATACACATTTGTGTATGTGTGCACGCACACACATATATACAACCTCTGGGTCCATTTAGCATTGCCCATATGTACACCTGCCAAGGCTTGATCCCTTAGGATTGGACAGCCTATATGGGCGCTTGTCCCTGGAGGAAGCTGATTCTCCCTCTCTCAGAAGCCACTGACCACCTCAGCTATTCACCTGTAGGATGGGAGCTTGAGTGTTTTGCCCATCCACATAGGCATTCAACTGGTGGTGTCATCATGCAAACATACCGTTGAGAGATCATGGGTGTCTTTTCCCTGTCATGTCCAGGGGACATGACGAAGCATCAGGCGCCCTGGTTGTCTAGCTCTTAAAATGTCTCCACTCTCTCTCACAATGTTCCCTGAGAGATACAGGGTTTGCATTTCAGACGTATCTGTTGGGGTTGGGTACCCCACTGACTTATTCTCTGCATCTGAAGAGTTGTGGATCTTTATAGTAGTATCTGTTGCAAAAAGAATCTTCTTTGGTGAGGGCTGAGAGTTGCAGTTATCTATCAGTGTAAAGATAAATATTTAGGAATTGCTGTTAGTTTAGGGAAAATGGCAGTAGAATGCCTCTGGAATCTATGACCTCTCCAGCTATGGGTAGCTGATAGGTGTGGATTCTCTCCCAGTGAGCAGGCCTTTATTTCAACTAGAAAGGGGCACCACTGTGGGGATATCTCCAGTATGTGGTGGGATTTACTTGTTAGTTGATAAGGTTGGGAGGCGTGTATTTAGAGTCTTGGGAGCCTGAAGGAGGTGTGGCCAGCCTCTTTTAAAAGGGACTGTTGGGATTTTGATCGTACAAATACAATTTATTACAATACCGGTCATTGTGGTTCACAGGCCTCACATTCCTCTCCCTTGGCAGCTGGCATAAAGCCTTTTAACACTGAAATACTTCAGGAAGGCTGCTCCTAGGTTAGTTCCAGCCAAATCCTCCAAAGTGGATGGTATCCTCAGCAACAGGCCCTCACCTTCCAAAGACAACCATGAGCAATGGCCATTGTTCATACTGTTATGGAAGCTTGTATTCTCCTGACCTACAGCTTGAAGGAGATTTCCTATGCCCAGCATTGTGGTCTTTGTTAGATGGAGCATGGCTCATGAGGATAGCACCGTCAACTCATGTGGTGTACCCATTAAAAACATATGCACACAGACATGTCTATGTGTACACATACATCTATATTTTAAGTACACGTATGAAATGTTTCTATATGGCTGTTTCAGAACTGTTGAGTTTTCTTTCTACCTCCTCTCCCTCGGATTGTCACCCCCCGTTTTCCTACTGCTCCCTCATAAACACCTGTCTATTATCCTCTCCAGAGCTATTAGAAGAATTCCCCTCCCATGACCAATAATCATGTTCTACACATAGACAATCATGTGGAAATGAAGAGATTACAACAGGAGCAAAAGTGGGTCAGTGTGAGGAGACTGCAGTAGGGCTGACATTGAATCATGGCTGCTGCTCCTACACCTGGATGCTTGGTCACCTTTGTATGTCCCTGAAAGCACCGATGGGAAGGACTGGGGTACATCATGAGCTAGTCTGCAGGAGACTGGGTCTTTTGTTTCTGATGCTTCCCTTTATGATGGAGAAAAGGATGGGTGGAAAGGTAGGGGTAGGGGTGTAGCATGGGTGGAGGGGTAGGGGTGTGCATATGCTTGAGAAACAGAAAATTTACGTTTTTTCCTGTATTTTTGCATTGTGCTCATTCTCTACACACTGATGTGTTAAGAGAGGCTGGATACACCTTCCAGGTAGTGTGGTAGCAGTGAAGAAGTAGATCAAAATGAATTCCATAGTTCTGTGATGTGGTAATGTCTTTCTGTATGCCGTGAAATAAAGGAACTGCTTTGGCCAAGGCAGGTACTGTAGGAGTAGGTAGGGAAATCATAACATAGATAGGAGGAGGGCAGAATCAGAAGAGATGTGATCCAGTTGCCCAAGAAACAAGATGTAATGAAATAGGTAAGCTATGGGCCACATGGCAAGACAGAATAGAAATGGGTTAAGATGAAAGAGCTGGCCAGCAATAAGCCTGAACCATAGGCCAAACAGCATGAAATTAATATAAGCATCTGAGTCATTTTGGGAGGCCTAAGCAGCAGCAGTAGACGGCTAGGTGGTCTGGGACCACAGGTGTGTGGGTCTGGACCTCTGGCCAGACAGGGCCAGAAACCTGTAACAGTTCTGATCTGGACCTTTGATGTTCTCTTGACCACAATTCCAAGAATTTTGAATTCTCAATGTCTTAAGTAAAAATCTGATTCAGTGCAAGTAACACTGGCC
Organism: Phyllotis vaccarum; assembly: GCA_033318265.1. Taxonomy (NCBI): domain Eukaryota; kingdom Metazoa; phylum Chordata; class Mammalia; order Rodentia; family Cricetidae; genus Phyllotis; species Phyllotis vaccarum. Next base: position 104,302,063 of record JARWLC010000004.1, read on the forward strand.
TCTTAATCTTAGGAATGTTGGTGACAGCTGGGGCTCTGTTGCTGCCACCTTTTTATACTTCCTTCATCTGACCCACATGGGAATGAGACTAGAGGACAGCAGGTGTAGCTTCAGCTTCTCACTGTTGGGGCACTCCTAACCCCAATACCTTTTATGCAATTGCCAAACAGAGCTCTACTGTGATCTGCATCGTACATAACACACTTATCTGCCTCCCGAAGGACAGGCATCTGGGTGCACAGTTGGATAGGTAGGAGAGTGACATCCACTCAGCTTGTCACTAGACAAACACTGATGACTATGTGAAGTGGCAGTGTCCCCTGGAACTTACCTTGGGTAGAAATGTGGAGTGTGCACATCATGAAGTTGTCTATAAGCAACTACAGACTCTGACCATGCTAAGAGTTATGAGGAAGATAAAAGTGTGCCTTCTGAGAAGGGGGGGGGGGCTGGGAAATCTGCAGGTGAGGCGCCATCTGAACTCAAATTGCAATAATTAGCAAGACCAACTGCATGAAGATCAGGATGGAATGTGTTCTGTGAAGAAATTATGATGCTGAGATTACACCTCTGCATATATGTTAAGATGTTAAGTTTGACATAGGCCAGTGGTTCTCAACCTGTGATCATCACCCCCTTGGGGTCACATATCAGATATCCTGCATATCAGATATTTATATTGCGATTATTAACAGGAGAAAAATTACAGTTATGAAGTAGCAATGGAATTAGTTGGGGGGGGGGTCACCACAACATGAGAAAAATGTACTAACGGGTTGCAGCACTATGCTGGCTGAGAACTGCTATGATAGGCCATTGTAAATCTCTATTTCAATAACTGTTAAAAATTACCCTGGATGGGTACCGTGAGGAACAAAGGAACGTGTGGAGCAGGGGAGCTGGGAGGACTTGCCTCACATACTGTTCTCTTCTGTGTACAGCTTTGTCCCAGGACCACAGAAAGCGATCCTCAAAGAACACGCATCAGAGGCAGCAAAGCTCTTTCAAGATAAAAAACGCCTTTCAAGTGCACTGCGACGGGGCAGAGATGCTATTTCAAACCTTTCCAGAAGCACATTCTATACCTTTAAACATGGAAAAGGAGTGATAAAAGGTACTTCTGCACACGGTAAATGAAGTGATCGAACAATTTAGCCTTAGGAATTTAGCCATGGTCTGACTCTGAACTTGGAACCAAATGCACTCCTCAACTCCAAGCTGCTTCATTGCTGGGTTGCACACAGCATCTGGATGGCTGCTCTGGAGGGAAGAACAAGACTGTGGCTGTAGATGAGGTACCTCGACCCTTACACTCATGGTGTTAAGGTCTATCTTACTTCATGACTCCCGACAGCCAATTCCAGCGCTGTAGAGTGATAGTTAGGAGCTATTAGCATCAGGAGATGAAGAATGAAAGATATGCTTTGAAACATTGAATGGAGACCTAATTTTGAAGTTGATTTTTTTACAGTTGTATGCCCGTGGCCATGGCCAATGCAAACTCTTTTGATTGCACCCCTCTGTGGGGTTCTCACACATTTATCCTAGAGATGGATGCTGTCTGTATGTCATGGTACTGCAAATCTGACCTTCCCAACTTCCACCTCAGCACAGCATTGTCTGGGTAGACAGGCTGGCCTGGGGCAGGCTTGTCTGAAGGTTGCCTCATGCCGTCTAAGGCTGTCTGCCTGGTCTGGTAAGAAGTAGAGAGTGACTCTCTCCAACCCTTTGTCTTCCTAAAATCACTGAGAAACATGCCAATTCTCCAGGAACCTGAGTCACACTTCTGGGCTCAGTGTTCTATATAGAACTTCCTGCCAAGCCTTCTCACTGGGTCGCTCTTCTTTTTTTCCTAGCTATGGTCATTAATTTTTACTAATCCATTTGTTCTTAGACAAAAAGAGTGAACCCACATGGTGTCATGATTTAGGCTCTGAATTCCTTCACTCCATTGGGTAGCAAGCATTTGAGCTACAGTGAGCAGCACCAAGCAGGACTTGCAGGGCTCACAGAATGAAGTCTAAATGGCACTGAGTTTGTGGGTGTAAGAAAAACCTTGAAATTTGAGTTGAGCAAATGCCAGAGACTAGAGTAAGTGAGCAGGAGGTCTTAGAGTCCAGCCTCTCGGGCATTCTATCATTGGCTTTGTCTCCTAGCCCCATCTATTTCCTTACTCTTAGGATGGGGGGTACTTTCAACAACTAAACATCAAAGTGGCAATATGCTGAAGCCCATTATTCAAACCTTACCTCAGTTCACAGCTGGCTCTCCAGTTAGCAGTAATGTCATTGCCAGGAGAATGTCAGTCTTCAAAAAGGAAGTCGTGTGTAGATGTGTGGGGAGTAGTTACTGACACCAACGACCAGTAGTGTTCAGATTTCCTTTTGTAGAGTTCTGTTACGGAAATCTGGAAGGACGAGCCATATGCAGTATTTTTTTTCTTAAACCCTTTAAGCTACCATTCCTGGAATGACTGCAGAGAGACAGCTCCCAGAACTTTCTGAGGAGCAAGAAGCCCAGGAGTAACTGTCGTTTGTACTCAGGTGACATCAGCTTCATGTATCTAAAGGTGCTTAGAGGCTCAGGAAAACTGTATGTTTCATCACAGGAGATTTCTGAGCAGTATTTTGGAAGCAGGGAATTTTCTAATTAACTTTGGTTGGACACAGACACTTTCCTTACTTTGAAAAAAATTTTTTTTTCTGTGTTGGTAAGTATATGTACCCTTAAATTGCTTGGTGATTAAAGTTATTTTAGAATCTTGGGTCATATTTTTAATTCTTAGCAGGTTAAGGGTCTGAAGAATGTTGCAAACAATTAATTTGTTGAAAAGTAAGTCCCTAGCATTAGAGATGGGTCAGCAGTTAAGACACTCTCTTTCACTCCAACTGGGTGGCTCACAGCAGCCTGCAACTCTAGCCCCAGAGGATCAGATGCCCTCTTCTGGACTCCTAAGGCACCACACACACATGGGCAGACAAACACAAATTAAAAATGTTAAAACCCCCAATTCCTAGGTTTATGACTTTTGTCTCCAAAATGTAGAAGTTGAATCTAAATTTAGGAAGGCGAAGGCTATATCTAAATCAAGAAACACAATAAACACTTCTGGTGCAGCTTGGCTTAAAAGTAATTATAATTGACTGCAATGGATCTGCCTCCCATTATATCTGATCTATCAGATTGTAATAGTGCCGATTCAGGGAAATAAACTTTTTTCAAAGAAGGTCATATGTGGGACGGGCGTGGGAGCAATGGGCAGTAAATGGAGACTGAGGCCAGGTCTCTGTCAAATATTCCTTTATCCAAGAGCTCCATGCCCGAGGCCCGTTCTCCATGGAACACTACATACCAAACAACTCCCTGAGCCCCCGTGACTCTCTGAATGGACTTAGCACATAACTGGGCAGTGACCATGCCAAGCTTCCAAAGTCTGGACCACCATCAGAGTCAATACTGCCAGCCTTGACCTTTCTGAATGCCTGGCATTCCTCCTATTTCTGCAGTTTAAGCCAGCCATAAAATGTGTTGTCAGGAGCCAACTGGGGTATATAACAGGAGGGCTATTAAAAATGTGCAGTGTATTTACTACTCAGCTGTATCTATCCTCAGGGAACTAACTTTAAATTAGAATATTCTAAACACCCTAAACCCTTTCTAAGCAAAGAGAATAAAATGTGAAGAGAATTGGGTCTGCACAGAAACAGAAATCTGTCAGCTTCCAAAGTTTTACCTTACTGGAAAAGCAACTATGGGCCTTATAAAGTTTGGCATGTTTTTAACTGAAGTTTTCTCTTTACTTTGTCGTGCTTTTAGTAAATAATTCCCACGGAAAATGCAAGCTGACAGGAGTTTTTAGTAGAGCCTCTAACTATGATGGCCAGGCAGGGCCACACTGCTCTCATGATACACAGGAACTTAATTGTGAGCAACCCTGAGGTGTCTGGAAAGTGGCAACAGCCTGGGTCATAATAGCTTCTCCTTGCTTCTGTTTACTGCTCCAAACAAACCCCGACTCTCAGGATGCTTGGGTAGATTTACTTGTAGTCTGAACAGCATTTATAATAACAAAGTGTGTTTACAGAATAGTTTACAATTATTTTCCATACAAAATAAACTGACATCATATCCATCTTCACTTTTTACACTTCTCACCTGTTCCATATACTGTGAGAACTCCCAGATCATGCTATCTGGCCACATGAATAAACTTGCCATGTCATCCTTAACCACTGTAGCTGGGATTTGTTTAGATGTGAACCAGTAATACAAACACTTCAAAAACCATTTTTGTTTTCTAGAAATTATTTTTTTTCTTTTCTTGTATTATGGTATATTTATAATTTTTACAACATTTTATACAAGTTAGGAGGATTTACTTCCACACCTTCACAATCCCGTCTCTAGAAGCAGTCACGATGAAGCCCTGCGTTGTCTGGAAGGTAGCAATATCTGTGATGATGTCATGATGTCCCACAGGAAGAGACTCTGGGCCCCTTCGAGGGGTGTCATCACTTGGTCCTACCTTCTGCTTATTCTGAATTTCCTGTTTAGAGGGTTGAAGTCAAAACAAAGGCCTGAAGTTAAAACTGTACCAACTTCTACCTTTGCCAGTATTCCTGTGCCTAGGAAGTTAACACCTTATTTAAAGTCATCATGCAGCACGGATTCCAAAGTGACTTTGCAGGTTCTCAGTCATCATCAGATTGCATGAGTAGCCACTATAAGTGCATATTAACACGGAAAGAAGAAAGATATATACTTGATATTCTGACATTTTAAAACACTCTTTATGGACCGCTTACTCTGGCAAGCACATCTGATATTCTCTCGATCAATAAAATATAGTCCATGGCCATGCTAGGGTCTCAGTTTGGGATAAAAGACTTCCCTGTTACTAACCTCACTTGCAAAAGGAGAACAGTATTTAATGTATTTCTTAGTCCTGTTTTATACTGTGATAAAAGCTCATTTTTAAAATTGACAGAGGGTGCAATGGTGCACAGCTATAATCCCATCACTCAGGAGGGAGAAGTAAGGACAGTGGCCAGATCCTATCTCCTTGCCCATTCTTCCAACCCAAGGGAAGAAAAAATATTCTTTAAAGAAATCTTAAAATATCAACTGTGGTCAAAGCCATCTTTGGGCCTACAAGAGTGAGAAGTGACAAAGTCCCCTACCTGGACGACTTCGGTGCCTTCTATGATCTTCTTGTAGTAGGACACAGATGGAGAGCTAGTACTTCCTGCTACAATGTAAGACCTTTCCGGGGAAACTAAATCCCAGAACCTGGGGGAGAGGGAATAAATGGGGATAAGATCTACAGTTAATATTACTCTAGAATCAATAGTGTAACATGAATAGCTGTCTGGCAAGGTACTGGTGAGTTTAACATTCCACTGCCAGCACCCAAACAACCTCTTTTATAAGCTGAAGCATCCTTGAGACACTGTACCTTATTTTCATGTCTGAGCCAGCTGTTAGCAGGATAGGATTTCCATCTGCAGGACTGCAGTAGATACCATGGACACTGTGAGGTGAAGAAGGCTGGAAAGAAAAACGTGTGGCCAAATAAGACATCAGCATAGTCCATAAACAACAGGATCGCTTTAGCAGACGTGAATTAACTGTCAGTGGCTGGACAGCAGCTCATACCTCAAGACATGACCTGTGAAAATGGCCTCTTGTCGTTTTCTTTTGGGGGAACCTCCAGACCTCACTGCTTTGAAGGCTTCAGGTGTAGCTCAGTAGAGTGCTAATATAGCACATGCAAGGCCTGAGTTCAATCTCCAAAAGGACCCCAGGCTGAGCATGGTGGTGTGCACCAGTAGCCTTAGGAAGAAGAGGCCAGAGAATTGCCAGCTCAGGCAATATACTCAGAGTCTGACAGACAAACTTCAGGACCACTGCATAAGACCTAATTAAGTGGGGGTCAAACCTTTTCCTATCCTTTTCAAGATACTCTTGGCAATATGACCAATAGACAAATCCCAAGCACCACTCATACAAGGTACAGATGCTCAATTTGCATTGGGGATCTGGTCCAGTACTATATCTAATCTACAAAACTAGTTGTTTACACCTATAGCCTGACCAGGAGCTATAGCTCACCACTACTCCCAGCATCACAAGAAGACCAAGGCACAGGTCACTAGCCTGAGAAAAGATCAAAATTCAAACTCATTTTCTAGTGAATGCATATTGCTTTTACACCATCACGTAGAGACAAAAACCCTAAGCCAGGAGACCCTGAAGCTATAAAAAAAACTGATTTATATCTACATGAGCTCTGATGTGGGATCACAAACATCCAATGGAGCAAACCCAGCAAGCTAAAAGAATTAGAAACCAGGCAGCAATGATCACATAGTTCGCGTTATTAAAAACACAGATTATACATAACTATAAAATTCATGAGACCACACTGGTTAAAATGCCTAAACATGATTAGGATAGAGGTAACAATATTATCCTTTGCAGTAAACACTGGTGACAAACCTGTAATTCGGAAAGTGGAGGTGCACTGCTGGCCCAGAGAGTCAGTCTCCTGTCACCAGTCTCCATGTCCCACATGGAAACTTCATTGTTGCCCTGAACAGCTGGGAGACAAGGACAAGAACTGTTATCTTGGCAGCAAATACAAGGCAGCCTGTATCTAGTTCCATTTATTTGCATCCTGCAAGAAATACTAAAATTCTTAAAATAACAGCACAACTTATCACCAGACTGAGCGAGTTAAAAAAAAAAAAAAAAACCAAAGTTTTTGATAGCCTAACAGTAAATATATACTGCATTCCCCCCAGGTCTTAGAGACTGTGGGGTAAAGGCAAATCACATAGACTTCCCCTCAAGAGTCCACAGTATAAATCAGAAAGGGCAAAGACACATAGAAACAACATATTTCATGGGCTGAGGCAAACGGCTGGCCAGAGGGAGCAGCAGGTGGCCCATTTCAGGCAGAATGAACTGAAGAGGCAAAATTTCATGGTGTTTTAAGCTAACTGAAGGATATCTGTGACCATGAGTAGAGGCAGCTAGAGAATCTGTCCCTTAGGTACTTGCTGGGGGGAGTAACAACACACGAGGGTCCATTATCAACAAGTACAGAACTGGCACTATTCACTGTGGGCTCTGTCCTGGGCACATGGGAAAGATGGCAGACACAGCAGGGAATCTCCCATTGCAGGGAGCTCCCACTCTAGTGAGGAGACTAGACAGAAAAATGCAAAAGGACCAGGAGAGACAGAACCAATCAGTGAGGCTAGAGCAAACCAAGAGGCTGATAAGAGAAAGCAGGGGGGAGAACAGTCCATTACACTCTGAAGTTTGGCCTGTACGAATCACACACCAGGCTCTTATACCATCTGGCTTCTAGATGGGTTTGACCTGGAGCAATTGAAGAATAAAATGGCCCCAAATAGTTTAAGGTCATATTCCTGAGAACCTGTAACTGTGGTCCTAAATGACAAGGTGATTTCAAAATGTAACTACAGATCTTTAACGGGATGAATTATTGAGAATTACCCAGTGGGCCCTAACTACAATCACAAGCAAGCCTGTTCTAAGAGGGAGGTGGACTCATGACCAACAGACTGGGCCTTGGTGCTATGCTTCTGCTCAGAAGAGGGGACATTAGCCAAACACTGGAGCAAGAGAAACAGGAAAAGCAAGCAGTGGAGTCTCAACCTCCAGTGTGGCCCTGACATCACACTGACTCCGCCCACCGAACACAGCTCAGACTTGTAAGTTTGTGTTAGGTCACCAAGTGTGAACGGCACTGACAGGGGACCAAAGGGAGAGGAAAAAGGTCACCCAGCCGGCTGTGTCCCTCACCCCAAATATCACAGTTTGAGGAGATGGCTCGGACAGTCAAAGCACTTGCTCCACAGCCTGATGACCCAAGTTTGGTCCCCAAATCCAAGTAACAAGCCAGAGGCAGTGGTGCACACCCTGTAATGTGTTTTCACAGCCAGACGGTAAAGGCAGGTAAATCACTTGGAAGCTCTTAAAGCAGCTAGCCTAGAATATGTAACTCAACAACAGAAACAGGAGGGACCCTGCCTCAAAATCAAGGAAGAGAGAAATGATGGAAAATTGTCCTCTGACCTCCACACGTGCTCAGGCCTCCCCACACACATATAAGTCACTCTTCCTCTTCAGGTGGCTTTTCTAGTCAACGTCTTTGTAATTCCAGTAACCAGACCCCCATAACACCACCTGCCACACTCTACCCCTAAGCACACATCTTCTGTGATACCTCTCTACCCACACCTATGTATAGAAATCTTTAGAAAGCAACCTGCCTTGTTGGGATCCTGACTGGATGGAAAAGCCCACATAAAGCCATGTGGATCACAGCAGAGTCTGGCTGTTTCTTGGTGTATTGGTCTGTTTACCCATTGCTATGACTGAGCAAAATGACCGGGTTTATTTTGTCTCTGTTCACCATGGCGGGGGTGGGGGGGGCACGACAGAGTAGCTCACATCACAGTGGCCGGGGCATAGCTGGCTCTCTCCTTCCCCACCTGTTCCATCTGGTTCGAGCATGTGGACTGTATATACAAGACAGAGGAGGGCAGATGAAAACCTAATATTATCAGAGCTCCTACCTAGCAAGCTTAGTGTGCTGCCAGACTGAGTTTGATGTTTCACCTCAAATCCTTATAAGGTGTTTTCAACCATACTTTACAGGTAAGGAAAAGTAATTTCAAAGACACGTCCAAGTGAGGCTAGAGAGACGACTGGCTTTACAGTGAAGAGCCCTGGCTGCTTTTCCAGGGACCCAGGTCTGACTCCTTCCAGCCACCAAGGGCAATGCACACACAAGGTGCACAGACAGGCATGTAGGCAACATACCCACACACATTAAAAAGACAGCTCAAGTATCTTGTGCAAGAACCCATACCAGAGCATGGAGTGCCCCGTGATGGACAGGCAGAGAGCATGTGAGAAACACAGATGTGGACCAGAAAGAGGACCCTAGAGCTCTTATTCCTTCCATCGCTGGGAAGACACTGGCAGTTTTAACAAAAGTTAGGGGATACAGATTCGAAAGAAATAAAATGAAAAAGAGATAATGGAAGGAAAGGAATGTGTGGTCATGGTTGATGGTGCTAGTTCTGAATCATCTGTTCATATGTAAAATAAAGATAAAATAACAATAAGAGTCTTAGCAACAACATACTCCAGCCTCAGTGTCAGCCCCACCTCTTACCTGCAATTACCCAGGACTGGTACAAGGGGTGCATGGAGAGGCGCCGGATGCGAGCTCTGGAGGGATGACAGTGACTGGAAATCGGCAACTGGAACCTCATGTCCCAACACGCCATGGTACCACTGCTCGTGCCTCAAGTGTAAAGGGCACAAACCATTAAAATCTAAGCAGAGCCACAATACTGCATTGACAGCGATGGCAAACAGTGTTGCCTTTGGAAGAATACATTTTTAGATTTTGGTTATGCAGGATCTCACTATGTCTCCCTGGCTGGCCTGGAAGTCACAGAGATACAGCTCTTTCACCACCCTAGAACCAGGATTAAAAAACATCCACAACCATGCCCAGCAACTTCCCGAAGAATCATTTGTATTCTGTTTGTGGAAAGGGTCACACTATAGAGTCTATAATTTTCAGAACTAGAAACACTTCAAAAACAAATAAAATATAGATAAAAGATAGTAGGCATCTTCAGTCTCTGGGAAAAGGAGTGGAAGATGGTGCAACAGGAACCATTGTTTTGCTCTCCCTCTAGGCCCCGAGAGATGCTTCCGCTCACTAATCTTCAAAGCAGCCTTTGAAGGAATTAGTCCCATTTGAGAGGAAGATGCTGCACTCAGAGTTAAGCAGCTTGCCTGAGGTCACAGCAATTTAAAAGTGTTGGCTCAAACCCAAATGCTGTTTTCCTTAAGTTGGAGCTTCTCCAACAGCCCAGAGAACTCGAGCAACTCTTAACTGCTGTGAGTGTAAGACAAATGCTCCCGGAGAACAAGAAACTGTTCTGTTTTATGGTGCCGATTTCACCCTTTCACACAATGTTTTGTTTGTGGACTTTTGAAATATGGTCTCATATAACCTAGGCTGGCCTTGAACACACTATACAGCCGAGCTGCTTTGAACTCCTGATCCTCTTTCCTCTACTGGCCAACCACTGTAATCACGAGGGTGTGCTGCCATACCCTGCTCAACTATATCCTATTTTGTGTGTGGTACTAGACGGTATGGCCAGGGCCTTAGGCATATGGCAAGTGCTCTCACCGAGCTACACTTCCAGACTCATGCAAGCCTCATGAAAAATCAACTGTAAGACATTCTATAACACAGTAGTTATGAAAACAAAGGGGATGGAAGCACCACCAGTAAATAATCAGGAAAAGCTGGCTTTCACAGGATGCCACTTGCAGGTGTTGGTAGCACCCCAACACAGCTGTTGGCTTACCTATGCAGAGCCAGCACTGGTGGATGTCCACAGCAAAGGAAGTGATGAGACCTGACTTCAAGTCATGCTTTAATGTCCATGCGTTACTTGAAGACCTGAGGTCCCAGCCAACCAGAGAACCATTCACCGTAGCATAGGCAAGAACAGACTGTGCCCCAGAGTTGAAGTGGTGCATGTCCACCACACATCCATCTTCCTTCTGATCCAGAAACCTACAGAAACACAAAAGCAAATACACAGGCTTTCCCGGTCACTGGAAATGAAGCACTGGTTTCTTCTTGAGACAAACTAACCGCCTATTCATGACCAAATAGAGAAAAACTGGACAGCTGGAGTGGCACAGCCTCTAATCCCAGCACTTGAGAGGCAGAAGAAGAAGCAGAGAAAGTGTAATTTCTGTGAGTCTACAGATCAAGGTCCAGAACAGCCACAGCTGAGACACTGTCTAAAAAGATGAAAATAAAATAAAGATTATATGACCTCAATGAGACAATTATATCTTAATATTTTTAAAAGATAATTTCAGACTCAGAAGAGTGTAAAAGGTTTCTGAGCAATTTTACTCAGCTTCTCCTCACACTGCCATCTTATATAACCAGAATATTTATCAAAACTAAGAAGCCAACCTTGTTTTGGCACTAGCAAAATTATCTCTTAGTGTCAAGGATTATTACAAATACCTAGCTATGTCTCTTCCTTCATATAACCACACAAAACCGTCTGACACCCTCTAAAGTATCCTGTGCGGTCCATTTGTAATTAACTCCATCCGTCCACTGCTCCTTCCCAGAATGTCATATAACTGGAAACATGGACAGATAGCCTTTTGAATCTGACATTTTTTATTAAGAAAATTTATTTCAGATTCAGCAATGCTGATGCAATGAGCTAATAATTCACTTCTTCATATGCAGAGTTCCGTTCTATTGCACAGCTATGCCAGTTTGGGTTTTGTTTGTGTTTGTCAAGGTAAGGCTCTTCTAGAATTAAGAAGACAGTCATAGGGCTGAGGCAGTACCTCCTTCCCGTCATAGGGCTGAGGGGGTACCTCCTTCCCGTCATAGGGCTGAGGGTGTACCTCCTTCCCGTCATAGGGCTGAGGGAGTACCTCCTTCCCGTCATAGGGCTGAGAGTGTACCTCCGTCAGCAGCTGATACTTGTCTAGTGGACATGAGAACTTGTGTTTGGTCCGAGCAACACAAAAAATGAAGAGTAGGGAGGAAAGAAAGGGAGAGAAAAAAGGACACGAGTCTGAAAGTCAGTTGGTAAGTTACTTCAGTCTTGTGTCATATATACCTCTGCTGCAAATTCTTTATTCTTAAAAATGAAAACTCATTTACTTTCTAACCATAATGTAGGCTACAGTCTGCTGAGCATTTCTCATATACACATTTATAGATACTCATTTCTGACTATACTTCCCAACAGAGGAGTGATTTTAAAATATCAAAACATTGATTAAATGCTTTGATCCATAGTATTCTTTTTTAAATTCTGTGTGTGTGTGTGTGTGTGTGTGTGTGTGTGTGTGTGCGCGCGTGTGCGCGCGCGCGCGCGCGCGCCTCAGGAGCCAGATGAGGGCATCAGATCTTCTGGAATTGGAGGTACAGGCAGTTATGAGTGGCTTGACATGCATGCTGGGAACTGAACATGGGTTCTCAGTAATTTACTGATGAGCCATCGCTCCAGGCCAGAGTCTAATGCTTAAGAAACATGATCATAGTTAACAGGGCTGAAAGATACAAACAAGTGAGTAACTAATGGCCAGGTTACCTTGGAGCACACTACAGTCAGGCACAGTAAAATATAAACAATCTAGCAAAGTCTCCCAACCTAGGCAGTAAACATCTGCCCAAAGAGTAGTGTATGTGGTGCAAAGTGTACACAGCTGAGAGAAACATGCTGAGTGTATGCCCTCTTTTATCGTCCATACATGTGCCCTGGGACACAATCATCACACAGCACACTCAGCCAATAATTTAAATGAAGTTAGTAAGTATAAACAGTCACCCTCTGCTGAAACAATTTTAAGGGAAACTGGCAGCTATTTGCTATTGAAAGCCATCAATATGTCCTGGCCTAAAGCCACTCAAAACTTTTTTATAAATGCTGAAGCAATGCAAAGCAAACCAACACAGATATCCTAAGTGTCCCCAATAAACATTCCTTTTTACCTTAAATTACACAAGGACCCCAAAGATAAGATTTTTCAGACAAAGATCTGTTTATCATTCAAAAATAAAATGCTGATAGGTTTTGTTTACAAATCTTCTATCATTGTAAACTAATAATTAAAGATTAAACATAATGTAAGATAAGTTAAAGACAGCCCTTTTTCCCCCGACCACTGTTATACACCAAGAGTTCCAGATATGAATAGATACATTATCTTCTCTGTATCTTTTGTTAAAAATAAATTATGAGGTATGTGGGTGCATGAGTCCCACATGGAATTAATTTGTGGAGGTCAGAGGACAACTTTGAGGAGTCAGTTCTTCCTTCTACTGTGGGTTCTGGAAATCAAACTCAGGCTGTCAGGTTTTGGGTGCAAGTGCTTTTACCCACTGAGCCATCTTGCCAGTCCTACACTGTGTCCTCTGAGAATCTATAGTCTATTGGGAGACAAAAGGTAAATTCATAGTGAGCACAGTGTGGGAATGTTCCACCGGGAAGGTATGCACCAAGCTGCAACAAAGACTGTAGAAATGGCCCAGTTGGTAAAGTACTTGCCTTGCAGGCATGAAGGCCTGAGTTTAGATCTCTAAGAATACAAATACAAAGTGCTGCACGCCTGTAACCCTAGAACTGTGAAATGGAGAGAGACAGGAGGATCCCTGGAAGCCTGCAGGCCAGCTTATCTGCCTATGTACCAAAGCTTTAACAAATTTTGACATTTTAGATCCAAGCAACAGAACATGAGTTTTCTTAAATGAAGAACCCTTGCTGTGCCCTGGTAGTTAGACAATCTGGCTAATATCTCTGTCATTTAGGAAGACTAAGATGAATGACTGAGTCCAGGCTACCCCCATGCACATCTGCCAAAGTGCAGAAATTACGATAAGACTGCCTCTAAAGCTAGTGTTCAGAAGCAGTTTCCTGTACTTCAGGGCTTACAAAAAGGATTTACAACAGGGGAGCTCAAGTGGATCCACACTGCACTGCAGTGTGGGAAGGTGGAGGAACCACACAGTAGTACACCTGCATGCAAGGTTAAAAAGGCAGCAGATGGTACCTGCTTTGTAGAGGGTGGATTTTAGGAGACTTGGGTAACTTAGAAGCTTCTATTCCAAGAAGTTGGACAGCACCATTATCAGATGCTATGGCCAAGTAGTGGGAACCTTGGCAAAATGTTAGTGTCTTGACTCGTCCTCCAATTCGGTTGTATGTCAGAATAGACCTGAATGAAAGAAATATAAGACCATTTTTAAAATAGCCACAGTCATTAACGCAAACATTAATTCACATGGTTACTAACAGTTATTACTCTGAGGGCCATTTTATCCTCATGATCTCTAAAAGTCAATGCACAAACCTCCTTTCCTTCAAATGTCCGTCTTCAAGCACGTCTGTGCTATTAAAGAGACTGCTCCTGCCCCACAAGTTCCAAACCAATTCTCCAACTGGTGCAACACTTTAAATCCCATATTCTTCAGCTCTTCTATAGCCCTGAATATGCAAACTGTCACAGCTGGGAAAGCTCTGACTTCAGAAGCAAAATTTTGTTACCAGCTCTACCTGTATGACCTCTGTCATGATCTGTGCCTCAGTTTCCTCACCTCACAAGATCAGAAGAGCAGGTCCACTAAACCATTCACACACAGAGACTTTTTCAGTACAATATTCAGCCTCACACATGTTGGCCCCAAGCTCTCCCTCATCCTTCCTCGCTTGCTGCCAATGCTTTCTGAGTATCTGATCGGCAGGACACCACCATCGGCACCTAGCCTCTGTCACTCCCCACAGAATTTGTATATACTTACACTTACTTTTAAAAAATAGATCATTTGATGTTTTTCCCATTCCTCTCTGGTTCACCTTTTCTTAGTAATAGCTTTACTGTACTACAGAGTACATTTAGGGTAGCCTACGTACTGCTAGTGTCGGAAAATGAAATTGCTCTTTGTATAAAGATCCTGCACTGTCCCTTCATCTGCTTCCTTTTCATATACTCGATCATGCTGACGACGAACAGAAATAGGTTCTACTTCTTTTTCTCATTATATACATATTACATACAAGTGTATGTATGTGTTTGTGTGTGCACATGAGTGTGTATATTCCTTACCTAAATACCCTAGCTGGACCCTCCAGTGCAATGCTCAGTGGAACTGGCAACAATTCTCTTGTTCCTCATTTAGAATGCCTGCACTCTTCACAGGAAGTACAGTGTCAGCCTGGTTTGTGGTGATGGCTTTGATTATTTCTCCATTACTAACTCACCGAGTTGGTTTTAACTACCAGAGGGTGGTCTCTGTCAGTCGCATTCCCAGGGTCTGTAGAGGTCACTGTGTGGTCTGTACCCTTTATTCTCCTCTCATTCTATGTTCTGACTGCTGCATGCTGAACTAGCCTTGCACTCTGTGATGAGCTGTTCTTGCTCATGATGTATAATCCTTTCAGACTACATTCAGTGCATAGTTCACTGACTAGGACTTTCACATCCAGGCTGACTGTGGCACAAGTCTATAAGCCCCAGAAGTGTCCCCTTATTTCTTGGGAGCCCTTCTGAAAGATGGATTATAGTGTTAAGTAGACTTCACTACGAGCCCTCAGTCTGTGCCTTTCTTTGTGAGGCTTTTATGTACTGACTGACTGACTCTCCTAAGTTTATGTTGCTTATGTGTTCCATTTCTTCTCTGATCACTTTACCCAGCTGTGCCTTTCTATGAATTTGCCTATTTCATCCTAATTTTTGATATATAACTGTTCACAATAGTCTTTTTTATTTCTGACCATAATGCTTCACTTTTAAAATTATGATTGGGTAATGAGTCCATTCTGGGTAATGAGTCCATTTTCATTTCTTTAAAACAAAATGGTCATTCTCCTAAAAACATCCCAGTTTCGCTGATCTTTACCGAGAACCGACTTGTCTTCCTCTGCTCTTCTGTTGTGCGTTTCCATTCTCCATCTTCTCCTTCCACATCCTCTGGGCTAAATCTGCTCCCTTGAATCTGTTACAGCTAAGTTGCTGATGTGAGTTTTTAAATACAGATTAATATTTATAGGTACCATTTCCCCAGCACCCCTTTGACCATGCTCCATCTTTCGGTACTCTGTCTTCATTTTCATTAATCTCTAAGTATTTCTGAACTGTTAGCTGTCAGCCATATGCTGCTTCATCTCCATATACATGTGAACTTCTCAAATGCCTCTCTATTGCCAACACCTGATTTCATTCCACTATAGTTGGAGAACATAATTTATATGCTTCAATGCTTTTACATTTATCGATACTTTCTTGTGAACATACATGTTTTAGTCTGGAAAACAGCCCATGTACACCTCAGGAAAAAACTATATTCCAGTGTTGCAGTTCCTTTGCTCTCTGTCAGATGTGATTACTGGACTGGGCAGCACCATTCAAGGCCTCTTCTTCTGTGCCACCTTTACGTCAGCCGGCTCTATCCGCTGAAAATGGGATGTCAGTGTCTTCTGCTCTGTTAGGTACCTGCATTTGTAACTGGCATCTTCCTGATGAACTGAGATTTTACATGGTAATGTCTGTGTCCCAGGAGCTGTTCCTCTGAGGGCTTATCCTCCTCACCACCCCCTGGGCGTGTGGTTTATCTTCCTGGTCCTTCCGGCCTGTTCATGCCTTTGAATTTAAGATGTCTTCTCCTGTAGCGCATAAAGGTGGCTCCAACTGTGTCCTTCTTTCTGCCTCTTTTGCCTCCAGACTGGTCGGTGGTGAGATTACTATAGGGACGATGCATGTCTGGCATTTTTCTATTTATTACTGGTCTTAACTGACTTTGCTCTACTGCTGCCTTTTTAAATTAAATATTTTTAATAACTTTTTAATTTTTTTGGTTTTGAGATTTACTAGAAATTTCCAAGCTTTAAAGAAGTTACTGAGAAATACAATTAACATCTTTAAAAAAAAAATTAAACAACTTAATTTAAACACACAAAACTCTTATTCTATTCCTCTCTCTCTGGTCAATACTGTCACAAAGCGTATTAATACACTGTGCTATTGCCAACGGTGAATACTACTGAGGGTAAAAACAACCTGGAGTTTTGAAATTTCTACAATAAAATGTTGGTTTTTAAAAAATCTATACAGTGGAGAAAAGGAAGCATCTTCAACAAATGGTGCTGGCATGACTGGATGGTAGTATGTAGAAGAATGCAAATAGATCCAAACCTATCACTCTGTACAAAACTTGAGTCCAAGTTGATCAAAGACCTCAACATAAACCCAGCTACACTGATCATGATAGGAAAAGTAGGAAATATCCTCCAATGCATTGGCACAGGTGACCACTTCCTAATATAACACCAGGAGCACAGACACTAAGAACCACAATCAGTAAGTGGGACTTCCTGATACTGAGAAGCTTCTGTAAGGCAACAGACACAGTTAGTAAGATAAAATGACAGCCTACAGAATGGGAAAAGATCTTCACTAGCCCTACATCTGACAGAAGGAAGGCTGATCTCTAAAATATATAAAGAACTCAAGAAATTAAACATAAAAAATTCCCAATTTAAAAATGGGGTACTGATTTAAACAAAATTCTCAACAGAAGAATCTCAAATGACTGAGAAACACTTAAGAAAGTGTTCAAGATCCTTAGCCATCCTTAGCAAATCAAAATGACTCTGAGATTCCATCTTACACCTGTCAGAATGGCTTAGATCAAAACCACAAGAGACAGCTTATGCTGTGGGAGTGAAAACTTGTCCAGCCACTTTGGAAGTAAGTGTGGTGGTTTTTCAGAAAACCAGGACTCAATTTACCACAAGACTCCACAATAGCACTCTTCGGCATATACCTAAAGGATGCTCAATCGTGCCACAAGGATATTCGCTCAACTGTGTTCATATCAGTCTTATTTCTAGTAGCCAGAACCTGAAAACAACCTAGATGCCCCTCAACCAAAGAATGGGTAAAGAAAATGTGGTTCATTTATTCAGATGTTAAAAACAATGACATCATGAAATTTGCAGGCAAATGGATGGAACTAGAAAAAATCATCCTGAGTGAGGTAACCCAGACCCAGAAAGACAAACATGATAGGTATTCACTGATAAGTGGATATTAACTATAAAGTGAAGGATAGCCATATATAATCCTTAGACCCAGAGAGGCTAGGTAATGAGGAGGACCCAGAGCGGGACACATGGATCTCCTGGTTGGACTGGGGGTGGGTGGAGAGGGTCAGTGGCTGAGAGATGACTGGAAAGGGGGCTTTATGGGACTGGGTAAAAGGCTGATGCAAGGGAAACTTCCAGGAGTCTATGCAAATGGCTCCAGCTAAGAGTCCCGGCAGTAGCAGATGCATAGTGTGAACTGGCCAGTCCCTGTGATCAAATTGGTGAATACCCCATTGTCACTGGAAAGCCTTCATCCCGTGCCTGATGGAGGCAGATTCATAGGTTCAGATAAAACATTAGGCTGCGCTCAGGGGTCCTGCTAAGGAGAGGGAGGAGGGAAAACCGGAGGTAGAGGGTCAGGACATTGCAGTCTGGCTCACGGGAACTCAGAGTCTGAACCAGCAAGGGAGTGTGCATGGGACCAACCTAGGCCTCTGCATAAATGTGACAGTTGTGTAGCATGATCTATACTTGGGGTTTCCAGCAATGGGTGCAGGGTTGTCCCTAGTGCTTTGACTGGCTCTTGGGAACCCATTCCTTCTGATAGACTGACTGCACCTTGTCCAGCCTGAATACAGGGAAAGTGCTAGGGCTAATGGCAGCTTGATATGCCATGTTTTGCTGATGCGCATGGCCTGCCTCTTTCAGAGCGATTATGAGGGGTGGGGGCAGGGGAGTGGGAGGAAAGGAAAGAGGGGAGGCTACGATTGGGATGGAAAATAATTTTTAAAAATCTACACAAAACAAAAATAAAATTGCTACATACACCTATGATTCTTTTACTGATTTTTTATTTATATTCTATCCAACGCAATGCGAAGAGAGAATAAACACAGAAATTATAGGTATAATGTAACAATCACAGAGCCCTTTAAACAAAATACACAGCTAACCCTCACCTTACCAGGCTGGTAAACAAGAAGTGGGCTTTTAAGTTACTTGAGTTGTCAAGGGCATTTGATTTGATAGCACTTTAGCTAATTATACCCAATGAACTAATAATAAGAAAAGCAGCAGAGCTCCCCACATCCTTTCGTGCAGATGCCACCATCCTCACTTACAGCAACTCTCTGGCAGAACCAATCGGCAAAGATGAGCAGAGGCAGGGGAGGGAGGATTAGAAACCTCAAGTGGGGATAGGGCATAGGCAACATGTATCATGCTGCCCAAATCTAAAGTTCTTATAATCATGTTTATCAAATTTATATCCTAGGCATTTACAGTCTCGGGTTCCAGGGCAGTGGGGCCTTGTTTTCCTGGCCCAGCTGTGCATCCCACTGTACTTCTGCTCACACTCTTTTAATCTATTCAGTCAACCTTCCGCCACCAAAACAGATGCAGGATCTGGCCACTCCCACTGTCTAAGCACAACTCCTTGCATGGCCATAAGGAACATTCTTCTGCCGGTTGCTGCCTTATCCTTCTCATCCTGCTCTTAACACACAGCAAACGCTGTTCCTCTGACACTTGGGATCATGACTCTCCTCTGTCACGACCTTCCCAAGATCCCCTCTCTTAAAGTCAAAGTCCTTATAAGACACTCAAGATCTTACAGAACTGGTCCCTCCTACTTTCTTCCCTTGCCTGTCCTGCTCAGGTTACACAAAACTTCCTGCAGGAATGACTGAGCAGTCCCCACCCCTACCCAGGGCCCCTGAAATCCCCGTTTCCTCTGCCCAGAACAACATAAACATGTGGCTCTTTCTCCCTTATCTCAACTTGTTCCTCGGATTTCGTTTCCAGGTTCCATGACTGCAGATTTAGCAGCACGGGTTACGACTATCCTAGCCTAGTCTCTGGACAATTTACTAAAAATTCCAGCTGGCAACTTCCCCCATTCCCTTGTCGTCTAGCACATCTTTTCAAACTTTATTTACACTTCCTGCTGGCTCACTTCGCACCAGATGGCCAGACCATAGGACTTCAGTTCACACAGTCCTATGAATCCCTCGCTCCTAAGCAGCTCTGATGCAAAGCACTGCTGACTTAGCTGACGAGACTAACCCCGTCACATCATGCGATGTGTTACCTCGTCGTGGTGGTCTTCCCTTCCATCTTCTGACTGTTCCAGATTTTTACTGTGCCGTCATTTGAACATGTTGCAAAAAGCAAGTGTTCATCAGAGACTCTAATCCGATTCACAGCAGTTTTGTGCTCATGAAGATGTGCTACTAGCAGCCCTTTCGGACGCCACCCTGAGAAAAAGCAAAAGTGTATCTTAGACTGTGGTGAAGAGACAAGATCACCGACCACTCTCTAGACAGAATTATCAACAACTAACTTCAGAGCAATCATAAGAAGTAATTAACTAAAAGGTCTCCCAGCTAGCCCATCCAGAGGGTATACTGGATTGTGATATATTATTGACTAAGACACCAACGTAGCAACTAAGTACTGCTCAAACCAGCTTCAGAAAGGAGCCAGCTCAGGGCCCTTTTCAATGTTTGAGAGACACAGCCGTCACTCCTCAGAAAAGCACTGACTGTGGATTTAGCAGCATAGGTTATGACTATCCTAGCCTAGACAAACAGCTTGGAGGCTACTTTCTGAACAAGAAAGTTGTAAAACTCCAACCTGGGACACTAGGGTGTCCTTGAATTTCAGCCTCCCAAGTGCTGAGACTAAATGCATGTGCCACCATGCCCAGCTGACATCTGGGTGGTCATGTGGGTTGGGCAGTATTGGGCCCACACATTATTTATGTGCATGCCCAGCCCGATGTTACAGTTAAGAAGCTCAACAATAGCAGCCTGGGCTTCTTACATCAAAACAAAACAAATAAAAAGTCCACCCGCCCAGACTGCTGATTTCTTCCTGCCTGCAATCACCACTTCTGTGGAACAGACACACTAGAATTAGAAATGACAGGCTCAGATCTAAATGGGCTTCCTAGTACTTTCTAAATTGCATCTATAATTTCCTGTATTTTATTAAGCATATTCTTTTTGTATAATCAATTTCCCCAAAGTTACAAACTCTGAGACCAAAAATCATCTCTCATCAATGACCTTAGTGGCCAACAAATGACTGCACATACCTGTCTTCCAAATTTAAACACGATTTGTATATACTAAATATAACATTGTATACATTTACAATTGCTTAATTTTAAAATAAACCAAAAAGTTGTCCTGAAAACCAGACCTACAGTGGATGTCATCATTGTGCCCCAGAAGTAGGTAGCAATGTCACTTTTGAATGACTGTTTTCTCACCAAGAAGCAAAACCAAGATTCCTGACAAATGTGACTTACTCAACATTAAAAACAGTTTCCCCTTGGAATGCTAAGTTGCCCAAGTGGGAACACAATTGCTAGGAAGGATATATTCGATCTGAGAGACCATGAAGTCTGTGAGAGGTACAGGTTAAGTGACTATTTTATACAACCACTCAAGGGTGGAAAGAAGAAAATGAAGAATGAGCGGTCACTGCACATGTCTGTGGCTACAGAATCAAACGTGTAACTCCATTTACGTATAGAAGGCTACCTCTGAAGAGAGGATCGGAAAACAAGATTGTGTGGAGTCCTCTTCTCTACATTTTTCAGCACATCTGGTAGAGAATTGACATTAGCCTACATCAAAGGAAGATTCCAGAATATTTACTCTGTACGAGCATCTGGCTAGACTGCTCAGCACTTGAATACTTTCTAAATCATCTTCAAGTGGCCTCCACCAGTACTTCCTGAGACCACAACAAAGCTCACGGGAATTCCTGTGAGCTCTTCACTGTCTGAATGTAAATATACCATGCATTTCTTCTGTTTTAAAGTAAGTTTCTACTGTTACAGCATAAATATTAGAAATCATTAATTTTTAAAAAAATTATAAATGCAAATTCAAAAAGCAACCTGCCACATTGCACAAAGCAGGCTGCTAACACAAGCAGACCACATTCTGATCTCAACAAATCCCCCATGCCTAGTCAACTCTCAGAAACCAGGAACTTTTTTTTACCTAAAATCTTTAAAGGCTTTGTGGGTCCTTTTGTGGTTGTTGTTTTTGCTTTTTATGAGCTGCACGCCTGTGCACCAAATACATGCCTGGTGCCCAAAGAGGCCAGAATTGTGAGTCAGATCCTCTGGAACTGAAGTTATGGATAGTTGTGAGCTACCATGTGGGCGCTGGGAGTCAAACCTGGGCCCTCTGCAACAGCAGCCAGTGCTCTTAACTGCTGAGCCATCTCTTTAGACCATTTTGCCAAAATCTTAATGTTGTTAATTAGCTGGCATTGTAAGCGACTCTGGTATTTTAAACAGTCTCCATATTTTCTGAATTCCTAGCTTTTCTTTAGTAATATTTACCAGAGGGTAAGCTCTACAATAATTAAAAGCAAGATTTTACCCCCAGAAGCCTGACACTCACGAAGAGGCAACATGAAAGTGGGCAGAGCCTGACACCAAGACAACACAGCACTCAACAGCCAAGAAAGACAAAGCACCAACAGGCTAAATTAAGTAACTGGCTTGACTGCTACATTGCAAGTGGCAGTCAACCCTAAAGATCCCAAGTCAACACTTGGAATGACTTCAGGTTTCTTACCTAGTGCTTCTTGTTCTGGGTTTCTTCTCCTTCTGTCTCCTAAAGTACATGTTGCCTGGTGCAGGCTGAGGAACCCTTTCCAAAGCTCTTGTGGGCAGAAGTGTTTCAGATGTCAGAGGTTTTCATGTGCCTTCCTAACCAAAGCTTGTCATCAGAAATGCTAAAACTCCTAACCTTTTAAGCTGAGGATTCTGGATTTTTGGATTAGGGATGCTTAATGTGACTTGCTTCCTACACTAGACCCCAGGCTTGGACTCGAGGCAGGAACACGACTCCTCACCGGGTGGAGGTGGTTTGCTCTCCCACTCAGCGTTCTCCATCATCTGTTTGGCTATTCGCTCTGCATTACACTGCTCACGCTTCTGCTGTATGAGCTGCTGGAGTTCAGTCTTACAAGTTGTGATCCGGATCTGGTAAATGGACGGCAGGACCGTGCTACTTAAAACTGGAATCACTGGCTTCTTACTGGGGATGTGTGTTACTTCTGAAACCTGAAAAACACAAGTATATACATCTCTGTGTCACAGCAAAGTATATAAGATAAAAAATATTCCCACGTTGCATCTATACATCACAGCAGCTTCTATTCCTTAAAAAAACAAAAAAACAAAAAACACTAGTAGCTCAGGTGATAAAGACAAGTGAAATTTCAGCTGGTCTGAGTCAGTTTCTTCTCATTAAAATATGACTGGTGGGGTAGTTGTCTTAAGTTGCAAACTCACCTCAAATACATCAAAACCATCCTAATATTTAATATGAACACAATTTGGGAATCCACTCCCAAAACACTTTTGGCTTTTGCTACACTGAAGGAAGAATATAGAGCTTTAAAAGTTTTAAGATGCTCTCTGTGGCCTAATTACGATGGCTCAATCTCAGTTCAACTTTAATCCAACTTCAGTTTGCCTTATTGGTCAGTGTCTCAGATGAGTGTGGAGCGTGGTCTTCTCAGTGCTTACAGAAACCACACAGCCCAAAACACACAAAACAGCACAACAAAGGAGGATCACTGTCTACAGGTCAGTACCTGTGGAGAAGTTGACAAAGGGACACAGATGGCAGCAGAGGACTCAGAGCGAGGTGGCTTCCCAGTCTGAACCACCTCATGGTCACTGGTCTTAGGCAGGGCCTGTGGTATATTCGGTGGTTCCAGTGACCCAAACATGCTCTTCCATTCTTCATTTACATTGGAGTCTTGTTTTACATGTTTTCGAGCTAAGAAAATAGATTTGGGATAGTTAGTCTGAAGGTAAAACCACTGTGATTTGACTGTTTGCAAGAGAACACAATGGACCTTACTTCCTGTGTGTTCCTTTGGGGGCTCCGTTTTATTCAGCTCTATGTCTCTGTATGCAGGTATGCAAGTCAACTGAGCATACAGAAATACTTATTAAATATTAAACTCTGAACATACAGAAATATTTATTCACTTTTGCCAACACTAGAAATTGTTCATCTATGTTGATCCAGGTAGAAAATGAATATTTTAATTTGCATTTATTTAATTATTTGCATTTCATTTATATGTATTCTGTTCTACCAATTATTTGCTTACATCCTTCATCCTTTTTCCTTTGGAGTGCTTGATTTTTTTTCTTATTGATCTGTATGGGTGCTTTATATATAATTCATGTAAGCCATTAGTAATTAAGTTGCAAACACTTTATCCCAAAGCTTACTTCAATATAATTTATTTGCTGCCCTAAAATATGATATGGGAACAGGGCGAATTTCAAAGGCAGTGAAACAATGAACTATGCCTGCAGAAAGGGTGTGCACAAGATCCTATGAGCCTCATACAATTGTTGTCAGTGTCACGGTGTCATAGTTCCAAATATCAAGTTACAAAATGACTAAGGATTCTTCAGCCTCTGCTCTTTTATGTTTATTTTAAATTCATCAGGAGTTACCTACTAATACTCTAGAAACTTGTATCTGGTTTTACATTGGCTGGCCTTGAGTTAGCAATTAAAGGGTTAGAAAACAGAGCTTGAATTATCCCTTCCTAAAGCAGCAGCATGGTCTTCCAGGTGGAGAGCTCTGGGAACTGGCCATAGGCTGACAGAGCTGTGATCTACACAGGTTTTCTCCTTTTCCTCTCCTGTGTCTACTTACTAAGTAACTGATTTGCTGAACCTCAAAGTTCTCTATCTGGGAAACAGGTGGGGAGGTGGATATATTATTTATTAACTAATAACAGCCTCATAACATAACTACCAACAAGATAAGCACAGCAATGCACTAACCCCGTTTCTCATCTGGTTCTTGTTTGGTTTTAACAAGATCAACTTGTCTCCCAGTGATGCCTAAGGCTGCCAAGTCGATTACACCTTTCTGGCTGCTGTCATGGAGATGGCTCTGGTCGACTGCATTCGCTTTCGCTCTGTTTGATTTCATCATGAAGTCCTTCAGTGCCAGAAGTTTATCTTCCTCTTCTTCGGTCATTCCCTAAAACCAAGTTAAACCATGTGTTCTGGGTTCATTTCAAAAGGAGAAACAACAGGCCACAGGAGAACTAATAAATGAAGGCCCAGCTCCCAATTTAAACTGAAAAATGGTAGTGAGGAGAAAGGTCACTACCAGATCTTCTAGGACACTCTGCTGCTCCACCATATTATCTTTACTTCTCAAATTCTGTTTTTAATTCTGTATTATAGGCCCTATAACTTCAATAAGGCA
Organism: Phyllotis vaccarum; assembly: GCA_033318265.1. Taxonomy (NCBI): domain Eukaryota; kingdom Metazoa; phylum Chordata; class Mammalia; order Rodentia; family Cricetidae; genus Phyllotis; species Phyllotis vaccarum. The sequence goes on from JARWLC010000004.1 coordinate 104,327,039, forward strand.
AGGAAAACACAGATAATCCAAATGAAACAAAACTCCACCTGCTATCCAACAACTATCCAACTGGGAATTACAAAGAATCAAAAGAATCACCCAAGCAAATTATTAGAACTAAGTTTCTGGGGGTTTTTTAAATTTTTTTTTTAGACAGGGTTTCTCTGTGTAGCCTTGGCTGTCCTGGAACTTACTCTGCAGATCAGGCTGGCCTAGAACTCAGAGATCCACCTGCCTCTGCTTGCTGAGTGCTGGGATTAAAGGCGTGCCCTACCAATACTTGGTTTATCAAGTTTTTTAAAAAGTTTTTTTTTTATATTTATTTTATGAGTGTTTGCCTGCATGTACGTATGCACGTTTACCAAATACACGCCTGGTGTGTCTAGAAGTCAGAAGAGGACATCTCTTAGAACTTCAGTTACAGATGCTCAGCTACCTTGTGGGATTAGTAATTAAAGTCTTCTACAAGAACAAAGTCTTAACTGCTCAGCCATCTCTCTAGCCCTCTCTGAAGTTTTATAAAGTCCATGTGAAAATTTTCTACATCATCTTTGAGAAAAAAATTTAATATACCAAATTGAATTGTAATTTTTAAAAGCAAACACAGGGCTGAAGAGATGGCTTGGTGGTGAAGAGCATCTGCTGCTCTTTCAGAACACTCAGGTTCAGTTCCCAACACCCATGTGGGCTGGCTCCCATCTGGTTCTAACTTCAGCTCCAGGAAATCCAGTGCCCTCTTTTGGCCCTCACAGACACTTGCACACACATCGTTATACACTTGTGACAAGCAGACAGAAACACAGACACATAGATAAAAAATACTATTAAATAAAGTTTAAAACTCAAACATCCATGCTAGGCATGAGGGTTCACTGTATAATCCCAGCTCTGAGGAGGCTGACTCAATCCAATCCAGCATGGCCTACAAAGATATTCTGACTCAAAAACAAACAAAAATCTAGGTAAACAAACACTCAAAACATTCATAATAGACGAGGGACAAAGCTCTGCAGCGTAACTCGTAAGACACCACTGGGGCCAGCAGAGATGACTACACACTGGGAACATGTGGGATTATGCTCTTGTACACTGTAAAGATTTGTCACTCATATTGGCTTAATAGAACAGTGATCGCCTAGTAGGTAGGCAGGAAGTATGGGCGGGGCAGCCAGACTAAGAATTCTGGGGAGAGGAAGGGCAGAGCAGCAGATGCCAGCCGGACGAAGAGGAAGCAGGATGAGAATGCTGCACCGAGCAAAGGTACATCAAGTCACACGGCTGAACACAGGTAAGAATTATAAGTTAATTTAAGCAAAGAGCTAGTTAGTAATAAGCCTAAACTACTAGCCCAGCATTTACTGTAATATTAAGTCTCCAGGTCAATTATTTGGGAAGCGGCTGCTGGATACTAGAGAGTTGCTGGTGGGACAGAAACTTTGGACTCCAGGGACACAGACCATGCCCGAATGACCAGCAGAGTTAACACTGTTGGATTTCAGTTCTTTCCTACTGGCTCAATGCACTATCAATAAACACACCAACAGGCTGGTTTCACATTATGAAGTGACAAGCTAATTTCAGAAAATTCAGATGGAAATGTAAAGGACCAGGCATAACTAAACAATCCTGAAAAAAAGAGAAAAGAATAAGAAAAAGAAATACTTTGTTTAGTCAGAAGCAAGGCTAAGTTATAAAGCAGTACTCATCTAGCACGCGGCAGGTTCCTGCTGCCAGCCTGATAGAATAACATTACTCATGCAGGACTCAACACAGCGCAGGCTTCTGTGGATGGCCTGACAGGGTAACAGTACTTACTCATCCAGCATTTAACACGTGACAGGCTTCTGCTGCCAGTAAAATGGGGTAACAGGAACAAGATTCACCTTCCTACTTTAAACAAGCTTAGAATAGAATGAAAAACATGACATGACACTTGAGGCTGAGAAAGCGAGACAGAGGTGAGCCCTTCACTTGCACTGCAAAGTTTCTGGGCCACGGAAAAGGAACTGGCCTACAACCGATTTCAGCTCAAGAAGCTGCAAACGTTAAGGCAGAAGGAGAGGAATGGAAGAAACAGCTGTACCCAGGGAGCACTTAGGGGCTGAGGTGTGGGGGCTCCACAATTCTTTGGCTGAAAATTAAACTCCACGTGCAATCAGAGATTACCTAGGCCAGGGAAAGCACAGAGCCAGGCAGAGACCAAATGATTCCTAGAACAGTGCGTATTTTCAGCTACCAAAGGTGAAAGAACCATTAGAAACAAAGCATCATGTTGGTGGGGCAAAGGTGGCTGTATAAAGCATGCTCTGGACCTGTCCTTACAAAGCCTGAAAGCCAGGCTGGAAAGGATGAAATTGATTCCAAGTGTCAACATACCAGGGACAACATTATATAAAGCAATTATATTCAGCACCAACAACATAAAATTCACAATGAACAGAGTTAGATGGATGCAAACTGAGGAACTATAGAAAAACTTGGATTTTATTTTGTATCATCTCAGGCCGCTTCAATTTTGGACTTTTATCCATGCTGTGCAATCAAAAAGTACTAACATAAAAATCCAGTCAAAAGTTTAAAATGTGTTCATAAATGAGTAGAATGGTTTTCCTGTGTCCTTTATAGCCCCTTATTAAATAGATACAGGCGCAGAGCTCTTACAGATGAGAGCTGACTAAAGCATTCCTGCATGTGTCACCTCCCGATGATACATTCTGCTGAAGAGATTCCAAGCCCCACATGACTGCTGTTCCAAAGGCAGGTTCAAGCCAGCTATCTCAACCCTAGAACATACGCCCCACAACAACAGCACCAGGCAGTGCCAGAGAAGCCTACTCTACAAGTGGGCACACCTCAAGTATACAAGTGTGCAAAGGGCTGGACCCAAGTCAGAGGAGTTCAGAGCTCCCACTGGGAGAGGCTACGGCTCTCTATGTTTTTAGTCTGGGCATTAGGAATAAGAACTCAGATTCTACCTCCACAGTCTCCCCAGGAACCAGGCCACTGCTAGTGATGCTGGTAACCTGAACAGAGTAAGCAAAGAAGAAACAGGAAGAGAGCTGCTGCACATAGACTTTCATGCATCTGTCCAATTCAAACAAGCTTGCCATCCTGGGTGTCCATTTCCGTAATCTGAGCAGGAACATGGAAATGGACGTGGGTTAAAATGTCAGCTTTAGAACATCCTGCACCCTGAGGACATCGGCAGCTGCACTGCAGCACAGAGACAGCACTAGTTGCTCGCACTGGCTTTAAGGACACACAGCAGAGCTAGTGGTTTCTGTCCTTCTCACTTCTGCTGGCAGCCAAGGTCCCTGGAACACAGCAAAAGTCTCCTCACCCCATGAGCCTCCTAATGCTATCAACAGCAACAACTTAAGACAGGCCAATTTGTCCGTCTTTTCTCCTCAGACAAATGTGATGAAGATGACAAATACAGCAAGCACTGCCTTTCAGAGGCACCAAAGTCAGGCAGCCTAGTGGTTTTATCATGGGTCCAACAGTGGGAGCTAGCAATGAGGGGCTGGCAATCATGGAGGCACCTGGGAAACCAGTGGGGACGGGAAGGCTAAGAGAAATGGAGTGTGCTTCCCAGCTCAATTCCCAGCAACGATTTCATAGATGAATATTCAAGGTCAAGTAAAATACACAGAAACATTTATACGGCAAAACTCCTGACATTGTGGTGAGCCCTTTGTGTTGTAGCAAGCACCTTTAATCTCTGCAGAGGAAGAGAGACAGCAGAGGAAGAGAGACAGCTATGAGACCAGCCTGCTCTATGTAGTGAGGTCAAGCCAGCCAGGGTTACAGAGGGAGACAACGCAATACAATCTCTAAAACTGAATGATGCATTTTTTTTCCAGGTGAGACATAGCTAGTAAGCATTCCCTCTATGAAAACACTCTGCAGAGCTAATGGCCGTCTCTAGTCTCTGTTCTGTGTTCACGGAGTACCCGCAATCAGTCTTCACTTAGAAGCATTTTATTCCAATTCTGATTCTAGGTCCCCACATTCTACATAGAACAGAAAGATGATCTACTATAGTATTTCAAACAGACCCTAGCAAAGCCAAATACAGTAAAAGGGTTTTACTAAAGTTTAGTTTTTACAGAATTTGTTAACTGATCCAAATTCAGACCTAAACACAACAGTAAACTGCTGGCTCATTCAGCAGAAGCCACTGTAAACCCAAGATACTACAGCTGTTTTCACACAGTAAGAAGTGTGAGTCTGGACTGGGATGAGGATCTATTGTCTGTGCTCTGAAATATCTCTTCTAGCTGAACATCACATTATATTTTGGTAAAGTTAGAAGTGAACTAAAAATAGTGGTTAAATGTATGATCTCTCCATTGTCCCAGCAATCACAAGAGGAAGTTGAGAGGAATCCCACGGTTCCTTAGTCTAACTTGTTTTAAGTTAATTCTATTGTCTTTGCTCAGATCCCATAGAGAATACACAAGATGCTGACAGAGTTATTTGCATTTGTCTTGATACAACCTAAGCAAAACCATTTTTAACATCTACATAGATGCTTCAACACTGTTATGAAAGCTGTTTCCATGGAAGGCCTGAGAAGGTGCACACCTGGGAGAGCAGTTTCTTCAGAAGCTGCACTATGGCGGGGTCCTCGGGTGGAGGACAGTCCAGCAGGGAGCCATTCCGCTTCTTCTGACGCATGTGAAGATGTCTGAACAAGCTAGTGATGTCTTTAGACCTCAGAGCATAGTCAAATATAGAGCGACTCACGGGCTCTTTCAGAACACTGAGCAGGACAAGCTTCCTTTCAATCTATATTAAAAAAGTCAAAAACAATGAGTTAAAACTACAGTACATGGAACATTTACTTCCAAATAATGGTGGTTTCTTTCTTTCTTTCTTTCTTGGAGACAAAAAGGACACTGACCAATTTTAAAGGGCAGGGCTAAGTGTTTCTCCTGCTTTGTAGTATTACCACTAGAGTACATACCTGTGTCTACCCACAGAACACTAACAATAAAAACTCCAAAACAAAGGTTTCAGAAAGTAAGAGCAAGCCCTTTCTGGATCTGTAGAGATCAGAATACTTCCTAGATCTACAAACCCCTTGTGGTTCACAAGCCTAAGATACAGGTGCTAGCCAGAGAGCTAAGTAACCACTGCACAGGGCTTCCCTTCAACATCCAAATTTTCCCAAGAGACCCAAACCCTTTTTAAAAATATTCTCTCCAGCGTTCAAGACTTCTTTCTCTTAGTTGCCTAGGAACACTCTTCTGGTCAATGCATATACAATAAAAAGGATGGGTATCACCAGCAGTGACCAAAAGGACTCTTGTTTTCCTTTAAAAGTACTACACCCTCACACATAAAATAAAAAGTCATAAAACTTAAAAAAAAAAAAAAAGATAAAAGCAGATAATACAAAGAAAGTAGACTCTTAACCTCTGAGTGCCACACTGCGTGTGACATAACAGCCTCCTGATGGTATCTCCCCTACAAGGGAGGTCAGTTGATTGACATTATTAGCTTGAAAATGTTACAGACCAACTTAAATACATTTTAATGTACAGGACTCTAGAGCCTTAACTGGAAATGAGTGGTCACAAGCTGGACTGTGTACCTGGATTACTGGTTGGGTAATATATGGGTCAAGATACGGCATCAGCTTGCAGTAGACATCAGCAGTACTTATCTGGTGGGCCACCACGGTGATGAAGCCCACTGCTCCATAACGTATCCACAGATTAGGATGACACAGGAAAGGAGCTAAAAGGAAAGACAAAGACACCAGATCAAACCAGATTCACAGAACTTTACATCTTAAGGTTGTACAAATCTTTACATTATAACAATTCGATGAAGATATCAAGCCTCAGTGTTACTACAAAGTTCTTGCACATATCAGCCTGAAACAGAAACTCAATAAAATGGAGTTATGACACTCCCTTATCATACTTACCAGCTATACCATAAAACTAACCTCGACTGTAAAGTTTCTAAATTCTGTCTTTCAGAGTTAAAAGTGTATTATCACAGACTCACTGTCACACTGAATTAAAAACTACTCGACAGAGACATAAAAAATCCTACCACCACACAGGAAGTGATCTGCTTTACTCTATACATTCAGGACGGCAGCCACGACACAAGAAGGCCGAGACACAGGGGAGGGGCTGTTTCTTCTCCACACCATAGCATTGGGAAACAATCTGATCCATCTGACATTCCTTTTAATCCAGAGTTTGATCAAAATTTAACATCTATCTCATAGTTTTTCCTGTCTCAGTGAGTGAAAAAGTAGAAACATCATGTCCATTCTTCTATTCAAACTGTAAGATTAACCCAGAAAATGGAATGTCTTCCTCCTCCTTCTTACTATAGGTTTATGCACTAAGCCTAGGTCATTTATTGGTGTGAGATGTCTTTCTGTATGCTATAATGTGATGTCTTACCATTGGTTAATAAATAAGCTGTTCTGGCCTATGACAAGGCAACTCAAAGGCAGGCAAGAAATCCAAGCAGAGATAGACAAAAGAGGGCAGAGTCAGAGGCAGAGGCCAGAAGATGCAGAGGAAAGAAGATGAAATGCTGCTTGGAGAAAAGGTACCAAGCCATGTGGGTAAACATAAATAAGAAATACGGATTAACTTAAAGTACAAGAGTTAAGACAGTAACGTGCCTGAGCCATAGACTGAATAGCTTGTAAATAATATAAGCCTTTGTGTGATTATTTGGGATGGTGAGTCCAGATCTCAGGGCTAAACCAGGCCAAAACTTCTGACTACAATATATTTCATCTAATCAAAGTCACAGCAACATGATTTAGAATAAAATTCAAACTTCTAAAACACAACAGTTGCATGAACTCTAAGTATGTGCAGATATACTCATAGCTGTTTATCAGCAGTTCATGGGAGCAATGCTCTAACAATGACACCAAATACCAGTAATGCTTACGTGAAAATGGGAGAGACAGACATGAGCCAGACCAACTGAGTTACAGCCCTGGGACCCATGTAAAGTGAAAGGAGAGAACCAACTCCACCGAGGTGTCCTCTGTCTTCCACAAGCATGCAATGGCATGTGCGTGTGCACACATGCATATACCCAAGCACACACACAGATACTCCATACACAACATAAAATAAATCTCTCTTCAAAGTTCTCATGTGGTTTTCTTGTTATCCATGAAAATGTTTATCATTTTACAGTCCACACACAACCCTAATCCATGTAACAAGGAAGAACTGATATTCTTCCCTTTGAAGAATGGGTCAAGGATGGAGTATAGATGTTTATCTAACATGCACAAGACCCCCAGAGTTCAACTACAACAGCTCAACAACCCAGAACAGTGGAAACTGGCACAGTACTGAGTGACAGTGGCATAACGGGTTGGGCGCTGGGCCAAATCCAAGCTTCCCACATGTTTGTGCTTCCTGTGCACCTGCCATACATAAGCATACCCCCAGCAGCCCCTTAGTCAATGGATGTTAGCAAAGGGGAATGTGCTACACAGCTAGGCTTGCTCTCCTGGGCTTCGGTCACCCAAGAAAATGGCTAGGGCAGCCTCAGTCATGACAACCATGGATCCACAGTGAGACATATCATGTTCAAAGACAAAGGAGATGCACAGCCTGAAGCTGAGCCACCCACACAACCCAGAGGTATATGACAAGAACCACATTGAAATATTTACTAAGACTCTGTGGTTAATTGACACACTGCATTATTATAGCAGTAATTAGCTGACAAAATATATCAAATCCTTAAGCCTGAGCTGAAAAAACTTCTTAGAAAATATAGCATTCAATCTTTTCTCTCTAATATGCCCCAATTCTCAGTGGCAAGCATGAGGGAAGCAGAAAATTGAAAATTATCTGGGCAAAAATAAGAGATCCTAGAACCACCTCCAAGGAAATCATGGTAACCACCACCAAGAACATCACTGCCATTCCCACCTCAGAACTGCTAGATAAACCAGTGTGGGGTTCATGCCTGCCTTGTCCACACTGAGGGAACTGAACCCAAGGCAAGAGATCATGAATTCAAGGCCAGCCTAGAACTCTAGTGCTAATAATTTCCTTAAGGATACACAACAATAAGTCTTTGTGTCTGCAACATAAAATACAGGGGGACAAATTCAAGTGTGGGGTTTTTGTGTAGATGAAAATTAAATGTATGCAACTTTAAAGATTCAAAGCATAGCACTTTAAATTATCACATCACAGAGGAAGGTGCACAAGAGCAAGAATGAAACAGGGATTACAAAACCATCAGAATAACAGCAAAGCATCCATGGGTCTTCACTTTTTAAATGAAGATGAACTCAATTTTATAATCAAAAGACAAAGAACTGAATAAACAAAATGTAAAGATACAAGATGAGCCGACGCCCGTCTGTCTTTAAGGACAGGTACACTGCAGGCTTAAAGGCAGAAAAACACCTGCAGCAGCCATTCACCAGAAGGCTGGTATCTGAACACAAGCAAAACCGAAACACCAGACACCAAGAAAAACAAAAGGCCCAACTAAAACTGGGAGCAGAACTAAACAGAGAGACCTCAAAAAATCAGACACAAATGGCTGCGAAATCCTTAAATGTTCTACATCCTTAGCCATCCGGGAAATGAAAATAAAACTACTCTGAGATTTTGTCTTACCTCAGTCAGAATGACCAAGATCAATGAAACAAACGATGGCCATGCTGGTGAGGATGGAGAAGGAGGAACTTAGTCATCGCTGGTGGGAGCGCAAACTGGTACGACTGCTACAGAAACCAGTGTGGCAGTTCCTCAGAAGTGTGGATCAATCTACGTCAAGATCCAGCCATCCTGCTCTCGGGCATATACACAAAGGACTCTACATCTTACTACAGAGACACTGTTCATCCACGGTCATTGCTTTCTATGTGTAAGAGCCAGACAGTGGGAAGACACTAGGAGTCTGTCAACTGAAGACTGGATGACAAAAATGTACATTTAAACACTGGACTATCATTCAGCTGCTAAGAAAATGAAACATAAAAGTTTTCAGGTAAATGGATAGAGCCAAACAAAAAATAATCATGAGTGCGTTAACACAGACCTAAAAAGACAAACATTATGGGGATTTTTTTTGAGATATTCTTACTCTATCAAAATGAAATTTTATTATTACCCACACCCAAATTCCCCATTCTAAATCTCAGAAACAAAGGCTTACCAATATCACTGGCAAATTCATAGACATGGGGTTTCTGCAGCAACCCTAACTGGCACATGCAGGTCAGGGCATTGAGAGCTTTCACAATGACAAACTCCTCAGCATCACTGAGGCCTTGCTGGAGCAGGGGTTTGAGGATGGAGGAGCTTTGCCAGCCAACATAGGCGGCAACACCTGAAAGAGAAGGCAGTTTACTGTTACTCACACCTGAAAATGCATGTCACCTCTAAGCAGCATGTTACAATGAACACAGCAAGCCACTGATCAGAACCTGGGGAGAACCGCACTTCCTTCCCAGTACAATAAACGAAAACCCCCAAAGTCAATCGTCCAGAAATTTGGGGACACCAGACCTCACAACAGAGAAAACACGATCTCCCCAAACTGTCAATAATAAAAAAACAAAAACAGGTCACTTTACGACAGGCAGGGACTATAGAGGTTACCTCCTAGACCGCTCTTCCTTAGAAGCTTCCTGAAAACAGAACTCTAGCAAAGTGATCAGGAGGTGGAGAGTCTACAAAACCACAGAGGTAGCCCTGCGGCTTCACGGAGGAAAACCAACGAGAGCTCCTAAAATCCTCCAACCCAGCTAGACACAGACTATTTCAGGGAATCTGGGGCTAGAGAGGTGGCTCAGCTGGTTAAGCGTCTGCAGTGGAAGCACGGGGACACAGGTTGGAGCTCACTGGCTGGGCAGCTTCAGAGACCTCGTCTGAAAGCAGTACGGTGGAAAGTAACCACAGAGGTCAGCTGACACTGATTGCAGCCTCCATGCACACACAAAACCACATGTGAAATAACCCACGAGGACACATATACACATGCAGCCACACATGAAGTGACCCCCCCACACACACACCACAATTCCAAGAATAACACAAGAAGAGTAGAATGAACTCCAAGCAGCAGACAACCCTGACAAGAAAGCAGATTACCGAGACAAGTGAGCAAAGGAGACAAATCTGAAACTCCAGAGCAAATGGAGGTCACATCTAAATATGAGATAGGTTAAAATGCACAGTGAACCTAGTCCTTCATAGTGGCCTCTGCGGTAGAGTCAAGTGCAAGGAAGCGATCAAACCAGAGCCCTCTGGAGTGACAATCTGACTCTCAGTCATTAAGACACATTTGTTATAATGTAAATCGTGATCCTTTAGAATAAGTCTATCTGAAAACACTTTAATTATAGAACAGAAAGTAAAATTATTAACAATTCAATTCAGCAAAGGGAGGCTACAAATGTGTAGCCGAGAAGAGCATTAATCTCCTTATACTACAAATAAAAAGCAGAGCAATAATAATATATTAAAGTAAACTTCTAAAAACTGAATAACACTAAGAAATGAGCAGCACTGTAAAAACTAGGGAATCAGGTGTGACTGCAAGTCAGCTAAGGTTTCATCCTGAGCCATGTATGGTAACACACACGATCATCATACCAGATTCTATATTGGGCTGCAAGATAATGAAGTAAGGGCAATCTGAACTATACAGTGAGACCTCACTTCAAAAACCAAAACTTAAAATTATTTTCAAATACATTAAAAAAATCAAATTAAAACAGAGAAAAGGACTTGCCTTAAAAAAAAAAAAACAAGAGTTAATTAATACTCTATAAAATCTAAAACCCTACAAGTATAAATAAAACTTCATATAAGAATCAAAATAATAAGAATATAAAATACAAACACATAAACATGAGATGAAAGTTTTGTATCTTGACTAGCAAGCAAAAACATCCATGAAAATCTGCTACTTTGCCCTTTTAGTAAAGCCTGCTCCTGCCTGGGAGTATGATGGGTGTGTACCTAACGCTGATGGAATAAAACTCAACATAAAGAAGTAGGTTCACATTTTTGTTACTGGAAGGACACTTTAGTGACTGCGTAGTAACTGAAGTGCTTCCTATGAAAGCTGTTTTCATATTTAACTTAGTAACTGCCATCAACTCAAGTGCATGCGTGTGTGCATTTATGAAGCAGGACCCTGCCCCTTAGTTCTTTTTGCAATTTGACAAAAGGTAGGATCATCTGGGGAAAAGAAACCTCAGTGACTAACTGCTGCCTTCAGATTAGCCTATAGGCAAGTGTGTGGGTCGTTTTCTTGATGAATGATTGCTGTGGGAATACCTAGCCCACTGTGGACAGGGCCACCTCTGGGCACGTGGTTCAGTAAGCAGCTTCCTCTGAGGCCTCTGCTTCAGTTCCTACCTCTAGTTTCCTGCCTTGCACTCCCAGCCTGACTTCTCTCAGCTCTATGATGAAATAAACCCTCGCATCAAGCTGCTTTTGGTCATGGTCTTCATCACAGCAACAGCAAGCTCCCTCTGTGTACCCAAGTGGAACTCAAACTTTCTATGTAGAATCTTATATTCTGGGACTGGAGTGATGGCTCAGCAGTTAAGAGCACTGGCTGCACTTCCAGAGGACCCAGGTTCAATCCCCAGCACCCACATGACAGCTCACAAATGTCTGTGGCTCCAGTTCCAGGGCATCTGACACCCACACAGACATTCATGCAGACAAAACACCAACGCACATGAAATAAAAATAATTAAAATATTTTTACTTCTAGCTTCAGAGACAAATAAGAAATAAGTAAGTCATGTACTAGCAATGTGGCACACAATGAGCCGTACTCTATGACAGTTGTAGAGCTCACTCACCTGAGTAACAGTGACAATGGCTAATGTCGTGTCACAGCACAAAAGCCATGAGGCAGCAAGGGATCGGACTCCAACAGCTCACCATGCTAGTTTATTTAATAATATGTAAGCTTCCCTGCATAATATGGTTCAAAATCAAATTAAAAAAAGTGCTAACGGGTAACCTCAGCACTTGGGAGGCTGAAGCAAAGCACTTAGAATTCCAGGCCAGCCTGGGCTACATATGAAGACCTTCTCAAAATACAGAAAACAAAAACAAACACAGAAACTAAATATTAAAAATATCTAATTGAAAGTTCAAATGAATTTTTGATAAAATTATTTAATGGAATAAAAATAATATGAATCTATGGAGTATAATTTATAAGATAGATTAGAAATGTTAGGAAATAGTTAGATTTTTAAAATATAAAACAAATTAATAAGTACTATTATTTATATACAGTACCTAATGTCAGGCCTGAAGACCTGAGTTCAATCCCCAAGTCCCACCCAGTAGAAAAAAAAGAGCAACTCTCAAAAGTTACCCCTTGATCACCACATGCACACCATGGTACACACGCCCCATCACCAACAAAATATATTTAATAAAAAACTTCTAAAAAAATTAATGTATGTCTGCTATAGAAAATTTGACAAATAGGGAAACTATAGAGCAAACACCATCAGCTACTATCCTAGGCCTGGAGATGGTAGACTTCATGAAACCGCAGCCTCTGCCTTCAACACAGCAGTTCTGTTCCTGCCCCACTGCATCAGCGGGGTCACACTTGAGGCAGATCTGAAGCTCCCTCAGTCACTTTCTCAGGTCACACGCAAAGACACATTACACAGCTCCTTATGAGTTATATTGTAAAAGGACATGAAGACGGACAGGAATGCTCAGAACTTGACAATGTCATTACCTATCTTTAAACCGATGGGAGGATCTGAGGGACAATTATAATCCTACAGATGAATTTAAAAACAACCCCAAACATACCAACTATGCTGTCAAAGAAAGCTCCACGCAGGTGCCAATCATTCTTATCATTCAGGAAAGTGATCATGTGGGACAGCAAGACATCATTGGCTTTCTGACGGCCGAAGAAGACGCACAAACGTGTGATTCCATTCTCCATTAAAGTCTGTTTCACAATATTTTCAGGGTCACTTAACAAAGTGACAACTTTCTGCTGGACCATTTCATGTAAGGCTTGGAGCTCTAAGAAACAGAAAAAAGGATCAATTTTCTCCCACACCTGTAGACCAAGCATTTTATATTTCAGCTGAGACACAGTCTAGCTCTGTAGCTGTTCATCCCACACTGGCCTTGAACTCACAATTCTCCAATAGGCCTCCCGCGTGGTGAAATGATGGGTACGGCCCACCCACATCCAGACCTGTCTTTTTTCTTTCTTGCTGGAGTAATGGAATTATTGCAGAAGCTTCCACACAAATCCTACATTTGCTAAGCTTTCCCACTATTCAGAGATGGGATGCTGTGAGGACAGTCACCATCCCACAAGACATCTCTCCGTTATGAGCTCAAGATGAAATGTAGGAGGAGGTACCAGGAAAGAGAGCTGTTACCTCCTCCAAATATTAACTCCCGCAAGGCCACAGTTCCAGACTGGTCCAGCACGTAACTTTTAGAAAACATTTTAGAGACACTTTTTATAAAACATATGCACATATATATTTTATGTCTATCATAGTCCTCTCTGGCTACACCCCTTCTGTTCCCATCTGTCCACCTAGGCGTCTGTCTGTCCCCTGCTAACGTCCACGTCTGAGAGCACCAGTCACGGTTCTTGCCTTTCCTAGTGCTCCCCAGCTACCGAGCACATGCTCAGCCTCTCCGCTGATGAGAGGGGTAAAGCAGTCCTACCATGCCCGAAGTTGCTCAGGAAAAGCTGCCAGGGAAAACTACACGTTTGCAGTGAAGGAAGCTCAAGCACCTCCGAAGCTGTGATAGCTAAATTCACTGTCTGAAAATGACATCTCCTTAATGACTGCCCACAGCACACAAATTATAAACTAGATTTCTCTAATTGTTCTCAACTTAAAACCAGAACAAAGCAGATTTAATTCTACTTCTGAATTTTTGGATAAAAACTGGTAAAAGTTTTTCTTAAGATACAAAGCCTAAGCCACTGGCCCTGTGAGCTTGTCATCATGTTTCTTCATAGTAAGCAGGAACTTTGATATGTAACCAGGGACACTAATTACCAAATGAAAATAGCTCATGACTAAGGATACTCAACATTGCTCATCCAAGAAGAAAGGGTTTGGGTCCTTTATCGATGATGCTTCCATTTTTCAAAGATAATCACACAATTCAGGTAGCTTTACTGCTCACACGGCTCTGGCTGAAGCTAGGGCAAGGTGGATCATTTCTAGTTAACAACATGTAAGGACAGAAAGGTGAATGTGCCAGGGGCCCTTTCTGTCCTAACTCCTGGTGCTCCTCCGCTTTACCAGAGAGTAGCAGACAACAGCGTTTGCAAGTTCCCATTAGCGATTTGGTGTAAATGACAAGAGTTAAGAGGAGAAATAACACGACCTGTGTCATAGTCTCCGTTTGGACGTGTGGCTTCGTCAACCTCTTCACTATCCGGGTCATTCTCCATGTTGAGAGTCTTTAGCTGTACCAGTTCCAAGAACTGCAGAGCTGTTTCCGCCAACAGAGCGATGTTTTCTGTAAGGAGCCAGCAGAATAGTCACAATCAGACCTCCAGTCCTCAAGCTGCTCAGAACTTTTGCTCCCAAAGGCCGTTATCTTTGTTAAGACAGGGTCCTATGCACCCCAGTTGGCCTCAAACTGGAGCATTTCTGCCTCCAGAGTGTTGACGACTACAGGGGTTCTATTAGGCTCATAACCCCTAGGTATTTTTATATTTAAATATTACTCAAAAAAAACTAAAAGAAAAAGCAGGATTTTGCAAGTTGGCCCTTAATCAGTCTCTGTAATTGATCTCATAATCTATAATAATCTCTAAATGAAACCAACAAAAAATTATGTATTTTCAGAAACTGTCTAAAATAAAGAAAGTATCTAGTTCTAATGAGAGAAAGAGAGAAAATGCTTAATTATCCCACAGAGCTGGCCTTTAAAGGTATCCTGACAAGTTAGAGATCATTATTAACACAGAAACATTAGGGCCAAAGGAACATCACATGGGATCAGACAGATCAGTCTCATCCCTCAAGCCTGCCACTTGCCAGCTTACTGTTCCAACAGCCTGAGTCTGCTTGTTCAGATATATGAGGAGTCGTGACTACCTTAAAAGCCATCACTACACTGAATCAACCATCATGGGATGGCTGTCCAAATAATATCCTGAAGTTTTCAGTGGACAAAGGGTAAGACTGCTGGCCACACTTCTGTACTGACCATTACTCTGGCGATCTATAAGACTAACTTCACCACTCAATGCATCCCAGGTCGACTATCACATTCGCTGTCATTCCCTATTCTCTATTTCTATTTCTTCCCATCTCTATCCTCTCTCATTTTCTGCTTCTGTGCTTCACCTAGGACTCTGAGTAGGAAAGACTGCACTCTTCTTTCTTACCAATGAATGATACTCAGCACACAGTGACTGCCTAAAACTGAAAATAAGTGCCGGAGATCAAATCTGCAGCCTTACACATATCCTTCCCTTGTAATGTCTGAAACCAAACCCACCCTATCACAGGAGAGTCTGTCTACTCAATATAGCACTTCTCTTCATTTTAAGAGTCCCCACAATGGTCGGGTTCAACAGTGCTCAAAATAAAATAAAAACTTGGGCTTGGACTACAGCTCAATGAGAGGTGCTTACCATGAAGGCATGCCAACCTGTACTCAGATCCCCATCACCCATGTGAGAATGTGGGTGTGGTAGCACCAACTATAATCCCAGTGCTGAGAAGACAAGAGACAGAAGGATCCCTAGGGTTTGCTGGTCAACCAGCCCAGCCACATTGGTGACTTCCAAGCTAACTGTGAGACTCTGTCTCACAAACTAAGGTGGAGTCACAAAAAGACACCCAGCGTCCACCCATCTTTACATGTACACAGATGCATATCCCCAAAACAGAGAGAGACACAGACAGAGAGAGACCAGGAGAACGAGGGGCTAAGTTATAGCTCAGCAGAATACTTGTCTACCAGGTAGCACAAAGGCCTTGGGTTTGATCTCCAGCAGCAAACAAAAAGAGATGGGAGATTTCTAGGTCACACCTGATAATAAGCCAAACTGTAAATAAACATATCTGGTTCCGAGTACCTGTGCACTGTCCTCAGTAGGGGCAACTCTAGGCTTCATGTCTCTTGCAGAAAGTGTCATCACACTTACATATTTTAAACACATCTTCCCACTTCAAATCACCTTTAGCCTACACTTCTAACACTTACTGCACCTAATACAATGCTATGCAAACAGCTGCTGTACTGTACTGTTTAGGGAATAGCCTAAAGAGCCTATACATTTTTAATAAAGACTTCTCTCAAATATTTTCAACCCTCAGACTGCTGAGTCCATGGATATAGAACTCACACACACAGTGGGCTGGTCATATACCTGTATTAAGAAAGACTATCCTGGACCTTTTAAAGTCTGGGTGGTATAATTCCCCATGTAAGTCACACTTTCAAGTTCACGTTTTTACAAAATAGCAATGTATGCCACCATCTTTTGAGATGAAAAAGAATACTGCCAAGGGGAACAAGGTGGAGTTTAAGTGTCTATACTTATGCCATGTATAACTGAACTATGTTTAACCACCAGGTTCAAGTGTTCCTGGTTCTACTCAAGTGGATTTACTTCTCACTGAATGTGCTGTCACTGACCCTGAGTTATCAAGGACTTTCAGTGAAACCAAAGAAAAGCAAGGCTGTTTCAAGGCCAAGTTCTAGTGCTGCAGCCCCAGGAACTAAACAGTTAGACCATAAACAGATGATCACAATCGTAACACTCAGTCTTTAACCTCCAAAATGAAGGCAATACACCTAACTCAAAGCTGCTACAAAGGTTAACATAAAATCTCATAACCAACTGTTTCAGGAATCTTGAGCAATCAATTCCAAGATCATTTGAATGTTTCTATGCACAGCAGCTATTTCGCTTATGCTAGGTTTATAAGAAACTGGATGCTAATATGTTAACATGGTACCTGCACAGCAGAACTTTACCTAAATGACAACTGAGAACAGGTAAGATACACTAAGTCAAAAGCACGGTCACAAAATTGAAATAAGACATTTTAAAAAACCAAACCAAAACAAAACAGCCCGTTTCTGTATGGTAGTTGGCTTACCCGATTCCCAAATGAATCAGAAACAGGCTGTCACACATAAGAAAAGCAGATGTTTAGATGTGTCTTAAAGAGATTCTGAATTTCTAGGCCTCACATTATGCCTCCACAATACACAAACAAGAAGCCACAAACAGGAAAAATCAAGAACAATGCCTGAATTGAAAAAGAAACTACCCAACAACCGCCAATTCTTTGGGGTTGTGCCTAGATATAAGATTGGTGTCCAAAGACCACTTTTCATATATCCTATTAACAACAACAGGCAAATATAAAACAAACTAATATGCATATAGCTTTCACAACATGGCAATATCATCTCCACATGTGAGTTATACAAAGACTTCCAAACAGAAGGTCCATTTTCCATTAGATCATAGATATAAATTATGGATTATGTAAATGTCTCAGTGATATTTCCTGGTGAAGTAAGCATTCAAAATTAGCTCAAGGAGCTAAAAACATGAATCTTTACTGTTAGGCTTTGTGAGGGAGAATTCTATGCAGAACAAGTAGGTGTGCATGACAGATGCATCAAGACGTCACGCACCCTGAGCACTAAAGGAAGGGGGTGGGGCCTTAACTCAGAGCCTTCCTTCCACACCCCAGTCTTTCTCAATAGCAGCAGAATGTTCTGCTCTGAAATAAGAGTGTTTGCTCAGGGGAACAGAGAAGGCTGCAACTCTGGATCACGAGCAGATACTTGTAGACATGACTCCAGCTAAACGTGCTGGAGTCCACACTGCACACTTCATTTGATAATTCTAATCACTTTAAATGCAAAGGGATACATAAAAGTTGACCCCAAGAACAGAGTAGCTGTAAATATTAATATGTACATAGATACATGCATTCATAATTCAAGAGCAAAATTCACACAAGGCAATCCCAGAGAGCAAAAAAATCAAGCGGTATGACAGTTAGTAGTTGAAAAACACGTGCAAGCCTGTAATCAGGACAATGAACTCTTACCAGCATAGGCCAGTCTGACGATAGTAGCATCATCTTGGGCCAGGTGGGCTATGCCTGGGAGAATGTACTCTGGATAGATATTGACATCATTACGAGGAACCTCTTTGACAAGGGCAAGGACTTTGGTGAGCGTCGTCAGGGCTTCAGCCCTCACTCTGGGGACAGAGTCATTGCTGAAATGCAACAAGTATGGAGTGATTCGATCCAGAAGGATCTCCACACTCAGCCTCGGGGCCAAATGGAGAATGAGCTCCAAGGCGGCCAGTTTGGAGTCACAGGACTTGAGCGTCTGCAGGCAGGACGTTATGACAGACACCAGGACAACAAGGCCACTCTCCCTGGGCTCCCCTTCTGCTTTTTCTGGCAAATCATGTCCACAGAGATTGTGAATAATGTTGCCCAAATCTTTCCTTATAACCAAAATCCGCTCATCTGCGGAGAGAAAGGTTTCCTTGGCAAACTGAGCCATGTAAGGCTGAAGGAAAGTATAAAATATCTCAGGGAAGGCATTGCCACGCTGCTGCTTCAAGTAGTCCTCAGCCTCCAGACGCTTTTCCGGCTCACGGTGGATCATCTGAGTTACCTATGTGAAAGGAGAAAAAGAAGAGAATACGTGTTAGGACATGAAATGAGAGCCAGATGGGATGGCTCACATCTGCCACCTGAGCACACGGGAGGCTTTGGCAAGGCCGGCACCCTGAGCTATAGTAACAAGTTCAAGGCCAGCTTGGACTACAGAAGATCCGACACACACATTAGAAGGGCAAGTATCTGTGATATAAAGAGGATTTCTGAGGTAATTCTAATTATTCTCTTTGTTCGACCATTTTTCCCCCTAAACAGTATACGAACATGTAGCCCTGGCCTGCCTAGGAGGAGCACTTGGGAGGCAGAGAAGATGGATCTCTGGGAGTTCGAGGCCAGCCTGGTCTACAGAGTGAGTTCCAGAACAGGTCCAAAGCTACACAGGGAAACCCTGTCTCAAAAAGCAAAACAAACAAACAAAAAAAGCAACAAGCCTTCAGAGTAAAACAAATAGGCACAGTTGCAGACACACATCTAGAAGAAATTATAGGACACCTGTGATCATTTCAGAGCTGCAATTATGAGTTTTGGTTTAAACTACACTACCACAAATCCAAAAGATTAGCTCACGGTTTAAGTGTAGTTTAGTCCAGGGGAGAATCAAAAGGCTGGTAATGTAGCTCCACACTGGAGCACCAGCACCAGCACCGATGTGGGAGGTCCTACGTTAGGTCCCAGCACTTCAAAGACATAAACCACTGGGGTAGGGAGTAGGCTCAGCATCTAAGAGCACTTGCTCAGCTTCTAGCACCCACATGAACCGGCTCACAACCATTTATAACTCCAGACCCAGGGATTTAACACCTGTGAACGTTCATATGTGTGCACACGCGCGTGCACACACACACACACAGAATCTTGCAAAGAAATAAAATATTTAAAATGTGAACACTAGAAATAATATGCCTCATATAAGAACATAAATTATTTTAATATATAAAAGAAGTACAATGTTTCCACTAGTCAAATACATAAGATATCATTAAAATGCATCTACAAACTTGGCTTTCTTTTGGATCCTAACCTAGAAACTAGTACTGAACTTGGGAGGATCAAGTGAGCCATCAGGAGAAATGATCTAAGAATTACTTTTACATTTGCATTAATGCCTTAAAGATTAATAAACACATTGACTTTCCAATCAGGAATGTAGATTGAAAGACATGAAGCTGCTCAGCTAAATAGCCTGGCAGGAGTGCAGGGCGTGTGCTTCTTATCACAAGCGATGCTGGCTTTCTCTGGAGCATCATTCCAGCATTGCCCTTTCACTCTGCCCTGAGACAGTCTTCACGCAGTCCAGGCTGGCCAGAACCTTACATCCCCCTGCTCAGCCTTCCTCCAACAAACACATTCCAGGCCAGTGCTGACCCGAGCTACAGCCCAGCACCCCCTAAGCTTTATTTATTTTAAGATAGGGGTTTGCTAAATTCAGTAAGCTGGCCTTGAACACAGCCTAAACCCTCGGGTAGGCCTTGAATTTGAGGTTCCCTTTCCTGAGCCTCCTATGCAGCTGGGATACCACCAGATTGTATATTTCCCCACTTAGAATACTGCAGAGTATTCTAAATTCACCGTAGCCTTTTGCATGACCCAAAGTCATTATCAAGTGTCAGTTGCTTTAAAAAGACATCTCAAACAGTGACCCTGACACCTGACCAGATGGCCTTGCATACAACTCCCTCAGCCCTGTGCTTCCATATCCAAGTGACTGTGTAGTTCCCTTCCAGGGTGACCCATCTGCTTCCAGAGGAAGAGGCAGGCCATTGTGCTCTGCTCAGGCCGATGACCCCTCTCTGCACTGTAGACATCTGTCCTTCCTCATTCCTCGCCAACAAGCTCTATTTCCAATGGCCCGCCAAATTTGCCCAAAGCAGAGTCAAGACAATCATGGAACAATAGATAATAATTCATTTTTCTGTCTTTTTTCTTTTTTTCTTTTTTAATGTCAAATGTGCTTTTGTCTTAGAGGGAAAAAACAGCACATTTCTTTCTAAGAAGGTATCTTATCTTGTCTAATAAGATACTTTATCATCTAATAAGAAGGTATCAGAAGTATGTTTATCAGTGCTAGGTTTTGTTCCAAAGTTGTTGTGGAGGAGGGACTGGGTGTGGTGGCTCCTGTCTGTCATCCCAGCACTCTGGAGGCTAAGGCAGGAGGCCTGCCCTGAGCAAGCTAACACAGTGAGTTCCAGGCCAGCTAGGACACAGGCTCACTAAAACTGTGTGGCAAGTATTTGTAACATAGTTACCAATTCTCTGATACTGCGATCTTCAATTTTATTTAGCACTTGTTCAGGGAAAAAATGTCCATTTCTATATGCCAATAGTTGGGAGAGATCAAACAATGGTACACCTTCCGTGAAAAGCTCAGCGATCACACAACCTGGAAAACCAGACATAATTCCATTAGAATGAGATGAAGAGATCATGTAATACAGACTAGAGTTCAGACAAATCAGAAATACTCAAAATTAAAAATCAACTAAATTTAAATGTATAATGCAATATACAGGCCATTTCTAATTGCTTTATCGTCAGGTTATAAGCATAATGACAATCATTCACTTTTTCTCCTTGAGAAAAAAAAACATGCAAATAGGGAGTTTAAAAGTCACAAGAAACCTTGTGGCACTAAAGTATAGCATTAAGTTCATAAGTGTTGTGTCCATCACTACTCAACAATTGGTAGGTTCTGCCTATGACAGGCGCTACTGACACAGAGCAGTTAGATCCTGACTTTAAAGACAGAACATAACCAATGAAAATCTTTCATCTGTAGTGCTAAAATTATAAACAAATGCCAAGTACTTTAAAATGTGGGAGCAAACTTTAAAAAAAAAAAAAAAGGAGAAATAATCAACCAGTTTGCGCTAACATAATCTTCAATAATTTTTTTTAAGTTCCTAAATTCCCAGCAATTTGGGGGGTTTTTTGTTTGGTTGGTTGGTTGGTTTTGGTTTTTTGTACACAGCAATTTTATTGGGTCATTATAAGACATGCATTTACCAAGTCATATAGACCCTTAAAAACTATCTTACAGGGTGGATCTTACCTAGACCTCCACTGCCTTCAGATAATTGTCAGCCAGCAGTACATCCTTTCTTAATTATCTGTTTAAGATTTGAAGAGCCATGGGTGTGGTAGTGCACACCCTTAACTCCAGCACTTAGTCCCAGGCAGAGGCTGTTGGATCTCTGAGTTCAAGGCCCAGCAGGAAAACAAAGCAGAGAGACTGCAGGGCCCCTATAGCTCCTCCATACTCTTTCCTCACATAGTATTTGTCTAGTGCTTTACTAGGTACTTTCTGCCCAGTACCCACGGGGAGACTATTGTATGTTGTCCATTTATCTCTGTGCCCACTAGAATGCAAACTCCATAGGATGTTTTTCCCGATTTTGTCCACTGAGAAATTCCAGTCAACTAACACAATTCTGATACATGATAGACATTTAGAAATTTGTTAATTTCTATTTATACGTCAATTTCAGAACAGAGGATTTCAAACAGCTATTTTTTAAATTAGGTTTTTCAATTATTTTATATCCCAACTCCCTTCCTCCTCTCCTCATGTCTCCCTCCCTTCAGCATCTATTTTTAAGAAAAAAAAAGGAAATCAAGTGTCAAGGCCAGTAAAATGGCTCAGTGGGTAAAGACACTTGCCACCAAGTCTGATGACCTAGGTTCAATCTCTTATGTCCCACAAGGAGAGAGTGGAGAACCGGTTCCACAAGTTATCCCCTAACCTCTAAATACACACCAAGGTATGTGCTCTCTTGCACTGTGTGGGGCAGAGGGCCTCGAAATAAATAACGTAATTTAAGAATCCTTAATCATCATACATAAGCAGGAAATTGAAGATCTGAACAACACTGTAAAACAAGCAGATCTAACAGACATCCTACCCACAACAGCAGAACACACATTCCCGGGAGCCTATAGAGTATATACTAGACAAGACCTCAGCTAAACCACAAATGACCCTCGACAGCATGGTTTAGACAGCCCCAGTGTACTCCAAGGCTTCCTGTGTGGAAATCAAATCCCCACTGTGAGGTATTATGGAGAAACCTTCATCTGGCAATGGTGTCAGAGGTGAGGCCTCTGGAAATAATCAGGATTAAATCATTAGGGAACCCCTTTGACTGAATCCAGGAAGCTTCACAAGAAGAAAAACTAACACAGAGAGACAGACTTACTCTAACCCTCTGAACCGAAAGCCCAATTAAACACTGTCTTTTTAAATCAAATAGGTTGGGGTATTTTATCTGAGCAATAGAAAAGTAGGCAAGACAACTCCTAAACAATTTATGGAGTAAGGGAACTTGGGAAAGGAGACAATCCCTGGTGGTGCATTCCTGTGACCCCAGTTACAGGGAAGGTCCCACCAGTGACCCCAGCTCCAGGGAAGGTCTCACCAGTGACCCCAGTTACAGGGAAGGTCTCACCAGTGACCCCAGTTACAGGGAAGGTCTCACCAGTGACCCCAGCTCCAGGGAAGGTCTCACCAGTGACCCCAGTTACAGGGAAGGTCTCACCAGTGACCCCAGTTACAGGGAAGGTCTCACCAGTGACCCCAGCTCCAGGGAAGGTCCCACCAGTGACCCCAGTTACAGGGAAGGTCCCACCAGTGACCCCAGCTCCAGGGAAGGTCCCACCAATGACCCCAGTTACAGGGAAGGTCTCACCAGTGACCCCAGTTACAGGGAAGGTCTCACCAGTGACCCCAGCTCCAGGGAAGATCCCACCAGTGACCCCAGTTACAGGGAAGGTCCCACCAGTGACCCCAGCTCCAGCTCCAGGGAAGATCCACCAGTGACCCCAGTTACAGGGAAGGTCCCACCAGTGACCCCAGCTCCAGCTCCAGAGAAGGTCCCACCAGTGATCCCAGTTAAAGGGAAGGTCCCACCAGTGACCCCAGCTACAGGGCAGGTGGAAACAGGAGACACAAAGTTAAATCCGGCCAGGGCAATCTAGCAAGATCCGGTCTAAAACAAAGTGCAAGGGCTGCAGATACGGATGCTGTGCCTGACTATGCCAAGTGAGAGCTTGTATTCCATTCCCAGTATTGAGAAAAAACTCAAAAGTAAATTACAAAATTCTCTGGCATAAAAACAAACAAACAAACCCACACAGCATAAAATACAGAAACAAACAAAACCTTTGGAGACCCTCTCTAACCTAGGCCTGGTAGAATGGCTCCAGCAAACTAGGGTGACAGAAAAGAAAGAGCTACTGTGTCACCAGCTAGGTGGTGACTCGAGTCTACTGTCAACACTCAGAAGGGCATCTGTGTAGTGGCCTTCAAGAAGCATGGTCTTCAGGCATTCCGAGAAATCAAGAGCTATGCCATAAAGGACATGGGAACTCCAGGTGTGTGCACTGGGCCAAAGGAGTAAGGAATGCTCCCTGTCATAGTTAGGGACATTAGTCCAGAAAACATAATGACAAGTCACCAAACAAGCTCTACACTGTGATCCTGTTACCTGCTTCAAAAATCTATAATCAACTCAGATGTGGTCTGATAAGTGTCAAAGAGTTACAGAAAACTTCTTTAAAAAATTTATTTTAAAAAAGGCCTGCTGCTGGTGGTGCACGCCTTTAGTCCCAGCACTCAGGAGGCAGAGGCTGGCAGATAGATCTCTAAGTTGAAGAACAGCCTGATCTAAAGAATAAGTTCCAGGACAGCCAGGGCTACACAAGAGAAACCCTATCTCAAAAAATTCTGGGAAAAAAAACTCATATAGGCCTAGGGAATAGCTCAGTCATAAAATCACTTGCTTTGCAAGTATTAGGTCCTGAATTAAAATCTCAGAATCCACATAGAAAAGCTGGGCAGGATGGTGCACGCTTCTAACTCTAGAGCTGAAGACGCAGACACAGAAATGATCTCTGGGGTTCACTGGCCAGCAAAGCCTACATGGTAAGCTCCCTGCCCAGTGTGAGTTGGCATGGAACTTACCAGAGATCACCCTGAGTATGGTTCCTCAGGTACTGTCCACTGTGAATGTGTGTGCATGAGTGCTGTGCATGTATGTATACATACATACGCACACACACCCCTGAGCTCTGGAATGCATGCTTGAACACACACACACCTGCACACCCATGAATATGCACAGGCAAACAAAACAAAACAAAACAAAAACAGTACTTAGAATAAATGCACAGTTATCAATACCAACATTAAATAGATGCTGTGTAGGAGTATCACACACACTGCCTGAAACACATACACACTGCCTGAAACAGACTACAAAGCTAACTCCCACTCACTCTGGGGGCCTCAGTTTGAATGCCATTAGGCCAATCAAGGCCTCTTCTGACACTGCACCCCTACCTATCTTGGAGACTTATTTAACAGAGTTTCTATATTATATGGATCGCCACCACAGCCAACATAAAATGAAATATACTTTTTCTCTATCTTAGAGCAGCTATGTAGCATCCTTTCATATTACCAGCATTATAAAAGACGTGTTTGGAATGTTTACATGAATGAAAAGCACTCTGCATTTTCTCAACACTTAAGCAATGAGGAAATGATGTATCTATCTGAAAACAGTATATGAAGGCATAATAAAGAATGTTTGAAAATCTGGAAACTTACAAAAAAGCTACATTTCTATGTTCGACAGTGAAAAAATGCAAATTAGCTGATCTGGCTGAGTCAGATACCTGCTGAGAAGATGTCCATGGTTCTCTTCAACTCTCCCCGTGTTCTCTGATGGCTACTGAGGTCTACAAGTGGAGTCGAGGGGTCTCTCATATATTCTAGTTCGGTGGCAAACATACCACCATCAACAAATCGTTCAGGAGCAATATAGCAAGTCCTCCTGCGTGATGTATCAAAGAAATAGTTGAAATCGGCTGGGTTGTCCTCTGGAAGGTAAGTGGGTTTAAAACTGGCAAAATCAGTTAGGAGAACCCAGTTCCAACTGGTGACCATGACATTCTCTGTCTTGATGTCACCATGCCGGACTCCAGATTTGTGTGCCTGGTCCACAGCTGTCAAGATCTGGAATGCGATCCACCGCTTCTCAATGTTGTTTAAGAATGGACGAGTACTGATTCTATCATAGAGATTGTCCCTCACATACTGCCGAAACAGCATGGCTGCTTTCTCGGATGCTTTTTCGGCTGCTTTCTGGAAAGGTAGGCAGTTCTGGGCAGAATGAAGCCTGATTTTCAGTTCCTCCAGCTCTTGTTTGTAACTAGTTAACGGCAACGTGGGATCTTGAATTGCAAACACCTTCACAACCACCAGGCCTTCCCGGTGCTTTGCCCGAGCAACTTTAAAAAACCGAGTACTTCCCAGGCTCTTATCATATTCAAAGTCGTGGATATCTGAGAAATAGCTCTCTACGGAGAGAATCTGGGAAGGAGCAATACCAGCAAGTTGATTCCCCATGATGACCAGCACCTCGGGGTCAGCAAGTTATGGCACTATACCTATTTAAAAGGATGGGAAAGAAGAGACAGAATGAGATTAAAATGGGAAGAAACAAGCCACAGACTTGCTGTTAGTTGGCTTTTTCCTAAAAGACAGAAACGCCATTTTTTAAAATTTGATTACCAAGTGTATGGAAGAGCAGCCCAAAGCAGTCCCAAATTCAGGAAAATGTATCTAAATAGATTTCACTATTTTTATCTAAAAAGGTGGTCTTATTTTGTGCCATGTTTCTGGGAACTGAACTATGTTCTGGGTTTTTGTTTGTTTGTTTTTGACAGGGTTTCACTGTGTACCCCTGGCTGTCCTAGAACTCATTCTGTGGACCAGGTTAGCCTCAAACTCACAAGAGATCCAGCTGCCTCTGCTTCCTGTGGGCTGGAATTTAGGGTGTGTGCCACCACTGCCTGGCTTGAACTATGCTGAAATAGAGGCCTTAAACGTTTTTATTTTTACTTTTTGTTTGGTGATAAGGTCTTGCATAGCCCAGGCTAAGTGTGGAACCCCTACATAGCCAAGAGTAACTCTGACTTCCAACATGCTCAATGTGATCCCTTCAACATTAAGCTAAAGATATTAAGATGTACTCACTGATATCCAGATTTTAAAGTATGACAGCACCTTTTCTGTGTTCGGTACTATTAAAGTCCCAAAAGTACTGTATGACTCAGTCCTTGTCTAAGAAAACTACAGTTTATTTGCAGGTAAACACATTAATTGTATAAAAGAATCACCTGATACAAACGGGCCATTTAATTCCCGGGGTGGGGGGCAGACTAAAACCTACAAAATTAGCACTACCTAGGCCCCTCTAGCATCACAGTGTGGCCTCTCACCGCCTAAACCAAGGCAAACTTTTCTGATTGGAAACAAGAAACCCCGCCAGAGACACCGAGAAAAGTGAGCAAAAAAAGCAAACTGCCCCAAGTTACCTAATCCCATATTTTGCAGTAACTGTCTCCCTACCCCCAGGCTTAGCACTCAGGGAAACATTTACCCCAGGCCTCTGGCAACTCAAAAGTCGCTGACAGATCCCGGGGAGGTCTTGGCAGAGCTCTGAGGGGTTGGGCGTGCACGGTGGTCGGCCAGGAGAATGTTTTCTGTGAGGGGTCTTCCTTCAAAAGCAGGACCTGGGGAGTTGGGGCAGGAACAGAGAAACCACCAAGATCTAGAGCTGGGGGTGAACACCTGGGAGAGCGAACACACTCGGGACTCCCGACACCCAGCAACGTCACCGCCGGCTCCTCTCCTGCCGCCCTGGGCCCGCGCGTGTTCGAGTCTCCGGATCCCCGGGCCTTTGCACCAGCCCTGGACGGGAGCGGTGCCAGCACCGTCCAGGAAGACTACTTCACCTGAGGCGAACGCTGAACTCCCGGGAAAGCCGCCGGGTTGACTTCACTTCCTGTTGAGAACGGAAGTGACGGGAGAGGCTTGATGGAGCGTGCAGTAGAAAGCTGGTTGCTAGGAAACGAGGGAAGGGGTGTGGCCTCGTTGCCCTGGCGGATGCTTTTCTCTATTAAACTCTTATCTGCCAACTTAGGAAAACTAGTGCCCCTGCAAAGTTGGATTCAACTCTATTGCGATGAAATTTATGTCACAAAATTCTTCGGTTTAAAAGTGTAAAATTGGTGACAGGCGCCTTTAATCCCGCTCCTCAGGAGACAGAGGCAGATGGGTCTCTGCTTGCTTGAGGCCAGCTGTCCTACAAATGGAGGTGTCTATGCAGCTCAGGTGGGAAAGTATTCAGGCAGTCGGGAGCCAATGAAGACCACAGTAAGCGACATAGCAGCTCCCAGCCCTGTAACAGCGCTGATCTGGCAGGGGAGGCCTGGCGGGGGGGGGGGGGGGGAGGTTGTTACAGCCCTGCATCGGTTCCTGGAGGGTAACAGCCCTGCATACAGCCCTCTGAGGAACAGTGTTGCAGTTTCCCTCAGCTGCTCTCTGTTCAGGAAGTGTAACAACTCGCCACACCAGGGAAGCTTCCCTGGATGGCAAAAATGTTTCAGAGAAGGTTTCAGCTCCCTCAGCTGTTCTCCATCCAGGCTCCACCACTACTGCTCAGTAAACGGAAGTGTCACCCAAATATCCAAGAGATTTATTGGGAGGGAAGGATCCAGGAGAGAGTGGCTGCCTCAGCCCAGGGTGGGAGAGGACGGCAGGGGGAGGGCTGTGGGCTCAGGGCTTATATAGGGCTTCTTGGGGGCGGAGCTTTCTGGGGAGGAGACTTCTAGGGTGGGCATTGGTTAGATTTTCCGATTCCTGATTTGGTTTCAGAGTCAAAATGTTTCTTTCACTGGCACTTTTGGGCTTTTGGACTCTAATTTCAGGACCACAACACATTTCTTTCACTGGCTCTGATTCTAGGGACAAAGTGTGTTTCTTTGGTGCTGGTTTCTGAACCAGGGCACATTTCTTTTTGGTTCTGGGTTCAGGGATAACGCATTTAACTGACTCAGGTCTTAGATACAAACTGGGTTTCTTTCACTGGCCCTGATTTCAGGGTTAGGGTAGGTTTTCTTTCACTGACTCTTGTCTTACAGCCAGGGTGGGTTTCTTTGACTGGCCCCTATTCCCTACAACAAAGAGAAATCCCTTTTCCAAAAAAAAAAAAAAAAAAAAATGTATCTATGTATGTACACATAGAAATTTTCTTGGTATGGCAGAGCCAATGTAGTCTTGACCCTAGAACAGTGATAACTGCTTGCAATGAACACACACAACAGTGGGCATTTTGATTGGGATGGAGGAAGAATCCATGCTCTACTTCTCCAATATTGGCTTCTCATGTAGTCTAGGAAAGAAACACTCATTTTCTTCAACTAAGTACCCACTGAGTACCCACCGGGCTCCATGGGTAGTTGAAAACACATGCCACATAGATGATCCTGCTTAAACTGAGTGCGTCTTGAGGGGAAAAAAAGTTTGAAAGTGCTTAGGAAGGTTGGTTAATAGTAGGGGATTGCATTAATCAGAATGCACTTTATGCTTTATGCATTGTGAGATTGCCAAAGAAAATAATTCAGGTTAAAAACATTTTCAAAGTGTCGATATTCACTGTTTT
Source organism: Phyllotis vaccarum (assembly GCA_033318265.1). Lineage (NCBI taxonomy): Eukaryota > Metazoa > Chordata > Mammalia > Rodentia > Cricetidae > Phyllotis > Phyllotis vaccarum. The sequence goes on from JARWLC010000004.1 coordinate 104,356,226, forward strand.
AATGTCTTAGTCATTTTATTTTTTAAAGCAAAAATCTCATTCTGTAATCCAGGATGGCCTGAAACTGGAACCTTCTGCTTCAACCTCCTGAGTGCTGTAATTACAGCTGTGCATCATGGTAAGTAGGAATGGATTTTAGCTGGGACTGTGCTCTAATTTTTCTTCTATAACTATTATAGTGTTTGAATGAGAATGACCCCAAAGGCTCATATATTTGAATATCTAGAACCTAGTTTGTGGACTATTTATGGAAGGATTGTGAGGTTTGGCCTTGTTGGAGGAGGCATGTCCCTGGAAGTAGGCTTTGAGGTTTAAATAAGCCTATGCTCATCCCAGTGTTTCTCTCTTCCAGGATGTAGCTAGCGCTCAGCTATTTCTCCAGTGCTGGGCCTGCATGTGTGCTACCATGCTCCTCGCCAGGATGATAATGGACTAACCCCTGAAACTGTAAGCCAGCCCCGAGTTAAATGCTTTCTTTTGTTAGGAGTTGCCTCTTCAGCACTAAGGGGGGGGGGAGGGCGCAATGGTTTTTAATATATTTTATAGAAGTATAATTTCTATAATCTGCTTTAGAACTTTTTTTTTATTACACCAAAAATGACAGCCTGAAGCTGCAAACAATTGCTCCTCATTTCTCCTTTCCTCCTGGCATTAGACAATCATTATGTTACGTTTCTGTAAGATCTTGCTTATTCTGGACACCTCACATGCAGAGAATAAAACACACAGTCTAATTTCTTACAATTTGACAAATATTGTCTGTCACCATGGCTATGGTTTCTCGGCATTTAATTCCATATTCTTACCAAGCATCTCCTTGTGTGAATGTACCACATTTTATCATTTAATTTGCCAACTGGTAGCTATTTGTTTCCACTTCTTGGTTATTGTGAATAATGCTTCTAGGAACATTTGTGTGTTAGTCTTTATATTGGGATGTGCTTCAAATGAAAATGCCAAGGAGAAGAAATGTAAACTCATATCAAAACCCTGAGTTTAACATTTTGAGAAACTGCCAAATTGTCTTCCAAAGCACACACAGCCTTTACATTCCCATTACACATGAGGTCTCTGATTCCTCTGTGTCCTTTCCTGACTGTACGCCCCAAAGCATTATTTCACAAAATTAAATAGTGGGAAATGCAAATTGAGAAGAGTAGCAATCATCCACATCAAGATAAATGCACTGGGTTTTCATTGTACTCTTTAGAAAGACTTTCAGAGCCTTCACATACATGCTACAAATCAGAAATATACAATGTTAAAATCTCCCCTGGTAATTTGTGTGCTTGTACTAATTCCTATAGGTATGGCAGATATTCCTAGTTCTGGAGTGCATGCTTAAATCCTTGGAGTGGTCATAAATCCTGTAAAGGCCATGTTTATTATTTCAACAATTTTTTTTAAAAAATGTCAGACACTATTTTAAGTGTAAAGAAGTCCTGAACAAAAACCAGCTAGGTCTGCAGGAAAAGGATATGCTGTGCAAACATTCCCCACGTCCAGTGATTTCAAGGACAGTGAGTACTGAGAAGGTTCATGACTCCCAAGAATGTAACAGGGGTGAGATGACTGTTCTTGGTTGTTAACTTGACTATACTAGGAAATGACTAAACCTCCCAAATGAATAGACATATCTGATGTGGGAATATCTTTCTGTATGCTGTGAATCTCAACCTTTAAGTAAAGGAGCTGTTTTGGCCCATGACAGGTACCATAGAAAAAGTAGGAGGGGAAATCACAACATAGGTAGGAGAAGCACGGAGGAGTCAGACAGATCGAGCCAGACACCCAAAGAAGCATGTAAGGAACACAGGTGAGCCATGGGCCACGTGGCAGACAGATTAATGAGAATGGGTTGAATTAAGATGAAAGAGCTAGCTAGCAATGTGCCTGAGCCATAGGCCAAACAGCATGAACTTAATATAAGTGTCTGAGTCATTTTGGGGGACCTAAGCAGTGGCGGGGGTTCTGGGGCTGATTGCAGGTCTGTGGGTCTGGACCTCTGGCCACCCAGGGCCAAGAGACCATATTGTTACACATATCTGTGAATTTGAGACCATCCTGGTCTATGAAGCAAGTTCTATAACAGCCAGAACTGTTCCACAGAAAACCCTGTGGGGAGGGGGCTTGGAGAGATGGCTGTCCTCTGATATTCCAGACTGTTTTCACCACACTCGGGGCATATATCACTACAGGAAGATCCACTTTTAATCTGGATCTTTGAGGTGGTAAAACACATCTTTAATCCAGATCTTTTAAAGTGAGAAGATTCACCTCTAATCTGGGCCATGTCTTCTGCTGGCAGCCCATATAAAGGACACGGAAGAAGGAAGCATGCCCTCTGCCTGCTTGTTCTCATTGGCAAGTCCATTCCTTCACTGACATTACTTCTTTGGGACTCCAGTGTGTGTACTGAAGACCAGCTGAGACATCCAGTCTTGTGGACTGAAAAATACTGGATTCTTGGTCCTTCTGCTGGTGGACAGCCATTGCTGGACTAACTGGACAACCTGTAAGCCGATCTAATAATCCCGTATATATGTCTGTACACACACACACACACACACACACACACACACACACACCTGAGTTGTTTTGGTTTTAGTTTGGTTGGTTGGGGTTTGGGGGTTTTGTTTGTTTTGTTTATTTGTCTTTGTTTTTTGTATCTCTAGTCGTTCTGGAACTCCTTATATAGACCAGGCTGGCCTTGAACTCACAGAGATCCACCTGCTTCTGTCTCTGGAGTACACCACCACACCCAGTTTTTTGGTGGTGGCGTTTTATTGGTGTGTGTGTGAGTGTGTGTGTATGTGTGTGTGAGTGTGTGTGTATGTGTGTGAGTGTGTGTGAGGGTATGTGTGTGAGAGTGTGTATGAGTGTGTGTGAGCATGTGTGAGTGAGTGTGTGTGAGTGTGTATGTGTGTGAGTGTGTGTATGTGTGTGTATATATGTGTGTATGTGTGTGTGAGTGAGAGTGTGTGAGTGTGTGTATATGTGTGTGAGTGTGTGTATATATGTGTGTGAGTGTGTGTGAGTGTGTGTGAGCATATGTGTGTATGTGTGTGTGAGAGTGTGTGTCTGAGTGTGTGTGGGAGTGTGTGTGTATATGTGTGTGTTGAGTGTGTGTGTATGTGTGTGTGAGAGTGTGTGTGTATGTGTGTGAGTGTGTGTGTATATATGTGTGTGAGAGTGTGTGTGAGTGTGTGTGAGTGTGTGTGTATGTGTGTGAGTGTGTGGTGTTTTTAACATACACTGATAGAATTGTATTTACTTCCTCTCCTTACTAATCCCCTCTTTTCCCCCCTCCCAGTCTTCCCCTTCCCACTTTTGTTTTATGGCGCTGGAGACTGGCCCTGGGGTTTTGCACGTGCTTCAGAAGTGAGCTATATATACTATTGAACTATACCCACAGCCTCTTGCTGTTTCTAAACAGCAATTGTGGCTTCCTATGGAAGATTTTTTGCAAGGAAATATATTTAAGAATGTTTAGAATACATTTTTAAAATTAAATTTGCTTGTTACATATTCTTGCTAAAATTCCTTTCCTGAGAGACCCATAAACAATGTTTACCCCTTTCTAAGGCCCCAACAACAAGCTGAGGTACAATTCCACCATAATTTCCACAAGAACCAATGAGTTTATTAGACTTACTTAGAAAGCAAATGGCAAGGGGTTACAGGTGGGGGAGTGTAGGTGACCTTAACGGGGGCCACACTGGGAGTCTGCACCCTGCAGGGACAGTGGTTTCTCCGTTCTGTGTAGATGGAAATCCTTGACCTCATCATTCCCCATGGGTATCCTTTAGCCTCGCCCAATATACTAAGGTAAAGGTTGCAGTAAAGGTTGGGAGGGGCGAGTGAATACTCAGGTGGACATCCCATGGCCCACCATTGCCCCTTCCTTCTGTGAGAGAACATTGACATTCAACAGGTCTAGCTGTGGTGATCATTTCCTGACAGGCCCAAGAGAAATCATGAAAATGGCCACAGTTTGTCCCCAAATTCAAATGCATGGGAGCCAGCAAGCATAGGTTCCTTCTCTAGCCAGTAGCCACACATATTCCTTGAGGCAACACACCCCAAATACACTCTGTCTGCAGAAAAGAGAATTTTTCTGAGAGTTGCTATTCATTAAGGACCATATCCCCATCCTTTGCTTCTAAGTGGACTCATTGGACTGGTTTTTGCTATTACATGAAGTTCAAGCAGAAATTATACATTTAGCTTTCAGGTCAATGTCCTTAAGTGAACAGTCTCCACGTTCTCTTTCCCTTTCAGCTGAGATGCAGTGCACTTCAAAGCCCTCTTAATGAGGTGCTGCAAGATGGCAGGGCCTGTGTTCATGAATTACAGCCTTGGGGGAAATGAGACTATCTGTTAAACAGGCAAAATTATGCAAGACTTTTGCGTGAGCAAAAGTAAATTATTAAGGCAAGAATCTGAAATTTTGGAGTTTCTTTTCTTCAGTAGTTGGCCTTGCCTCCCCAAGTACATTCATCGAGTTCACCCCTATCCATTCCTAGCTCTTCCTGGCTGCTTACTCCACCAGGGCTCTCCATACCCTGTAAGGTATCCAAATGGACTCTGCTCTCTTTGAATCCTAAGAAAAAGGAGGCTTCAAAAAATAATCTCTGTTGTAAACACCACATGCAAACAATCCCACATGTAAAGTGTCATGTACCATTATTACCTTGTAGCCTGGAGCTTACTACTCAGTTCCCACGAGGTTGGTCAGTAGAGATTTAAATCACTGGTTGAGAAGTTATGGGGTAACAATAGTCACATCTCATACAACCATGAAAATAATTGAAGACTAGTTTTTAAGTTCAAAAGAATGAGAAAAAGTTTTCTATACTAGAAAATGACCACACATCTATGTAGAAGACCAAAGAACATCACTTAGAGTGGAATTCCAAGTTATGGGGCCTCCTGACCTAGTGTGGTGGGAAGTTTCCTATCTCTCCTGAGACATTCTTGCCAATCTAACCTGCACTTAATTAAGCCCCTAAACCTCTAGCCAATATGCTTGCCATGTTTAACTCTGTGTGTTTGAAATGTGCCATCTCCCAATTGAGACGTGTTTTCATCTGAGTTCGAGGCCAACCTGGTCTACAGGGTGAGATGTGCTTTCAAATATTAAAAAAAAAAGAGCAAAATTTTAAAGATATATACCAAAAATAAAACAGAATCTCTGATCTTTAAGGAGGTTGTTTGGATGCTGAAGTCATGTTCTCATATATTGGCCATGGTGGGGGTTGAGAGGGATGGTGAATGAGTCCATCGACAGCGGGAAGTCAGGGCATGGAATACATACCCATGCTACTTCATTACTCTTCCAGCCACTGTGCCACGCCCCCCACACCATGCCCACCACCACTGTACCCCGCCCCCCCCAAACCATGCCCACCACCACCACCACCACTGTGCCCCACACCACTGTGTCCCGCCTCACAACCAATTCACTTCTGTGCATTTGAAATGTCATTACAAAATTAATTCAAAAGACAAAAAAGATAGAAACAATATCTATCATTTTTTTAAGTCAAGAAATCACACTTAGAATTAGTGGATTGAATTGCCATTGAATTTTCAATTTAGCTTTGGAATTACTGCAGCTGATCACAACAGGTAAATTGTGGCTTACACTGTTCTCATCATCCTGCAAAGGGGCATGAACTAGTTACTATGGAAAGGAGAGCTTCTTCTTAGAGCAATTCAAGGTGTAAGTTTCCTTCTTTGAATCTGTTATAAAATGCACTGGTTGACAGCCAGGCATGAAAGTGCATACCTTGATCCCAGCTACCCAGAAGGCTGAGACAGGAAAATTGCAAGCTCAAGGCATGTTTGACTATGTAACAAATACAAGGTGAGTGTGGGCAACTTAGTGAGACCTTGTCTCAACATGAAAATTAAAAAGAGCTGGATTTTTCATTCAGTTGTAGAGTACTGCTTACCTAATGATAATCAAGGCCCTTGGTTCAATTGGGGGGGCATTTTTAATATACTAGACAACAGGAATAATATTTTTTTTCCTATGGAATCTTACAGGCAAGCAATTTAGTAGTTAAGATGCCCACTGCTTAGGATCACTTTGGTAATATGCTTACAGCACCTTGTTCAGATTTTATAAGTACTTGATCTTTTGACACTTGGTTTTGAGCTGAGCCATTAAGGGCTACCCCAGCCTTCAGTGCTCATCCAACAACCTCCATAGTTGGCTTTTCCAGTTTCCATGATGATAATGCATGCTGCCTGTGTTTTTTAACTTTATTTGTTTTCAGACTGTGGTTTGTTGTCTGGCTTTGTTGTGAGCACTGCAAAGCCTTGCCTCCCCCAGACAGGGCATCCACAGGCCATGTCAGGAAAATGATGCCATTTACAGCGAGAGTCATGAACCACTGAGTTTACTGGGGTTTCCTACAGAAGTGTGGGTGGGAGGGTGACTCAAGGGAATCTGCATCACAGAGAAGCCCACAGCACCATGGGTGATGATGACTCAGAAAGCTGGGTCTGGAGCTCTCTGCACAACCTGCTGGCAGCTTCCCTGGTCGGATACTCTCCTCCCCACAGCAATTGCTCAGTGCTCCTGCAAACTGGGAAAGGAGCCTTGCGAATCCTCTAAGTTTTAGCTTTCTGAGACTTGTAAGATTCCTCGCAGGGAATGAAATCGACACACAGTAGGATCTTACTATGTAGTCCAGATTAGCCTTGAACTCTTGGGTCTACCATGCTTAGGACCATGCTATTCTTTTTTTCACTCATATCTTTGCCTGGTCTCTGGGCTCTTGTATCCAATGTTTACTTGACTTTTATAAACTTGGGCATACAATATTAATTTAAAATTTTTTCACTTATCTGTGTGCTATATGTGCATATGCCATAGCATGTATATGCAAGGTCAAAGGACAACTTAAGAGGATTGGTTCTCGCCTCCCACTGTGTGAATTCCAAGGATCTCTGTTGTCAGATTTGGTAAGCATCTTTACCTGCTGTGCCTTCTCACCAATCCTGCAGTATTAATTTTGAAAGCTAGCAATTGTATAGGATGTAAAATGTGCTAAGTATTAATTCACTTAACTGCATTCCAATACTCTGAAATAAATACTTTTTTTTTTTAAAGTTTGTGCTTATCATGTGGAGGGGTGTGGGGGTGTGGGGGTGCATAGCACAATGCCCAGAGATATGGTGTGATGGACTTAAAAGTCACGAGGACAGGGTAAACATAGTAACAGAAATGACGGCCTAGAAGCTAACTGTGATGGCTACTCTTGATTGTCAACTTGACTCTCTGGAATGAACTACAATCCAGACGTGGAGGGCACATCTGTGATACAGGAGCAAGAAGACAACACGCCTCTGATGTGGATCTTGAGTCTGGATGACACATGTCTTTAATCCAGACCTTGAGTCTGGGCGGCACCTTCTCCTAGAAGGGCAATGGAAGAAGGAAGAGGGTGTGTTCATTCTTCACGTGCTGTCAGCTCATCCCTTGTATTAAGAGGTTTCTGTCCCGACTTTTGGGCCTAGCCTCAAGGTTTAGACCCGCAGACCCCCAGACCCGCAGAGACACACAGATGTTTACAATAGTTTTCAGCTGATCTGCCTAAGGCTCGGGCGTATCACTTGCTAGCTCTCTACCCTTCATCTAACCCATGATTCTTCCTGTTCAGCCATGTGGCTCGGTATCTTTCTTTAGAGCAGCATAGTTGTCCCTGCTTCTTCTGGCTTCTCTCGTGCACGTTCAGCGGGCACTGAAGCATACCTCTTCAGTATTCCAGCATTTACAGAAGACCAGCTGAGACTTGCAACCTTGCAGGACTAAGCAACTACTGGAAGATTGAGCTTTTTATTCACAGCTAGCCATTGTTGAACATGCAACCTGTAAATCATTCCAATGATATCTATAGCACACACACACTTTTGAGTGATAGATTCTGAGTACAATGATGACTGTAACACACATAAGCACACTTAAGCACACACACATATAGAGATTTATTATATAAGTTCTATGACTCTGGAAAAGCTTTGACAGTCAACAGTCCTGACTGCTACATTGTTGACAGATTTCTGTTGTTAGTATCCACAGACCTTCCTTTGCTGATACAGTGCTGTTAAAAAAAAGAAAAAGTTAACTTATTTATCTTGTTCTAGAATGGTTAAAGTCATTTAACTCCAGGGGATGTCATTGTGCAGAGTTTGCAATTACACTGGAGATGGCTTTTAGATTACAGTCTGACCTTTACAGTTGTCTTGTCTGTAGCAGGTGGTTGTACCCATGTGGCTTGAAAAGTAGAGCTAAACCCATGGCCTTTGGTTCATGTGTCTCTAGCAGCTGAAAGAATTTGCTGCTGAGAACGAAATGGCCTGGAAATGTTAATTGATTCAGTTTGACAGCATTTGCCACACCATAAATCAACAGCATGATGTTTGGGGGAGCGAGTGATAAAGACGGTGGCATGGATAAAGAGGATGGGGCTTTAGGGATGGGATAGTAGGTTCAGATTATTTTATTTCTAATATACCTCAGAGGAGGGTTGAGGTTTTCATAGGGTGCTTATCTGTGGTGGGGAAGCGTGGGGCATCAAAACTATGAACCAATCCTAATTCCAACCAATACCAGAGTTCCTTTAAGTTATATATCATATATATATATATATAATTTCACCTAAATGTCTTCATTATCTATTACTCTGAAATAAAGTACTGCTCAGATGTAGTGACTTAAAGTAATTTTGAATTTCTTTTGAGCAAGGTCTTACTAGATAGCACAGACCTGGAACTCATGATCCTTGTGTCTCTCTACCCCACAGATGCTAAGATTACAACAGACATGCATCACCATGCCCAGCTATAAAGTAATTCTCAAAACTTATCCTCTCTTGGGATGAAGGAAATGGCTCAATAAGTAAGTTTTTTTTCTCTGTAAGTATGAGGACCTGGGTCTCGATCCTTAACACCCACAAAAATAGCTAGGCACAAGGGTGGGAGTCTGGTACCCCAGTGCTAGAGGGGGCAGGGAAGAAGACAGGCAAAGCCTCAGCAGAGCTCACTGGTCAGCCAGTCCAGCAGAATCTATGAGCCCCTGACTGAGTTAGAGACCCTGCCTCAAAAAATAAGCTAGAAAGTGTAAGCACCTAACACTTATCTACCAGGCCAAGGTCACCTGATATGGCCACATGGAATGAAATCATGACAGGCTGGAGGAGCCACAGCACTACTGAAGCTGTGACAATTTTATTGAGAGCAATCAGACTTTTTATACCTTCATCAGAAACAGAATATAATGGCAATGGCCAGGATCAATACAGTTGTAGTTGCCAGGATACAGTGACATTTGCAAACTATACAGGGTCCACAAGAGTAATGTCTAAGACCAATTGCTCTGTCAAGTTTCTATGTTTCCTTGACTTCTAAGAGAACAGCCAAAGAAACAGAAAAGGGCCTGAATGCTTCACTGCCTGCAGGAGGGCATCAGTCTCTTGAGAACTCTCTCTCTCTCTCTCTCTCTCTCTCTCTCTCTCTCTCTCTCTCTCTCTCTCTCTCTCTCTGTGTGTGTGTGTGTGTGTGTGTGTGTGTGTGTATCTCCAGCCAGGTGTGGTAGTGAACACTTAATTCCAGCACTCAAGAGGCAGATGAAGGTGAGTCTCTGAGTTTGAGGGCAGCCTGGTCTGGTCTGGATAGTAAGTTCTAGCCAACAAGGACTACATAGTGAGACTTAGCCTCAAAATAAACACACACACACACACACACACACACACACACACACACACACACACACACACACATACAGAGAGACAGAGAGACAGTTGTACATATATGTACACACAGATACATGCATACACAAACACACTGAAAGGCTTTGAACTGAAATACCTATTTGATATCTGGTATTTACATTCTACATGGTCTACAACTCAGCTGATCCCATATGTGCTGAACATTACAGCATCTGTCTGTGAACTATGACAGCTTCCTAAATGTCCAGCCTGTGACTTGTACATAGTGTGCTTTTATACTGAGAGGGCGCTTTTGTCACGACATTGTTCTGAGTGTCATGTGTTCACATGCTGCTTCAAAAAGTATTTGTCTTCGAAACTGCTTTCTGAGAGGCTGACCATTTTCTTCCATGTCCTGAAGTCTAAGCACTGGGAAAGTACACAGTGATAAGGTAGGGCATGAAAAAGTGTCATGTTCTTGGGAAGCCTTGCAGATTACATACAACACTACTGCTTATCCTTTACCATGGTGGCCATTCCCTGCAAATATAAGGATATCTAATCCTTAAGAGCTAGCTCTCTTATAAAGATGAAACCTGCAGGTTTTCCTGCCCCTCCTCAGCATGGTCCACTGGCTGCTCACAAAGCAGTTATAACTCACCAGTCAGCCCTTTTCCATTTGATAGCATCAGCAATTTTGCCCGGGGCTTCTTCTTCTCTCTCTGTTGATGAACAATAGCTGAAATAATGGCCTAATTCACTTTTTAAAAAATCTATGCCTATTGCGTTCTGCAGTCCAATTCAATATTAACCCAAGACTTTCCAAATTAAGCGAGGCCATTCAATTATGCACGTTAATACTGTGATAATTTTTAACAGTAACAAAGCGAAAGAGATTAGAAAAATACTTAAAGCAAAGAAATTAAGGAAAAAAATTTAGATCTATTTGAATATCCTGTCTTAAATATATTTCCAGTCTCTTTAGGGAGCCCAGAAGCTAAGTTTCTCAGAGTCATAATCTGGTGTATCTCAAGCCTGTAAATGTGATCTGGGGAGAGATGCCGGAAATACTCCCGTTAGCTGCAGAAAACAGAGAAGCCATGATGAATTCAACACTAGGACAATGAATTTTTGTTCTTGGAGTGTGTTCAGAGTCTCTATAGGGCTTTTCAGTAGTTTTCTTAGAAATAATCATATCTTTCAACTTTAGAAGAGATGTGACAGAAATTTTTTTTATGTATTTATATGTTTAAGATGAAATAGTCACAATAAATAATTGAGCAATAGAAAAAAAATGCCTTTTCTTCCTGGGGGACTGGGAATGGGCAAAATGAGCAGAATTCCACTAGGGGGCAGGGCATCCCAGTGGTGGGTCAGAGCTGATGATGGAATTCCACTGAAGGTCGAAGGTGTCACCACCAGTACAGAAAATGTTGGTAATGTAATGTCAAGTGGAGAAAGAAGAATGAGTTCAGGTGCTCCCTAAGTAGTTATTCATGTCTGTGAGCAAGTGTGGTGTCCTAGTCAAGAGCGGGTTTGGATTCATTCTTGGATGAGTTGCTTAAAACCTCTTGGATCTTAGTTTCTTCTTTTGTAAAATAGAAACAAAGAGACCGCCTGAGACCATGGTGGGTACCAGAAAGAGTTAGGCAACTACTATTTCTCAATAGAAACCCCCCCCCCCCAAAAAAAAGATGTGAATAACAAAAAATACTAAAAAATGGCAAGTGATAGACTGGAGATGTTGCTCTGTTTGTAGATTGCTTTGCCTAACATACGTGGAGCCTTGGGTGTAAGTTCCCATGACACACAAACTATGTGAGGTGTTGCAAACCCATCAATACTGAATCAGAGATTCAAGACGATCCTTGACTACATAGTAAGTTTGAGACCTACATGGGCTACATGAAACCTTGTCCCAAAAATAAAGAACACAGGAAAATAAAATAATGTTTGCTATTGGACTGGGTTGTACATAGGCTGATTGTGTCAATTTATCTTATTGAGTTTATATTAAAATTTATTATATAATTTATTTTTTAAGATTTTTATGAGTCCATTTTCCTCTAAGAACTTTAAGCTCTTGGGAGAAGCTTTTCTTTGTAGAATTTAAAGGCTGTTTTAGCTACTTTAATGTCTAGAACATCATTATTGTGCTTTTATTATTTATTTTCATTTCCTAGCTGAATGATCTGCTGCTATACCAATGAAAATGGAATGTAGAGATAACTTGCCTCTTTAATGCCTTTAAATATTTTTCCCTCCCTGGAGGATGGCCCAGTATATTTCTCCTGCAATGTTCAGTGAAAGAAAATTCGAACCGATGAAAAATAGGAATATTTAATGCATTTTCAGGCATGGCAATTACTTCTTATGAAATGATTACTTAAGTATAAATTCCAGTAACCCCTATGAGTTCTTTTACAAAATAACCATGTATTTGAGATGCAACAGGGCAGTGCTTAACTGAAGGCTAAAATAGTCCGTCTCTGACAATGAAAGGTCATCCAGAACAAAGATTTAATGCCACCAAAATTATAGTGTGAGTCAAATGGAAATATTTAAATTGTAAAACCTTGATTTATATATGTTCACTCTGTTCTTAGCCTTTTGAAAGTAGCTGACTCACACACCTGTCAAGTGAATAAGATCAATGGCAGACCAGCCCGAGGCATTCCCTAATACCATGGGTACTCAACTAGATTACAGATGCTGCTATGGCCAATGTCTCTGGGATGATCACCATCACCACCTCCAGCACTACCACTGCATCCCCTGCCTCAGGGAACTCACTGGTCGACTTTAAAAACAAACAGTCCTGGCTACTTATTTGATCCTACCTGGCCAAGCAATAGAGAAAACTGGGTAGGGAATAAATGACAATATATCCTTATGAAACTAGAGGTACCATGTTCCCACCCCATGATACACTATTGGAACACAAGCCTTTTGTGATCACTAGAAAATACAGTCAGAACAGGAAGATGAGAAGCTGTATTTCTACCACCCACCTGTCACAGGTGATCTCTGGAAGACCCCAAGCAAGCTCTCATCACCAATGCACACCAAAAACCAAGGGCCTCCATAGGATTCCGATGTTGTGATTTCAAAAGTCCCCTAGGTAATTCTGATGACTCCTCATGCTTGAGAGCTATGGGCTTTGGATACCCATCTTAATGCATCTACAGTACCGGCATCACAACACTCCCTGACCTAAGTATTCTTTGACTGATGGCAATAGGACCAGAGCACAGGTCCTTGACAGTCTGAACTATAATTCTTGGTTCCCCTCTGCCCAGAGAAATCTCAATCTAAATTAGATGTCAATAGGCGAACCCGAAACATGATTGGCACAAGAACTCTGAGGCCATCCACTCCTCATTTTTGTTGACTGAAAAGACCTAATAGTTCCTGCTTGAGCTCCAGGATGTGAAAGGACAGTCCAGGGCTGAAGGGCAGTACAGATTTTTAAAGAAGAAATACGATCTGCTCCGTCACCCAGGCCTATCCCAGATGACTCCGTTCAAAGCTTTGCCATGATCATCAGGACTCTGAGAGTAGGAACTGAACCATAGTAATCCACGGAGTGCATAGATCCTTCCTTGACTCCATATCTAAATAGGAGTACTGTGGCAATAATCCATTTCCGAGTGTTCCTCTTCCCAGAGCAGGACATTAGCTGTTTGCAAATACCTTTTGCAATTGGATATGTTGAGGTAAAGTCTGAAAATAGTGCTTTAAAAAGACAGCTTGAAAAGCATGCACAAAGACCAGAGTGACTTTCAACTCCAGCACACAAGAAAAAGCAGGTATGGTAGCATTCACTTGTGATCTCAGCGTCAGAGAGGCAGAAAGGCATGGATCCCTGAGGGTCACTGGTCAGCCAGCCCAGCCTAATTGGCAAGTTCCTGTCCCCCCAAACTGTAAATACTGTAGATGATACATAAGGAATGACACCTTATGTCCCCCCAAACTGTAAATATTGTAGATGACACCTTAGTTTGCCTTCTAGCTTCTACGTGTATATACATTCACACACACACACACACACACACACACACACACACACACACACACACACAGTAGATTTGTCTTCTCTCCACAATTTCCTTCTTCCTTTCATATACCAGCTACTGCCTCACTGATCACAAAGGAAATCATCCTTTTCTATGGAAGAGCTAACCACACAGTTTCTGATTTTAGAAGACTTTTGTATGTCTATTTCAATGGAGAGGTACTCAGAGATCTTTAAAAAAAATGTTTCACCCATCTTCCCTTCCCGATCTTTTAGAGCCCATTTACTTGACAGAGTGCAAATCTAGGTTTAGAATTCCTCCATTCCCCAGCTGCTGAGATTGTACCCCCGCAGTCAAAGGCTAGGCTGGGCAGCAAAGCATTTGGACACAACTATACTATACATAACTCACAACACAAGTTATACTATATTTAACTCTCCACTGAGAAATTTTCCCTTTACAACACTTAAGGGCCAACCTGCACCAAGATGAGGTATGTGCAGTAAAAGAATCACGAGCTGAAAGGCAAGCCAACAGGCACACACTCAAAGCAGTAGCATCCATTCAACCCTCCTCCCATTCTTCATCCCCAAACCCATGTCAAAGATCACTTCTTCAGTCACTTTCTACCTCAGCCTCCTAAGAAGTCCCACTGTTCTCTCTGGCTACCAAGATCCCCTCCTCTGCCCCCTCCATACCTCAGTGCAAACCCTGTTGGACAAGGTAGAAAAGGTTGTAGGCTTGTGAGAACATCTGTATTCACTTCAGCGCTTGGTTCACTGAAGAGGGAGTGACTGGAGAGCCAGTCCGAAATTCTGCCTTGAATCTTGCAAACAGAATATACCAGAAAATATAAAGTAAATGAACAAAGAAGGTAAAGGCAAATGTGTCCCATATCAGCCCCTTGAAATGGCTGACTCTCACAGATTCTACTTGGCATTATAATAAAAACCCAAAGCCAGATATTGGGGGAAAGCTGAAGTATCAACGTGACAGAGGAGCAAGCCACACCTAGTTCTCATCTAGCCACCCCTCAGGCCAAAAAGGGGAGGTCCTGTATCCACAAATCCTTACTTAGACTCAATGAATCTGAGCCCTCGGCCAAAAGGGAAAACTCCAGCCAATGGGGGCATAGGTAAAGGGAAAACTCCAGCCAAAGGGGGCATAGGTAAAGGGAAAACTCCAGCCAAAGGGGGCATAGGTAAAGGGAAAACTCCAGCCAAAGGGGGCATAGGTAAAGGGAAAACTCCAGCCAATGGGGGCATAGGTAAAGGGAAAACTCCAGCCAAAGGGGGCATAGGTAAAGGGAAAACTCCAGCCAAAGGGGGCATAGGTAAAGGGAAAACTCCAGCCAATGGGGGCATAGGTAAAGGGAAAACTCCAGCCAATGGGGGCATAGGTAAAGGGAAAACTCCAGCCAATGGGGGCATAGGTAAAGGGAAAACTCCAGCCAATGGGGGCATAGGTAAAGGGAAAACTCCAGCTTCTCTCTCTCTGCCCAGCTATCTCATTTCCTAGTGCTAGGATTAAAGGTGTGGGTCAGCACTCCCTGACCTTCATAGCTCGCTCGGGCTCTGTCCTCTGATTTTTTAGACAAGCTTTATTAAATACACAATACATCACCACAGTTGACTTATCTGTACTTTGTTGCAGGAATAGCAAAGTGTAGTTGGTGACACTGTCTCCACATTTGCTCACAATACCCTCTCACACGCCCAGATATGACATTGACTTGTATATACCTCTTTGTTTGAAATTCTTATTCAGCCAAATTGAGTACCATCCCACACTGCTCTTTTGTTCTCCATGACGGCTCCACCTGTCCTCATCAGTCAGGTAGAGTGGTCTCTCTGTTCTGGCCCTAGTCTCTCAGAAAACAGAACGTATGGCTTTAAAACCAAGATTCTTCCTCTCCAGCTTAGAGTCTTAGCTTCAGGGTAGCTGTGTATCATGGCTGACCATGGATTCCAGGAAAGACCTAACCCATAAAAACCTAATTTTCCCATCTCCAAGAAGGCTAAGCTCTCAGATGGCAGCAATTAATATCCATTTGTGTTCTTTTACTAATGCAGATCCAGTGTGCAGGTAAGGACTTGGCAGGGTGACAGAGGATATCTTTGTCTAGGGGCGAAAGTAATTTATTAGAGGGATGTGAAGAGAGATAGGCAGGTGTTCCTTGAATTATGATAAGTCATCTCCCCGGGAGTTTTATGAGTTTTATGAGTGTTTTAAATGTGGCTGGTTTTGATGGTCTCTGACTTTTCAGAGGGTGACCTTTGAATTCCCCCCTCAAATCCTGAAGTGGGAGGTAATGTTATGGGATGCTTTCAAAGACTTCAGTGCTCCGTGCCTGGCTTTAATTATCTCTCCCTGATTGTAAATTTTGGCAAAGATACAAAAGTGTTGCTGCCCTGCCAGTGAGCTGGTCACTCCTGTAGAGATTGATAAATCATTCTTGTTCCAGCCAGAACCCTCATCACGATTTAGAGTCACTGATGCGTGGGATGCAAATGAGTGGTGTAACCAGAAAAAGAAAGCAGAGGATGCAGGCTGAGTGCCAAGTGGGCCAGAGCTCTGGCAAGCAATTGGTGATAAATATCAGTCCTGGGCATGCTTTTAACATTTAAGTCTGGCCTATTAATTCAGTAGCTGGGACAAGTGAGTCACTCTCTTTTAGGCCATCTTTGCAGTTCAATCAAGACTGGGTCACCTTTCCTGAAGTTTCTCATTAAGGCTTTGTGACTGGTCCTCTTGATTGACAACCTGATTGGCTTGAGAAGTGACTAGATTAATCAAGTGCACCTCCGGGTGTGTCTGCAGATCAGATTGACTAAAGGAAGAAACAGCCTGACTGTGGGTGACACCATCCCCTAAACTGCAGCCTAGATGAAACGGAAAGGGAAAAACAGAGGGAGCCTGCTAATGCAGGTATTTGCTATGGGTGTATGCTTTTGTGTATTATAAACATTTGTCCCTCCTATTGGTTTAATAAAACACTAATTGGCCAGAAGGCAGACAGGAGGTGCGGGTGGGGCTACCAGACTAAGAAAACTCTGGGAAGAGAGTCAGACAGTGGTGGCACGTGCCATTAGTCCACAGAGGCAGGAGGATCTCTGTGAGTTTGAGAGCAGCCTAGAGCAAAGCAAATCCAGGACTGTTCCACAGAAAACCCGGTCTCAAACAAACAAACAAATGTAACATAAATAAAGGCTGGAGAGATGGCTCTGTCCCCTGATATTCTTCTCCCCCACCTCACCCCCAGCCCTGCTTCCTGGCTGCCACATTCCTCAAAACTCTGAAACCAGGAATGAAAGTATTCTTTCCCCATTAGGTTGTTTCCCTCAGATATTTTGTCATAGAAGGGAAAAAAAGATTAACAGCTGCTGAACAGGGTGACATGATTTTATATCTACCATGGTCAGTTCTATTATCAACTTGATGCAACCAAGAGTCACCTGAGAAGGTGGAGTCTCAACTGAGAGATTTCTCAGATCCAATTGACCCCTGTCCTTGACTGTGGGGGATTATTCTGGTTGTTAGTGTGGGTGGTGCTTCCCCTAAGCAGTTGATAGGAAGTTGTAGGAGGAAGCTGACTGTGCATGAACAGGAAGGAGCCAGCCAGCAAGCAACATTCTTCCTTGGTTCCTGCCATTTGCTCCCATTTGATTTCCCCAGTGATGAACTGTAACCTATAAGGTGAAATAAGTTCTTTCCTCCCAAAGATATATTTGACCAACTGTTTTCTTACAGCAATAGGAAAGTGAACTAGAGCGTCAAGTAAACATGATTCCTAAAGAATACATTCCCAGGTAACGTGGATAAACCATACATTTTCACTGCTTAAATATGGCATAAGAAGGATTAAAAAAAAATTATCAAAACCCATACAGGAGATGAGAGTGCCCACCTGAACTAGAATACAAAGCAAAAGCAGCCAAAGAGCCGGACTCATGAGCTGGCAAATCAGGCAGCATCTGTGCAACTTGGCAGAGTTATTTAAAATAATGTCACACTACTCCAGATGAACACCCAGCACAATCAGAGAGGCTTTTTGACGGAGACAGGCGTAACCAGCTTCCTCTTGTCTTTCTGGGTTGGACATCCAGCTTTATTGATCACTTCTGCAGTGAAAGAGGTACAAAGACCGTCATAGTGAAAAAAGGAAATCACATGTTCAGTTTTTAAATAACATCATTGCAAAGGATTGGGGACACAACGCTTTGGTAGCGTGCCTGCCTAATATTTGTGGGACCCTGGGTCCAATCTCTCATGATGGGGAAAAGAATCTGTTTACACCTTTATGCTGGGTATATGATTCATGCACTGTGGAGGCAAAGGATCTCAAGTTCAAAATTGGCTTTGGCTACATAGTGAGATGCTTTCTTAAAATATTAAACAGCCAAAATGGTGTGGAGCAAATGTGACAAAATAATACACTGTGTGAGGTCTATTCATTCAGTCAACCTGAAGATGTTATGATCGTATCCATTTTTCATGTTTAAAATGATTTATTAAGGGATAGAGATAAGGCTTGCTTGTTAAGAGTGCTTGCTGTATCACCATGAGGACCAGTGTTCAAATCTCATTCTCCAAAAAATATGCCAAGCAGATTTGCCTGTAGTTCCAGCTTAGAGAGATCCGATGCCTTCTTCTGGTCTCTGTGTGCGCATAGGTACTAGGCACCTGCCTGCACAGGCACAATATATAGATGAATAAATAAATGACAAGACACAAGATAATTAACTAAACAATTAACTGTGGTGCTTGTTGCTAGTAATGAAATTTAAATTACAGGTCCTTTACACCGCCCACCCCCAATGCTTCTAAAATATTTCATTTTTTAAAAAAAGTACAACTAACTGCTTCGCTAAGTTCTTTTGAGGGCATAGTAAGGAAAATTGCAAGAAAATGCAGAAGGTAAGGGCATAAAGGGAGCAGACACGTGAGTGCTCTAGAGGGAAAATTCTTGTCAAAGCCCAGCTGTGCATCATCCAGAAAGGAAGGTAGATGCTCTTCAAGCAAGTGGTCATTTGACCATGAGGATGTGAGTCAGACCTCCTGTCAATCTTATTTCTGCTAATGTAAAAGACACCATCTGTGGCTCACATTCCAACACTGCCTGTCTCTGGTGAGTCCTGTCCACCATGTATTGGAGACTAACAGTATTAACACACAAGTGGACTTGTAACAAAAAGTGAGCCACCCAAATCCTCCATGATATTTTTTTTACATCCATATTCTTTTTCTTTTTTATTTAAAAAGCTTTTTCCCATATTTACCACTGCTCCCCTTCCCTCCCCTCCTTCTGATTCTCTCTCAGCCTCCCCCTACCCCATCCTGCATCCATTCCCCAAGGAGGGCAAGGAATCCCAAGGGGAGTCAGTTTAGTCTGGCATATCCAGTTGAGGTAGGTCCAAGTCTCTCCCTCCAGTATCAAGGACGAGTTAGGTGTTCCTCTGTAGGGAATGTGCTTGGAGATGTCAATTCATGCACTCTGGTTCTACTGTAAGAAGCTCCACAAACTGCCCATGCCTTGACAGTCCTCTGCCTTCAGAGTGTTTACTTCTTTTCCATGAAGGTTCCTTAGCGGTTATTCCAGAGTCAGCGAGCTCCCAATAGCTCGGGTCAGCCTCCTCATGATCCCGATCCCTTTGCTCATATACTCCCTCCCCTCTCTCAGCTGGAGCAGGAGTCAGATCTGGTGCCTCATTACTATACCCATATTCTTATTGAAAAGGCTTTAAATCTGGGCATGGTGCCCCACCCCCATCATTTGTACACCCAGGAAGCTAAGAGGATTGCCATGAATTCCAGGTCATTCTAGGCTACAATGTAAGTCCCTGACTTAAAAAAGAGTTCCACAGATAAAATAACTTTATCAGGAATAAGGGTAGTATTTGCATGGGATCTTACATGAAGCATTTTTAAACCCATGCATTCATTACACACACACACACACATACAGACACACACACACAAATCAATTTTGGAGAGGCCATTGAATCAATCATTTGTCTTAAAATTAATAAATAAAAGAAAGATCCACCTTATTTTTTCTATATGACCTTTTTTTCTTGAGACAGGGTTTCTCTGTGTAACCACACAGGCTGGCTATCCTGGAACTCACTCTGTAAATCAGGCTGACCTCAAATTTACAAAGACCTGCCTATCTCTGCCTCCCAAGTGTATGTAAAGATGTATGCCACCACTGCCTGGCTTAAGACTTTAATTACTGAGGTGGTTTGGATGAGAGGAGGCTAATACATTTATACACTTGTTTTCCAAATGGCGAAACTGTTTGGGAAGGATTAGGAGGTGTGGTCTTGTTTTAGAAGGTGTGTCACTCAAGGAGGCTTTGAGGTTACTATAGGTTCCTGAAATTCCCAGCAGTGGATAAAGATGTAAGCTCTCAGCTTTTCCTTCACCCCACCATCACCAACTCTAAACCTCTGAAACTTTAAGTCAAATTAGATGCTTTCTTTTATAGATTACCTCGGCTATGTCACTTTATCATAGCAACAAGAAAATAACTAAGACAATTACTAAAAAAAAAAAAAAAAAGTCAAACATTAGAAAGGATGAAGATTCTGAAAGTAGAGGAAGGGGGCTGTGAGGACAATATTACCATCTTGCAGCTCCTTGGAGAATGTGCGGCCATTGAATACCCACAGCTGTTCAGGGAAAAGCAAGAGGGAGAGAAACACACAGCAGGATTCCTGATGGAATTCACATCACCATCTATGTAATCGGCTTGCTAAAACTCGAAACTGAAGAGGCCTTAACATCTAAGTGCTGATATAGAATTAAAATTAGCAGACAGAATGCTATAAAGGGAAATATAGTTAACAAACACACTCACCATAAAAAAAAACATAGGAGAAATTTTCTAGAACCTGTGTTATAACAAGTAGCTACAGGACAGCCAGGCACGGAGGTCTATGTCTATATACGAGCATTGGGAGGTGAATGCAGGAGGATTAGGAGTTCTGTAAATCAAACTCTGAAAGGCGGACGGGCACCCTCATCAGTCAGCAAAGGGCTCACTCTCGAAGAAGGACGAATTGGGATTGGGACTGGACATGTACAGGATGTCCAGAGTATCTGAAGAATGTCTTTTGACATGAAGGATGGACTCAAAGACACTTGCTCTAACTACTTTGCTAAGCTGCTTGAGCCACTGCTGAAGGCAGAAAGCCTACTGAACGTAAGATTGAAATTTAACAAGCTGAGGAACAGAAAAACATGGCTCTTCCACTTATTTGTTCCACACTGAACTTCAAGAGGTCTGTAAATTACCTGGTTCTTATCAAAGGCATTGAGAGCACATCAAACAATTATAGGGAGACTGTTTTTTTTTTTTTTGTTTGTTTGTTTTTTAAGTAGTATAGGAGCTGGAGGTGCAGCTCTGTGGAGTGCCAAGAGCTTGAGGCTCATTTGGTCCCTAATGCTGGGAGGAGGAGGAGGGGGGAGGAGGAGGAGATATTTCGTGATAATTATATTGACTTGACTCCTAATTTAGTGGACATGAACACCATGTGTTGTTTGCCTACACAATTCTAAGGCCATCTTTTCCATTTTCTATCATGCCATCATGAGGCAAACCATGAAAAGATAAACACAAACGTGTTGCTCTGAGCTTATAAAACCATACAAGAAGTCCATCAAGTCATGGAAACTATTTGAAACCTTCAGATGCTGTAGAACTAAGTTAAATGTCCTTTCTACATTTTAGAATACATGTCCTAGTTTGCTTTTCTGTTACTGTAATCAAATAAATCTGACCCAAACTTACTCAGGGAGGAAAGGGTTTATTTCACTTCCTCTTCCTCCAAGTCAGAATCCCTCATGGAAGGAAGTCAAGGTAGGAATCTGGAGACAGGAAGCAAAACAGGAACCGTATCAAGGAATGTTGTTTTCTGGCTTGTTCCCAGGCTTGTGTTTAGTTCCCTTTATTATACATTCCAACACACATCTGCCTAGTAATTTTTATCACCCATGGTGGGCTGGGCCTTTTTATATCAAGGAAATGCTCCATAGACATGCCCACAGGTTATACTGATGGAGGCAATCCTCCAGTTGAGACTCTTTCAGGTAACTCTAGGTTATGACAAGTTGACAGTTGAAACTAACCAAGAGAGTAAATACTGTCCTCAAAGCCAAGCACAGTACAATATAGCATATCCTAATCTATTACCCAAAGATCACACTGACTGTAAAGATTACGTAGATGTTGAACAGCATGCATTCACTGCTACTAGGGGATTGGCAAGATTTACCTTAATTTTCATTGATATTAATAAATATATTTTAAATAAGGTTTTGTGGTTTGGGGATGGTTAAGATGTTTCTTTGAGTAGCCCTGGCTGTTGCTCTGTAAACCAGGCTAGCCTCAAATTCAGAGATCTGCCTTCCTCTGCCTCCTGAGTGCTGAGATAAATAAGTTTTATGATAAAGTAATGATCTACTTTTGCTCCAATTCACTCAATTATCACACACACACACACACACACACACACACACACACACACACACACACAAATGGTGTTAAAAATCCAAAAAGACAGACCAGAGAGATAGCTCAGTAGTTAAAAGCACTGGCTGTTCTTCTGGAGAACGTGGGTTCAGTTCCCAACACCCACACGGCAGATCACACCTGTCAGAGGAGCACAAGGACAACCAGGAATGCTAACTACACAGGGTGTCTCTTCAGTGGAGAAGACAGGAATCAAATCCCTGCAGCATTTCATCCGGAAGGCTGACAGTGATTTGTGACCCTGTGGTGGGATTCAGGTGTCAGCTGATAAAATTCATGGATGCTTACCCAGGGTCCCCAGCCCCTGAGGGGGGCGTAGCCAACTCGATTGATAAGGGGCTGCTGCAACCCTGGAAAGCCTGTTTGCCTGGTTCCTGGCTCTTGGAGAGACCGGTTTGGAATCCATCGTCCACCATTCCAGACTCCAGTCCCTGTTCAGGCTCCACTATAAGCTGTTACCTGTACCGTGAGTGTTGGTTTATATTTTAATAAATATCTATCCTGCACTGGTGCCTTCTAAGTAAAACTTCGCCTACATGACCCAGTGATCTTTTTGCTCTCTGTGGGGGCAAACCTCACCCAAATTCCCCAGAATGATTATCCTAAACTCTTCCCTCCCTAGATCATTGCCCTTCACACAGGGGACATGTCACACATACTTTGTGGCCTGCTGGCCTCTGTGCTTATCTCAGTCAGAGACCACACTAAATTCTAGGCCTTCTTGTTATAGAACCTACCCTCACGGTCATGTGCTCTTTGTTAAACAGTCTCTATGTCCCACCTTAAGCGTTTTCACACACTTGGAATTGGACTGATTGAACCGAGTGTTGCTGGAAACCTTTTCTCAAATTGCACTGTTTTAAATATACTGACAATGAGCCAGCCACCTGGTATATTAGACTCCCCAAGTCTGATCCAGGTTGACAAAGTCAATCAGCACCCGATTTTTATTCTCATCTCTCCATGTGGTTTGCTTCTCTGCCTGAATACCTGCAGGGACCCCCTCACACAACCACTTGTAACTCTGGTTCCAGGAGATTCAAAGCCCTTTTCTGATCTCCATGGGTACCAGATAAGCATGTGATGAACAGCAGTACAAATTATTTTTTTAGCTTATTTTTTAAGTAAATTGTTAAAATGTAAAATAATTTAAAACTATTTTTAATATATAAAACATAAAGTAAATTATTGTTTGAAGGAGCAAATGGAGAAAGAAGTATCTCAGCAGGTGCCTGACCATTGCACAGCATGACCCTAGCTAGGCTTCTGTATGTGGCCCCTAACAGGACCTGTTCATCATTCAGTTTCTCCCTCCCGCTGTGGCACATGAAGATATGCACGAAATGATGAGGATGCAGGAAATGCAAATGAAGGCACAATGAGACATCACTATGCATTCACTAGAGTAACAAAAATAAAATGTCTGACAATGCAAGTGTTGATGAGGCTGTGGAACAACCAGAACCATTGCACAGCTGAAGGGAACCGAACAGGGCACAGCAACCGTGAGAGACAGTTCCATGGTTTTGTTATAAGCACACATCCGTCCCTCCACACACACACACACACGTGTGTGTGTGTGTGTGTGTGTGTGTGTGTGTGTGTGTGTGTGTGGTATACACACATATATGTATACATATGTATATATGTGTGTGTGTATGTATCATACATAATTTCAGGTAAATATAGATTAATATGATTTCGTGAGGATTTATTGAGCATCCTTAGCGTTATTTACCATCTCCCCCCCTCCTCTATTGACTTCCCTTTCCCATTCCAATTAAATGCTCCTCCCTGCTTTCCTGTTTTCCATACCACCATATCCTGCTTTCCCTGTCTCTAGCGCCGCCCCCATGGTCCATTTTTACTTCCCTGGTTTCTCCAGTTACTTCAAGTTGGACACTCACCTCTGCAGATTTAGATCTAGGAACCACCGATGGAAGAGAATATCCAGCTTTTGTCTTTCTGGGTCTGGGTTGCCTCTACCATGGAATATTTTCTAGTCCTTTCCATTTACCTATACATTTCATGATTTCATTTTTTCTTTACAGCTGACTACTATTCCATTGTGTATATGTGCCACACATCAATAATGGTACTCATATCTTAGTGGTAACCAGCAGGTGTCTAATTGAGCTTAAAGCCTGTTCAACAGAAGGGAAATTTGGTTGGTATTGTAAACCTAGCCACCCACACTAGGTTAGTGAGGTTACAGATCTTAGAGGAGAGCCTGCTACTGTAACTTCACTAGACCAGCCTAAGTTCCAGCTGCATTCTAAAATGTATGTTCATATCTACAGATAAATGTGCTTCTTATCCTTAATCAAAGAAGCTTCTTTGCAACAAATGGAGATCATTAAAGGCAATCACTACTGATCATAATGCAAAGATCAAATGACCATGGGGTGCCCAGCCCCAACAGATGCATCTGTAACACAGCTCCTGAATCTTCAGCTCAGGGAGCATCTCAGAAGAGGGAGGTGGCAAAACTGTGAGAGCCAGAGGACCAGGACATCTGTTGGGAGCTTGCAGCTTCTAAAATGACAGAGAAGATGCACCCATGGTACCCAAAACATGATTGCCTAACCAAGACCTGAACAATGAGCTAATGTGGAAGGGGAGTTCTCACAGGTTCCTACCCCTAGATGAAGAACTACAGGCCAGGAGAGGGAGAATTAGTCTTTCTTATGGATGAGACCCCTAATTAAAGATCCAATACAAAATGGTTAGTCCTGAAGTCATATACACATGAGCAACACTAAACAGACACAGCAGGTTGTATTTATGTTTATATGTATACGCATGTTTATAAATATGTTTATATCAAATATGTATACATCAATCAAAAATACAGGTCATCAATTGGAGAGGGATCAAGGGGCACATGGGAAGTGTTAGAGGGAAGAAATGGAAATTTAAAGTGATACAATATTCCTTTTTTTAATTTTTCCAGAAAAGGTTTCTCTGTGTAACAAACAGCCCTGTCTGCCCTGGAACTCACTCTGTAGACCACGCTGGCCTCTAACTCAGAGAGATCTACCCGTCTCTGATTCCCAAGTGCTGGAATTAAAGGTGTGTATGACCATGTCTGACTGTGATACAATATTTTAATTGAAATTTTAAAATTAAAAAAAAAGAATCATGACAGATCCCATCTAAACACAAATCTCAAGAGGGTAATGAATATGGACAAGGCTGCTGTTCTTCCTCATACTTAAGCATTTCTGTGAGTCATAAGAGAGAGAAATAAATGTAAGGAATGTGTTAAAGTTCTGATGTCCTCACCCTTAGGGAAAATGTCAGGGGTCACATGGGAAAAGTTCAACAAACACATGAATAAAGAATGTGGAAAGTATTCAGTCATTCTTCATGTGCTAGGTCAGAGGGAACCAACTCTTTTTAAGTGGTATTTGCTAGGGACTAAAAACTTAATTATTTCTAAGAATGTTAATCTCCAGCTCTCTATTTTAAGAACCCTCTCATATTTTTATTTGTTTTCTGTAGGAGCAAACTGTCTAGAGTGGGCACTGGGCTCTTGAGTGACAGCTGGTAGACCTTTCTTTTTTGGCAGTTGTCAACCAAGTAGCCCTGATTTTGCAACTAGCTAGTTTGTCCTCTGTAGTGGGATTGTGTCTTGTTCCATTGTAAATAATAGTCCTGCCTACTGGTTTAATGAAAACTCTGGGTGGGGCTACCAGACTAAAAAAACTCTGGGAACAGGAAGAGCAGAGCAGAGATGCCAGAGAGAAGGCAGAGAGGCGGAGGAAAGAAGTTGAAATGCTGTTGAGAAAAGATACCAAGCCCCATGGCTGAACAGGATAAGAATTATGGGTTAGTTTAAGAGTAAGGAGTTAGCAAGTTACATGCCTGGGCCCCAGGTCAGTCAGCAGAGTGTATTAATATAAGCGACTGTGTGACTCTATGGGACTGCGGGACTACGGGTCTGTGGGTCTGGACCACGGCCTGAACAAACTGAGTACTCCAGTCATCTGCCTTGAAGACTCTTTCCTCACACCTAAAGTCCTCTCCAGCTTTAAGCAATGTTGCACCCATGGCTGCTTTGGAAGCTCTAATTTCTGCCTCAGGAGGCCTTGCTCCCTTCACCACTCAGGTCAAAGTGCCTGAGTTCATTACACTTTCTGTCAGCCATGACGAACTTCTGTGGTTTCTGGGTGACCACACTCATCCTGCATCTATCCTTGCTGTGGAAAGGGGTGCACCTCCTCCAGGACACAGTGAAAACCATATGATCTGTGCATCTCCAAAGCTTCCATTTGGTGCATTTGTTAGACTAGCGATTGGTGACATAAAAACCATGCGCAGGTATGCCATGTCCCTTCCTGGACTGGTTTCAATTTTTCTCCTCTGGTCAATCTGGAATACGTCTAGGTGTTGTAATATTAGGCCTCAATAAAGGGTTCTCCTGAATAGTTTCTTTTTTCTTTTGGACAGGAGGGAGTCCAATACAGAAACGGAAGTTGAAAGAGTGAGCACCAGGGCACGAAGGAGGAGGAAACAGGAAGATTCTGGTCAAAGGATACAAACACAGTTATGTGGGCTGGATCAGTCTAGACATTGAGCTGAGGATGTGAAGGTCACTGTTAAAGGTATTATATTAATGGCTGCAAGCTGGGTGATTTTACCAGGCACACACAAAGGAAGCCAACTACATGAGATGACAGATTTGTAATTTGCTTCACAGTTGCAAACATTCTGCCACATATAGGCACATCCAGAGATGTGGCTCTATTTTATGTGCATGGGTGTTTTGCCTACAAGTATGTATGTGCACCACGTGACTGCCTGGTGTTTATACTGAATTCAGAAGAGGGTGTTGGGCCCCCTAAAACTGGAATTACAAATGTTTGTAATCCATCATGTAGCTGCTGGGAACTGAACCCCAAGTCCTCCATAAGAGCAACGCATACTCTTAACAACTGAGATATCTCTCTAGCCCAGATTGATTTTTCAAAGAAAACATATATCCACACAATGAATGGACACAAATGTCCATACTAATTTTGTGGTAGTAAGTGTTGGAAGTATCCAAAATTTTCAACTTAAAGTACATGAGTCAACTAATTGAAGTTTATTAGTAAATTAAAATATAATCTAGCAGCAAGGGATAATATATGACTACACACGAAAAGGAAGAGGTGATCTCTTCCTTTTTTCTTTTTTCTCCCCCCCCCTTTTTTTTAAAGACAGGATCTCACTTTGTATCCTTGGTTTGCCTGGAACTCATAGTGATCCTCCTGCCTCTGCCTCCATAGACTAGCATGCCAAGCATCAGCAGAGATGATTCTCAAAAGACTATACCAAGGCAAATTAGACGGGCAGAAGAGTATATAACAGTCCCTTAAGGAAAGTCTAGATTAGATCAAACTCATCTGAACTGACAGAAAGACTGATGTAGGGGCAGCTGGGGGTGGAGCTGAGTATTTGTCTAGCATTTCTGAGGCCCTGGGTTTGATTCCCCAGTATCAAGAGAAAAAGAAATAGACCAAAAGTATTGCAGGGTGGGGAATCATCTGTTAAGTGTACGGTGGGCTATTTTGGAGTGAGAGAAATATTCTGTTCCTTAACTAGGATGACAATTATAGGGTCTATACATTTGCCAAGACCCATCAAAATATAATCTGAGTGCATTTGTTATATTCAATTTCTAGTTAATAAAGTTGATCTAAAAAACCTAGAACAAATTATACAAGAAAGGGGTCAGCAAGATAGTTCAAAAGGTAAACGTGTTTGCTGCCAAGCCTGATAACCTGAGTAGATTCTTGGAGCCCACATGGTAGTAGAAAACCGATTCCTACAAGTTTTCCTCTGTCCTCCAAATGCATATCTTGGAACATATTTGTGCACACATACACTCACTCACACACACACACACACACACACACACACACACACACACTTATGCAATAAATAAATGCAATAAAGAATTTTAAGAGGCGAGTGAACAGGTCAGTGGTTAAAAGCTCATTTCTTTTGGAAAGGATCTGGACCTCAGTTCCCAGCACCCACATGGTAGCTCACAACTGTTCCCAACTCTAGTTCCAGAAGATTTAACACCCTTTTCTGACCTCCCTGGGCACCAAACATACATGTGGAATGCAGTCATGTGAGCAAGTAAAACATACAAATAAATCTTTCTTAAAAGACTGCCAAGAAAGCAAGGCCCTCTAAGTCAACGTGAGCAAACCTCATATGAACTCACAAAATGTGAAGTAGCCCGTGCAAGGCCTGCAGAGTTCTGCATCGGGTTCTCATACTTGCAGGTTAGTCTTTTTATGGGATTTCTGAGTAAGCAAAGAGTCTCTGATTCCTGGTCCCTCTCTTGGGTTCTTTTCCTTGTGTTGGTTTATCTTATCTGACTTTAGTGTCATAGTTTTGGTTTTATCTTTTATATTCTATTTTATTGTATTTTTAAATGAATGAATAAATGGAAACCTAGACACCAGTGTGAAGGTTAACAATTGGATATTCGTATCTGCTGGGAGAGGGAAAACCAGTTTTCCCCGATGGATGACACTGGCTATATCAACCACTGCAGGGCAGGCCTCGTGTTCAGGGATAGTTGACCAATATATAATGGACTCCACACATTTTTTAAAATGCATTTTTATTTGGTTATAGTTTGGTGGGTTTTTTTTTCTTTTGGGTGTTGTTTTGTTTTCTTGTTTGGGGCACTTTTGCTGCATTAGGTTATTTTTCTTATGAGAAAGAACTTGAAGTTGGGTGACTAGGGAGTGGAAAAGGATCTGAGGGTTTGGGGGAGTGTGGTGATATGTTTCATATCAGCAAAGAGATCTACCCACAGTCAATTCAGGAGGATCAGAGAGTGGAAATTCACACCTTTAATCCCAGCACAGGGGAAGACCAGGAGTGGTGACCTATGCCTTTAATCCCAGCAGATCTGAGTCTGAGGCCAGCTTGGTTTACTGAGGGAGTTCCAGGCAGGCAGTTGTAGAGTCACACCTTTAATCCCATAACTCCAGAGACAGAGATCTTTCTGTGTTTCTGTGAGTTCAAAGCTAACTACCAAATAGTAGTAGCCCACGTCTTTAATTTTAACCTGGATGTGAAACAACTGGGTGAAGAAGCTATTTAAGGCAGGTGTAGGAAGATAGATTAATGCAGTAGAAGCCACAGGAGCGAGGCTGAGGAAGCTGGAAGATAGCAGGGTGAGATCTGACTGTGGTGTTTCCTCTCTTTGATATTCCAGCCTTTCCCTGAGATCTGGCCTTTAACACAACCAGAATTCGTGCAACAGGGGAGGGGGAATATGATCAAAACATTTAAATTTTGAAATCATTTTAATTAATAAAAATAGAAAATTTTAAGTTCTGAAAGGATTCAGAGTAGAGAAAGAGTTCAGTTGGTTACAGTCCCAAGCAAAGCTTCCTGGAAGGAGACTCCTGAAGACACAAACCATCCTGTGGAGACAGCAGGAACAGAAGATGAAAACAGCAAATTCACACAGAGGGCATAACAATGATTATTCTGTTGTCAAAGTTTGGGGTTGGGATTGGATTTTTGCTTTTGTTTTGGGCTTTTTGACCAGTAACGTTTACTGAGAATTAGATTTTTATTATTTCTCCATCACCATTTAGCAGCAATAAAGCACCTTTAAAAACTCACCAGTGATGAAATATTACAGATTTTAAAATAATGTTTTTCAAGATTTTGTCTGGTGGATTTGGGGGGATCTGAATGGTTGTGTCTGGCCCTTGACCTACACAGTTTAATTATCCTTATCTATATGGCATTCTCTTGTGTGCTAGAAATGAATCTTCGTGCCTTTTGTGAAATCCAGAGTTCTCTGCCCTTCCTCCTGGCTGGTGATCAAGAATTCAGTCATATCTTTCTCTCCCTGCCTGAGAGAGAAACCTCATAAGACAAATGACCAGAGAATCTTATCTGGGTATCCTGATGGAAGACCACACAAGAGGCTCTCATATGAGATTCTTTATAATTACATGATGAAACATGATGTCATAAGCAGAGCTAGCCATAGTAGCAGAAAAAAGGTGATGGAGATGGGGTCTTGTGGACATTAGGAGGAATAGAATATCTCTCAAAATGATCATTTCTTGCAGACCAGTAGTCAGGATTTATTTTTATAGCTCATGGTTTTATTTTTAAAACATGACATTTTAGAATTCCTTCTGCACCAACATTTTAACATTCTTGAAAATGTGACTCCATTGGCAGCCTGGTCTACAAAGTCTTTGAATTTGCTTTGCTACATTTATTATTGACTTTGTCTCTTGAGGCAGGGTCTCATTCTATAATCTAAGCTATATTGCTGCATTGGAACACAGTATATAACCCAAGCTGGTTTAGAATCCTTGGTGATTTTATAGCATCTGTACCAGGTGTGAATGAACCACCATACCTAAATCTTAAACTTTTTTTTTTTTTACATTCTGAAAGAAATTTTATTGTCAATTTTCACTTTTGTTATCCTCCCATAAACTATTTTTCTACTTAATAAAAGAAAATTATTTTTAACCTTAGTTTTTTAAGCTTTGAATTTTTAACAATTCTGCTAGCTGTATAAAACTAGAAAGAGATTCTTGCATAGACAGATGACAGTGTCTTAGATAGGGTTTCAATTACTACAAAGAGATATCATGACCATGGCAACTTTTATGTAGGAAAACATTTCGTTGGGCTGGACTACAGTTTCAGAGGTTTATTCCATTATCGTCATGGCAGGAAACGTGGTGGTGTGCAAGTAGACTTGATGCTAGAGAAGGAGCTGAGAGTTCTAAATCTTGATCCTCGGGCAACAACAGGAAGTGAACTGAATTAGGCAAAGTGAACTAGGCATAGCTTGAACATAGGAGACCTCAAAGCCTGTTCCTACAGTGACACCTTTCCTACATAAGGCCACACCTTTTAACAATGCTACTTCCTATGAGCTTACAATTAGATTTAAAGTGCCAGAGATAAATATCTTTTATAAGATAAACCTGTTTTTAAACTACTTGGAAATACTCCTAAGAATTCCTTGAGTCTCAAGTCTCTTTGAATGGTTCTTTTAACTGGTTGTAACACCCTGTTGTTCTCCTTATACTAAACTAAACAGAGAATTTGGGACATGCACATTTTATACTTATTTTATCTTTCTGAAACCTAGGCTTTTGGCTGGGGATGTGGTGTGGCGGCAGAGCCCTTTCCTTAGCACACACGGGATCTCATATGTTGTGCAGACTGGCCTTGAACTTGTGTTCTCCCGCCCCTGGTCCTAGATCTGGAGTCACAGGTATTCATTCCCCAGCAAGCACAAAGTAAGAAACAGTGCCCTTTCCGCTCTGCCTCATCTACACACTCACCATTTCTAAGTCAACTGCTTGCTCCAGGTAGAAATCCCTCTGCCAACCACAGCTTGGGAAGAGCCATTGCAGATTGCCAAGAGGAAGTTTTCCAGGAGAGGACTTTGCCCACCAGAATCTAAAGACAGGCCCCTCACTACGCATGGAGGGCAGCAAACAGGCAACACAGATAAGTTAGGATGTCTTGACCTATTTTGAAAGTTAACTTGGACCCAATGCTCTGCGGAAAGAGACTGGCAGTGGAAAGATACAAAAGAATGAGTACAGAAGAGGTCTCACTCAGTGTCTCTTACTCATCATCGTCATAAGGAACATTTATGAAAGAGTTACAGTGGAGAGTTGCAGATACAGAGAACAGTTCAAAACAGCTGCCCGTTGCTAAACTGAAAGAATTCAATGCAATCCAGAGTCTTTTGTGTCATGAAAAAGAAATTAGTCATTAAAGACCATTACAGCCATTATTCTGGTAGATGGAGGAGCAGAACAAAAATTAAATGCAATTCCACACAATCAATGTGGATCCACTAACTCTAGGAGTCGTTCGAGACTCTGCTCCTTGAAGAAATCTTTCTTTTTTTATGTTATTTGGCTGTTTGTTTGATTGTGCCCCCATCCTCTTAGACTGGAAAAAATGTGTTCAGGAGGCCTGTGTGTATTTGGTAATAATAGGTCCATTAACAGAAGGAAGTGGTCTCTTTGTGCCTCCTGCCAGGAATTATAAAGAGGAAGGCACTCCTTCCCACCCCACATAGGGGAGGGAGAAATTGGCTCTTCACCTTCCTTCCTATACATTTCTGCTAAAATTGTTTAACCCTTCCTTAACTGGTATGTTTCTATCTACTTATCTTCATATGGCAGTTTGGGTAATTGAATTGTCAGTGGGGTAGAACAAAAGGGTGGGGACCTTGAACCCCGTCCTTACACTAGCTCCTTTGTCCTGAACCTCAGACATAGCAGCAGCTGATGTGACAGTTCCTTCCTGGAACCCCAGCATCTCAGAGGCTGATGCAGGAGGACTATCATGAATCCAAGGCAATCCTGGGCTAGGCTACATAATGAAGCCCTGTTTAAAATCAAACTAGAAAGGTGTTGGGGAGTTGGCTCAGGGGGTGACACGTTTGCCTTGTAAGCATGAGGATTCAAGTTTGATCCTCAGAACCCAGATTTAAAAGGCCGGGTGTGGTAGTGTGCACTTGTAAGCAATGCACTGAGGAGGTGGAGTCTCACAGATACTCAAGAGTCTATTGGTAAGTGAGACTCATCTATTTGGTGAGCGTCGTGGGCTTTCCAGAAAGGGAGAGACCTGGTAACAATAGAGCTCATCAGTGCGTGCGCGCGCGCGCACACACACACACACACAAAGGAGAATGTTAGGTATAAAGGAAGGCAGGTCAACGAAAGGAGTGAGGAATATCTTAGTCAGGGTTCCTTTTGCTGTGAAGAGACACCATGACCACAGCAACCCTTATAAGGGGAAGCATTTCATTTGGGCTAGTTTATACTTCAGAAATTTAGTCCATCATTGCCATGGTGGGTGGCAATGGTGGCATGCAGGCAGACATGGTGCTGGAGAAAGAGCTGAGAGTTCCACAATTTGATCCGCAGGCAGCAGAAGCAACCGTGTGTCACACTGAGCTTAGCTTGATCAAAGAGAGACCTCAAAGCCCAGCTTCACAGTGACACTTTTCCTCCAACAAGGTCACACCTCCTAATAATGCCACTCCACTCCCTTTTGGGACTATTTTCTTTCAAAACACCACAAGTGGCTAGTGGAAACAAGGGGCAGAAGGAAAACTCTCAGGATGCTTAGGGACAGCCTTCGTAGCATGCAATCTTCTTCATCCTCTTTAGCTAAAAGAATACTGATTTCTAGAGGGAAATGGAGGGAAACCATATGCCTGTGCTACATTTTTACCACTTAGGAACCAAAAAATTTGTGCTCACACCATTTGTCACAGAGTTTGATGTGTCTATCAGGTGTCAACCATGAAGACAAATGGAAGGGCAGCACTCAACTTCCTAGCTGTCTAAGTGTGGCTCTCATGTATTCTAGAACAGAAGCTGCTGCTCCAGGCCTCTTTCCAGACCAGGCAGGTCTGTCAAAACAGCCTTGGCTCTACCTCTCTCTATGCCTCTGGTACCTTCCCAGGTTTCCACTCTGCCCTTGGCACGAGCCATCTATACTTTCAGTTCATCAGACAATCTCGGCCCTCATATTTTTACCCCTGGATTTCACTTTTAGTTCATTCCCAGGCTCTTTGGCTGAGAGTTCAAAGTTTTTTCTGCTTCACATTAACAAATTTTTTGACTCATGTGGACTCAGAAGCAAATGAATATTATTATTTTAAATTGACTATACACAAAGTTTTTACATATAGGATAGACATCAAAATAAGTATTTTATTAAAATAAATTATATTCTATTATTCTGTTACTTATGATTTCTTTCTTAATTCATAATTCTACTGCTTCTACCTCTGAAGTCCAGATGTGGATGGGCTGACAGATGCTATTTCTGATGATATCTCCTATCCATTAGACTATGATCTCTTCATTGTGCACTCTGGTGCCTGCTCATATTTACTCCTTGGCAAGTAACAAGTCAGCAAACAGTTCTTTCGTCTAGATCCCAGTAACAATCTTGTCTTCTGGTCTACCCACAGCTGTACATGAGTCAGGGGGCAAAAAGGAAATGCCATCTCTAGCCCATTGTATCTAAAATGACCTTCATGAAAGGAACCTAATTGGTAATGAAAGGATTCTGGGTACCCCGGATCTCTATCCCCAGAGCCAGTGAATGAGTTACACAATGCTAGGTTCAGGTTTTAAGGATAACTCTTTGACAGACTGATGTTCCTTTGTCTGCTCTTGAGAACTCATTCAAAAAGATTTTAGGTCAAATTTCTTGTTTTCATTTTGAAACCTATTAAGACAAGAAGCATCTCAAGATATTCCCCTAACCTAAACCAGAATATCTCATACCTTCATATTATTATTATTTGTTGTTGCTTAAAAACTTTGTGATTTTTGTCTGCTTAGCACAATGTTGTATATATGTCTGGTCACTCTTTCATTGACTTTGTATTTCCATGTTTCTAGGGATGCATCCACAACAAAATGATGATGGGGACAGTTCCAAAGGTTATCACTATAAAATCACTTATATTTTTTAAATATGAGCTATAAACCAGTTTTCATGGCTACATCAGTTGTCATCTCCAATGGACTAAAACCAAGCTAGATCTTTTGCAGTGAGTTTGTGAAATGGTAAGGATATAAAACACATTTAGGAGATATTAGAAAGCATCCTAGAGAGAATTGTGTTTAATGCCCTTCATTTTCTGTGTAATAACCTGTGGCTGTCATCCCTCAAAGCTCATCAGTTTCAGTAGTGCAAGGTATTTCTGGAGGTTATAACTGCAATTAAGCATTTACATTGGGAGCTCACTATAATAGGCTCACCTAACTGTCTCTCTGTGCAGTCAGCTTTGTAGTGACCTCTGTCCAAAAGAACTGGAGAACATAGAGCCCTAGGCTAAGCAACTCCACTGGGTCAGGAGCCATCTATTACTACAAGTCAGCTCCATGATCGTGGTTATCACAATGCCCTTATAAGGCTCACAGCTTCTTGGAACCTTTTTTCTGACTGACATTGTATCATCTCATTAATCTCTGATACACACAAATGATAGCCCTATCAGTCAGGCCAAATAAATGATTAACTGTGGCAGGGAAGATGGAGGGAATCTTGGAGATGAAGAGTTTCAACCCAACCCCCCACCATTCCTGCTTCACTCTCTATATTCCCTGATGTGGACAGTGAATTTTGGGATAAAGTACAACTCAATCAGCAGAGAGCATACCGCAGGACAGTGACATACCCAGGCCCCTCTATTAGGGAATCCCTGGAACTATAATTGATTAAGGGATTTTAGAACCTGGGGTAGTGTGAATCTATGTCCTACTTGGAGTTCCTATTGCTGTGACCAAAGGCAACTTGAAGAGGACAGGGCTTATTTGGTTTACAGGTCACAGCCCATTATGACGGTAAGCCAAGGTAAGAACGGAAGCAGAGGCCTTGAAGGAATGCTGCTTCCTGGATTGTGTCTTGTCCACTTTGCTTTCTTGTATCATACAGGACCACCTGCCCAGGAACGGAACCTCCTCCAATGGCCTGGGTGCTCCTGCATCAATTGTTAATCAAGAAATGCTCCGTAAACCTTCCTCTAGGCCAATCTGATGGCTGACATTTTCTCAATGGATGTTTCTTCTTCCCAAATGACTCTCAAGCTTATGTCAAGTTGATAACAACTAACCAGTATAGTAACAAATACTAAACCCACATTGGGCACCAGATATAGCAATGAATTTGCTTTAAAGATATTGTATGAAGGATTAATGTTTATTTAGGGGTATATTACACTCATGATACAAACTAAACTTTGAGATCATTTTTAGAGAGAAGAACGGTCTCACGCTGAGCTGCTGATTTACTTTATAGAATGCAGAAAACAACACAGGCTCGGAACTCAGTGTCTCCAGCTCTCAATTGATTCTGGCCATACCCCATGGGGGTCCTAATTCTCAGGAGCTACTAAGGCTCCTTAAATAATGCCTAAATCCAACTACAAACAAGGGCAGGTAGGCATTAGGAATAGAGGTTGTGGCAAATTTTAGTGCCTGTATCCTTTCTGTGGTATACCTGGTTGGTTCCCAGCTGGACCCTCAGATCTTTGCACAGTCCCCAGTTCCCACGTGCTTTGATGCTAATATTTCACCCCTGTGACCTTCCAGAAGTGTGTTCTTGGGTCTTGGAGTTAAACGCTGGCCAGGGAAGTGGGGACTTTTTTCTGGATGCTGAGATACACTCCTTTACCTCCAGGCATGGTCTCTTCTGAGCTATCTATGATGTTTCCATCCTCTCTGAGGCATCAGGCTGAGTCTGGGACCTCCCCCTGATACTATACTCTTGCTGGGCTTCTCTGCCTGTTTTACTCTGATTTCTGATACCCTGAGCTACTTCTATTGGAGGCCCTTTGCTTATGTCAGTGCCTCGTGTAGTCCAGGCAAGCCTTGAACTCACTCTAGAGTCTTGGACGACTTGTGATCTGCCTGCCTCCTCTTCCCGAGTTTGGGGGCTACAGGAGTACTCCACCGTGTTTGGCCTGAGAGTACTTTCTTAATAAACCATTTGGACCCAAATCCTTGGCTCAGTCTAACTGTGGAAGAACTTGACCTACAACACTATTTAAAGGTCACTTACTATGTGTTAAATCATGCATATCCGAGAGTCACATTCAGCCAATAGGTTACCA
This sequence comes from Phyllotis vaccarum, assembly GCA_033318265.1. NCBI lineage: Eukaryota > Metazoa > Chordata > Mammalia > Rodentia > Cricetidae > Phyllotis > Phyllotis vaccarum. The sequence continues at coordinate 104,393,156 of JARWLC010000004.1, forward strand.
GTTTGTAATATCTGCCTTAATCTAAGGGAAAAAATTCCCAGGCCTTTGAAGAAGGCAGGGAACTTGATAAGGGCATTGAGAAGTGTGACATGGATGCCGAGAATCTTCAGAGGCACGTATCAAGTGCCCATGGCTATCATGAGCTCTTCTTTCCTACTGCAGTCTGTTCTGTTCTTTCTGCTCTATACCTCACGACTTGCCGCTGTAAATGTTGGAGAACAGAAGCAGAGTGAGGTAATTCCTGGGCTGGTTTATGATGCAGAGTAGAAATCGCTTCCGATTCCATATTTTAGAGACACTTTTGTGCTAATAATGCCTAACGTTTATTTAGTGTGTTATTGCTTCCAGAGTGCTCTCCAATGTACACTCTGTGCAGTTCCTATGATGTCTCTAGGGTGGATGTTATGATCACCTTTTCGCAGATAAGGGCTTTACTCTGAAAGTTGCAAATCAGATAAAGGGGGTCATAAAATATGGCTGTTTTTCTAGCATATAGAGAACTGGGAAATGATGCAGTCTTAGAAACTTGGTGGATGCAAGCCACAGAGAAGCAGGAGAAAAATGTGCAAGAACTGGGATGTACAGAGAGAATTCAATGCTAACATGAAAGGGACAAGGTAGGATGCTTGCAAGAAAAAAAAACCCACAATGAATGTGGCATGATGGAGAGCTGGAAAGGTAGGCAAACCGACAGGGAGGCCAGGCAGTTCCAACATTGGGTCTGAAGAGTTCTGCCCAAGATATGTATTCCAAAGTATCAGTTGGATCGGGCAGGGACTATGGCTTGATGTTAGAATCCAGATCTGACCTGGGTACCTCTCTGCTGGGATGCAGGAAGCCCTGGTGACGGTATCAAATCCAAACACTACATGAAACCAGGCATGGAGTAGAGCAAGGATAAAATTATGAGTTTAAGTGAATATCACAGTTGGATGTGGAGATATGTGCCTGTCATCCCAGCACTCAGGAAGTAGAGGTAAAGGGATCACAAGTTCAAGTTTATCCTCCAGTATACAATGAGTTCAAAGCCAGCCTTAGATAGATGAGACCCTGTTTCAAAAACAGAAACCAAACCAGAGCCTACCATCATAGAAGCTGAGGTCTAAGCCACATAGGATCAGTTTGGGTTTATAGACGAACATATTGCTGATCTGGGGTTATAATTTTTCCTACTTGCTGGTCAGCTTGACTCCAGAATGTCAGCTATGAGACTATGGAGAATAGTCATTGAAAGTATAGACTCATAAGAAATAAATAAAATAAAATAGGCTTCTAGAGATCACCTGTATATTGAAGTCCTAACTCTACCACTCAGGAGCTATATGACCACAGATATATTGCTTAGCATGTACTATGGGTATTGGCAATTACTGGGTGGAGATTTTAGCTGGTACAAAGAAAGGACTGTGGCCAAGAAACCAAGCAAATTATTACAACTGGGGAGTAAAGAAAAATAATTAAGGAAGCAACTAACAGAGAATTTTATCAAATGCCACTGGATGTCTTTGGAAAAGGGCAGTAGGCACTGTGGTAAGAAATCACCGTCCACATCTGACAGCTTCATTTTTCTCTACAGCCTGTAATTCTTGCTAGGTTGAGAACATGTGCCTGTCTTTGTAAGTCTTTTAAGGCCAGGAACTTGGCAATGAAACTGCATTTTGTCAGCCTTTGTTCTTTATTTTAACTGTGCGAGCACAAAAGAAATTTAATTCCATTAATACATGGATCCTACAAATGAGGACATTTTCTAGAAACTGTTCTGACTTTTTCAGCCTTGTACCTGAGAGAATTTGCGTTTTGCAGTTGGAAAAAGGATGAATTGTTGTTTGAAATGGATGTCTTAGCTGGAGGTCTGTGACATATGCCTATCAGTCCTGTGTTCACAAGGCAGAGGCAGGAGGACCATGGAGAGCAGTCTGGGCTCAAAAGACACAAAGGGCCTGGGAATGACTTGGAGAGCAAAGTGCTTGCTATGCAAGCATGGGTATCCGACACCAGATTTTCAGCATCCACATCCCCAGTGTTGAGAGGTTGAAGATATGTGGATCCTGTGTGCTCACTGGCCAACAAATCTATCCAAACTAGTGAGCTCCAGATACAGTGAGAAATGAAGCTCCAAAAGCAACACAGAGGGACTGGAGAGATGGGTCAATGATTAAGACACTGGCTCCTCTTCCAAGGGACCCAGGTTCAATTTCCAGAACCTACAGATCAGCTCACAACCCCCTGTAACTTTAGTCTCAGGACACTGATGTCCTCTTCTGGCCTCATAAGGCATGAGGCACGCATGTAGTGCACAGATATACATGCAGGGAAAACATCCATATACATAAAATACAGTGATGTTTTAAAATAAAGATATAAGGAAGATACCTGATATCAACCTCTGACCTGCACATGCGCACACACACAAGCAGCACACATAGCACACGCAGAAAAGAAATCCCCAAATGAAGTAGATATCACTTTCAACAAAGGTGATGGAGATAGTTATTATAAAGTTGAAGTGGATTCAGAGAGATTCGGAGTTCATTAAATTATTGCCTATGGGAGCTGAAGAGATGGCTGAGTGGTTAAGTGTACTGGCTGCTCTTTCAGAGGACTCAGGCTCAATTCTCAGTACCCATTTGGTGACCATCTGTAACTCCAGTCCCAAAAGATCAGATACCCTTTTCTAGCATCCATGGGCACCAGATACACACATGGTTCGTAGCTATGCACGCAGGCAAAGCACTCATATGAATAAAATAAAATATATTTAAATTTTTATTGCATGTACATAAATTATTTACAAAAGTGTTGGGTCACAAGAATTTGCTTGCCTAGAAGGAAGCCCATTGCCTCAGCCTTGTTAGAAGACTGGTTTGAAGGCACCTAACAATGATGGTCATACGCAAGTATCTAGGAGTGACAGGATACTTAGATTCCACAGAAGATCCAGAGATGATATTCTCTCACACTAATTTTTGAAGCCCATAGCATATGATTGACTATGCTAATGACATTTATTCCACACATAATTTTCACCCCCACAGACCTGTTTCAAATGAAAACATCACAGCCATTCGAAGGGAAGCCATTGAGTGGCTCATCTTTTGTATTATATATGACATCACACTAGCAACCCATCCATAAAGATGAATTAAAATATTAATTTTCCGAGGGCTCTGAGAATTGCAATTTCTATTTCTATGGATATTTAGCACCTCCTAAACGTGAGCTATGGCTGTGGTGATAGTTTCAGAAGAATACTCCTAACCTCTTTTTCTTTCCAGACAGTGTAGCTTCTAGTTAATGCTGTAGTGGCAGAGGGCTGAATGAAAGGTAGCAAACTCATTTGCTGAAACCATTTCCTCAGTGTGAGAGATAATGACTGTGAGAGCCAAGCGTGAGAAAAGGGCTTGAAGACATCCTAAAAGCCAATCTGAGCACCTGCTGAGCAGCATTGTTACAATATGATCTGAAAATGGACCAGTGGGCAATGGACCTCTGCGCACAGACATTTATGAGTCTCCAGTACAAAGCTTAGTGCCATTAGACCTGGTGGTCTCGCCCACATGAACAGCATTTTTGAACATTATTTGTGAAGATGCTTCGAGACCCTTTGGGGGCAAAGAAACATAAACATACATGAAAAGTAGGCATAGAAAAGAACCAGATTGGATGGCCTCTTCATTTCCATTTCTGTCTCAGTTATAGGAAGAGAAATCAGTTTGCATAGTAAAAGGCATTTAGGTTTGTGCAGCTGCAAAATCCAAAGATCGGGGGTGGGGGGGGTGGGGGTGGGGCTACAGTTTGACTGGGCACCAACGTCCTAAGGACTTATTTATTTCAACTTATCTTGCCTTGGACGGCTCTCCCTCATAAATCAGGAAAGATGGTCACTGTCCCAGCTGCTACAGTTTGACCTTGCAATGTCCCCCAACGGGCTCATGTTTTGGATACTTGTTTCCTAGCTGGTGATGCCATGTTTCCAGATCAAGGAATCTTCAAAGGAGATGTCTCTAATGCTAGTCCCACCTGGTCTCTGTGACTCCTGATTTGTTCAGGTAAGGAGCCTATGCCACATGTTCCTGCTGCCCTGAACTCCATCATTCCTTCCCCTCCGCGACGAACTGAGATCCACTGAAACTGTGACCCACAGTAAATCTCTCCTCCCATGCTTAGTTTCTACCTGATATTTTGTTATGGAAACTCCAAAGTAAAGAGACAAGGGCTGCACACGGAAGTGTCAAGCTACTCTTCTGAAGAAAGAAAACAGTTTCCAGCAGTTTAAAAAAGAAGGTGTGAAATTCAATCTGAGTCCTAAATCCAGCGGCCACCTGGGTGACAGAGGTGATCACCAACATGAGGTAACTGGGGGATTAGAGAGGTGGCTCGGCAGCATTTATTGATCTTGCAGAGGTCAGGGCTTCAATTTCCAGGAGCTGCATGGTGGCTCGCAACCATCCATAACTGCAGTTCCAAGGGACTGGATGCCCTTTTCTCACCTGTGAGGGCATCAGGCACACAGATGCCACACAGGGGCGCACATGCAAGCAAAATATTCAAACACATAAAAAAAAATTAAAATACGTGTATATAAAGCAACCGGGACATGTGTCTGAACCTAGAATGAGGAGGCAGACATTGTGTGGGTAGCCACCCAAGCCAATTCAGGAAAGTCCCAAATCTTTCCCAGACTTGTGCTTGGGATTCACAATTTAAAACCCTGGCTATTTCAGTGAGATCTTTGTTGCAATTTGAGCACATGACCTTCTTCTCTGAAAAGGCACAAATTCCCTTTGCCCCTAACACCTGTTTGCCCGTTTGAAGAGGGAGTGTTCTCCAACTTGCTGGAGAGTAATCGATTAATGAGCAGTGACTTGTAGCAAGTCTTTCTCTGTTCCGCCTGTCAAAGGCTTATTATTAATTATGAAAGCTTAGCCTTAGCTGAAGCTTGTCCCTAACTAGTTCTATAATTATAAATTTAAATTAGGCCATATCTTTTAACCTATGTTCTTTTACATGGCTCCGTTACCCCATTCTGCTTCCTCTGCATCTGACTTGCGACCCTCTGAGTCCTCTCTGCCCCCAGAAGTTCTGCCCAACCTCTTCCTGCCTAGCTAATAGCCATTCAACTTTTTATTAGACCAGTCACAGCAACCCATCTTTACACAGTGTAAAGGAATATTCTGCAATAATGATCTAGATCCGGGTGGCCTGTAGGCATGCTGAGAGTGGGGGATTGTCTTCATTATTAGTTGATGGAGGAAGACCCAGCCCACTGTGGGCGGCACCATTCCCTTGTTTGGAGCCATAGGTTGTGTGAGTAGAGAAGGTTAGCTCAGAACTAAGCAGCAAGCAAAAAAGAGATGACTCTTGATTGTAGATGTGATGTAACTAGCTACTTGACTTCCTGTCTTGACTTCCCTAGGTGATGGGCTATATTCTTTTCTTCCCAAACCTGATTTTTGGTCAGGGTATTTTTGTCAGGAGCCGGTTCATTAGCCAAGAGTCAACTAAAGAATCCCCTACTTTGTCATTCTTTAGATTAAGGCAGTTCTTGTAAAAAATTACTAGGGAATACACTGACCTTGGCTCTTAACTGCCTAACACTAAACCAAGTTTTGTCCCCTCACTAACCCTCCCTTCTCCTTGCACCTGCAGCCTGGAAATAATAAAGACTGACCACTCGAACAGCTAATCCTGTGGTCCTTCTTTGTGTCTCCTGTTCCTTTATCATTACTTCCCTACAGGTGACTGGGACCCCATTGAAGTCCTGCAGGTCAGGACATATTTTGTTATAACAACATAAAGGAAATTAGGACAACTGTTGAGAAAAAAGTTATCCCCTCATATAATGCAAATTACAAGGAAAGAATAAGTCTCAGTACCTACAAGTTTGTCATTTAAAAATTACCCCAAGGTTACTATAGTAAAATAAACTATTATTCAGTGTTCAGACTGTGGCCCCAGCCACTTAGTTCTCCAAAGCCAGGTTTATAACGTGGTGTGGGTCAAATGCAATTATAATAGAGAAATGATTGGTGGTTTGCATATGCTAATAACATTTTTATAGCTCTATTTCAAGTGTTGCTGATTAGCTGATCTTAAACAAGGTTACTTAGGTTCCAAAATTTGGGCAAAATGGACCTTTTGCTGTCAATGTCAGTTGAAATTCCCTGACTAAAACAATTGGGAAGGTTTAAAAAAATGCAAACAATTATATAATGTTGAGTTTAAGCAAGGGAGAAAGGAACTCAATTAAAGTCAGGCCAAAAAAAGTAATTAGGCTGCCCATCCTTGTCGGAATAAATTGGAACAGGAGAAATAAAACCTCTGGTCAGGAAATGAGATAAAAGCATCATGGTTCTGTCACCTACATTGGTTAGCACAAAGGCACGTCTTTGGTGACATTCCTTTTTCTTGATTTTGTTAGAAAGGCTATTGTCCTCTCACGGGTCTCTAAATGTTCCCGAGAGTCGTAACCCAGGCTTCTTCCTAACAACTGAATCATTATATTCCAGCTGCATTTCACATCCTTTTTGTTGGTGGTGTTGCCTTTTAAAAACTAAATGTTCTTCACAGGGTCACAGAGCTGGGATATATAGTAAGCAGGATGCTGACGGGGTTCCAGGACCTTGAGAACTCCCAGACATGAAAGCAAAGAAGCTTCTATTATACGCAGAGGCCTGGCTAATTCAAGTGAGAATACTGTGGCTTACTGGGGATGTGTCCAAGGACAAGAAGAAACTGCTGGACCCTGGCTTGAATCCCCCAGCACCCCTGTAAAGTTCTGAACATGTCTGTAATCCCAATGCTGGGGAGATGGAAACAGGAAGGATACTAGGTGGATCCATGAGCCCCAAATACAGTGAGAGTCCCCAGCTCAGAAGACACGACAGAGAATATACCCTACATTGACATCTGCCCTCCATAGTCACCCCCACACATGTACACACCCATACACACCACCTTTTCCTGTTCACCCTAATTTGCTTTTCTGATATAATATATGCTTGTTTATTATCAGCTATTATTTTAGGTTAACATGCTTATAGTTATGTTTCTTATATAATTATACAAAACTACATTTCTCTTTGAAAAAGAAACATACATGCATGTTGACAAGCTTCAACAAATCAACTGCATTTCCCTCCCCATTCATTTCCCTGTCTAGTTCTTGCATATGTGTTTATAGAATTTTAAACATTTAAATGTTAATACACAACAACTTTACATTCTGCTTTATTTATTTAACCTTGAGTGGTAATCATTTTACATGTTAGCATGAGCCATAAATTACATGTCTATCTGTGTACATGTGAGAACACATATGGGTACATGTGAGCACATGTAGGTGCATTTGCACCCACATGCCATGGTGCTCATGGTGAGTAGACAACTCTCAAGTGTTGGTTCTTGTCTTTCTAGCTTCTTTGAGACAGGGTCTCGTTGCCACCATGTAAAGCAGTTTAGCTGTCCCCAGAGCTACTAGGGGTCTGTCTCCACTTCCCATCCATCCATGGGGATGCTGGGATTACAGATGTGTGCACTATTGCATCCAAGCTTTTGTGTGAGTTCTAGGGATGTGAACTCTGTCAACCCGTCACCAAATGAGCCATCTCTCCAACCTGGAATTTTAAATAAACTCATGATAATTAAGATAATAGACCACAATTTACCCAATCATTTCTCTGGTTGTACACATGAATTCTTTTCCATTTTTTTTTAAATTACAAATGAAGTTACTATGAATTTCACCTTCCACAAAATTTTTTTATGTTTCCTTAGGACAAACTCAAATATTTCTCTGTATGTGTGTGTGTGTGTACAGGTGCATACAAACACTTTCCTCCTTTTGGTCTGTAGTATTGTTCAAGATGTTTTTGGATTGATTTTCTGTCTGGATGTCCTATCTGTATTACTGTCCCTTTCTCCTTTCAGGTCTTCCAGCATGTTCCTTATGTACCAGGTGCTCGCATACCAAGTGCAGACGAACATACAGTTGTTAAGCTTTCCTGTTGAACTGACCCGGTCGTCAGTGGGTAAAGACCATCTGTGCAGGATTTTAAACCTAAAGTCAGCCTTCTCTAAGTGCTTTCTTTCTGCTCCCATTTACATAAAAACAGCTCATCTTCTCCCGCAGCCTGTGTATGTCCTAGAATCTAAGGTGGGTTTCTTGCAAGTAGAGCAATGGTTGAATCTTCTCATTTGATTTTGTGTTTCAAATTCATTCAGCCACCCTGTGTCTCTTCGTCAGGGCTTTAGTTCCAGGACATTAAAGCTGTGGCTGATAGGAAGGGCTTACTGCCCTGTTTGCCCAAGTTTGGGGCTTGTCTGCCTTCTCTGCCCTCCTTCACGTGCTGTCTTTTGTGTTTCTGGTTTTTCTGCTTTGCTAGATTTCCATCCATTTCCCTTTCACTTTGTAAAAGTAACCAGTTTACTGTGTAACCAGCACAGATGTTTCCCTCGTGCTCATTGAGAGGCTGAAATAAAACGCCTAATGGTTATGACAGCGTATTTTAAACTCCTGATGATTTCTCTTGCATGAAAGAGCTCTACGCTCCCTCTCCATGTTCGGAACCGCTAATGCCACAGTTTACAATTACACATTATACACCACTAACAGAATTTAGACATCGTTGCTTTCTAACATCAGGCCTTTTAGCTTTCTTAGTAATTACAGTAAATTTACCCACGCACATAATAGTAACACAATACTTTTTCTGTATATTTATTAGCAAATGTAAATGTTTAAGGTTGCCATGTTGCTGTTTATCTTTCTCTAACTTTAGAGTACTTTTTAGCATTTCCTATATGAAAGAAAACCCTTCACTTTCATTTATCAAAAAAGAAGTATCATCTCACTGGGCAGTGGTGATTCATGCTTTCATTTCTAGCACTCAGGAATCAGAAGTAGGTGGATTTCTGTGAGTTTGAGGCCAGCCTGATCTACAGAACGGGTTCCAGGGCAGCCAGGGCTACATGGAGAAATCATATCTCAAAAAACCAAATATATATAACCACTTCATTTTTAAAGGATAGGTTTTCTAGGTATAATATTCTGTGTTGGTGGGGTTTTCTTTCAGCATTTAGAACATATCATTATATTACTTTCTGGCAAGTAAAACCATAATAAAAGACCACCTCACAGCTGTTAGAATGTCAAGTATCCATTAGACAAGATACAACAAGTATAGCTGAGGAAGAACCCTCAAACACTGTGGGTGGAAATAGAAATTGTGCAGCCACTATGGGAAACAATATGAAGGGTTCTCAAGACCTTAAAAACAGATCCACCACACGGCCAGGAATCCCAAAGGCAACGAAATCAGTGCCAGTAGGGACATCTTCCCCGCCATGGTCATCCATAGCAAATCAGTTACATTTCTTGTTGCTATGACCACAAGAAGTCACTTGAGAGAGGAAGCATCTAATTTGACTTCCAGTTTAAGAAGGGACCCGTCCCCTGGGCCAGGGAAAGCATGACAGCGGGTGGTCAGGCAGTGTCCACAGGCAGGAAGCAGAGAACAGATAGGAAATGGAGTTGAACTAGCAGACCTCAAGGCTTGTCCCTGGTGATCCATTCTCTAATAGGGCCCAGCTTCCTAAAGATTCCAGAACCTTCCAAAACAGACCACAGCTGGGGATATAGTGTACAAACGTGGGCCTATGGAAGGTTATTACACATCAAACCACTACACTTAGGAATGGTGGTTATCTGTTGTGGAATATTCCATTACACTGCGTGAAGTTGTATCACTGTGATTGGTATAATGGAAAGTAAAATGTCAATAACTAGGCAGGAGGTGTAGGTGGGAATTCTGGACAGAGAGAGCTCTGGGAAGAAGAAAGACAGAGTCACCAGCCAAGCATGGAATAACCAGGATGGGCATAATGGAGATGAAGTAACAAGAGCATGGAAGGATGTAGAGTATTTTTTTAAATGGATTAATTTAAGTTATAAGAGGTAGGGAGAAACCAGCCTAAGCTAAAGCCAAGCTTTCATAATTAATAATGAGTCCCCATGTTGGTTTTTTTTTTGTGAGCTGGAATCCCCCCCCCAAAAAAAAAGTCAGAGGGGAAGGGTTGGAATGGGAGAGATACAGGTCAAAAGGTATGATGTTAGAGCTGTCTAGCACAGCCTGAGGACCACAGCTAATAATATTGTATTGTATCCGAAAGTTTTCTGAGAGAGGGATATAGGTGATTTTTATCACAAAAAGATGGCCATATCATATAAGTTAATTTGTTTGCCGTAACTACATGAATACCAAAGCATCATTGCAAACACTTCAAATATACACAACTTTCAAGAGATTAGCATCTTCTAAAGGGGGGAATAAAAGATCGGTGTACAGGGGCTCACACCTGCAGTCCAATACTTGGTAGGATTCAAGGCCAGCCTGGGATACACAATGGGTTTCAGGACATCCGGGACTCCAGAGTTTGAACCCCTCTAAATAATATTAACCAAAAATAATAAAAATAAAAATAATAAATGTCTTATTTATTACCAAAGAAATTTGGGGAGGAAAGCGTTTACTCGGATTACACTTCCACATCACAGTTCATCATAAAAGGAAGTCAGGACAGGAACTCAAGCTGGGTAAGAACCTGGAAGCAGCATCTGATGCAGAGGCCATGGAGGGGTGCTGCTTACTGGCCTGCTTCCTTATAGAACTCAGGACCACCAGCCAAAGGATAGCACCACCCACAATTAATCACTCGTTAGAAGAATGTACTATATGCTTGAGTGCTGCTGAATCTTATGGAGGCGTCTTAACTGAAGCTCCTTCCTCACAGATGCCTTTAGCTTATGTCAACTTGACGTAAGACTCTCCAGCACAGTTAGTAACAATAATGATTAGGGGGAAAGGGAGAATCACATGTCTAAGTTCTTCAAGGCATGCTTAAAAATTTCAGTCTCTGTTTAGTATCGATTTTTAAATTAACTGAATGAAAAGTACAATGTAAAACTCCAGTTCCACTGTATTCCAAGTGCACAGTGGTCATGTGAGCTATTTGTCAGCATAAATATTAATAGAAGTCTTAGAACTGATTGGGGTCTGATAAAGGCCTCTAGTTCACAAAACCATTAGTTGGCTCACCATTTCCTTCTCTTGGTAATTTCAAAAACACATCTGGGGCTGGAAAGATGGCTCAGTGGTTAGTGCACTGGCTGCTCTTCTAGAGGTCCTGAGTTCAATTCCTAGTGCCCATATGGCAGCTCACAACTGTCTGTTCCTCTAGATCCAGAAGATCTGACACCCTCACATAGACATACATACATGCAGGCAAAACACCAATTTACATAAAATAAAATAATTTTACAAAACACACAACCATATTTATGTTCTTGGATAGAGTGTGGTTTTTGTGTGTGTGGGGGGGGTTGTATGTGGTAACCATCCTACCACTAAGCTATTATATTTGATTTCTTTTTTTTTAAGATTTTTTTTTTTTTAATTGCTGGATGTGGTGGTGTACGTCTCTAATCCTAGCATTTGGGAGGCAGAGATGGGTGGATTTCTGTGAATTCAAAGCTAGTGTGGTTTGTATAATGAGTTTCAGGGTAGCCAAGGTCACACAATTAGATCTTGTATCAAAAGAATATTTTAACAATTTTTATTTTGTGTGCATGCATGTGAGTGTATGTGTGTGTGCGTGTGTATGTGCATGTGTGTGACTGTGTGTGTGTGTATGTGTGTGTGCGTGTGTATGTGCATGTGTGTGTGACTCTGTGTGTGTGTGAGAGAGAGAAGATCAACAGACAACTTAAAGGAACTAGTTCTCTCCTTCCACCATGTGGGGATCCAGAAATCAAACCCAGGTCACCAGGTTTGCTGGCAAAGAACCTTTGCCCCGTTCAACTCTCTCTCTCTCTTTTAATAAAAAAAGCATTTGCCTTTCTGCCTTATAAGAAAAATCATTCACTAATCATTTATGTATCTATTCATCAGAATGCCACATGGGTAGGAACCCAGTAGTCAAAGCACCAGCCTTGAGTAGCTGGATGCTAGAAGGCATTTTTTGAGTGCAGAATTTCCCAGTGCAAAGAGAGAATGGATTCTTCGAGAAGCACTCTCTGAGCAAAACGGGGAAGATTCAATTAATTGTTTTGATAGCAGCAGCTAGTTCCTCCCAGGAGCAACTGTTTACTTCACTGCTACTTAGAGGTGCAGTCACCTGCTTCCTCAAGCTGCCACACTATCTGCTAACGTTATTGACGGTAATTAGGGTGACAAGTAACATCACTAAGGACACCAGCTCCCACACTCCTGGCTCTTCTCTAAGCTTTATTTAATTTGCCTCTGTGGTTTTAGTACTGATGAGATTTTAAAGCCTATTTCAAGTTCAGAATCACTTTCTTGTTGTACGCTCACATGGCGCTTCATGATAGTTCTATGATACTAAAAATAATGGCATTTTATTCGGGGAATTTCCATTTTCAAGTGTTTATATACAGTAAAGGTATCAGAAGCGTCTAATGATGTATTAGCATATTAATGGAAACAAAACAACTCATTAAGTACTTACAACTGCTGGCTGAAGAAACTTGTCCAAAGCCACATGGCTATGGCTGTAGGTGTTTGTGCAGCTCAGATGGAAAGAGATCCTGGCAGTTAGGAGCCCAGACATACTCAGCACTGCAGCTTGAATGGAAAAACATTCAGGCAGTCGGGAGCCAGTGAATACTGAGTGTTACAGCTCAATGGAAAGGTATTCAGGCAGTCGGGAGCCAATGAACGCCATAGGCCACAGTTAAGCACAGGTAGCCCCTTATAGCCTTGCTTCAGGGAAAGGCTTCCCAATGTTAACAACTCTGCTCAGACAGAAATTGTTACAGTCCCGCTCTGGTTCCCAGACTGTAACAACTCTTCTGCGGGGGAGGGGGGATTCCTCAGCTCTCAGTCAGTGTTACAGCTTCACTTCCCTTCATTTCCGCTCCCCCGCTCTCTGCTCAGTGAATGTAACAACTGGGCCCACCCAGAGACGGTCCCCTGGGTCAGCTTTGCTCCCACAGCTGATCTCTGACCAGGCTTCATTGCTGCTGCTCCAGCAAAAGAAGATCTTCACCCAAACCTCTCAAACTCACTCTCTACTTCAGTCAGATGTAAAACTTGAATGCTCACTCATCTCTCTCCTGGACATCTCTACCAGGAAGGATTCCCTTACCTAAAATATCTCAGCCCAGCCCCCCCAGCAGTTCTAGAAATACAAATTGGCCTGTTTTAACAACAGTCTTTTGGATATGAGTAGACAAAACATATTCACAAATAAATGGGCTTGAAAAGCTCAAATTTGTTTTCTAGCACACAGACACATTAAATTCCACGTAACTTGGTCAGGACTGGTGGTGTAGGTCAGGAATCCCAGAAAATCTGGAGGTTGAGGCAGATAGGTGGCAAACTCAACCTGCCACCCCCTGAGGAAGTTTTTTAGTCCCTGTCTCACTGGAAAAGAAGGTCCAAACGCAAAATATATGCATAGCATTATGGTTGAGAACTGTATCCTTCAGCTGGGATCATGTGAAAGTTTATTCTGACATAAACTCCCTAGTAACTCTTGTAGGTTCCTTTGTGTGGTCAAACACATTCTGGAATGTATCTGGGAACTAGGGAAAGTGGTGCATCTAGTCTGGACTGATTGGTTTCATAATAAGTAGGGAAATTATCCTCTGTGTGAACTTTTAGAGGAAATCTTTTACTTATATCTTATGCAGATGAATGACTGAGTATGCATATTTAGAAGCATCATGGGAAAGGACTGCACAATTTATGTGAAAAAGAGTCTCATATAACCCAGGCCTATGAATCCTAGTAACCAATCTCTCGTAGACCCATACAGGGAAACTCCAGGTAGTAACTGTGAGTCAGTGTAAATTAGATTATCCCTGCAGTGTAGCTGGCTTGTACTTTTACTTTGCTGCTTTGCTATTTGTGCATTGTCTTAGTTAGGGTTTCTATTGCTGTGAAGAGACACCATGATCATGGCAACTTTTTTTTTTTAAAGGAAAACATTTCATTGGTGTGGCTCACGTATAGTTTCAGAGGTTCAGTCCATTATCATCATGGTGAGGAGCATGGATGCAGTCAGGCGGATATGGTACTGGTGATGTAGTTGAGAATCCTACATCTTGCAGGCATCAGGAAATGGTCTCCAATACTTGTAGGGGAGTACCTTGAACATAGGAGACCTTCATGGGATAAATAATATGGAACAATCTTTGTATACTGTAAATGTATATTGCTATAAGAACTACATGTGATGTATATTTTACCTGCTCAAACATAAAACAAAAATATCATCTTTGGCTGGCTTGTGTACAATGCACAGTCTATACCTGCATTAAGGCAGATATGTATGTTACCTTTAAAAGTTTACATATTTTCAAAGCAAGAGGACCAGACACCACTAAAAACGATAGACCAGATAATCTAGCATCCAAAAGAGCTTCAAGGCTGCTGACTGAGATGATCCAGCCTCACAGAATAGCTAGACTTAACAATTATTATGATCTTCTCAAAGTTACCCCAAAATTTCAGCAACAGGAAGCAGTCTGTAAAATACAGTGCTCATATTCCCAAAAGATTGGTTATGCATTTTTTTTTATTTATTTAAGGAGGGGTTGGTTACAAATTGTTATGGGTCTTAGTTTTTTTTAAGGCTAAATAAGAGTTAAATTCAAAGATCTATTTCTAAAGAGAAAAAGGAATAAGAAAAATGGGTAGGTTATTAATCTCAAAATATTTTACATTGGCATGGACTTTGGTATATTGATACAAAATTTAAAGTTAATTTTGTTATTCTGTATGTATGTTTCTACTCTCATTTGGAGTATTGTATTTATGCAACTCTTTTAAAAATGTAATGTATAAGAAATACAGCTTAATAGTTAGTCATTTATAATAGTCAAACTCATAATCATGTTAGGTATGTTTTCAATGTCACACAGACATGTTTAAATAGATAGATGGCCTTCAAACATGTCAAAGACGTGCAGAATATCATATTTAATATATTTAATAACCTAATGTTTTTCATGGCAGTACCAATCCACTTCAGAGAAATGACGGGCACTGAAGAAACTCCATATGGAGTTTGTTTTCATTATGGCAAAAGCTAGTCATTTGGACAAAGAAACTGCCATTGCCTCAGCTGATGACAGTTACTGCTCAAACTGGACCAGCAGGATGCAAAAAAAAAAAAGGTGATGACTGTCAAACTTTGCCAAGACAAGGTAGAACAGTCCTTCAAAATACCCTGCTTCTCAGAAAAGTCTGTCAGACATACTAGGCCTGTAGGCCAAAGATAGATGCCCCAACACTGCAGAAGAACTTTGGGTGACTATAATAATGTAACCTTTTACCCTTCTGGTGTCTTTGATGGAGTTAAAGACTAAATAATTAGACTTAAAGTTTTTCTTAGTTATTATAAAAGGTAAATTAGGTATAAAACTTGAGACTCACAAAGATAAGATACTAGAGAATTCTCTCTAATTTTGCCAGATACAAAGGACTGGATATTGTAACTATTCTTGCTCAATAACTGTTTTTATTATATATAATTTTACTATGTTTACTATGTTAAAGTTAAGACTTTACTTTTAAATTAGACCAAAAGAGGACATACGGAATATTCCTTTATACTGTGTGAATATATGTCGCTATGATTGGTTTAATAAAGAAGACGACTGGCCAATAGCTGGACAGGATAAGGTTAGGCTGGAAAACCAGACTAAGGACACTGGGAAGAAGGAGAGCAGAATCAGAGGAGTCAGCAGCCAGACATGGAGAGAAAGCAAAAGGTGCAAGATGGAAAAAGGTAATGCATGTGGCAGAATGTAGATTAATATAAATGGGTTAATTTAATTTATAAAAGCTAGCTAGCAAACCTGAGCTACTGAGCATTTATAATCAGTATTAACTCTCTGTGCATTTGTTTTGGAGCCAGTGGTCCCGACAAAAACTCTATCTACAGACCTGAAAGCCCACTCCCACAGTAACACACTTCCTACACAAGGCCACACCCCCTAATAGTGCCCTCCCTTTGGGGGCCGTTTTCTTCCTAACCACCACATGCACATTTCTTCAATTCTTTGAACAGTACACCAACAACCTGAAAACACCTGATCCAGGAAGAGACCACTGACAGAAATCACCAAATCATCAAAAGAATAAATATCACAACAAAAAAACAGATAATATATAAAAAAAATGTTTTCTTTACTATGACACAGCAACAAGCAACAGTTACAATATTCATGCACAAAATTCATATTTTGATGAGGACTTAGCTCAAAAGTACATGAGCAAATCTGAAGTGTTCACACTATTTATTCCTCCAGTCTACCAGCTTTTAGGATTTTAAAACAATCAGGATGAAGGCTGTCTTAGGGTTTCTATTGCTGTGAAGAGACACCATGACCACTGCAACTATTATAATAAAGGAAAACATTGAATTGGATTGGCTTACAGCTCAGAGGTTTAGTCCCTTATCATCATGGTAGGAAGTGTGGTGATGTGCAGGAAGACATGGTGCTAGAGAAGGAGCTGAGAGGACATCTGAATCTGCAGGCAACAGGAAGAAACAAGGAACCCCTGCACCTTGCTCGAGCTTTGGAAACCTCAAAGTCAAACTCCAGTAACACACACTCCCTCCACAAGGCTACACCACTTCCTACGGGCCTATTCCTAGTTTTTCCAGACAGCCCTATCTGTCCTGGAACTTTGGGGAGGGGGGGGGGTAAATCAGACTGGCCTTAAACTCAGACATCTGCCTGCATCTGTCTCCCAACTGCTGAGATTAAAAGATTGTGTCAGCACCACGGAGCTGGATCCATTTTCATTCAAGTTACCACAAGGACATTCAGGATTACATTTTTAGGGATTGTTATTGTCATTGCTTCTTGGATTATCCAGCTCAAGCCAAGCCACCAAATGACTATAGCTGCAGGTACAGTGCCAGGAGAAACATATAAAACAAAGCAGCCTAGGCCCGTGGGAACTGCTAGTGTGAGCAAAACCATTTAACTGTCGATGAAGCTTTGTGTGATCCATGGGCCGCTGCACATAGTGGGAACTGTCATCAGACTGCTGAATGGGAGAAATAATTTCTAAATCATACACCACATATATTGATCCCCTTTCAAGGCAGCTTGAAGTATAAATATGGAGTTTGTTTCTCTTATATATAAAGAGCAGAAGCTTCTAATGGTGTAATAGCAACAAAATAAAGCACCGGGGACCCTCAGGAGCATATTTTGCAAGGACCCATGGACTTTTGCACTTTGTTAGAACTTTCTCAGTGTAGGACAAAGAAAACAGTTAATAGCTGTTAGTACTAGAAAAAACTCTTCTCTGGACTTTTCATTATCATATTTATTCAACAAATATCCCTTAAACTTCTGCTATATATTAGACACTAGTTTACATACTTGGTATGTACCAGTCAAAACAGCAACAAAATAAAACAGAAAAAAAAAAACGCTTACAAAGCTTATATTTTAGCAAAGGAACACAGGTGTGTGTGTGTATTAATTGGCATATCAGGCAACAGTCCCAGTAGGCAGAAGCAGTTTATACATAAAACAGTGTAGCCCATAGTTTGGCCTTACCAACAGAGCAAGATTTCAGTAGAAGGCAACATCTGCTGATAAAGCACTGAGACAACCAGAGTGTAAAATAACTTCCTCAGTTCCGTAAGGATCATCTGCTAAAACTTAAAGCTTTCCTCTAAAGATCAGTGTGGTGTTTGGATGCAAATGGGCCCCAAAGGCTCATAGACTTGAACACTGTTCACTAAGAAGTAAAACTACTGAGGATTTGGAGGGGTTGGAGGAAGCCTGTCATTGGGGCTGTGCTTTGACATTTCAAAAGCCTGTGCCAGGCTTATTATCGTTCTCCCTGCCTGCTGCCTGTAGATCAGGATGTGGTTCTCCTGCTAAAACTCCAGGGGCATGCCTGTCTGTATCCTGCCAGGGCAACAATGGACTAATCCTTGAAACTGTAAGTAGACCCTCAAGTAAATGCTTTCTTTTGTTAAGCGTTGTTTTGGCCATGGTGTTTCTTCACAGCAATAAAACACCAACTAAGACAATCAGGAATAAATTAAGGTGTCCACTGTCAGTATTTCAATTTAACATTGTATGGAGGTTCTAGCCAGGACAATTAAATAAGAAAAGAAATACAAGGCATTAATATTAGAAATTAAGCCCAGTATGATGGTGCATACTTATAATCCCAATACTCAGGAAGCTGAGGCAAGAGGGTTGCCTGGGCTTCTTAGCAAGATCTTGTCTCAAAACCCTAAAGGAAAAAGAAAATAAAAGACATAAAGAAAAAATAAGAAAGTGTGTGTCTCAAAACCCTAAAGGAAAAAGAAAATAAAAGACATAAAGAAAAAATAAGAAAGTGTGTAGGTGACATATCTTGTATATAGAAAATTCTAATAAGTCCACTAAGAACTGACTAGAACTAAAAGTAATTCAGCAACTTTTCAGGAGATGAGCTCAAAATTACAAAGACCAAAACAACAAAAATATCAACAAAACCACTCAAGTGCATTTCCATGTGTTAACAACTAACAAAAAATGAAACATCAATTTCATTAATTATTATGCAGAAGATGAAAGACTTGGGAATAAGGCTAACTACAAAAATACAAGGCTTGAATGTTGCCAACTACCAAAATATTGATGAAAAGTTTTAAAGAAAGCCAGTCAATAGGAAGATATCACCACGCTGCTGTAGTTTGGATGATCATGCTCTGAAGAAGTCCCTTGTGGTTAGCAAAGGCTGGGAGGACTATGAGCTGGTGGAGCTTTTTGAGAGATAAAGCCCAGTGGGGGTCCTTAGGTCAGTAGGGGAGTTCCTTTGAAGGGGATAGTAGGGCCTTGGTCTCTGCCCATTGTCTCTTCTGTTTCCTGGCTGTAGAGTGAAGAGTTTTGATGTACCATATCCTCTGGTCATGATGTAACAGTTCCATATGGGCACAAAGCAACATGACCAACTGATACTGTACCAGAACTTCCCAAACTAGTTGTCAAAACAACCCTTTGTTCTTTGTATGTTAACTATCTCAGATATTTGTTGCAGTAACGCCAAACAGACTGACTAGGGTTTCTATCGCTGTGGAAAGACATCACAGCCACAGCAACTCTTATAAGGAACTCATTTAATTAGGGCTGGCTTACAGTTCAGAGATTCCGTCCATTCTCACCATGACAGGGAGCATGATGGTAGGCAAACAGACATGGTGCTGGAGGAGTAGCTGAGAGCCCTACATCTTGCAAGCAACCGGAAGTCAACTGAGACACTGGGAGATATCCTGAGCATAGGAAACCACAAAGCCCGCCCCCACAGTGACACATTTCCTCCAACAAGGCCATACCCACTCCAACAAAGTCACACCTGCTAGCAGTGCCACTCCCAGTGAGCTTATGGGGGCCAATTACATCCAAACTGCCACAAAGACTAACACATACACCCTTGGTTGTAAAATTTAGTATAGTTAAGAATATCACACTTTCCAGATTAAACAGAGTCACTAAGCTCTCTGTCAAATCATAGGTGGCTTTTTCCTGGAAAGCATTGCTAAGGGCAGTGCTTAAATTTGTATGGTAATGCAAAAGGAGAAAACAAGCCAGAAAAAGGACAGACTTAGAGAATATACAGTAACATTGTAATGATGGAAGGTGCATCATAAGAATACACTCTTAGATGTATGACTAACTTGAGGGGAAAATGTTAAAATAATTCCATGGGGGGGGGGAAATAATCTTTAATTTTAAAAGGTATCTGTATGGTTGTTTTTGCCTACATGTATGTCTACACACCAGGCATGCCTGGTTCTGAGGAAGCCAGAAGACAGTGCCTGGAAATGGATTACAAATGGTTGTGAGCCATCCTTCATGGGCTGGGAATTGAACTTGTGTCCTTTGGAAGAGCAGCCAGTTTTCTTAACCACTGAGCCATCTCCAGGCCCCACCAAATCGACTTTTAGGGGCTGTTGCTACTAAATATTCTTATGCATAAAGATAAAGATAAACCCCAGCCTCATGCCAAATACAAAAATTAACTAAAAAAGAAACATAGTTTAAAATGTAAAAACTAAGGTGATAAAATTCTTAAATAAAACATTAAAAATACTCATGAATGTATGGGATTGAATGAGTTGGGAAATGATTTCTTAGATCCAATATCAAAAGAATTAACAGTAAGATAAAAGATTCATAAATATATCTTCTTCAAAGCTTAATTTTTTTTTTTACTTTAAAGTATACCATCATGAAATTAAAAAAAAAAAAAAATGGAGATATGGCCTAGTAGCAGAGATCTTGCCCAGCATGCACTTTGATTTGTTCCCTAGCAACAGGAGAAAACAAACAAAGCAAAGGGGTGAAAAGATCACGTACAGATCAAAGAAAATATTTTCAAATTATATGTCATATTTTTATAGCTCCAAGGGGCTCATTTCCAGAATATATTAATATTCCATTTTAGGAGAATTTCTAAAAACACATTTTTATTAAAACAAAATTATATTGTTTCCTCCTTTCTTTGCTCCCTTCGGCCCCTCCTATGCCCCCATTCTCAAATTGATGGCCTCCTTTTTTGTTATCATTGTCAAAAACATATATTTATGTATGTGTGTGCGCATGCATGTTTAAGTCTGCACAAATACAAAAACATAACCTGCTGGGTCTATTTTTCTTGTTTGTGTATATATAGTTTTAGGGCTGACTGCTTTGTATTAAGCCAGTAAGGAGGCTCATTCCTGGGAGAGGCTAATTCTCTTTCTCAGAAGTCTCAATTTGACTATAGTTCTTTGTCTAGAGACTAGGAAGGAAAAATTGTGGATTAAAGTCTCACGAGGACTTGAATTGGCATTTTCCCAAAGAGAGCATGCAATCCAGCAAGCATGGGAAAGGTGCTCAACCTCATTGGTCATTAGGGAAATGCAAATCAAAACCACAGGTAAGGCTCTGCCCTGGCACTACAATAAATAAAGAGATCTGGCCATAGTGGCTCAAACTTTTAATCCCAGCACCCAGGATGCAGAGGCAGGTGGGTCTCTGTGAGTTTGAGACCAGCCTGATGTACAGAGCAAGTTCCAGAACAGCCAGGGCTGTTCTGAGATGAGACCCTGTCTTGAAACAAACAGAAAAGAAAATGAAACAGAGGATTACCATAGGACCCTGTGATTCTATGCCTATAAATATTCCCAGTACAAAGAAAGCCTAAGTCCACACCACCTTTATAGCAGTACAGGTCGTAATTACAAGAGCCTCAAGCTGGAACTGCTAATATGCCAAGTGATAAATAAATGATGAGTAATGGCATGTGTTCTGTGGACTATTATTCGATGATAAAAAGAAATGAAGTCTTAATATGTGATACAACTTTAGACCTGGGAACATGTTGAGTCTTTCGCATCAGGAAGGCTGAAGATTTACAATTAAATTTTATATTATTTCTTTTTAAAAAAAAAATTAGTCCTTTTTGAGACCAGGTAGCTCTGGCTATGCGGCTCTGGCTGGTCTAGAACTCGTTAGGTAGACCAAGCCATAACTACTTATTGAGATGGTGAAAATGATCTAACATCGACTATGCTAATAATTACACAACTCTGCAAATACACTGAAACCACCAAAGAGGGCGTGGTGTTTGAATAAGAACGGTCCCCACAGGCTCTTGTTTGAACGCTTGGTCCCAGCAGAGAAACTGTTTGGGAAGGATTAGGACGTGTGGCCTTGTGTCACTAGGGGCAGGCTTGGAGGTTTTAAAAGACTTGTGAGTTTCTCAGTATCCCTCTTTATTTCTGTATCTCTATTTCTCTCACCTCTCTCTCTCTATCTTTCCCTCCATCCCCCACCCCAGCATTCGGCTGTTCCTTCACTATGCCATCATAGACTCTAACCCTCTGATATCAGAACCCAAGCCAAACACTGTCTTCTCTAAGTCACATTAGTCATGATGGGTTCTCGTGGTAATAAAAGAGTAACTAAGACATTGCGTTTCTAAAACACAGGTGCATTCTATGACATATAAATATCATCTCAAAAATTTGTCCAAAAGCAGGAAAAGGTTGATGGAATCAGCCATGGACCAATCTGAAGGGAGCACATTCTGGACAAAAGCCAGGATATTTAAGGCACAGAACAGAGACCAGCTTGGCTGGGATGAAGTGAGAGAAGATATGGACCACATGAAAGGGAGCAGGAGGGCGACCACATGAAAGGGAGCAGGAGGGCAGGGAGGTGGGGGAATGGGGGGTGGCAAGAGCTTTGGGGGGATGTGTGCCTTCCAGTGACTCGGTCTTTAAGGTGGTGAGCAGGAGAGTGAAATCACTGACATTTAGTTATAAAAAGATGTCTGGCTGCTTCATGGGATGCAAAAGCATATACAGACTAGCCATGAGCCCAGAACCCTATGGATAATGGTGGCTTAGACATCATTGGTGCATAGTGATTGGGACAGCAGGTCAGTAGAGTACAGAGAATTTGGGTTCTGTTTTCCCAGACAGGGTTTCTCTGTGTACTCCTGGTTGTCCTGGAAGTCACCCTGTAGACCAGGTTGGCCTCAAACTCAGAGACTCATCTGCCTCTGCCTCCCAAGTGCTGGGATCAAAGGTGATCACTTCATCTAGCTAAATCCAGAGGTTTTAATTCATTTACTCCCCAAGACGCTCCTGTAAGGGAACTGATAGTACCTGTCTTACTTTACAGGTGATAAAAACTGAAGCCCTGTATTATTCCTTGTCTTCTGAGATTTCCATGGGTCAGACAGTAAAGTTGGGCTGTAAGGCTGGGTCGTCTGAGCACAGAGGCTTGCTCTCACAGCCTCACTCATCTGAAAGGCCAGTAGTCCTCGGGAATCATCTGTGCCTGTCACGAGTGACTTGGGAACATGTGAGGAATTTGAAGAGTTTGCAAGCCACAATTGCATGCTGGGATTCTTTTCCTCTGACAAACTGTATTCCTAGGGCTTGGCCTAACAACTCCTTATTCATAGTGAAATAGTTTATTTCCAAGGGAACTGAGCCAGCAGCAGCACAGAGTTAGACAGAAAATGTGGAAGCCTAAAATGAGATGAGGAGAAAAAAGATTAAAGAGTAAGGTGTTGGCCTAACAAGGAAGCTGAGATAATGTCAGCAGAAAAGCAACTCTGACAGGGTGGCAGACGAGAATTATCCCGGGAGCCTTTGTGCAATTGAAATTTGGTTTCTACTAAAAAGCTTTATAATGAGAGTGGAATCCTTTCCACTTTCTAAAGTGTTCAAATGGAGCCATGGTGTCGCTTTTGTTCATAATTCTGAGGACAGCCTTAACTGAAACCCTGTCAAGCTTATTCTGTCCCTGTCTAACCCATCTAGGAGTTTTCTACACAACCAAATTTTTGAATTGGAAGGAAATTACATGTGATTGGTTTTCCTTTGGCTTCCTGGAAATAATGGCTTCTATCAGGGAGAGTGACTAGACCACCTTTTATAGACATTGCCTCTACTTCTCTATTTTGTTTCCAGTCCTGCTATGCTTCAGCTCCTCGTGATCCTGTGGAACTCACCCCTCCCTGTCCAGCACCACAGGAGCTATGACTAGAGGAACAGCAGCTTCCATCTTGAAGCTGATGGGGAATACCAAGGAAACTTCAGAATGCCAGCTCATGTTGCATTGCTGAGCAAATCCTGGAATCTCCTTCCTCTAGATTCTTGCTTTGTGAGAGACGTGGGTGATATTCCTTCAATTTAGTTTTCCATCAAAGCAGATGGGATCCTGATGGGTCAAGCAGTAACCAATACCACATTCGTTTTTCTTCTTTATTTTTATCTCTTCCACAGTCTTGTTAGCATTGAACTTGGGAAGAGCGACAGAGGGTGGCATATTCTCTACCCGTTCTTTATCCAGTGTATTGTCGTATATGCTAGGATACATATTCTAACACTTTCTCAGAAACCAGGCTACACCTCTCTAGACACGCAACTAATTAGGCCTGCTTTCACCTCTCAGGATAAATTTATAGCTCCACCTAGTACTTGCCTCCATGACTTCTGACACAGGCTGGGTCACACACTCTACACATCTGAAAACTCCAAGTCAGGGGAACTTCCTTTGTCTGGAGGGTCTGAAGGGACTGATGGGCCTAGTCTCCCTTCAGGACTCTTCTTGGCAGCTGCCTAGGGCCATGAGGTTGAACTTCTCCTGATAGCCTTGAATTGGAGGCTCTGTCTCTTTCAAACCACATCTAGAGATGAGTGTCCTAACTCAACTACTGTGTCACGTCAAGGCTTCATCAAGGCAGTCTGTGGCTATGAGCTTGTACCTCTCCTAAAAGCTCTTCCTAAGGGAAATTTTTGTCTTAGCTTCCTTCTTTACAAACCCACCACGATTCTATTTCATCTAACAATATGGGCTCCAAATTTCCCACATGTGCACCTTTCGTGTCTTTCCCGCTTTCCCTCCCACCAGCCACCCCCAGCTCCCACCCCTCAGTAGTCAAACTCT
The DNA here is from genome assembly GCA_033318265.1 of Phyllotis vaccarum. Lineage (NCBI taxonomy): Eukaryota > Metazoa > Chordata > Mammalia > Rodentia > Cricetidae > Phyllotis > Phyllotis vaccarum. The sequence continues at coordinate 104,417,649 of JARWLC010000004.1, forward strand.
GTCCCATTCCAGTGACCTCTGAGAACAAAGGACTTTGTTGAAATCAAGAGGCACCTTCCAAGAGGACAATTTCATTTGCCCAGTATGGGTTGTCACATAAAGGGACGGCTGGAGGTCACTAGCATCTTCCTGCAAACCCATCTCAATTGCTCTCTTTTGTAGAACTCCAGCTTTTAACTTCAAAAAATACTACATCTCTCCATTTACTGTGTTAATCTAATCTGGTGAAATATTTTCCCCAATTCAAAAAGCAAAACGCTCTTGAAATTATATGTATTTTTCCAGGTTTTCATAGCAAAAAGTAAATATCTTGTCTGCTCTCGTCTACACCATTATGCTTTATGGACTTGAACTTTGCATGCGTTCTTGATGCCTACTTCTACAAAACTTAATAAATTCAGTTCTGTTAACTTCCGTGTTTCCCCACATGTTGTTTCCTTAGCATGACATTATCGTTCTATGACTGATGGCGGTACTGTCTGATGTGCTGGCATATTAAAAATGGTATTGGAGTTGCCCAAATTAATCATAAATTTAAAAAAAAACACTTTAGTACACCTATTACAGTAATCTTCGTGATCTTTGTTCTCTTTCAAGACCAGCTTGGGCTGCTGTTTCCTTTTGGAGCCCTTTCTTTTATGAGTTTGAATGAACACATAGTCTGTCTCAGACTCAGGAGTAGCATAGGCTTTATGTTTCTGCAGGGCTGTTTTTCATCACAAACTAATAAACAGTAGACAATGCTCTCTGTGGAGTCTGCTCTCCACATCAGATCTTTGCTGTACAACTGTGTAGAAAATTAAAACAGAAGAGGGCTGAGACATCAGCCACAGGCATGTGGCAAAGGTTGTTGTGAGGGATTAGTTACAGAGCCGTGTCCCCAGAAATAAAAAAGATGATTTGCCACTGTGACAGAAGCATGCATTTGTGATTTTCTTCTTAGAGGCACCGGGTCTGATCTACCTTTACTGGAATCCGTTGGGAAAGGAATTTAAACTCTATGCAGACATGAATATTCCTGAACTGATTTAAATAGAAAAGTGGCATTAAGTCTTCCCTGAATATTTCTTAAATGTTTCTGCAAGTTTGCCAAAGCTGTCCTTGGGAAAGATAGAATTCAGCTCCAGGCAGCAATCATTGGATTTATATGAAACATCAGCTGGGGGGGGGGGGGGTTGATCTGTGGCTCTGCTGCTTGTTTTATTATCGTAAACTACTTAGGTTCTCTTGACAAGACTGGTTTCCACGTCAATTACACTCCAAGACAAGCAGGAATTGTTTTAAACTCTCTCCTAGGCTGAAATACAATTCAGTTGGTAGCATGATTGCCTACGATGCCCAAGGCCCTTGGGGTGATCCTCAGCACAGTGTGTGGTGGTGTAAACCCAGAAACCCAGCACTCAGAAGGTGGGGGAAGAAGGATTAGAAGTGGGGTTGAACTGGAGATCAGCCTAAGCTGTATAAGATCCTGTCCCAAACAAACATGCCAAGGTAGAAAAAAAAATAAATAAATAAAAATAAACAAGAACTCTTCCAATGAGTTTGTACTAGAGAATTGATGGGTCTTGGTCTTAAAAAGCTCTTAAGTGTGACCTCAAGGGCAAGCGAAAGCTGCCTGCTGTCTTCAGTGTTTGAGATTCATGGGACTGGACAGTTCACATGGCAACAGAAGGAGATGGGAAAGGAACGGAAGCTGGGCCTATATGGAGGCACAGCCCACATAGCTCTGCTCCCTGTCTGACCATTAATGACCTTGACCTTGGGGTGCTCCTCTTCCCTTGAGAGTGAATAGGGCTTGTGACTTGCTGTAAACTACAAAATGTGACAGACATGATGGGATGTCACTGTTTCTGCTATGCTAAAGTATATGATGAAAGTGGCAGGATGCTGTCCTGCCCTGATGACTCTGCTGCTTGTGAAGGATCCCATCTTGGTCAAGCCTGCAGGCACAGGCTTACCCTCCCAGCACTCAGAGGCAGTCACATTATGAATTGAAAGCCAGCGAGGGTTACATAGTAAAGTTCCAGCCTGGGCTAGGCAGTAAGAACCTATCTCATAGAACAAAGCAAGATTTCATCTTACACTGTATATTGTGCTAATTTCATGCCTGTAATTCTAGTTCTCGGGTGATATGTGAAGGAAGATGAGGAGCTCACTGTAATTCTCAGTTATATAATGAGTTTGTGGTCAGCCTGGACTATATCATACCCTATTCTAAAAATATGTCCCCCCAAAAAAAAGTTCTTTCTACTAGACACAGGGCAGGTTCTCCTAGTCTCAGAAAACTATGAGATCTGCCTGTAAGTGGGGTCAGTGAGCAGGTGCATGGACACAAAGGACTTCCATTGCTAAGGACCAAATAGGAAGCTGGGATCCTCAGTCATAAAGTATAAGGAAATGAATTTCTCCAACAATCCAAGTGAGCTCAGAAGTGGATTCTTCCTTAGCCCAGTGTCCAGGCAAAGATCCAGTCCACCCAACTCCTTCATAGCAGCTTTATTAGATCCTGAGTAGAAAGCCTAGACAAGTTGAGTCCAGGTGCCCTCAAAGGGACTGCAGTCCCTCTTCTGTCTTTCATTATGTCTGTCTCTTGAGTGGGCCTCTCTGTGCCTGCTTTCATCATAGGTCCAAAAGCCATGGGTCCAACTAATCACTGACTAAATCCTCCAAAATTGTGAGTCCAAGTAACTCTTTCCTCTCCATAATCTGCTCCTCTCAGGAGTTTACTACAGCCACAAAAAGCTACCAAAGGCACTTAGGCTGAGTCACACCAGATGATCGACAGCTCTTATCATAGATACAGTTGTTCTGATCATGTTACTAATATACTATTGGAGGCGAGGGGCTATCTCAGTCAGGAAACTGCTTGCTCTGCAAGCTGAGAATTTGAGTTCAGTCTTTAAAACTGACAGAAGAGAGTGGGGTTTGGTGGTACACTATTAATCCCAGCACCGGTGAGGCAGAGGCAGGAGGACCCCTGAGGCTGGCTGGCCAGTCACACTATCCTAATAGGAAACTCCAAGACAACGGGAGATCCTGTCTAAAAAGACAAGGTGGATGGTCCCCGAGGGACAATGGCACATAAGGTTGACCTAAATCTCACCCTAGTACTTATACTACAGGAGCCCAGGGAATCCATGACTAAGTGAAGGGCAAACACAGACATGCCCATCTACTTTAGCTTCCTGAGACTGTATGTACCATGGGCTACTAGATTTTTTCCTAAGCTACTCTGTGCCCAGGAAGACCAAATACCAAGAGGAATGGGAGGTTCTACTTTCCCACAAGCTATACGATAAAGCTGACATTGGAGATTTGTCCTTGGGATGCAGATCCTAGGTTCTGACAGGGACACATACCAAGCTCCACATCTATGGGGCACAGAAAGATACTGTAAGGTTATTTACATCCTTGGATACCTGATATAGTAAGGCTAATATTTCTAGCAATCCAAGAGTGATGTCTTAGAGGGAGTTGGTAAGAACTCAGATGCACGAGGCCTTAATGACTTAGTCATGAATACAGAGCCTTCCAAACACAGGCACTCCAAGATAAGATACCTTTATTTTCCTCTATAAGAAGACTCATGACCTACTTACTCTTTGGCTGCATTAGTGTGAGAGACTCTTTGTTTTATAACTGAAGGGTTTTTAAACCTTTATTTATTTAATTTGTGTGTGTGTGTGTGTGTGTGTGTGTGTGTGTGTGTGTGTGTGTGTGTGTCTATGTGTAGACCAGTAGACAAGTACATATCAAAGACCAAATGCAAAAGCCAGAGTTCAACTTTTGGGAGCTATTCCCTTCCACTGTGTGCTGTCTGTCAGTGCTACCTTGTGTGGTTTGTGCACCATTTCATTGAGAAAACAGTGGGTGGCCTTGTTAAATACCAGCTGGAACTTAGTTTGTCGATGGAAGTACCTGTCATATCCAAACTGTCCTACTCTGAGTAACGTGGTACCCACTGTCTCATTGCTACCAGATTTCTTCACGTGGCCTGATTATCAGCCCACCTCCCCAGAAGCAGAGGAACCTAGTCTCTCGGTGCTTGCTCTTTGTGATGGAAGAGGAGAAGCGTGGGGAGCCAGAGCCTTTTTTCTAGAGGTAACTGATGGGGGAGAACTCTAGCTTAGCTTTTACATTTACCACCTCATTGCTCTGACACTATTTACTGAACCTCATGAACCCAAAATCAACCAAGTGACACCATGTTAGTAAAACCCAAGTGGTCTTCATTGAGGATGGCCATTACAACACTATCATTAGTAACAGACTATTACTAATTACTATCATGGCTCCTGCTCTGTAGTACATCAAGACTTATAACACAGTAATTAACACCTCTAACATAGTACAGTTCAAATGATGCCAGGTAGGAGACCTTTTAGCATTTAACTCGATGAAGTTAATTATTCAAAACTGTGCTCTAGCCCAACATTTGCCAACTTTCTCGGAAAAGGTCTTGAAGACCAAATGGTCTGTGGCAGCTGAGCTTGACAACAGCCACAGATAATCCACAAGCAGGCTTCTGTGGCTATGCTCCAGCCAATGGTTATTTGCAAAGAGAATTAGCTGGCTGGATCTGGCCCAAGTTGCTTGCCCAAGTGCTGTCTTAGTCTCTTTCCCTATCAGCAGGTCTATCCTGATTGGTACCCTGAAGGAAAGAGTCCACACCAGAACGGACACACTGAGATCTGTCTTTATGGCCTGTCACCGATGAAGCATTCTGGGAATATTACCTAATTCTACAGTATTCTAAGAATATTACTTAATTTTCCCAGGCCTTGGGTTCTTCCTGCGCAAACCTTAAACAGCAGAACTTCCTGTATAGGTAGGTCACTGTGCTGATTCAAGTCTATGAAAGCTAATGTTTACACAAAGGACTTAATATATGTAAATTAAAGATGAGAGTGTATTACAGGATTTATTGCTTGTTTTGTTTTTGAGACAGTCTCTCATAAATCCAAGGCTGGTTTTGAAATCCTAATCCTCCTGCTTCTGCCTCCTGAGTTTTGGGATTAAAGATATAAACCACCAGACTCCCACACATGTGACATTGCTGGTTTCTTATCTGTCCAACTAGACAGTGAGTTTGCTGAAGGACAAATGCCTGTCATCTCTTGTCTTTGTTTCTGTGCCTCCTCTAGATGCTGGAAACAGTGTTTGCATAGAACAGAGCATTGCTGGCAGCCAGGCTTCTGCCATTCTCAAAAGACAGTTGTTCCGACACTTGCCAGGAGACACAGGAGATGAGCTAGGGGGCTGGGACACACAGAGATAGCCATGGACCAGGCAGCTGATGTGAGGATGCAGCCACCGACTCCTCCACTCCTTCCTGAACTCCCAGAAGCATCACATGGAACAGCTTCTCATGAGTCTGCGCCTTTCCTTAAATCCTGGAAGATAAGACATTGCTTCTGTAGTGGGAGTATTTTACCAACCCCCCCCCCCCCAATAGAGATGGTCTGCAGAGCTGCCTAGAGGAATGGCAAACATCCATTACTGCATTGATCTTGTGCTAACCTGGGGCACCTGTTTACGGACATTTGGATGGCAACATAATCTACCTCCACCATGGCATGTCAGGCAGACAACAGGAGAAGGCAGGCTCTCCAGGCTTTCTCTCTGGCCGTTAAGGCAGACACGTGCTTGCTCTGTCTCCTCTCTATGCGAGCCAGCCTGTGTATAGCACTCGCACCTACAACTTCTCAACAAGAGCTTCTAAATTCCCAATTGCCCTTGTCCCACAACTGGGATCATAATGAAGTCTGTGTTTTATATCATTTTTTAAAACTCCAAAGAACTAACCTTCATTTACACACCAGAATAACTGCCTTAGTATTATCTCCCTTACCTACTTCTCTTCCTTGTACTAACACACACACACACACACACACACACACACACACACACACACACACACACACACACACACACACACACCCCTACCCCCTCAACTCCATATACACTTTATTTGTCTTAGGTGCATGTGAGGAAGAGGCTTACTGAAACATTGCTCTGTAGCTAAATTTTGGCACACAATTTTTCAGAAATATCAAGAATATTGTGACCACAATCTCCACAAAATTCAGTGATTTATAAGAACAATTGCAAATGCTTAGGCAGCATCAGCATCTCTCAATTATTAAAGAAACGTTATTACCCCCGTCCTTTTGCAACAGAACATTAAGAATAAGAAAGGAGCTCCTGAGAGTGGGCTAGTGAGCTGGGGCGAAGGCAAATACTCCAAAGAGCCAAGAATCAGTATTCTTCAGTGAATAGCAGAATTATATGTTTATATGAGATTGGCCCCTCTGCTAAAAACACAGATGTAGAGAAGGGAGGAAGGAAATGGCTGGTAGAGACTGGAGGGCAGAAGAGAGAAATAATAAGACAAACAAACATTATTTAGGGGAATCAGCATCCCAAACAGGCCAAGGGCCTTGAACTTCTGGGAGATAAGGAAAATTGCTTTGAGGCAAGAGGAGAAAGGAATGCTTCCTGTTCTCCGGGCAGGGGAGATATGCGAAGCAAGTTGGAAGGGCTGTAAATCACAGGGTAGGCCAGGCTACAGTTGCTCTGCAGGGTGCTACAGAAAGCTCTCAGATGAAAAGGCAGATCAACACTCTCCAACTGAAAATGCACAGTGCCATCCAGTCTTGAAACTCAAGGACTCCTCTTGATATATGAGGGGCATTCAGGAGCCGTGGTGGCTGTTCCTCTCTTGTTGGACTCGGGAGGGGTGGGGTGGGAGCTCTGTCGGATGCTCTGGTACAGGAGAAAGGTAACTTGAATGTTTCTTTTTTTCCTCTTCTTCTGTCCCCTGGAAAAAAATTAAACTGTGACGATAAAGATCTGGCAATTGCGCTGAAGCCCTTAACTCCTTATGAAATAACAGCCCAAGTGCTAAACTCTAATCTTGTGTCTCTTGGTTGAAAAAGGGAAATAATTGCTACTTAGGCTGTCATCTGATTCTGCAAAGGCAGGGAGATGGATCTTAAGCACAGTGGCCCATGACCAAAGCTCTCTCTGATAAAAGAAAGCAGCTGGCGTTCTAATTTCCTGGAGGAAAGGTGTCCAGAGGAAAAACAATTCTTGGGGCTGAAGAAGAATTAGGAGGAGACAAGAGAAAGGGTGAGGAATTGATTGGATGTGGCAGGAAAAGCAACAACACAGTAGATGCATTTCAGTTGGCTTCCAGAATGATCTAGAAATGAGAAAAGGCCGAACCAAATGCCAGTGATACCTCATTATCCTGCAGAAAGTGAATGCTGTGAATCGGGGCAACAGAGACAATTTGGTCAATAAAGGAAAATCTGAATAAAGCATATTTATTTGTGACCTCATAAAATACTGTCATTGCTATTAACTACAAAGATTCTGAGCTAGACCTAAGATCCTCAGGGAGTGTCCACATGGTTCTGAAAGCTAATGTGCTGATTACAAGTCCATGTCTCCCTCTGATTATATCACAGTTTCCTTTCCAAACACAGAGTAGGCCTCATCAGGAATCCTGTTTTACAGCACCCAAAGCAAGCTGCCCATCTTGAGTTTTGCATATCCAGAGGTTTCTTTGGTAAAGGGTATGGTCAACAAGCCCAGATCATCCAGTTCATCAGTTGGGGCCATATTCCAAGTATGGTGATCTGCCCCACAGATTTTCAGGTCTCTATCCAAAATGTCAGGGCATAGCTTCTTCCAGGGCATGATTCTTGAAAACATATGCACAGACATTCAAATACAATAAAACTTGCATGGGACCACTAATAACTGCAGACACTGCCAGGTAACAGATGTGAAACGACTTCCTGAGATCTATGCTATCTTTAAAGACTGAATTTTGAACATTTGTGAATACCAGTAAAAGTCAAAAAGGCTGCCCCCATTCTGAGCTTAAAGCAGCATTTCTAAGAATGTTATACTAATCAGAACCTGCCAAAATCAAACATATTTGTATAATTTCAAAGAATATTTTATGTAATCACACACTTCAAAGTTTGAAGAGAAGTCAAAATGCCCCAAATATTAATGATAAAACTCAGACAAAATGCTGAAGATCAGATATAGTACAGGGGGAAAGGACCAGCAATGAGGGAGACAGATGAGCCAGGTAAGGAAGATACCTGCAGATGAAGCAGGAGCATCTTTGTTCAGGGACTTTTGTATCAGCTGGATTGTCTCTGCTGCCCAGGTCTTTGCACTTCACTTTCTGTGGAAGGACGGGACTAACAAATTTTAGGGAGCTTGTCAAAACTGTTTCCAGATAGTTCTCCTCTCTAAACCCCTTTTTGGCTAAAAGCCAGAGGCCATCTATAGCTAACTAAATAGAAGTAATGAGTTTGCATAATTAATATGCATTAACATAGAAAACAGTCCAAACTGGAAAGAACCCTGCACCTTCTTTTAATTCAGTCTGATACAACTATTTCTTTCATGTTTGGGATAGGGTAATATGGTTAGTGTTTTTAGAAGCATTAGTAAATTACAGGATGGAGAGTCATTTTATACAGTATACGTTTTGATTTTTTTCTATTACATTTTGTTATATTTACAGGTGATAAGTATTTTTTTAAAAGAGTAGGCAGAAAGATGGCTTAGTCACTAAGCGCTTGTCATGCATATGTGAAGACCTGGGTTGGAATCCTCAGTGTCCATGTTAAAATCCATGTGTGGTGAGTGTGTAATCCCAGTGCTGAAGAGGCTGGATCCCTAAAGCCTACATAAATCAGTGAGCTCCAGATTTAGTGAGAAACCCTGTCTCAAACTCCAAGGTGGAGCAAATTAAGGAAGACAACAGATGTTGACATCTGGCCTCCACATGCATGTGCAACTCCCAACCCCCCTGCCACACACACACACACACACACACACACACACACACACACACACACACACACACACACACAATCTTTACACAGTCTTTGTAGCTGAGTCTTCCCCTCAAGGGCTGGTCAATTCTATCACAAGCTAAGATGCCAAGAAGCCACTGCATACCCAGACTCCCCCTCTTCCCAGGAAATGATATTCTTCTGATACAAATTAGGCCAGGTGCTAAGCACTAAGGATCATGCCTATAGCGCCTGCCAAGATTATGCAGTGTTACAATATGGTTTCTTGGCCCTGGGCAGCCAGAGGTCCAGACCCACTGACCTGCGGTCCCAGACCCTTTAGCTGCCCACTGCTGCTTAGGCCCCCAAAATGACTCAGAAGATTTTATATTAAGTTCATGCTGTTTGGCCTATGGCTCAAGCACATTGCTAGCTCTTTCATCTTAACTCAACCCATTTTCATGAATCTGCCCTGCCACAGGGCCCATGGCTCACCTGTGTTCCTTCCTTACATGTTTCTTCTTTGGGTGGCTGGCTTGATCTGATTTGACTCTACCCTTCTTTTCCTACCTATTCTGATTCCCTACCTTTTTCTATGGTGCTTGTCGCTTGTCATGGGCCAAAAACAGTTCCTTTATTTAAAGATTGATATTCACAGCATAAAGAAAGACATTCCCACATCAATGTAGCACTAAACACACAACTCCATCTTGCTTTGCATTTCCTAAGGAAACCCTGATGAAGGCTGTAGCTCACATTCCCCTCTTCTCCTGTCTGGTATCTTTCCCATGAGGCCCTTCATGGGATTCTGACCTCCTGTCTTAGGACCTGTGAGTACAATGCCCTTTGCTCTCCTCTTCGTCTCTCGTGACTCTGCTTATGGCAAACCATAACTGACCATCACAAAATAAAAGTACTTTCGATGAACCATGCCAACACTTTGTGAAACTCTGTGACACTCAAAGATCTTAACCATTGGACTCATTGTTGAAGAGGACCATTTATTAAACTTACAACTGTGCTTATGAAATCAGTAGGTAAAATATGTGAAAGCTAGTTTTATTACTTCATACGTTACCACAGATTTAGTAGCTTAAAATAGCTACTAAATTAATAAGCCTTTATTAGTTTGCAGTTCCCGTGGGCTAAGGGGTCAGGTGCAGCATAGAGAGGGCCCCCTTCTCAGTATTAAGGTTGGAATCAAGGTGTTAGCTGTGCTGTGTTCCCAGGTGGAGGCTCGGCTGGAGGAGAATCCATTTGAATTAGGTGTGAGTAGAATTCTTTTATCTTCAGTCAAAGACAAGGGCCCAGCTTTTGGTGAGCCTGGTGTGGGACATCCCTAACACCTACATGCTGCCTGCAGCTCCTTGCTGCTGAGATTTCCCATCTAGCCATTTACTTAATTATCTGTGCAAGGAGAGTCTTTCAAGCTGGACTCTTTCTTGCATAACATTATATAATCATGAGGTCTTATATCATAGGTATGATTGTCTTTATTACATTTCACTGGTTAGAAGCAGGGGCTGACAAGATGGCTGTGCGGATACTGAACCTGCCACTCAAGCTTGAAGGCTTGAGTTCAACCTTTGGAACTCGTGAAAATTGAAGGAGAGAACTAACTCTATAGAACAGTCTGACAGTGCTCCTCCACACACCATATGTGGCGTTAGTGCCCCACCACCACTATACACAAACAAAAAGGTATTTTCCCCCTCAGAGAAAGTTTAAACACAGATGTGAAGGAGACAGAAATCATAGAAGGCCACCACAGAATCTGTTCTTCATAGTTAGTATTCAACTATTAGAGATGATATGTGGAGAAAATAAATATTCCTCTCAGGTGTGAACTAGGAAGCTCCCAATGACCAAGTGTCCAAGCAGGAATGGCGGTTCTTAGGGCTCCCTCATGCCCGTGAGGTCTGAAGTTCTGTGGATTGATTTGGAAAGGGGCCCAGACTCCAAGATCCACAGATGTAGTAACAGCAGCAATCCAGCCATTCCCTGGTCCCACTAGGTCCCTTCTATTAAGGACCAAAGAGACAGCACACTCCTTTCTTAAGAGTAAAACTCTGGTTTTTGTCATTGATTTTTAGAGACAAGATCTCACTATAATTCCCAAATTGGCGTCAAACTCCCAGGCTCCAGTGATTTCTGTCTTGGCCTCCCAGCCAGCTGGGACTCTAGGAATGCACCACCATTCTTGCCTTGAACTCTGTCTCCGAGCAGGAAGCAAAACCATCATAGTGAAGAATAAATTCACGCACTGGCTTGTGGTTTAGATTTATGACATCAATTTCACTTCCCGTTCACCTTATTTTTTCTCCCAGTTCTTTTCTTTTCTTTCTTTTTTTTTTTTTAAATCATCATTCCACGGCAATTTTCCACATAAAGGCTTTGTAACTGACTTTCTATGGACTAGGCTCCAACCTTGCTTTGTCCTTGAAAACGTCAAGTGCCACATAAACCAACTGTCTGATCAGACTGGGCACATGCCCAACCCAAACTTGAGCCTGGTTTAAAATGGCCTGAGATGTCGCTGTAATGTCATTATTTTGTGGCTGCGCTTCAGTGCTCTAAAAGAGCCCCTCCTTAAACTCAGGTACACCCATCAGTGTCTGGAGAGGCGAGGGAGGGGAGCTGAAGATATAAACCACTGAGACAAGGTGATTGCCTCATTACCCGTAAGTGAGCCTCATTTCCCCTCGGCGATAGAACAAGATACCTCCTTCTAGTTCTGAGTTATTTAGCCTGACGCATTCAGACTTCCATTTTGTGGCTTTAGAACTCTGACTTTAGGAAGCTGTCTTCTTGGCAAATAGTGAGTTTCCTACTTCTTCTGAAATGCACCCACCGTCTGTGGTCTCTCGCAGAAATCCAGTGCCATCCTGGAGCTGTGTAGAGAGAAATGTATGTACATAAATACAACCCAGAACAGGCCTGTTAAAGTATGAATAGGAGGCTAGGTGTATGGTGCATGCCTACAATGCTAGCTCTCAGAAGGGTACAAAAGAAAGATTGTTCTAAGTTCAAGGCCAGCCTGGGCTATTTAGCAAGATCCTGTCTCAAAACAAAAGTCTAAAATTGAAACATTCTGCACAATTCAACGGATCAGAATAATCAGACACTGTTATACACAGACACTGCACGTTACTGGATGCCTTACGTCTTAGTTTTTGTCAACTTGACCCAATCTAGAATTGCCAGAATAGGTGTTCTCACTGGAAGAACTGTCCCAGTTGTAATTAACGTAGGTGGCCCAGCCTCTATGGGCACTGCCACCCTTGGGAAGGTGGACCTTAGCTGTGCAAAAACAAAAAACAAAACAAAACAAAACAAAACAAAAAGCTGAAAAGCCAGAGGAAGTAGGTTTTGTTTGTTTGTTTGTTTGTTTGTTTGTTTGTTTTTGTTTTTTTAAGACTTTTTCTATCTGGGTATCTGGGTATTATGGTGTTTGCCAGCATTTAAGTCTTGGCTTTACAGACTATGCCCAACAGAGCATATGCTTAACCTCAGTGATCCTCAGTTAACCCCTCTATAAAATGGGGCTTCATTAGTGTCCTTTTCACCATGTTGTACCAACATCACAATGGACATCAGTACACAGTGCTCAGCCTGTCACTTGTATCCCCTTCTCTGTACTTGTCACTCTCAGAGACTTCATCACCCCACAGCTCTTAGTCATCACTGTTTACATGAGGCTGAAATTCAAATATATGGAACCTTGACATCTTGTGTAGCTGCTATTCTCTTGGTCTTCCTTATCTGGGGGTCATTTCTCTCTGATGGGTCAGCCTCTCCTCAGCACCATCCTTCTGTTGGAAATAAATCTCGTCATCTTGCTCTCATCCAGAGTTGAGAAGGGCTGGAGGCTGAAAAGCAGTTCACAGTTCTTAATCAAGCCAACCACAGGCAGGTGAGATGGCTCAGTGTGCAATACCACTTCTTATCAAGCCTGATGACCTGAGTTCAATCCCTGAGAACCACATGGCAAAAGGACAAAGTCAACTGGGACCTCCTTGTGTGTTCTGTGACATACATGTGCCCCTTCTACATAAATAAGTACATAAATAGAAAAATAAATGTGACTTAAAATGTTTTAAGAGTTTCCATAGGACACAGAAATTTCGATCCCATATAAAATAAAAATATATGTTCACACAAAACTTGTACATTGATATTTATAAAAGCATTGATCATAAATAGTCCCCAGATGGAAACAATTTAAAATGTCCATCAATGGGTAAATAGACAAATTAGATTTAGTGTACCCATACAGTACTATGTAGCCAGAAAAATACTGTATAATATTGTATAGAATGCAATGTGAGTGAACCTTAAACATGCTGTGTGAAAGAAGCTATATAGAAAATAGAATTATTATACCATCAATGTGAAATTTCCAGAATAAGCAGGTCTTTGGGATCAGAAAGTAGACAAGGGTTGCCAGGACTTGGGGAGTCAGGATGCGACAACTAGTGGATGCAAGGCTCGTGTTTTACATAATGCGAATGTTCTGGAATTAGATAATGCTGACACCATGAATCACTAGAAATCACAAAAATGTGTACCTACAGAGGCTTAAATGATGACTCCCCATCACGTTGATTTTGCCTTAGCTTTTAAAGGCAAACTTTGTCAATGAAAGTAACACTGTTCCTTGGAGGAAGGAGAGGAGCCAGAGTTCCAGATGCTTATGGGCAGCACCAGAGAAGGGTCCTGTGGAGGCCTACTGTGCTCAATCCACATAGTGCTGGCCTCCTAGGCTCAACTTCACAGGACTCTAGGCAACTTTGTTGGGATATATTCAAATCCGAACAGAAAGAAAAAAAAAAAAAGTGGGTAGAGACTGAAGGCTACAACGAGCCAAAGGAAGGGCTTGAGGTGGAAGAGAAGCTTCTTAGGAGACACATTTATTATATTCGTGATTATTGAGCTGAATCGAGAGGGTAATAAATCATCTGTTCTGACTGCATTTAATATCTCCCTGTGCTTTCTCTTTGTCATCTTCTTTCTCCGTCTTTAATCAAAGCCTGACTGTCAAGGCAAATAGGAATTCTGAGACTCTAATAAAGCAACATCTTACAAGGACTCAGCCTGAAGTAGCTGCTTTGAAGGTGGTTTGTCAGGTGACCTGATTAAAGGTGATGACAGTATTTCAAGGAGTCTGAAGATAAGCTGTGCCCACCCCTACCGTGAGTTTATTAATCTTCTGATTTGGGAATGATTCCCATGGAAAGAACCTGGGAGAAAAATAATATTCCAAAATGCACCCCCCCTCCGTGGGAAGCGATCACAATAGCCACAAACGGAAGGAGTCCATGAGTCCCCACAGATGGCTGCTTGAAAGAAAATTTGCTTATCAATGTAGAAAAAGAAAGGATAGAACAAGGGGTGGGGGGGTTCATAATCTTTTACAATTTCTTAAAATTCTTAATTATTTGCATTTACTTACATGTGTGACTCACATGCGTGTGTGTGCGCGCGCACATGCACGTGTGTGCATGCACACAAGTGTGCACAGTTGTAGAGGTCAGTTTCTTCCATCGTGTGGGTCCCAGGGGTCAATTAATTCATTAATCAAGCTTGATGTCAAATACCTTCATTTGCTGAGCCACCTCATTGGCCTGGAATGTCACGATTTAACCAAGGCCTGTTCAGATTCTCATGAATAGACTAAGTCAAATTATCTAGGGGGCTTTAGTTCTTTGTAAAGCCTTTCTTATTCAACCTCAATAATCCTGATCGGTCTGGAACTCACTATGTAGATCAGGATGGTGTTGAATGCAGACATCCACCTGCCTCTGCCTCCTGAGTCCTGGGATTAAAGGTAAAAGTGTGTACCATCTCATCTGGTTTCAACCTGAATTTTCATAGCACATTTTAAAGAAAGGAGATATTCCCTTCTTGTCCCCTGTTGCACACTCTAAAAAGAGTGAAGAAAATTGGTGTGTTCTGGAGTTGTGTTAACTTGCTAGGGCTGACATAACACACTGCCACCGCGGGGCTCACACCACCACCGTGGGGCTCGAACTATAATTTGTTCTTTCAAAATTTTTATTGATATTTGTTTTTCTGTATGTCTGTGTGTATGATATGTGCTCATGCATGTGTGTGCAGGTGTGTGTGTGTGTGTGTGGTTTGCATGTGTACATGTGGTTTGTGTGTGTGTGGTTTGCATATGTATATGTGGTTTGTGTGTGTGTGTGTGTGCATGTGTGTGTATGCTTATGCACACAAATGTGCTTGTGCATGGCAGGGCCTAAAGTTGACATCAGGTGCCTTTTTTCATCATCTTCTGCTTTATTTATTAAGGCGGGGTTTCTTACTAAATCTAGAGCTCACCAATTCCAGCTAGTCCAGCTAGCCAGCTTGTTCAAGCATCCCGCCTCTGTCTCCCAAGAGCTGGGATTGCCAGCACCTCGCTCCCCTCGTCAGAGTTTCTGCTGATGCAGACTGCACATTTTTCTCTGCTCTTTTATTTCTTGGCTATGCTTGGTTTGGGATTTGTGATCAAAATATGACAGTGGTGGGCAGGGACACTTTGAGCATCACCAATGTGTGTCATAAAGATGGGGGACAGGAGCACCTTCAGATGAGCTCAACTTTCTCCAGAAAAGTTTAACTTAAGAAAAAAGAAAAAAAAATTTTCTTCAATTTCTCCAAAGATTTGAAGTTCTTGTCATATAGATCTTTCACCTGCTTGGTTAGTGAAGAATACCAATATGTTTTATATTATTTGAGACTATTGGAAAGGATATTGGTTCTCGTTTCTTTTAGTCTGCTTATAGTTTGTATATAGGGGGCCTACTGATTTTTTAAAATTAATCTTGTATCCACCCACTTGACTAAAGGTACTTATCAGTTGTAAGAGTTCCCTGGTAGAGTTTTGAGGTTGCATATATATATATATATATTTATATATATATTTCTATTAATAACAATATTTTGACTTCTTATTTTTCAATTTGTACCCCCTGATTTCCTTCAGTTGCCTTATTGCTCTAGTTAGAATTTCAAGCACTATATTATATTGAGAGTTGACAGTCTTGTCTTATTTCTGATTTTAGTTCAATTGCTTTGAATTTCATTCCATTTATTTTGATGTTGGCAGTCAGCTTGCTGTATATGAAAAGATCTCCCATGCTCATGGATCAGTATGATTAATGTAATAAAAATGGCCATCTTACCAAAAGCAATCTACAGATTCAATGCAATCCACATTAAAATTCCAACACAATTCTTTACAAACCTTGAAAGAACAATAGTCAACTTCATATAGAAAAACAAAAAGCCCAGGATTGCTAAAACAATTCTGTATAATAAAGAAACTTCTAGAGGCATCACCATCCCTGACTTTAAGCTCTACTATAGAGCTATAGTAATAAAAACTGAATGATATTGGAATAAAGATAGACAGGTGAATCAATAGAATCAAATCAAAGACTCAGATGTAAATCCACACACCTATGAACATCCGATTTTCAATAAAGAAGCCAAAATTACACAATGGAAAAAAATAAATCATCTTTAACAAATGGCCCTGGTCATACTGGATGCTGGCATGTAGAAGAATGCAAACAGATTCATATTTATCACCCTGCGCAAAATTCAAGATTAAGTGAATCAAAGACCTCAACATAAATGCAGATACACTGAGGCAATAGAAGAGAAAGCAGAAAATAATCTTGAATGCATTGGCACAGGAGACAAGTTCCTGCCCAGAACACTAATAGCACGGAGATTAACAGTTAATAATGGGATCTCATGAAATTGAAAAGGTTTTATAATGCAAAGGACACTGTCAATAGGGGAAAATGGAAGCCTAGAGAATGGGAAAAGATCTTTACCAACCCCATATCTGACAGAGGGCTGATTTCCAAAATATATAAAGAACTCAAGAAACAAGATATCATCAAATCAAATAATCGAATTTAAAAATAGAGTACAGATCTAAACAGAGAATTCTCAACCAAAGAATCTCAAATGGTCAAGAAATGCTTGAGGAGTTGGTCAAGATCCTTAGCCATCAGGGAAATGCAAACCAAAATGACTCTGAGATTCCATCTTACTCCTGTCAGAATGGCTAAGATCACCACAAGTGACAGCTCATGCTGGAGGGAATGTGGAACAAGGGGAATACCCTTCCACTGTTGGGGGGTGTGCAAAATTGTTTTTGAAGTCAATGTGGTAGTTTCTCAGAAAACCAGTTTACCACAAGGAATCCACCACAAGACCCATCTATACCACTCAGGCATATACCCAAAGGATTCTCAATCTTACCACAAGGATGCCTGCTCAACTATGTTCATAGCAGTGGTTTTTTTTTTTTGTTTTTTGGGTTTTTTTTTTTTTTGTAATAACCAGAACCTGGAAACAACCTAAATGTCCCTCAACTGAGGAATAGATTTAAAAAAAAAAAAAAGTGGTATATTTTCATAATGGAGTATACTCAGCTGTTTAAAAAAAATAAAAAATAAAAAAATAAAAAGGACAGCAAGAAATTTGAAATTTAATTGGATGGAATTAAACATTCATCCTGAGGTAACCCAGATCCAGAAAGACAAACATGGTATGCACTCATTCACAAGTGGATATTAGTTGTAAAACAAAGACTACAATCCATCGACCCAGAGAGACTAGGTAACAAGGAAGGCTCATGGATGGATGCCCAGCTTTCCATGGGGATTGGAAATAAAAGAGAATTCATGAGTAGACTGAGAGTGGATGGGAGTGGGAACATGTCCAACCAAGTTAAGGGGGTACTGAAAGAAATGATTGGAAACGGGTGAGGGGGTATTTTAGGGTCAGGTAAAAACCTAGTGCAAGGGAATCTCCTGGAAATCTACACAGATGACTCAAGCCAAGACTCCTAGCAATAGCTGATATAAGTAGCCTGAACTGGCCATCTCCTGTGACCAGATTGGTGCCCAGCCCAATTGTCACCAGAGAAGCATCATCCAGCAACTGATGGAAATAGATGCAGCCAAACATTAGGTGGAGTTCAGAGAATTCTGCCAAAGAAGGGGAGAAAGGATTGGAGGAGCCACAGGGGTCAAGGACACCACAAGAAAATTCACAGAATCAACTAACCTGGGCTCACAGGGCTTCACAGAGACTGAACTGACTACCAGAGAGCCTGCATGGGACCGATCTGGGCACTCTGCATATATCTTACAGTTGTGCAGCTTGGTTCTCTTGAGGGACTCTTAACAGTGGAACAGGGTCTATCTCTGACTCCTTTACTGGCTTTTGGGACCCTACTCCTCATACTAGGTAACCTTGCCCAGCCTTAATACAAGGGAGATGCTTAGTCTTACTGCAACTTGATATGCCAAATTTTGTTGATACCCATGGGAGAACTGCCCTTTCCCACCTTCATACCCACCCAACTTGTGACCTCCATTTTTAAAAATTATAACTCATCAGTTTGTACTGCTCATATGCTGTTGGGTGTGTGGCCCTCCCCTAGTGTCCCATCCACTCTTAAAACTGACTGACTGTTATAATACGGTTTTTGACCCAGCCTGGCCAGAGGTCCGGACCCACTGACCTGCCATCTTAGACCTCTTAGCCATTCGTTGCTGCTTAGGCCCCCCCCAAAATGATTCAGACACTTACATTAAGTTCATGCTATTTGGTCTATGGAGTATTGTCTTATCTTCACATAGCTATGACTGGAGGAGAGCTAGGGAAACTTCCAGATGCTGGCAATATTGTTTCTTGATCTGTGCCCCCATAAAATGTATTTGTTTTAAAAAAAAAATCATTACTTATAATATGCTTATCTGTATATGTATTATTCTTTAATAATACAAATGCTAAAGGATATTAGAACAAATGGAGAAAAGTTGGATAAGCCGGTTTATGCCACTCATTCACACTAAAGAGCTCTTAATCCCACCACAGATGGAGCTAATGAAGAGCCCACTGCTGCTATGTGGGGCATCAGACGACTCTCTTTGGCCACTGTTGCTATGACCACTGGGAATATCATCTCTAATTGGTTGTGATGAGTAAGCCAAAAGGACAGTCTCAAGAAGTGGAAGCAGGAGGATCACCAGTTTGAGATCACCCCGGGATATATCTCTAGTGATGGCAAATGGCACACTTGAGTAAAGGTGATTGCTTCCAAATCTGATGACCCAATTCAATTCCTGGGCACCAGATCATGGAGGAAGAGAATCAATCTCATCCTTGGACTTCACTCATGCAGTGGTAGACAGCTGCACCTGCATGCATGTAGTATTAAGTTTTGGGCCTGTTTGGCCTATGCTTTAAACTTGTAGACCTGTAGTCTCACAGAAACATACAGACGCTTGTATTAATTTTATGTTGATTCATCTATGGCTTTGGAGTTTTTGTTTTTAAACTTACGATTATTATTTTGTTTAGCCATGTGGCTTGGTATCTTTTTAAAGTAGCATTTTAACTGTGTGTGTATGTGTGTGTGTGTTTTACTGGCAATTTTTTTTTTGACATCTTTGTTGATGTCTCTGTTCTTCCTGTTCCCAGAGTTTTCTTAGTCTGGTAGCCCCGCCCACACTTCCTGTCTGCCTTTAGTCAATCGGCATTTTTATTAAGCCAGTAGGTGGGACAATTATTTACAATGTAACATAATCTTACTGCACATGCACACATCCTAAAAAGAGTGACTATAGGCGCTCTCCTTGGATTCATTTATCTAAATCTAGACATTGGTTAAGGTCATGAACCAGGGATCAGAGCTTAGAGAATCTCATTGTATTATCAAGGATGATAGAAAAAAAATGACTCTGGCATTGTGGTTTCTGTAGTAAGATTCAGGTTTTACATCACTGATAGAAATTATAGATGCCAGATAGCCAAAAAGAGTGAGATTTGCCATTAAAGATATTTTGCATGTTGAGATCAAAATCAGATTCACAAAATATTTATTGAGACAACTATGAGTCAGGTACCAAGTTGGAGGCTTGCTTACACACACACACACACACACACACACACACACACACACACACACACACACACACAACACGCAAACACACACGGGGGGGGGGGGTAGGAATATAGGAATATCAACACCTATTGAGATAAAATTTGGATCATCTTCCTTCCACCCAAACAAAAACTACCAGCCATACAAAGAAATGGTAAAACATAATCCCTAATTAGGAAAACAATCTTTTAACGCCAACTCACAGATTTGGAATTAAAAGATGATGCTGAAGCAATTATTATAATAATATTATCCTGTAAGTTTTGAATGCTAAGTATAAAATGAAAACCCTATTAAAAGGCCCAAGTAGAACAATAGAGACAGAAATGAAATGACAGAGCTGAAAGTGGACTGGATAGGACTAATAGCAGATTTGACATGGTAGATGATTAGTGAATTGAAGGTCAAACAAGAATATACAAAACAGACAGAAGAAATTTTAAAAATCAATGATCTGTGGGAATACACCAAGTGACATAGTTAGTGCACGTGTGACTGGGAATTCCTAAGGAAGAAAATGAAATAAATGTCCATGTTTGGTTAAAAAAAATGCAAACCACATAGTTGATGAAAAGTGTAAAAGGACAAATGAAGTGGGGATGTCTTTCTGTATTCTGTGAATAAAGGACTGTTTTGGCCCATGACAGGCACCATAGCAGTAGGCAGGAAATTGGAGCATAGGTAGGAGAAGGAGGGCGGAGTCAGACAGAGAGACCACCCGCCCAAGATTCAGCATGTATGGTAACACAGGTGACCCACGGGCCACATGGCAGGACAGATTAATGGGTATGGGTTGGATTAAGATGAAGAAGCTAATTAGCAATATGCCTGAGCCATAGGCCAAACAGCATGAAGTTAATATAAGCATCTGAGTCATTTTTTGGGGGGGTGGGGGGAAGCAGCTGCTGGCAGATCTAGATCATGGGGCTAGTAGGGCCAGAAACCTCCTGTTACACACAAATCCAAGTCTGATGAATAATAATACAAGAATTGTGAAATAAGAGACCCCGAGACACATAATCAAAATTTTCAAAACCAGTGCTGAGGGCTGGGTGTAGGGCAGTTGACAGGGTGCTTCAAAAGTATGCCTAAAGTCCTGGATTCAACTTCCAGCACCACAAACTGGGTGTGTAATCCCTGTGCTCAAGAAGTGGAGGCAGGAGGATGGCCGGTCTCAGCTACACATGAGTTGAGGCAGCCTGCACTACATGAGACCCTGTTTCAAAAACAAAAATAAGTTACCCAAGATAGAACTTTTAAGTGGTATAGAGAGGGGGAAGAGTCTTCTAGACTCACTGGACAGATCTGGGACCACGTCCTGGCATACATTTTTTTGTTGTTGTTGTTATATTTGAGGAAATTAGAAGCAAAGGAGTTGGAAGGCAGAGAACAATGAGGAGCAGCTTTATTGTTTGCTGGTGAATCAGACCTGAACTAGGGCTGTATAGTAGCAATAGAAAGTAGAGATATAAGAATTAGAATGGATGTAACTTGGAGATTGTATGTGGTTAGCATACTGCTTATGGGGTCCTGGTTGGTAATATTAAAAGTCACTGATTTAAGAGGAATGATAATGATTTAATTTCAAACATGCTGACTCTGGAGTACATACAGTTTCTCCATAGACACCTGGGCAAGATGTCTGACATAAAGTGACAGGTTTAGAAGACACTAACACACCGAATCAATGTCCTAAGCCGCCTTCTGATAGCATCACTTTTATGATTTATTATTTTAATGTTTTAAAATAGGGTCTCGTGTAGCCCAAGGTAGCATCAAACTCTCTCAGTAACTGAGATTGACCTTGACCAACTCCTTGGTACTCCCACCTCAGCCTCTGGAATACTGGGGTTTCAGGTGTACACCACTGTGTCCAGACATCTTTATCTTTAATATACTCCAACAAACTATCCTGGACATGCACACAGTGATGCTAGGACCTGGGAGGGGTGGCAATGATGCGCACTTGGAGAGCAATGACAAACTGCACAGCAGAGTCACTTTCTACCTCAGAAACACAAACTGCTGTACTGAAAAGTAGGTGCCTGAGTGATTCTCAAGAATAGGAAGCAAATTTGAAATCTGAAGGTTCAAGTCCCTTCTTAGTGTTCCAAACTCACAGCTGCTTTTCCTCAGAAAAGCCTAATGGGTAAGAGCTGGCAAATCGGAAGTGAGTTTTAGAATGCCAGCGTCACTGAGTATATAGAAGGACAAGTTTTCAGTTGAGAGCCAACAAGGGAATGCTGGGAGAGCCAGCCCCAGGAGAGGGTGGGTAGACGCATATGGCTCTAATTGCTCTGAGCAGGAGTTGGCTGTCCAAACCAAGGTGCTGCTCTGCTTGGGGGTTTGCCTGAGACAAAGTTTTGCTCTGTATCTCTGGCTGGCTTTAGATCAGAGTGATTCTCCTCCTTCAGCTTCCCAAAGGCAGCCATTGTAGGTGTGAACCACCGGCATGGTCATTCCCAGTCCTGTTTAGTGGTCATTTGAATCTAGCTGTATTTTCCAAAGCAAGAATAAAGCAAGGCTTTCTCATGTGACTCCTTTCTTTTCCAAGAACAAGATATACTTTACATTTGAGGACAGACAGGGAGAAAGAGCCTGAGTTAGGGCAACCAGAAGGCAATGTGCGCCAAAGTACTGCTGTGGTTAGGATCTGCTTGGACGCCTCTAAAAGTGGTGAGAAAGTCTGATTGCCTTTCTCTCAAAATTCACACTCTGGGGACTGAGTGGTTTCCATGTCAGAATATGACCCATCCCCTGTAGGCACCTGAGTTCGAACACCACCCCAGCCTCCAAATACAAGACTATGGCACTATTCTGGGGGTGGAAGCTGCACAATGAGCCTGCCTACTTCCTGTCCGTGCCCTATTGCCTGGCTGCAGCAACTCCATTTCCAGCCTCCTTGAGCTTTGGACATGGTGACCTTTATCTCTTCTTACATCGTTAGGCATAAGAACTCTTTCTTTAAGCTGTTTCTGATGGCCAATCTATTATAGTAACAAGTAAAGTGGTCAATACAGATGTGAGCAGGCTGTTACAAAGCAAGCTCCACCCTCCTACCTACCCCCACACACCTGTGACTTGCCTTTTCACATGTCTTTCTGGCTAGCCATAAATAATAGCAACACAAGGCCTTTATCAGGAGCCCAACTAACGATTGTATCATTTACTTTGTCTCCAGAACAATAAGCCAAAAGGCAGGTTCACCAGATTTCTGGCTCTCAGTTCTGCTTCCCAATATAGACATATTGAATACATACCCTTTTTTTTTTTTTTTTTTTTTTTTTTTTTGCTTTTTCCCTGTTAGTCTTAATTGACTAATCAAAGATGGGTGGCCAAACCTGTCTTCTTGGGGCACAAGCTGTGACCCCAAACTTGGTAACATGTTTGCTTTTTATAACCCACTCCACATTGGTAAAGCAACTAAAACCTAACTAAGACAAACACATTCTTTAGCTATCCTGTGTTTAAAATTAGCATGATGAAATTCTTCATTCCTCAGATGCTCTAGCCAATCTGCTGCATATTAAATTTCAAATGCTAGTCTCTGCATTGCATCTGCCTCCATCAGCAGCAAAGAATCCAGTCCCAGACTGAGAAGCTCAGGGCTTTGGCAGTGTCAGCTGCCAAGTAGAAGCACCTGCTACAAAGCAACCTCTTTGCAAAACAAAGCAAGCAAGCTCCTACCTAATAAGGAAAGAAGAGTTGGAAGCCATGCCTAGGGAGCCTGAAAGTTGGGCACCTGCTGTAGGGGGCTGGATGCCAATTTTAGCATAAGATATACCTGACAGAGAGTCATAAAAATGCGTCTGTCCAGGAAGGATCAAAGATAGGCAAAGAGAGATGTGTCTCTCTCTTTAACTATAGTACTGTTGAAATAATTAACTGAGATTTCCCTGGGTCTCATGATGGGGCAAAAAGATATGTGGGGGCCTGCAGCCATCCAGAGCAGGCCTCTGTATTCTCCCCCACCTCCCAACGAATTTAATACAGTGCTGCCCACATGCAGGACTGACCGTGAGTCAGAGATGAAACAATGATGGGTCAGTGATGGGGAGGGACTAGGTCTGCTTAGTCAGTCTCATGTCAGGACCGGAAGATGGACTTCCAAGTCACCAGACATCTGTTCTCACTGGATAAATCTCCTCTACGTTTCTCTGTTTCTTGTCTCAGTAATTGCGGTGTTGAAGATAGTGGCCGAGACCAGCTTGTTAGGACTGCTAGGCTTAGCATCTAAAAACTCCAGGAACAAAAGCACGTAGAGAAAGTCCTTGAGGAGGAGGAAATCTTGAAGTGCTCTTGAAAAGCAGACTGGTTTCTGGATTTACAGCCTCATAAACAAAGTTGAGCCCAGGCTCGCCGATTTAAGCTATTTGCCGATTCCCAAGAGCAGTGGCAGTAACAGGCCTTTGTTGTCCTGCCCGCCTCTTCCACCTTATATTCTTTTTGAACTTGATGAGCCCAGAGCTTAGAAACACAGCTTTCATCATGAAGCACCTCAGAATCACAAGATGTCAGATCTAGACAGGACCTTGGATGAAGAGAAATCATAAAAGAATAAAAGGAATGGGCTAGCAAAAAAAAAAAAAAAAAAAAAAAAAACATAAACAAAGGCACCTGGAGAGTTGTTATGCATCTGAAAACTAATATGAAGAAAGGAAAAAAATTGTTTGCAACAGTCCAAGGAAATAACTTAAAAAAAAAGTTAACTATGAATTTGAATAAGAATTATATTTGGGATGCTGAAGACAGAAACTTCATTCATTTTGATGAAATGTATTATACCATTGAATAATACAGAAAGTTTTCATTCGGCAGGCTTAAGCATGTTATACATAAATTCTGAGGTCTTTTTATTCAGGATGTTATAAAAGCAGAGAAGCAGAGCAAGGTAAGCAGGCGTTGTTCTGGTCACGGAACCAACAATGGGTTACTACCAAGGACAACCTGCCTGCTCCTCCACCCTGAGTCAACACGCCCGGCTGACATACCCAGTGCTACTCACCATTCTGTTTATAGGTGAACATACACATCTTCGTTAACACTCTCAAAGAATCAAAATTGACCAGCTACATGCTAAATCATCTCTCTCATGGTTATTTTATTTATGACTTCCTTTTTTTTTTTTTAAACTATTGATTGCATGCTGAGAAGTACTAACGTCAGGAACAGTTAGGCAGGCCATGAGCTTGGTCTGAAGTTATTTTGTAAGACAAGAAATGCACAGGGAGGCAAAAGTGACTTTTTAGTTGGAAGCACAGGCTGTTTATCATAGGAATGAAGAACACCTTGATTACACATTCTTACTCCAGCCACAGTAACCCAGGCAGAAAACAGTTCACTAGTGACAAGAACTTTTAAATAGAAAAGATAACAGTGTGACAATTGGCTGGCGTACTTTTCAGCTGGGTTTATCTTAAGTTCTTATATGTATCAACTGTGTGCATTTTGTTTAGAGCTAAAAGATAGAAAACAGCCATGGAAACAGTAGTGCATGATGGTTAAAAAGTTGTGATTTAGGGTCACATAAACAGGACTGGACTCTTAAGTGAGTCATTTATTTTCTATGTGCTCTCAGGAACATAGTTGTAGTAAGAGGTTTCTGGCCCGGACTTTCGGGACTAGCCTCAAGGTTTAGACACGTAGACTTACAACCCACAGAGACGCACAGATGCTTACAATAATTTTAGGCTGATCGGCCTAAGGCCCAGACTTGCTAACTCTTTACTCTTAAACTAACCCATGACTCTTATCCTGTTCAGCCATGCGGCTCGGTACCTTTTCTCATAGCAGCATAGTTGTCCTCTGCATCTTCTCGCTTCTCTGTGGCATTTCTGCTCTGTTCTTCCTGTTCCCAGAGTTTTCTTAGTCTGGTAGTCCCGCCCACACTTCCTGTCTGCCTTTGGCCAATCAGTGCTTATTATTAAACTCAGAGGTGGGACAATTATTTACAATGGAACATCATAAATCCACTACACATAATCATCATTTTACTTGTCTGCCTGTTGTTCCTGCTTTGCAGGGCAGTGAAACATGAATTCTAGTTTGTATTTAATGAAAACTCAGAGCCAGCTATCAGGGAAAAGCTGGGATATCAGAGTGAGGAAACAGATCACAGTCAATTCTCACCCAGCCAACTTCTCAGGGTAAAAACTATTTTCCAGAGTCCTCAGCCTGGCTCATAGCTTCTACAGAATACTAAACCCTCTGCCTACACCTCCTTAAATATCTTCTTCACCCAGGTGCTTCACTTCCAGGTTCAACTCTGCATCATAATTCTAGATTTAAGATTAAATAAATGTGTGAGCTACTACCGTTTGGTAGGCCTTGAACTCGCAGAAACACAGAAAGATCTCTGTCTCTGGAGTTATGAGATTAAAGGCATAGGTCATCTCTCAGTATTCCCATCTGGGATTAAAGGTATGAGTTACTACTCTCTGACCCTCCTGGTTTGACTGTGGGTGGATCTGTTCTCTGATATTCCAGACCAGTTTTAGTAAATATAAAATATATCACCACCAGGCAGTTTCAAGATGATATAAATCAGTGGTTCTCAATCTTCCTAATGCTAAGACCATTTAATACAGTTCCTCATGCTGTGGTGACCCCACCACCACCATAAAATTATTTTGTTCACAACTGTAATTTTGCTACTGTTATGAATTGTAGTTTAAACATCTGATGTGTGACACCTGCAGAGGTCATGACCCATAGGTTGGGATCCACAAATGACACCCACAAGCTGAGTTTGATGTGGTCAGTCATCAACAGAAGATTGCCATTAATATCAAATATGAATATTTAGGAATAATTTAAACTTTTTTTTTTACACGTATGTGTGCAGATACATACATGCCCCAGGACATGAGTGGAGGTTAGAGGAAAGGTTTCTCCAATTGGTTCTCTCCTTCTGTTATGTAGGTCCTAGGAGTTGAACTCAGGGCCGCTGATCCATCTCACCAGCTGTCTTAGGGTTATGTCATCACCAAAAGCAACTCGGAGAGGACAGGGTTTATTTGACTTACTTCCATGCCATAGTCCATTATTGAAGGAAACAGGACAGGGGCTCAAGCAGGGCTGGAACTCGGAGGCAGGAGCTGATGCAGAGGCCATGGAGGGTGCTGCTTACGGGCTTGTTTCTCATGGCTTGTTCAGCCTGCTTTCTTATAGACCCCAGAATCACCACCAGTCCAGGGATGGTTCCACCCACAATCAGCTGAGCCCTCCCCAACAGATCACTAATTAAGAAAGTGCTCTCCAGGCTTGCCTATAGCCTGATCTTACGGAAGCATGTTCTTAATTGAGATCATCTCTCAGACGACTTGGTGTACATCAAATTGACATGAAACTGGCCAGCACAGCAGCAAAGAAAACTTTAAATATTTATTTGAGCCTCAGGGTCTTACAATCTAGTTTGAAAGCAGAAGTTGACATTGCTATAAAATAAACAGTGTTGGTAGGAGTTCAGAAAAGTACATTTGCAAGGATTTGTTTCCAGCAGGAGAAGTTGCAGAAAGTGAAGCACCCGGATTATTAAGAAATGTCAGCAGTAGATTGTCTTTGCATACAGGTTAATTTGTGATGGCAAAGCATGGACACCCACAACATTTGAAGCAGTCCAGGTTACTGTAGGAGGACCCGTGGCCTCACAATTCAACGCTGAAGTCCGACCTTGCCTGAACCTTGGAATGTGACTTTGTTAAGAAGTCAGAAGACCAAGGGATGGCAAAGGGAGAAGGCAACCTGCAAGCAGGGGGCAGGGCAGGCAGATCCCACCTCCTCCAGGACCACTGATCTCAGGCTAACAGCCTCAGGACCTGTGAAAAGAAGAGTGCTTCAGCCCCCAGACTGTGGGATTTTGTTACAAGACAGTCTTAGCAAACAAATGCCTGGGCTTCGTCTACATCTACTCCACAGGTACTTTATTTACATCTTTATTTTTAATTGTCATATATATTTATCTATTTATTGATTTGTTGTTTTTTCAGACAGGGTCTCAACTTTGCAGCACAGGCTGGCCTGAAGCTCACTATATAGCCCAAATTGGCCTCAAGTCCATGGCCGTTTTTCTGGATCAACCTCCTGGGTGTTAAGATTATAGGCAGGAGTCACCACACATTACTTATTCACATCTTAAATCTCTTTACCATGCTTTTGAGAATTAGGGTTTTGTTATGTAGATCAGGCTATCTGGAATACATAACTGTAGTGTTTCAGCATCCTAAGAAATAGAGAAGTGGGAGAGGGGGTGGTGGCAGGAGGACACAGAGTCAGGGAACAAAAAGGGAGGAAGGGTGGATGCACAGAGGAAGGGATTTTTCTGTTTCTACCATCTCTTTAAATGTGTATGCTTGTGCATGTACATATGTTCAAACATGTGTATGTGTAAAGAGAATCATGCACTCTGGGTTAGTCTCAGACTTATACCACGTAGCCAAAGATGATCTAAACCTTCCGATCCTGCCTCTGATTCCCAAGTGCATGGGACTAAGGTGTGGGCCACCACACCTGTTTATACAGCAGTGGAAACAGAACCAGGAACATCAGGCCAGGCCAGCACTCTGCCTATTGAGTGCTGTTGGCTATTGGAGACAAGCTTACTGTCACCCAATCTCGCTTTCAATTCATAGTAATCCCCTTGCTTCAGCCTTCCAGGTGCTGGAATGACAGATTGTAGCCACCATACCTGAGTAACAGCACTCCCAAGTTCAATGGACGGGTTTCATGAAGGAGAGACCTAGCTAAGAAACAAGGGGATCCTATTTCAAATACAGCAGACTAGAGATCTCTCAATGAAGCATTGTTTAAACAGAGGCCAATCAAATGAAAACAAAGGCAACCACACACAGGCAGGAAATTTAAAGATGCCCACACTCCACGAACCAAGAGAATGCCAGAGAAGGTATATTCCATTTTTCTGCAAGGGAATTTCAATTCCTTCCCTCATGGAGTAAGTATGGGTGTGGTCCAAGTACTTCTTAAACATTCTCAACCAAGCTTTCTGCTTCCACATCTACTTCTAGAATCACTAATCTGCCAGTCCTCGAGTCTGGGTTTCTGCTGTATAAACTATGGCTTTCTTTGTGCCTGTTTATGCTTCATCTTCTTCTCCTAGACAGAGGCCATTTGTTTTCATCACTGGCTTCCACATTTTGTTACTATTTGTGGTCAATCCTGGGGATAAAATGTCAACTCAGCAGTGAAGAGCACTGGTTGCTCTTGCAAAAGTCCTGGGTTCAGTTCTTAGCACTCATGTCGTGGCTCACAACTGCCTGTAACTCCAGATCAGGGGGATCCAGCATGTCTCCTGACCTCCAAAGCCACTGGCACACACACACACATTCTCTCTCTCTTATATATGCACATGTATAAAGTAAAATGTTTAAAAAATGGAGACCGAGGTGAATGGGTTTCCTAGAAAATATGTACCAGTTGAGAAGTCAAAAACAAATAAGTAAACCAATTAATTTAGCGAGTATTAGAAAAACAACAAATTAATAGAAATATTAAAAAAAAAAAACCCTTCAGTGTGTGCTCTTGAAGAAACTAATGTAACCAGGGCTTTGAAATTGAAGCTTTAAGGAGAGATGTTATCGGTTTTATATTAAGAAGTAGTAGGTTCTTAACAGTCAAAGTGGACTGCACAGAACACCCACACAACTTCAAAACTTGTAGCTCCACATTGAGTCCAACCAGGTGAAAGAATGTATTTGAAAGGCTGAGACACATCATACTCGGATCCTATACAGTTCCAAAGGCTTGAACAAATAACACATCCTACAACTCTTGAATCTTATCTTGCATGTTCAAAAAATTACTGTCAGGCCCCGGAATGAGGTTTAGCGGAAGAGCATTTGTTTAGCACGTGCAAGGTTCCAATTGCATCTCCAGTACCGTAAAAGGGGATAATATTCCTGACACTAGTTATAGATAGGAAAGAATGCTTAATGAAGGGGCCATTAGAATATGAACATTGTAGTAGGGAGGGAGGCTGGGCTTAATTCCAAATACTATGTGGATAGGTAGAGATGTAGACAGAGCAGTGAATGGAAAATCACTGAGAGGAAATGATAAATCAAGAGGATTCTTTGTTAGACAGAATTGGATTTTTGCAGGAGGCAGTCTGGGTGATACTGAGGGCAAAGGATAAAAAATTTAATAAGGCATCAATAGACAGATATGATTTCTGCAGAAATGACCCAGAGGAATTCTTGGTAAAAGTGGACCGAGCAAGAATTCAGCAAGAAAGACGGATGCCATTGTGGTGGCTATTGCTCCCATTACTAAGCCTAAGCATAGTCTGTGCAACAATATTGGTGCTTCCTGTGGTCCAGTCAAAGGAAAGCCCCTCACATACGTGTAGAAGGAAATTTGCTTTGTATCGAAAGAAATCACACAGCTTTATAAGGTTTGCTGTAACAAACAACGTCTCCACTTCACATTGCACGCACGCTATCTTTCTTTAGATTCAGAACATCTGCCCTCACCTTCTGGCTACTCTAGCCTCACCTCCAACTCAGGTTCAAGATAAATCCGTTATGTCTGTGCTTTGCCACCAGGCCCAAGGCAACTCTCATCTTGAGGTATCATGTTCTATGATTACTTAACTCTTCCTGGGCAGTGGAATCAGAGTACTGGGGAAGGATGATAAAATGGGGTGTCTGAGATGGGGGTGTCACTATTTTAATCCTGATGGTCCTTACCTGCTGAAGCAGGTGAAGCCTGATACACACTTGCTTCCATTTACGTCCTTAGCTTTGAAACCAAAGGTAGTAGATGGGAACATACTCTGCCCCCAGCCACCTACTCACTTCATCATCCTCAGGATGCAAAACTATGAACTTAAAAAAAAAAAAAAAGACAAACTCTTACTTCTAAAACCATACTATTGGCTTTCATACAGAATGAGGTTGTATGGCCACCAGTTTGAAGACTGTCCTGGAACTGAGCCACTTTCTGGGCTGATGCTGAGCCCCTGAAAGAGCAAAGCATGCAGGAGAAAGGGGTAAGAAGGTGGCTACACAGCTCCAAGGATATGCTGTGAAGTCTTTCTCAAACAGTAAGCTTCCTGGAGGCTCCTCGGGTTTCTTCTAGACAAATGGTTTGTAGTTAAGTCTTTGATGTACAATTGTAGAGAGCCCATCTGAAAACAGCCATGCTGAAGAAAAAGGTGGGCAGATGGTGGCTGGGGATGGCTTGTAGAGGGCTGAAGCTTTGAGAAGTCCTGGTTTTAGGTTTCCTTCCCCCAAGTTGAAAGGGCAAAGGCCCATGGTAAAAGGATGAAGGGGACAGCTGTGGTTTCTGGTCCAGCCATTGACGGTTGACCTCTCTGTGTTAGTGTCTCAACTGGGTGTCACAGCATAATAAGAGGAACTGAGCGGGAAAGTCTGGGGGCAATCCAATCTTCAGTCAGGATGAGAGTTCATGGGATGTCCATGTGACTATGGGAACCTCCTTATGCCTGTAAGAAAAGAGATGGGCTTTGGTTTGGGGAAAAACACCAACACTGGGAAATGTATTTACAAATGTGTGTTGGATGGAAGCTCGCATCTATGCACGACCATCTCTTTACGTCTGCATCCCTACTTGGCAGCTCAAAATGAGGGTCCAAGCCTGTCAGCATCAGCACCACCAGAAAAACTTCAGAGGCTTCTCACCCTGGACTTAACTGAATCAGAAGCTCTCAGGGTAAAGCCCTCGGAGATGTACCAACAAACAATACAGTTGAGTCTGTTATGTGTTCATGTTTGGCCCTAGACCAGCAGTTCTCAACCTACCTAATTCTGAGACCCTTTAATACAATTCCTCATGTTGTGGTGACCCCTAGCCATAAAATTCTCTTCATTGCTACTTCATAACTATAATTCTGCTACTCTTATGAATTGTAATGCAAATATTTTTTAAAGAGAGAGGTTTACCAAAGGAGTTGCAACCACAAGGTAAGAACCACTGTGCCTGAACTCTGCAGAAAAATAACTTTATTTCTTAAATAGAAGACGAGAGTCTCTCATTGGTATTATTGTTAAATCTGAGACATTAACACATGCAACTAGAAAGCTAAAGGTATCAAAGTTATACAGCTTAGAGAGATTAGACGTGGAATTTTCTGAGTTGTGACTGAAAGGGGAATGCCTAGGGGGTCTCTATGTGGCTTCTGTATGCTCCATCTATGGCTGGAGTATGACCATTCCCTGTGTGGTGTGGGATCTAAGACGATGTCCTGTGTAGTTGCAGATGAACTTTAATCTTGCTGTGAGGTGGAATCTGACACTGCATTAACTTGCCCTGACGAACAGGGTTAAATGGCTTCCCTTCCCCTCTGCTGACCTCATTTTATACTGTCCTTCAAGACAGCAAGAGACAAGGCCAGTATCTGCAGACCAGGAGGGATGAGACAGACTTCTCAGTAGAATTTATAATAAAAAGTGGCTTCTATGTTCTGGACTAGCAGCTTCTCCATCATTCTGCCTGCCTGCTTGTCACTCTATTTCGAGTTTGGATTAATTCCCAGAGAGTGCAGTCATTTTCCTGATGGAAACTCTCAGCACTGATTGGAAGGACAAAGAGATTAGTAAGGTTTTAGTTTCCATCCTGATGCAATTGGGAAATATCAAAGGCATCCTGGAGGTACATTTTCTGTTGTCCTTTTCCGAGATGCAGCCTGGATTTAACTCCTGGGTTCCTTTTCTCTTCCTTTTTATAAGTATGCAGTCCTGTGCATTGATGAGATATATAACTGTGCACGATACAATGGTAGATGGTTCACAAACTCACATTTTCATCCCCTCTCCTTTAACATTTGAAAAGGGGCACTATTTGGCCTTTTAGTGCTGATTTTCAGGGGTAGGGGGCCGGGGGACAGGTTCTAAGGCGTTTTATTAAAAAGCTGGCAATTCTTAGAAATGAAAGAGAATGCGTGAGTTCCCTATCACTGTGGAAGTGCAGCCTTGGTGCATGGCTTTTCTGGATATTGGGTCCTGTTGGTTATTCTCCTATAGAATAGACAAATGTGGGAGTGAACTGTGCACAATAGGGGACAATGGCCCTTCTTTCCTACCGTGCTGCTGTGTCAGAGGCCTTTTGGTCCTTGAGGACATATGTTGCAGCATGAGGACTCTGGTCGGCTGCTGTTTACCAATACAACCGAGTTATAGCAATGATCAAAACTGGCCCTTGTGAAGGCCACAACAACAGAGATGTCCACACTAGAAATGGAAGCTGCTCATGACTCTCATCTGAGAAATGGGCTATGTAAAAATCCTCACTCGTGTTTGTTATAGCATGGGATGGGCTGTTGCATCCTATCAACAGAAAGAGAGAGGGCCGTGGCTTTGAAAATCTGGGAGCAAAATGCCTGTATCTACAGACACAACCTCTCTGTGATATCATCAATATCATAGCAGAAGGGAATCTTTATGATCTAGGTAAATAAAGCCCACGTGTAATCTCAGCTACTCTGGGGGCTGAGACAGGAGAATCACCAGTTTTAGACCAACCTGGGCCATTTGGCAAGACACTATCTCAAAATAAACGTTTTAAGCAGGGTGGGCTGGGTAAGCGGCTCAGTGACAGACACTTGCCTAGCATGTGGGAGTCGCAGTGAAACAAAGAAGCTAAAAACAGAGGCGATGTGTGCTTTGTTTGTAGAAAATTCAGGGTAGAATTATATGTTTTGTTTTTTCATAAAGATGCATCTGGACTTAAATCTAAGTAAATACATCTCGGGCCTCATGAGTAAATACGTATTAGGCCACATGTGTTTTTTTTCTTTTTAACAACTTCACAGGTTTAGATCCTTAGTGTGTTTCTGGGTGGGGATTGAGGCCCAGGCCGTGCAGTGGTTGGGCAGGGACACTCGGGGAGGCCTCTCTGGTCAGAACCCTTTTTCTTTTATTTTGCTTCTGTGTGTGACCGTACTATGTTGCTTACTTTCTCTGGACCTTCATTTCAGGGGGGGTTTAAGATTACACTGACAAGAACAAATAATTCACTAAAGTGTCCAGAGACCAAAAACCTTTATAATTTATACTTGTTATTAGCTAAGCAGCAAAGGAGTCTTACAGTTTTTTCACCCATTTTTTTCTCCCTCTATTTTTTCCTTCCTTCTCTTTTTTTTTCTTTTTTTGTAACACTGGGGACTGTACCCAGGGGCCTGCTTTACCACTGAGCCATATCTCTAGCCCAATATCTATTTTATGTTATAATAGAACAGAAATTTGTTTTGTGCTTTTTTTTTTCTTTTTTTTTATTCCCTTCTTTTCATCACCCTTAGGCCTGGCAACGGTGATCACAAAACAACCATCTGGTCTAAACTGAACTCTGCTTTGTGTTTCTCACTGGGACAAGGTTTTGATCAGCAGCCATGCTGGGCAAGCTGTGGGCTTCTGCCCACAATAAAGGCATAAAAGTTCAAATATTCTAAGAGGTTCTGTAAAGGGAGCCAGCTTGTAGATCCCAGAATGGATGTGAACAGAACTTGCGCCTATGATCCCTGGGGTCCTTTCTTTTTCGAGGGACTTGGGGTGGCCCAGGTGTCTGGGCTTATGAGCTGATTGCTTTTCTGGGTCATGAACTGGCAGTGAGCACATCCCTCCTCTCCTGCCCTCATTAGAGTCTGCAGTCTCCAGCATGTGGAAAAGGACACTTAGAGTTTCTGTAAGCATAAGGCCGGAGGGGGGGGGGGGGGGCTTTCAAGAGTCATCCCTGGTAGCAATAGGAAAAGGACTTCTTGGAATTGCCTCCAGGCCTGGATGAGTCTGGAAAAGCACTTTGCTGGCAGGCCCTAAGCCAGTCTTGTAGATGATCTCACTGCTGGTGGCATACTCTGCAGTAGGCCATCAGGTGTATTCCCTGAAGGCAAGCAACCCATGCAGGAGTGCCAGAGAGGCTGTCCTGGGGGACAGCTCAGTCTGTAACATGAGCTCTGCCTACTCCCTCTTCCTCTCAAGCTCTGCTCTTACTGGAGGGGAGACTCCCTTTTTCACCTTGAAGCACATCTATGAGTTACATGCTTATGGATGGATGTCCACCTTAGTTCCTACATGATAGCCTCCAAATGAAATAGTTTATTTCCACCAATCAACTCAGCTACTGAAAGGCTTAAAAGGCTAGGGAAGAACATTTGTTGTGCTGAAATAGGGATCTGGATTTGAATCCCTAGAACCCAAATGAAGAGCCTGGCACGGCTGTATATTTCTGTAATTACTGCCCTGTGGAACACAAACCCAAGACGATGCCTGGGACTTGGTGGCTTTCTCAATTAATTCTAGGTTCACTGAAAGACCCTGTCAAAGGAATAAGGTAGTAAGAGCAGGATATTGATTCCCCCCCCCCACACACACACAAGAGCACTTGCATGTGTGGTGGGGAGGGGGGTGTCTGAGCATTTAGATTACAAACCCTGTGACCTCTGTAGATGACAAAGAAAATTAACTTTCAAATTTATAATTTCCTATCCTTTAAGACCACAGGCCTCTTGTCATGCTCTTTTTTAGCCCTTTTTCCTCTTTTGAAAACACGAATGCCTTTTATAATAGAAGTATGCTCTCGCAAACACTCAGGAGAAAGCCTGAGGAAATTTAATGGTTCCAAATTCAGCCTGTGGATTTGTGATAAGGATTCGAGGCAAGAAAGAAGCCTTTTAACTCAGAAATGAATCTGTTTGCAGCCATTGTCCAATTAATGCAAAGTGTCTGGTTATTGGCATGCAACATAATGCACCACAGAGCACATTGAATGTCCTCAGAGCTGGCCAACTCCATGGTGACCATGAATTTGTGTGTGTGTGTGTGTGTGTGTGTGTGTGTGTGTGTGTGTGTGTGTATGTGTGTGTGTATGTGTGTGTGTATGTGTGTAAGTGTGTGTGTGTGTGTGAGAGAGAGAGAGAGAGAGAGAGAGAGAGAGAGAGAGAGAGAGAGAGAGAGAGAGAGAGATATTTGTTCGGTTTCAAAAAAGAAGTCTCCTAAAACAGTGCCTCTCAAGGCTGAAAGAATCGACACTTTTGAGCTGAAACACAGTTGAAGGTTGTGTGCACTGGCGATGACAAGAAATCTAAAAGGAAACAGGAAAAACCACATGTCATACCCTCTTAAAAAACAAAAACCAGAAACACTGTCAGAAGAATTCAAATTAAAAACCTCACGAGAGTCTGTGGGTATGGAAAGTCACCAGCTAGCTAATATTAACATAGCTTGCAACAGAGCTCTGCTCTGGAAATAGGGCAGTCACATCCCTATCACCGGCTATTTACATTCCGTGGGCCAGCCCTGAACTTCTTCCTGGCTCTGGCCCTTGGGCATTGCTTTTCTGGAGGCTTCTAGATCATCGACCACACTCAGCTGTCTACTTCTCCAAAAACTCTCACCCTAAGACGGAGATATAAGGACAAGGGCTGATTTTTTTTTTTTTTTCCTTTTTCCCCTGTGTTGGAAGTGTTGGAGCTTCAGACAGCCTGCTAGGCGTTTGAGGCCAAATTTCTCTATTGCATTTGGCTGCTGGCAGGGAGGGGCAGGACAAGGACCCTCTGGCTTTCTTCACTATGGATAATTTGTTGCCTTCATCATCTAGATTTTCTTACTTCAAAAAGTACCCTCTCCACTCGATTAGGAAGTATCTATCGACGCTGAGAAACCAAAAGGCTGAAGAAGAGGTATTATTCTGTTTTGCTAACTTTAAAAATAACTGGTGCTTATTTCTGGGTGTGGCTTTCTGATGCTTAGGAAATGTGTTTCTGCTGGTTTACTTGTTTTTATAGGCACAGTCAGATCCAGTTTGCAGTTATTCACACTTATCAGAGGAACAGGCAGGCTTTGAGGGTTTACTTGGACTTGGAACACTTGGATCCTGAGATGAAGCCAATGTTCTGTAGAGAAAACACATATCTTGCTTTCTTCTGTTATTACTCTTAAATGGTTTGATATTTTTTCAGTGTTTCAAGGACGACTTTTAAGAATATTCATAGCTCAATACATGAAATATCATACCCTAGAGACACATTTGTTTTCCTACATGTTTTCTGTGATTATGTTAATGTTACCAGGATTTGCAAAATGAAGAACATTTCCACGGCCATAATCAGATCATTAATGGGCTGATGAGATCATTTAGATATAACAGGTAATTTCTTGAATGTGGTATGTAGGGGACCGAGCACAATAATTTTCAGTCCTTTTAGTCAGTCAAAGCTACAGTTTCCAACAGCATGTGGGAGTGTAAGCATTTTAAAAACCTGCTTAAAATGTAAGGTTATTTTCATTTAAAAATATGTGTGTTCATTATACTGATTACACTCTACATATCTAAAAACTGCTTTTATAATAGTACTGTATTGTTAGAAGAGATAGCAACGTGCAGCCAATCTAGTAGTTTATTTAGAAACATGGCAAAGAAATATAAATGCAAAGGTCAGATCTTTGACCACACTGAAGATGAGTGGTCATAGTGTTTATGCTTTAACTAGAATGGCAGACCTAGTCAGGAGACTGCCAGTCTTTCTTGTATTTGCAGTCCTCTGTAGTAGAAGATGACCCCATTAGTTGATACACTTCCCAGAAACGGAAGCAGAGGACAGCAACAGAAAACCTCCCATGACCCCTTTCCCCAAAGCTCAAGCCTTATTTGGGAAAGGACAAATTACTATTTGTGAGAAAACTGCTTTCAGGCTCTTATGTTATCCTTCCAAGTGCTAGGGATCCGGGTTCTCTGCACAGAGGTAGCTAGGCTAGTCCTGTTTATTTCTCACTCAGGTGTGGTGTCACACTCAACCAAAAACATTTCTGTGTTTCCTCTCGGTGTGCACTTGGTTTTGAAGCAGAAAGTTTGGGGACCATGTGGTGGCACCCAGAGTCTTTGTTTACCCCTGTAGCAATGTCTCAGGCTTCTTCCATGGGGGAGAAGGGAAGAGTGGCTGGCGTTGGTCGGGGGAGGGGGTGCATTGATGTCTTCCCCTCCTGAGTACTGTGTAGAGAGGTGGCTATGCTACTTAGATAATTCTGTGAGTCTTTGGGTGGGGGGAGAGTTTATTTTATTGTTTACTTATTTAATAAGTCATTTGTGTGTGTATACTGTGTGCATCTATATGGTAAGAAGAGAGCGTGTGATATGTGCGCATTTATGCATGTGTGTGTGCTATGTGTGGGTGGCCATGGGATGGACAAGGAGGCTAGAGGCTGAGAGCCAGATGCCTTTTCTTAGTTTCTCCTCTACATTATTATTTCCCGAGATAGTCTTACTAAAACTGAAGCTGGCTGTTTTGACTAGGTTGGCTGGCCAGAAAGCCCTCAGGATACGTCACTCTGCATCCTGGTGCTGCCATTATAGTTGTGAGCACAGCTTTTCAGGTGGGTTCTGGGCATCAGAATCCAGCTCCTCAAACTTGCACAGCAAGTGCATTTCCCACTGAGCCGTCTCCCCAGACCTAACTTTTTGGTTTTTTGAGATAGTCTCATACAGCCCAGGTTGGCCAAGACTGTCTTTGAACTCCTCTTGTCTTGCTTTCTAAGTGCTGGGATTACTGACATGTGTCACCACATCCAGCTGCTTAAAGTTTATTTTGAAAGTGCTAGAAAATTGTGCCTTCAGAAGAACATGAAGACTCAGTATAGGGATATGAGACTTGGGCTGAGTAGGGGGTCACCTCCTCAATTTACAGCCATATCGGGTGGCCTAGGAATAGCTGGGAGCATTACGCTGTGTCATATGTTAATGGAAAAATGTATATTTGATTTATTGTCTAAAGCAAATTGTAGCTGTTCAGGCTTGCAGTCTAACAGAGTTAGAGGAATTGGGTCAACCTGGTTAACCTTGAGAAGCGTGCTGAGAAGTTATAAACAAAGTTAATGATATCTTGATATGTACATTCAAATGACCTTTACATTTACTGTGTCTATATCCTTTACATTCCTGTAAACCAGGTCTGCAATAGAAAGCTAAGGAGACAGAGACTTGGAAAGTATGGGCTTTGTCCTGCAAGCCACCTGGCTAGAAAATATAAAAGGGGGCCAGAAGCCAGGCAGTGGTGGTGCACACCTTTAATCTCAGCACTCAGGAAGCAGAAGCAGGTAGATCCCTGTGAGTTAGAGGTCAGCCTGGTCTACAGAGAGAGTTCCAGCACATAATGCCTGAGGTTTTACACTTTATCTCTTTTGACATATTCCTCTCATAACAACCCAGATAACAGGGGGCACTGGCTCGTCTCCTAGAAAGTATTCAAAAACCTCAGACCACTTTCATAATTCTGACTGCAATTACCAAGTATATGGTTAACTCCTATTTTTCTGTACTTACTATTTAAATCATCCATTAGCAAATTTGTTTAGGAAAAATAATCACATCCTTACTGGAAGTGAAAAAAAAATTTAGTGACATTCTCTTTAACTAGAAGACCAAATACATTCAGTGCAAATCCTGTAGACAGACAGTGTTTGTTGCCTGTGCACTGGCATACACCTGCCATGCCAGCTCTTAGAAAGCTGAAGAGGCTCATGAACTGGAGTCCAGAGTGGACTACATGATGAAAAAGCAAAAGAGCATCCTTCTAAGCCCGACATCTGCCTCTTAGAAAGGAAAACTGGCTTGCAAGAGAGGTGTTTGGGATTGGGAGTGCAGCTGGTAGACACTGAGCATGCACAAGGTCCTAGGATTGACACTCAGTGCCCGCTTCCATCAAGGAGAGGTGTTTAGAGCCTCCTTCCAGGCTGGCTGAGACGGTCTCCTGAATGAAGATTGGGGAAATGAAAAGGTTAGACAGCTCTCTCAATTCTGAATGATTCATTGTTATTGAATTCAATGTCTGCACGCCAATGGCTTCACTCTTAAGTACCAGCAGGGGTGTGGTATCCCAGACATGCCATCTGCTTCTTCTCCTCTGTGCATTCAAACACACTTCTCTCCTCAGCCTAGAATTTCTGCTCTACTTATTACTGGTCTTCCTGGAGATGCCCTCCGTATGCTTAGGCTCGGGCTGCATGGACTGGGAGAAGCTGAGAGATGCAGCACAGCTCTCCCTTCCCTAAGACAGTCTGTTTGCTTTGCTTA
The DNA here is from genome assembly GCA_033318265.1 of Phyllotis vaccarum. Taxonomy (NCBI): domain Eukaryota; kingdom Metazoa; phylum Chordata; class Mammalia; order Rodentia; family Cricetidae; genus Phyllotis; species Phyllotis vaccarum. The sequence goes on from JARWLC010000004.1 coordinate 104,457,483, forward strand.
CTGGATGTTGCTACTATATTCAGTGTGATAACTATTTGCTTACATGTCAATATACATATGCATGTGTGACCCACTTCATATGCTCTTTACTCCCTCAGGCTCACTTTGCAACACGGCAAAGTCTAGTGTAAAGAACATCTTTGCTATAGACGACACATACTAGATTGTCTGTGACATGCATCACTTTTACCTATGTCTTGAGTAGGCCAGAAGAGCCCCCCTCCCCCAGGGCATGGTCATTGTTATTTTTATCCACAGATGCTTTGAAACATCTCCTCAATGTTCTTCCCCTTGTACTGGTGTTAGAAAAACAGAGTTGACATGGGGCTTGGTTTATGTGGTGCTGCTTGGTGGTGGTGGTGATGCTTCTATTGGTGTGCAGCAATCAGTAGGTTAAGTGACTGGCTGTCAAAGTGAGAAACACGTTTCTCATCCTTTGCATCCTCAGATGTCTCGCAGCAAATAGTTCACAAATCCAGGTCCCTAAACAGATATGACTAAGGTCATGATCAGGTGAAGATGCTAAAGACTGGGAAGATTTGATGACATTTTTTATCAAAATTCATGAGATGATGTTGATGTGGGAGTTGGTAGCCTGAGCCTAAACGGGCCTTCAGAAGACTCTGGTAGGTCTGCTCATACATAGGTGAGGCTAGCTATATGGTTTCAGCTACTTCATTTTGGCAAGAGTGCAACAGCCAAGAGCCAGCTAGTGGGGAATGCAGGCGGCTTGTAGGCAGTGTTCTTCTGATACCAGTGACCAGTTGTTCAATGGCTCAGGAGACCAAGTGAGACATTAAAGAGGAAAGGGTGAACTTCTTCCTCTTAGTAGGTTGTTCCTTGGCTTCTGCCTAGAGTAGCTTATGGGGATCTAGAGCTCTGCACTGCTTGCTCCTAAGGGTGGCAGACTTGGTGTAGACATTATGTGTTGCCTGAATTCTGGTTGTTGTAGTAGGAGGTTTCTAGCCCGGACTTTCAGGCCTAGCCTCAAGGTTTAGGCCCACAGATCCACAGACCCACAGAGACACACAGATGCTTACAATAGTTTGAGGCTGATCGGCCTAAGGCCCAGGCATATAACTTGCCAACTCTTTACCCTCAATCTAACCAATGACTCTTATTCTGTTCAGCCATGAGGCTTGGTACCTTTTCTCAGAGCAGCATAGTTGTCCTCTGCTCCTTCTGGCTTCTCTCTGGCATTCTGCTCTGTTCTTCCAGTTCCCAGTTTTCTTAGTCTGGTAGCCCCACCCACACTTCCTGTCTGCCTTTGGCCAATCAGAGCTTTTTATTAAACCAGTGGGTGGGACAATATTTACAATGGAACAACATAATCCCCTTACAGGTTGTAATAAAGGAAGTTCAGAGTCAGATATCAGGGAAAGGCTGGAATATCAAAGAGAGGAAACACCACAGTCAGATCTCACCCCGCTGTCTTTCAGTTTCCTCAGCCTCGCTCCTCCTGGCTTCTGCTGCCTCATCTACACCTTCCTACACCTGCCTTAAGTCAGTTCTTCACCCAGTTGTTTCACATTCAGGTGAAGATTGAAGGCCTGGCACCACCACTGCCTGCCTGGGACCCTGGAACTCCCTCTGTAAACCAAGCTAGCCTCAAACTCAGATCTGCTGGGATTAAAGGTGTGAGTTACCACTCTCTGATCCTCCTGAATTGACTGTGGGTGGATCTCTTCTCTGACATTCCAGACTGGTTTTATTAAATATATAACATATCACCACAATTATGTAAGGATGTAAGGAGCTGTTTTGTGAGCTCTGGGAAGTCTGTCCTCCTTTGCTGGATGATTTCTGTCATTCCCATAGCTTTCATTCACTATCTTCAATCCAACGACTCTTTGTGAATGTCCTGCAGCCTTGTATATACAGTTACCTTCCATCTGAATGTCTCGCAAACATGGCAGATTGAATGTGTGCAGAGAGGTCTCACACCCCCCCCCCACCACAAACTGATTCCTCTTCCAGTTTCTCCATCAATCAACTTGAAAGCCCAGACAATGAAACCGTATCATCATCTTGGTTTCTACTTTCCTCCTCTTCCTTACCTCTTTTTTCCAATCATTTCAAAAGACTGTGTCCTTTAAAGAACTGAAAAAACATACACCCCTTCCCCGCCACACACTTATTGGGATGGTTTTGAAGGAAGATGCTGAGATTGTCAGGTGGGCGTCTATTGCTGTGAAGAGACGCTATGAGCAAGGCAACCCTTACAAAACAAAACATTTAATTGTGATGGCAGCTAACAGTTCAGAGGTTCAGTCCATTATAATCATGGCGGGGAGCCTGCTGCACGTCTTGATGAGAAGGCCACAGGAAGTGGACTGAAGCACTGATGTGGCACTGGCATGTATGAGACCTCACAGCCCACCCCCACAGTGACACACTTCCTCCAACAAGGCCACACCCACTTCATCAAAGCTGTACCTCCTAATAGTGCCGCTTCTATAGGCTTATGGGAGCCAATTACATTCAAGCTACCATAGTGTGTAATACAACAATGGCCATCTACATACCAAAAGCTAAGAATCTCAGAGTTGTTCAGTCTACAAGCTCCTTTAGTAGTTCGATGCTGGTGCTGAAGTCCCGGAAGATTCTAGAGAGCCAATCAACTTCAGTTCACACTGGAAGACTGAAGGATCTGGAGTTGGATGGCAATGGACATACCAGCAAGAAGCAGAGACAGGCAAGCAAGCAACGCTGCTCTTCCTCAGACCTCTGTATATGTGGGCCACTCATCAGAAGGCTTCCAGGTTTGCCACAACTGTCCTACCATCTTCTCCTTGTCGGAATATTGCAGCTATGGCCTTCCAGTTTGTGTCCCGTGTCCGACCTACTGCTGTCAGGAACATGATTCTTTACATTTGCTGTTTCAGCACTAACACCAAACACATAGCTGGCACAAACAAGGCACATCTATGTGGTTGAGTGGTTGAATGAATGAAGGGTACTTCGTCCCTCTTGGAAGAGTTGTGGGGTTAGGTACTTCACAGGGGTAGGATGCTGTCTTTTAGAGAAAAAGATGGAACAATAATGAGTCCAGACTGGGAGAGGATCCCACTTTTGAGATTGGTCTTTAGCTTGTGCTTCCCTCCAGCAGCCTCATTAACCTAAATCTCACCTTCTACAAATACCTGGCAGAGGAAAGATAGGAGGAGGAAGCAAAAATCACAGGCTGACTAGCTGAATGCACAAGAATTTGAGATGATCTGGAATAACAGAGTCTTACTCTCTTGCAGGTGGATTTTTTTTTTGTCCCTCCTACCAGTTCCCAAATCATGACTTATTATGAAAGCTTGGCCGATAGCTTGGGCTTGTTTCCAACTAGCTCTTATAAATTAAATTAACCCATTTCTATTAATTTACTTTCTGCCTCATGACTTTATTATCTTTACTTGGTAATGTACATACTGCTTGTCTGCATCTCTCTTTTCTCCACTTTCAGCCATTCAGCTTTTTATTAAACCAATCAGAGTAACACATATTCACAGTGTACAAAAAGATTATTCTAAATTTCCCCCTTTTTGTCTAAATAAAAAGGAAAAGTTTTAACTCTAACATAATAAAACTAAAAACAATAAGAACAATTTTTATGTAAGAATTACATTTACAATATCTAGTCCATTTGTATTTGGCATATCTGGAGAAAGTACTCCATTATTTATTCTATCTTGATGAATCCAAAGTACTGTACCTAAATTACCTTCTATCATTACAAAGTAAAACTGCAACTATAACTACCTAGTCTTCAACTCCATCAAAGACCCCAGAGGATATAAAATTACCTGTAAACAGACATTTCCTGTCCCAACTTTCTGGTCCCAAATAACTGACTCAGAGGCTGAATATGAATTATAAATGCTTGGCTGATAGCTCAGGCTTATTACTAGCAAACTCTTACATTTAAATTAACCCATATTTCTTATTTATTCTCTGCCATGTTATGCTATCTTTATTAGGATGGCACATTCATCTCCCACTCCCTCTGCATGCTCTAATTTCCCTTCTCAAATAAATCTATGTTGAGGCTCAATATGCTTATGGTTTAAAAGGTTGCTGATATAGGCTTAGCTTTCCTACGTAAAATGACACACATTTTACTATAGCATGTTCTAAGAAGTGTGGATTTTTGCTCTTTACATTAAATAATTAGTTTGAGATCACAGCAAAGTTTTTAAAAGTTGTGGGGTTTTGTTATTGTTTTGTTTTGAAGCCATGATGGAGCTAGTGAGATGGTTCAATTGGTGAAAGCCCTTGCTGCCAAACCTGATGACCTGAGTTTGATCTCTGAGATTCACATGACAGAAAAAAAACACTGAGGTTTGTGTATGTGCATATATACATATACACAAACACACAAAATAAGTAAAAATGTGAAAAGAAAGTCATGAGAGCTGGGGGGTGCAGTGGCAGAGCATTCACTTAGCACCATGAAGCTCTGGGCTATGTCTGGAATGTGTGTGATCATGCTTGTACTCAGGTGTGTGTGTGTGGGTGTGTGTGTGTGTGTGTGTGTGTGTGTGTGTGTGTGTGTGTGTATGTATGTATGTTATGGAATACTAAAATGCTATTCATAGTTAAGTGACATCCAAGGGAGATGGAAGGTGAACAGTGTCCTTGTGGTTGGCTTAAGAAATGAAAGATGAATAATGGTTTGGGTGTAGGAGTAAAATATTATCTGTGTGGAATTTAAAATAGAAGGCAGAGATTTCACACCACTCTCATGTAGAAATTTGTGTAATTTTATGTAGGTAGCATTGGAGTCAATTGCTATGATATGATGAAGCTGAAATTTAATATTTCATTCAACATTAGAAGTGGAACCATTTTATCGTGGTAATTACAACATTACTCTAACTAATGGGAGGGGGAGAATGCTGTGTTTGTAGAAAGAAAAAATAAGTTACCAGCATTTTTGGAGCCCATAATTGAGAGGATGCAGAAAGATTAATGGCTTCTGAGTCACCATCACCCAGCTTCATGACGGTCCTCCTTATACCGCCCATCCATCCTGTTATGCAGCTCATCACTTTGTGTTTCACAGTCGGCTTCTAGCTGGCGCCATGCCCTTTCAATTTTATACCTGGATGCCAGTACTCTCTCGCCCAGAACCTCAGCCCACAGGCTATCCTTTCTTTTCTGAGACATGGAATAACCCCCTGAGTTTCCATCAGAGACAGACTGCTTCAAAGACAGGTCTCCCAAGCCTATGTGATCTTTCAATGGCTTTTGCTGGCTTTGGGCATAAGGAAGGAGCTCCCTCTCACCCCATCAGGAAGGGCTTTATTTGGTTTGGCACTGATGCCCTTTCTCACTGCATCCTGGTCTTGCCACCCTCTGCACCTATGGCACTCCCATATACTTATCGTTTCCTGTTACTTCTTGGCCAGGGTCGTTCCTTCAGCTGTCACTTCAACATTCTCCTCTAGTTAACATCTACTCTCCCTTCAAGTCTTCATTAATCCACTAACTGCCCCAGGGTGGGCAGCTTTCCCCGATGAGCAAGTTCTCTTACAAGGATTGTATCCCCAGCCACCAGCCAGGTCTGCCACCTCAGATCTAGGCCTGATAAAGGCTCGAAAGAAACCTTGTAATTCTTTTCTTGCTGTACCTGTCCCGAGCAATTCCACTCATCCGTGGAGCTATTTAATACCAATAGGTCCTAGACAATTAGCAACGTGCCTGTCAGATGTGGGGCACTGAATACAGGCTGATGGAAATGAATAAATAGGGGGCAATGGGTGTCGTGAATTCCACCCCGAGACAATAGTGCTTAAAAGAATCTTGGTTGTTAGGCTCTGTGAGGAAGACAGGAGGCCATTGCTTCCAGTTGCACTTGCGTGTGTGTGTGTGTTTCCTAAGTTTTATAGGCCTAATTTGTGAAGAGAGCTTGGGATGTATTTCGGAGGCTACAAAGGGAATTAAGCGTGACTTGTGGGTAGAACTGCAGGGAAGGATTGTGATGTAATAGGACAGCCAAACAGGAGAGGAGGAATGAGCCTTTCCACAACTCAGGGTCACAGGTTCCTCTCTGAAGACTGTAACAGTGGCTTCTGACCTTCAAAGACAATCCTGACTTATTTGGCCCATTCTATCCCTAAGATTCTAGAACAGTAGGTGGTAGAAAGATGAAAATCACAGATGGATAAATTTCTATTCATCTAGTTGTAAAAGGTCTATAGAATGAGCAATGTCGCTCCAAAGTTTAAGTCCGAGGAAGACAGAATCTAATGGCTTTGGAGTTTGGGTAGAATGCAAATACTCCAGCAAGAGAGAGACAACTATGTCTAGTAAAGACTTCAGGTGAAATGCTCATGTACAGAGAACTAGCTTTCCTGAGCTTAATGGACCATCGAATACTTCTATCCACAGCTTAGAAGCTGTTATAGCCCCTTCCGGGCTAAGGATAAATAACTATGTGGATGTACATCGTTACTGAGGAATTTCAGGTTCTTTTGTGGTTTTAACCATTAATCTCCCCATCCCTTCCATTGTAAAGCCTAGTATTCATTTCCATCCTTCCCTGAATTTAACACTGGTAGTTTTCTGATTTCAGTGGGAACTTCTAAAGTTGTTATGTCCTTATTTTTCATATCACCACAGATGTGCAGATCTACTTAAGAGACACCTTTGGGCTGACTTCTGAGCTGTTAGCAAGTCTGTCATTTGCTTGTGAATTTTTCCCCATTTACTATACTCAGCTGCCTTTGAAGCACAGAATGGGTGGTGGCCTGAACTGTTACTATGTCTCTGAAGGATAGAGTCTCAACTGCAAAACCCCAAAGTGTGTGTTCATCAGGTTCTATGAAAACAATACCTGAGAAGATTTCAGCCCATGGTAGTTTATTCATTTTGGGGAGTCAATGGCAAGGCAGCATATTGTGGTGGGGGCATTAGGCAAAGAAAATTATTCACTCTGGAAAGCAGAGAGGAAGAGAGGTTGTGGTCCAGAATATTCCCTTTGAGGTCATGACCTCAGAGGCCTTTCTTCCTCCTGACAGAGCCCTTTGATACATGGTTCTCTGGAAGAAACTTCAGGATCCCAAATACAGAGGTTTGCCACCCAATTTCACTCTTTTAATAGCTCATGAACAACGCTTTGCTAACTTCTGTTCAGAACGAGGAGGACACACTCTCACACCTTGTATAGACAGTTCCATGTCTTGACAGAAAAAGAAACATTTTACATATGTCATACTGCTCAAAATTTGCTATGAAAATGCTGCAATTATTAGTTTTTGCTTGCACATCTGTAGTATTATGTTTCTGGCCTGGCCTTTTCAGCCCAGCCCTGAGCTTCTGACCAGGAGACCCACAGTCCCACAGAAACACACAGACACTTGTATTAATTTTACGCTGACCAGCGTATGGCTAGGGCATACTGCTAGTTAGCTCTTGCTCTTAAACTAACCCATCTTGTTCAGCCATGCGGCTCAGTACCTTTTCTCAGAGCAGCATTTCAGCTTCTTTCCTCTACATCTGCTGGCTTCTCATCTCTCTGGCATCTCTGCTCTGCTCTTCCTGTTCCCAGAGTTTTTTTAGTCTGTTAGCTCCACCCATACTTCCTGTCTGCCTTCAGCCAATCAGCATTTTTATTAAACCAGTAGCTGGCACAATTATTTACAATGTAACAACATAATCCCACTACACACATCCTAATGGAAGTATGGTTTGGGAAAAATAATAAGATTGCATGTTTTAATAAGGAATTTTAAGTTTTTAATCAAATTCCTTACCCATGCTAAGCTCTTGGCTAGGTCCTTTAGGTCTGTCACAACAAATTAGTTTCTATAACATTGCAAAGTGGGTAGTGTCAACCTCATTTTGTGGGTAAAGATGTGAAACAACTAGGTATATATATATCACGAATGGTGGCGGTAAGATTTTGACTCCAGATTTGTTGACAAAGCCTCTCCACATGAGGCAGATCCTCCCTACCCCTACCCCATCTACCACTTGCCACAGCCACTGATTGGTCCCTTTTTCTCCATCCTCTGGACCTTCCTTTCATTTTTTTCCCCCTTGAAATTAGATTTTCTTAAATCTATTAAAGATAACAGGACTGGAGAGGTGGCTTAGTAGTTTGGGGTGCTAACTATTCTTTCAGAGGACACAGGTTCAATTCCCATCATCCACATGTAACCCACAATTGGTATACAGATATATATACTCAGGCAAAACACTAACACACATAAAATACATAAAAGTTTTAAAATGATAATGGTTAGAAATAGAACTGTGGTAATTCTTGTGTTGGGTAAAATGAATTTTTTTTTGTATCAGGAATATGAATGGTGACCCAGATGTTTGAGATGTCTGCAGCTAATTTAATTTTCAAAAACTTCTTTAGGAAAAAGTATGAAATCTGTATTATGGTTTACTAGGAAAACATAATAAATAGGAGATAATCAATCATCTGTCTTATATTTATGACGGGTAGTTATGATGTATATCCTATACATTATGGAGGCTTGGAATTCCCGTCTTCCTTTTGCAAGTCAAAGAACCAGGAAAGTTGTTGATTTAATTTGGTTCAAGGAAGCAGGTCTGAGAGCCAGGAACACTGAGGAAAGGAGATGGGATTCTAGCATAGAGGGAGCAAACATGTCATTTCTATGCTTTTGAGTTCTGATTGGTCCTTAGTGGGTTGCATGATGACCAGCTATGTTGGGGCACATAACCAGCCTTATGGATTCACATGCTAATCTATTCTTGAATCACTCTCAAAGATATAGTCAGAAATAATGTCTTACTAATAAGCCCAGTGAACTTGATACAGAAATTTAAACACCAGAAGCTATAAATATTAAAAGTGATACAAAATAAACATTTATTTATTTATTAAGTTTCAACAGTTACACAGTTGAGTGACAAATACCACAAGCATCACAAAATGTAGAGAATAAGTGTGTTTTTTACTAAGTCACTTGAGGTACCCTAAATGAATGCTCCTACTTTTTGGAAGTCTGAGATCTCAAATCACTCCCTCATATGATAAAAATTTCTTAATATTCTTTAAATAGAGAATAGGAATGCAGACACTCCCTGGACATGGTTAATTTATATTTGTTTTTAAATTAAGTCTTAAAAGGACCATAGATGAGCTTCTGGCTCTGTTTCCTCCTCCACTATCCATGTCCTTCAGTTACTAGATACTATGAAACACATTTACAGCACCATTTACAGCTCTGTGATTTAGTTCAGGTAGCCAGGAAGTTCCCAGCTGTCATCTCTTCACCAGAGCAGTTAGAAATAATTTAACTATACACAGACTGACTGCAAACCACATTTATATATGCCACTCAACCCAATCACAATCTAAATGCTTCCCCAGCTCATGCTCCTTTGAGTCAGATCCAGAATATACCCGTGATCACTTACATGGCACGGGATGGAGAAAAGGCAGCAAAACCAGTGCTCCAAAATCTATTGCAGTTCAAATAATTTGCAAATTATATCAAAATGCAAGACTGTGAGAGCATGCTACGGTTTATTCTTGAAATAGACTTTTGCAAGTAAGGTTCCCTAAAGTCTAGCTTCTGTTGGCTTCTAAAAAAAAAAACAAAAACAAAAAAAAAAAAAAAACCTGCCTTGAATGGGGAGTACAAAATTTAAAAATGATCTTATACTGCAATACACATGACTCTATGTCATAGATGCATCAAAAGAATGGTCTACAAGCAATGGTAGTATCCAGCTTCCCAGAGTGAAGTAGAGGCCATGCTTTCCTCAGGGCATTTTTTAAATAGAGTGATGTAAACTGAAGATGTTCTAGTGCTGGGAAGCCTCAAAGGTTCTCTTCTCTCTGCCCCCATTTATCTCTGAAAAGACTTTTATTTGCAAAGGGACTGTTTACAAATACAAATAGGTCTTAAAGTCCTGTATTAGCTTAATTAATATTAAACACACCATTTGCTACTCTTTCGAGGAGGCGAGTTAACATGTAGAGGGTAAGAACATGTTATTGCTGTTAAAGATCACATAGTAGAGAAATTGTAGCTGCACTAAAGGAAGTCTTTAAAAATTCATTAAGAAGTAATCAAGCTTTTGCAAACCCATCTGTCATTTGCAGTTATAACATAGTCACTGTAACTTGCCCAATATTCTGTAGAAAGTCACCTTATATTTGCTTTTCTTGCTGTGTTCACTGCTCATGTCTTCTGAGGCCTGGCTTTTCCGTGGGTCCTCTTCTTAGAAGACATTCTGGAATTTTCTACCTTTACTGCATCTGTGGATGACAGCACTTCTAATTGTGGCTGTAAGATCATTTGTGTTAACAATATTTATGGCTCACCTAGGCCATGGTTTATTAATTAAAAAACTCAAAAAACCAAGCAAATGATAGAAGCACATTAACTTTATATATCAAATATATAAGTTTACAATTTTAATTCTATCTGTCTCTTTCCTTCCCTCTCTCCCTCCCTCTCTCCTTCCCTCTATATAAGAATATAAGAATATAAAAGTTGTCCTGTCCTCTATATGACAGAGGCCAGCTAAGTCAGATTCCTTAGAACTGGAGTTACAGGTGGCTTTGAGCCACCTGATGTGGATGTTGGAAATTGAACTTGGTATTCTTCAAAGCAGTATATTTCTCTCTTTACAATTACATGTCAGATTCCCCTCAAACTAAAGTTACAGGTGGTTGTGAGCCACCTTATGTGGGTGTTAGAAATTGAACTCAGGCCCTCTGGAAGAGTAGAATGCTTTCCTAACTACTAAGCTGTCTCTCCAGCTCAATGGTTAGGAGCACTGGCTACTCTGCCAGAGAACCTGGGTTCAATTCCCAGTATTGTTTTGGTGGCTCACAGCCACCTGTAATTCTAGTTCCGGGGGATTCAGTGCACTCTTCTGGCCTCCAAGGACACCAGGAAAACAAGTGATGCATAGACACACATGTAGATGAAAAATTTCCCAAGACACTGAATAGTGTAAATAACACCTGTATGTTATGCTAACATATACATACATACATACATACATACATACCTTCACTAGTGGAAACCTTCCCTTCTGCTCTGTCTCCAATACAAAATTTACATAAATATCATTGTAGCCTCTTAATTGTTACATGACTAAAACTTTTTTAATTTTTATTTTATATTTTAAAAAATGAAATCATTTCCCTGGGGGAGGATCCAGTTTCAAGAGAATGGCATTTTCTGTTTACTCTGTCGGAAAAAGAAATCTCTTACTTTCATCTTACCGGTCTGACTAGAAATCCGCATAGCCTCTGGTCAAAGAGGCATTGTTCCAAAGCGCCTGCCTGGAACCAGGAAACAAATACCGCTTCATAGCTGCCATTACCACCTCAGCATCTACTGGACACTGTTCTCTATTTTGTCTTTATCACCCAAAGTGTGGCTGGTGCGATCTGCAGAGGTTCCTCAAGGGAGAAATGTGATCCCTCTACCATCACAGTGCTCTTTCCTCTCCTTTCAAGACATCTGGTTTTAGGCTAATATACATCTACTTAAAAGCTTCAAGTCTTTCATGATTTAATGATAATGTCGAGTTTTAAATGCTGATATGCACCCTCACTTTTCATTAGAATTAGAGACTATTTGTCATGATCAAAATATTTTTTTTTACAAATGTTTTATGCTTCTTGCAAATCAGTGCTGAAACTCAGGCATGCATCAGAATCACCCGAGGGACCAATTAAAACATAGACTACTGGACTTCACCTCTGGAACTACTAATTCAGTAGTGCTGGATGAAGCCCAAGAATTTGCCTGTCTAATAAGTTCCCAGTGGCAGAGACCCCACTTCGTGAACTATGGAGGTCATTTGATAATGCATGTTTCTTAAAATCAGACCTGAAGGGGTTACCATGCCTTCACAAGAAGAGCCTGGGTGCCACTTAGGCAGATATAGTATCATTGTTAATGCCAGGGGAGCACTAATGAGGACTTGCAGCTTGGAATGACCATTTTCAACTACAGCAGTCCTGTGCCTGGCATTATATAATACTTACTAATGCAAGAAATGATTAGGCAGTTTCTTTGCTCTAAGCCTCTAATATACATATTCATATCTATTTACTCCTTTCTTTTATAGATGTGTACTGATTAGACTGATTGGGCAACTGAGACTTTTCATTGTGGATTTAAATTACGGAATATCAAAAGAATATAAAAGTTGTCCTGTCCTCTATATGATTCAAACTGAAGCTACTGTGAAGTCTTAATACTAAAAAAACCCCCAAATTTCTCTTGCCCCTTCTTTGCTTCATATTCAAAGAGGATGTTAAGGACTCAGATCGACAAGTTAGTTGGAAAGATGAAATCAGTATTCCTGATATTGCCAAGTGGCTTTTAGATTCTAGACATATGTTTAATATGGATTTTGCTGATTCTTTGTCAATAGAGCAGGCTAATGAACATCTCTCAGTTACTCACTGAATAATCAAACTCTCTAAGATACATCACTGCTTAATTTTTTCTAAGATTACACTCTCATTCTAGCAACCTTTCCAACTCTGAGAATATGAACACAAGGGATATTTGAAGAGCTTCTGTTTGGAGCATGAATTCCCCAGCAGTGATATCTGAAGGTTAAATAAAAACAAACAAGTAGATGGTAGACAGAAACTGAGAACCACCCAGAAAGACAATGACTATGTCATTAAATAGTATAGTCTTCACTGTTATCAAGGGAGCTTCAGGACAAATGGCCTTGATTGGGAATTAGTCCCTCTCAAGGTTGTATGAGCCCACAATGAAATGAAGAAGCCAAGACGGGAGTCACACAAGATAGTGAGCTGAGGGAAATTCAATAAGCTCGGTGTACTCCCTGGCAGTGCACTGTGGATATGTGCAGGAAGTTAAAGAGGGGCATCTAACTTCAACTCTGTACAGGAAGGAAGGCTTGTGCAAAGAGCTCCACCTACCTGTGCGGGTCACAGCTTTAATCAGCTCTGAGCAGCAATGGAACTCTTTGCCTCACAGGGTTGTGATGACTGAGTCTGGTTATTTCAGAGAATTGCTTTGTCTCTACAAGTTGGGTTGTTCAGTGAAAACTGATCATTTTCCTAAAATTAAATGTTTTAAGCAAAATATTCAATGTTGGCATTTTTACCTTCCTAGCACTTTTGTATTTTTCCAGAGTATAAAAGAGTCCATTTTGGAGTATAGCTCAGTGGTAAAGCATCTACTTTGCATGTATGAGTCCTTTGAAGTACTCCTGTTAAACAGACCAAACCTAGTTTGATCATTTACACTATAATAAATAATGCATGTAGGCTTTTTTCTTCTTTCTTTCTTTTTCTTTCTTTCTTTCTTTCTTTTTCTTTCTTTCTTTCTTTCTTTCTTTCTTTCTTTCTTTCTTTCTTTCTTTCTTTCTTTCTTTCTTTCTTTCTTTCTTCTTTCTTTCTTTCCTTCTTTCTTTCTTTCTTTCTTTCCTTCCTTCCTTCGTTCCTTCCTTTTTTCCTTCCTTCCTTCGTTCCTTCCTTTCTTTCTTTGAGACAGTGTTTCTTTGTTTAGCTCTGACTGTTCTGGAAATAGCTCTATAGACCAGGCTGGACTTGAACTTGCAGAGTTCTGCCTGCCTCTGTCTCTCAAGTGCTAGGATTAAAAGTGTGTGCCACCTCTCTATGGCACATGTAGGCTTCCTAAAAATCCCAAGTGTTGTAGATTTTCACCTGCTCTAAATTAGATAATAAAAGCTAGTTGATGTAGAAATCCTATACAGTTAACTATCTTTAAGTTTGTTTGAAGAAAAGATCACATAATACAAAAGCACATATTCAGCTTCATTTTTCAATTCTCTTATAGAATCTGCCACTATAGTTACTAGTTAAGGGAAAAAAAAAAAAAGCAACCCACCAACCTGGGCTAGGGGTTAAGTGTAGTGTTAAAATGCTTGCTTAACATGTTTGAAGCCCTGAGTTTGAGCTTCAGCCTAGAAGAAAAAAAAGTGCCAGGGCATACAACAAAATGCCTAAATGTCACTTTTTTTTCAAGAATGATGTACAGTTGTATGATTTAAAAATATGCATAACTAGAATTAAGAAACAACTTGTCCATTGAAACACAAGTCAAGAGCTATGTCTTTACTTAACTTGCTAATATGGGCCTGCCAATTTTGGATTTATGTTTCTCCCCTCTTTCTCCCAAGCCATATTACCAAATTGTAATTCCTCCTTCTAAATCAACTATCTTATAGACCATTTCCTTGATATGGAGTCTATATTTTATGTTGCATGCTTACTGGCTATAACAGTCTGCTTGCATGGCAGATTTGGACTAAACTTCAAGATTCTTATAAGCCTGGGGCTATTTTCTGTCCTGAGCATCTCCTCCTCACTTTATTATCATAATGATCCATATCTCATTTATTTTCACAATAGGAAACACAATAGAGAGAAATGATTTCTGCAGGGGGCATGGAAGGACACAGGGCAAGTTCAGGCAGAGGGGAAAAACATATTCTGACTTGTAATCGGAGTAGAATATTTTGAAGTATAAAATGTGCCGTTTTGAACATATGAGGAAAAACAACCTTTCCCAAAGCTCTCCCAGATCAGAGCACAGCTGGATAAAGAGACAAATATTTCCTACATAAAAATAAGAAAGTATTTAATTGATTTACAAACATGAGGCCAAACTCTTATTTATGACAACCAAGCTTTGTAGTTGGATACTTCTTTGGGCTGCCAGCTCACACAGAGCAACATGGAGACTTATTATGAAAGCTTGGCCAGTAGCTTAGACTTGTTCCTAGCTAGCTCTTATAACTTAATCCATTTATATTAATCTATGTGGCATTTCCTCTCTAATATTTTGCATCTCCTGTTTTCTCTTTGTGTCTCCTGCCATCTTCTGCACACCTAGATTCCTCCTTTTCTTCCTCTCTCCCTGGAAATCCTGCGGACACCTCCTGCCTAGCTATTAGCCGTTCAGGTTTTCTTACACCAACCACAGCAATACACCTTCACACCGTGTACAAACAGCCAATAACAGCTACCAGCGAAACTTCAAGTAGAAGGTACTCACCAGTGGATCTTAAGCTCGTTTAAGGCCTGTTGCTTTTTTGTTTGGTTTTGGTTTTTTGAGACAGGGTTTCTCTGTGTAACAGCTTTGGCAGTCCTGGAACTTAGCTGTGTAGATCAGACTGGCCTCAAACTCAAAGAGATCCTCCTGCTTCTTTAGAGGTGTGCCACCATGCCTCTTGATCCTGAACAGCCTTTTCATCACCGTCTCGTTCAGGAATGAATATATGTTCCTTGATCCCTAAGGTAACAGCTAAAAATTGTGCTGGAGTTTGTCAGGCATTGATATTCATACATCAAAATCCAAAGCACAGGTGAAGCAGAAATTTCCAATGTGCACAATGTTGCAATGGGGTTTCTTGGTCCCGGGTGGCCAGAGGCCCAGACCCTGCCTTGCAGCCAGACTCCTTAGCTGCCCACCGCTGCTGTTCAGGCCCCCAGAAATAACTCAGACTCTTATTTTAACTTTATGCTGTTTGGCCTATGGCTCAGGCACATTGCTAGCTAGCTCTTACATCTTAAATCAACCAATTTCTATTAATCTGTCCACCACGTGGCCCGTGGCTCACCTGTGTTCCTTACATGTTGTTCCTTGGGCGTCTTGCTCAATATCTGCCTGACTCCACCTTGCTTCTCCTACCTATGCTCTGATTTCTCCTCCTACTTTTTCTATGGTGCCTGTCATGGCCCAAAACAACTCCTTTATTTAAAGATTGATATTCACAGCATACAGAAAGACATTCCCACATCACCTCAGCATTGATAGCTTCTGATCTCAAGTGATTACTTGGATTTAAAATCTTGTATAATTTCTTCCATTTTGGGCAGTGCTTACTCCTGCTTAGACCTAGTAGTCCCACTTAACCCCTTTGTGATTTTGGAGAATAATGTTACATTGTTACAATCTGAAAACCCCTGAAATTCTTCCCCACTCATCTGTTGCTCTACAGCAATATTTCAGTGGCAAAGTCCAAGGTGAGGTTACCTTTATTCCACAATCAATACTTACAACGGCAATCTTTCATGTTAGCATATATTCAACAAATCTTCATATATATGCATATAATGAAGACTTGTATATATATTTACTACAGTCATATGTTTTAGGGACAGAGATGAATAATTCAAGTTTGAAAATTAGATGGAGTGGTATTTCTTTTTTTTTTTTTTCCCTTTATTTTGGAGCTAGGGATTGAGCTAGGGCCTGGTGCAGGCTAGGCTCAGGCTAGAATGAGCCAGAACTTTACTAGTTCTCAGAATGGTATCTTTTTAAGTGGATGCATTTACATTTCACAATAAGGTTTACAGAACTCTATTATACATGGAAATAATGAGGTCTTGAGCTGACTCTTGGTGGCTACTCAAATTCATCTTATATTATTTTCTTATCTTTATCTGCACCCTTTGTCATGTTCATTGCCAACCTAGAGGACTGTCAATGTATGGTAACAATTCCAAATAACACTCTAGGTTCAGATCTGTATAATGGGGAGTTATACTCAGCACAAACTTTAAAAAATGAAGATTAAAGTATAAAGTTCCCTAGTGTCTTCTCAGGCTCACCAAATATTTTGCTTTTTGAATGCCATTAAGAATTTATGAGGCTATGGAATTCTGTGGAAGACAAACTATTTGCCCAATACTTGGGCATCTGTGTGCAATCAAACTAACCAAACACAGGTAACCTGTATTTGATCCCTTCAACTATTTCTTGCTTTCAACTTTTAGTGTAGCATTGCAAATACATGGAACCAAGCAGACTCATAGTGATTCTGGCAGGCAGCTGCTAGACACTGATTCCATTCAGTCTTTGCAGTGACCCCATTTCCTCATACTTGGCACTTCACATGTCCTTTATCACAGAAGAAAAAAATCTGTTATATAGTTGGGAGTTGGTTAACTTAGAAAATTGTCCTGTTTTGTCTGTTTTAGAAAAATGTTCAACTTTGAGGGTCTGGGAAGAGAGCTTTGTCAGTAATATGCTCTTTTTGCAAGTGTGAAAACTTACCAAGTTCCATCTCCAGCTGAGCATGGTGGCATGTGCTTATGATTCCAGCACTAGGGAGGCAGAGACAGAAGGATACCTGGATAGCCTCAGGCCAATTATAGACCTGTTTCAAAGAGGTGAAGGGTGTTTCCAAGGATGGCATCCAAGGTTGACTTCTACACACACACACACACACACACACACACACACACACACACACACACACACACACTCATCAGCATACATACATATGTATAAAATCATCAGTAATTTTTTTTTAAGATCAACTGTATGGGATAGTGAACTTCAGGGCACATACCTTTGTCCACTTACTTTTCCTGGGAAGTAGGTGAACTATTACATTTTGATGCTTTAGTTTAGATGATATTAAAGTTTAAAAGAGGACATTAATTGAAGAAGGATTTAAAAGAAATGTTTCTTAAGTTTTTGCTTTATATCCATATTCCTTTATCATTTGGATTTATAAAATTGGCAGCTTTCATACTTGACACTGTGCACGTCCTTCATTAGGTAAAAAAATTAGTTGGGTTAGGCTAACTTATAAAAAAGTGTTTTGTTTTCATATATTTTTAAATATTCTAATTTTATTCTAATTTACATTTAAAAGCAAGGTGTTTCCTACCCTATGTAGAATAAGGAACAGTATGAACAAAACTGGAGCATCATGACCACTGTTTGCTATGCTTCTTCTTTAACTGTAATATTTCCCCTTACCTCTCAGGTGACCACTTTTCTCTCATCGCTCCTCACTTTCCCTCCTTCTTTCATTCCTCTCTCTCTCTCTCTCTCTCTCTCTCTCTCTCTCTCTCTCTCTCTCTCTCTCTCTCGGTGGTGCTCAGGTTTGTACCATTGACAAACTGACAAACATTCTCAGCTCCTGTAACCACTCTTTGCACAAGATACATTTAATTTTGTAGGTTAAAAATCCAAAACAAATTCGAGGAGGTTGATTTCTGAGGAACTTCAGGGACTGACTGTAGCAGGCGTTCTTCAGGCTGCCAACCCGCTCCCAGATCATGATTTATCACTAGTTATGCTCAGCCTTAGCTTATGCTTGTCCTACTGGCTATCTAACCCAATACTTAGCTTAATTAATTTAGTTTCCCTTCATCTACCTTTTGCCTCAGGACTTTTACCATTCTTTCTCTCTGTGTGTCCTACTTTGTGCCCAGACATCTCCCTTTCTTCTTCCCTTGTTCTCTTCTTTCTCCTCTCCCCAGACTACTTATTTCTTCTACGTATCCTCTCTGCCCACCAGCCTACCTCTCCCTGTACTGTCTGGCTATTGGCTGTTTAGCTTTTGAAAAAATATTAGACCAATCAGGTGCCTTAGGCAGGCAAGGTAAAACAGTATAATTATATGAACACATCTTCACTTAATTAAACAAGTGAACTTTTAGTCCTTTCCAGCAATTTTACTATACAAGGACAGAAGATACTTATATATGTGCATTTATAGTTCACGTATTTTAGTCTCTCTGTCACACGCTGAGGTGAGAATGTTATACAACACCTCACAAAAGGGTCCAGCATGCTCTGAGGAGAAAATGAGAAAGGAGAGCATTTCTGAAATCTGTGACCGATGCTCTGGCTTTAATGGTATTAGTAAAAGCTCTAAAATATAAATTATATGCATATACATAATAAATAACTTTAAATCATAGGTAGTAGAAGTTGATGTTACTGATGTTGGCTCACGTGAGAGTAATGATCTTCATTCTGTAGAGATATACAGATGAAACTCAAGAATAAGCTTAAAAGTTGAACCAATTACTATTTCCAGGCTCTTGGCTGGGTTTAAGCCTAAGCATTTGAGAGGTGACTGGCAGTGAATTATTCAGGGCACAATAGAAAATGCTGAAAAAGTTGCTTTGGATGTTTTAGGTTTGGTCTGGGTATGTTAATGTAGCTCAGTGTTAAGGTACTTCCATAGCAGTACATGCAACCTACGTTCCATCTCAAACAACACACAGCTCATGCATAGTTTCAGTGAATTAGTCCAATAACTAACAATGCAGATGTCCTAATTTGCTCTTCTTTTGCTTTTATAAGACAAAGACCAAAAGCAGCTTGGGAAGGAAAGGGTTCATTTAGGTTACACTTCCCAATCACAGTCCATCACTGAGGGAGGCCAACACAGAGCCTGGAGGCAGAAATTGAAGCAGAACCCAGGGAGAAACACTGCTTACTGGCTTGCTTCTCATGGCTCACTCAGCTTGCCATTTTATACTATGAAGAACCATCTGCCTATGGGCAGCAGTCCCCATAGTGATCCAGGCACTCCTACATCAATCAGTTAAGAAGATGTCCAACCTCCTTGCCTACTGGGCATCCTGATGGAACATTTTCTCAGTTGAGGTTCCATCCGGCTAGATGGCATTAGTTGTGTCAAATTGAGGAAAACTAAATCAAACCATCACAACAACGAAATTACTTTTCCATAAGTCTATATATGAATTTAAGCGTTTATATCATGCAATCTACCTTTCATTATTTTTAAAATTATGATTGTTGTAACATTAAGTTCTGCAAGTACTAACAACTGTTAGAACCAATTAGAAAAGTAAGCACAAGACAGAAAATTTATTATTGAAACCACAAGCTTATGCAACTTGGCATAAAACATAATTAAGCATGAAAGCCAAAGTTAGAGATAACAAGAACCATTATAGATTTCTAGATTAGCCTGGCCTCGAACTTGTGGCCGCCTGCTTCTGTCTCCTATGAGTGGCATGAACTGCCGTGCCTGAAAAAAGGTCATTTTTCAAAATGGAAGTGATGTATGTGCGTCAACCTTAGTGCTGTTCAGAACTTCTGATACTAAATTTCCCTTAACTTACCAGGTACCTAGCCAGGAAAAACAGGCAACTTGGTTTCATTATACCGAGCGTGTGGTGGGAAGCATGCTACAGGCCACGACACAAAAGAGCAACTTTGTATTGGATATTTAGTGATGGAAGAAAAATACCCGTAACATGTAAGGGGCTTTGTCTTTGGAGCTGATTGAGGGTGGGGGGTGTTTTTGGAGGGTGCTCAAGAACTGGCCACAGATGTCGTTCTGCCCTCTAGTGGATATAAGTGAGAGAGAGATTGGTTCAGTTGCTACCCGCGTTCACCAAGCTTAGCAATTATTCCTCACAGATCACTTACTAGGGGTTTGTGTGAGGTGCTAAGTGAAAGGCTGACTTGGAAAACGAACGCGGTAATACCGGTCCTTCATCTTCGATGGCAGGACTAGCTGCTACTAGAACTACTCCGGTTGCACACACTCAATGGTAAAGGTCAGGAGTCCTTCGAGCTGTCTCACTCCGAACACTGCCCTTTCGTGACACACGGGCTTCGGAGCACACTCCTGACCGGGGCAGGAGTTTGGAAACTGCTTCCATGACGACTCTTGGTGCTCGCAAGACCAGAGGAGCATCCAGAGCAGGTAGCTGCAAGGGAGGGTACGACGCGTGGGGGGCCGCTGACAGGAACAGCAGCTTCTCACAGCGTCGTCCGAGGAGATTGTGACGGCCGCAGGAGAGTACCCGGGCGACTGTGGGGCACGGCCATGACCGCCTCCAGGGAATGTGCGGCCGGAGAGGGGGATGGGCCCACTCCCGCCCCTCGCACCCGGTGGGTGTGTAGAAAGCGGGCGGACACCATCCCAGGAGCTCCCGAGGAGCCTCGGGGCCCACGCGCTCTCCCACGAAGCCTCTCCATCCAGAGACAACGCCAATTAGGCCCGCAGGCTCGGCCCCACTGCACTTCCGCCCACCCGGCCAGAAAGCCCGAGTGCGCCTGCGTGAGCGTTCCTCCCGGCGGAAGTGGTAGCGACAAAGCTCGGTGGGCGGCGGGCTGGGTAGTGCAGGGCGCGCCGGGCGGCGGGGCGGCGGGGAGGGGCGGAGCGCGGGCGGCGGAGGAGGCGGGAGCAGAGCTGCTCGGCCGTGCGCGGAGCCGCGCGGAGCCGTCGGGCCGAGCTTGACGGGCCCCTCTGCGCTCCTCGGCTCCCCTCCCCGCCGCTGTCTTGCTCCATCTCCGTTCTCTTCGGGACGCGCGGCCAGGGCTCCGGGTGGCGCTACGGTGCCATCAGCAGCGCCCGTTCGCCTGAGGCGCGTTGGGCGCCCCTGGCAGCCCCGCGAGTGAGTCCTCGAAGCCTGGGGGACGACTGGGGTGTCGGGGAGGATTCCGGGCATCCACGCCTGCTCCCATTTCCAGAAACTTCCAGGTCCGGAGGGAAGGGGGCGTCCGGGATTGCTTCTTGCCCGTAGGGCGCCTCTCGGGCGCCGCCCGGCTGGTGTGAGGCGCTGCGGGCCGAGCAAGGGGG
This sequence comes from Phyllotis vaccarum, assembly GCA_033318265.1. Taxonomy (NCBI): domain Eukaryota; kingdom Metazoa; phylum Chordata; class Mammalia; order Rodentia; family Cricetidae; genus Phyllotis; species Phyllotis vaccarum. The sequence goes on from JARWLC010000004.1 coordinate 104,478,801, forward strand.
GTGGGCTAGGGTGATGTCTGGGCGAGGGTCCCCCCTGCTCCTCTCCCCTCTCGTCAGCTCCGCTTCTCCTGGTTTCTCTTGCAGATGCTGCTGCTAGGGGTGGTGGGAGCAGCCGTGGGACGCGTGGCCGGGAGCGGGGGTGACAGCCTGGGATTCCGGGGTCTTCTCTTCCTTGTCCTCCTCCTCTCCTCTCTATTCCCAGTGTGGCCGTGGCTGACACTAAAGACTTTGTAGCCATCAACCCGAGTGCAGTTTCCATGGAAAATGAAGGTAAAGGGCCCCTGGCAAGATGGGTTTACAACGCAGAGTTGAGGGTGTGGTGGTTTGCTTTTTAAGTTGTCTGCCTGTTTCCACCTTTTTATTTTTATGATTTTGTTAATTGATTTCCCCCCCCGATGCATGTGGAATGTCTGGAGATTGCTTCCCTAAGGGACATCTAGCTTTTATTTTGGTAACATGGGCATTTCGGGGATTAAGGTTCTGCCGGTGACAGCTTGATTCTGCGTTTCTAGGAAATTATTTTCTTCAGTATAGGGAACGGAACGGAAGTTTTCATTTGCGATAGCATCTGTGCACGTCCTTATAGCTCTTTGAAAGGAATCAGCGGTTGGGAAGTGAAAATGGGAAGAAAAGGCAATGGATCTTATCTCTAAATTTGCATAGTAAGCTTTGTTAAAGATGTGAGACTGAATTCACTTATGAAAAAGATTTTTAAAATAAATACTAACTTTGGAAAAAAGTGTCTTCTTTAAATTTATAGAACAAAAACCCCAAAACCAAATCCTTGAGTTTAATGAAATCTTCTCAGTTTCTTTTAAAGTTACTCCCTATTTCAAAACATCTTTAGGTGGCTGACAGAGGAACCTGTTTGTCCCTATTACACATTGTGTTTGGACGCATTCGGTTGTTATGTGTTACTCAACTCCTTTGGCCTTGTTAAAATAGTGCTTTTCATATATTGCACTGATGTTTTAAAAATTATAGAATAACTGAATAAATGATTTTTCGTCCCTCTTGAACCAACCATGTTTATTGTTTGGATCGACTTCTGGCTTGTGTGTGATATCTCTCTCTCTCCCCCTCTCCCCTCCCCTCTCCCCTTTTTTTGACTGGGCTTCGAGATGCTAGAAAAGATACTGGACAAATGATTCTCCCTGTCTTGGCTTTAAAAATCTTTATCAGTACACAGGAGCTGCAGCTAAGCTGAAAGGTTTTTTTTTTTTGTTTTTTTTTTTTTTTTTTTTTCCTTGTTGAGGATGTAAGCTTGATTGGCTAAGTAGGACTTGAAATTTTAAAATAGGTGTTTCTTGTGTATGTGGTAATTTGTTGTGCTATTGGAGAGCAGGGCATATGCAAGAAAAGTGGTGAGAGGCATGGTCTTGCCCAGTTTCATTCTAGATGAATAATTGGTGGAAGGCATTTTCTGACATCTGAAGTGTGTAACTGCAGAGGACATTTAATTGGGTCTTGAAGAAAGCAGTTTCGGGTGGTGTGGAAATTTTTTTTTTTTAAAGCCCCTTTCCTCTTGTCTTTTATAAAGGTAAGGAAGGCAGATTTGTTTTTCATAAGTCAGTATTAAGTCCATTCATATAGTGGTTTTTATTTAGAAATCTCTGTAAGTAAAATCTCAAAGTTATTGTACATCTGTGAGCTATTTTCAGAGTGTTTCCAGATTTAGGAGGGCAGCCTGAAGTAGGTGGATACTTGGCTGTTGGTTTTCTTTCTTGGTGTCTTAGGAATCAGAGCCTGAGTAATGAAGCTAACACATTCATCTGCTGAGGTAGAAGGGGTTGGTTGTTGGACAGGTCTGTATTTTATGGCCACACAAGAATGATGTCGCTTCATAGTAAAAGATTACAATGTTTTAAAACTTGAGGGGTTTTCTGCCTCATTATTTTTGACCATTAAGAGTCTATTTTTATTTATCCTTTACTATGTTAACATGCCTTTTCTATGTAAACATTTTTTAGAAAAACTTGTAGACAGCCTAGAATCTTCAAAAGCAATTCACTATCTTAAAATAGAGTTGTATTTTTTTTTATTTTATAGTTTATACCATCTTCTGACCTGATTATTAACAGCTCAGAAGTGTGGATCCAAAATATTAAATTCTTGTCCTAATGCAAAACTGTATAGCTTTAGGTAAAACATTTCACCTTGTTGAGTTTTATCTATAAATTGGGATTGAAAATGTGCAGCTCACAAAAGTGTGAGATGATGAGTGAGGAATACTGCAGACATTCTCGTGGGTGTGGGAAATGCTGGAGTTTAAGAGCATGGCTTGCAGAACTAGGCATCTCCCTGTAATACTGTATCCACATTATTCACCCCTGTGTATTAAAGCTTTTTGTGCTCTAGTTTCTTCGCGTATAAAAATACGGATAATGGTTGCTACCTTATGAGGTTATTGTAAGTGCTCAAAACAGCGTCTGGCATACAGTAGATACTCAACAAATGTTATTGTAAATAGCCTAGTTCATACTGTTATGCCACCTGGCATTAGTGTTAAGACAGTTTAATGTTGTGGCCAAAATGCTCACAATGAAGTTACTAGTTCATTGTTGGGTGGGTTTAAGGAAATTTCTGTAGTAGGAGGGAAGCGGTCCCCTCTCTCCACCCCCAAGTCTGACACTTAAGTTTAATCATCTGTAAATGGGATATTGTCACCTTGGAGGGTTGGTATAGTAAGTGAAGCCAGAGGAATGGTTGACACAGCTTTAAAGAGTGATGAAGCCCCACTACTGTTACCCAGAAGGAGTTTTCCCATAGGAGGGGAGATAAGTTACACTGTTAGTGTGATCTGTGTAAGATTATCTGATAGTGCTCCACAGCATCTGCACGGGAAGGATTCTTAGCAGTCATGTTTACAGTGGTTGCTTCCTGGGAGGAAATGGCTGTATCCATTTCCTTCAAGTTTCAACAGTAGAGGTATTTTCTTTGGCACTAGATTTTGATTCTTTTAGACTTTTTTTTTTCCCCCAGGCCCACTTAAACTTTGTCAGAAAAGCTTGACCTATTTTTAGCCATAGTCTCCTGGATGCTTCATGAATACTTCCTGCTAGTCAGTAGGAACATTTGAAGCTGTAATTTATTTCCTGGACTTTCAAGGATTAGTCCTAGACAATTAGTTGTTGGGATTTTCATCCAAATTATTTGAAATTCCTTTTAGCATGCTTATTACAAGTCTACACTAACAAGGTAACTTTCACTTAGTAATTTGAGATACACATATATACAGTCCCCCCCTCCCTCCCCAAAAAATTGTTGATAGTTTAAAGGATTTCTTATTAAAGAAGACAGTTCTAGCTGGAGGGTTTTGCAGATATTTTTTTTTTCCTTCCTGTTAACTGCTTTAGTGATTGTAACAAATTTGGCCTTTTCTAAAGAGTTGGCTGTGTAATGTCTCTTACTACTGTTTAAGCATGCTTTTCACTTTTGAATAGAAGTGTAATAATCTTTAGGATTTCAGCAAATGCTGCATCCAGCTAGAAAACAACCTATAGCTTTTTTGATGTCATTTATATTTATACTTTTAAAAGTAGTAATATCATTCAGTTCCAAATGGTTAATGGAATTAGCCATTAATTCAAATTGGAATATCTCAGGAAAGTACTTTACTAGAACAGCTGAAGGGACTGTAGGATGGAAAGAGTAGAAGAAAAGAAGCTACTTCAATTTTATTCCAATTTATAAAAGTATGTGTGTACACAAACTTGTGTTCGTGGGTTCCAGCACATGTGTGCAGGTAAGAGGACAAGTTGGGAATTGATTATCTTTATTATGTGGGTTCTGTAGATTAAATTTAGGTTCTCAGGCTTGTTGGCAAGTGTCTTTACCCCCTAAGCTAGCTACCTCATAAGACTAGCAATACCTTTTGGCAGTTGAATCCTAAATACTCCATTTATCTTAGTATTGGTGTATGTTTTCAAGCTTGTGAAATAGGTACTCTATCAACTAAAATATCTCCTGAGCCCTGGTTTGTCTTAATATTCTGACCATATAATATCAACAGAATCTAACTCTGTTATTTGAAATATTATGAAACAAAATAGTTGTCTGGAGGACACACAGCTGAAGCCCAAAGCTGGTTCTCTTTGGAGATCTTACTTAAACAAGATGTGTTTACAAAACTGAATTTTGTTTTAAAGGCGGCAAGAATACCTTATCTTGCTGGAAAAGTAAGTTAGGGTGATTTTAAATTGCATCTTTGTTACAAGTAATATCTTACAGATAGCTTACAGTTAGTTCAAGAGTTTTTGAATTTTTGTTAAAATTTTGTTTGTTTTTTTGTTAAAAAGTAGCCTTTATAATAATTCCAGTAATCCATTGTGACAAGGCTCTTTCTGCTTTTCCTGAGGACAGATGTAAAAGGAAGTAAAACTGGTTAGTGAACACTCAGGATAGTGCCGTAATTTTACACAAGACATCATTTCTTTAACATTTAAGGCCAAGTTGATACATTTCTTTATGAATTTTAATGCCTCGGGTTTATATTCACTTATTAGCGTCTATGTATTTGTTAACGTGTCTTTTGTATTCTGGCTGTTAAGTTGCTGTTGACAAGAGTGCAAATTTTACTATATAAGCAGTTATTCAAATGGTGTTGAGTTAGGTTCCTTGGACTAAACTTGTGATGCATTTAGAAAAAGTTTGAAATGTGAAAAGTTAGTGATTTGGACAGAGTCGGGAACATTTTTCAGGGTGGCTATAACTGGCGTCTTATTTGTTTCTGCTTGCTGTCTTTTTCTCCTGTTAGGGGTTGGACTTATGTACTATACCTGTTAATTATAATTGCTTAAGTAAAGCCTTTTGGCTTTGACATGTAGTCATTTTGTAAATGTGTTGACCTTAAGTTGTATGTCCCCGTTTTTAGGATTCAAGAAGTAATCTAAAATGACGTTCTTAGAGTGATTTGATGGCATTCCTGGAAAAAAATTATTTGTATTTACTGAAGTAGAATTAGACTGCAATAGGTGCTCTGTACCTTCCTGTTCAATCCTCTACAGGAAAACAGAAATATTAGCTGAAGTCTAACATTGAACATTATCTGTGGTGTCTTCAGCAGTTCATTGCCGGTGGGATGGGCTGTCCATCCCCAGCCCTGGGTGATCAGGAGGATAACACTTTCTTAAGGAACACTGCAGTAATGTTTTAGGGCAAAGAGAACTTTGCTCTTTTTTTGTATTTTGTAAATATTCTGTATCTTCTCTGTATGCTCTCATCCTGTCACCTTTCACTTGCAGCTTCTAAAACTTAGCTTTTGATATTGTCATTTTATTCATACATGTTATGATGTTACCCCTTCCTTCCTTCCCTCTTTTGTGTACAATGGCTCTAGTAGACTTTGCTTGGCTCTGCTAGTGTTTCCTCAGTAGATTAGGTGTGAGTAGAGTTATTTGGCTCAGGCTTTCTTTGGGAGTCAGACCTTCGTTGTTCTGTGCATTGCTACATTTCTTCAGAGGAGGCAAAGCCTTTCATGCCGTGAGTGCCAGTAGTAGCATGTGGTGCACTTTGTAAAGATGTGTAAACTAATCTCTTCTATGTCTTTTTCTTAATCTGGGAGGGCTGCTATTATCCAGTTGATACTTGTCTTGTGAAACCAGAAACTAGTACCTGTGATTCTGTGTGAACTCCAGCTTCCTTTCCACTCCAGAAAAAGGTGTGATTATTGCTGACTTTTTTTTTTTTTTAAACTGAGTCTTATGGGGCTCTGTATGGAGGGCGGTTTTTAAATCAAATACCAGTTCCATTAGAAGACCAAGTCTCAAAGTGTATTCTTTTGGTGGAGACCCTCAGGTTGTCTCTTTCTCAGTTTGAGCAGGGTCTGGCACATGTGTATTGTTGATTGAGTGAAAAAGTTGGCTCTGACTCTGGGTCTTTGATCTGGGGGTAGTGACAGACTCCAGAGAACATGGCTATGTCTAAGACATCATTGCCTGTCACTGCTGCAGCAGTGCTGCTGATACCAGTGGTAGACACTGATAAGCATTGTACTGTGTACAGTTAGTATTTCCCTCGTCCCTCTTCCTTCAAGGCATAATTTAGCCCCGAATGTTGGTACCTGTTGAAAAACACTTTCTAACCAAACGCAAGAAAATGAATTGTGAGCCTTGGTTTACTCTTGTAAGGAGGTGGTGACTCCTCTTAGATTTGTCAGGGTTAAATAGGGTCAAATTTGTACAGGTGCCTAGCAACCTAAAGCTTCAAAGCAAGGCAGAATTTTGGTTTTAGACCATAGATACATTATACATTGCAGACATTATCTATTCAGAACTTTTTTTTTTTTTTTTAAGAGATCAAGACTGAAGTGTTATGAATTTGTGTGTGTACACATATGCGTGTAAGCTAGAAGTTCAGGTTGGGTGTCCTTTTGCTTTTCACAAAATTTTTGACAAAGCATTTTTCACTGAACCTGAACTTGCCACTTCTGTTAGACTGGCTGGTCAGTGCTAGAGTTACAGATGTGCTCAGCTACATCTGGCTTTTGTGTGGGTGCTGGGGATGCTAGTATAGCAGGGATTTACCCACCGAGCCATTCTCCCCATCCCTGAACTATTTCTTTGTGAATATACCAGGGTCTATAATACATTTTCCATTTTATCCATTTGCAAAAATTCTAGTTAATAACACTTTGAAGTCAGAAGTTACTGTGCATTTAATGTGAGCAAAAGCACTTACTTATCCTTAAAACGTGTAGTGCTCAGAGTTGATTATTTTGGTATCAGTTATATCTGCCGGTAAACTGCCCTTAAGGACTTGTAGCTCCCCATGGCACCTGTTACTGCACACTTGGCCAGCAAGTGGAAGGGTGTCACAACAGTAACTGATTTCATAAGGGATTGGTTTGCATTAGCCCGCAAAGTTACGGTAACCAGTTAATTACTTAGTGTAGTGAGTATTATATAGAAATACTGCTAGATCCTATGGGAATCATCTGTTATTGCACTGGATGAGAGTGGTAGCAAAGGCCTCAAGTGCTGAATGTATAATGGTAAGAAAAACTCAAACAGGCGACATGATAGACCTCTTCTCCCAGGTATCTTCAGCAATCTGTATAAACGGATAGTAATAATTTATTCCTGTCTTGCAGCGTGGTTTAAAAAATGCTAGATTGTGGGGATATGTTTCAAATATAATAAAAACAGTGGAGATATCAGAGGAATCTTCCCACTGATATCTTCAGTCTAGGAGGATCAGAGAGTGGTAACTCACACCTTTAATCCCAGCACAGGGAATATCCCGGGGAGTGGTAACCTATGCCCTTAATCCAAACTGAGTTCGGGGTTATTTTAGTTTACAGAAGGAGTTCCAGGCTCCCAGGCAGGCAGTGGTGGCTCACTCTGTTAGTTCCAGCACTTGGGAAGCAGAGGCAAGAGAATCTCTGTGATTTCAAAGCCAGCCTGGTCTTCAAAGCAAGTTCCAGGACAGCCAGGACTGTTACATAGAAAACTCTGTCTGGAAAAAAACAAAACAAAGACTAGAAGAGGTGGATCTGTCCTCTGATATCTTAGGCTATTTTTATTATATTTGGAACATATATCCACATTTTTATTATATTTGAAACATATCCCCACACTAGATTCTTACCATAGAGCAATATAATTCAAGTGTGATCATTTGTTGGATGTAAATCTAATTATCAAAGAAAAGTTTTTCTAAAATTGCTTAAACTTTGTGTTTTGTTAACATTAGACTTACATAAAAGGTACAGTACTAGTCTAAAGAATTTCCAGATGTCTGCTTTCTAAATTTTCTTATGGTTGCACTATATACAATCACGGTAGAATTATTAAACTAGGAAACTCACTATTATAAAATACTCTTTTTCTAACCCAATTCTGGTTCATTTTTCCCTTTTAGTTGTCATTGTTCTTATCTCCTTCTATCTGTCACGTTTCCTAATCTTTCTCATTGGACGTGAGCTGGATTACTCACGATTTGTATGTTTTAGGACTGGTAAAGTTACAGTGATCATTTGATAGCGTCTGCCAGGTTTTTCTATTTAAAGTCAGTTTTCCCATTGCAGTTCATACTGAATATTATTCTGACCTTTGTGAGAGGATTGTTAATGATCTCTATAGTTAATATTCTCTTTTGTCATGAGCACTTCCTCTAGTGGGGAAGCACTTTGTGTTTCCAGGTAACAGTTGCATCTGTGATGTTTGCCTAACTGCCAGTTTTTTCATTCCTTTGGCTCTTTTAAAAAAAGATTTATGTATGTATGCATGTATTTAATGTACGTAGATGCTTTGTATGCGTCAGAAAGAGGGCATTGGATCTCATGAGTCTACAATTATACATGGTTGTGAACCACCATGTGGATGCTGAGAATTGGGACCTCTGGAAGAACAACCCATTTTCTTAACCACTGAGCCATCTGTTCAGCCTCATTCCTGTGGTTCTTAAGAAAGTGCTGTTTTGTATTCCTGTTGATTATTTATGTGGAGTCTTGAATATTTATTTTATGAATTAACATGGCATATAGGTTTTTGATCAAATTATTCCTGTGATCTTTGTATAATAAGTCTGTTCTTATTTTTATAGCACTAATATACTTCCTGGTACCTCATGATGTTCTAGGTGCATCTTGGTTCTTTTGTTGTTTATTTGAACCAACTATGGAATTTTTCCTACAGGATCTGGGAGCATATGGAGATTAGCATCTAGGAACCAACATGTGGATTACAAGTGAACTCTGTGGTCCTGAAGTCTAACAGGTCACATAATAACATGAATATTTACATGTTTTTATTTTCTTATCTGTCACTTGTATTATACATGCATTCTGTGAATGAATAACTTGTGGAAACAGAGTTTATTCTAGTCTAATATTTGTTGAAGTCTCTCTTTCCTGTTACACTTGTGCTGCTTGGCCCTAGAAATCTGAATAGGGGCAGTGAGGGAATGAGGAAAGAACAGACACACAGAAAAGCTGGGATCAGGAGGACTGTGCATGTCATTATGGAGCCTGTCCAACTACACAGCAACACGGAACCTCAGCATTAATTCTGTACAGCACTGTGGAGGTGGGGTGTGGTGGGTTCACTAGTGTACATAGGTGAGAATCTCAGGCTATATATATCTGGGGAAAGCAGTCTGTGGTTGTGTTTGCATACACTGCCAACATTTGCACTTGGACCAAAGGAAAGCTGTGCTATACTTTTGAGCCTGGCCTAGGACATATGGGGGCAGATGTGTATGTTTGCCTGTTTCCCATGTGTCTGAGACATCTGGATTTGAATGTGTCCATTACAACAGTACATGTTCACCCAGGACTTCATTCACTCTTCCTATATCCATTCAAGGCTTCCTCTACTCCTCACTCCTCTGTCCTCCTTCCTTTTTTCAAAAGTCTCATCCACAGTAATTGACTTGTTCAGTCCTAATTCACAACCATGTCCTCATAAGAAATACAGTGTTATCAGTGCATGTCATGTTACATGTGTGGAAGACAATAGCTTTGTAGGCTTTCTTCTTCTTCCCTCTTTAACTTAGGTCACCAGGCTTGTGTGACAAGTGCCTTTATCTGTTGAGCTATCTCCCTGGTCCAGGAAATAAATTTTAAAATAGAACACACTATTTTTCACTAGTTTTATAGTACATAGGCAGATTCTTCGTTCCAAAGATTCCTGGCTTGGTTTAATCTGCGCCTACTTGGGTTTCCATGTGTAATGCAGATGAGGTTAAACTTCTTACCATTTTTATTCTGTTTCAGCCTTCTTCCACTTGTTTGATTTTAATTACTTTTAAGTCTATTTGAAGTAAGGGTGGCTGCATCTCTTATTTATTTGTAGTAGGAGCTACTTTTAAAAGGACTAGATTTTCTTACAGATGGGCAGAGCCACATTTGTGTGCTTGGTAGCAGTTGGAGTGCAAGAAGCCTACATTCATTCCCCTGGGCTGGCTTGCTTAGTTACAGCTTTCCTTCTTTATCTTCCTTCCACATTAGGGAATTCCTACTAGCTAGAGTTCATGACTGTCAGTATTTGATGTTGCTTCCCAGTCCCCTGGCTGAGTGCTTAATTTCTATTGCTGTAGTAAATCGTGATTTGTTTTGTAAAACTTGACCTTTACATAAAAAAAGGTATAATCTCCATGCCATAAAATCCTATCTTGACGTGTAACTCATGGAGCTTCAGAACATTCACAGCATCATGTATAGTTTGATTGCAGAGCTTTTGCATTCCCCCCCTAAAGAAATCTTTCCCTATTAGCATTCACTTCCTGCTCTTTCCTTCACCAGCTCCTAGCAACCACTAATCTAGTTTCTGTGTTTGGATTTTCCTATTCTGTGCATTTTGTATAGATGTATTAAAAAATATGTAACCTTTTATGTTTGGCTTTTCTAATTTTATCCATGTTTTGATATGTATTAGTACGTTATTTCTGTTTGTGGCTGAATAATATTTTAAGGTATGGATGCATCATATTTTACTCATTCATTATTTGATAAACATTGATTTGTTTTTAGTGACAGTTATAAGTAATACTGCTATGAATGTTCATATACATTCTTTGGGTACACATGTAGAATGCTGAGCCGTATGGTGATATTGTTTAATTGAGGAACTGCAGCAGAATTTGATCATTTTATTCTTTCTGGCAGTGCAGGTGTCAAGATAATTCCTTCACATCTTCTCCTACATCTTATTCTTCTGTTTTAAAATCACCATCCCAGGGTAATGAAGTGGTTGTATATTCTAGTTTTTGTGTGTGTTTCCCCAGTTACTAATGATGCCCAGCATCTTTTCATGTGCTTATGGCCACTTGTGTATCTTTGGAGAAGTTCAGGTCTCTAACTACTTCATAATTTTTTTTAATTTGCTTTTTATCTTTTGGTTAAGAGTTTAAAAATAGATTTTTATATCGCTCTACAAATATCTTGGATACTGGATAGAAATATATACTTAAGCTTTACTTTAAAAAAATAACTAGGCCCTTATTGGAGATACGGTTTTCAAATATTTTCCTGTTCTATGGGCTTTCTTTTTAATTTCTTGATTATGTGGTTTTCCTTGCATTTATCATAAACTTTAAAATTGTGATTATGTATGTTTTGCTTTGTTGTTTGTACTTTGATTGTAGACCATGATGATTAAACGTGATGAAGCTATAGTTTTTATTCTAAGTATATTCAGTTTCTCTATTCCCCTGAATTCCTTTGCGGGGAGCATTATTTTCCAGCCCATCTATTTAGAAGAGGATTTCTTCATTAGTTTTCTTTGTTCCCTCAGTTTTCCATAAGTGAAATTTATTTCCTGCCTTGGGGCCTGTTCCGTTGTCTGCGCTGATGCCAGCGTCACACTGTCTGACTACGGTGTAGGTTTTGTAGTACATTCTGAAACTGAACTATGATACCAGCTCCCCCCACCCCCCTCCTGTCAGACTGTTTATTTCGCTTTGGTTCTCTTGCAGTTCTCTATGGAGTTTGGAATCTGCTTATCTGTTTCTGTAAAATAGTTGGAATATTTATAGGTATTACATTGAGTTGTTCTTTATTGAGATTTCAATAACCTTACATAGGTACAAAAAAGGGAAAGTTTTAAAAAGGGGGTTTTGTTTACTTTTGTTTTATGAGTATGTATGAGCACGTGCCTACAAATGTGCCCCATGTGTGCCTGCTTTCCTAGGAGGCCAGAAGAGGGTATCAGATATTTGTGAGCCACCTGATACAACTGCTGGGAACCAAACTCAGTCCCCTGCAAGAGCAGCAAGTGCTCTGAACTGTTGAGCCGTCTCTCCAGCCCCACAAGGAAGGGCTTTTGGAGTGTTTGCTTATGACCTTATTCTAGATAGTGTATAAAGAAAGAAGCTGTGTAAGAGCTTACAGTTATCTTGTTTTATTTCTCTTTTTTTCTGATGAGTTATCCAAGGTTATAAAGATGGCTAGCTGACCTTAGGGAGGAAATACACAATTGGACTGGTAAAAATGTAAACAAAAAAAAATAATGAAATCTCAAAATGAATTATATACATACTTGAAATAATTTATAGAGGGTTACTTTCCTGCAGAAGACTTTGTTAGTCTATAAGACATAGTAACTTGTAGAGAAGAAAGGCAAAAGACACAAGGAAGTGTTTCTCAGAAAGAGATTGCAGATGATCACAAGAGTCATGAAGAGATTTTTAGTATTAGTGGAGAAGAAGTGGACCCATTAGAACAAGTACAGCTGAGTGCTTTCTTTCATATGTTTGTAGCTGAGGCAGAAGGATCTCCAGTTCATTGTCAGCTTGAGCTATATAGCAAGATCCTATTTGAATCCCTCCCCACAACCTACACATTAATAATGATTTCCTACTCATCTGATTGATAGCAATTAGTGTGATGGTCCCTGGCCCTGGCTAGATTGCAGGAAAAGTGGGAACTCCTGGACATTGTGGGAGAGACTTGGCACAGTTCTTCAGAGGTCAGTTTAGCAGTAACTACCAGAATAACAGATACATCAATATTGTCTCTTTGGGAGTGTAACCTATACTTGTACAGCATAGGTTCTAGGATGTCTGTTGCAGCAGCTGTGGTTACATTGGGTCCAACATGAATTGAGTTAAAAAAGTAAGTGTAGTTGTTTGGTTCTGATTGTAATAATGATAAAAATAAATGAAAAATATTTATGCATTTCTCCCAAAGCTAGTGGTACTATGGAGAGCGCTTATCTCTGGGCATAGGGTTGGGATGCATATCACTAGCACATTTATCTCAAGCTCATTTTCTTATGACTTGTCTCCTTTTTTTAAAATGAGCAAGGTTTTATTTTTGTAAGAAAATATCATCATAATATTAGTATATTATACTTTAGGAATAAGATTTTTCCCCCCTATGCACAATCTCTGCTGTTCAGAGGTGCATTGTTTTTTGGTTGTTTTTGGTTATATTTTCTCTGCTGCAGCTGGATTAGAATGAACATTTAAGTACAAATATTTTATAGCATTTAGGACCTTTTATTTCATTCTTAAGCATTATAAGTATGGGAGAGAAAAAAACAAAACATATCCAATTTACTAGATGCAATTATACTTAGGGTTTTGTTTCTGTGGTGCTAGGTCACCAGTCCAGAGCTGTGCGAATACTGAACAAGTGCTCTGTCTCTGAGCAATAGTTGTCCCGACTTTGCCAGATTCAATTCCTCTGTGTGGAACATCAAAGATCTAACCTGAAGTTAGGGACTTGCTCTGGAAGTTAGGAAAAATGTCATAGTATCTCTTCAGAGAGGCCACCCACTCAAATGTTGAAAACTTGTGTTACCTTGGGCCTTACCGTGGGTGCACAGTTGTAGTGAAATGCCCTGCACTTGCAGATTAGTCCTAGAATGATTGAGGTTAGAAGGGGGCTGACTTCCTACCCCATATGAAGTGGCTCCAGTGCTCACCAGAGGAGTTCCTAGCAACTTTTGGAGTTGGTTGTGTTTATCCTATTAAAGTATTTGACTGTTTCTGTCATGTTCTTTCTTTATAGAACCCTTCTTGGAATCTGAGTAATGGTTAGGTTCTGCCCTTCATAAGTCTTTTTTCCAGGCCAAACATAATTTTTCTCATTAATATTCTTTCAAAAAATTTGTTTCCCTTCAAGTCTTCTGAAATATTTTCCAGAAATATTACCATGGTATGACATGTTTTGGAATAGGCTTCAGTAGTGCCCTACAGTTCACATAGACTCCTTAAGATGTTCTTAGATTATTGTCAAGTGTCTGAGCTTGTTACTCCCCTGTTAGAGAAGCTGCCATTTTGGTGATACTGTGTAGGATTGGTATTTGCCTTTTTAGGACTGAAGTCACACTGAAGAGAAACTTTGACAGCTCTCTTAAGTGGTGGATAGTCAGCCTATCTTCATGTTTGTCTGAATTACTATTCTAGAGCCATTCCATCTGGTGCTTAAAAGTTGGTTTTTACATTTGTGTGTAATAAATATGTATTTACTTTTGCAAAGAGGAAGTAGAAGCATATTGCTTCTGCACATTGGTGCATCCTGATAAGCTCCTTTGAATTTTCTTTTTCATAGTAAAGGCTCATATTGATGTCATCTTGGATAAGTACTGTTTATCTGAGTTGTCAATAAAATATTAAACAGCATGCAGCCTAGTGGAACACCTAGTGACTCAGTTGTTAGGACTATAGGTTCACCTAGCCAGAAATTACCTCGTTTTTTGCATTGGTCTTCAGTGTGACAGAGCTGCTTAAATAGATAAATACTGCGTGCGAGTGATCACTGTGTGCTTTGTGTACATATCAGAAATTGTTAACTCAGTCTTAGAGGAACTTTAGTGTGTATTAGGAAAACAGAAGGTGGGAGGGTAAACACTCTCTAGTTCTGAGTTTGCTTTTAGGAAAGCTTTGTTTTCAGATTGTAATTAAAGCTGGTCTCACCACACTTAGGTTAGTTCTGAGCATAGTTCGATTTTATTGAAGCTTTTGGGTTACCTGATTAGTTTAAATACAATCAGTGGGAGTTAAACGTTCTTTGAGAGTCAGTATTGGCTCAATTCTTTATACTACTTACTAGTCATTTAGTTTCTCTTTATCCTGGGGAAATTATTCTTTTGTTCATAATTACTCCCAGTGATGGAAAAGGAATAATAATGCTCCCTTTAAAGGGTTTTTACGATTATGTGAAGTAAGGCAGGTAAGGAACGGTGTCCACACTCACACACTTGGCCTCCTGTCCGCTTCTGTCTGCTCTCCTGCTGCTCTTCTATGCTGTGTACCTCACCACTGAGCTGTGTCCAGATTTAGGCTCTTTCTCCTTTTTTTAATTTAAAGAGTCAGAATTATAGAAACACCTATTATTATAGGTTCTTTAAGGGCTTTTCAAATAGTGGCAGGCACCTTTGATGCTTTGGGAGGCAGAATTTGAGGCCATCCTGATCTACATAGCTAGTTCCAGACCAGTTGTGGCTATAGTGAGAAGACCTTGTCTTACCAGACAGGTACAGTTCAGGCTGACTGGCCAATGAGGAGAAAGCTGTTTGTCCTCCTTTGCTTTCTGTGTAACCTGACTGCACACTCCTGGCCTGTCTTTTTATTGCCTATAAAAACATGTGCCATGTTTTCTTGCCTGCTTTATTGTTTTTATTTACTTTTGCCTGCCTTTATTTACATTGAGAACCAGCTTTTCTAGACACAGCTTCTGTTGGTATGTACTGATTGAATTCATTTCTGGGATTGTGTCCTTTAAGTGGCCAATGTCAACCCCATGTTGGGAATGAATACCAAAGTCTGTTTCAGAATCTTGCTTTAAGTGCCTTTTGTGCTCGAAATTGAAATGTAGTACTTTTAGTCTACTTTTGATATTTTTATAAGGCTGCTAAAACTTGGGATCCAAGGGGTATAATTGTACTTATATAAATTTTTCTTAAAATATTTTCTTGTGCTATGTTCTATTTTGTTTTCTGTTGTGATAAACTCTGACAGAAACCAGGAAAGGATGTGTTTGTATTTGGCTTACAGCTACACAGTCCATCATTGAGGAAAGGCAGGGTAGGGAACTGAAGATGGGAACAGGGAGGCAGGAACTGAAAGGGACCAGGAAGAAGTGCTGCTCACTGGCTTGTTCCCCTTGGCTTGGTTTGCTCAGTGCCCGCCCCTGTCCCCCCCCTCCCCACAGGATTACGTGTCCAGAGTTGGCACCTCCCACAGTGGCCTAGCTCTCTTACATCTTTTATCAAGAGAATGCCCCACAGGCCTATCTACAGGTCAATTCTACCTGGGATGTTTTCTCAATGAGTTCTCTTTTCTAAACTGCCCCCCATTGTGTCAATTTGACAAAAAACTACCCAGCACATGCTAAGAACACAGCATAAGATGCACCTTATTAACACATTTGTTGACTATGGACACTGTTTTAGATTTGATTCATTTTGGGAGGCTGAAACTTTATGCTGTTTCACCCCCCCCCCCCCCCCCCGTACTATAGTGGGAGGTTTCTGGCCCGGACTTTTAGGCCCGCAGACTCACAGACCCACAGATCTGCAGACCCACAGACCTGCAGAGACACACAGATGCAGGCCCAGGCCTATCACTTGCTAGCTCTTTACCCTTAAACTAACCCATGTCTCTTATCTTGTTCAGCCATGGGGCGGTACCTTTTCTTAGAGCAGCATGGTTGTCCTCTGCTTCTTCCAGCTCCTCTCTGGCGTTCTGCTCTGTGCTTCCTGTTCTCAGAGTTTTCTTAGTCTGGTAGTTCCACCCACACTTCCTGCTTGCCTTTGGCCAATCAGCGCTTTTTATTGAACCAGTGGGTGGGACAGTTATTTACAATGTAACAACATAATCTCCCACACACTATTCCATTCTTTGAGTCCGTGAATTCTGCTATGTTAGATCCCTATATGTAAATAAAATCCTACAGCCTTTGTCTTTGTACATCTAACTTATTTTGCCTTAGGGCTTGTTTTCAGCTGTTAGACAGCATTTTCTTTTTCGAAACTAAATAGCATCTCACTGCATGTGAATACCATATTTTATCTATCAATTTATTGGTGGATATTTAGTTTACACCTGTCCCCATTACATTATGAATAGTGCTGTGAAGAACACTGGAATACTAATGTATTTGAGATCTTGATTTTAATTCTTTCTAATCAAGATAAAAAAAATTGTTTCTGGAGCACTTGGCAATTACCTTTGAAGATTTTGAAGGGCAGTCATACTTTTCCAGAGTGGCTGTGCTATTTTGTATCATATCTGGTGATTTGGATGAGAATGGCCCTTATAAGCTTTTCTATATGAAATAGTAGAGCTGCTTCAGAAGAATTGAGAAGTGGAGCCTTATTGGAGTAGGTGTGTCACTGGGGTTCAGAAGCCCATACCAGGTGCTCTTTCTCTTTCTCATTGTGGATCAGATATGAGCTCTTGACTACAGCCCAGCACCGTTCCTTCTTGCCTGTCCCACACTCCCCACCATGCTGATCATGGACTCACCTCTGAAACTGTGAGCACACCCCCAGTTAAATGCTTCATTTTATAAGTTGCCTCGGTTAGTGGTGTGTCTTCACAGCAATAGCACTGTAATTAAAACAAGATCGTATAGTTACTTTTGCACAGCTATGAACAAATACTCAGTATAAACTTAAAGGAGGGAAGATGTATTTTGTTTCTGACTTCAGAGGGTTCAGTCCATGTTTTTGGCTCCATTCACTATGATGGAGGAATAGGGGGGAGAGGAGGCTGTTGAGAGAGGGAGTGAGGAAGGGAGGGGGAGAGAGAGAGGGGGGGAGGAGAGAAGGAGGAGAGAGGAGAGAGAGAGGGAGGAGAGAAGGAGGAGAGAGGAGAGAGAGAGAGAAATAAGTTATAAAACCAACAGTGTTCAAGGTCTCACTGATACTTGGGTTGTACTTTCTTATTGTTTTTTTTAATAGTTTTATAGGTATGAGATATCTCACCATGATTTTGATTCCTTAATTATTAATGATATTGAGCATAATACTCGTGTGCTTATTGGCCATTTGTATGTATTCTGAGAAATATTTGCTTAGATGCTTCGTTTATTTTCTAATGGAGTAACTAGGTTTTATATCCATTGATTAACTAAGAGTTCTTTATTTTATAGATCAATCTGTTGCATTTTCATAGTTTGCAGACATTTTCTCCTTTACCACAGGCTCCCTTTATCCTGGTATTTTTCCTTCTCTGTGCCTTTTAGTTTGATAAAGTCCCAGTGTGTATTTTTTGTTGCTTTTGGTTTTGATGGTAAGTGCACGAATTGTAAGACCAGTGACACAGAGTTCTTTATTTTCTTGTAAGAGTTTTACAGTTTCAGATCCCAAGATTGGGTTGGGATCCACTGCTGTAATATTTGTATGGTGGGAGATGAGAACTAGATTTATTCTCTTGCATTGCAGATTGGCAGTTTTCCCAACACCCTTTCTGCTATGTATTTTTGGAATCCTTATTGAAGATCCAATTATAGTTTATACACAGACTTTTCTCTGGGCTTTGTTCTGTTTAAGTTTACTCATTTCTTCTGGGTTATTCAGTTTATTAGTGGACAGTTGCTGGCAGTAGTACTTTATGAGTAATTGTATTTGTATTTCCAGGATTACTGCGCTTCCTTTCATTTGTGACTTTGTCTTGTCTCTTCGTCTAGAAAGGGCGTGTCAGTTTTATCTTTTTACAAAGCCAGCTCTTAGTCGATTTACCCATTGTTGTTTCGTTTGTTTGTGACTTTGGGCTCTCCCCTCCTCTTCTTCCCTCCTCGTGTTCCCTTTACTCTCCTGTCTTCCTCCCGGTCTCCTCTTTCTCTTTTTCTTATTCTTGTTCTCTCACACAAGGTCCCTTGTCACCC
This sequence comes from Phyllotis vaccarum, assembly GCA_033318265.1. NCBI lineage: Eukaryota > Metazoa > Chordata > Mammalia > Rodentia > Cricetidae > Phyllotis > Phyllotis vaccarum. Next base: position 104,497,078 of record JARWLC010000004.1, read on the forward strand.
AGGCTGGCCTTGAACTTAGGGATGAGCTTGAATGTGGTTTTTCTGCTTCAACTTTGAGTTTTGTACACACGGGACAAGCATTCACCAGCCAAGTTACCTCTTTTTTCTTGAAGTATAATGTAAGGTTGTTTGAGACATTTTTAAAAATATATTTATTGCCATCAGCCTTCCTCTTAATACTACTTTTGTTACAACTCATAAATTTTGGTATTAGATGGATGAACTCTCAAAGAATTTGTATAGTTTTTTTTTTTACTGCATTGCTAAAGAAAAAAGTTCAAACTTTAAAGTATTCTACAACATTTTTGTTATATTTAGAGGTAATACAGCAAATTGGGCTAAATTTTATAAGGGTTAGTGAATTTTTCTTTTTGTATACTTCATTATAGGGTAAGACATAGACTATGTTTCTTAGAGAAGAACAAAAAATGTTCTATATATCAGCACTGGGAAATCCACAACATTAATTCTGGAGTTAAAGAGATGAAATGCTCCAGAAAAAAGATGTTGCCATAAAACATTGTGTAATGGTCTGGATGTGTACAAAAGGATGGTGGGATTTTAGCAGTAATAGTATTTATTTTTAATTTTTTTTAACCTTTCTTATTTGAAGAAAGTGCTTACATTCTGGCAAGTAAGAATTTGCAGATAAGTTAGAGTAGAGGAAAAAGTTGAATATGTAGCTAACTTTTTAATCACCCTAAAGAGAAGCTAACTCTTCAGTTCTCTGTCTAGTCACTACTGATTTGTTTTCTAGTTAACACAGTGGAATTATACCTGTTTCCTTTGTCTGGCTTATTTCAGTTTACCTAGTACGCTTTTATAGTTCATTTGTGTTATGTGTCAAAGCTTACATCTGTTTTATGAATGGAATAATGTTACATACCTTACTGTATTTATTCATTCACCTGTAGACAGACCAGGGCTATTTTCACTTTTGGCTTTTACAGAAAAGTTGAAATGGACTTAGAGCCCAACAATCTGGGTCTTTTAAAAACTGTATTGGCTGTATACCTAGAAGCAGAACTAATGGGATCTCTCTGTCTTTCTAATGTAGGTATATATATTTATCATATATACGCATATATGTATATTGTATGTGGATATATATGTACATACATACACACATGTAAATATATATGGTTATCCTGTTTAGTCATTTTTTATTTGTTTGTTGACAGAAGTGTCATGCTCTGTTGTCCAGGCTAGTCTTGAACTCTGGATATAAGGGGAACATTATGCAATTTTGTCATCATGTACTTAATTACTGAATGTTAAGTTTGATAGAATTATGCTTAATTATTGAGTACCATATGGTTAATAGAATTAGACATTTGTTGTAAGTTTCTGGTCAGGCCTTTCTGGCCTAGTCCTGAGGTTCTGACCCACTGTCCCACAGAAACACACAGACACTTGTATTAATTTTATGCTGATTGGCTTATGGCTCAGTCATATAATTTGCTAACTCTTAATTCTTAATCTAACCCATGATTCTTATCTTGCTTAGCTATGCGGCTCAGTATCTTTTCTCAGAGCAGCATTTCAACTTCTTTACTCTGCGTCTCCTGGTATCTCATTGTGGTGTCTTTGTGGTATCCCTCTGGTGTCTCTGTGGCATCTCTGCTCTGTTCTTCCTGTTCCCAGAGTTTTCTTGGTCTGGTAGCCCCGCCCAGACTTCCTGTCTGCTTTTGTCCAATCAGCATTTTTATTAAACCAGTAGGTTTAATAAAATTATTTACAATTATTTACAACGTAACAACATAATCCCACTACGGGCATTAGAGTTTTCTCTTAAAATACTGTCATTCTTAAGAATGACTCAAAATATGGAACTCATATAAGAGAGGATTGCTAAATTTTATTATATAAAAATGGAAATTCTGTATCGTAAAACAAAGAGAGTAAAGCTGTCAGGAGATAAAGGCTAATATGTAAAGTACTCTAACAATTGGAAAAAAACTGATAAATATTCAAAATACATACAAGATAATTCCTGTAAAATGGTAAAGTGAACTGAACTCTTCAGAAGGCTTTCCCTTTTGTTTTTTGTCTTCCATTCAGAAAAGTTTCTTGAAGTCAGACTTTCAACATGAAACTCATGTTTTATGGTTCATTGTTTGCAGTAGTTGAAAAAACTATGGTTACTTACAAACTCATAGAGGTAAGAATAAGGGATCTTTCTGAAGAGTTGAGTGATGCTGACAATATGTTATTAAGTAAAAAGAAGGTACACACATTCAGTGTTACTCCAAATCAAAGAAGAGGAAATAAGAGACCATGTACTTTATTTGTGCAGAAGGAAGCAGAGGATGAATGTGGTAGAAGCAGATTGGTTGTAGAGAGATGGAAAGAATGGAGACAGGGATACAATACTTCTCTTTTTAGTAGTTTTTACAGTTAGAAGTAAGTTATATTTTCATGTATTCAAGATTATCAAAGATTGTGTGTGTGTATGTGTCTGTAAATACAATTCCTTAACACTTTATTGTGGTTCCCTAGAATCCACAACACTTCTGAATATTACTTTTCAATAAAAGGAGTCAAAGCTTGCTTGAGAAATGATTGAGTCCAGTGCTATGGCTAAGAAAATACAAAGAACATCCGTTTTTGAACATCTTATGTTAGAAAATAAGGAAGTGCTCAAAAATTGGTGAGCAGAATTGATGTATAAGCTAGTCTATTCAGTGCTTCCTATGGGACATTTTGACCAATAGGATGATTGTGTGATGTAATATAATCCATAAAATAATAGAAGGTCCATGACATAAAATGAGGGTATATGTATGTCTAAAGCTACACACAGAAATAGAAAAGAGACCTGAGGAGTCCATGCCATTTATGTAAAAAGAACAATTTTATAGTAGTACTATAAATTTAAAGTAGTACTATATGAGAAGTATCTATTGAGCAAAGTATGATAAGATGCCTGATAGTTTACATAGTTGGAAAGTAACTTAAGTACATGAGCAGTATTGATTATAAATCCCCAAACAATATAATTTGATAGCTGAAAAAACCTCCAACTTCATAGGGAACCATTTCAGTAACGTGATCAAAATTCCTATCACTGTTAACAGGATAATCACTTTGTATCAATATGGCTGAGCTTCTGTGTGCTTAAACAGAAATTAGTTTTCTACAGATTTAATACTAGAAGTACCAAGTTACATGGTTACAGCACCAGCTTCTGATGAGCTCTCCCTTTGCCAAAGAAATTGCCTTCTTGCTGTGTTTTTCATGGCCTGTCTTCCCTTGTCTTCTGTGCTCATACTTCTGATTTCTCTTTTTGTAGAGCCACTGTTACCTTTGTAATGACTCCATTTTTAATACAATGAGTTACATTGAAGTACTGTCAACAGTTACACGGGAAATTAAAGTTTCAACATAGAGCGACAAAGGGACATAGGTTATTCCATAGAAAGCTGTAAGTGGATGTTTTCTGTCCTGATTGCCTGTTTCCACATACCAGCAGCTGCTTCCCAAATTACCACACAGAGGATTATATTAAATTTAAATGCATGGCCAATAGCTCAGGCTTATAATTAACTAGCTCTTATAACTTAACCAGTTTCTATTAATCTATGTATTGCTCCGAGGCTTGAGACCTTTACCTTTATTTCACTTTGTATGTCCATCTTGTTCTCCGACTGGCTGGCATCTCTCCTACTCTGCTCTTCTTCCTCCCAGCATTTTCACTTTGACTTTCCTGCCTAGCCTTATTCTGCCTTGTTATAGGCCGTCAGCTTTTTAAATTAACCAATGAGAGTATTGCATATTCGTAACATACTGAATGCGTATCCCACATTTCCCCCTTTTTATGTAACTAAAAAGGAAGGTTTTGATTTTGACATAGTAAGATTATATACAACAAAAATAGTTACTAAGAATTATAGTTACAATATCATTCCAATTGTATTTAGCAAAATTAGTGAAAATAATTTACTACATATCTTGGTGAGTTTAAAGTTTTATATCTAATTTACCTCTTATCATAATTATCTAGTCTTCAACCATACCAAAGATCCCAGAAGGATGAAATTTTACCTAATATCAGAGGCCTCTGGCTGACTGGACAGCCCCCCAAAGTTCCCCTGTAATGTTGGGGTGTCCAGCTCTGAACTATAGGCCTAGCATATCTCACAGACTTTCCTGTGGAGCTGAAATTTTGAAGGACTTTTACTTTATCTTGGCAAAGTTTGGCAGTCACCTTTCTCGTGTCCTGTTGGTCCAGTTTGGACAGTAACTGCCAGCATTTGAACAAGGACAATTTCTTTGCCATATGGCTAGGTTTTGCAATAAAGAAAACAAACTTCATATGGAGTTTTTTGATGCCAAACATCTTCTCTGAAGTAGATTGGTGTTGCCAGGAGCAGGCTTGTTTCACTATCATGAAAAGCCTTAGATTATTAGATATATTAAATTCCATATTCTGTCGATCTTTAAAATGTTTGAAGACCATCTCTCAATCTAAATATATCTGTGTATGACCTTAAAGACATTCCTAATATAACTATGTTTGACTATTATAAATGACTATTTCTTAATTATACATTACAGTTTAAAATAAGCTGCATAAGCACAATACCCTAAATAAGAGTACAAATATACATATAGTATAACAAATTACCTTTAAATTTGTATCAGTAAACCAAAATCCATACCAATGTAGTTTATTTTTAGATTAAAGTAGATTCAGTAATTCACCCTTTTATCATTTATATATCCACTTCCTTTTTTAAAAAACAAGATTTCTGAATCTAATCTCCTTTGTTTAGCTTTTTTTCCCTGACCATTATTTATAACAACTTGTTACCAGCTCCCTTAAATGATGACAAACATCTATAATTTATTTTTGGGAGTGTGAGCATAGTTCTATAGACTCTAGTTCTCTAGTTCCTGTTGATTGGGGCTGCTGGTAATCTTCGGGGGGACTTTGAGAAAATTTAGGATCATGGTCAAGTTGTGACTGAAGTCTTCTGTGAGGCTGGGTTATCTCAGCCAGCAGTCTTGAAGCTGTTCTGAATGTAGAATTTGGAGGAAACTTCAGCAGAGGTGCTCTGAGATGTGGGATCATTGGGGCTATCTGCTTCCATCAGAGATTTTTTTTCAGGGTGTCTTCCTTGATCAAAGCTGATTTTTCTTAACCCAGAATGAATCCACAACCTCTCATTTCCTATGGAAATAAAAGCAGATCCTCTTTCCCAAAGTAACATATCTTCTGACTTAAATTTTGAAGTCAAGATATTTTTTAAAATATAGAAGTTGGTTTAATCTAGCAACTTTCTTAATCAAATGTTTCTCAGTAATTATTGTTTGTTCATTAGCAGTCAGAAAATTTAAAGAGCATAATAACATACAGTGTCCATAGTCTCTCTCCCAAACCTATCCATATTTTTTAAATACACTGTGACCTCTTTGAAGCTCTTTTTGTCCGAATTTGTCCTTATTGTGCATCTGTAACCTTTCCTATCTACATGAGCAAAAGTAACTGTTGTGCAACTTAGATCATGGTGTGCTGGTGCTGCCTCCTCCCCCTTGGTTACGTGAGTGTGCTGAGAAGAACACACCATTTCTTTACTGGTGTTTTCTTCCCTTCAAAATGCATTAATGACCTGCATCAGAGAGAAAAATCTAAATCATTGTATATAAACTAGGACTGTTCTATAAAAATATCTGCTTGTTTTAAACAAACAAACAAAAGGAGAAGATCTGCAAGGTAAATGGACTTAAGGTTTGTTTTAGAGCCTGTGTTGAGGTTTGAATCCCCCACCTCCTAACTCCTTTGGTTGACATATCTTTTAAGTATTTTGTATTTAAAGTTTATTTGTTGATGACATGTTTATTCTGTAGAATTTTCCATAGCCTGTACTTTGCTGAACTCGTTCTTTGGAAAGTCTATAGATTTTTCCCTCTGGCTCCTGTACTTCCAAACTGGAGAGAATAAAGGAAGACTCAGTTCTGGAACCCCTCATCCTCAGGATGATATGTGGGTTCCGATCCAGAAAAGAACAACAAACTTCCCTTCTGATTTTAATGTCCAGCCAGAGTTAAGAAGCATTGATCTAGATCTAGTTTGAGAATCAACACATTCCATCCTGCCCTTTAGACTGTAAGACAGAGTTTTTATGTTGGGAATTTTGGCAAGTAGAGTTGGCAGGCCACCTGTCAGCTTGAATATTATAGAAACATTTGTGGATGTTCCTGAATATTTTGATATCTACCAGTCTATAGACATAAGTATCCTGGCCTTTAGGATCCTTCATCTTATGCATTATTTCAGAAAAGTGTATTCACACTGCCTTTGTTTATGTCATGCTAGCATTTCCTCATTGATAGGGCTGATTAGAGATCCCAATCTGTTGCACAAATCCTAATTAATCTTATAATAAAAACCTGGAGCCAGATACTGAAGTAAATGTTAAAAGATCAGAAAGCAGAGGAACAAGCCACTAGAACTTCTCACCACTACTGAATCTCAGGCCGAAAGAGAAGATCCTGTCTCCATGAACCCTCAAACTGAATGCCTGTGAGTCCACAGCCAGAGAAAAAGGGAAATGCAGAGCAGGCTGAGAAGCACGGGGCAAACTCCTGTCCTCCCACCCTTTTATCTGCCTACCCTTATCACATCCTGTTTCAACCTTCCTAGTGCTAGGATTGAAGGTGTGTGATCCCAAGTGCTAGGATTAAGGATGTGTGCCACCGCTGCTTGGTTCTGTTTCTGTTTTGGACTGGATTGATCTGCTGTAGTTCAGGCTGACTTTGAACTCACTGAGATCCAGGGGGATCTCTGCCTCCTGAGTGCTAAGACTAAGGCTGTGTGCAACCTTTATGCCTCACTGTGGTTGCCTCTGTCCTCTGATCTTCAGACAGTCTTTATTTGTTTATAATACAAACAGTGTATAATCACACCAATCTAAGGAGACCTGGCCATTCTGAGATACTTGTTGACCATTGTTAGTCCTTTGCTGGGGTGTAATCCTTGAAAAACTTCAATCAGATAAGACTTGATTTTCCATTTGCACAGCTGCATTTGCCAATAAAATAGTGTTTGGTGGCTACAGACCTTCATCTCAGCCCTTTCAGTGGAACTCATAGCTTTGCCTGTTCTTTGTAGACAAACATCTGTAATTCACAGGTAATGAATGGCAGGTATTTTTAAGATCACTTTTTATCTTCTGTGCTTCCAGTGGAAGATCATTTAAAAGGTACAGGTCAATTTCAGGATAATACTCACTTTCTGTTTGCTGCGTAATTGCATATTAAGACAGCAAAGCCTACTGACACTTCCCTCCCCTGTTGATGGTATTAAGAACTTTTTAAGGCTTTGTGGATAGGTTAAGAACTTTTCAAGGTTGTGTAATTGGGTTGATGTCCCAATCTCCTCACTAGAAGTCTTGCCTGGTCACAGGAGATGGCCAGTTGAGTCTACAAATCTCATATTTCTTGGAGTCTTAGCTGGGCCTTCCTTATAGATTGCTAGACGTTTCCTTTGCACCAGGTTTCTACTTTACCCTGAAATGCCCCCAGACAACCTTCAACCTACAGTCTGTCTTACCTATGGGATATGTTGGGGTAAGGGTAGCTCAGATATTGTGGAAATAGCCAACCAACATTAGACCCGTACCACAAAAGTGTTCCCACCCCTGACACTGCCTCGAGAGCCAGGACCTAGAGGCTGGATGACCCAGCAGCTTAGGATAAAACCAAACACTACTGGAGAAAAAAGTCGGTGTAATGATGGCTGACAGTGTTCTGCTATACTCAGACTGGTGCCTAGCCCGACTGTCATCAGAGAGGCTTCATCCAGAAACTGATGGGAACACATGCAGAGAACTGCAGCCAAGCAATAGGCCAAGCTCAGGGAATTCTGCTGAAGAAAGGAAGCAAGCAATTGTAGGCTCCAGAAGGGTCAAGGAGACAACCTCCTGCTGCCCCCCTCTTCCATCAACTAACCTGGGCTCATAAGAGCCCTTAGAGACTGAACCTACAACCAGGGAGCCTTCATGGGACTAGTCTAGGTTCTGTGCATATGCTTAACAGTTGTACAGCTTGGGTACAGGGAGAGGCTGTCTTTGACTCTTGCTGCATTTTGGGACCCTGTTCCACATATTGAGTTGCCTTGCTCAGCCTGAATACAGGAGAGATGCTTAGTCTTACTGTAACTTGATAAGCCTTGTTTGTTGATAGAAATGGAGGAGAAGGTGTGTTATAATAAGGTTTTTTGGTCTTCAGCAGCCAGAGGTCTAGACTTACAGACTTATTGCGCCAGACTCCTTAGCCGCCTGCAGCTGATCAGGCCCTGAGAAATGACTTAAACACTTATATCAAGTTTATGTTGTTTGGTTTATGGCTTAGGCACATTGTTAGCTAGTTTTTAAAATTTATTTTTATTAATCTGTTATAGGGCCTGTGGCTTATTTGTGTTTTTTTTTATATATATATTTTGGGTGGCAGACAGATTAATAAATGTAAGTTAAGTTGAGATAAAATAGCTAGCTAACAATGTGCTTAAGCCATAGGCCAAACGACATAAACTTAATACAAGTGTCTAAGTCATTTTTAGAGCCTGAGCAGCGGTGGGCGGTTAAAAAGTCTAGGGTGAAAGGTCTGTGGGTCTAGACCTCTGGCCACACCGGGCCAAGAAACCCCAATGTTAACAGAGGTCATTTGGGGTGGGGCACAAAAGGGAGGTGGTGGGGGAGAGGCTGGGAGGAGAGGAGGAAGTTGGCAACTTCAGCTGGGGTGCAACCATAAATAAGAAATGGGAAAAAATAACTTTTCAAAAAGTCCCAAGATGTCAAAAACATGGTTAGACCTTTCTGAAGATCTAGAATGGGGCAAGGCATATATATTAACATTCCCTAGAATTTGAATTCTTCTCTTATATTCTAATATACACCTTCTATAAACAGACTTTTATTCCTGTTGAAACCAAAATAAGTGTTTTTCCTTGTTTTTCACCAAGGAGAGGAACAAACTGGTGGTCACACAGCTGGAAAACACAGATATAAAATAATGGATTGAAGTGGACGTGGTCTGACCTTGACTGTAGTGGTTGTTCTTAGGTGTAGTTCCTGGACCAGAAGCATAGCCACTACTTATTAAAAATGCATCTTCTAGGTCTTATTCATATCTGCTGGTTCAGAAGTGCTGAGGAGTCATGTGCTGTTCTTACTAGTAAGTGTTGAGGACAATGAACTGAAGGATTCCTGTTTTTTTAAAGCTGTAAAACTCCTTTCTTAAATTTAGCCTTTTCTTGAATCCAGAGCTTCTGTATTTGAAGTTGGGGGGCTTCTGTGTTGTCCTTTCTTAAGCTCTGAAGGTGTTTGGTACTTGTTAGACCATGCATCTCATGCAGTAGAATGTGGTAGAGTTTGGGCATGAGTGACTGACACCTCAAAGGAATTTGTGGGGTGGGGTTTGGAAATCATTTGGATATTTTGGGGGACTAAAATTTCACTATTTTTAATGATAATGTATAGGCCTTTCTGTATATGAACATAATCCAGGTATCAGAAGTACAAATTGTACCTGGATTGTGTTTCTGTATGTAAGCTCGATTACTTCTAGATCAAATTATTTTGATATTACTTCACTTCGGGCTTTAATCAGCAAGGTTGTTTGTTTTTAAGTCAAGATATCAAGTAGCCTAGGCTGTCTGTCCTCAAACTTTCTGTGAAATTAAGAGTGGCTTCTTACTTCCGTCATAGGAATTTTGTGATTACAAGTGTGCACCAGCATATGGTTCTAAGAGGTTGAACCTGGGGCTTCTTACCAATTAAGCCAGTAAAGTAATTGCTTTTTAAATTGAGTGAGTCTGCTTGGTTTCTGGAGATGGCTGTAAATTTCAGTTCTTGTTTGGACCTGCGGTCATCTTGGTTTGTTTGTTTGTTTTTTATTCTGCCTTTCTGTCTATAATATATTTTCTTCACATTCATAAAATGGAACTGTGTTTCTGCCATGTGAAGTCAGTGATTATTAACTTTGGCCTGTTAGACTCAATATGGGGAATTTTCAAAAATGAGTATGTTTGACTCCACTTAAGACCTAATGATTTACACTCTCTGGAGATAGAGGCTTTGTACTTATATTTATAAGAAACATAAAAAGCCTGCATCTTAGCTCATTTCTATTGCTGGAGTAGAGTGCAGCAGACCTCATAGGCTTAAACAGCAGGCCCTTATTTCTCTAGATTCTGGAGGATGTTGTCAGGAGGTGCTGCCGGATGTAGTTCCGGGAGATGGTTTTCCTGCTGATCTCCTCTCCTGGTGGGAAAGGGAAAGGCTTTCTCTGTTTCAGTCCATAAACCTACCGTGAAGACATTACTCTCAGACCCCTCAGACTTCCTATAGGGACTCTTTAAATTCTATCACTTGAAGGGGTTGGGACTTTAATGTGAATTTTAGGGTCACAGTTCAGGCCATAGTAGCTTCTGTGCAATTCTGATTTGTGTCAGATTAGAAACCAGTATGAAGCAATGCTTACTAGATGAAAAAAATGAAATTAAATCTTGGACTCTGTAAAATGAAAATCTGGCTTCAATGCAACTCTGAAGGAGTCTAAGGCATATAATACCAACATTTAATTATTTACACACTAAATATTTGGAAGGTTCAGTAATTTTTGATATGTGTTCTTGTGTGTGTTGTGTTTTGGTATTACTTGACTCTTGAATTAATTTCCTCTGTAGGATATAGATCATGGAAGTAATGATAGTACCTGTGGGCTTTTGTTTGTAAAAGGCTTATTTATTGCATGAGTTAGTGGTCGAAAATGTAGTAGCTTAAGAAATGGAAGGCTATGAGGAGGGAATTTAGATTGAAGCTCAGGTGCCTTCACACACCCCACTGGAGATTAAAACCAGAGCCTCAGCTGCAAGGCATACTCTACCACCGAGCTACCTTCCAGCCATTAGGATAAGTTTAAGACTAAGTAGGAGATAAGCATGTTTGGCAGTTGAGACCATAAAGCAGTGGACTTCTTTAAACAAGATGTGGTAGTCACAGTAGTTCTTAAGATGCATTTCAATACCTTCAGCCGAACATGCTTTTCTGTTTGTTTCTTCCAAGATGGGGTTTCTCTATGTAGCCTTGACTGCCCTGGAACTCACTTTGTAGACCTACTGGCCTGGTTCTTGGATTATAAATGTGCCCTGCTTCACTCAGCTTTTCTGTGCGTTCTAAGGAATGAACTCAGGTCCTTAAGCTTATAAGCAAGCAATACCAAGCTATTTCTCCAGCCTGCTGTCCTTTGAGTTCTTGTTGTTGGTGGATCACATGTTATAGTAGTTGAATTCAGCACCTATAAACAAGGCTGTTTAAGCACGTCTATTTCTATCTTATATACAAATACACTAAGGGTCAAGAATTTTAGAAATTAATCTCACTATTACAGTTAATTAATTTAGAAATTAATCTCATTGTCATGTCAAATACAGTTGATCTTTAAACTTTTGTCATTGTACTCTTAGAAGGTAAAGTATAGTAGGTTTGGTTCTCACTACATTTTCTCCATCTGTACCTTGAGATGATGGTCAGTAAAAGCCTCTGTTAGTTTGTTTAATAAATAGGAAAATAGGACATTTCAGTGGTTCTAGGCAATTCTCAAATTTAGTCATTTTAAATTTATTAGTTACATGAAAATATGTTACAAAATAATTTCAAAGCTTTGCATAAGAGTAAGATAATCTACAATTCAGAATTTGATCATTAACATTACTAGAAATGCAAAATATTGCTGCTATTTGCTTTAAGTTACTTAAACATGCAGTAATGCCTTTTTAATAACTGAGATTAGGAAATATGTCTTCAGCTCCAGACGTACAATCATGACGATGAACTGCTTCCCCCTCCCTTAACTGTTTACTTGCGTTTTTTGGTTTTGTTTGTGCTAAGTCAAAAGGATTTTTATACACACATAGTAGTGCAGTGTATAGACAATAGTAGGAATAGAATTGTGAATTATTAATTTTTTAATCTTGTTTGTTTTAAAGAATAGTTACTTAGAGATTTTGGGAAATTAGTTTGTCCTGAGAATACTGATGATTCAGCTGAGAAGCCTATGTCTTAGTGAGAACATCGGTGTTCTGGTTTCAGCATTGTTTCATCAGGTGGCCTGGCTGTTTGGTAATGGATGCTTTTCTCAGTTTAAACAGTGAGGAGCCTGTGGCTCTTCCTTCCCTCCTTCAAGTCTGTCTGTGAAGATTCTCAGTTTAGGACCAAAGGCGAATCTCAGTTGGATATTTGTTTCTAGAATTGTGATGAACACTATTTGTTTGTAAAATTGCGTGAAATAGCTGTCATCCTTGTTGCCCCTTCTGTGACCTACACTAACCTGCGCTGCCTTTGCTTGTCTGCCCTCTGAGTGGCTCAGTTTTCTCATGCTGTCGGTGTCTGGAAGGGTCCAGGTGTCCTGAAAAAGAGATGTGAGCACAGGGACAGATAAAGTGGGGAAAGCTTAGTAGTTCTTGTTCCTTAAATTAAACATAATGAGTTTATAGGATTATGATTGTGCATAGTCATCAGACTCTGACAGGAAAGACATGTTTTATTTTTTAATCTTATGTTGATGGAGAAGTAACATCTTTAAAAATGTGTAATGGGAAGATTTTGTATTATACCTTGTGTTAACAGGTATCCAAGGTTTTAAAATTTGCTTTCAAGAAAATATCCTAGATACTCATTCTTAATCTGAGTATACTTTCCTAAGTAGAAAATATGCTGTGAATATTAGGATTTTCGTTTATTATCCTAGACTACATTCTAGTTGTTAAATTATATTCAAGTAATTTTTCTTTGTTTTTATTCCTAGGTTGCACGTTTTCAAAAAATACCTAATGCTGAAAATGAGACAATGATTCCTGTATTGACATCAAAGAAAGCAAGTGAATTACCAGTCAGTGAGGTTGCAGGCATTCTCCAAGTAAGTGGTTGGTGAGAAGGAGGCAGGAAGTGTAAAGCAACCTTAAGTCAGTGCTGACCTATTGCACTTTCTTCAGGGACAGACATACTTGTCTGTGCTGTCTAGCATAATAGCCCTCAGTTAGACATGATGGCATGGCTGGAAATGTGGCTAGAGTAATGGAGCTTCTGTGTTTAACTTAATAGCCTGTGTGGTGATTTGGAGTACAGCTCAAGATGAGTATATGGCCAACATCTGTTTGCACTGTTTATCAGTTGGGTTGGAAACGTAATTAATTTAATTAGTAAGATAAGTGAGGTTAGGATTTTTTGTTTGTTTTTCCGAGACAGGGTTTTTCTGTATAACAGCTCTGGCTCATCTGAAACTCTTTGTAAACCATGCTGGCCTTGAGCTCACAGAAATCTGCCTGCCCCTTCTTCCCCAGGGTTGAAATTAAAGGATTCCATCACCATGACCATCAGTAGGTTTTTGTTTGCTTTAATTTAAGTGGATTTTCTAAGGTAAAGTGAAAGCTAAGTATAAGTGCAGGTTTGCAAATTAATTATGTAATTTTATTCTAGTTTTCAAAAGTATTGTCTAGTCAAACATGACGAGAAGAAAAGAATATTTTTCATTCAGTCATTTTAATTGTTTCAAAAACACTGATGTCTGTTTTTGAGGACATTTTATTTTGATATATTTATATTTAGTTTTAAAACCACATATTTTAAATATATTTGAGTTTTAGAAAGATTGATTACTGAACTTCTGGCAACTTGCTGGCCTGGGAAATTAGCCATTTCTGGGATGTTAGCATTTCTTTTCTTTTCTTTTTTTTTATGATTGTTAAAATCATGATAGTAACTGAAGGGCTTAGATGATATTGCCATGTGCCAAGAACAAGTTTATGTTCTATTTTGAGTAATTTAAGACACCCAAATTTTCATTCTGTTATAATAACAAAAAAATATAATAGGCAAAAAAATCTCAGTGGTTTAATAAGCTCTGAGAATAGGAAGCGCATTTGTAGCCCACTGAATATTCTTTTGGAGACACTAATTTTAGAAAAATATAATTAAATACAATTTAAAATACATATGAATTATGGTTTACTTTTATTCCTTTTTATAGAAAAGAAAAATGCTATCTTGTTGCTTATTGAGATAGTAATTATATAAATATTAGCATACTTTTAGAAAGTTAATCTTTGATAATTTCATGCATGGCTATAATATATTCTGATTATGCTCATCTGCTACCCTTTCTTATTCACCAACCCTGATCTCTACCAAGTTCCCATTCATAGTCAGACATTTCTCTCCCACCTGCCAATTCCCAAATAACCACTCAGAGGTCTAATATTACTTATAAATGCTCAGCCTTAGCTCAGGCTTGTTACTAGCTAACTTTTACACTTTAAGTTAATCCATGTTTCTGACAGTGCTTTGCCACATGGCTCATGATTTGTTATCTCATTTTTAGGTGTCCTGCTTACTTGATCGCTGGCTACTGGCCAGTCAGTGTTTTATTAAACCAATTTGAGTGACAAATCCTCACAATGTATAACGAGGATTATTTCACAATACCCATCCCACTTTCTATGCCTTTTTTGGGGGAGGGGGGAGCCCACATGGTTCATCTAGGACTAGTTGAGTGGGCCTGAGTGTGGTGCTGTAGATGAGTATGGGTAACTCACCAGTGACTACATCCCTGATGACAATTTCTTCTTCTGTATCAAAGTCCTGCTGCCATTAGCTCCCTACCCTGATTTGTGACTGCATATTTATTGATTCAGTGTTGCACAGGGCCTTTGCAGGCAACTATAGTTGTTGTGACTTAGAAGCCATGAAATGCTTCTAAGATAGTAGGTATGTCATACCTGTAAGATGGTGTTTCTAGACCCTCCGTTTTTGGCTCTTAGATCCTTCCCTTCTCCTAAAGGCTAATTTTGGGTGTCTTTTTTTAATGCTAAGCCCTCAGAAATCACGTATTTTCAGGGCCTTGACTAGCCATGAAAGTTTTCATTTACTACCTTTTGTGGTAAAGAGAAGACCAAGTTTGAACAAGGCACTAATTTGTGGATATAAATAAGTATTTAAGAGGCAGCTTGACATATCCATTTATCAAAATAAAAGTACATTCACTCTACACTAGTTTTAAGTATGTATTCTAATAAATGTGACCACCACTAATAAAACAAGGTCTTACCCTGTTGCTCTGACTGGTGATCTAGAACTCACTTGTGTATCTCAGGTTGTCCTCCATAAGAATATTCTCCTGCCCCAGTCTCCTGAGTATTGTAAGTGTGAGCCACCATGCCTGCTAAAATATGGAACATTTTTTTTTTTTTTTGTTCCCAAAAGCTTTTCCATATACCTTTATAGTTAATCTTGTTAGAGAATTATGGCTGCAGGCTCCATACAAAACCTTTGGGAAACTTTTGTGATTCTTAGAGGCTGGAGACATGGCTCGGTGGTTAAGGTCACTCACTTCCTGTTCTTTCAGAAGACCCAGGTTCAGCTCCCAGCCTCCACTCAGTGGCTCACAGTGTTTGTGACTCCAGTTCAGGGATCCACTGCCACCTTCTGGCCTATGCTGGAAATGCATGTGATAAACAAAACTGGCAGAATATTCATAAACATTTTTTAAAAAGCTTCTTTTAATGTGGTCATATAATATGTATTTTTTTTTGCGTTTTGTTTGCTCTCTGCTAAAAATTTAAGTAACTTTTAATGTAAAATTTGATAGGCTGATCTCCAGAATGGCCTAAACAAATCTGAAGTTAGTCATAGGCGAGCCTTCCATGGCTGGAATGAGTTTGATATTAGTGAAGATGAACCACTATGGAAGAAGTATATTTCTCAGGTAAGATGCTTTCCCCTCTCATCTCTGCTGTGCAATTTACATTGGCTTTTATAGTTGTGAATTTCCTGAGATTTACCTACAGAGAAAGCAAATACTTACATGTGAAGTTAGAATTTCTGTAGTTTTAGTTCTGACTCTTCATTTGATTTTAGACAAAGGCTGATGAAAAATGAGTGTCACTTACAGGGCAGCATTTTCTATATTACTGGGTTGTCAGCGAGCAACACTAGACAATGGCTTCTTTGTGGATGCTGAGCCTAGGCTTCCTCCTTACAGGAGGAGGATGATCTATTTGCAGGTAATCTTGGCCAACTTAGAAAATTATTAAACACACAGTTAAATCCTAAAGTATAAATTATACTTTTCTTATCAACTCTGTGGTTTCTGTTTTCCTTCATTGGTGATGACCTGATTATGACCATTTATAATTATGTTTATTTTAATTTTTAGCAAAGGCTTAGTATAGCTTTTAAAAATTTGATAGTAATTACATTAGTGTAAAAAATTGGATGATTCTGTTGCTAGTTTTAATTAGTAAAGTTTGGTGTGCTAAACAAACATACATTTTGAGTAAAGAAAACTTTTGTGAAGGCATTAAAACAAACTTTGTGAGGTAAGTTTTGCACACGTGGTTGGATAAAGTAGCTAAACCAAAGCTTTAAGCGTGATAAGACTGTGTGTGTCTTGTTTCGTAGATCATTTCATAGAACACTTCTGCTCATAGCTGTGACTTCACGCTTACATCTTACTTTAAGAAAGTCCTAACATAGTTCATCTGGATGTATCATGCTTGACTTGTCGATTGGCAATGTGCCCGGCTCTTGGGATTTCTGTAAGAATGAAACAGTGCCTGGAATATAGTTAAGCATAAGCAGTTAACATCAAGTACTAATTATTAGTCATACAATATTGGGTGGGTTTTCTTTAGAAGAATATTGAATTTGTTGTTGTGTAAACACCTGTCTGCTGCTTTCCCTGTAGAGTGTCATGCTTAAGTAGAAACATGGTAGAGCTTTTCTTAGGGGTGGCAAAAGGCTCTTCCATCGAAGTGTGGTGGTTAGCGGCTAACGTTAAAGAGGGTTCTGTAGTTTACCTAGTGTTGAGTCTCATTCTTAGTTACCATAGATTCCTTCAAAGGTTCCATTTGAAGATTATGGCTCTTAAAATTATTTAAGTTTCCACATAGGTAACACAGTTAGAATCAAAGCCAGTTACTTTTTTTCAGCCATACACTGGACGGCAGCTATAGTTTTAATTTGCTATTAGTCTTTAGCCTCAGTATTTAGGTTGAAAGCTGTTTCTTTCTTTAGTCTTAGAAATTCAGGCACCTGTGTTTGTTAAATTAATACAGTTTTGTAAGTCAGGTATGGTAATGCATTCCTATAATTTTAGTACTGGGGAGGCGTAGGCAAAAGGATCATGAATTTGAAGATAGCTTGAACTACATAAAAACAAAAATAACAAAAAATTAATATGTTGCAGCAGGTACATATAAGAATTAGCAATTTTGTTACTGTTTTTGGTGTCAGGGTTTCTATGTAGCCCTGGCTGCCTTGGATCTTGCTCTGCAGACCAAGCTGGCCTCTTAACTCATAGATCCAGCCTTTCTCTGCAAACCTCCCCTCCCCCAAGCTGGGATTAAAGGCGTGTGCTGCCACCATGCCAGCACCATCTTGGCAAATTTTATTGTAAATATTAGTATTTTATTTTACTTTTCTGAAAAGGAACTGTTATGTAGCTTTTAGGCATGAGTTTTACTTTTTTGTTGCTTAAAAATAAATCACATATAGACTCTTATAATTTTATAATGATATCCTAAAAAGCCTTTGTTGATATAAAGAGGAGTTGCCCTTCACATAAGACTGTTGAATTGTTTGTGTTTAACTTCCAGTTTAAAAATCCCCTTATTATGCTGCTTCTGGCTTCTGCAGTCATCAGTATTTTAATGCATCAGTTTGATGATGCTGTCAGTATCACTGTGGTAAGTAAACTCTTTTATTTTTAAAATTTTTAATGTTGGTTAATTGTATCCTTTGGGTTTGGTTTTACTTTGAAAATTAAAATGAATCAAAATGAATCGGATTAAAAGTAATCAAATATCCACTCTTAGTTGTAGTAGTTTCTTTGTTCTGATTTGAGATGGAGGTCTCCGTACAGTTGTTACTCATGCAGATCTTTCCCTCCTGGGCTCACTCAAGCTTTTGTATCGGTGTCCCAGGTAGCTGTGACTATAGGCATGTACAGTCTTCTCACAGAGAAGAAAAACTGTATAATTTTCTAAATAAGTGAAAATTCCTGTTGCCTTTCAGTTGAAAATATTTTGACTAACATTAATTGTTCAAGGAATATGTGATGGCAAAACTATTTAATCACACTGACGTTTTCTTGCTACTATATATGCTGTAGAGCTTTAGCACAATTGGAAGTGGCCTTACGGTGTATCAGTAGTCAACTGTTTTGTTGTTCTCTTGAGACAGTTAAAGCAACTGAGTGTGGGGGCACACACTACCAGCACCAGCTATGCTACTTGGGTGCCAGAAGCAGTGGGATAGCAAGGCCCAGGGTATTGTGGACAACATAGTGAAGCCCTTCCTCATATGTCTAGAATGTTCTTGGTAGAGGATTAAAATAAATTTTATAAATTTCCCCCCAGAATGTGTGTTTTAAATAGTCTGTGATGAATGGGAAGCACAGTAGCTGTCTTTAAGGAGGGACAATTGTGAGGTGAACCAGCCTTTTACTTGTAGTCAAAGTTTTTCTGTCCTGACCATACTCCCAGTCATGTAGCTGCTTCCAAAGTACCACACAGATTTAATATTAACTATAAATGCTCAGCCATTAGCCAAGACTTGTTACTAGCTAAATTGATGTAAATAGCTTGTTACATCTAACTTGACCCATGTTTCCGTTTATTTATGCCTTGCCACAATGGCTCATGGCTTGTTAACTTATATTTTACACATCCTGCTTAATCAGTGGCTGGTTGGCATCTCCTCTGACTTTGCCTTCTTGCCAGAGTTCTTTGTTTTTGGCTGTCCCTCATATACTTCTGCCTGACTTCTGGCCTGTCAGCTTTTTATTAACCAATGAGAGTAATACATATTCACAGTGTAAGGAGGATTATTCCACGGTATTTACTTAAAAGAATAATATTGCTAGTGATAAGAGTTTCAAGTAGTAATTAAAGTTGCTGTAAATTTTCATGTATTACCTTGAACTTTAGGTACCTTTCAAGTATTTAAAACCTTAATGACAGTAGTGATTTTAATTATTAAGTTTAGAAATATGTCAACATTTATATTTGGATAATTAGATGAACCAGTATTTTCCAAATGATTAGTGTCTGAGATTATCAAATTTCGGTAGGACAATGATAGATGAATGGATTCAGTTGAACAGATGATAGAGTTTACTGTGGCAGAGTATGAAAAGTTCATTGATACGGTTTTGCGTTGTACAGTGCTTAACTTTAAGTGATGTTTGTTGAGTTTCAGTATGGTAGATAAAAATGTCTGTATTCTGGAAAGGCAGATCCTCCTTTATCACCTTATTTTGGGGGGGCAGGGAGAGTGGGGTCTGAGGTTTGATTTTCTTTTTTCTCATAGTTTATTGAAAAATTCTCATGTTATGCTGCTTCTGCCTAACAACACATCGACTGGATTCCAGCTTTCTGTAGAAAAAGTAGGATCAAGGTTAACTCAGCTATAGAGAGAGCCTTTGCCCACCATGTATTTGACAAAATCAGCCCTGGGGGGAAAATGGCTGTGTTAACATGTATCAATTTTTTCCTATAAATTAGTATATGGAAATTAAAATTAAACTAGTAATTAATATGTGAACTAACAGCAGATGGTACATAAATAAAAGCTAGTTCTTAATTCGGGAGGACTTGTGGATTCAGAAAGTTTGGAAGCTGTCATAGGGATGGTTAGCCACTTCAATTTATATTCGTCTCCCTCAC
Organism: Phyllotis vaccarum; assembly: GCA_033318265.1. Classification (NCBI taxonomy): domain Eukaryota; kingdom Metazoa; phylum Chordata; class Mammalia; order Rodentia; family Cricetidae; genus Phyllotis; species Phyllotis vaccarum. The sequence continues at coordinate 104,516,804 of JARWLC010000004.1, forward strand.
ACCCTAAGGCTGTGAAAATCTATTGGGGCTGCACAGCCAGAGAAACACAGTGTGGCTGAAGGTTACTTCTTGTTAATGTCTGGTTTTAAAGGCTGTTTGTTTTTTAGGCAATACTAATTGTCGTCACCGTCGCCTTTGTTCAGGTGGGTAACCTATTTCCAGGTTAATGCGGTGTGTTACTTGATTACTTAAAAACAAATTGAAGTGACTGATTGTATTGGATAGTAGGGTATACCTAATAATTGATTATTTTAGAAAATTTCAGAAGACAGTCATTTGTGGATAGTTTGCGAGAAGAGGACACCACTTTGATTTAGGTAGTAAGATGAAAATAGCCTTAAAATAGCCCCCCCCCCCATTTTTTGATAAAAACAGATGGAAGAAAAAAAGCACAGCAGTATAACTATAATCCATTAAGTTTAAAACATTTTTTCTCAGTTATAAAATTGGGTCAATTTCTACTAGTGCTAAGTCTAGATAATCAAAACAAAAAGTGAGTGTTATATTGAGTGGGCAGTTTATTAGATACCATCTGAAGAAGACTTCTAGATTACCGAGACTGTTTCTCTTAGTTAGCAGTGTAGTTTTTCACTGAACTTACTTTCTAGCCTTACTAGTCTTGTTTGGTAATTACAGTTATTTCTTCAGTATTGATAACCCCTCACTCCCCTTCTAAAATTTCTCATTTCTAGAAGGGGTGATCCTACTTCTTGTTTATTACAGTCATTTAAACAGCACAAGAAATAGTTAAGGAGACTCTTAAAGATGATTCCAAAAAACATGGAGATGGTGTTGTGATTTCTTTCTATCTCAGCACTCAGGTAGATGCAGGAGGATTGTTACCTCAAGACCAACATGGACCACATGTTAGAACCCTACTTTTAAACAAAGAAGGGGAAAGGGAAAAAATGAGGGGGTAGAGAGGAGAGGGCTCATAGCGCACCAGGCGTGGTGTCATCTTAGCAAGTCCAGGAATAAAAAATACATAGTCATAGTTTTATTTATAAGCTTGTTTTAGGCTTATTTAAATGTTTGAAATGTCTGTATATATTTTAAAGTTTCCAAATATTATCAGGTCTTGCTTTGAATATGGATAATAAGAGAAGGATTAATCTACTTTTAGGGAGAAATGTATGATGCTGTATGTCCTGGGGTCCATGCTCTGTTTTTAAGACCATGCTTATAATTATTCTTACATTATGTATAATTTATTTCCTGGTGACTTGTATCACTGTCCTGTTGTCTTTAAGTGATTCCTGACACATTTTCTACTTCTATAATAACTGAGCCAGTCGGAGTCTGATTACTTGAAAATTCATGAACTCCTTTAAGTAGATCACCAGTATTCTTGTTCAGGGCTGAAGAGTGAAGGGTGGGGCATCTTATGACAGAGTGTTGCCTTTGTGCTGTTTGAACAGGTAAATGTAGCATAATCTATTTCAGGCTGTGTGTCTTCTAAGGACACTACTCATTCCAGCCAAGTGAGTAGTGTGATCTATACTGAGCCAGTAACCAGAGCTTTCTCATAAGCCCTTTCACTAAAATTGTGGCAGTCAAAATCCTTCTTGGATTTTCATTAAGATATCAGATTATGTAAGATTTCATATAGGTATTGTCACTGTGTGTTGCCTGAGCAACTTGCTGTCTTTGGAAAATAAAGAACTCCTATCCTCAAAATATTTCATAGAGTTTGAGTTTTAACCTAATCAATGTGGAGTTTTACACTGAGTGTGTTATGTACCTGGGATCTGTGGCTGATGGCAGTTCATTTGTTGCTGCATTAGCTTCTTCTCTCTTTGCTCTGACCCAATATCTGATGAGCAACTTGAGTTTAGGGAAGATGTGGTGGCAGGAGGCAGGAGCTTGTGGTGGCCAGTTGCATTTAAATCTGCAGGTAGGGAGCCAATAGCTGCCAGCAAGTGGGTTAGAACATAAAGCTTGAAGGCCCGCTTTAGTGACCCATGTCCTCCAATGAAGCTCTATTCCTAAAAGTTCTACAGCTGTCCAAAACAGCAGCAACATCTTAGGACCAAGTATTCAATCACATGAGCCTGTGGGACATTGCACATTTAAAGCACAAACTGAGAAATAAAAGAAAGCCTCAAAACCTTATTGAAAGCTTCAGTTTCAATTAATAAGTATTTTTTTTTTTTTATACAGATTGCCTCAAACATGTCTAAGAAAGCAATAAAAAGTTTTTACAAGCAAATTCAAAACCTTTCATCTCACCATTGTCCTTCTGTCTAGCCCTTCAAGTCACTGGCTACCTTGCATTGTCATAGGACCCTTTTACAATAGCTTTATAAAGACAAGGCCTGCTAGCTTCTGTTTGATTAGTTACTAGAAACTACAGTTGGTTAGTATTTTCTGCCCTTAGAGAATTTTTGGATAAAACTTCCGAGGTCTTCACTGTGGTTGGTGGATTGAGAGGCATGCCTAATGATTTTTTTAAATTTGTAGATTTTGCTTACATACATCTCTCTTGACTGGGTGTCGCTGATACAGTTCTGAGATACATAGCGTTGCGTAGTTGAAGCACAATTGCCAGTGGAAGCATAGGCTGAGTAGTACAGTCAGATCAAAGATGTTTCTGACCCATAGTTGTCGGTTATGTGCGTGGAAGGTTGTGATTACAGGAGAGTACCAAGGTAATTCAGATTGACCAGAAAAGTGTCAGAATAGTACCAGTCATGTTGTTACTTCCAAGCAAATTTATTCCACAAGCTAGTATAGTTAGTGTGGACTTAAGTCTTCAAAGTGAACGTTACACACAAATCACTATTTTGGCTTTGTTGGTTACTAAACTCAAATGTAAAATTACCTTAAAACTAAGGCTCAATTATATTAACTTTTAATGTACTCTTTGGATGAAGTAATTGGCTTTCATTTTCCTCTAAATTTTAGATTTGCACATTGACATTTAAAATGTATAATTGGGAGTTAATTTTCATAATCATTTGATTAACATAATTTAGGGACAAGTTTTTAATGGGCTAAGAATATAAGGATAAGTAAATCAAAATATGAATTGGGAGAAAATTTTAAGTAATAATGTTTAATATCTAAGTCTAAGAGGACTATTCGAATTCCTTGGTAAATGTTTTGTTAATATTAAATTCTACCTTTTCTCTAGGAGTATCGTTCAGAAAAGTCCCTAGAAGAATTGAGTAAACTTGTTCCACCAGAATGTCATTGGTATGCTCCTTTATCTGAAAGAGATTTCTACACCTTAAAAATAGAAGTTGAATGTGACTCGCACTGTAAGCATTGTTCCAGCTTGGCTTTAACACGAAGAAGAGACTGTAGAATATGACAAGAAAAAAATCTGATCAGTACAGCAGACATTGTACTATTGCTGATTTTGAGACAGCTTTCTTCAACAGGCTTTAAGAAGAATGTTCATGTTTGTGTGTATTTGTGTGTGAGTATGGGGTGCATGTGTCATGACCTTCCTGGGACGGTCAGAAAATTACTTCAGGTGTTGACATTGACCTTGCACATTTCTTGAGGTCAAATTTGTCTTGTTCATTACCATGTCTGCTGGCCCTTCTGGCGATCCTCTTTATTTCTGCCTCCTAGCGTCCTAGGGGCTGATGGTGCTGTGTTCAGTTTGGCTCACTTGTGCTTCAGCACTTTACCTGTTGACTTTTTCTCATGTGCAGGAGTGAGGGTACGTTGAGCACCCTTCTGAGTACTAGTGAATGCAGTGCACTGAAATATGTCTCAACATAGCCTCCATGTTCCCATTTGAATAGCTAATCAGTTTTCCAGTGATTTTCTCTATCACCTGTGTAGTTTAATAAGAGCACACGGTTAATCACGTGCTTAAGTTTTGTTTTATTCTGATGTTCAAGACAGATCTGTCCTTGTAACATTGGCTGGCCTGAAACTTGCTAAGTTGACCAGGCTATCTTGAAACTCAGAGATCAGCCTGCCTCTGCCTCCCCAATGTTGGGATTAAAGGAATGTGTCATGTTGCCTATCTTTTTGTTTTGATTTTAAAGATTAATTTTTAAAAATTATTTTAAATTATGTGTGTGTGTGTGTCTGTGTGCAGGTATGTGCATGTGAGTACAAGTGTTGTGGAAGCATAAGCATTGGATTCTCTGGTACTGGAATTATATATAAGCAGTTGTAAGCTGCCTAAATTGGGTGCTGGGAGCTACACTTGGGTCCTGAGCAAGGGCAGCATGTGCTTTTTAGCCACTGAGCCATCTGTCTGGTCTGTGCTCTTAGCTTTTAATTTGACCTATCTCTTTGGAAGTAGCAGTGTTTTTCTTAGGTTTACTGAAGTTAAATGTAATGGTAAAGAGAAGTAGTCTAGTTTTCTTACTATGATGATTTCTGTTTTATGCTCCAGCGTGCGTGAAGGAAAATTGGAGCATACACTTGCCCGAGACTTGGTTCCAGGTGACACAGTTTGCCTTTCTGTGGGAGACAGAGTTCCTGCAGACTTACGCTTATTTGAGGTAAGTTGAAAGTACACGGATATTGATTAGTTAAAGAGTTAGCACTTCTAATGATTAACACATAGTTCATTTGAAATATTTAGTATTGTGACTGAAATTGTGAGAACTATAAACATGCCCCCCCATATATATTTGTTCTACTGTAAAGTTTTTAGAAGTTTCCACTTAGTCAATTAGCATACCTTTATGACAACCTGAATTAGGCACTACAGCAGACAGAGATGATAGAATTATGTTGATTAGGGAATCTAATATTTGTGAACATGGATCAGTGTAAGACAGAACTCAGTAATCAGGTATGAGATGTTAAAAGATAGCAACTGAGAGAAGAGATTTACTTCTGATGTAGCAGAAAACAGAGAATGTCTCATGCTATGTAGCCATGATAATGAAAATCAGTGTGGGACAGGAGAGGAGAAGAGTATTAACCTGTGTGAGGATTCCAGTTGAGGTCCCTTGACTCAGGGTGGGTCATGTCATTTAGACAAGGCCCACTAAAAATGTAAAATCCTATGTCAAAAATAATTGCATGTACCTAACTTATGGTGGCTTAAGGCACATAGTACACTATATTGATTGCTTACTCAATGAGACTGTATGTCTGACTCAGAGCTCTGGCTTACTACACTGCCCAGAATCACATGAGAATATCATGTTGCAATGTTAGAAAAGAGCAAAGTAAAAAATGGAAGTATGGTTTTTACTGACTGTGTATTTTACTTTCTCGATGAGAGGGACAGTTGCCTAACAGAGCAACTGTCCTCTGGAAATGCATAGCAGTCATTTGGGGTCCTGGTCTGGTGGCTCAAGATTCTGTACATGTAACCAGTTCCTGCCAAAATTGCTATTTCATTCATCACATTACAATTCATTAAAAATCCATTGTTCATAGTTTTGAGACAGGTTCCTTTGAAATAGATTCTTAAAATATAGATCAGGGTGACCCCTTCTCAGCGTTTTATAGGTTTGAAGCCACCATACTTGGCCTGAGTATTTTTAGAGATATAATTCACATATGATAAGATATGCACAAGTGAAATCTAACATTTAGTGGTTTTCAGTCTATTCGGAGCTGTGTTCCCATTATCACAGTCTAGTTATAAAGTTTCATCACTTTCCAAAGAAAACCTGTTTTTTAGCATTCACTATGTTCTTACCTCTTGATAGTCACTGATTTTTTGGCACTAAAGTATGTTTGCTTTGCATTTTTTTTTGATCTGTCTGTTTCACTTACCATATTTTCAGTTACTTTATTTATACTTTATTTTTATTTCCTTACAAATTTGTTTTATGGATATACACATAATAAGTTTATCCACTTATATTTGAAGCATTGTTTGTAGGGAAGGACTTCTGCTGTTTTATTATTTATGTCACTGCATTTTTTTTTATTTTTTTTTAATCTGTAGGAATATGTTTCCAGACCCCTCTACTCATTGTAGTAAGAAGTTTCTGGCCCAGCCCAACCCCTAGGTCTGGACCAGCAGTCCCAAATAATTACACAGAGGCTTATGTCAATTACATGGTATTTGGTCTATGGCTCAGGCATATTACTTGCTAACTCTTATTTTTTATGTTAATTCATATTTCTGTTTATGTGTAGTCACATGACTTGGTACCTTTTTGCTCAGTGCAGCATTCTCATCCCGCTTCCTTTGTGTCTCACTGACGTTGCTTGTCTGCTCTTCCACTTCCCAGAATTCTCCCAGTCTGTTAGCCCTGGCCAATCAGCATTTTACTAAACCAGTACAAGCAACAAGTCTTTACAGTATCCCGTAGCAACTCACGACTTCTTTTTGCCTGAGAAACTTTAGTAGCTCTAGCTGTAGGTATATAATATATGTCTGCAAATGAACAGCTAAGTCACAAAAATCGTAACAGTTCTTCAGTATGCATATAATTTACCAGTTATTAAAGGGAGAACAAGTTTACCAATGAGATGGAGATACTTTCTCATTTTTACATAAAGAGTTATTTAAATTATGGACTGGAGAGATGGTGTAGTAGTTAAGAGCACTTGCTTTTGATTCCCAGCAACAACTTGTTGGTTCACAACTATCAGTAACTAGTTTCTGGGGACCTGATGCTCTCTTGTGGTCTCTGTGAGCATCAGCACACAGGCACACACGCATGCACATGGTGAGTGGAGAGGGGAGAGAGAGCTTTGTTAGAGTGGCTTTCAAGCTATAGTCTAGCTTGTTCAGCAAATGGCTGTTTACCAGTGGAAGGTCCAAGAATTCAGTAGTTGTTTAGTCCATGAGACTGGATGTCTCAACTGCTCTTCAGTATACACTGGTATCCCAAAGAAGCAGCTTCTAATGCTGTGATGGATGAGTTTGTTAGTGAGAGAGAACAAGCTGCCTTCTTCCTTCATGTCCTTTATAATACTGTCCACAGAAGGTGTGGCCCAGATTAAAGTGGCTTTTTCCACTTCAAATGATTTAATCAAGGAAAAAAAATCTCTCACAGATGTGTTCAGTAATTTGGTTTTAGTTAGTTCCAGATGTTGAGTTGACAGCCAAGCCATCATACCCCTATTCCATTGTTATGAGTCATCCCAAGAAGTTTTGGTTCTAGAGGGAAGAGTGTTTCTGCCAGGAGCCATCACAAACATTCTGTTGAACTGGAAGCTTTCCTCACACGTTTTCGTAGTGGGTCGATAGGGGTGATAGTGAGCACAAGTATTCCTTTTTCACTCTTTGATTTCTCCACCTGTGGATCCTGTCTGTGGGAGAAACCGTACCATATATTGGATGCTGATTCCCAGCATATACTGCCTGCCTTTTGGAGAGGCACTACCTCCAGACCTATAGGCTGTTGCCACCTAGCCATTGCTGTAATTGTATCTTCAAAAGGTCATCTGTCTTTCTGTCAGGCTAGCTGCTTTAGGATGGTAGGAAACATGGTAAGACAGGTGCATTCCATGATCTCACATTTCTCTGGCTGAGACGTGAGATCCTTGGTAAGAAGAAATACTGTGTGGAATACAGTATTGTGGTAGATCAGATATTCTCTAGTTACCTTATGGTGGTTTTGGCAGATGCTTTATGTGCAGGAGAGGCAGATTTATAGCTAGAATAAGTATCTACCTCAGTAAGGACAAAGTGTTTCCATGGAAGAAGTGGTAAAATGTAGTCAGGTTGACAGCCAAAAATAGCCGTCACAGCATACATGCAGGCAGACAGAAAAAATAATAAATCTTGCCTGAGCAGTTGATATTGCAAGTTGAACATTGTCTGGAATTGATCAATATTTTCATTTTATAATCATTAATGCTGGGAATGGCACTTTTCTTAAACACATAGCACAAACTGGCAGAAATAAGTTTAGGATTATTTCTGAAATTATTGAAAAATTTGCTCTAATCCCAAAACCAAAATTTATCAAATAGTTTTTGTGAAACTTATGTCAACAATTCACATAGTAATGCTTAAAATCAAACATTCTAATATTATACAACCCCAAACTGTACCGATTTGCTACCTACATGTCAAGGAATGATGTCAGAAAGTATTGAAAGTCTTCATCATTAGTAAACTATTATGTTTATGTAACAGCAGAAACCTATGTGCAGTAAAAGCCTTCCAATTCATAAAATACTTAGGCCGTGTGTAATGTGACTACATGCGCAAAGTGTATGTTATATGTTCAGAACCAGGCAGCAGTGAAGGTGCACAGTTCAATGTAGGTGAGTCCTAGCAGAAAAAAAACCTCAGATTCATTATGCATTTGATGTTGTATGTATTTGTGGTTATTGGATGTTCAGAAATCTTCCACTTCTGCCAAATTTTTCATGAACTCTTAATGATTAGTGTGATCTCAGTCTGTGTTGTGACCATAGTTTAAGAAGTGTGTTCCAGGAGACCACTTCCTAAATATAACACCAGTAGCACAAACTCTTAGTGCAACAATTAATAAATGAGACCTTCTGAAACTGCAGAGGGCATGGTCATTAAAGAAAACAACAGCCTACAGAATGGAAAAAGATCTTCACCAGCCCTACATCAGACAGAGGACTCATGTCTATATGTAGAGAGAGAGAACTCAAGAAACTGTAGGTTAAAGAACTAAAGACCCCAATTGGAAAATGGGGTACAGAGCTAAATAGGAAATCTCAATAGAATTTCAAATGTCTAAAAGGCACTTAAAGAATTCCTCAATATCCTTAGCCATCAGAGAAGTGCAAATCAAAACAACTCTGAGATATCATCTTACACCTGTCAGAATGGCTAAGATCAAAAACACAGTTGATAACCTATGCTGAAGGGGATGTGGAGCAAGGAAACATTCCTCCATTGCTGGTGGGGGTGTAAACTCCTACAGCCAAACTGGGAATCAATCTACCCAATGATTCAGCAATACATATACCCAAAAGATGCATATTCTTACCCCAAGAACATTAGCTCAGTTATGTTCATAGCAGCATTATTCATAATAGCCAGAACCCAGAAACAACTTGGATGCCCCTGAACTGAAGAATAGATTAACACACTGTGGTACATTTACACAGTTGAGTATTACTCAGCAGTCAAAAAAAAAAAAAAAAAAAAAAAAAAAGACATCCTGAAATTTGCAGGCAAATGGATAGATCTGGAGAGTATCATCCTGAGTGAGGTAACACAGACCCAGATAGACATGGGATGTATTTACTCATAAGTGGATTCTAGACATAAAGAATAACCAGACTACAATCCACCTCCCCTTCCCTAGCAGCCAGATAACAGGAGGAAGTTAAGAGAGACATCCATAGATTCCCCTTGGAAAGGGAAGTAGAGAAGATCTCCTGAGTAAATTGGGATCATTAGGGGAGGGAGAAGAGAACATGAGAGAATGAGATTATTGAGTGGGGAGAGTGACAGAGAGGGAGAGCAGAGATGTGGATATCCTGATAGAGGGAGCCAAGGTAAGGTTAGAAAGAAACCTGGAACTAGGGAAACACCCAAGAACCCATAAGATGACCCCAGCTAGGACTCCAAGCAATAGTGGAGATGGAGCCTAAACTAGCCTTTCCCTGTTATTATATGAATGACTGCCCTAATTTCCATTATAGAACCTTCATCCAGAAGCTGATGAAGGCAGATGAGCTACAGAGATTACATGAGTGAAGGGTTTGGGGTCATGATGGGGAGACCCATGGAATAGGCTATCATGTGATGTTGGAAGCTTGAAGACTCTGAAGTGACAGCTGATGAACTTTCATGGAAGGGACCTGGACCCTCTGAATATAGATGACAGTCAAAAGCCATGGGCAGTTTGTGAAGCCTCTTGCTCTGACATTGAGCTATAGTCCCAGCCGCTAGATTTCTAATCATTTCCTTATGTAATTTCTACTAATATTTTTTATAAAGTATGTTTCTTGATTTTTTTTTTAGTTCTTTAAGCATAGTAAATATAGTTCACTTATTTTTTCTGTTTGAAATTTTGATGTTTAGGCTTCCTCACAGGATTTTTGCCATTTAATTTTTTTTCTTGTGAAGTCAGGTGTGAGTGACATGCATTTTGTGTGTGTGTGTGTGTGTGTGTGTATGTGTGCATAAAACTCAAGATTCTTAAAGTATTTACGGGTATTGGTGTTTTGCCTGCATGTGTGTCAGTGCATCATTTGCATGTCTGGTGCCTGAGGAGGCTGAAAGAGAGTATCAGATCTTCTGGAGTTGAATTTATAGACAGTTGTGAGCTGCCATACTGAGGATCAAACCTGGGTTGTCTAGAAGAACAGCCAGTGCTCCTAACTACTGAACGATCTCTCCAGCCTCAAAGGCCTTATTTCTTAATTATGTTTTTGTGAGGTGGTATAACTGCTTCTCTCTGGGGAATGGCAGATAGTAGTCATGTTTTAAAAATTCTACTTATGAAAATTTTAGGGACTCTTTTCTTCATTGAACACTTGAGTTAGAAAGTCAGCAATTTATAGACAGGGATAAAATCAACTTCAAGCATCCTTAATGGTTGTGTATGTCCACACGTGCGTGTGCGCCCACGTTTTTGCCTATGGAGGCCAGAAATCAACTTTGGATGTCACTCCTCAGTTTCTGTCTGTCTTGTTTTTCAGATGACAAGGCTTCAGATTAGTCTATGGTTGCTAGCCAGTGAACCTGTCTGCACTTACCCACACTGGTCCTACAAGTCCCTACACCAAGCCTGGCTCTATATGTGGTTTCTGGGACTTAAGATCCTCCCAGGGTGAGGGTTGGAGAGGAGGCTTTGAAGATCCTATATCCCATGGGGCTGACGGGCTGTTACAATAAGGTTCATTGCCCCGGGCGGCCAGAGGGCAAGACCCACAGACTTGCCATCCCAGAGCACCTAGCTGCCCACTGTTTAGGCCCTCAAAGTGACTCAGACACTTAAATTAGCTTCATGATGTTTGGCCTATGGCTTAGGCACATTGCTAACTAGCTCTTTCATCTTAACCCATTTCCATTAATCTGTCCTGCCATGTGGCCCGTGGCTCACCTGTGTTCCTTACATATTGCTTCTTGGGAGGCTGGCTTGATCTGTCTCTGACTCTGCCCTGCTTCTCCTACCTGTGCTCTGATTCCTCTGCCTCTGGCTGTGGTGTTTGCTAAGGGCCAAAACAGCTCCTTTATTTAAAGATTGATATTCACAGCATACAGAAAGACATTCCCACATTGATGATCTTGTCAGCAACACTCACCCATTTAGTGCTGCGTTCACACAGGGCTTCCTCTGGTTCCTACACTTGGGAGATAATTCTTTTGTGGCTTCTGCTTTCAGAAACCGATTTAGATCACATAAATACCATTTTTCCTCATCAAAAATTGCATTTTGTGTGCTTAGAAAGGTGAGTACTATGGCATGACAAAACTAAGCAGTAATGTGTCCTTAGGAACATTGGGTTCTTAGCTGTAGTTTCACCTGGTGTCTGTTGTATGTTGAATTTTAGGCTAACCTGTTCTTATGGTAAACATTCTTTGTTGCATGTGTCAGGTTTTGTTGGCTTCATTTAACACACATATTTATACTGGTCTAGTCTTTTCTCATAAAGCAATGTATATAAAACAGGATATAGTTAATGGCAGAATGTAAATATTGGAAGAAGTGTGGTGGTCATGAACTCTTGAAATGTGAAAGGTACTATAGATTTAAATTTATGGAACACCTTTTTCCCAAGGCTGTGGATCTTTCCATTGATGAGTCCAGTTTGACAGGCGAGACAACTCCTTGTTCTAAAGTGACAGCTCCTCAAGCAGCTGCTGCTAATGGAGATCTTGCATCCAGAAGTAACATTGCCTTCATGGGAACGCTGGTCAGATGTGGCAAAGCAAAGGTGATTGTGTTCTTCTCTTGACAAAAAGCAATTTCTTCATTAAATAAATTTTCCTGTTATTTTAAAAAAGTTTGAAATGTATATGTGTGTATATGCAAATGGGCACCATGGCATGTACATAGAGGAGAGGAATTATGGAGTCACTTCCTCTACTTCTCTGTAGCTGCAAGGGTCCAAATGCATCATACTTGGCAGCAAGAGCCTTCATTTGCTGAGCTACGCTGCTGACTCATTTTTTTCCTATTCTCTTTTTTCCTTTTTTCTTTTGGTTATTTTTATTTTTAAGTAATATTGGTTATAATATTCTTGGTGTATATGTATATACATATATATATATATTTTTTTTTTTTTAAACCTAGTGATGTATTTCAACTATTGTGTTTCCTGGTTTCTAATATTTTATCAAAGAGCACTGGCTGTTCTTCTAGAGGTCCTGAGTTCAATTCCCCATAACTATGTCATGGCTCACAACCATTTATAATGGAATATGATGCCCTCCTCTGGCATGCTGGCATATACACAGACAGAACACTCATACCTTAAAAATACATAAATAAATATATATTTTTAAAGGCATCATTCACTCATAGAAGTGGGGATGGAGTTGGGGACTACATGAAGCAGCATTAAATGTTTATTGAATATAAGACATTTAAATTTCAAAATATGGGCCTTACATTTGTGTCAGTTTGTTTCCAGGGTCTATATTTTACAGGTGTAAATATTAAGAATAACACAAACATGTACATTTGCAAAGGGAATTTTGAAATAAGATATATGTATGTACGCACATGCACACAGGCACGCATGCATGCACACCGATGCGTCCCCATGCGTCCCCATGCATCCCTATGCGTCCCAGATCTGGGGTTAAAACTGGAGAAAAGAAATGAAAGATCCTTGTTCTCCACCTCTTGCCACTTTTTTCTTTTCTTTCTTTAGTTATTAGTGATCCCATATGAATATGAATGAATTTCTCTGGTTTCCCTTTAGGGTATTGTCATTGGAACAGGAGAAAATTCTGAATTTGGAGAGGTTTTTAAGATGATGCAAGCAGAAGAGGTAAGTACTTACTGTCAGCGGTTTGTTTAAATCTGTAATTTCATATCTTAAGTAGTGGAAAGTATAATTCTTGCATATACTGTTGAAGACTTTTCTTCAGAATATTGCATATTCATTTTGCATATAAATACAATTGAAAATCCTATAATTATAAGGGCCTGAATTTACATTGTCATTATTCTGAAAGATATTTATTTTTACTCAATGTTTTTGTTAGAAAGAGATTCGTAGCAATTTTTGGATGGGTATTATTCCTTATAGATAAAGGTCTTTTTCTGTTATTACTTTGGGTGGCTATTTAACCCAGTGTGTAACATGTACTCAGTACATGTTCTGCCGCTGATGTGCATGTACCCTTTGTCCATAGGATTACTGTTGAGGTGTTTTTAACTCAGATCATATACTCTATCCAGAATTTTAACATAATTTTATGTGTGTGTGTGTTTGTGTGTAAAAATTACATTCTGTAAATGCTGTGTTTTTTCACAATCATGTAGATTTCTTAGCTAACCAGTCAGAACTCCAGGTTGTGATGTAATGTGGAACATGAAGCATGGTGGCAAAAGACCACTAAAGGAGATTAGCACATCAGAGAGGCACAGAAGAGAACATAAATCTGGGTTACTACGCATGTTTGTGGTTCCAGAGAGGAAAATTAGGAATTGACAGGAATACCTGACAGTAATGATGTCTGGGAGAAGTTGGCAAGAGAGACTTTTTTTTAATGTAGCAGGAAGCATATTAAGAAGGCTTTTCAAGTAAACCAGGTCTTTAAAATGGAAAGCTTTCACTGCTTCTTCCTGTGTGACATGTGCCGTGTGATGTGATCTTAGGCCTCAGTTTCTTCAGTGAAGGTGGGAGTGTTAAATTAACCTCTAGGAAAGTTGTGTGCTCAACTCAGAAATGTACATTTCAAGGGCTTTTCAGAGTCCCTGGCAGCTGGAAAATGTATGCAATTTAACTTTCTGTGGCAATGTTCTCTAATTTGTCAAGGCACCAAAAACTCCTCTGCAGAAGAGCATGGACCTCTTAGGCAAACAGCTGTCCTTTTACTCCTTTGGTATAATAGGTAAGAGAAGAGTGAGTATGTATACAATTTTTACTTGTGTTTCCTTTTTTAATGTTTTTACACATTTATTTATTTTGCACATATATTCGTACGCATTTGGATGCCAGAAGACAACTTGTGGAAATTAGTTCTCTCCATCATCAAGTGGGTTCTGGGGACTGAACTCATGTTGTTTGGCATGATGGCCAGCTCCCTTACCCCCTGGGGCATTTTATTGACTTCTTGTGTTTTGAATGTGAAGGGCAGAATTGTTTTGCTCCTGTGTTTTCTTTACGCTTAATACTCATTTTTTAAAATTATAAAATCAACTCTGGGAACAGAGATGAAACCAGAACTCTGTAATTCCTATGTGTTTCTCTAAACATTTTTATGTTTGTTTTCCTAGCTATGATCGTGTTGATGACTCTTCTTAGTTCTGTCTATCTTCCTCTTCACCCCCTCTATCTCCCTCTCTCCCTCTCTTCCTCCCTTCCTCCCTTTTTTCCATCTTTCTTTCTTCTAAGATACTCTATCATAAATATCTTGTCATTAAGTTGATAATGACTAAAGCAGATTTAAAGGTGCAGATTTAAAGGTCGTCAAGTTTCTGTTTTCTGGATCTGTAATCAAGCATCTTTTCAGATATTTACTTAGATTTTCTGATTGTTATTAATTTATTCATGTTATTCCTAGCAGATCATAAATATCATATTGTCACCATTGTTCATTTCTTTGAGATACATTTTAGAAGTAAAATTATCAAGGTAACAGGTTCCCAAGTACATTTAAGTTTTTGATCATCCTAGGAATATTCCATTCTCATTTATAGGGATGTTTACTTAAAAATAGTGCTATAGATTAGATTCTTTTTGTTTAGATTTTCACTTTGCCTTGATTTTGTTCCTGGTGATTGAATCTAGGGCCTTATATATGTTCTACTTCTAGCCACTTTAGAAGTTTAAATTTTAATGCTGACTTTTACTGCTATGGTAATAGGCAGACTATGGTGGCTTCAAACTTATTTTGTAGGCAAAGATAATCTTGAACTGCAGGTGTTCCTGTACCTCCAAAGGCTGGGGTTGCAGGATCATGATGCTATGCCTGGCTTACTTTTACTATTTATTTAAAGATTATCTGCAAGGTACTGATGCTTGGAACTGTTAAGTCTGGCCAAGAGTTAATGACTGTGGAGGTCATAGGCTTAGAGAAGAGCCTGCTGCTGTTATTTTCTAAGTGGGCGTAGTGTCAAGCTGCCCTTTGAATACTTATTCCTATATCCCCGTATGGGTGCAGCTCTCACCTTCAAAGGAAGCTGCTTTTTTTGTAGTAGACAGTGATTTATAGACTCAGCTAGTCCAAGTGTAGAATACGTGACTAGTGTACTTATTCTTCAATGAGGCATCTATAGTATACTCCCTCTAAGGTGTAGGGAATACTGTAGAAAAGAAAGCAGAAAGTTTGTAAGAATCAGAAATAGAATCTTCAGAAGGTGACAGGATCCAGTGATTCTGTGTCATGAATTCAGAGCAACTATAATTGTCTGAATGAGACGTGCAAAAGATCAAGCCAGTGTACATTCTAGTATGGAGGGACTCATGAGGCTCCACCCCTAACTGAAAAGAGCTATTGGCTGGCAGTCATGATAGAATCAGTTTTCATCAAGGATGTGGCCCTTGGTAGGTTGTTCATGTTTTAGTGGATGTTTCTTTACCCATGTGTATAAGAGCAGCACTAATTTGGCTCAGTGGGTTATAAGAAAGATGAAGACTTGAAGTTGAGGGGGATATCTGTGTGTGGGAGTGAGTGTGTACGTAGGAGAGGGGGATATCTGTGTGGGAGTGAGTGTGTACCTAGGAGAGGGGGATATCTGTGTGTGGGAGTGAGTGTGTACCTAGGAGAGGGGGATATCTGTGTGTGGGAGTGAGTGTGTACCTAGGAGAGGGGGATATCTGTGTGTGGGAGTGAGTGTGTACCTAGGAGAGGGGGATATCTGTGTGTGGGAGTGAGTGTGTACCTAGGAGAGGGGGATGTCTGTGTGTGGGAGTGTGTATCCAGGAAAGAGCTGGAGAGAGGGAGGATAGTAGGATAAAACTATATTGTATATACAAATAAATTAAAAAAATACCAAAATGAAATGGTAACTGTTTAAGGAGAAAGCTTAATCTTCCTTGCCTTAAACATTGCCCAATATATAGATGGCATCAAAAAACTGCATGTAAAGACACCTTCTGTTTCTATATCATCAGTTAGTAATTTAAGTGTAAATAAAATATATATTTTAAAATTATATAGCTTAAGTTGGAGTTAACTTTCTTATTCAAAAGTTAATTATCCTGATACTACTAATTTTATAAACCATTATTTTTTGCTGTTTTGAAATGAAATCTTTATCATATAACAGCACATATATTAATTTAGAATTTTAATATAGATTTTTCATAATACTTATGGTAATCAGTTCTCATCTTAGGAGGCAGGAAGATATGCATTTGCTTTTTACTGGTATGTATTCCTATGGCTGCTTTTATTTGACTGTTGCTCTTTATAGGTGATTTTAGTGAATTGAGTTGAAAAATATCTGAATAAGAAATCTTAGTCTCTTTGAGGTAGTCTTAAATATATATCTTCATAGGAAGTCCATACTCAATATGTGGTATCTCATATTGACTTATGTAAAGTTAAATTACAGTGTTTATAAAGTTGAGAGTAAGTGTAAGACCTGTGTGTTTTATAGATCTGCCCATTTATCCTATGAAAATACTGCCAGTGTTTTTGAACTGTTAGTTTTTGTTTTGAGAGATGAATGGAAGCATCAGAGCCAAAGGAGAAGCTATAGTTTCTGTACATGCACATTTACAACAGCCTCTAGAGGACAGACTTTCTCTTTTATCTATCCTTTATATGTGATTATATATAAAAGAAAAAAATATTTGATTTTGTTCTAGGTATCATCATGTTGGTTGGCTGGTTACTAGGAAAGGACATTCTGGAAATGTTTACTATTAGTGTAAGGTAAGTTTTAGGATTTGTTTGCAGATACAGTTTCTTATATCTTCTCTAGTGGAGTTCCTTTTATTATGGAGATTGATTTTTATGTGGAACTCATAAGAATATAATGTTTCTATTTAAATAGTTTAAAAGCCATATTTTGTTTTTGTTGTGTATATATTATACATACATATATACACACATATGTATACATATCTAATGTATCATATTAGATATACTATATATAAATATATTGTAACCACACACACACCTATACTATATAGTTATAGTATCTGCCTCATGAAAGCCACATATTGAAGTGATCTCAGGGAAAATGGAAAGCCTATTTATTTGTCAGTGGATGAAAAGCAGATTTGACTCTTAACTCAGTATTGCATTTTTGCATGTAGGTAGAAAAGGAATGTTTGAAAGCTCATGGTATGAAATAGAAAACCAGATTGTACTAACTGAATAATCAGCCTCCCAAGAAACAGAAAATATTTAAATATCAAGTATCCTTTGTCACCCATGGAAGAGAGACAGATTAGAAAAGTATCAGGGAACAAAGAATTTCTAGAAATATAAGATCTTGATTGCTGAAATTAAGAATTCAGTATGACATTCAGGAGAGAAAACAGTAAAACAAAGAAACAAAAACCCAGGAAAGTGATAACAGTAACCCATAAGGAGATAAAAGCAGAGAAGAACAATTTCAGGAAATATTTCCAGAGGAGAGCTAAGAGAAAGTCATGCAGGAAACAGTGTGCATATCTCTCAAGATAAAATGCAGTCTGGGTCTGTAGAGACTGAATGAGTTCATCCAATACCAAGCCAGATGGAAACGGCTTGCAAGCTGCACACCACACATCACTGAGAGGTTGAGGAACACAAGCCATCTACAAAGAAGTATAGTTAGGTTGTCATCAGACTTCTCATTATCTACTGATTCTCACGAGTTGTACTAAATGCTTGAACTCAGCCCTTCATCTGTGAGTGGACAGTTTAGAGTGTTTCCTGCAGGGAACATCCAGCTGTTCACTCAGGCACAGATACATGAAGGTTCTGAGTCCTGTGATTACCCTGGGTTAGTTAGCCTCGTTTACTGCTGAGTGCTTGCAAAGATGCAAGTGTAGGTAAATGAGTCACTGTACCTAGGTATAATATAAATAAGGCTTCTTGTAAGATAATTGTAATTTTCTTAGACCAGAAAAAAATTGACAACAATCTCCTTTATTATAAATGGTGTGTCCCAGCAATAAATTGGACAGCACTTTCTATCAGGTCACCAGGGAAACAGAATTAGAGAATTAATCAGGTAAAGAAAAGGAAATATTTTATTCACTTTTCATCTATGGCAACATCACATTACGTTGTTAAATGGTGGGACATTGATTATCAACAACAGAAGAAAATTATTCTAAGTCTGAAGTTTATGTTTAGTTCAAGTATTAGTTCAATCATTTAAAAATAACAAATGCTCAGAATATTTGTGAAGGGAAGAAAAAGGGAAAAATTCATGTGTGGGTATGTAAGAGAGGATAGGACTTACCTAGTCAGCATCTCTGTATAGTAGACCAGGATGGAAAAGTTCAAGTATAAAACCAAAATAAACCAAAAATCAGTATTTCCAGAAGACAAATTGAGTATAAGGAGTATTCCGTCCCTCTCCACTTCCCCTCCCTTCCTAATTCTGTTCATAAGGATTGACAGTATTCTTTTATTATTTCTTCAGGATATGTCAACATTCCAAAATATTTTTATAAATTAGTAGAGTAAATCCATGATTCCATTGGTCTGAAGTATAAATATATGATTCATGGTGAATCTTTTTCTCATTTCTTGAAACATTTTGCAAAGACTAAAGTTGACAGATGACTAAGCAATTATCTAAACAATTAATCAGACAAAATAATACAGAAAACCAGATAAGAATTCTTTGTGCTGTAGATGTGGGTGATGTTAACCGTGTAATTGAAGTTTCAGGGCTATCAGCTCCTGAGTTGATGAGTGAATGCTGCGTTTCTAAGGACAAAATGAAAAAGGCCCCTTTCCCTGGTTATTTTTACAGCAAGGATTTTATGTAATATCTTCAGTAAAAGTCTAGCCTATTCCTTTTTTACCAAAATTATATATGATGGTGTTCATAGATAATGATGCTCAATTTTCTTCACTTCACACTGTATATGTAAGTGGAGAAATGTCTGAGCATAAAGGTGATTACAAAGAAGTGTTATGTAGAAGTGGAAAAAATTATCAATATAATTGATGAAATCTTAGAACAGAAATATTCAGTTATATAAAATATGACTTTCCCACCAAATTAAGAGCCCTCATTATTTTTAGAAGTATTGCTTGCTGATAAAAATAAATGCAAAAGTGGCTGGTTGGGCATGATGTCATTTCTCCTACTTGCTGAGTCAGAAGGATCATGAATTTGTGGCTAGTCCAGGGTAATGAGACCCTATCTCGCAAAAAGTAAAAAGCAGCCCCTAAACCCAAGCAAACATTTAAAACTCTAAGATCATCAAAGAAGAACCGACATTGTAAATTAGAATCTGTTGGGAATGAGTCTTATGTTACCCACTTCAGGTATATAGACTACCAAGATAAGGAATAGTTTTGGACTAAGATTTAAAAAATTCTAATGAAGTTTTTCATAATCTGTTCTTCTATATGTTATTTGTAAAATGACTTAAGAGCAAAAGTTTGAGAAGCCTTGTTAGATGTGGTGTAGTTTGAAGGTTTTGACCCCTCTGGGCCTGCTGTCTTGACAAGCTCTTCCACTCACTGTTTTGTTTTTGTTTATAAAATAATTATTAGTAGCTTATATTATTGGTGGCAGCTTGAAGCTTTTCCCTCTGACTTGGTCTTTCTATACCTATGCTCAGATTTCTTGCCTGCCTCTAAGTGCCTTGTCATAGGCCAAAAAAAATCCCTTTATTAACCAGTGATATTTGCAGCTTACAGAAAGACATCCCACATCAATGTGGATTATAAATCATGTGGGCTTTATTTTTGTTTTGTTTTGTATAATAAGGCATAGTGGAAACACTGGAGCAGTGGATTTCATTTCACCGTTGCTCAACGAAAGACAGGTGTGCATTTGTTGGACCCTTCAGTATTTTTATAAATGTTGCTTGTTTTCAACCTTTAAAATTAACCTCTAAACAAAGAATAAAACATGTAAATTATGATTGCAGAAGTAGAATAGAATGTTAATGATAGGAGTATTGTTAGGACATTAGTCAACTTAAATTTTAATACTGTGTATTCATTGCCTCTAGTTTGGCTGTAGCAGCGATTCCTGAAGGTTTGCCTATTGTGGTCACAGTGACACTAGCTCTTGGTGTCATGAGGATGGTGAAGAAAAGAGCTATTGTGAAGAAATTGCCTATTGTTGAAACACTGGGTAAGTGTTGTGAAGAGCACTGAGATAGTGAGGCATTAGTTCATGGTGGAGAGTCATTGCACCTGTACTGTTTCTCTGTTACTACCATGATGGTGATGTGGGGGCTAAGCAGTGATGGACACAGTTTTAACAACCAAAATAAGCAATTCGTTTCTCAAGAGGGATCTTTGTGCATTATGGACTATGCCAATGCTTGATTATTGCAAATTGTATTGAAACAAAATTAATAGAATGGGTAATAATTCTAGATAATTACAGAACTGAATTTCCTGCTTAGGTTGACTTTGTAGTAAGAACAGTAAGTATATCCTGGTTATATTGATTGAGCAACTTTATTCTCAAAAGCAGTTTAGCTATCCAAAATATTTTAAGTTTAATTTCTTGTCTATAATAACTTGAAGAACCTTGACTGAAGAAATTATGTGGGTTTACGTGTCAGAATCTTCTAAACTTCCTAGAAAATATATTCTGAAAGTCCTTGGCCAAAACCGATATGAAGTAGCTTTGTAGGAACTAAGAAAAAGAAAACATCTAAATTTTGTTATTAAGCTAAGAAACTTTACCTTATGATGTAGCAAACACAATTTAAGAAATTATAATTACCAAGGACTTGGGAATTCAGAGTACTAGAACATGTTTCCAGATGTTTTATTTACACTCTTGATTCTCGTGGTGACACCGGTGATTTGTTTTTAGGCTGCTGCAATGTGATTTGTTCAGATAAAACTGGAACATTGACAAAGAATGAAATGACTGTTACTCACATATTTACTTCAGATGGTCTCCATGCTGAGGTATCGAGCTTTTTCTTTTTAAAAAAGTCTATCCTTTCAAAGAAACTTAGTGTTTAAAGTGTTTACCCATTCTAATGTTTTCATCTTCTAAATTTCTTTCTTTCCAAGCGATCTTGTCACTTGCTTCCCGTTGTGTGGACAATTTAGAAACTTGGATTCTTCAGTGTCTCCTTAGGTCACCCTCCATCCACTTTCCACCTTGTCCTGCCAGTTACTTTCCTGGATATCTGTTTCAGAGCCAGCTTCTCCAGGCCATGTTACATGGCGTTCACCTTGCCTTTTGATACGTTTTGTTTTTCCAGTCTTTCTGTATTTATTTTTGTTCTCACGCTCTCCTTACTTTGAGAGCCTTTTGTAGAGATGCAGCTTGTCACCCCCAAGTTAATTCAGTGGTTCTCTGCTGTGCCAAGGAAAGGCTGTGTCTCTGTTATCCCCTCCCCACCTTGTCTGTGGTACATGAAACACACTAGCTTTATCGTTCTGTGTGAGAGATTTTTCCCATGACCCATGTCATTGGCTCATCATGTCAAATAGCTGAATGCCTCTAATACTTTGGTGTTGAGTCTTTCTACTTCTCTACCTTTCTGACCACTGAGAACTAGCCCTGTGCTGCATCCGTTCTTTGTATTCCAGTCTTAATTTCAGATGTAAATGCCTTCTCTCTTTCCTACCAGACGATGAATTGTAAGAGCAGGAGTTATGTTGACCGGCCTACTCATAACATAGGAAATACTTGAGTGAATCAGTAAGCGAGTGACTTTATAAACTTAGATATTAACAGTCTTTCTACTGTACGTCTTCCAGACGCTGGGGAAAGCTAGATCTAGGCCCTCCCAGTCTTTGCAGACTCTCTGATTAGAATATCCTTAATCGTAGTAATGAAGGACACAGATTTCTAAAATTTACAGGTAATTCATCAAAAAAAACAAATATTAAAAAAAATTGACAGAAGTTTGTACTTAGCTTTGTGTCTGATTTACGTATTTCTTAAAGTGAGATAGTTGACTGTAAGTTCTTTGTTTTAATCAGGGTACCTAGGCTGTGTATGTGCTCTTCTTTCAGAAAGGTGGTTGGAGTTACTTGCACTTGTATGTATGGCAGACAGGATACTAATTTCTCTTCAGAATTTACGATTTTTATGTTAAGCATTAATGATTTGTTATTTTTTCTTAGCTTTATTATTTGCAGTATGATAGTTGTTTACCTATAGATTGTAGCCACTTGATACTTGGCTTGTTTCTCATATGATTTTTTAGGATGTCTGTATATTGTGTTGTCAGTTCCAGGGGAGTCTTTCACTACCTAAGACTCTTTGCCTGGAAACCAAGTTCTAGGTATTACCTGGTCTCAGGTCAGTTTGAGAGGCTACATGTGGTAATACTGGCTTTGAACTTTTCCTTCGTTCATTTGCTTGTTTGTTCCTTCCTTCCTTCCTTTCTTTCTTTTTATTTTATTTTATTTTTTTTGCAAGCTGTAGTCTACGGTTATACAAAATTAAGGTCAGTTGTGTAGAAAGATTTTTTTCATGATTTTTTTTTATCTTTTTATGATGTATCATTGAGCAGATGAAAATATTTTTTTAGGTTAATTATTATCCTAAATAGAATTTCTGTTTCTCTAATACTTGTCTGTTTTAGATTTATTTTATTGTTAAGCATTTGTATTACTAGAAAACGTCGTGTATAGCTCAGGCTATTATTTTTCTGCTGTTAAGTCTTATGACTATATTGTTTGTGTTATTGTTTCTTAGGTTACTGGAGTTGGCTATAATCAGTTTGGTGAAGTAATTGTTGATGGTGATGTTGTTCATGGATTCTATAACCCAGCTGTTAGCAGAATTGTTGAGGTAAAAATATATTCAAGAAATTAACTTAGTTCATAATGACTTAAGCCAGAGTGATGGGTTTATAGTTCATATGCATTTCTTTTAGGCGGGCTGTGTGTGCAATGATGCTGTAATTAGGAACAACACTCTGATGGGAAAGCCAACAGAAGGAGCCTTAATTGCTCTTGCAATGAAGGTATGTGTTCAGTGTCTTTGGCATGTGGAGTATTACCTTGCTGGCACAATGTGAGGCTTTTCAGATTCATCATCCTTTTTAAGGTATTCAGTAAGACTCATTTTTCTATTATTTTTAAATGGCATTGGGGATCAGTTAAATACAGAGAATAAAACAGTTTCAGTGTAACTTATTCATCACTGCAAGGTACAGACTAATGACTAGTGATGGATGTGTTTTTAGCATTGATTCTGTACTTGAAAAGCTTTATGAATGTGTGGAGTTGCTGTTAAATACTTGTACATGAGTAAAAGATAATATTCTGAAATACTTTTGTACTTTTACATTAGTAGAAGATTAGATTCTCTAGTAACTTTATGTAGAAATCTCAAATCTCAATGTAATTATAGGAAATCAGTTTCTTCCTTCCCATCTTTGCTTCCTTCTATTCATTTCTCAGAGTGAGTGTTACTGAAATCTTGTGTTTGAGAGAGGAAGTATTGTTCCTGTAATCCGTTCAGATTGATCCTACAGCCTAAATTTGCATTTCTTTTTGTGAGAAATCTGGTACTTTTTACATAACTAAAGCAGCCTTTCCTACTTTTAAAGAATAGTTTGAGAAAACACTGAAATTTGAATGCAATGGTATTTTTCTATATGGGATTACTGGAAATGAGAACTGTATAGAGTGCAAGTTAGTATAGCTTTTAATTCAGAAGACGATCACTGGATTCACTTAGTCATTGGTTTGTTCATTTTACTGTATGTAATAGAGATCAAACCCAGGTCTTCTCTAACTCTGGTCTAAACCACTGACTTTTAAATATATATGTTTTCACTTTGCCTTATAACTAAAAAAATACCGGTTTTCGAAGATTAATAAAAACATGAAGCATGTGTTAGCTGTTTTCCATGTTTCTGTTTAGCAAGCTACTAGCTTCTTCCTAGAGGCATTAGTACAGTTTTTTGAAACAAAGAAAAGGCAGAAGAAGAAAGCTAAATCTAAAATAGTGAGCAGCCATATGTGTTTGTCTCTCTTTCTATCCATCTGTACATGACTCTTGAACAGTACAGGTTCAGAGCTGGACAGAGAGGATTGAGTGAGGATAGCTAGGAGCTGTTAAAATGGAAGCATGGGTAAGTAAATAGGCTGGTAGGAAGGAATGAAAGGTGTTTCGGTAAAGGGGAAACTGTCAAATAGTCTGTATTTTGGTGATCATGTGAATACCAAGAGAACTCTGAACATACTTTGGAAATAATAGAAGTTAATAACATGAACTTTTGAATAGTTCTAAAATACATTTAGATACTTGAAATAAGAGGCAAAGGTATCAAAAGGGATTAGAAGTGAGAAAAATGACATTAGTAATTATAGTTATAGTGGAGGGTGTTGTGTAGCAAGACTTCCTAGAGAGATTCAACATGTGCACATACGTGTACATGCACATATACACACATACACACATACACACATGTCCTCACTCCAGATAGGGAACCCATGGCAGACCAAACTATACTACCAAAGGCCAACTAACTTAGTGAGCCAATAAGTTTTATTAGAGTTACTATTTTTGGGGAAGTATGGGTGAGGAGTTACTTACAGAAGCAGAAATGACTGTAAAGACAGCCCCATCACCAAAGCCTAGCCTCACATAGGTGGCAGCTCACAAAAGCTGGGGATTTGGAGTACCCTGCACAGCCTGCAGGCAGCTCAACAGGCTGGAGAGTCGTCCTTTCCTAGAGACTGACTCTTCTAAACCTCTTCCAGGCAGCTCAGCTGACATCTGCCGCTTCTTTTTAGGTCTGATGTCAGAATCTCCCTCGAATCACAGATTGACTTGTTTGAGGGGAGCAGTCCTTATTGTTTAGTCTGGGAGGGAGGGGCCTAGGGAATCTGGTCAGTTTCCGGATTAGCAGCAGCTTTGTTTTGTTTATTTCCCTGCTTAGGGTGCAGTGTTTCAGTCTGGAGGAAATTTACAACTCCGTGGGCTAAGGGTTAGGATGAAGATGAGCAACAGACAAGAGAGATTGCAGGTGCTAATAAGTGGAAGGTTAAATATGAAACTTGCCTACATTTATTTCTGTGTTGTTTTCTTCCAGAATTTGAGCTGCTGGAGAGATTAATATAGCTATATAGAAGCGTGATGTGCATACAGTCTAGTATTCTATCTATAACATGCAGGCTTTCATGTTGAAACTGCTCTTCAGGGAAGTGCCATCCATATAGATAAAACATTGTTTTTTCTTAATAAATACTTGAAAAAAGAACTAGTTACCTTAACTCACCACATTGTAAGTGTGACTTAAATTGCTGTTAAAGAGAAAAATAACATATGCTGGTTAGAATTAATTTTATTTTTATTTTGTTCTTACAGATGGGTCTTGATGGACTGCAGCAAGACTATATCAGAAAAACTGAATACCCTTTTAGTTCTGAGCAGAAATGGATGGCTGTTAAGTGTGTACACCGAACACAGCAGGTATCTTTCTCTCTAAAAATATTTATACATAATTGCAGCATTTGAGAAGTTGAAGCAGGATTACTACAAGGTTGAGGTCACCTACACAGTGTGTTTCAGGTAAGCCTGCACTGTAAGGTGAGGCTCTCAAAAATAATAAAAGAGCACATCTATTTCAGCCTAGGTGACAATCTTTTCTTTTCTCTTCTTTTCTTTTCTTTTCTTTTTTTTTTTTAAAGCCTACCATTAGTTCTACTGAATTACTGTATCTATTAAATCCTTACACCAGTGGTTCTCAGCCTTTGGTTTGTGACCTTTTTGGGATTGAATGACCCCGTCACAGGTTGCCTAAGTCCATCAGAAAACACTGATGTTTACATTGCAGTTCATAACAGTAGCAAAATTACAAATTACAAGAAAAATTAAGTAGCAACAAAATGGTTGGGGTCAGCAACACAAGGAGCTGTGTACAAAAGGGTCATCGCATTAGGAGGCTTGAGCACTACTACCTTAGAACATAGTAGTCAACGGTGTACTTAAGTTTTTATTATATTTTTCCTCAATAGGACACTCTTTTTTATAAAATTTGTGTATTAAAATATTTAGTGTTGTTTGTGAACGAAAAGTTTGAGTAGATTCTAGCCTGGTCTTAGGTATGGAGGGCTTTAACATCTATTCTCTTGATTTTCTTCTCACTGATAGTTCATTATAATCTCTGCTGATCTTATGTCGTTGGACTGCTTTTTCCTGAAAGAATGTCCTTAGAATAAATAACACCACTAATTGTGTGATTCTTCTCATTTTTGAGCCTAAGAACGTTTTGCAAGATGAAAGAACCAATGAAACTAACATACAAAACCTAAACACACAAATGACTCAGTAGATGTGGAAGAGCTCAGCCTGACACAGATTGAACAAACTTGCTAATTTAAGAATAATTATTTTGTTTTTAGATGTGTCTTTTAAATATGACAATAAAAATATATCTTCTCAATCTCTAGAATAAAAGATAAAAACTCATAAGTACTTTTAAAGGCAAGTAGTAAGGCAGACAAAATAATGGGAGGGAAGAGTGAGAGTCCAAGTCAGGAACCAGGAGAAATCTTTCCCCAAATGCCTTTTCTGCCTCTAGTTAGCATGATTGTAGGTATTTGTGCAGCTCAGATGGAAAGAGATCCTGGCAGTCGGGAGCCCAGGCATACTGAGTGCTGCAGCTTGAATGGAAACTTATTTAGACAGTCAGGACCAGTGAATACCACAGGCTCAGTAAGCACAGGCAGAAGCTTACAGCCCTGTTGCAGGGAAAGTCTTCCCAATGTTAACATCTCTGCTGTGGCACAAGTTGTTACAGTCAGCCTCTGGCTCTGGTTCCTAGAGTGTAACAACTTCTGCTCTGCTAGGGGAAGGCTTTTTTGGCAGAAGTATTACAGCTTTGCTTCCCCTTGGCTGCTCTCTGCTCAGGGAATGTAACAACTCGGCCAGCCAGGGAAGGTCCCCTAGGCAGTGAGTGTTACAGCTTTGCTCCCTCAGCTGTCCTCAGCCCAGGCTCCTTCACTGCTGCTCTGTAAAAGAAGAGTCACCTAAACCTCATTCAAGAGATACTGGGAGGGAAGGATCCCAGGGTGGGAGAGGCCTGCAGGGCTGTGGGCTCAGGGCTTATATAGGGCTTCTTGGGGGCGGAGCTTTCTGGGGAGGAGACTTCTAGGGTGGGCATTGGTCAGATTTTTCAATTCCTGATTTGGTTTTGGTTTCAGAGTCAAAATGTTTCTTTCACTGGCACTTTTGGGTTTTTGGACTCTAAATTTCAGGGCTACATTTCTTTAACTGATTCTGATTCTAGGGCCAAAGTGTGTTTCTTTGGTGCTGGTTTCTGAACCAGGGCACATTTCCTTTTGGTTCTGGGTTCAGGGTTAAAGTATTTAACTGGCTCAGGTTTTAGATCCAGGATGTGTTTCTTTCACTGGCTCTGTTTCCAGAGCCAGGGTGAGTTTTCTTTGGTCTCAGAGCCACAGTAGGTTTTCTTTGGCTGGCCCCTTTTCCCTACAGTGATCAGAATTCTTTTATCCTTGTGGAATATAGGAGATCTGAGGAGGATAGGAATGGAGTGTTAGCAAGCTTAACACCGAAGGCTGAGCCAGGGTAGTTGTTTTAATGGACAAGCCTCTAGGCCCTAGTTGTACTCTTTGAGTGTGTATAGCTAGGCGCTGCTCCATACTTGTTCCTTAGAACAGTGGTGAGTTCTGGAAGAGCTTCCTGTTCTTTTCAATAGCAGGGACAAAAGCTTCCCTACTCTTGGGCTCCCCCTGTTCCTGCAGCAAGGTCCACCAGCTGACCAGTGTTAGTAGTGTCCTGGCAGTTGCCAGTTCTTTAGTTGTGAGCTTAAATGGATAGGCAAGGTTTCTCTCTAATGTCCAGGGAAATATTTGGTATAAAGATGCAGACAGTGGCCCAGAGAAGCAAAGGTAGTGCACATGCTGAAGAAAATTCCAAAAGACCGTGAGAAGTGACAGTCAGATGCTTAGTAGAAGCTCTAGTCAAGTAGGGCTCTGTTAGAAAGATTAGAAAGTGACAATTAGTCATCGAGAAGATACTGTCAGGAAATGAAGTTTTGGAGATTGAGAACACATGTAATTGTGGAAAGCATAGGAGGACAAGAAATACGGTTGTTTCAGGCTTGCTGCTCACACCTGTAATCTCAGCATTCAGGAGGCAGAGGCAGGTAGATCTCTTGAGTTTGAAGCCAGCCTGGTCTGTGTACATAAAGTTCTGGGACAGCCAAACTCTACATAGAGAAACCTGTCTCGAAGAAACGAACAGACAAGCAAAGCAAACAAAAGAAGAAATGAAATTGTGTCACATGATGCTAGAAATATTTCTAGAACAGAAAGATTTTAGGTTTTATAGTGGCTTCCCCAGCTGCTCCAAACTACGTTAAATGGAGGATAGAGAGAAAAAACAAGGTTTATAATCAAGAAAGGATGCTCCCTTATAGTGAGTGAAGGGGTGATGGGATACTTGGAGAAAGCGTTTGTAAAGATTCCATAGATGTTTGAAATAGGAGGTAATGCCATGTGAGGAGTGAGGTGAGGGGCAATTGCACAAAAGAGCTCATACTTAGTGTGACTCATTGGCGTTTTGTGCTGCAACACTGGGCACTGGAATCAAAGGTGCCAGCAATCACTGGCTAGCAGACTCTGTAAAATTGTTACAGTGGAGTCACAATAAAAGTGTGTTAAAAATTCAGAGGTAAAAAACCAAAGAAGATAGCTGAAAGATTTGTAAATTGGTTTGCCTTGATGGAGAAGTGTTTAGAATGAGAAGGACCGGTAGAAACTGCAGATTTTCATTAGAAGCTTTTAGGGATTATTTTGTGTTTGTTTTTTTTTTCATGTTGGGAATTAAAATTTAGGGCCTTAAATATGCTAGGCTAAATATTACTTCTGCTATGATAAATGGAAGAAATCTGTCCACACTCTCAATCACAAAGTAGTTGTGAGCATTAAAGAGCATCATAGATAGGTAGACACAGATACTGATTCATAATAGTCATTAGTAAAGAACTGGACATGATCCATGGACTGATACTAGATCTCTTTCATTTCCCTGCTTCATGCTATAGAATCATGTCCCTGATCTCACAGTGCCCAAATTGAGCCATGTAGTAAAACATTGCTTACAGTGTAAGGTATGGTAGGACAGATTTTTTTTTTTTTTTTTTTTTTTTTTTTTTAGTAGAAATATATAGAAAACTCCCACATGTATTGTTAATCTTCAGTTTAAATGCCACTCAAAGCATTAAGCTTTGCTAAGGATTCTGAGATATTGATGTCTCTTTTTGAATTCGTGTAGGATATGTGTGTGTGTGTGTGTGTGTATGTATGTACACAATAGGAATGTAAACTTGGTATATTTTCTTTTTAGGACAGACCTGAGATTTGTTTTATGAAGGGTGCTTATGAACAGGTGATTAAGTATTGCACAACATACAACAACAAAGGACAGACTTTGGCACTTACTCAGCAGCAGAGAGATCTGTATCAACAAGAGAAGGCACGAATGGGTTCAGCAGGACTCAGAGGTAAGGCTGTTTCAGCATAGTCCCTGCTCTGGAATAAAAAGACCTTTTAATTGTAGTTGAATTCCCCACTTCTGTAAAAAGAAGTTTCTGGTCAGCCTAGCTCCACGGTCCAGACCTGCCCATCCTGCTTAACCTCCCCAAAATGACTCAGACACATAAGTACATCTTGCTTGGTGTATATCTCAGGCATATTGTTAGCTAGCTCTTTCATCTTAACCCATTTCCATTATTCTGCCTTGCCACGTGGCCCATGGCTAATCTATCTCATTATGTCTTGTTCCTTGGGCGGCTAGATCAAGTCTCTGTCTGACTCCACCCTCCTTGACCTACCTATGCTCCGATTTCTCTACCTATTTCTATGGCGCCTGCCATGGCCAAAGCAGTTTCTTTATTTCACAGCATACAGAAAGACATTCCTACATCACACTTCACTTCTGAGCTGTCTAGATCTATTCCTGGTGTCAGAACCTTTGAAATTTTCTGAGGTGTCATGTTTTTATATTAATTAGGGAACTGGTCCTCAAATGATAGAAAGTCAAAAATAAAGCAAAATGAACTGTTTCGTAGATCTGCAGTATTCTCTGTTTAGGGGAGAGTTTACTTTCAAGAAGTTTATATATATATATATGTTTGTTAGATTTTGTGTGTGTGTGTGTGTGTGTGTGTGTGTGTGTGTGTGTGTGTGTGTGTGTTTGTGTGTTTTTATTTCTCACAGTGGATAACACCTAAAAATCAGTTTTATACTTTTAATGTGTGGGTTCCAGGAATGAAACTCAGGTTGGTAGGGTTTATAGAAAGTGCCTTTATATGCTGGGCCATTTCACTGAAGAATTGTTGAGGTTTTTGTGTATGGTTTGTGCTGTACTTCACAATGTCAACTTGATTTATTATAGGAAAACATTTGTTTCATAGAATTTTAGGAAATGCTGTGATCATTTCTCTTAGGCCTTTTTTTCCATCTTCCATCTCTTTTTGTTTACTATAATGGAAGAATAAAATATTAAACACTAATTTATATACATTGAAATGTTAATTGATATATGTATTATACTATAACTTACAAAGTTATTTCATTAAAAATGCTGTGGTCATATATTTTGAATTTACAGCATTTTAGTTCCATTTCTTACTGGTGATTATGACTTGACATGAGCAACTTAAGCGAGGAAGAGTTTATTTTGCATAGTGAAGTCTGTCATGTTAGGGAGTACATGGTGGTAGGAGTGGCTTGAGGTAGGTTGCTACTTCTATTCCAGGGCAATAGAGAAAAAGGCAGGATGGGAAGCTATACAGCTTAAGTTCTGTCCTGAAGTGACTTACTTCCTCTGGGTAGGTTCCATATCCTGAAGGTTCCACAACCTCCCAAACAATGTTACCATCTGGGGACCAAGTGTTCTAACACATGGTAGTATGCAAAGTATCATATTCAAACCATAACAGTTGTCTTGTATCAGAGGCCTTCTGTATAAACACTGTTTATCTAGTCTTGACCTCAAGACTATTGTAAGTAGGTGCTAAAGAGTGCCCAAATGTAAGGGACAGTCTCTGGGCCAGAGTCACCCCTTCACTGGGTGTGTATAGGAAATGACCTCCCTTACTCGGCACTTGATAGCGCAAATTGATAATCTGTTTTCTTTTATTGTCACCTGCCCATGCCCTAGCACCAGAGATCATCAAGGGTCTCTCTCCCTCTGTGGGTTAAATCACACACTTAAACAGAAGTGGTTTGCCTTCAACTTTAAGAACAAAAAATGCTTGTTAATGATTAAAGGAAGTGAAAAAAAGATTTTGTTGGTATTAATGGCTTTAATACCACTTGATAGATGACATTTTCTTCTTAATGTTAGAATGTATAAAACTGTATATATACAGGCTGTGAATAATTACTACAGTGTCAGATGAAGATTTATTAGAAGCAACCTTGAACGGGCTCTGTGTGCTCACATCTGGCTTCTACTCTCCTAAGGAATGAGTTGTACTGTCTGAAGATGCTGCAGTTTTTGTTGTAGCATTTGGCTGTTATGAAAGAATGTTCTTAGTTCTTTTTCATGTGTCTGTCTCTTTAATAGTTCTTTGGTTTTATTTCTTTTAATTTTATACCTTAAAAGCAGCCCTGTATCCAGAGCCATTGAATCACAGTGTTTTGGTATGTGATAAGTTTGAATTAGAAATGTGTAGTAGCTACAAATGACATTCTAGCCATGTGTGATTTGTTTAATGTTTTCACAACCAATACTTTCTGCTCTTGTATTTTATTATTCTCTAAGTTCTTGCCTTGGCATCTGGTTCGGACCTGGGACAGCTGACTTTCCTTGGCCTGGTAGGAATCATTGATCCCCCTAGAACTGGTGTGAAGGAAGCTGTCACAACACTTATTGCCTCAGGAGTCTCTATCAAAATGATCACTGGAGATTCACAGGAGACTGCAATTGCAATCGGTACTGCTGGGCTGCTGCAGTTTGGTTTTAATAGGTTTTCTTAAAATATTGCAGGGCATGCTAATCTATGAACATTAACTAGGCTACTGAGATTATATAAAGATCTACTTGCTTTTACTCAAAATTCTAAAAGTGTAAGTAGGATTTATTTTAAAAAGAATATTGAAAACCCATGATTAACTCAATATAAAATCATTGATGTATTTATTCACAGAAGGTAGTTGACTTTTTTAACTTTATAACTCACTTGCTAACAAGTATAAAACACTGGTGTAGGGATGTGAAAGGGAAGATGAATTGAGATTTTCCTTTTTAATTTCAGTGGAACTTTCACAGCAGACTTAAACATAAGTAAATACTAAGAGAATACCGTTTTTATACTTCGTTTTTCTCATCAGAGATGTAATTAGATGGTTTGAAAGTTAGTTGTAATTACCTTCAGAAATCTAAGACAGAGAGAAGCCTAAGGGCCTGTTTCTTGTTCTTGGAGCCTTTAAAGTGCAAATTAGTATTTGCCAAGTCTGTTAATTCTGATTTTATTGCATTGTGATAGGTCTGGATTAAAAGTTTCAAATGTTGTTAATGAAAGAATTGGCTTTTCAACATGTATTTTCATTTATATGCACGATTGCAGGCAACTAAGTCTGCTGCAAGTTTCTCTGGTTCCAGTTACTTTGCTTCTAGTACATTCTGATTGTCAATAGAATAGAGCTGCTGAGCAAAGATTGACTAGTGTAGATTTAATTTTTATTTATTTATGTATTTATTTATTTAATTTTTATTTAAACAAGAAATACTCAAGCAGAATATTTTATTAGACTTGGTATGAATTTCAGATAATATTGTCTTACCATTTGTTTGTCTTATGATTTCTTGATAAACTTTATCTTTAAAAGGAAGTAAATAAAATCATGTCAAAAAAGCATAGTTTTACTAACTATTCAAGCAAAGAAATCTAATTATATTTCTTTGTTCTTGTTTACTTTAGCTAGTCGTCTGGGATTGTATTCTAAAACTTCCCAGTCAGTGTCTGGAGAAGAAGTAGATACTATGGAAGTCCAGCAGCTTTCACAGATAGTACCAAAGGTAAGCCTACATGAAGAAAAACTGAGAGCCCTTATTTTAAACATCAACCATTGCTAGTGTTGAAACTGCTCACTTACAAATGAAACATGTCTACCAAATTTGCTGGTCCAAATTATGAAGTGAAATATCCTTGAAGTAAACCATATTGTTATTTATGAAAATGTTGTAAAATCATTAACTCTGGTAAAAACTCAGTTTCCTTTGAGAAAATTACTGTGGCAATCTAGGGCTTATATGTATATGTTAGGAGATGGAGAGAGAGCAGTAAGTGATACTACTTTTATTTTAGCTTGAGTTCATACTTTTAAAAAAAATGAGGTGTTGTTTGCAGATAGTACACATCTATTCTGGTTTGTAGTTCTGAGTTTGGACAGATTAATAATGTCTTACAAACCGTGTCATACTTAGGATATAGAACAATTTCTTCCTGCTGCTTAATTCTTTCCAGACCTCTTCTATTCAACTTCCCCCTAGGTCTAGAACTTGGCAGTAGTGATTCATTGTCTTATCCTATAGTGTCCTCTTTTATTGAATTCTTTAAGAATAGACTGTGTAGTATGAAGATTTTGAATCTGATTCTTGATTCTGTGACAAGTAATGCATTGTAGATGGCACTTTGCTGTGTGTATCTTAGTTCTCTGCTCCTTTCCCCTCCTTAAATTGCTGAGTGGTGTTTGACCTGTATCGCAAGGACAGTTGGGTCCTTTCAGTGTTTACTGTCAGTGAATAAAGCTGTGGGTATCAGCTTCTTTGTGAAAGTCATATGTAAACACTTTAATATGTTTAATAAGTCTGGATCATACGACTTCATAAGAACTTCCCATCACTCCAGGCTGGGTGTCAGGATGGCAGTGCTGTTTGAAGCTTCTGTTAGCAGTGTGGGAGTGTCCTGTTGTCTTTAGTCATGCTGTCTTCTGAGTGGTTCACAGCCTTCAGATGATGTGTAGGAAGACCTTACTGTGGTTTTCATTTGCATTTCCCTCAGAAACGTCTAATGCTAAATGCTTTTTCATGTACTTGTTGAGCATATTAAATTCTTTGTTTAATGGAGTCTGAATATTTTTTTAAATTCATTAATTTATTAATTAATTCTGAGGGGGTTTGTTTGTTTGCTAACATATTGTGGCCCCTTTCAAGCCATTTTTTTCCAGTGTGGCTACAGAGAAGTATTTAACTTGATGAAGTCTGATTTATCAATCTTTATTTTCATGAATCATGCTTATGATTTCTTACTTAAGAGACTAATCTATACTAGCATTACAAAGGATTTTCTCTTGTATATCTTATATATATATTTTAACTTTGGGCCAGTTATCATTTTGAATTTTAAGTTTTATATGTATTGTGGTGATCACAATTGGTTTTGTTATACATGGTAACCATTTGTTCCAGCACCTTCTGTCAAAAAGGCTGATTTTTTTTGGCAATGGAATGCTTTTTAGTACTTGATTATAATGTTCTTAGTAGTAAATTATAAAGAAAAATTCCTGTTTTATATAACATAGTAATTTCTAAAAGGCAGTTTCCCTTACATGAAATTATTTTTATTTTCTGAGTCTGCTGTATAGAATCTGGTTGTTAAATACATAAGGCACACAGGAAGTTGGTCTTATGAGACTTGGGCAGCATTTTTCTTCTAGGTTGTTAATATTTGCATGTTTGTATTTATATATCTTTCAAAATAAGTATTTACCTGGCATTTATTTGGTCAGCAGTTTAGCCATCTGTTGCCAGTAGTAATAAAATATGAAATATGCTCCCTCCTTCCTCTCAGTTTACACTTGAAAGCTTCCTTTTCAGAGTGTGGAATCTCCTTAAATTATCTCAGCATCTCAACTATAGTGATATGTATGTATATGTGTGCATATAAATGTATATAATGCATGTGTATTATAAAATGATTATAAAAATACTTCAGTGATAGCATATTCTTATTAAAAAAATTGGAGAGAAAGGTACAATTCTATTAGTAATATAATCCAGTCACTTAAGTTATATGCCCACATAGTATTTAGCATAATAAGTTAACTTAATGTGACTTTTAAAATATATATTTAAGAAGAACATAAATTCAACTTCATATATTCACAAGCCTATTATTCATTTTATATAATTTCAGCATTTTTGAAGTCATATGTTGGTACTAAAAAATATGCCTTCAATGGCTCTACTATATTTTATGTGGCTTTCTACTGTGCATGAATCTATGAATATCTGGCGTTTATATATGTGTGTTTATGTAACTGTTTTCTTAGTGACATTTTAGTTTATATATTTTTACAGTGAATAATATTTTAATGATAACAGTAGCAACCAGGAGTGCATATATTACACAAATCTTATTTAGTTTACAGCCACCTTCTAGAGAATAGATTACTTAAAATATTTTTAGCAGTTTGTAGACTTTTGTTATCTCAAGTTTTGATTTTAAGATTAATTCAGGAAATAATCCCTACCCCATCTGTTGTTTCTAGGAGTTTTGACAAGTGGGTATTTACTTTGTCCACCATTAGTTTTATGGAGCTTTGCTTTAAGAAATCCCTGGTAGTTCACTTACTTGTTCTTTATACTTTAAGAGTGAACGGGTTTATTATATCCTAAGTAGCCTTTTCAGGGTGGCTCTGTAGACTAAGGTTACATGCATTGTTATTTCACCAAGTCCTGACTGAGAGCTTGCTCACTGTGATTGTTGTTGTCTGTTTTGTTATTAGAGACAGGTTTCTCTGTGGAATAGCCTTGGCTGTTGTGAAACCAGCTCTGTAGACCAGGCTGGCCCGGAACTCACAGAAATTTACCTGCCTCTACCTCCTAAAATAGAGGTACCCATCTGGCGTATGATTCTTACTAGAATATATGATTACACTTCATTTTGAAGGGCATCTGATTACTTCCATTTTGGACAATTATAAAGTTTGTCTGATGTCTTAGAGCCCTGAGAGTGGGCTGACATTGGTATTAGAGTTTATGTCTGTTACTGAAAAAGTTTACCATCTGTTACTTGTAGTTCTGAACATTACTGTAAAGATAGCATCTGCGTACAGTTACTTTTGTAGACCAAATTCTTGGATCTAAAATGATTTGACCAAGGTTTCAGTGCATTGAGAGACCTCTTAGGACTTACTCCTTAACTGTCTTCTGAAGAGATTTCGATTTTTATTTTCACAGTGTGTGCTTTATGCAGTGGTGCTGAGTCCTTACACTTCTAGCTGCACTGTTCATCTTCTAGTAAACTGACTGGGAATGTGGTTGCTAGCAGAAATGCACTGCTTTCCTCAGCCAACATTAGAGTTTAGTCAAGTTCTAACCATTCATGAACGCTATTTTCAGACCTTCCAGGGCAGCATAAACATTTTTGTTCTTTGAGATTGAGGGGGGAAAGTATTTACATATTTGTATGGAGCTTGTGTATGTATGTTACCTTACTGTTATTTATGAAAGAATAAATCCTGTAGTGGCCTCTCCAGGGGATATAAGTTAGAGTGTTCATTACTAAGGGATTATAAAATCTTTGCTAATTAAGTATTTTCTCACTAACCTTTGTTTAGCCTTTTTCTAGATCTGTCAGCCTTGGTTTTGCCATTTCTCGTTCCCCTCTGTTTGTTTGACAAAACGTTAGTTTATTATGGAATCAAGCCTATAAGATATTTAGAGAAGGAAGAAGCAAATTCTGAATTACGTTGTTAGCCTGGACAGGTGACATCATCTTTCTTTTCCAAATAGATAGTGTTAATTATGGCAGATACACTGGCACTATTCTAAAGACTTAAATAAAATAAGCTTTGAAGTGTTTATTGAATCAGTTAAATGTTCCCACCTGAAAAGAGAAATTATATAATGGAGTGGTTTTCTTACAGGCTCTTAATGTGTCTTAAGTAAGTCTGTTCTTCAAATTCTAGCGAATTTTTTAATGAGCAGGTGTGGTGATATATTGCATATTTAATTAAATAGCCTGAAAAATTAGAGGACAGAGCCAAGTCATGAAGGTCAGGGAACGGGAGGCAGAGGTCCCTGAGTTCAAGGTCAAACAGAGCCTGTTGTGGATTTGCTAAAGGAGGCAGAGGCAGGAGGACCATGAATTTGAGGCCAATGGTATATTACTACTTAGCTCTTTTGCTTAAATTAACCCATAATTCTTATCTATGTTTAGCCATGTGACTTGGTGCCTTTGTTCAGTGCAGCATTCTCATCTTGCTTCCTCTGTGTCTGCTTGGTGACTGCTGCTCTGCCTTTCTTCTTTGCAGAATTCTCCTAGTCTAGTCACCCTACCTCTACTTCGTGCCTAGCTATGGAGCAATCCGTGCTTTATTCATCCAGTACCATTAATAATTCTGAATTTGTTAATGTACAAGAGCGTTATTCCACAGCAAGCAGGACTATTTTCTCTCCTGCTTTTTCCCTACTCCTCCTCATCTTATGTTTGTGTAAACCTCTGGCAACTGGCAGGATTTGTTTCATCTGCTTTTTTGTGATTAATTTGTGATTAATTTGAGAAGCCTGTTTTCTTAGTGTACAGATAAGCGTGTTTTAAATTACTAGTGTACTGGTTTTTCCCCATCTTAGCATCATATAATTATTTGTATTTCATTTTCATATTTCTGTGGAATACATTCCAAATCTTTCACATCTATGTGTGGAATTATTTATGCACCTAGAATCAATTTGAAAGTAATACAGAAGTTGTGTCTGCTTTGTGAAGTGTACCTGAGAATTCTTAGTACTTTCCATTTGGGATTTATTTTAGACTATGTCCTGTTGTCCATAGATAGAGCTGAGCATTCTTGTTCATTCTTTGTTTTCTGTTTGTTTATATTAGTACTCCATTTGCTCACTCAGCTTGTTAGTGAATCCTTATACTCCTGGTTTGTGTGTTGTTTCACTTTCTGTAGGTCACATATTTTTATTGTAATCACCTGCAGTTTATCCATCGTATCAGTTACAAATCCCTAGAAGATTTGAGGACCTTTGGCAGGTTATTCTAATGTCTCTGATCTCTTTACTAAGCTCTGCTGTAATGTTCTCCCTAACTTTTCCCATCACACCGTGTCAGTTTATGTCCATCTAAAGGACCGTGAATGCTGACCACAAATGCCCACAGTAAGGCTAAGAAGAAGAGTGAAATGTCCTTGCAGAGTTCTTCTCAAAGTTTGGAAGCTTTTTGTGGATTTTGTTTGATGTTTTTACATCCCCAATATTTCCCTCTATTTTTTCTTTTATAATGGAACTTTCCACTGTCCTGTCCTCCTGTCTCCTCACTTTCTTTGTCAAACCGCAGTGATTTTACTCTTTTCTCTAGTCACTGCTACTCCCTTCTAGTAAACTGAGAAACAAGTAATAAAATTCAGCAGATTGTTTCTGCAGTGTGTTCAGTTATCTCCAAGATTGGTTTAAATCCTGAGATGGTAGTACATTTCAGATTCCAGTAATGTCTTTTATTAGTGTAGTATATAATTTATTTCAACATTAGTTTTACATCTAGTAAATTTCAGTGTTTTTACTCAGCAAATCATTCTGGTGCCTTAAGAATGAGTTTTATTTTGTGTGGTCATATGTACCACATGTAAAAGACCAAGTAATCATTGCCAGTTTGATAGATGATTGATTTGCTTGGTCTGAAAATGGCTGCTTCTGATTTTCAGATTAAATCAGAAGCTTTGAAATATTAAAATCTTAGAATTGTAATAGATATACTTATTGCATATCAATATATGTGCAAGTATATAAAGGAGTGCATCTGTAGTCAAACACTTGGTGGCTTTTCACTTTTGCTAAACCAGAATAGTCACAGAGCATTGTCTAGCCTAGTTTGAAAGTGAATTATGGGAACAAAGACATAACATAGTACAGTGCTCATCATCAGTCTTTATTGGAATATGTTGTATATTCTATGACTTTCCCCAAACATGTTGCATTTCCGTGCAGTGTATGTGTCATGACTAATTTATTATTACTTAGAATTGTTTACATAGGTAGGAACATGTATGTTTTAAGTATATATTGCTTAGGGTGTTTATTTTTTTTAACATTTAAGTGTTACAGGGAACCGGAGATGACCACTCCAACACAATTTATAGCCAATTTAAAGTCTTTACTCAGGCATTCGGGGGTTTTAAGGCAAAAATGACATCCTGGTATCTTGGTTAGCAACTGCCAGGGTAAGATTTATGCAAGCAAGCAGTTTAACAGAAGTTAAGATAAGCAGTTAGCTGGAGGGGCCTTGCACAAGGAGGCAGTTTAACAAGCTAAGTTAGGAGGAGCACCTTAACTTTGGGTTCCTAGAAGAGAATCGGGTAATTTTCAGTGCAAGTCTCCATCAAGGGATCAGATTGTAGTTAAATCTAAAATGGCCTCAACAAGAACAAGATGGAGGAGCCTGTCTACACACTCTCTGAGTAGAAATTGAACTTTTCTCTTAATTTGAAGAATAGTCTTCAAGCATGCATCATGTGATTCCTGGACCCATAATTGGGTGTAATTGGTGATGGATACTGCAGTTCAACAGAATCTTTGTCTACGAAAATAACATTCTCTTGTTTTAAGACTTTAAAAAGAGAGACCAGAAGCAGTCTATATGACACCTGAGAGTCATTCAGTTGTTCATTCAGTTAGCAAATACCTTGAAAGTACAGAAGGTGTGGGACAAAACCATTGCTTTCATGATTCAATCTTCTAAGGCAAATAAAATCTTACAAGAGGGACAGTGCTCCATAGCACAAAAACCAACAGTCTAGGGAGATAAAATCTTGAGTATAAGATTGAAACTTGAAGGTGACGTGACAACAATGACAAAGAAGAGGAGAAGAAAGAGCAGGAACGAGAGGAAAGCTAAGACGGAAGGGCATGGAAAGGGAGTCCTCACTCTTAAATGTCAGGAGAAAAATCGGATCAGACGGAAGAACTTTAAGAATTTCTGGGGTGATGATTTCCAGAAATTATCAGTCCATCTATAGTACAATAGTAGGGTTGGTTCTGGATACTTAATGGGTAGCAGAGGTTGAAGTGTTTTCTTTGAAGTAGGAAATAAAGTCAGCTGAGAGAGAGAGCAAGATTGCAAGAGAGGTTAAACTGGAGGAGTCAGAAGAGAAATTAGCATGAAGTAATCCTCCAGGAACCCACAGAAGAGGATAATGTTCTGTGTTGCTATAGGAAACACTATGACTTTTACGTATGGAAAGATTGACCATGATGCTGAAATTGAGATGTCTGTCAAATGAGATGGTAGGAGATTGGGAACGTGAATGCTTACAGTTAGTGAGAAGTGTGAACTTATGGGACATTTATTAATGAAGGAGGATGCCATGCAGCTCCCTTTTCCTCACTTCCCCACTAGTACTG
The DNA here is from genome assembly GCA_033318265.1 of Phyllotis vaccarum. NCBI lineage: Eukaryota > Metazoa > Chordata > Mammalia > Rodentia > Cricetidae > Phyllotis > Phyllotis vaccarum. The sequence continues at coordinate 104,557,258 of JARWLC010000004.1, forward strand.
TGTGAGAGAGCTGGAAGGGTGGACAATGTTACGTAGGTGAAACTGAGGGATACAAGACACACTGTTCTGGCTGGCATTGGGCACAGTGAAAGAATTGAGGAGACCAGTTATGTTTGGAGAAATCTAATTATTAAACAGCTTTCAATTACAGTTGAATTATTCCAGTTCAAGAAGGAGCACCTACATGGCACTGTAAAAATGGCTCCTCAGAGATTGGGAAGGAGCTGCTCTTCTCTGAGGAAGACCAAATAGGAAGGCTGTTTTTGTTGTGCACTAGTGTCATGAGAACACAGATAAAGAAAAAATTTCTCATTTTTTTCGTTTCTGAAATACTCTAAGAATAAGGCTATTTTCTCTTCATAGCTTTAACATAGTTATATAATTAGCTTATAACATATCTTTTTCTTTGGTAAAAGTGGAATCCCTGCATGAGGTCGCTTCCTTGGCACATATATGGCATAGACTAATTTTAGCCAAACTAAATTGTCAAAAATTTCATTACTTAGAAACTGCTATTTCCTAACATTGGAGATTTTTTAGTGTATCTATGTTTTTACAGGTTGCAGTATTTTACAGAGCAAGCCCAAGACACAAGATGAAAATTATTAAGGTGGGTGTCTGAAACCAAATTATCTTAAATTTTCTTTACACAGTGTTGCTACTTTGTCTTCTCTTCATTATATAGAATATTGATAGGATAGCAAAGTTTAAAGTATTCTGTAAGTTCTTGACAGAGAAACAGTAGGAGTTTAGTTGACATAGAAAGAAATAGAAGAAACCTATAAAGGATTTTTCATTACAGCCTATTTAAACAGAGTGTAGAAGTGTATTATGTCAGGATGCATAGAGAAATCATCCCAATATGAATAGTGATAGTTAGACACTGTACGTATGAGAAAGATGTTTTATGAAAGTGAACAGCATCAAGAAGGCTTATTAATTTCCATTAGTTTGTTAACAAAGCTATATTTTTCATTATATAGCATGTTCGACAAATAAGTGATCAGTGTATTGCACACTAACATGACTTGCATGTCAACAGGCATCAGCAATGTTTCAGCTCCACCTGCAGTATATATGATGCATTATTAACTGGAATATTGTTACTTACTATTTGATATATAAATCAACTGAAATTGTTATTCAACAGTTGATAAGCAGATTTAATTATTAGATATAATAGCCAGACATTATGTAGTTGAGAGCTTCTGGGTTTTGAGGTTATTGACATTTTAGGGTGGGTTATTTGTAGCTATGAGTGATAGGGCTTTCTGGAGAATTCTAGAATGTTTGGTATCATCCTTAGCTCCTATTCAGTAGATGCCAGTGCCATCCTACAACTCAAGACAGTCAAACTGCCTCCAAGCATTGTTAGATGGTCTCTGGAAAACAAAATACCCCATGTTATGAACCATTGTATAGTTGGCTGTCACATTTCAGCGATATAGTTCTCTTGGATGGGAATGCTAGTAACAGTGCTTTCTAAGCTTTATTTTATAAAGACTTCCATGCTATTTACTTATCCCTTTATCTGATTTTAAAAAATCAGAACAGTTCTTTCTGCTTTACTTTACTGCCCTCTTTAGTCTCTACAGAAGAACGGGTCAGTTGTAGCCATGACAGGAGATGGAGTAAATGATGCAGTTGCTCTGAAGGCCGCAGACATCGGAGTTGCAATGGGCCAGACTGGCACAGATGTTTGCAAAGAGGCTGCAGACATGATCTTGGTGGATGATGATTTCCAAACCATAATGTAAGACATTTGTTTTCCTTTCCTACATGCCACTCTCACCTTCAGAGAATTCATCTCGAAAAGAATTAGCAGGATTGGGCAGATTAAAACATGATTTTCTTTTGGATAATCTTGTTTTATGTAATTCAAGAGAAGATTATTTGTGTGATGGAAAATACATAATAAATGAACATTCTGGTTGTTTAAGAAATATTTACGGAGTACAGCCTCTGGTCATGTTTTTATGGCATGGGAAAGATTTCTTCCATTGCCTTTATTTTAATTATATTGAGGTTATGGGAGACATGCATGCGGCATTAAAAGTTAGGTTACATTTATGAATCTAAGTAAGTGTTTTTATTGCCCTAGTAACGATCTTACAGCGTCTTATCCCTGACTGCTTTTGATAGTCCACGTTTTCAGGTATTGAGATTCCAGTGTACTGCCAGTAGGAGAGGTCACGTCAATCTCACTTTCCATAACCCATTGAATGACCTGAGCTTCACTCCTTATAGTGACAAACTGGAATCATGAGTCCTAACATGATTCACTTTAGAGATAGGATTCTGTATTTGCCAACTTTTTGCAAGGAGAGAAGTACCCCCCCCTTCTTAAAGTTAGCTAAAAGTCTTGGAGGATATAGTTGTTTTAAGAATTCACCTTTCCCTAGACTCCTTTGAATGAATGTGAGAATTCCTTAGTAAATTTTTGTAAACCACATCTTTAAATTCTTCACAGGATATTAATCTAATAGTTATGTAAAAACAAGAAATAAAGTGCATAATTCTTATATAACTCAGTTTTATTTAATTTTGACATATATTAATTTAACCTACTAAGAAAAATGAGCTGTGAAGCATATAGAATGTCATTGTTTCTGTATCTGAAATGTGTACTCTTAATACATTTTTACAGTTTTTTAAATTATGTGTATGAGTGTACGTAATGGTGCAGGTGTCTGTAGAGGCTTGAGGTGGCATTCCTTCTCAAGCTGGTGTTAGGGATGGTTGTGAACCCTTTGATGTGGGTGCTGGGAATATAATTGAAATTCTCTGCAGGAGTGGTATGCTCTCTTCAATTGCTGAGCCATCTCTCTAGCCCTATTTCCTCCCTCCTTCCCTCCCTCCCTCCCTCCTTCCTTCTTTTCTTTTTCTCTTCTCCCCTCCCCTCCCCTCCCCTCCCCTCCCCTCCCCTCCCCTCCCCTCCCCTCCCCTCCCCTCCCCTCCCCTCCCCTCCCCTTCATTAGAATAAGAATTTGGGCTGGATAGTGGTGGCACACACCTTTGATCCCAGCACTTGGGAGGCAGAGGCAGGTGAATCTCTGTGAGTTCAAGGCCAGCCTAGTCTACAGAGTGAGTTGTAGAACAGCCAGGGCTACACAGAGAAATTGTATCTCACCAAACCAAACCAAACCAAAACAAATTCCCATGTTTCCTAATCTGACGTAACAATAGTTTTTTTAAAAAGTGCTAATTGTTATTTAGTTAGAAACTTGGTTTCAAAGTGTCTTAATTTAGGTATATTTTATATGATATTTTCTAATTTTTTTCATTTTTAAATTTTAGGTCTGCAATTGAAGAGGGTAAAGGCATTTATAATAACATTAAAAATTTTGTTAGATTTCAACTGAGCACGTAAGTTTGCAAGAACTTTTGGCCATGGGTCTTCTAGAGAAATTATTCAAGGAGTAAAACTTAAGCAGAATGCCTAGAAATTTTTGACTGTATTCTTGAAGATTGTATATAAGTAGTTTTCTATGAAAGAAAAAGGTATTAACACTATAAGATATTAGATATTATCAACCATATAGGAATTATTTGAAGTATATAATAGTAAATGCATAAATAATAGGTAGATATTTTGCTGCTTTATACTCGTCATTTAGTTAAAAGGTTGAGAAAGATTATGATGCCATTTTTACATAAATACTTGGGACCTTGGCATTGAAGATGATATGCAACCAGTTCCCATGAATACTGCATAAACTTTTGGGATTTATTTAATTGCTTCTGAAGTCTAAAAGGGGATGTGTCAAATCTCAGTAATGTTTCTTAGTATCTTTTTCTATAAACAGAACAAGTTTTCTCTATTCAAAAAGTTGTGAAATATTTCTTAAGCTTTTTTTTTTTTTTTTTAAGGTAGATTTAAAAATCTTTCCTTTCATCTGGGTTTGGTGGCACATATCTGTAATGCCAGCATTCTAGAAGGCTGAAGCAAGAGAATTCCAGAGGCCAGGTCTAAATTACTTAGGGAGAGCCTCTGTCAGGGTTAGGAAGTCAAAATATTTATATGACTGAAGCATAGGTCAGTTGAACTAATAGGATTACTTTAAAATGTGGAGAACATGATTGTTTTCCTTTTTTATGTAGTGAATGTGTTTGTGGATGTGCCCACATCTGTGCACACATGTATGTACTTGTATGTGGAGCCCAGATGTTGACACTGGATGTTTTTCTCAGTCATCTCCTACCTTAATATTTTATACCATGTCTTCACTGAACCCGGGTTCGCTGATTAGCCAGACTGGGACCCTCTTGTCTCTTTGTCCCCAGTACTGGGGTTACAGGTCCACAGCACTCTGGTTCCCCAGCCCGAGTAACATGAGAATTAAATGCTAGTAGAGTGTATAAAATGTATTGGGCTAATTCTTGAATGACTTTTTTCAACAGGAGTATAGCAGCATTAACTTTAATCTCACTGGCTACGTTAATGAACTTTCCTAACCCTCTCAATGCAATGCAGATTTTGTGGATCAATATTATTATGGATGGACCCCCAGCCCAGAGGTGAGCGTTTCCTCATGAGTGACCTGAGGAGAGGCCGAGGAAGACCATCAAATTTTCCTCATGTAAAGCATCATGCTTCTTAGGAATTGTCATGTGTGCATATCATTTATTCTCTTTGATTGTTCATTCAGCATAGATCTGACTGTTTGCACTGTGTGAGGTGCCAGCTTTTGAGTAAGAACAGAGCAGGGAACAATTGCAGTTTTTTCTTGTCTTTAGGCAATAGGGTGAGTTCTAAGAGCTGGATAGAATGGAGAAATTACCTGCACATTAACAATAAATCCATCACTAATGCAGTGGTGTTGTACTAAGGGAAGAAAGCAACCTTCCCCTTCCCCATGTGGGTGCCCGTTATTGTTGTTGCTGTTCAATGAAAAGCATGCCAATATGTAAATTTTCTGCTTCATTCTGCCCATGCCTTCTCTTTAATTACTGATGTATGAATCTGAGAATCTCTGCCTGCTTGAAGGCTGTCTTGTGGTCTGTTTAATCTGTTTCTGTCTGTTGTATCTGTTCCCAATAAAGGGCTCTTTTATTGAACAGCACAGAAAGCATCACATGTGGAAGGAATGATGGATACTTTACAGCAGTTTGAACTAGAGTTTGACAAGGAATTAAGTTATTGACTCACACTAACCCAGATAACAAACCATCAAGCAATATTCTAATGTGATATCCTGCACTTATGGGTATCCATTTTATAAGATCACTTTCAGCCTATTTTCTATTTCTAACATGATTATAGCACACATGAAAATACCTATGCATTACTCTGGGTCAGCGACATAGAAAAGTGTGTAATTTAGGATTAATTAGCTCAACTGTGCATTAAATCAGACTGTAAAAGTTGATTACATGGGAAATCCAAGGCATGATTGGTTTTGTTACTGTTCTCTTAAGTACAGGTTCTATATGTTTAGTACATAGTATGACAGCAGTTAAGCGACCTCAAAGTGTATTGTTACCTCTACTGAGGTCTAACAAAAATTCCAAGCTCTTAGGATACTTTCCTAATACTGCATCAACACCGTCTGTTGAAGTTTAGAATCTGAATTCTGTTTAAGAACCTTGCTAAAATACACCTGTAAAGATTTCAGTGTCTTTTAGTGTTCGTGGTATGGTATAATTGAATGATATCTGTCATGGCCATCCCAGTACATCCTTCTAATCAAAGCCATCTTTGCATGAAATACATTGTTTCCTTGGTAGGTTATGGATTTGAAAAATCAATTTATGTGTAAAGGAAATTGGATGGTTTTTGAAACTTGGCTCTCAGCTGCATGCCATATGACAAAATCAGTAGTCTTCCTAATTTCCCCTTTCCTTCCTTCCCTTCCCTTCTTCCTGCTAGTTACTACTATAGACACACCAGCATGTCCAGCAGTGAAAGTTTTCAAGTCATCATGGCCAAAGTTTTCTTTATGACTCAACATTTTGTTTACAAAAGAAAGCATTTAGTTTTCTGGATAATTAAAGCTATTTAGATTGTGAAAATGAAAAGTACATTTTAAAGTACTATGTTTGTTCTTTTTGTTTTTAAGCCTTGGAGTAGAGCCAGTGGATAAAGATGTCATTCGCAAACCTCCTCGAAACTGGAAGGACAGCATTTTGACAAAAAATTTAATACTTAAAATACTTGTTTCATCGGTGATCATTGTTTGTGGGACTTTGTTTGTCTTCTGGCGAGAGGTATATTCACTGGATAAACTGCCATGTTACGATGCATCTGTGTGATAGGATTCTTAGTCATTTTGGTGTATTTACAGATGGTTGGCCTCTCAGTGAAAAGAACAGGTTAAGGGAACATAAACCAAAGTCAGTAAGTGCATATACTAAAGTATCATGCGCATGGACATTTGAGAGAATCAGAAAACAAAGTCCTTGTATAGCTGTATTGAAATAGTGCCAGTATTTTAATTCCTGATACTTAGCCCATGAGTTATTTTTTCTTTTTTAACTTTTATGTAGACAGTATTTATTCACTAGATGGTTTGTAGAAAACTCAGATAGTTTTTGCCATATTTAGACTGAAGCGATTTCATTTTAAAAGCATGCAATGTCTGTCCATTTTGTTCCACCACGAAGGGGGGGAAAAAAAAGGTCATTTTGTCCTTCTTCTTGGCAGCTTCGAGACAATGTGATTACACCACGAGACACAACAATGACTTTCACTTGCTTTGTGTTTTTTGACATGTTCAATGCACTAAGTTCCAGGTCTCAGGTAAGCTTAAATGGTCTTATTTAAATCACCTCTTTGAGAAGAACATTTTCATAAGAAGTAGACAGAGATTATGGATATTTTGGCTTTGATTTTGTAGCCACAGATTACAAGCCGTACATTTTTCTATAAAGATGTGTCATGGTCAACAATAAGGATGGGATGTTTGATCTCAGAGGGGATCCAATATTTCTTCATCTATTGGCTATAGCTGTAGATAGATTTAGGCTAATGTCTCTCTTAGGGATATCTGTTGTTACAACAAACACCATTCCCAAAAAGCACATTGTGGAGGAAAGGGTTTATTTTTGATTGTACTTATACATTTGCTCATCATTGAAGGAAGTCAGGACAGAAAATCAAACAGGGCAGGAATCAGGAAGCAGAAGCTGATGGCCATTGCAGGGAAGAGAGGATTCTGTTTACTGGTTTGCTCTGTATGGCATTTACTGTTGTTTCAAAGCACTTTATACTTTCTGATTTCTATTTGGCTTCTAGAAATCTTTTGCCCTTTGAAGGTCTTTACCCTTATGAGTCCTTAACTGTATCTGTTAGCATCTATTAAACTAGAACTTTCCAAGTACAATGATTTATTATTAATCTATACTAATTTTTTTTTAAGAAACTAGTATTTATGTTTATTATATGTAGGTTGGTTTTATTTTTCTGTACACACATACTCTGTATATTTGTTGAGAAAGGGATTGGGTTTTTCTACCTTAGTAGAAATGGTTTGAAAAGATTTCACAAAATATGAATAAAATATATTAATGCTTTGTGGGTACTGTCTTAGTCAGTGTTCTGTTGTTGTGGAAAAAACACTGTGACCAAAGCAACTCTTAGAAAACATAATTGGGGGCTTACTTTCAGTTTCAGACTTAGTCCGTTGTTAATTATCATAGAGAGCATGATAGAAGGCATGTCTGGAACTGGAGCAGTAGCTGAGGCTACATCCTAATCCACAAGCAGAGAGAAAGAAAGAGGGAGAGAACTCACCCCCAGGACAAACTTCTCCCAACAAAGCCACACCTCTTAATCCTTCTCAAGTAGTGTCACTCTGATGACTGCTATTTAAGTACATGAGCCTCTAGGGCCGTTCTTATTTCCAGAACCACAAGTACAAAATTATTTTTTTTTTATGGACTCATTTTTATAATTGATGCTTCTTAGTAAGTGGTCTTTTTTCTTTCCTTTTGCTTTGTTTTTTTGAGATGATGGCTTACTGTATATCTTCTTTTGTTTTTTTTTTTTTTTTTTTTTTGAGTCTTTCTTTGACTCTGAATCTCATAGATTAGTGAGATTGACTGGCTAGTGAGCCCCCCAAGATCTTCTTGTCTCCACCTGCCAGGGCTGGCTGTGATTATAGCCATCACTGTCACTCCTGGCTTTTCACGTTGGTGCTGGAGATCTAACCTCCCCAGCCTGCAATTATTTTCTTTAATTTTAATTATTATATCATTTTTCCCTTTTCATTCCTCCCTCTAGACTGTCCCATGTGTACCCTTCTTCCAGTCCTTTATACCCTCCCACTCCCTTCAAACTATTCTCCTTATATTGGATGTTTGTTGTTGATATATACGTATCTGTAAAGATATAGACAAGTAAATAGAACCCAAATTTAATTTGTTATTGTTTCAGAATTTCATATATGAGTATCATGTGTTTTGGTCAAATCTACTGTTACTCCCTTCTTTCCAAACCCTCCCTTCTTGCCCCACCCCCACTTTTTTATTATATGTGTTCACCGAGTCTGCTGCTGTTGCCCATATAAACATGACTGCAGGACCAGATTACTTGAGTGTGGCTTGTTTCTCAGGGGCTATATCTGTGAGGAAAATGTACTCTCTTTTACCCAGCAGCCATCAGTTGCCAGTAGTTTCATTACTACGGTTTTGGCTTCATGAACCCTTCTGCCCATGCTGGGGGCTAGCTGGCTGTCTCTTGTACATGCCGTCATCTGCTTGTGAATGCCTGCATGTAATATCCTCGATATGTGTGGAGGATCCCTGTCATATCCAGCAAATGCTGTTTTGCTTCAGATTTTCACTACTTTTGGTTCTTATAATCTTTCTGCCTTCCCTTGTAAGCACTTTCTTGATATTTGTTTCAGAATTTCTTCTTAGTCTATATGGATTTTACAAAATAATAAAGTTAGGACATTTTTATTGTTTTGGCATGATAGAAATCAGTGGTACTGATTATTCAAAATTGGATCAAGTATAATTACGGCATCATTTCTATGGCCAGGGTGGAATAATTGGAACTCTTTGTTTTGCCAACAGACCAAGTCTGTGTTTGAGATTGGACTCTGCAGTAATAAGATGTTTTGCTATGCAGTTCTTGGATCCATCATGGGACAGTTACTTGTTATTTACTTTCCTCCACTTCAGAAGGTTTTTCAGACCGAGAGCTTAAGTATACTAGGTAAAGAAAATGCTGTTTATGTAAAATAGTTATTGTTGTATTTCCTAATGTGTTTGTCATAATAAAAAGCTCTTTTAAGATAGGAAGTAGAAAAATAACTGACTTGACCTGTGTCTAAGGTCTTTGGTTTCATTTCAGGACATTCAGAGGAAAACTCATTTTCGTTTATTTATCCTTCCACTCAGTTGTTATAAGATCATGTTTGGTGATTTTAAATATAGCAGTTCACAAAACCTGTTGTATCTTAAAATAATTTTATTTTTTAGAATTATGGACAGTTCTTTTGTGAAACGAGAGAACTATATTTAAGCTCATAAAATCAAATTGTTCTTAAAACTTAATTATATTTAGATAAACTTAGTATTTCACTATCCTTATTAATACATATTCTTATTCATGAAATTTCAGTCTAATCCAAAGACATTAATTTTATAATGTTTCTGTGGACATTATAATTGTTTCATATGTATTAAGAATATGGTACAGAGGCCTGGGTGAAGAGCTCACTGGTGATATGTTTGGCTGACAAGCCAAGGCCCTTGTTTTATTTCCAGCACTGCAAACAACCACCACCAACAAAATACATTCAAAATTAGTGTTCTTCAGTATGTACAGAATATATTTGGAAATGTGTCCTTAATTCTTAGATTTTTTTTAAAGAAGTTATTTTGTGTATTTATGAAGTGAATTTTATGGTCTCGATTTTTTTGGTATAAGTTTAGTGTCTTTGGTATAAGTTGAAGTTTACCTTATAATTTGAGCTAGTTTAATTTTAATATTTTAATTTTATTCACATTAGTCCATTTTTTAAAAAGCAGTATTTTAAAAAGACGGCTCCATTTTTTTTAAAGCAATCAATAAGAACAGATTTTGTGAATGCTGTTAAAAGACAGTCAGAAATGTAACGTCTAAGACTTTGAGTCACTAGAAAGGCACTTTTAGACAGGTGTCTTGTTAGTACTTCTTGAAAAGGGCTTTGCAAAAGCCTTGAGGAAACCCTTGATGTTACTGTTAAAAGTTAGCTGCATGAGCTTAGGATTCGGGGGTGAGGGTGTGGTCAGAGAATTTGAGTTCTGGCTTTGACTGTTCTTTCTTAGCTATGTGACTTTGCAAGGTTTTTGAGTTTTCCCTTTCATAGGCATTTTAAAATTTGTATTATTGGTGTACGTTTGTATTGTGTGCAGGCACTTGGGCTGCGGCACAGGTTAGAGGTCTGGACAACTTCCAGAATTGCTTTTAACTTTCCGGCATGGGTCCTGGATTGAACTTGGGTAGTCTGGCTTGTCCAGCCAGGCTTATATGAGCCACCTCACTCGGCCTCTATCTCAGCGTTTTTGACTTAATGCTGATGATCTCAACCTCATGAAATGCTTGTGAAGTAGTGTATTCTAATATGTAAGCTTCTGCTATGTATTTCATAGAATTGTAAAACAGTTTATTTTCTCTTGCAGATCTGTTGTTTCTTTTGGGTCTTACCTCGTCAGTGTGCATTGTGTCTGAAATTATAAAGAAGGTTGAAAGAAGCAGGGAAAAGATCCAGAAGAATGCTAGTTCGACACCATCGTCTTTTCTTGAAGTATGATGCATATTGCATTTTTTTTTAATTTGCAAACTAGGAATTGCAGTCAGAATCATTCAGAAGGGCAAGTTCAAGAGGATAACGAAGATTTAAGGACTTTTAAACTTTCCATTGACTAAAAATGAACATTAACGTTAAAGACTTGATTTGAACTTTTAACCTGTTGATAGTCCCAAATGAAATTATGCAGCTTTGAAAACATATTCCTTGATTAGAATTGGTTTTTGGAATAGAGTGGAACTTTATAAACATATGGGCAAGTACTGACCTAAAAAGTACAAAGGGCAAACCCTGAACCACCTTCTGCACTTAAAGAGTTCTAATGTACAAATATACTGTCTGTCTTAGATGGATATAAATATTTTTTTTAATTTTTAAATATTGTACTATTTATGGTGGCAGGGCTTTCTTACTATTACACAAATAAATTTAATCATTTCAAAGGCATTTTTTGGTTTAGAAATTACCTAGAGTGCCATATTTCAGCTCCTGTGTTTCCTTTTTTCTGTAATGTAAGCAGACTGATACCTTGTGCTACTAATTTTGTATTTCAAGGTTTTGTTGGTTTTTGTTTTTGTTTTGTTTTTTTTTTTTTTTTTTTTGCACAGGATTCAACCACTGTCTGATCACTTACTTTTCTTTCTGTGACTGAAAAGCATATACTGCAATTGAAGTAAATGTTTGCTCTCCTTTGTAAATGTAAATGGTGGTTCTTTGTAGTTTTGTTTTTCATAGACTTGTGAGTCTTTGATCTAGCAGAATTAGTTCAGGGCTGTCATTGGTATTACAGTTAGAGAAAGTGTAGTTAACACACAGTTGTAGAGTAAAACACAAGGCTGGCTGGATTTATAACAGATTATATTAACAGTCATTGGTTTTCTTTTGGTTTGATACAAATATAGTTTGTCAATCATCTTGTCATTCCTTGCTTACATCAAACACTTCAGCTGAATAATTGATCTTTATTACTATTTCATATGTATATTTTTAAGCCTATTTCTTAGAGAGTATAGACTACCATACTTACAGAATAAAAAGTCCCAAACTCAGATAGATAGCATATGAACCAGGTGTACTTGGGAGACCCTGTGCTGGCCTTGCTCCTCTGAATCTTCTAGGCAGCTGCTTTGGCTTAGATTGTAGCACAACCCTGAGTCTGTTTATTCTACTATTTGTTTGTGTTCTGTCTTCTATTTCATTGGGCATGCTTGGGAAATTGATGGATTTGCTTTGTGTAATACCATCCGTTTTTATAAAAGCTTGGCAAAATAAAGGTAAGTGTTAAGCTTTGTATTTCATAAACTGTCAGAATAAACTGTTCCTAAGCTTGTTCAATATTAATGGTGAATGTTAACCCTGATGTGTTGTCACTGATAGGATAATTTTGTTGTTTGAGTCTTTACTACTGAAGCATGAGTGTAAGGAGCCATAATGTCTGCACTTTGTTCTTAGTCTTTCAGGCTGAACTGTCAAGTGTACACTGTTCTGTCTGATTAGCTGGAACATGAAACTATTGTCTAACCAATTCTTAGAGGTTTGTGGGCTCATAGATAAATTTTATAATGGTTTTTACATTCTGTTATAGACTTGAAAAATACATATTAAGTGCATATTCAGTCTTCTTGTTTTACATTATAGGTTGAGAGTATAACTCATAAAATGAATGTGCCTCTTCTCACTTGGATTTTGAACTATAAAAATAAAATGATTTTTTTCATTAATTAATTAAGTTCATTAATGACTTCCCACTTAGTATTGTTAATATTAATATTCTGTGGATGCTGAAAGATACAGAAATTTTTATAGTTTTGGAAAAATATTAAATGTGTAATACAGTTCCAGATTGCAATTTTTCAGACTTTACTAGTGTAGATTAGAATGGATCATTTAATTGTGTTAGCATCTAACTTTTGTTTTCATTCATTCTCCCTGTCCTAGTACTTGCCCTGGGTATATACCCCTCCCTCCATTAAGATGACTTCTTTAAGTTATTTGATTCCATAGTAGCTAAACTTTATAGAAGAAAAAGAGATGACCTTAAAATAATGTAACAGTGAGGTAGACAACTCTCAAATGCTAAAAGCTCACCATACCTGTGCTAGACACTGGTGACCCTGAGGTGACGTAATGGTGAAATTTTCCAACCGTCATGAAGATTATGACATGTTTTTCACATTTTACATTCATTCACCATACAATGGTGAACTTTCTGAAATTGCTTTAATTTTATGTACTACTCTCTGATGTAGTATGTAAGTAAATTGAGTTTGCCCATACTTAAAATAGTTTTTCACTGAAATGAATTAGTAGCAACAGTAACTACTCATTTATGAATTAACATTATACTGCTTTCTGCCTGTTGTCTGGCAGTGTATGTGCAGTTTCTTTGGCTTAAATAACTCATCTAATAACTGAGATGATTTGATTACTTTTTTATTCAGGTTTTATTTAGTAACCGAGTGTACTAGGGCTACAATGGCGTTTTTGCCTTTTTTTACTTCTTGAACAGAAAAAAACTATTAGAAAACTGTTTTACCAGTGATTATAGTGATCTTTGTCCATTTATTTAAAAGTACACACGCATTAAAATATATACAGTACACATTTCACTTTACAGTTTGAAGTGGGTTTTCAGACTAAGCTCTACGGTCTAAATAGCAAGTCATGTGTACACTAACATATGAAGATATAAAATATTAATCCCGCGTGGCTGTGTCTGAACAAACAGATTATCATGAGCTTAGTTGGCATTTGATGTGACTTGAGTTCAGGTAGACTCTAGTTTGGTAGTCTTGTTTGACTTGTAGTTGTCAGAGTTGGTTACTGCTGATGGTGGATAGTGTATTGATTAACAGATATAATTTCCTGAAAACATTGTAGTGTTAGGTTTATAAGTAAGTATCTTACGCTAGGAAGCTTTTAGTTCTCACACTGGATGCCGGTGTGAAATATGCCTTCTAGAATACTATAGGGAGTGAAGGAGAGAAATGACTATGTGGGAAGATGTTGCCAAAGAAATTTCCTAGGACTAGTGGCATAGTATTAAACCTTTCAACAGGGAAGTTCCAGCCAAGAGGCAGTGGCTCTTTGCAGCTGGACCTGTGGTTGGTAGGAAGTGTAAGGAACATTGAAACACACAGGATTGCTGTTTTAAGGTTGCAGGTGTAGTGTGAAGGGCCGGAAGATGGTAATCAGCAGAATTTTTTCACTGTGGCATGCTGGAAGATGCCTTTTTTATTTTTTTGGAAAATAGCTTTTGAGTTGTTGAGACCGTAACCTAAGCTGAGCCAGCTTTAGTGGAACACAAACTCATTTGAAATGAGAAGCTCATGGTATCTTGGAGGTAATAAAATGAGTGGGCTGGCAAGAAGGCTCAGTGGGTAAATGAGCTTGCCACTAAGCCTGAAGGGTCTGAGTTCAATCCCCAGAGCACACATGGTAGAGTGGACTGACTTCCACAGGATGTTTTTTGACCTCCTTGCATGTACCATGGTGTCTGTGTGCACATACATACTCATACATAAGTAAAAAATAAATGTATAAAGTCAGCTTAATAGAACATGATTCTTTAGAAAGTTTGACATAGTTAGCATAACATGCAGCTGCATACATTAATTAAAGGAAGCGGTAAGAACCTTACAGTCTTCCTTGCTACAGAGCTTTCATTTGGAATCTTTATTAATATTGAGGCCAACAAGTTGGGAACACTGGTCTGAACCATTGGTAATACCTATTTTTAATATTTGTAGCTAGATTCTCTTAGAAGGTAAGGTAGGGAGAATGCATGAATGTGTGTCTGAGTCAGAGAGTCCTGTAGTTTAGTTTGCAGTGTGGTGGATAAATGGTCAAAACCAGAAATGTGCTCTGACAAGTTGAGGCAGGAGAGTAGAGAGCTTCCCATGTTAGTCAAGGCCTTTTCTAGAGTCCTCTCACATACTCCTCTAATACTATGTCCAATTTGGGGATATTATCCATTGACCTTAGTTTTGAGTATTAAAAATTTACCTGCCATTTAAAGCTCAGGAGAAACATCAGCGTAAGATGGTTCCAAAGTGCTTGAAAGGGAGGTGGATATGAGTGCAATGTCTATTGCTGCACCTTAGAGATTGCCAAGGGGGAAGTACAGCTGTAAATTTGAAGGGGAAAACGGAAAGTTCCATCTTTTAGAAAATTTTAGAAATTTGTTGATAAAGCTAGGCAAAAGTTTGACAAGAGATCTTAGTCTTAAAAGCTTTCTATAGAAACCATATCCCAGTATCACTGAGCACAAATTAGGCAAATAGATTTGTTCCAGAGGTTTGTTTGGTACTGCTGTTTTCTAGCATTAGAACTCTGAGAAAAATGTGCTTTTAAATAGTTTTAAAATACTTTTGAAATACATATACATTACAGGTAGATGATTGCCTAGTAAAGTTTTCCTGTTGTAAGCACTGAGATGTATATTAGTTGAGAAGTGGCATTTTGGTGCCATCTTATGGTCATACAAATCAACTCCTGTTTGTCAAATCTAGCATCTTATAGCAGAATATGAATGAGGCTGATGAGCAAGGCTTATAAAACATTATCCATGAAAAAATCTGGAAAAAGTTGTTACATAGTGATCATGTAGAGAAGAGTGTATGCCTGATAGAGAAGACATGAGGACCTGCATCTCACATCCATAACCTTAGGAAGTTATGTATGAGTGTGTTTTGTTGCATCTTTCTTCATAACCATCTGTGTAGTTGTGTAGTAGGAGTGTATTAGGTTTTACAAGAATCTTTCCATGTGGCACTGGTCTGGAAAGCCCATAAACTAACTCAAGTGTAAACAGTAAGTAGTTTCTTTAAATCTTTTTGTATGACAACCACTTACATAGAACTTAGTGGTTGACAAGTGATGCTGTATAGGCCAAATCTGCATGACACAGATTTTCAGTGTTTTATGGGGGTGGGGAAATAGTTTTTTGGAACACAGTTGCATTAATTTACATATTATTACTGTTTTCATGCCCCCAACAGCAAGGGTATTTGGAATATAGATTGTGAGGTTCAGAATACCTAAAATACTTAACCAGGACTGAAGAGACGGCTTAGTGGTCATGAATACTTACTGCTCTACCAGAGGACCCAAGTTCAATTCTGAGCACTTACAGGGCAGCTCACAACCATCTCTAACTCCAGTTCTAGGGGATCTCATGCCCTCTTTTGAGCACCAAAGACACCAGTCACAGATCTACACGCAGGCAAATATGCATAAAATTTAAAAATTAAAATACCATTGGGTTCTTCATAGAAAATTTTTGCCTACCAATTTAAATATCAAGAAGAAAATAGGTGTGTATATATATATATACATATTTCACTTATTGGCAAGGAAGTGCACCAGTTTACTGTGCAGCCGCCTATCTCTAAGATTCCATTCTAAAGCATATTTGATGTTAGTTTGTATGCCAGGCTTCTGTGTGGAGGAAGCATGTTTCAGATTGTCCTCAGCTCGTCAGCAGGATTGGCCAGCTGTTAACCATGCTTGTTCTTACAGTGAGTTGAGTGTTTTGCGTGCTATACCAGGACACTTTCAGGTTCTCTCCATGCATTTCCTCCTCCTCCCTCCTCCCAAGCTTTTATCCGTTTGATGTAGCTTTTCCTGTCTGATTATCTGCTCTCCTGCCTTCTTCAGTGCACAAGAGAAATGGCGACTTCCCAGGGGCTTTTGCTGAATTTGAGGAAGCTAAAATTCATTATTTTGCTTAGAAAAAAACTTGAATAGTAGAAATTGAAATAACCGACAGCCCAGTTTTAGGGGAAAACATACTCTTGCCTCATTTTCATAGAATATTCTACCCCAAGATGATTTCCTACAGCTTTTTATCATTTCTACAGTAAAAGTGTTTCATTTTTCAGTGAGTTATTCTACCATTCATTCTTTTCTCCCCATTACTTCTTTACAAAACAGGTTATAATTAATTCTAGTAGAGCCATTCTCTGTTTGTGCGCACAGGTATGTGTCCATGTGGAAGCCAGAGGTCGTCCTCAGGCATTATTTCATACATGCCACCTGACAGGTTCATTTACTTGGAGCTCACCAAGTAGGCTAGACTGGCCAACTAGTGAACCCAGGGGTCTGCCTCTCTGCATATTCCCATCCCTTCAATTACAAATGCACACTACCACACCTGGGTTTGTATATGTGTGTGCATTTTAAATGCGTGTGTGTGGATATGACTGCCCATTTGTATGTGTTGAGGCCAGAGGTTGGCACTGGGTGTTGTCTTCTGTCATGCTCTACTTTATTTATTTTTCAGACAGGTTCTTGATGAGCTAAGAGTTCACTGGCTAGCCAGCAAGTCTCCCCCCACGCTCCCCCCACCCCCAGGATCCACTTGTCTTCACCCTTTCAGCTCTAGGGCTACAACTGCATGCAGCCATGTTCAGGTTTCACATGGGTTCTCAGGATCAAATCTTAGGTCTTCTCATTTGTGGACCAAGTAATTTTCCTAATGAGCTATATCACCAGCCTGGATTTGTCTATTGGGTGATAAAAGGCCTAATAGAACTCTGTCTTTAAAAGCATGCATTTGGGGATGTTCCTATTTCAGCTCCTCCCTCACAATGTCTACCTTTTTGAGGCCAGGCAAGAGGGAGTACAAGCATGCTGGCTTTTTTCTTTCTTTTAAAAAACAAAAATCATGAGGATCTGGACATTGGCTAGATCCTTCTGTTTGCAACTGGGCTGTCTCCTCAACCTAATGTTCATATTTTTTCAAAGCAAATATATCTGCTAACATGTAGATTAATCCAATTTATGTTGTGGGCTAATACCCTTATACACTGTAAAGATTTGTCACTGATAGTTGGTATAATAAAATGCTGATTGGCCAGTAGCCAAGGCAGAAAGTATAGGTGGGGCAAGCAGACTAGGAGAAATCTGGAAAGAGGAAAGAGAGAGAGATGTAGTCACCAGCCTAATGAAGAGGAAGCAAGATGAGAATGCTGGACTAAGAAAAGGTACTAAAACATGTGGCTAAACATAGATAAGAATTATGGGTTATGTTAAGTGTCTGAGCTAGCTAGTAATATGCTTGAGTTACTGGCCTAGTGTTCACTATAATGTTAAGTCTCCAAGTCAATCACTTGGGAAGTGACTGACTGCTGGCTATTTGGGAGTTGCTGAACAGAAACTTTTGACTACAAAGTTACATGTCTTTCACCATTATTTCTGTTATGACTTGAACATGACACCTCATTGCTATAACATTCTCACATTCTTCACCATATCTGATCATCTTGACTGCCTTAGCAAATTCTGCCTGAGTTTTAACACGTCTCGGCATTCTTTTCTAATGCTTGACATTCACCTTTCCCCCAGGTTCTTTTCTTTTCACGTACAGCTGTAACAGTATTAGCTATTTGACACATCTTAGTGCCAGGTCTGACTTATGGTTTTAGAACTGGTACTAAATGCATATAAGGCATGTTACTGATTTTTATGCAGTGGAGTGTAGCAATTCTATTTTACAGGTAGGGCAACTGAGATGTAGTTGTAAGTTGCTTTTATGCACAAAGGAGGGAAAGGTAAGGCTATTTAGATAATAAAGGTCTTTTGCCTGCTAAAATTGTAATTAATTTAAATTAGGAATTCAAGTTGAAATACTAAGGTCCATGTGAGTCCCTTTCAAGACCCGCTGTCATGGAAACGACATAGGAATAAACGTTCAAGGTCTTCGTTATTAAAAACAGCTTGCGCAAAATAGGTATCAAGTATAATTTTTACTGCTACTAAATATAGAACATACTTCTATTACTATAAATGATTTTCTTTCTCCAGTTTCAGCTCAAAATTTACTGGTCTTAGGTGTCCAGAACTACTTTTGTTACTTGAACTGCTAATTGAAGATTTTTATGTGCCCAGAGCATCAGATGATTTCATTTGCTAGAACTGAATCATAAAGAAGATGACTTGATAGGAATGTGGAACATACCATATTGTTTATATGAAGTGTTTCGTTGTTGTTCTGTCTCAAAGGGTCAGTCAACCAAAGGAAAAATAGGAGAGAGGGGCAAAGAAAGGCCCAAGTCACATGTAGTGAATCTTCCTCTGATTCAGCCTTGCCTCTTGGTGACTTCTGTCTCAGTGCACAGCGATCGAGTCTGGTCTTTGTATGTGGCGGACTGTTGATAAAATGTTCTCGTTATTTCATTGTGTTTTCTCCCAAGCAGCTTAAGTATGATTTTTGGAAGTCGGTACTATGTCTTTACTGTTTAGCAAAGCCACTAGATATCCTGTGCAGTGTCTGTGGCTTCCCTAATACACAGTTATACACTGGGGTAGGAGAATAGTTTGATTCTTACAAGAAATGAGAGTCTGCTGCTGTTTCCTTTACTGCATGGGTAGATTTCACGGGAATTGCCCCTCTGGTATCAGTGGTTAGAAAAGCAAGGCCAAATGACTGTTTAGGAGAAACCATCTACCCATCCAGTCATCTATCAATCTATCTAATTTTTATCTCTATCTTTCTATTTCACAGTCTGTCTCTTTGTCTGAGGAAATAATACTTTTGAGCCCAGGCCACCTAATATCAGTGGTTAGAAACGGAAAACCAAATGGCCAGTATTCAGAACGAACCCTTCATTTATTTATTTATTTGAGAAAATATTACTCTGTAGCCCAGTCCAGCCAAATTCACTATATAGTTCAAGCTGGTTCAAAACCTTCCCTGCTTTACCCTTCCAAGTGCCTAGACTACAGGTGATAACAGTCTTAATGAAAGGAAAAGCCAACTGATATTATTCACATGTATTTCAATTAAACTCTTAGCTTATATATTCCTCCTTAGTGCCTTTGAGTCAGTTATTTGCTAAAATGAAAGAGCTATATCATGCAAGGTTGGCAGTGTTGATCAGCCAAGGAGTGAGACACTACACTGGCATAATTTGTAATTATGTCCAAGAACCAAGGAAAGTGACAACAGTCTCCATTAGACCTACTGTTTGTGGGTAAAGAATGTTTCTTCTCAAACATGGATGCATAAGACTGTTCTGTTCTTGATCTTTTTAGTAAAACAGTCTGTGGAGATACAAAAGCAACCCCACTAAAGAACATAATACTCTCCTAAAATAACATTTGAAGTAGAAGATAGCTCAGGAGGTAAGGCACTTGCTTCTAAGCCTGACAATCCAAGTTTGATCCCTGGAGCCCACATGATGGAATCAGAAGCAACTCTCATGAGTTGTTCTCTGATTTCCACACAAGTGCCATGGCTCTCATGTCTTCATCACAAGTGAATAAACGATACAGACATTTCTTAAACCAGGCTGTATTAAAAGTTGAGTACAAAATATCGTGGAATTCAGATAATCTGTTGTAAGGTTTATCCCATAATAGCTAGTCCTAAAGGAAAATTAGTTTCAAGGGAGGAAAGAGAATTTTTTTTTAAGTTAGAACCACAAATCTCATATGCTGTAAACTGTTTATTCAGCCTCCACGTGCTCCTCCAAGTCTTCAACCATTAATAGTCCAAACCGATTGCTTCTGTTATACCAGTGACTGTTGTCTGAAGTGGTTACCACTTTGTTCTTTGACTGGCTGGACACCTTTTTCTTCTGCCTCCTTTTTTTTGAATTTGATTGAGCCTTTGGTAAAAATAATTCAGTTGCGGCATATGACCTTGTGGCATTAAACAGATGTTGATAAAGCTGCTTTGCCTTGGGACACATGCTCAGGAGGCTTTCTGCAGAGGTGGATGCTAGCAGCTTCTGGCAGAGTCCATGCACCAGGCTCCCACTGTACAGCCTGTTGAGAGGGAACATGGTTTGAAGCATCAGTTCAGTGCAGTGAGACAACTAAGGTGAACATGGTCAACACTCAGTTTACTGCCCCTATATAGTCAGTTACATTACTTTGTGGACTGAGTAGTTAAAACTGATGCCTTGGCTGCTGACATAAAACTCTGATGATGCTAATCAGGAAGTAAAGAGGCCTCTAACACTTCAAAGAAAATGAATAATAAAATGGTCTTGGCAACCAAACAGGCAGTTTATTACAGTATCAGAAGATTGTAATGACATCATATGGTATGGTCATGTGGAATAAAAACCCACTACACAAATACAAAATGGGATTAACTAGAACCCCTAAATTTAATGACTCATGGCCAGAGCTGATCAGTATGTTCTACTTTGGCAATCACTGTAGAGTCGTCATTTAACAAATGTAAAATCAACATTAAAGTCTTGATTATGCTGAGATGCAACAATAATCCTGCAGAAAACATTAGAAAAACAGGAGTGATAGTGTCACTGCTGTTTTGTTGTGAAGGAAACTGTGGCATGTGGTACCCAGAGACAGTTCAGTTAACAACCAAAAATTATCAAAGGAAAAGAAAAAATTAGCCCAAAGATAAAAGGCCAGTTTTATCAGACTTGTGTGCATTTGTCCAGATATGAGGTTCAGAGAAACACTAACAAAAGTAGGGCTGGGCTTACAGGTCAGTGGTAGAGTCTTGCCTGACTTGTATAAGGCCCCATGTTCAGCTCTAGTACCACAAAAACACCAAGCAAGCAACCCTTTTATTGCTATGCCTTATGGTGCCTCATATTTTTACTCATAGAAAATATGCTAGGCTCTGGAGCTTGTTCTTGAAGTGTTTGCCTGGAATACAGATGAAGCATAACAATCTCAAATTCCACTTTCCAGCCAGTCTTTTCATTTTACTTTACCTCTAGTACTTCCTGGATGGGCAGTTACCAAGATGCCTAATCCATTGTTACTATCACTTTTTCATGGGCCATGTCAGTCCTACCCAGCAGAGTTAAAACTCTGGCATACAGGTTCAGCTCCCTTCTTCCTATACTGTCTGATAAGACAAATCCCCTGGAGAAAGCTCCAAGAGAACAGAGATTTTGTTACCTCGCCCTGGCATAAAGTAGGTATTTAATAATTACTTGAGCAAATGACAAATGGTGAGAAATGTAATTATACATATGTATATATTAACATAATTATATACATAATACTAGTAACAGTATAGTATGTACCTAGGGTTGAGTGGCAGAAAAAGTCTCCATAAAGTAATAATTCAAACACTCAAAAAAGAATTGAGTGGTAATTAGTTATATCCTATTGATTTTTGAAAAATTAAATACAGTTGAAAACTGAGAATATTTTCTATATCTAGAGCTTGAGTTATAACTGTTCTGAGATTGACTGCTGTCAAAGCAGCTTGTTTTAGATATACAGATGTGTGACTCTGTGTGTATCCATCTGAACTCAAGTTTCCCATGGTGCTTACTGAGTTAAGTCTGGCTCTGGGAGAGGAGTGGACAGCAGCTGGTTGAGATACAGCCCCATCTGGAGACAGGACTGCCACTGACAGAAGATGTGAGCTGTGTCTAAATCCAGTCTTGTACCCAGCTGCATGGGTGCCTTCACCCGCTGTAACTCTTCATACAGCATCTTGGCACCACCTGCTCGTAAATCTTCCTCACCTAGATAAAGAAACCAAGCAAAGGCAGCATTTCCGAAAAACCACTGCATCGTTTGCACTTTCCCTATAGACCAACGTCAAACCCCACAAAGAATTAGTTTGAAAACCGTTGTTTTTCTCTTCCGGCTTCATAAATGCCTCTTATAAAAATTGAAATATTTACACTGAAGGTCCCTTTTCATGGTGACTTTATTCAATCCCAAATTAATTATTTTTCCTTGATATAAGCCCTCTCCTGTAGTATGCTACCTGGCCTTAAACAAGTCTTCATGTGATCTCTAAGAACTGTGTCTATGAAAATATGACATTAAACACTGTTCTTTTCACTTTCTTTATCTGCTCGTTCCTTTCACCGATGCCCCCATGGGATAGCACACTTGTTTAGACAGCTCATACAGCTTCAAAGCGTATTTGCCTGTTCTACGGGAGGAAAACTAAAGTGTGAATAATTCATTGCTGCTTAACAGAAGGGGCAAGAATCAACAACCATAGAAGATGCAGCTTCTGCAGGCTTGTTTGAGCAGAGGTGCATAAAATAATCTTGGGACCAACTTCAAAGTAATAAAAAGGAGGCCCACCTTTCACAATTAGCAGGAAGCAAGGCACTGAGCCTGCCTGGGTGCACGGTCCATATTTCCTAAAAGAAAACAAACAGACATGCCCCTTCTATAGGACTCATGAAAATCTTAGTGGGCTAACGCTGTGGGACTTTCTGTATTTAAACAGAACATAGCTTCAAACGGTATTCTTAAAGCCATGGGCCTGAACCGTTTTGATTGTCATATACCCATGGTATCTCTGGTGGCTACTAGCAGACTTGAACCTGAATATTTGGAATGTTTTGAGTCCATGTTTTCATTCTTAAGCTCATAGAATATACCAAGGTAGAACTATACAGAGTTATTGCCAGGATGAGAATGTTTTGCCTCTACACACACATGACATTCATAATTTTTTAAGGAGAAATTTACATTAAAGAACTAAAATGTTCTACTGCTTCATTTATTTCACCCAGTTTTTAAATAAAGACAAAGTGCCCAAGCTGTTTCTCTAGTGGAAACAAGGTTTTCTTTTTTCTTCTTATTACTTACATACTAATGAAACTTAGCCTTAAAGAAAAGAGAAAACAATGTGAGCAGGAGTGCTGTGGTTGCAAGTTCTCATTCTCTAGGCAACTGCAAGCGAGTTTACTGTGCTGCTGCTGCTGCTGCTGCTGCTGCTGCTGCTGCTGCTGCTGCTGCTGCTGCAGTGGGGATGAGTAGCAGGAATGACATATAAAGTACAGCTGGTAAATCACTGTCACACTTGAGGCTCAAGTATCTCAGGAGACAGCTAGGCAGTACTAACATCCAGCTCTACACCTGGAGCCAAGCTCCTGGCTCCAGGTTCAGCACATAGAACTATTAGAATATTGACCGGTGAAGGGCATTTTGGCACCTTCTAAGTTAAGATCTGCTGTAACAGGGCTCAATTGTTTTGTGTGTGTGTGTGTGTGTGTGTGTGTGTGTGTTTTGTAAAGGATGCACAGTTTACACTTGCAACTTGACAAAACATTCCTGGATTTCTAGAACCTACCAGGGCAGTTGATGATGGCATGCAAGGGCTCCATCAGCATCCCCAGCAATAAGGCCTGCAGATGATGGAGCTTTGCCTTGGTCTCTGTGGACTGCAACCAGTAACAAGTGACAGCAATGGGCAACTTCAGCAAAGTAGGGATGGGCTCCAGGACAGCCTGTGTGACCTTCAGGGCTTCTAACAGAAGCATCTGCCGCCTAGCCAAGGGGAGCTGAAAACATCAAATAGTCTGCAAATTAGAGTTTTTTTGTTTTGTTTCTTGGTAGCATGAAAAGATTTAATTCAGTTATGAAAGTTAATAGATTGGTTCTTTGAAGGAATGTACCTTCTGTGCCCTCTAAATAGCTTTTCTTATGTTTCTGCCCCCTCTTTCTATAGAGCACTTGAACATATTCAGTACACACATCCCTCCCTTGGGAAACTTGTTAGAAATTCAGTGCTGACGCTTTACCCCTTAATTTTGATTCATTAACCTGAGGGGAGCCTAAGAGCTTGCAATTTCACTGGAGCCCACATACTTTACTGTGGGAAACTAAGATCTACAACAGCCCTGCCCTTAGTTGGCCAATGTGGATCTGGTACCACGCTCTCTCTGATACCCTAACATCACCACTACAAAATAAATCACAAATGCTTTGGCACTTGGCCACTTAAGGGTTAGAGATATACTGAAGTGGGGGGGGGGGGGATCAATCTTAATGAATTCCCATACTGTGCTTGAAGTAATGAATGCACTCACTTTCCTCTTATGCTTCACATTAGAAGCTACTTCAAACACAAGCCAGAAGTAAACAGCCATGGAAGCTTTGAGATGCCTGTTGAATTTTACTCAAATGAATCTCAAAATATTAGGAATAAAAGGCCTTACAGGCCACACCCTGATAAATAGTCACGGAAGAAGTTGTAGTTCTAATGTCTCTACAGGGTCCGTTCCATAGAATGAGACAGTGGGGTACATTCTTAGCACTCAATGGATGGTTAGTATAGTGTGAATGATAGATTAGATGGAATGTTAATTCAAACAAAGGCATCTTAATTGACAAAATAGTTACATCATTAATGTCTGAGCCTCTGGATAGTACGATGACTCAATATAATTTAAGTTAATGTTAGCTTCAGTAACTTAAGTTTATAATTAGAAAAAAGTCCTCCATCGAATAGCAGCAACCCTTACTAGGAGTAGGACCCACGCCTTATCTGAAAACAAATCTAAACTTCAAGTTACAACTTCTAAGAATAAAGTAGTCTAGGATTTGACATTAGCTCTCAATAACTGGCTTTGGGCAAGTTTCTGAGGTTTTTTTTTTTGTCTGACATCTGTAAAATGACCCTTATGTGTTAGAGTTGCACAGGGTGCTTTTTTGAACTACTCAGTCCTCAACACATCTACAGAGGGAATTACTCTGTTTTTAGTCCTATCTGTTTGCTCCCAGGCCTGTTTGGGGCTATTCCATTGATGTTTTCCTGTTAGTGGCTGTACATGAATCTACTGATATTTTAATTATCAGCTGCAGCCTGGTGGTGTTTCTGGTCCCTTAGCCATGGATATGTATGTTTAAGTTTCTATCATTCTATTTATCAATAAGACTCAGAAGTCATGGTATGACTTTATTGGGCTGTCTTGGGAATGTTAAGAGTGTGGATCAAAATATCCCACAACATTCATTAAATGAGCTAATATGTGAAGTCTCCATGAGCTGTCACAAAGCTGAAATATTACATCATGTTAAAAACAGGAATGATCACTAGGTTTCTGTACTTGGACCCGCATTTGTGTCTGAAAATATATTTGCACCTGGTATCACTTAGAATTTATAGGCTAATCAGAGCTTAAAACCATTGAACTAAACATAGAACTGATTAACTCATCATAGGCAAGCCAAATGGTATACTACGGTACAAAGTGATGAAAATTTCCTCTTACTTTGAATACAACTAACTGCTAAAACTGCTTTCATCAAGAAATACAGTCAGTATGCTACATCTCACTGATTAGATTACATTAAAAGGGAGATCCCTATTTCACACCCTGCTCTTCTGGACAGACTGTTGATGTAATGTGAAAGGAAAAGGTAATTGTTTTCATGATCTTGGGAGTAGGTACTAATTTCCTAAGAAGATCACAAAAGGGTAACCATAAGTTAAAAAAAAAAATTAAATGACTACATTAAAACTGTTTAATAAAATAATACTACAGTGAAAGTCGGAATGGGAGGTCCTGGCCACAGTGTTAACTGACAAATGATCAGTCAGCACAATGACTAAGATGATACAACCCCAACCAGAACAGCCAGAATGTTTCCTGGGCTAATAAATACCTAGTATAGGCAAGAGCACAGGAAGAAGGCTCCTATACTGCTGCCGGTGGGAAGCAGGACTTCTAAAGAGCTGAGCATAATGTCTCTCCCACCCAACACAGCAATTCCACATATGTGCAAGAGAAGTATGTCTGTACGTTACAGGTGATGTGTACAATATTCACGGCACTATCTTGAAACAGCACAACTGGAAATCAGCCAGGAGAAAAGTCATTCATGGTATATTCATTCCCACAGTGCAGTAAGTTTACAGCAGGAAGAAATGAACTATTATAAGTGAGTCTTACAGACACACTGAATAAAGATGACTGGTGGAGAAGATTGATTTATAAAGTGAATGTACAGGCTAGATTCTGTGGGTGGGGGGGAGAAGGCTTTTAACGGAAACCCTGCTTTCTTTGAGATATAAGTAACATTGCCGGAAAATTCACCCCTTTAAAGTACACAATTTAATCGTTTTAGTCTATTTGTAGGTTTGTGCAGCCATTATTAATCCCAGAACATTTTCATCACCTCCAAAATAAACACTATTCCTATCCATAGTTAATACCAGTGCCAAGGGATGCTTTTGACACCCTCTTACAAATCTTTCCTTGTTCTTAATGCTGTCACTAGTGGAGAGGCTAAAATCACTCAATGGGCATCTGGGGTCACATAATTCTTTATTGGGGGTGCAAATCTGTTCAAGAAGCTTATCCTTGCCTTCCCTTCCCTGGATCCTAGTGGCAACTCTACCTTTTCCATCTCCTAGGACATGATGATCACTATCTCATGTGCCTTGGGGATGAAACCAGAGGCCAGTAAGGTCTGATTACCATCCCAGGGAACTGGCTGCTACCCTTCACACTTAAGTAGGCTTGTACCAATGACTCTGTGAGTCTGAGAGTGAATATGTAATTGGAGCTAACAAACAAAAAAAATCTAATGAGCACTGCAACTGGCTGTAAGTCCATTTATACTTAATTTGTATGTTTGTGATATCAAAATAGTTTTATATGTTATTCTTAATATATTTATATATTATCAAAAGCAAAGGCAACAGTGAGATCCATAAGAACATAGTCTTCCTGAAATGTGATGACTGACCTGAGCGTTACTTAGACTTAAGCAACACCAAGGTAGGCTAAGACATGCTTTTAAGGATTTGTTTAAGCATGCTGCCAGCCACATGCTGAAAGTCTAAAAAGAGGCCCTCATTAATAAAAAAAAAAAAAGTCTTTGAATACATAGGCACTTACTATGGGCATAACAACATCTTAGATTATCTCAGAGTTGAATTTAGATTGCTACTGATGCTTCTGTCCACAGTCCTTTTACAGTTCAGGTTTTTTTCCCTTTTCCTTAAAAAAAAAAAAAAATTAACCCTACTCAATACAGTACAATACCTGCAAAGGAAAGGAAACAGGTTACTGGGAAACACTGAGAATAGCAGATTTAGTGCTACAAATGCCAGAGTTGAGTCTTAGCACTGATACTAGCTAAGAGATTACTAGATGACTGGAGTTCTAGTTTTCACACACAACATGAAGGCGCGATGGAACCAATATGTTAAGAGATCCAGTACACGTGAAAGTAACTTATAATCTATAAAGAGATTTCTAGTGTCTTACAAACTTACCTCAGTCAATTTGCTCAAGTCAGAATGATCCTTGAGTAGTTGTTTTGCATAAACGACTGATGTTTTGATATTTTTATTAATTCTTTCTATTTCACTGAAAGCCAGAGACTGAGAAGGCACTGTATTCTGGGATGTATCTTCTGGATGTGATGAGGCATTCAAAAGAAGCCCATAGATGATTTGCCGGATGGGCTGAGATATTCTGTGGGCATTTGGTTGCTGCATATTTTCTACTTGTGTATGAAGAAAGGTCCTTTGGAGCACCAAAGCATCACTGATGAAAGGTGGTAGCTGGCCTTTGGCTAAAGCTACGAGTACCCACTCTGGTAAGCCCAGATTCAAAGCATCTGGACAGACATAAGTACCACACTGGAAGAAGTCCTGCAGCTTCACCTGGGAAGGCTGGTACTCCTCCATGGAAGACCAGAGAAGCTCTTTAACATCTTGTCGACCCTTTTTGGGGAGATACTTCAGAACATTATCTAGTGCTTCAGCAGGGTCATTGAAATGAGACAACCAGTTCAGAAGTCCCAGAACTCGTTGATATCGCCTTCCCTTTGAACTAAGAGGAAGATGTGCTTTACTTATGAATGTCTCTATGTTGGGCAGATTAACATGGTCATTTCCACAAAGCACCGCAAAGAGAGGCAATAGAGCTTTGTTCATGTTGCTGAAGTAATGGCAGAATGTATCAAGGGAAAAGCATTTGGCAGGGATATAGTAATCTTGTGTATTCTTAACAGTGTTCAAATTTCTCCACTGGAAACTATTCAGTGGGCAAAACCCACTTTTCAGGTCAAAAATGCAAAAGTCACTATCTGATGATAGCACAGGGCAATTCCAATGATTGGCAAGTGTCATAATGTCGCGATCTGCTTCTGAAAAGCTTTGGACAAAACATACCTTAAGCTTGATCAAAACCTGTATGAACACTTCTCGAATGAGTAAGGGACACACATTCCCACCTCCACCAACAGAAAGGGAATAGGCCGCTTGGATCTTCTCTCTAGCTCGATCCTTCAAAGTTGCAAGCTTTTTATCTGAAATGTCACATCCTCCATCTAATACAACATATGGACAAATATGACAAGCCAACAGTGATTCAAAGAATTTCTGTACAACATTTGCAAATGAATCATAGTCCCCTCCATACCGGAGTTGCAAGTTTGAGTTGAAGCAGAGTCGGTGGAAAAGAGAATAGCCATCAATGATAATTTTTGTGTTCCTTAATTTCAAGTCAGTGAAGAATTCATTACTATAATCTTCCACAAAACTCATTAGTCCTCGGATGCCCATGATAACTGCCTGTTCAAACGATAAATAAATCAATACAATTCAGTGGTTGGTTCTTCTTACAGCTATTCTTGCTTGTCAGTTTGACCATATCTGGAATCGACCAGGCATAGTATATACTGAGTATACTGGTGAGGGATTTTTCGTCATTGGACATAGGAGGTGGGAAGACCCACCTTAAATCTAGGTGGCAGCCCATAAAAAGAACGTGGGCAAAGAAGGTTAGACCACTGACTTTAAGCCACTCAATAAATCCTGTATGTGTGTGCATGTACACAGATCCTGTTACCAGTTCTTTTTCTCTATAGAGAATCCTGACAAATACGGTGCTTTTTGGGGCCCCCAGATCACTTCAATAGAAAATGAAACATTCTCTTTAGATATACTATATTATTGGGCGTCAGCATATTTAGATGAGCATTATTCCTTGTGTGGCACAAGACACAGCAGACTCAGTCATTTCATGGGATTTGATCTTTGCTTAATGATGGAGGCGACTCCTGGCTCCATTCTCATCACTATGGTCACACCAACACAGAAATGGATTTTGCTACTGATGTTATGCTTCTATTTTACAAGACTGGGTATCTGGTGAAGGTCAAGGCAAAAAGTCCTAGGCTACAAAAATGACACCCTTATCAATGTCATAAATCTCAGTGTAGGGCATATAATGATCCAGTTTTTCTTATGGATAAGATCGTTCTGTCAGGTCTAGAGTGAGGGGCCATTAGATAGCAGTGTGGGGTAAGAAAAAACTACAGCTTTATGTTTCTAAGACCATAGCTATCCAATTTCAACCCCAATTATTTACATCCTTTTCTGGTCTATCTGTGGCTAACAACTCAGAGGATTTGGTTGGTATTACTGGTTTTTCCACTTACCTCAGACTTCAAATGGAGCCTAGTGTAATATTATCAACCTTGCCTTTGTTTAAATCGTGAATTTTTTGTCAATCTTGGAATTTTTGCATTTTGATAAGAACTAACAAAATTCATCATCCTGAATTTTTTTGTTTTTGGCATCTGCTTACATTTCATCTCACTTCAAACCCACCCAGGTCAACACCTCGGCACTTTTAATTCTATAATTCTGAAAAGTCATTTCTTTCCCCGGTCCGTTTTGTGGTTTCTGCAAACTCAGACGCGACTTCTACGCTAATGCCAGGACCTTGCACGGCGTTATGTCAGCAAATGCAGGCCGAGCAGGGCAAAGGTGAGCAAAAGGTAGGCGCTAATTCCTCCAACACATCTTCCTACCCCAAGCATTTCAATGCAGCCTTCTCAACCCACCTGCTGCTTCTTCCTGGCGGCCCATTCGCTTCATCAACAGCCCGGTGGACCAGGCAGGCCTGCAGGTGAGTTGCAGACCGCGAGCGGAAGCCGGAAGTACCTGGAAATGACGTCACTGGGAAGCCAGGCTCAGGGAAGCTGAGGGTGCTGCCGGTAGGGGAAAGTGTTTTCGGGCCGGTGGTGGTGACTTAGTGTAGAAGGTAACTCAGTTGTAGAATCTGTATCACGATTGCGGCCGCTTCCTCAGGGAAGTTTGGCCCTCGTCGCCCCCCACCCTTCGCCCCGCCTCCTACGGTCGCAGGCGCTTCCGCCAGCCTAGCGGCCGGTCCCCGATTTCCCAGCAGCCCCCGCGCCGTCTCCGTGGCGACAGTGTCAAACAACCACGCCCTCCAAGGCAAGGATCGCGGGGCGTCGCTGGGTCAGGGACCGGGAAAGGTAACAAAAGTGGAGCTAGGGCAGCTGGGCCCCCGCAGCCCTCGGGTCCCACTCCCCCTCGCAGCCCCTCTATATCCATTCACGTGCGTTGCGAAAATCAGGGTTAACTTGTTGGAGAGACAAGAAAGTTGTTCCTTTTACCTCAGGTTTAGAGTTTACCTCTCAAGTCAGATTTAGCATAACCCAAAGTCAGGACGGCTTCCTAGGGCTTGTTATGTGGGATTAAAGCACTCGGTTCCTACCCTCGAGAAACACTTGGCTCTTCCTTGGCTTGCCCCGCCCCAGCGTTTTCCCTAGGGATGGTTGGCACAAAGTGGCAATCTGCTTTCTCTATGTTCCCATCCTGCTTTCTTTGCTTTTTGGACTTTGGACCACAGTTGATTTTCTGGACCCTTCCTCACTCTTCAAACGTTTGCTGATACTGTATGTCAGCTGTTAGCCGGGCACCAAGGAACATGTGTTCCCAGCACCGAAGTTCATCCACACCCTAGGTTCAGATCCAGACTGCAGTATATGTACATTCTGTGGTTATGGACAGAGATGAGAGTGACAGTCCTGAAATTGGCATGGGGCTGTTTACACACTGTCGGGTTTATCCCTCCATTACAAATAGAAACCCTCGCCCCCCATCTTGATTTCTGTCCTTCATTAAACTTTTTTGATCTCCCCTTCACATTAAAGAGAATCACTAGTAGTCTGAAAGGCTGTGGCTAGGCCCTACATTTTCCCACACAACTTACTTTATCTAGAAAGCACACTTTTATGCCAGTCAAAGAGCAAAGAGATGGTACCTTAGAGGCCCACTCTATAGATGCTGTAGATTTTACTAACATTTCCTTGAGGAGGGGTATTGCTTTTACGGGGACTGGATGAAACAACAGATTAGTGTATTATTTAAAGAAGACAATATTACAATTGTGTCATATGTTTCTGTTTTGCAAGTTTTTGTGTTTGATTGCTCTGGTAGGTTTTGTTGTTGCTTTGGAATCGTTGAATATGAAAACCTAGAGCCAAGGTTCATATTCTCACTTAAAATATGATTCAAAACAAGCAAATTTTTCTAAAAAAACATTTAACACTTGTAG
The DNA here is from genome assembly GCA_033318265.1 of Phyllotis vaccarum. Taxonomy (NCBI): domain Eukaryota; kingdom Metazoa; phylum Chordata; class Mammalia; order Rodentia; family Cricetidae; genus Phyllotis; species Phyllotis vaccarum. The sequence goes on from JARWLC010000004.1 coordinate 104,589,074, forward strand.
GGAATAAAAGTGTGTTCTGTGGAATACCTTCTCATGAAATAGTTCTGCCATTCATCACTGCCATACACTCTTTGCTCTTTGAGGAATTATGGTTTTGTCTTTAAAACATTTATAGTCAGCTACCTTTAAAAGGCAGTTTTGGTTTTGAGTTGCATTTTGTTACTTCTAATCCAAGGAGATTACTCTGTGCTAAGTATAAAAGAAATGGAATCAGACTTTGCTTAGGATGAAAGGGAGAAAAAATACTTTGAATTAACATCCCTCCACATATCTAGTCTAACAAACAAATGAACTGTGATTTAAAGTCTATATGGAAAAAAATTCAGAGAAAAGCAGAATATGCTAATTCATGATTTAATCGAAATCTACTTTGTTTGTAAGCCAGAGTAAACACAGAAGTAAGAGAGCATCACAAGAAAGCTGATACAGTATGTGCATTAAAGGAAGCCATGTTCCTATGTTTGGAGTATTTTTTAATCGGATGGGGTGTATAAATATTTTCGTAAGTCAGTAAAAAGTTTGGCTGTAAATCCAAGGTAGGCTGTCTTTCTCTGAGGAAGTGCCTTCTAAAGTTTGCAGTATTTTCATGCCCCCTCTTTCTCCTTCCCTCCCTCTCTCTTAACACACACACACACACACACACACACACACACACACACACACACACACACACACACACACACACACACACACACGCTGGTGTGAGAACATAAGGTATGGTGCAGGTCTTGTCAAAAGCTTATGCTTTTTTGTAGGAATCTTGCAGCTGCTTTTAGACATGGTCTGTAGATTTTCCATGTTTCCGGCACAGCACCATTCAACACTTCCTGCTTGACTCTTGGACCATCAACTGGGAGGCCTGACTGTTTCTGTGAATGAATGGGCCAGTTTTAACTTGCTTGCAGCGATGCTGAAGTTCCAAGAGAGTGCTAAGTGTGGGAGTGGTTCGACAGCCATTTCCAAGTGTCCAACTACCTTGATTGCAAGAAGATACGTTCTTCAGCAGAAACTTGGCAGTGGAAGCTTTGGAACTGTCTATCTGGTGTCAGACAAGAAAGCCAAACAGGGAGAGGAACTGTAAGTAATAAATGTTCAAATCTGCGAGTAGACCCAGGCTAGGCTGACTTAGAACATGGCGCCATATCTGCTCTGTACTTTATATTAATTAAGCAAGAAACTGTTAATCATAGAAAAGTCCCTTCACTGATTTCTCTTTAGATACCCCTATTCCATTTTCTTTAAGTCACAGAGTTTTACTCTAACATTGAGCTACCCTCCTAGCCCCAGATAAGATTATAAAAGCAATAGTAATACACATTTCAGAGCCAAATCAAGTATTCAAATGACCCAGAGAAGGTGAATAGGGTAGATTATGTAAAAATGACTTTTTACTGCATACCACACTCTCAAAGGCAAAATGTCCCCACTGACCTTGGCTGGGACTTCCTCAACAAGAAAAACTGAGTTCTTCAAGATGATGAGTATTTTTATAAATGCTACAAAATAAAAACAAACAGTATTTCATATTCAAGATAAATGGGGTGTACTGAAGGAAAGATGCTATTTTCTTTGGCTTCTTTGAAGAGATCTTAAGAATCTGTAGTCAGAAGCTAGAAATTTGAAACAAATGCATCTTCTCATTCAAGACTAATTTGCATTAATGGTGCCTTTTGTGACTGTTAATTTTCCTTGGACCCCGTAAACTCTCAAAAGCTCTTGCTACGGTTGAATGCTCCTCTTTTACTGTGAAGTGTCCATTTTAGACTGATATGATTTCTATCTGTTGCAGTTAAAAGTCAGCTGGACCTGAAGTTAGGCTGGGGTGGTGGCTCAGTTGGCAAAGTGCTTGTCATGCAAGCATAGGACCTGCATTTGATCCCTAGAACTCATATAAAACAAACTAGGCATGGTGTCATGTGCTTAACATCTCTGTGCTGGGGAGACAGAGACAGAGTGGTCCCTGAGGCAAGATGGCTGCCAGCCAAGGAAAACTGCCAAATGCCTGCTCCAGTGAGGGACCCTGTCTCAAAAGCAAGGTGGCTAGAAACTGGAGAACAATGACACCTTAGGTTGACTCCTGGTGTGTCTCTGTCTCCCTCTATACACACACACACATACATATACATACACTCATGCACAGACACAAACACATATACACACACTCGCACATACACATATGCACACACACATACATACATACACATGAGCACACACACATGAGGTCACACACACAAGAGCACACATATATAAACACACACATATACACACACAAGCACACACACATGAGCATACACACACATGCACACACACATATATACACACAAGAGCACACATATATAAACACACACATACACACACAAGCACACACAGACGCACACAAACATGCACACACACATACATACATACACACACGAGCACACATATATGAATACACATACACACATGTGCGAGCACACATACATACACATTCACACACACACACATACACACATACACACACACACACACACACACACACACACACACACACACACACACACACACACACACACACACACACACACACACCATGGGAAGAATATAAAAGGAAAGATTAATGCAGCTAAGAAGCTCTTCGCCCCCGGACGATCAAGTGTCTGTTCTCTTGTCTATCTTCTTAAGCCTCTCCTGGCTCCTGTAATTCCTTCTTTCTTGTTGGATATTCAAGTATGGTTGAAAATCAGCACACCAAATGCCTTTCTATGTCTTGATCATGTTGTATGAATTACAAAGTGTTGCCAATGGTTTATTTTAAAATCAAATTTTGAAATTGTCTCTGTATAACACATCGAACAAGTTGTACATAATTGAATTCTGAGTTTTTGTCAGTTCCAGCATAAAGAAGGTGAAAGCTGGTGTTTTTCTGGGTTCTGAGAGCATGAGTTATTCTATATAGTTGTTCGTTTTCTCAATGCTATGACAACACACAAAGAAACTTGAGAAAAGGTGGTTTATTTGGCCAGGGATTGAGGGAATGCCATTGCATGGCGGTGGAACTGTGAAGTTGCTGCTCACATTGTCTCTGCGGTCAGGAAGCAGAGCAGCATAGATGCGGCACTCAGCTCTCTCCATTATCTCTTTGTTGGGTTCAGAACCCCAGCTCATCAGATGTGGGGCGAATCTTCCATCTTCAGTCAAACCCCTCTGGAAACCCCAGAGATGTGTCTCCTAGATAAACTCTTAATTCTGTCAGGCTCAAAATTAAGATTAAGCACTGCATGTTCTTTGTGAAAATGACTTTCTCTTTCCATCCTAAGGGCTTAAGGCTGGTCTTCTATTCTCCCAGAGTGAATGCTAAATTTCTGATGTAATTATATGCTAAAAGAGAATATTCTAGTTCCTAAATTCGGCTTATGTTATTAGGTTTTTATTATTGTCCCCTCAGCCCTCTACTGCTGACACTTGATCAAGCCTTTGGTTTATGAGCAGGCTCCCTCACAAGCACCCCTCATCATCCTAAAATTTGGTCATAAGGAATAGTTTTGACCTCTGCTTTATGTACTGGATCACAAGCAGAACAAAGTGATATTATAACGAGGCAAAGGTGAATGCTTGTTAAGATTTCAATAATGTTATAACTGCTGTTTCTTTAGTGGATCAATGTAGATCTTCCTAATATTAAATATTAAAAGAATTGACTTGAACAGCCCCCTTGTTGGAACAGGGATGTAAGACACTCCTTATTGCCCTCTGTGAAATACAGATTTATGTAATATACTCTTTTAGATACAGTGAACTTGACAAAATAGACCATAGCTTCTGACCCTCCCGAAAGAGTTCTGCAGCTCAACATTTTGCCACTTGGGGGCACCACATCACCACTGACATTTTGTGTAACTGGAAACTAATTACAACGTAAGTGTAAATACCACATTCCTTTAAATTGTTATTGCTCTCCCAACTAGCTGTGACATAGAAATAAAAGCTACAGGAATTACGCTTGATCAGTGTATATTTGGAGAGAATTTTCCTTGGGCACAGATATCTGACAGTCTTTTTTTAGTTATTACACTAATAATAAGATTAAACTGTTACATTGAGTAGTGAATGAGAAAGCTTCCATTATGACGTTATGTATCATGAAATTTAGAAATATATTTTGTGGAATATTTTTCTTTCATAATTATAGACACTCTGGTCTAGTGGATGTAATTATGTTCCAAAAGAATATCGTAGTTCATAATTTCAGTTTATATTTTCATTAAGTTGCCAAAGCATTTTTGAAAGAAAATCTTAAAAAAAAATTTGATACATAAAATTATGTGTATCTATGGAATACTATGTGATATTTCAGTATATTTATATATTGTATAATGTTCAAATCAGGATAAACATATCTCTCTCCAAATATTATCATTTTGTGGGGGTACATTAAAATTCTCCACATACAGTGTATTGTCATTATGTACAGGCCTCTTACAATGAAATAGAACTTATCTCTCCTACTTTCCATCAGCACTGCTGGGCTTTTTTAGCCCTCCCCCCCCCCCCCCCTGGTAAGCACTATTGGGCTCTCTTCTCTGCTTTGGCAAGGTCACTATCTGCATTCCACATTTGTGTGAAATCCTGCGCTGTTTGACTTTCTGTGTGGGACTTAGACTTGGCTTCCAGTTCTGTCTCCGGTAAGGACAGAGCTTCATACGTTTAAGACTGAGGGCTATTTCATTGTATGTACATATTAGGCTTCACTTCTTTACTCACCAGTTGGTGGGTACCCTGCTTGACTCCATTTTGTGGTTATTAGGGATGACACTGTTGCAATAAACATGGGAATGCAGGGGTCTCTTAGAACTGATTCTCCTCTGGTTTTGTGCTTGTTGGTGGGGTGTCTAGATCATAGAATCGTTCTGTTTTTTAATTTTCTGAGGAACTTGCATATTATATTTTATAAAAGCTGTACTAATTTACATTCCCACCTGCTGAGTATGTTTCTGTCTATATCCACACCATCACTTGTTTCTTTCTGGGTTTTTTAAAATAGCCACATTGAATATAATGGGGTAGTATTTCATTGTGGCTTTAAGTTACATTTTTTTAGTGATTAGTTGTATTGCGTACCTTTCATGGTGATTAACATGTATTCGTCTGAGAAATGTCTCTATCTCCCATGGTGTATGCATATGGGAGGGTGTATATATTGTGGAAGCACATGCATGTATGTGCAATGCACATGCCCATGCATAGGGAAGGACAAAGAAGGACATCGGTACCCTGTTTCTTTTGTTCATCTTGAGACAGGATTTCCTTGAAATAGGGTGTCCATTTAATTCAAACCAACTTATTTCATGATTATTTTTTACTATCCAGTTTTTAAGTTTCTTATAAATTCTAGTTTGAATTGACCTTTGAAAAGATGTAAAGCAAACACGAATAATGTAGGTGGGCTAGAATGTTACTTTGATCTAATACAGTGAAACAGAATTTAATAGTTATCTTCTTGTTGGGCAATGCAGGCCTCACAGAAGCAACTTAAGGATTCACCTCATGGTTCCAGAAATGCGGGCCATGATGGTTGGAAAAGCATGACAGCTCCTGGTAGTGGGAACTGTGGCCAGGACTCTTCCCGTCTCCACAGATGAAGATTTGGAGGGCTCAGCTGGTCCTTCTCCTCTTATTTGAGTTCAGCATCCCAGACCACGGGCTGGTACCACCAGCACTGGGCAGGTCCTCTTCCCTCTCTGGCCTTCTCTGTCAAAGGCAGTCCCCACTAATGCCGTAGGTGTTGCCTCATCCAGTCAGGCTGGCAATTGAGCTTTCGGCAGATTTAATGTAAATGCGTACTTATGGCTACTGCTGCCGTGCGCTCAGCAGCATTGAAGGCTGGTGGCTGTAAGTCATTTTTAAAAACCTCGCTATACTTATGTGAAGTTGCTTCTGCTGTAATCTTTTAGTTCGATAGCTAGCAACTATTTTCTGCCACTTAAATGGTGGCCTTTGCCCTGAACTCAGCACCAGAAATGGGGCATTAGGAGATGAGGTCTGTTTCCCCTCACCCCTCTAACTTCTAGGCTGGAAGAAAGACAGAGTAAACATACATAAAATAGCAATGGTACAATACCAGGCCTCAGTGTCTGTGAGACGGCCTGCTCTCACGGGAGCTAGTGGCTACTGTCCAGCTCTCTTTCTAGGTAATTTTAGTCATTATCTTTCTAGTTACCATCATTACTAAGCACTTTATTATTTTCCCATAGTCCTGTCCATGCGAATATCAACTCCCCTTTAATTGTGATCCAATACTTTAACAGTGCCAAATAATATTGTCAACTTGGCGATCGGACGTACTGTCTCTATGACTACAGCATGAACGGAGGACAAGAAGTTAAAGATGAAAGACTTCCAAGTTCTCAAAGAATCGCCCTAAAGCACATGCCTCAGCCTCCTTGGAGAGTTCTTGGCTCTGTAGTGGGTGTTTTCAAAGTCTGAGCAAGCTGATTTCCCTCTCAGTCAGACACACAAAATGGAGGAGAGAACAGAAGCAGGAGTAGCTGCTGACCTACGGAATGCCAACAGAGAGAAGTGATGGGAGAGCCAGAGAGTAAGAGGGTGGAAGCAAATCAGCCAGACCAACCTACCCACCAAAGCCAAATTTTGCTATGAGCCCATTTCTCCAGAAGACATCTCAGGCTTCTGTAGTGTTGCTGTGAGAAATAATCACCTTCTGGCCTGAACTCAGAGGAACCTAGGGCTTTGAAGAACAGAACATTCTTGAATCACTCTCTAGAATCCAGGCCTCAACCATTCACCTGGTATACCAAGACTGCTCACAGTGAGTGTTGGTGATGGTGTAAGCCATGACAAGGGAAATCCGGGACTTTGATGCTGATTAGTTCAAAAGCTTTCATCGAGTTGTGCCTCTCTTCCTTGTTTCACGGCAATAGTCTTGGGAAATCCTATTTGATCAGAAATGAAATATTTCTGAATGAAGTCTGGGATATTTTGACAGTTATACGTTTGTACCAGGTAGATAGTGCCTCCATCATAATTGAAACTTCACCGACGAGTACTATTTTTGTGGAAATTCTCCGTGTCTCTGTCTACACACAGAGGTGTCTTTAGGGCTCCCCATTTCCCATACCAAAAGTAATGTGTATACATTTTATGGGAAGTGCAGGTATGCCTACAGAAGCAGGAGAATAATCTACACAGTCGTTGGTCATTTCTGTATGAACTGGAAAGAAAACACGATCTTGCCTGAGAGATAAGCAACAAGAGAGCAAGGGAGACCTACTCTTCACGGAGAACTTTGTGTGACTTGGCAGTTTTTGATAATGTCCAACATTGGAAGGGGGATCGCAATAAATTTAAAAGGAAAACACACACACACAAAACAAAAACCCAGTTAATACATATTAGTCACCATTTACTGGTTACCGAATCATCAAGAAACTGCAGTGCATAGTAGTGGTTCTTAACTGGTTAAAAGAAGACTCACATTGCAAAGTATAGAGGCTCGAATCTTCTAGTAGATCCTGCCTGACCTGGGGTCTGACATAGGTCTCTGAATTCTTGAGCACTCACAGGTAGTTTGAGTGTACATCCATTATCAAGAGTATCCAGGCTGGTGGGAGCTGAAGACACTTATTTTATAACCTTAAGGAAAAGGGTGGGCTGCCTACCACTCTGGGGGATTAGAAAGTCTTGGTTGCTCTGATGTAGCAGACCTGTCTTAAGCTTGCAGGTTCAGATGTGAAGCGAGGCTTCCTGGGAAGGATTGTTTCACATGAGGCCTGAAGGATTTGTTAGGAGTAGTTGTTCTTCCTTCCTTATTGGCTATCAGAATTGTGAAGAAGGCTTATAAAAAATACATCACTGGGCTCCTTCCTCCTCCACGATTTCTGGTTGAGTAGACCTGGTGGGAGATGTTAAGAATTTACAATGCTGGACTGTCCTGGTTTTGAGAAGAGTATATTTTGAGGTTCACTGAACTTTGCACAATTGTTGAAGAATGATTCCATTCCATGAGCAAGACCCCAAAATAGTGTAGGGCCTCTGTATGTATCTAATTTTGCATCTTTTTTTTAAGTTCTAAGATTTCAGAATTTTCCCAGGTACTACTGTGTAAAAGCATCATTTCAAGGGGCTGGAGAAATGACTCAGCAGTTAAGAACACTGACTGCTCTTCTAGAGGACCCAGACTTTATCCCCAGCACCCATATGATGGCTCACAAATGTCTGTAACTCCAGTTTCAGAGTATCTAATACCTTCTTCTGGCCTCTGGGGCACCAGGCACACATGGCACACATACAGGCAGGCAAAACACCCCACCTGAAATCCCTACATAGAACTTACTGTGCTGATTTCTAGTTTGTGAGCCCCTCTGGCTGGGTGTGCAGGTTTTTTCTAATGTAAGATTGTTGCTTGTGCCTGTTTGTGTCCTTGAGAGGGTGTATGGGGCCTCTTCTAGCACACCCTTGCTGCAGCGCATACCTGCAAGCTAATGAGAAACTCTGCTGCACACACTAGCAAGTTCAAGGCACTCTGCATTATTCAATGGATGTGTTTGAGAATCAGATATAAATTATGATTATATTTGCCAATGGGTTCAAGTTGTAATTAGAAATAAAGCACTTCATATGTTTTCAAGTTTATTTTTGACACACTAAGAAATGGAGGAAACAGTTTCAGATTGTGAAGAGTGAACTAAGGCACCCTCCTTTCACTGTGTAAGGTTTTACTGCTCATAAAAAGGACATTATTTCTACTCAGAGGATTAATGAGTTGATGTTAGTAGCTCAATATCCTGAAATTCAATTTTAAGTGAATATTCCTTTTTGAATGCATAGGTTTTTATAATACCAAAAGTCAATTTTCTTTTTAAATATATTTTATTAATTATTTAAGACGTGCATGCAATGTATTTTGATCATATTCACCCCACGATCTTTTCCTTTGCTCATCCCAATACACCCTCACATTCTTATGCTCTCTTTTTAAAAAAATAACTCGCCAAGAGTCCAATATATGCTGCTCAAATACTCATGGGTGTGGAGCACATCTACTGGTATGTGGTCAGCCTACCAGGGCCCAGCACATTTTAAAAACTGACCCTTCCTTCCCCGGAAGCCATTAACTGTCAGTGGTTCCTCAGTTGGGGGGGGGAGGGCTCATGAGCCCCCCCCCCCATGCTATGATGTTGACCGGCTCGATCTTGTGCAGGTCTTCTGCAGGCGACCACAGCTGCTGTGAGGTGGTGAGTGCAGCAGTCCTGCTTCATCAGAAGACACTGTTTAATCTGGTCCTCCTCAACTTTGGATCTTAAAATCTTTCTGCCCCAACCTTCATGGTGGCCCCTAGCCTTTGTTTGGGACATCATATAAATGTCCCATTTGTAGCCGAACGTTCTGCTCACACTTATGCTCTGTATTTTGGCCAGTTGTGAGTTTCTGTATTTCCCAGTGATCATTACACAAAGAATGTTCTCTGATGACGTCTGAGAGCAACATTATCCAATGGGTATTGAGATAAGAGTTTAAAGTTCCATTCCCACCATGGATTATTGTGAATTTCCTCTTGTGAAGTGAGTCTTTAATCCAGTCAGAGGCAGTGTCATCTTTAATACTTTCCTGCCACTGTTGCATCCCTGGGCATATATTTCCAGGACTCTATGTGTAGCTCATAATGTTCATAATGTATAAGACTATTGTTGACATTTTTACACTAGTAGCCACCAGGGAGAAAGCTTCCCACTCAGTACCAGTTTGCTTTTTTTCATGTTCTGTGACCAGAGTATGTTTTGTCTTCAGCAATACAGTCTTAAGACCAAGTTCTGTGGATAGCCAAGGGCATTGGCAACAGCCTGCATTGTTTGGGGGGTTTCTAGAACACACTTGATCAATTAACTTAAGGGAAGGTATCCCACACCTGGCACTGGGCTTCTTATTGGCAACGTTTGGTTTTAGGAAGAACATAATCCTGTAATGATAACTCCAATTAAATTATTTTACACACACACACACACGCACACGCACACGCACACACACACACACACACACACACACACACACGAAGTATATATGAACCTTATAAAATGCCACTGTGCAAATCAGTGTTCAGTTCCTCAAAGAACTAGAAAAAAGCACTGGGCATATAACTAAAGGAGCCTGTGTCCTACAGAGACACATGAGCACCTACTCTCATTCCGCTCCATTCCCAGTAGCTAGGACTTCGAAACAGCCTGAGTGCCCTTGAAAGGACAGTTGAAGGGCAGCGTTTGCATACAGTGGGATTTTATTCGGCTGTGAGTAAAACTTAATTTGTGAAAATTTTAGGTTAAATGAGCAGAGCTGGAAAACATTATAAAGTAACCCAGACTCAGAAAGAGAAACATCAAGTGTTCTCATTTGTATCTTAGTGTTAAATCTTTAGATTTCTGTGTTTAACTTAGAGTCCAGGAAACTAGACAGAAGCATTGGTGAGGAGGGGGAGAAACCTGAGGGGGGTTAGTAGAACATGGTGACATGAACGGGGAATAATTGAGAAGGAGATTTAAGTGGGGGAAGGGACAGGAGGGGTGGGCAGAGGACAGGATGAGAGAGGAGATAATTACAAGTCAGTTTCAGCAACTCAGTTACGAGCTATTTAATAGTGAGCAGCCATCAGTGTTTATATATTGCACCCACTAATACTACTTAATGGATTTTCCATCAGAATTATTTAATCACCAATCACCTTAACATGTGCTTACCGCTCTAAGTCATTCTAAGAAAGCATCAGTGGGTTTAATGGCTCAACTTTGGGCTCATTCCATATAGCTTATTAAAGCTATCATTTTTATATTATGGCCAATTCTCCGCAGTGGGGATCTGTAAAGAAAGACTAGGGTTGAGTAGGCTGAGCTAATTTAATAGTGGTTTATGGCGTGGAGAGCTACAAAAGCAAACTAGGGGACCCAGGAGTTCTTTCCATATTGCCTTACAAGATGTCAAAACAGTTTTCTTCAGTTGCATTTTATAGTGATCAGTTTTCGGAAATGTCAGTCTTGTCTTTTGTGATAAATTACAATATGAAAATGTGCTAAAATTGTCTTTAAAATGCTGCAGTTCTTACAGTTTTGTGCGTAGGTAATCTAGAAAGGCTGGGCTTGAACTTGGCTTCACTTTGGTCTTTGCCAGTTCCCTGCTTGTGGAAGGCTCAGGACTGAGCCTGTGGTCATGACGGAATGTGCAGAGTTTAGAACAAGAGAACAAAGTACAGAGTCAGACAGTTATTTTCATTCATTCCAAGCATGGTAAGGAAGGCAGTATTGTAAGATGGTGGACTTTCCTCAGCTCCCTGACGCACAGCGCGGAGTAGAAGAAGCCATGCGCCTCTTCTCTCCACAGACCAGATATGGCTAATGGACAAAGCTGTTTAGTGTCACTGGGATGCAGGGAAACTGTATGGAGGAGACCAGAGAAGCTTGTTTTGGAGATAATACTTCAGCATTCAATGTCACTGTTGTGAAAAGGGAAGCAAGTGATTGTTTTGATACTGATATCAGCGTGGACCATAACAGAGTGTATTCAAGTTACCATAGAATATCTAAATGTTTAGACTTTAAAGTCTTTATGCCATTTGGCCTCTCAGTGTCATGTTTATTGAATTTTTGAGTAGGGAAGCTAATGGTTCTGCCAACACTAAATACAGCCCTGAAGGAAATTAGAACTATTCATTTAAATATATGAAACGGGGGGGGGGGGGGCAGATTGCTCAGTCAGCAAAATACTCTCTTTTTTTTTTTTTTTTTTTTTGTAAGAAGAAACTAAGTTTGATTCCCCCAAACCCTCTAAGTATGCTGAGCACAGTTGTTCCACGTAACCCCAGTGCTGGGGAGGCAGAGACAGGCAGATCCCAGGGACTCAGACCCCCTCCTCCCTGTCTGGCCTAATTGAGAAGTTTCAGGCTAAAGAGAGAGTTTGTCTCAAAGGAGGGTGGACAATGTTACTGAGAAAGACTCCTGAGGTTGTTCTTTGGTCTTCTTTACATACATATACATACATGTGCATATGTACCTTACTATAAACATAAATACAGGAACATGCACACGCATGTACAAAAGGAACTGTATGAAATGGGACTATATAATCAGATTTAATAAATACTGTTATTGGATGTACTAGTCCCTTCCTATTGTCCCTTTTGACTAGTCAAGTTTTAAAAATGCAAGGTTTGGGTGTAAAGCCTATTTTTTTTTTTTTGTCTCAGTAAGTGATAATTTAGAATGAATGCAAAATATTCAAGAACAAAATCTTATAAATATGGCTCAAGTTTTGTTTTTGGTTTTTTCCCCACACCAAAAGAAAACTTAGAGAGAAAGCACCTGTTTCAATATAGAATGCTAAAACAGGGTGGGCATATAATAGAGCGGTTGCCTGTTATGTGCAAGGCCTTGGCTCTACTCTCATTTCTGCACAAAAAACCCCAAAAACTCAGCAAAGGAGAAAAGCAAAATCAAGCCTGGTACTAATGGCTCTTGGTTGGTTCCCCAAGCTTAGCTTTTTGATTTAAGAGTGATTTGTAAATGTGTATTCAATGGGGAGTCAACATCACTGATATCAAAGATTCTAAAAGTAGTCTGTGTCCCTACCTATTCTTCACTGCATAAACACTCTCACAGTATTGGACATATGCTCTTAATATTATGTGGATTTTATTGCTTTAAAAGACTATGGAAAACGGCATTTGTTCATAGCCTACTAAGAACACAATGGCTGCCCTTTCAAACATACAAATAAGAAAAAAATTGTGAACCCTTGATGTGCTAAAGAACATACTGAGAAATATGTTTAGGTGGTTATGTGAAAAATTCAGTAAAGTTTCACCTGTTAAAAAACAAATGCTGGAGGGTGAGGTTGGGATCAGTTGGTACAGTTGAGTGGCTAACAGGCATGAGGCCCTGGGTTCTAATCCCAGCATAAACTGGGTGGTGGTGCACCATGTGGTCCCAGCTCTTGGGAGGTCAAGGCAGGAAGATGGGAGTTCCAGGTCATTCTCAGCTACATAATTAGTTTGAGGCCAGCCTAGGATCTTGACACCCTGTTTTTTGGGGGGGAGGGGGATAAAGGTTAAATCCTGTGTAAGAGGAAACTTCGGGTGCTAATGGATGTTCTGTTCCTATGACTCTGTTGATAATACATGGGTTTGTACATCAAACTTTCTAAAACGACACACTTAACATTTGGACCATGTACATATATGTCATATGTATTAGGGCTACTGTCATAATTATTGTTTGAAAATTCACACTCTGACACCTAAAAGCCTTCAAGAATGTTCAGCTGCTTAAATTCACTTGAATAGTTGTTAATGGTGATTATTATAAAATTTAGTAGTTTGAAGTGGTTTTCAACTTTAAGGTCATTCTAATTAACCTTACTGTTTCTAGTTTGCTGAAAATTTATAGGATTTGTTTTATATGAGCTTTATTGAGTGTGTGGGAAAGGAAGGTTGAAATGTAGTAATTTTTATCATATGTATCCTGAGTTTCGAAGAATGGAGACTTTGGAATATTGGGTCTCTTATCAGAATGTGTTTGGAAGTAGGTTTTCTTGGCCTTGCCCACATGTACTAGTCGCTTAGCATTTTAATTAAACTTTGGCCCATGTTTCTTACCTCTCATTAGTTTCTGCCCTCATTCTTTCCCTTCAGAGTCTCCCATCACATGGGCCTCCACAAATGCGTATGCTGGAGTTTCCAAACAAAGCAGCTGGTCCACTTCTTATAATAACTGATTTGTTATTTGGTGACCAAGCGCTTCTCACTTGTATTTCTGTTTAGGGTTGTCAGCGTCGTGATTGCTGTGCTTCAGAGAGTAGTTTCTCAGAGTTACTTTTAAAGGAGAATTGTGAGGTAGTGCCCAGGAGATGGCTCAGTGGGTAAAGTGCCTGCCATGCAAATGTGAGGGCCTGAGTCTGGATCCCAAGCTCCTGGGTCAAAAGCTGGGCTTCACTTAACATGTAGGCAGAAGCAGAGGGGTGGGGGAGAGTGCCACTGAGCAAGGAGTGACTCCAGGGTCAGGGAGAGACCCTGCCTCAAAAACCCAGGACGGAAAGGACTGAGGGAGGACAACCACTGCTGACCTCTGGGCTCTTCATGTGCAGGCACAGGCGAGCATACCCACATGTAAAAGGGCACACACACACACACACACACACACACACACACACACACAGACACACACACACACAGACAGACACACACACACACACACACACACACAGACACCGACACACAGACACACAGACACAGACACACAATACAGACACACAGACACAGACACACAATACAGACACACAGACACATACACACACAGACACAGACACACACAAGACACACACAGAGACACACACACACATAGACATACAGACACAGACACACACACAGACACACACACAGACACACACACATACAGACACACAGATACACAGACACAGACACATACACACAGACACAGACACACAAACACACACATACGGGGACACACACATACGGACACACAGACATGCACACACGCACGCATGCACGCACGCACAGGGGAGAACAGACAATCAGACAAACAGATGAAAGAGATTAGAGGAAGGAGTAGGGACAGACAGTACTGAGGGAGTGAAGCATTTGGTCCTTCAGTAGCAATTGGACTCAACATTGAATTTGAAGTAGGCCTTTTTATCTTTAAAGGAGTTGAATATTGAGCTCATTAAGAGTAAGTAAACACTGGGAGAGTTCTGAAAACTAAAAGCAGTAAATAATTTCCTCTAGAAAACTTACTTTGGCTTGATTCTGCTAGGCTCATATGATCATGAAAATGTGTGTGTGTGTGTGTGTGTGTGTGTGTGTGTGTGTGTGTGTGTGTGTGTGTGTGTGCGTGTGTTGTACTCACACTTGACGCTCTCACCTTCTTACTCATTCTATTGGCAATACTGTTCCTAGCACACCAGACCCAGTGTTCTGGTGATGGAGGGTCGGTGTAGCATCTCTGCCTCACATGGACAGGCACCAGAAGCAGCCAGTGGGGACTTGTACTCCATGAACATTCAAAAGGTCTTCCTATGGCTCCTCCTTGAGAGGCGTTAACTATAACTCCCCACACCTCAGCAGCACGGGTTTTTTGCCAACGTGTCCCCTCAGCAGCTGCCTCTGGCTCCTCTTAAGCCATTAACCGGGCTCCCCCCAGGATTCCTTAGAAACCGTGTGCCTGCCTGAATAATTTATCACATGGAGATCAATTATTCATAACTCATTATTACAACTGAGCTAAAATCTAAAGGTGGAATCATTCTGCCACTTATGAATATCCAAGAGATCATCAGGAGATCGCGGTGGAGATGAAGTCCTTGCTGCCCCCTCTGCCTGTTTATTTCTCTGTGAGAGAGAATCAGAATTTATGAATATGACAGCCACCTCCCCTCTGGTCCTCAGGCTGTTTGTCTTTTGAATTTTGGCCTCATTTACACCTACAAATAAAATCTCACTTTGAGGGAATGTAGAAGACATTTACAGCTTTCATGGTTTATGAAATCATTTTTAGGAAGTCCACAGAGATATAAAAGTTGCCCGTAGACTGTCTTTTCTTAGGTAAACTAATAATGGGTTTTACTATAATATTGCTATGTATGTATACAATATATATTGGTCAGACCCAGCCCTCTTCACTCTGCCTTTTCCTCATATTACTGTTGGTTCTCTACTGCTTCCACTTAGTCCTTTTGTGTTCATATCTTTTTTTAATGACCAAATACATTTCATCAGAGTTGCATAAGCATCTGTGTGAGAGATTACTTCAGGAGCATAATAGGCACCTTCCTAGTGGCTATACCACTGAAGAAAGTATCTCTCCATCCAGCAGGAGCTGTTAACTGCAAATAGATCTTGGGAGTGGTGAGGCCTAGTGAGCCCCTATTCACTCTGTGACAGTATGTTGCCTAGACCAGTCTTGTGTAGTCCCTTAAACAGGCAATCATAGCTCATGTGAGTTCAAGAATGCCAGGCTAGCTTAGAGTGGCCTCAGTACATGCTAGACCATATGCAGTGTTCCAGAACCCACCCACTCACTCATCACTCACAGTGATTTAGTTTTGCTACTATAAAAGTACATGGATAATTTTAAGGCACGTGTGAATTTTCAACACTCCTCACCCCATAGAGCCATTATTGGTAATTTACTGAGCTGGAAAGATGGCTCAGTGGATAAATGCCTGAAGCATTTAAATGTGAGGAGCAGAACTGGGTTCCATGAAGCCCAGACTCAGTAGTGCAAGGGTCTGTAACCCTACTGGAAGTTCCTCACTTAGCCTGGCTTACCCAGTAGTGGGAGAAAGCAGAAAAGTAGAAGGCAGAAAAGCAAGGACTGACACCCAGAGGTTCTCTCTCTCTTTCTCTTCCCCCTCCTCCTATCTCTCTATCACCCCCCCCCCCCACACACACACACAGAGTACACATCTGTAACTGCAGTGCTCAGGTTGGGGTAGGTAAACTGTTAGTTCCAGACCAGTCTGGCCTGTCTCAAAACTAAACATAAATCAAATCCATTAAATAAAAACAAATTTCTGAATCTAGATGTTCCCAGAACTGATGTATACATACACAACCAGCTTCAGAACATTGAGTCATATTTTTCTACTTTCCCCTTATGATAAAGTCTGACATATTAGTACTGTGTTTGGTGCTTTTTAGACTGTCAACATATCTAAAATGTTTTTCCATGTTTGTATATTGGGAGCACCCTGTTTTGCATTGTTTTGAGCAGCTCAATAGTACGTTTCATGGTAGGACTGCAGAATGACTATTTCCATTGCTGTCACTTTAATTGTTTTACGTTTTTTGTTATTGCAAACACTGCTACAACAAGCAAGCCTGGGCATCTGTTGTTTCACAAATACATCACTATTACTTGCATGGATTCTTAAGATAAGACACGAGATTTGGGGAACTCGCCTTGCCAATCTTATTCAAAGGGGACAAGCTAATCCTCTGTTTTTGGGGTGTTTTGCTGGAGGACTTTGAGAAGCCCTCTAGAGACTGTTACTGAGCCCGGTGGCAGGATGGCTGTTCACTCTCTTACATGACTCCACTCTGGAGTGACAGTGGCAATAGTCCCTTTGCCATCCTGTTTTCCTGGTGATATATGAAAAGGCGTAAGTCTGGTGTCACATAATTTGTAGGCAGAGACCATGTGAAACTGTCCCCCTTCCTTGCAAACATTTGACACACTACGACATTTAGAGTTTTCAGAACCAGCGTAGTGTCTTATCGCCTTAAACCCTAGAGCACCCAACACTGTATTTTGGAAATTATTAGTATAGTTTCTGTACTTAAAAGGATTTCATGGTGAAACACATTTGTAAAGCACTGGGTTCCAGAGTTACAGCAGATTCCTTCCCAAGGGACTCCGGGTACTTAGATCTACCGAGGCAGGTTGTGGGTCAAAGACCTGGGCAGATGCTATGGCAGTTCCCAAACTTATTTGTCCAGTTAGCTGCTCTTCCCCTGTCAACACTGGTAAACTGAGACACCAAACTGGGAATCCCTGACAGTGCCGGACACCATGGTGAGAGTGGAAGTCATAAGCACATGCAGTGCTGATAAAAGGTGGAGTGGGAGAAGGCAGGATGCAAGTCCCTGTTTTAAAGATGGCCATGATGGACAGCAGATGGTGGTAATGCGACATGCTGACCAACTATTATGACACGGCAGCATTAATTCAAGGTCCAGTGTCTTTAGTTTTGCTGACTAAATGAGTAAAAGGCTAAATATGGGTCATAACATAGTCTAGGAAAAACACAAACCAGCTGAGAAATAAGCTTGGAGAAACCTTTATATCGCCACAGAGCATTTTCTATGGGATGGGATGGGTTTGTGTTGTCATGCCCTCTGTGTAGTGGGTGGACATTCCTACCTTATGTGTACACACAAATGTATGCGTGCTCTCACTTTTGAAAGGAAAACTGAAGTCTCCACTGTCCAAGGAAGGGCAGATAGAGAGCAGCTGAAGTCAGTTAGCAAGCAGCTAGTTGGTGCTGCTGAGGACACGCTGTGATCTTAGTGATGAAACGGTCTCACAGTTAAAATGACACTTAGCTGAGAATATAGTGGGCAGGTGGGGTGAGATAGAAGAAGACCTCTTAGAAGGCAAGAGGCATACATCTCACCTTCATTCTTTCTACATAAGAAGCTGAAATGCATAACAATGAAATATTCAGTATACTTTAATATTTACATTTAATAAAATGAAGACAAAAATATAATACAGTTTGAATATACTACTAATAAAAGTATTGTAGGGTTACTATAAATTTTAATTTTCAGTATATCAAGGCTCGGGTAGTCCAAAAGGGGCACCTGTTTGAAAGTGGGTGATAAACAGCTTTCCAGGCTGTCAGTGTGTGTTTAGGACAGAGAGTGTGTCCTGGGTTATAGGTCCTATTAAGAATGAGCATTTGGGGTACAGAGAGATGACTCAGCAGGTAAAGGCACTTTGGGCCAACTTGCCTATCTAGTTTAATCCCCAGAATCTGCACAGTGGAAGGAGCGGATTAAGTCCTGCAAGTTGTACTCTGACCTCTTCAAGAGTAGCATGCCACACCCCACCTACCCCTACATGTATTCTATGAATTAATAGATGTAGTCCTAAGAGTAGCATTTGGGACTGGAGGAGATGTATGGATAACTGAGTAAAATGCTTGCAGTGCAAGTACCAGGACCTGAGTTTAGTTCCCAGAACCCATGCAATAAGAAGCCAGGTGTGATGATGTGCACTTTTATTTCCAGCACTGGGGAGGCAGAGATACATGGATCCTTTGGGCTCACTCACTGACCAGCCAGTTTAAAATCAGTATGACCAAACTGGTATACTGTAGACTCAGTGAAAGATACTGTCTCAAAAAAAAAAAAAAAATAGGTGGAGAGTGGTTGAAGATGCCTTATATTGACCTCTGTTCTTACACATACACATGGGGTGGGGGGGCAGAGGGAGGGGGAGGTGAACAAATGAAACCATAAGTCTGCAAACCTAAGCAAAAGACTCATGGTTACATCTGTGGTGAATCTTGGAATCTTGATGTAAATGGATGAGCCTAGAGAGAGCTATAGGATAAAGCTTCTCCCAGTAAAGATTGTTTGGAGACACCGAGAGACAAGACATTTCTAGAAATGGTCTGGGGATGTTATGACTTATAAAATGGGTGTCTCATAATGTGTAAACCACCCCCCTTTAAAAGTAAAGTTTCCATGCCTGCACTCTGTTCTTTGATCCATGAGTGAGGTTGCTTAGCCCTGCTTTCTAGAAGTAACAGAATAGCTTCAGGTGGGGAGGATGTTTCTTCATAGGTACATAATCTATCTATGAATTAATTAATTGACTGTGTGTGCATGTGTGTGTATGTGTGTGTGTGTGTGTGTGTGTGTGTGTATGTGTGTGTGTGTGTGTGTATGACTACACATGTGTGCCATGATGTATGTATGGAGGCAAACGGACAGGAGTAACTCTCTCTTTCTACTATGGGGCACCCAGGATTGAACTCAGGCCATGCACTTGGTGGCCAGTGCCTCTGCTCACTGAGTCATCACACTGGTAGCTGATACCATCTCACGTCTTTATAAAGGAGTGTCCTGATATCTTTCTGTTTCTCAAGTGAAAGGGAATCACTCTTTTGACCTTATCTCCAGGTTATACATTTAAAAAGTAATGAAATACAAAGAACTTATATCAGCCAACTGCTTAATGCAGTGGAGACAGTTGGTTAATGTAAAAGCAGCATTTACAGCAAGGAACATTTAGTGTGAATATTGCTATTCAGTTCTGATTAGTGAATGGACTGATAGCCCTGCTGGCCACTGTCCTAGGCAGTGCATTCTACAGTCTGTTTTGAGGGAGAGGACATTCTGCTGGTACAGTAGAAGGTGATGGAGAACACAGAATTATGTAACACTAAAATGTTATTTAGTGGTATAGATAAAAATGAAAGGGGGGCTTGATGCTTGCTGGAAGTTTTAGCAGGTGATGTGAGCTTACTGCTACTATTTACACTTACTACTGTGGTTTTATATGGCAGTAAATATTTACTCTGACAGAATAACCAAAATAAAAGTTTATTGAAGGATCTGGAAGCAAAATCTATTTCTATGGCTTTTGTTTTCCAAGCAGAAGGAAATATCTTCCCGCATGGTTATATTTCTGTGTCTGCACAGGAGAGCAGAGAACCAAGCATACTGTGTGTTTCTGGGCTTCTCTTACTGGAGAGCCTGTGCCATTTTTACATGGGATTGGCGATGGCCCTTGGGTTTCCCTGATGAGCATTCCTAGGCCTCGGCAAGCAAGAGTCTGGCTCTGCTGAGGAGATTTCACACTTGGATGAGTTGCAGGCCCAGTGACTGTTGGTTTATTCTCGTGTTACTCCAGATCCATGTGTGATAGTGAGGGAAACAGTGTTTGAAATGCACTGGGAATCCAGCCCTCTTGGCAAGAACTCATGTCAGCTTGTGCCTTTGGTTTCGGCAGAGACTGGAGCAAGGTCTGTGCTACCCACGCATACAGGGAGTCTTGTTATCAGGGGTCCATGGTTCCTGTCTTGAAGGATGAATGCAGAGGGGCTCAGAAAATACGCTGTTCCATATCTAGGGATCAGCACAGGAGCAGGTCACCCAGCTGTGTCTGTAGCCCCACCTGGGGCATACCAAGACCAGTTTTAGATCACATCCATTCAGAAAGTGAAGACTCCCCCTCATGTTGAGGTCAGAAGGCTCCGGTGTTCTCTCTGGGTACCACATCTCTTCATTTTGTCTTTACATAAGTGAGACCCACTGATTCATCTCCCTGTAATCTGGAAAGCCTCCACCATAGTCCCTAGAAGACTTTCACAGTAGTTTAGCTGAAAGAAAGAAATAGACCCTAATTTAAGACCCCGAGACAGTCCCTGTTTGTCTACCAGGCTTCACAGAGACATCTGGGAGGCAGAGTATGCCACACAAGCTGTTGGGCAGAGGGTGTGCTGGGAAACAAAGCTAGTCTCTGCTGCCCCGTGCGTCTTTTTTCTCTCTCATGCCTTGATGGAGCCCAGCACCCTTTGTATGTAGGCAAATACTATACTGGAGCTCATCTCTAAACTGAAGTTTCTTGTATCTTAATTGTGTGTGTGGCCACTAAATGTCACAAGTAAAATCTGTATCTAAGAATGGAGATTTAATTTCTTTTTTTCTCGTTTTTATGGCTTTGAATTTTATCTACTCTCTTACAATGTGAGATGCATAAAGAAACATTTCACAAATGTTATACTTTTAATTCCAGAAATTATATATTTTTATATTATTCTATATTAACAATAATATAACTTTTTCTTTTGATAAAAAATACTTTAATAGCAACATTTTGTTTTTTGAGACAGGGTTTCTCTGTGTAACAGTCCTAGCTGTCCTGAAATTCACTTTGCAGACCAGGCTGGCCTCAAACTCACAGAGAACTGCCTACCTCTGCCTCCCAAGTGCTGGGATTAAGATATCAACATGACCCACATTTTTTTTTTTTTTTTTTTTTTTAATAACCAGGAGTTAGGAGGCTCTTCATCTTAAGTAAGACCCACTAGGGATGCTGCTCATCCCAGTCCTGGTATTTTACTGATTGCTTAGCATGTACAGGTCCTTTCACTGACTGCCCAGCAGCACACAATAACAATAGAAAACCCAAAGGAAACATTCCAAATCAACTACGGCACACAGAGCGCAGCATACCTGACTAGCTGCGAAGATTCATTTTCAGATTCTCACAGTGAAAAATCATCCTTTTTTTATTTAGAACCACAGACATTTTTAATTTTAATAGAATAAGTGGAAAAGGAAATCCTATTGTGTGTTTAAATGTACACACACACACACACACACACACACACACACACACTGTTCAAAGCAAGGCTATAAATTAGATGCAACAAGCAAACAACCACCAAAGGAGATGATGGAAATTCCCAGTGTGGTTTATGTAGAATGTAAAGCACAATTAATCAGCAAGGTTTTAGTATTAGAAAATTTATTTATTTTTTTTTAAAACTGTCATATCACTACTGTTTTTTATGATTTTTCTTTAAGAATTGTATACATGCATACAGTGAGATATCATCAACCCCCATGTCTTCCTCCAGTCTTCTCATACCCCTAGCTATCCCTCTGTCTGCCTGCCTGCCTGCCTGCCTGCCTGTCTGTCTGTCTGTCTGTCTGTCTGTCTTTGTGGTCTTGGTAACTAAGTGAGAAACACATACATGTGTGGGCAGGACCTCTGGAAGAACCTTGGAAACTTATCAGTGAGGACACCCTCCAAAGAGAATGTTTCTCTCTCCCCTAGGAGGTAGCAGTCAGCTGCCAATAGCTCCTCATGGGGTGCTTGGCCTACAAAGTATCTTAATTTTCTTGGTTTTCATGAAAATCTATTTTAGGTCATTAAAAAATTACTATGAATTTTATTTCATGATATTTTTTCTCTGGAACTGGTGATTCAATAAAAGAGAAATGTATTTAATGTTATTATTTTTTGTGTTTATGAACATGTGCCTGTGTGTTGGGGCTGTGGTGCTCTGTGGTGACCAGTTGGTTCTCTCTTTCTACTGTGTAAGTCTTGGGTTTTGAATTCATGTCACCATTCTTGGCAGAAGTGTCTTTATCCTCTGAGCCATATTTCCAGGCTACAGAAGGATATTATATATGATGATTCTGTTATGGGTATGTGCATGTTTAAACTTGCCAAATTGTAACACATTTAAGTTCATTTTTTCTATATAAAATAAATCTCAATAAAGTTGTTAGAAATATGTATGTGTATACACACACACACACATTGGCTTTGTGTTTTATGTACACTGAGTTGGTGCAATGTTATTATGGCACTTTTCTTACGTGGTTAGAACTTCAGAAATACTAGACATGGCACACACATTGGAGGACCACTTGCAGGAGTTGGTTCTTACTTACTGTATTGATTCTAGGAGTTGAACCCAGGCCATCAGTCTTGATAGTAAGTGCCTTTACCCACTGAGCCATTTTGACTTGACATGCATGCCCACATAAAACACACAGCAAGTTTCAAAATTTTAAAAAAAGTGAGCCATAAGGAATTCTAATTATGAACATGTAAATTATTTATCAAGTTCTGTCAATTTGCAAATGTGTGCATTAGTTCTTTTGTATAGTCCTCTCAAGAAGTGAATCAAATTAAGATCCATTAGCATGGTGTGAGGTACATGTGCTTAATGGCCCATCTATCAAAATATGCATGCAGTTTATTAACATTTGGTGAGGTTTTTCTAGAGACTCAAAAAGTTAATTTTAAAGTGGCTCCCTTGGCAACAGTGTTCCTTTATGCATGTCGTTTGCATAGGTATAGGAATGGTATTTTCCTCTCTCTCAGTGTTCCTATGACCTTCTTGACTTCCCAGTCAGTTCCTTAATCTTGTACCACTTAGATGTGAAGGATGTTGGTAGCTTTGAGAGACAGAGGGATTGCTATAGCTGAGCCCTAAAGCTCATTTGCTTAAACATATAAAATCAAATGACTAGTGACGAAGAGTCAAGTTGGTTACTTTAGTGAGAGTGAATCAGACATAGCATTTATACCTGAATAATGCCAATCAGACCATATACATAGCTTGTGCGATCCAGTGCAAATCAGAATCCACAGTCTCTTGTTGAAAAACTATAAGCCAGTGACATCAACATGTTCATCCAAAAGCAGTATCCTCCTGAATACTGGCTTTCCTGTGATTCTGCAATTCTATGCCTAAGAAACCAGCTGGAGACAGTGAAGGCTGGTATTGCTATGAGTGGAGGGCAAGACAGTGTACCTGATCATGACTGCTTTGTGTAGATTACATTATAGTTGGAAGTGTCTGTCCCACCAGAATCTCCCAAATACCCAGGAACTGCTTCTCAAATAATTGACCTGGAAGCTTAATATTACTTATAAATGATCAGTCAGTAGCTCAGCTCAAGCTTATTAGTAACTTAAATTAATCCATAATTCTTATCTGTGTTTAGCTACATGGCTTGGTGCTTTTTCTCAGTTCAGGATTCTCATCCTGCTTCCTCTGTGTCTGGCTGGAAACTGCAACTCTGCCTTTCCTCTTCCCAGAAATCTCCTACTCTGGTTGCCCCACCTATACTTCCTGCTTGGATGCTGGCCAATCAGCATTTTATTAAACCAATTTGAGTGAAAAATGTTTGCATTATACCACAGCATTAGATAGTCAATGTAATTGCACTATTTTGATTTTATGAAATGATTTCATTTGGGAAGATTTCGCACAGATTATTTGAAATAAAGGTAGGAAATTGTCACCATGAACTGTGGACTTTGGTTGTTTTTCTCATTGGGGCAGTTTATCCAACTTTCTGATGATTAGTGGACTCTACATTTCTCTGAAAAAACCATCTCCAAGGCTCAAGGGCCCTCTAAAATATTCTCCATGCAATAACAGCTCTTACAAAGGTAATATGAAATAGTTAATTCTTGAGCCAAATATGAGTGTGTCCATGGTCTGAGAATATGGATTTATGAAAGAAATGATCCACTATGGCAGTGGCTGCATAAGATTTATTACTTATAAAGCAAGTAAAGTCATAAACAAAGGCAAGAGTCATTGGCAGTTATAGCAGAAGGGGAAACAATGTGACAGGTCTCAAATGCTATCAGATGCTATCTTTAATTCCTGGTTTCTTGGAAGGAAGTGGTCTGTTAAGAATACATTTTATTTTATTTTATTTACTTATCTTTTTTTTTTTTCCACACAGGGTTTATCTGTGTAGCTCTGGCTATCCTGAAACTCACTCTGTAGACAAGGCTTTTCTTCTCTTTTCTTTTTTCTGGGAACTTTGGCTTACAAAAATGTGCTGAGTGGAAGAAGCCACATGCACACCATTGCAAACATTTTGGCTGTACTGACTTGAAACTCTTAAGAAATTGTAGTTAAAGTGACAGAGATAAATTGTGGCCACTAGATCCAGGGGTGTGCGAAGATTTGAAGGAGCCATTTACCTCCCGATTTTCCTTCTCACCTGAAAAAAAAGCACCCCTAGAGCCTACTTCTCTTGCTTGGACCTTTGTTCATATTCTTTTCACTCCTACTAGAGCCTTGAAAGGAATCTCTACCAGACTATGTCAACGTAGGACTTAGCAAATCCAATGTCAAGGATCCTTTGCTCTGGTAGGTGCTACCCCAGACCATGAAGAATGGTGAGGAGGGATATGTCTGTCTGCTTTGCCTTCCACATTCCCAGGCATCCAACCAGTTCTCCAGGGTCTCTCTGATTTGCTTCCACTTTCTTCTGTCACCTTAACTCAGGCCTTTAATAATTTACAAGCGCAGTCACTTCTTAGACTTGTCAATTACTCATTATTTTCCTCAGGCTGAAGGATAACGATTTCTTTTTTTCAAATACTCCTTTTATCTTGTCAATCTCTAGGTAAAGATCTGTATAGCTCTTGAATCATCTTGTCAGACAAATCTTAAATGACGGCTTGTATTTGGGGCCCTGTGTCAGCTGGGCTGGCTGATGGTTAACCAGCAATCTGACCCATCTACCTTCTCTGCTTTTTCCTTCTCTTGTTTCTGTCTCACTCTCTGCTGTACTGGGAAGAAAGGACTCAGGTCTGCGGATTTCTGCCCCAACTTGTCTTTATGAAGATGATCTAGAATCCATGTCCTAGAGTAAATGCTGTAAGGTGTTTAAGTCCCTTAGGCAGACAGTGAGGGCCTTAGGATCCATGTCATACATGCTGCCTTAATATCTGAGACACTGGTTCTGGAAACATTATCTTTATTGGTTTTGGTCCACCTTGCTCTTGGGGACCCTTTATTCCAGTTCCCTCAGTAGTTGGTGGTAGGAAATGCTAGAGTTTCCTACCAGTACATGGGTTGAAAGTGAGGCCTGGAATTGAGAAAAATGGAAAAATAGGAATCCTCTCCCTATTTCACAACCAGAGCTGTGGAAAGTGAAATTTCTTCTGTTACCATGAGCTAATCAATCAAGCTACAGTACTAGATCTCTAAAACTTAGTGCTCAAGAAGTGTACTTGAGTACAGACTGTGTCTGTGCTTCTTTGAATCTCTAGAAGAAACTCACCTAGATGCAGGGATATGGTTGGATTTGATGGGTCATGGGAACTTTAGGGTGGGAGTAGAATACTCTGTATTTTATCCATGACTGTAGTTAACAGAGCACATAAAATTTCAATATTATTATAATTGTACATTTGAAATGGGACCTCCCCACTGTACATACATTATAAGGCTACAAAGTCCATTTAAGAGCAAAGCTATGGGGGTTGGGGAGGTGGATCAGCAGTGAGGAGTGCTTATGGCTCTTCCAGAGGAACCAGGCTGGGTTCCCAGCACACATGTGGACACTCACAAGGTGTTTTAATTCCAATTCCAGAAGATCTGTGCCCTCTGGCTTCTGTGGGAGCTTATACTCAAATGGTGCACATAAATTAACTTTTTTAAGACAGGTTGTGGCAATGAAAATGGAGTAGAAGATTGGGTTTTTAATTTAGAAGTTCCCTGTTTCAGTGGTGTGTGTGTGTGTGTGTGTGTGTGTGTGTGTGTGTGTGTGTGTGTGTGTGTGTGTGTGTGTGTGTGTGTGTATCTCCAGAACTCCAGAGCTTAGGGGCTGCCAAGAATATATATATATATATTCTTTATCCACTTGTGACCCCACAACACTGTGCTTAGAGTACTACACACATGTTCTGTTGCCTGCTAGTCCTGCTGCTAGGGTCTAGAACCACAGAGCTCATGTTAACTTCTGAATCATCCCAGCTCCTAGGGCATCTGAGGAATCTTCAGTTAAAGGACTGATTCAGTGTATGTTTGTTACTTTTTACTCTGATAGAATACCCCAACAAAAAGCAAGTCAGTGGGAAAGAGTTTATTTTGGCTTAAGGTTCCAGAGAACTTATCATGGAGGGAAAACAAGAGACAGGAACAGAAAGCTGGCTGATCACTTTTTCATCCTTATGTTGGAAGCAGGGGTAAATAATAGGAAATGTGTGTTGGAGAGGGGGATATAACTCTCAGTGTCTGCCTCCAGTCTTGTTCTTTCTCCAGCAAGCTTCCTTCTCCTAATGGATCTGTAATTGTCTCAAGCAGCATCACTCACTGGGAACCAAGTGTTCGAATACATGAGCCTGTGGTGTGGGAGCCTTTCTCATTCAAAGCACAGTGAAGTACACCCAAGGTCCTTTTTTAAATGGATAGAGATTTTTCAAGCCTAGGAAATTTAATCCCCTACCAGCTGGGATCCATGAGCTGCCCAGTTGTGTAACATGTGGTTTATAACTCCTGTTAATTGACCTGTACTGTGTGCTCAGTGTTGGAGGAGCACCTGTGGACATAGACATAGATCATCTATGTCTAGCCCAAATCATTAATGAATATTGATAAAGATATTTGTAGAAAGCTGGAGAGATGGCTCAGTGGGTACAGTGCCTGCTGAACAAGCCTGAGGACTTGAGTTTGGATCCCATCACCCATATAAAAGGTAGGCAAGGAAACTTGTGCCAGTATCTCTAGCTCTGGAGAGGAGAGTGGAGACAGAAAGATCCTAGATGCTCTTAGAACAGTCAGTCTCCCTAAAATAGTGAGTTCTAGACCCAGTGAGAGACCCCAACAAGGTTTTCTCTCAGGGTCCAAAAAGAAAGATGGCACTTTGTACCAGTGAGGGCATCTGCAGGAATCAGACTTGGAGCATTTCCTCTTCTGACATCTTTATTGGCACAACAGCACAACACCCAGAAGGCAGATTCCAGAGAAGGCAATGCAGGGCTTGAATTCTCAGTCATAAAAGAGGTGCAGGTGTTCTGGGTTGTTAGGTGACTGAGTAAACACTGGAGGGAGCCTGCTGCTTTTGTTCTGCTGAGGCACTCTCCCTGGAAGAGAGTCTTGTCTGTAAAGGCTTAATTTGCACAAGAAGCAGGACCTGTCACCTTTGGCTGCTCAGGTTTTAAGGCTTCAGAATAGATGTTTTGATACCTGCAACTAGGAGTTGGTAAATTATCTTTTCCCTTAAACTCTTAAGTTAGGACCCTATGTTAATGAATCCAGGTGCAAATACAGGGAGTTAAAAGCCTAGAGTTATTTAACTCCAGATAGCTCTCTTATCAGTAGGGGTGGTGAATTCAGCTATCCTTGGATATCTGAGAAAAATTGTTAAATGGGTTACTGAAATGGCTGACTCTGCCTGGATGTTTACTGGTAAAGGTAACTGCAGGGAAGTCAGACTGGGCAGAGGAACGTAAGGTAAGAGATCTTGTCTGTGTGACTGTTTTCACACACAAAGGAGATTGTATGTCCTGAAATGTGTGTGTGTATGGGGGGGGTGTGTGCCCAACAAATGAGCATCATACTGCTAAAAGTTCCTGAGAACTAAATTCCAAGGAAATAACAAATGGGGAGACAACAGTCACACACAAGAAACCCTCTCTAAGAAATAGCTAACACATTCAAAGGCAATTAATAACAACACTCCTTGAGTATTTGGTTTTATTTCCATAAGGGCTATTGTCTCTGGTGGGTTGGCCTTGTTGACGCCAACTGAATTTCCCCTTCATATTTCTGTGACTCCCAGCACTATAGCCATGAGCACATAAACACGAGGGGTGGGGATTCATTGTTAGGGACTGATTCAAATGGAATTGTGAAAATATTCTGCTTTCTGAATGTCCCAAGATCTAAAACACTAGCATGCTTATTCTGCCTGTTTAATCAGCCACAAGTCACACAAAGTTCGTATCTCCCCTTCGTTAAAAAGGGATGTCATTAAGAATTGTCTCTTTGACCTTTCAACAGGATGTTATCAGATGGTCTAAAATAATGATAAAGCAAGACTGATTGGCTCCTCTTGTCTACCAATCAAGTAACACTCTTACAAAAAGGATTTGAGTTAATTTGGCCTATCCTTCAGAAGCCTGTGTTAGCCTGCTGGAAGCATGTTGGAGAGACTCTCAGCTGCTGGTTTCATCACCAACTGAGACTGTGGCAGGACTACTACTGTATGACTTTTGAAGCATAATTTGAATAAAAATTTGGAGATGTGCCTTGGAGGAAAGGATGCTTCTCTCCCAGTTATTCAGACTATCAACCATGTGCAGGGAATACATTGTCAAGTTGAGCTCACCCTGTGTAGTTTGTTGGAGTTCTATGTCATAAACTCAGAAGATCCAGATTCAGTAGGTTAGGTCTCAGCCTAACACAGTGAGTGTTTATATCTCTGCTCTCCCCTCTGTCTGGGAGGCTGAGGCAGGACGACTGAGAACAAACCATTGAGACCCTGTTTTCAAACCGTCACTTGACAAACCGTGTTTTTGGCAGAGGGCCTTAACTTTGTTTTATTTGTGTAATTAATTGTGTAAGAATATCATGTAGTTCAGGCTGGCCTAAAATTGCTAAGGAGCTGAGGCTGTCCTTGATCTGCTGATCATCTCCCTCTTTCTGACTGGTGGGTTAGAGGATACAGCATGTGGCTGTATCACTACTGCGTCCGGTTTAAGTGAACCGAGTCTAGTCCAGGTGAGGGGCGTCGAGGTTAAATAATCAGCGCTCAGGAGTCGTCAGGTTCCATCATTCAGGATCACAAAGAGAGACCCGAGCTTTATTCAGTACATCTTACATCTTAGTCCCTGCTTCTCCCCCTGCCATGCTTCTCTCCAGCTTTTTCCCCTCTAGCTTCCCGCCATGCTTGTCTCCTGCTTCTCCTTCACTCTCTCTCCCCGCTTGCCTCTTAACTTCCCTCACTCTCTGCCCCCTCGTCAGGACACACCCAGGGTCTTGGAAGATGCCAAAAGACTAACACCTCTGTAGGTAGTAGCGATAAGGAGACTGTAGAGCAGGAAAACATGTTTATCTTTATCCCCCTATTTAACATAAGGTTCAGTCTTTCGGGGAGGAGGGGCCATAAGAGCCAAGGTGGAATTTTCCATAGGCACAATTCAGGAACCAACACATCACAGTTATTTTTATGTTAAAAATGGGAATTTTTTCTTCTTCATAAAAGGTTCTCTTTCCAGACAAAAAAAACTACAGCAATTAATGACTGCTGAGAGAGAGGGTTGGCCTCTCCCAAGGATGCGCCTTCTGACCGGTTATTCAGTACAAAGTGATCAACTCGGAATTAACATATCCAGAAACAATAAAAATGGACTCAACAGTGTATTTATGCATTTGTAAATATATATAAAATGATAATGAAGAAAAAAGGCTATCAGTTTGGGAAGGTGGAGGAAGGAAAGGGAGGGAAATGATTTGGTTCTGTTTTAATTCAAATATATTTAAAAATTCTTTACTGGAAGGTTGTGATAATAATCTCTTGGCACAGCTCACATGGCCGATAACTGCTTCATGAGGGGTGTTGCTGTTTGCTGTCATTCCTACCATTTTTGTGAGTTGATTTTTTTTTCTTATAATTATCTCTATTTGTTTTTATATAAAAAAAAATCTGGTTAAAGTACATTTTTTTCCCTACAAATTTAGTGAGATACAGTTTTTCTATGTGGCCTGGGCTAGCCTGGAACTTGACCTTCTGCCTCAACTTCTTTGTTGCTAGGATTATAGATGTGTGCACTGCTGTGCCCAGCTGAACATGCAAATAATGTCCCCCATTACTCGGTGACTAAATAAAAACCGGCTTATATGTCACAGGAGCCAGAGGGTGACATGACTTCTACAGTAGGCAAGGATTGCACCTGTGACATCTTTGTCAATAGCAGCTAGACTATGAATAGTAGAAATGATAATATATTTTATGAAATTTGGAGCTTCCTTTGAACCCCCAAAATAGCAACAATTGCTGAAGAGGGTCCCCAATAGTTGAGAGCACTGGTGGCATTTAGAGAGAACCAGAGCTTGATTCCCAGCACTGGCATGGCAGCTGACAGCTATCTGTAACTCCAGTTTCTGGGGATCCAATGCCTTTTCCGGGTCTCCACTGATGCTGCCATATACTGCTGCAAAACATGCATGCAGGTAAAAAGTGCCCATACATGTAAAATCAAAATAAATCTTAATTAGCAACAAGTTTTGGTCAATGTATCTGCACCCTTCTTCATTTCCCCTTTCCATCTGTTCATGTTGGTCTTAATTTTCTGCTTTTTCCCCCCAGATATAAATTATGCCAAGTTACCTGAGAAATAAGGATGAATATAAATACACTAAATTAAATGTGCAAAAAGAAAATTTTGGAGGGTCAGTGAAAGCTATAATTTGTCATTATTGTATGATGACAGAATGAGAGGACACCAGTATAAACTGTAGTTAAAAGATGTGGACCGAATGTATGGTACTTTAGATGTTTACATTTAACAGCATTTTAAAGTTCACAGGTCACCAGGCATGGTAGTGCACACCTGTAATCCCAGCTCTCAGAAGGCAGGGGGACCTCACTTTGAGACCATCTTGGACTCACTGCTAAGACCCCGTTCTCAGGAAGCTTCAGTTCAGCTGTGCATTCTGTCAAGGCCTCCTGCTCCCCTGGTGTTCTTCATCGTCAAATAAGGGTGCACCTTCACTGGCCTTCAGGGGCCTGCGTACCCTCTCACTTGGCCTGTTCTCATTAGCTCTCTTCTGTCTCGCTCTGGGGAAGACCAGGGCTTTCTCACACTCTATCTGTGGCAGGCTTCTGGATCCCTAATTACTTACAGCTTTGCTGTTTAAAGTTTGGTTCTGGTTGACGAAGCTGCTCCGGCCAGCATCCAGGCCTGTATTAGAAAGGCAGATTCCCCAGGCCCTTCCCGGACCAGCCAAACCAGAGGCAGCATTTAAGAACATTTTCAATGATATACAGTTTCTGTATTTTTAATGGGATACAGTGTGTTCATGTATATGAATGTCAGCTGGGGTAACTGGCATGGTTCTCACCTCAAGTGTTTATCATTTCTTTGTGTTGAGGAAATTCAAAAGCCACTGTCCTAGCT
Source organism: Phyllotis vaccarum (assembly GCA_033318265.1). Taxonomy (NCBI): domain Eukaryota; kingdom Metazoa; phylum Chordata; class Mammalia; order Rodentia; family Cricetidae; genus Phyllotis; species Phyllotis vaccarum. The sequence goes on from JARWLC010000004.1 coordinate 104,621,032, forward strand.
GTCATGAAATATACAATTAATTTCACCGACAATAATTACTGTACTGCAGAACATTAGACATTATCCCTCCATCCGACTGTAGCCCTGAATTTGTCTTCTTTCTATCCTGCACTCCTTCACCTTCCCCAGCTCTGGATGTGCTATTAGATTAGACTGTCAGAAGCAGCATTAGCTGTTTCCTTGGTGATTAGTATGCACAGTAAATGTGAGGACTACTTTAAGATTACAAGTTTCTTGTTAGAGTCATAACTGGTTATCATACCTTAGAATCCTAATAATGTTCTTCCTGTCAGTATCTGAACATGGAAACACTTGAGCTTATCCTCAGATAAACCCCAGAAACTCTGGAAACAGCTGCTAGACAGTTTCCCAGGGGACCACATTTTTAGTGTCCTGTTCTCAATGTAACAGATGAGACTGATCTTCTGTGTAGTTCTTCTGGAGAGTGTGGGTGTGCAGGATGAAGTACACAGCCCTTCTCGTGAGGTCTGCTGCCTGCTAAGAGGCTGGGGCACGTTTTTCGGCTGGGCTCCCCTCGGCAACGAAGGCCTGTACAACCAGAGATGGTTTAGCCATGTCCCTCCTGGTCTCTCATACCTCTAACAGTCTGACTGTGTTAGAAACAAATGGCTAACTAAGTAAGGTGGCACTTTGGGAACTAGTTCTTTCCTAGTTGTAAATTCTACTTTGAGCTCTAGGTGAGGCCTTGCCCTTTTAGTTGTAAAAGCAGCTTATTTTAGTTTGAGCACAGTTCAGCAGAACTATAGGATCCAGAATCAGTTGTTTCAATTTTCTAATGGAAGAATGTGAGCCAGATCTTATTTCCTCCCTTTCTCTTCAAAATGGAGAAGGGGCTGGGAAGACAGCTTAGTGGGGAAGGCGCTATTGGTCAAGCATTAGGACCTGAGTTTGCTGGGGAGCTCCCATCAAAAAGCTATGGCTGTGAACCTCTGTAATTCCAGCTCTTGGCAGTGTGTATGTGGGGGGGGGGTATGGTGTTTGTATGTGTGTTGGGGGGGAGGTGTGTATCTCTGTGTATGAGTGTGTTTCTAGACAAGTGGATCCTCAGAGCTCACTGGCGTGACGTCTGCATCACCTGAGTGAGCTGCATGGTGAGCAAGGGCCTGGAGGTTAAGAAAAACACAAAGATGTGGGTCACTCTTAAACAAAGAATGCCATTTATTGGAGCTCAGGGGAAGCTTCATATACCGAGGTTGCCTTTTTCACTTTGAGTAACCTTTGCAACTCACAAGCAACACCTGGCCTGGGTCAACTTCTTTGTTCTCTGCTAACTTCCTGATTCCTAATCGAATCAGCAAGAACACCTGCTTGGGCAATGTTCCTATAATGGAAACCGGTCAACTGGTTCTGGTAAACACTGCAGGCCATTAAATAGTGCTAAACTATGGGGGGATGCAGGCTAACCTCCACAGGTCTCCCTTCCTTTTATACAAAAAGGACATCCAGACTAGACCTGTCTTAGGTGGCATAGGAAGTCAGATTGTATCTTACCCATCATCAGAGAATTCTGTAGCATGGGCAGTACATCCTGTCTTAGGTTGATTACAATCCCCCCATACCTTAACTGTCATTGGCTCACTAGCCAGTTTTAGTATGTTAATCCACACCTCACTAGGTGCTGATGAATCATGGGCAATTGTACGAAGTACATTTTTTGTGGCCAATATTGACCTGGGCCAATTTGGCTCTGTCTTCTTAGGAACATGAGAAGCAATGCTCCTCCCAGAATTAAAGCTGCCAATGAAATTGATCCTGCCCACCTCCTAATCATCTCTATGCCCTGATATATACCTGTCACTAATTGATTAACATCACTGTATCATTGACTGCAATGATCTCTCTAGACAGGTGTTGCAAAACAAATCTACCTGCTCTTGCAACAAGGAAATCTGCAAGTTAAGTTTCAAAACACCCTGTCGAATGTGCTCATTAGTATTATTTTGAGTTTCTAAAGTATCAGCTACTCTCCTGACAACTGATCCAACATGACTGTAGTGGCTATAGATTGACTGAGGGCAATCTCCGCCACTGCTTCCCCCACAGAGGCAGCCACAATGGCAGTAACAACAGCTGCAGTAATTCCAAAATCTCTCTTAGGACAAACCAGGACGAGCTAATCATCACCAATGCAAGTGTCTCAATTTTCCAGCAGCCAGTCGGGAAACAGGATTCTCTAGAACAATTCAAACTGCTAGACACGTTAGTAGTATTTGTTACCACAAAGAAAAAAGGGAAGGGACAGAGAGTTTTCAAGCCCTGTACTTGAATTCCAAGAAGCAGTCCCATTTGCCTGTATAATTGCCAGAGGAGTAAAGTCAAGGCATGCATGCTGTCTACACAAGTAACATCCAATAACGTTAGGTTCTTGGCCATGCTGTGCAGGATCTCTAAGATGGAACTCTGGGGAGTCCTGCACTCTATCCTTGGCAGGGGCTGTGGCCCCCACCACCATAGAGGGTTACTAATAATTTTTATCTGATATAGAGGATTAGTAATACATTCATCCCATAATAGTGGATTGATCAGGTGATATTCAGGGTGCCCAGGCCAGCAACGATTAGCTTGAAGGATGTGGCCAGTGTGATTCTGAGACTTTTTATTTATTGGCACAAGTATAATTTTTAAGCCTACAACAGACGCATTGGAGGAGTTCCACCCAAAGTCAGCAATTGAGGCATTGCTTATTGCAATACACCTACTATGGGCAAGGGAAATATTAGGGAACTGGCTCTTATCCAGCACCTTCTCAAAGCAGAGGTTCTCAGTAAGATTCTAAGTGTCATTGTTATTAGCTTTTTCCCAATTCATGGGTGCTAATGGGATGTCTGTCTTCCAGTCAGTAGATACAAAGTAGGGCCATACTGAACTATCAAGAGTCACTGGCATCAACATTGGAGGATTCCTTACCAGTGCCCAATGGACTTGTTACACCAGGCTCATTCCCAGCAAGGTTATCCACAGCATGTACCAGCCAGACTGGAGATTCAGCATTCTGGGGGAAAACACAGACACTACCCCACCCCCACATCAGTACTGGATCTGGTCTACACCATTGTCTGGACATTACATCCTTCATTTTACTTTTAATGCTAAAGTAGAAGATTTTAGTTCAGGTTCATCACCATAATGATGATATAGAGACTAAAATTTAAATGCTTACAAACTTTTAAAAATTAGCCTTTTGTTACTGGAGGCCAACTGACACTGGTTACAAATACAATTACGGGGATTTATTTTATTAAAAATCTTGATGATGACGATGATGATGATAGTGGTTGTGGTGATGATAATGATTTTCAGTGCTGGGATAGAACCCAGGGCTTGTGCATGCTAGGCAAGTGTTCTCACCATTTTGCCACATCTTCAGAGGTTAGATTCTTTTTACCTACTTTATAATTGGTTTTTACCAAATCTTACCTCCATCATACTTTCATTTTACTTTAAGCAGTAGTTCTTAGCTTTACCTCGCCAAGAAAATGAAGCTTTTTGCTGTTTCTTGAACCTCAGTTTGTCACTGTGTCCTGGCTTCATGGCCATCTTTGAATCGCGTCTGATTGTCTCCTTGAAGTATACAGTTCTAATATTTTCCTGTAATACTAAAAATAAAAGCATGACATGAATTATTCATTCCAATATTGAATTTTAGATATTGACCTAGTATTAATTATGAATTTGCATTTCATAACAATAATATCAAGATAATCCAATTATTCATGGTAAATTATTTTTTCATATTCTCACTGACATTGTTATGCTCCTTAATTTCCTTGCTGACATAAACAGAATCTTTGTTTGCTCAAACTGAGTAGTTTTCAGTGTGTACAGTAGTTACTGAGTCACTTCTATAATCAAGTATCCTGAAAAAAGAACTTATAAGAAAGAAGGGTATATTTTGACTCAGTTTGAGGGTGCAGATGATCGTCTGTTGCAGAGGCTGACCTTGAACTTTACATCCTGTCTCCAGTTTCCAAGTACAGGGATTTCAGGGATGTGCCACTCAGCTTGCCTCAATTTGTAACTTTATAATTGACAATGAGCAAGACTTTCTCTAAGTCTCAAAAGATAATTAGTGAAGAGGAGGCATGGCCTCATAGTGCCTTGTCAGAGGAGGCCATATTTCAAATCACTGGATGTGTGTGTGTGTGTGTGTGTGTGTGTGTGTGTGTGTGTGTTTTTCTTTAATTGTAATGATGTGAAGAGAGTGGGCAGCAAGAGTTTTCATTCTTTAAAACATATTTTAGATTTCTTACTTGTTAGATACTGAGGAGCTCTATGTCTAAACAGGAAAAGAAAAATATTATCTTCAAGACACAGATTTCTTCTTTAGAGTCGCTGGTTGGTTCATCCTGTAACAGTAAATGTTGCCTCTGCTGAGATGTACCTTCGGACCAGCCTTAGACCTTGGGTGACTCCTTTAACCTTTCAAGACCTTGCTGGCTGGAAGTGCTGTCATTGTCTCATTTCCCAGCATCGTGCTTACCTTTAAAATGAAGCAAATACATAAAATCCATCCCCAACTGGAAAAGAGGTAGAATACAGGCTTGGGCTTAGGAAAACTGGGTGGCCTTGCATTTGGTCAGGGTGACTGCAGTAGGACTTCATGTGTAAGAGCTGTAACTTATAGGACCTTTGCTTCCAATGTTCAGGGTGCTACTGACTTTTACTATGCAGTCAGTAACATATGTTTCTGGAGCAGTATTTCTGGAGCAGCACTATGTACCAGGAATTATTGCCATGAACAAAATATGATGATCCTCAGCCAGAGAAAGACAAAGAAATAAATAGGGACATTTATGTCTGTGGTGGAGTGAATTGTAGAGCAAGGAATACATAAATCTAGTTTCGTTCAAACACACTGGATTCCCTCAAGATCAGGGAATCCCATGAGAAGAAAGCATCAGCCTGGCCTTGGGGAACCTACAGTCCAGCAAGAGAGATCTCTGTGCTGACCAAGAGTGTAAGTAGACATTGTTAGCCGGTAAGGTAGCGCATGGCTTTAATCCCAGCACTGGGAGGTAGAGGAAGGTAGATCTCTGTAAGTTTGAGGACAGCCAAAGCTATTACACAAAGAAACCCTGTCCTGAAAGCAAACAAAACAAAACAAAAAAAGAAAAGAAAAAATTGTGTCATAGCAGGGCACGGGATTGGGGGGATGGGCACAGACAGGAAAGGACTGCAGCCTGTACCAGCAAGAGTTAAGAGAGGCTTTGATATGAGAACCTTTTTTAATGTCTCAGTGCAAATAAATGCTACCCATAGTTAAAGTGAATGAAGAATTTAAAAATTTTTATTAGCTTGCAAAGAATTAGATTTCATTGTGGCATTTTTAAACAAAATTATTATTTCTCTCTTCTTTACACCTTCCCCTGTTGACCTCCTACCCCCATTGCATCATTTTCACCTTCACAGCACATTTGACCTTTGCTCTGACCTTTGCTCAACACTTCCTGTTCCTCTCTCACGCTCTTCTGTCTAGTGCGATGATCTATAGCCACACTTAGAAGCCCTGACTTACCTACATATAAACATTAAAGGTTAGGATCCTCACATGAGAAAGTAATGCAAATTATGTCTTTATGGGGCTGTGTCACATCAGTTTCCCGTTCCATCCATCTTCCTGTTACTCTCATAATTTTGCTTTTCTAAACAACCAGGTAAGTTGTATTGTGTAAAGATGCTGCCTTTCCTTACCCATCCATCGGTGGATGGGCACTTTGGCATCCTTGCTGTTCTGTTCTTGCATTGACACCGTCAAATCTCTACTAAGCATGTCCATGGAGCATCAGTCCCATCTCTAACTATGACACATTTTGCTGTTTTCTTCTTCCTAAAGATTAAAAAAAAAATCATTGAATTCATGAGGAGTGATAATTTTTGATGAGTCAACACCCATCTTCAAACTTCCCACTCCTGAAAGTTCTGTTTATTCTCCTTAAAGATGAAAAACAACATGTTGTAGTTCCAGCCTTGGAAATATAATCTAGATCACACCCAGAAACAGCAAAATTGCACACATAAAAATGTCTACAGTAGCTCTGTTGTTACTTGTTTCTTAGTTGTACTGCAATGACTGCATCCACTTATCTATCTACCCATCAATATTCTTCCTATTTCCTCATCTATCCATTTGTCTATCTACCATCTACTTATAGTCTGTCATATATCTCTGACCTATTATCTATCTATCTATCCATCTATCATCTATTTGTGTTTGTGATACTTGATTTCATTTTTTTCTTGGAATCACTCACTATGTGCCACTATTCATCACTTTTCTTAGCTACTGTTCTAGTGCTATGAAGAGATGCTATCACCAAGGCAACATATAGAAGCAGAACTGCGAGCTTCACATTAGTCACTGCCTCTCAGCATCGCTCCACAGAGTCGCGGTACCAAGTGCTATGAAGAGATGCCATCACCAAGGCAACATATAGAAGCAGAACTGCGAGCTTCACATTAGTCACTGCCTCTCAGCATCGCTCCACAGAGTCGCGGCACCAGGGTTCACACTGGTAACTGTCTTGATATGAACCGTGGAATGGCCTCCTTCCCTGCTGTAGCTCACCTTCCTGTTTCCCCATCATGTCTCTGCACTGACCACTTGCACACAAATCCCTATCTCAGTGTGAAGAGTCCCCTAGAGCAGAGTAGACCTTAGTTGTGATTTGCTTCATTCCTTAAAACATGCTGGATAAACGCAAGGGTAGATGGGTAGGAAGAAAGGAGTGGTTTGTGAACCTGATGACTTTATGTGTTTCTTAAAAGTGGTTATATCACTTGAGAGTTGTCAGTCTTGCCTGGTACATGTTTATCATACTTTCTCTTCCAAAACTCAGGGCTCATAGGAAAGAGGGTAGAAAGACTATAGGAGCCAGGAAGGTGAATGACTAGAGCAAAACAGTGTTTTCTAGGCACCACAGGCATCTTCACATATGAATGCACAGCAGTTGAGACAGCATGCACAATGTCTGTGCAAGCTCAAGGCAGACAAAACCCTAGCCTGGTGGGAGGAGTAGGCACAAGGTCCCACCCGTAGCTGAGGAGCGCTGGTAACTGAAAGCTACCGGGAATAGGAGAGTCATTTTTTCCTAAGGATATTGGGTGGGTATGGGATGTCTTAGATCTGAGCAGGGCTAGGGAGGAGGAGTGAATATAATCAAAATGCAATGTATGGAATTATGAAAGAATTAAAAATATTTTTAAAAGAAATAGTATAATATCTTCTCTCAGCAAAAAGCACATGCCTACAATAGCTTCTTATTATATAATGCATTAAATAGTTTTGTTTTAAAAATTAAGCTTTCATACCCTATTCGAAGACTAAAAATACAGTCATTTCTCTACTGGGTATTGATTTGTATGGGGAAAATATTGAAGGATAATAAATTTACTTTTTTGCTTTGGGGGATACACCTGGGGAAAAGATGACTCACCCAGTTATTTAGAATGTTGTATGTATAAAAGTCAGGATCCTGGCATTGGAGTCCAAAGATTTTTGCTTTCATTTTTTCTTCAGTGAAAGGCTGGAGCTCTAAACCTCATTCTCAGCTCTACTGTTGGTTTCCTGTGAGGCTGACAAGCGTTCTAGACTTGCTTACTGTGTGCTCAGAAGGCAGGAGCTTTACCTTTACAACAGCATGGTGTGTGCCACACAGAAGGTAGTCTGTAGACAGCAAGGTAACAGAATGTGCCATTTCCCACCCTTAGGACGTTGACAGTGGATGTCTGGGACCTTGTGAAGACCCTGAAGTCTGAAGTCAGCAGCTCGCTCCTTGGCTTCTGCCTGCTATCCATCCGTGTTTTGCACCATAATGTCATGAAGCCTCTGCCATGACCAAGGACCCTGTTTCATGTTTGTAATGAGAGATGCAGAGGAATATACAGGATGAAATAGAGTCCCAGTCCCAAATGGGCTAGGATCAAATTTAAATTTGTTAAAATGCAAATGTCAACTCATGTTTATACCATGTGATGATAACTCACTAAATAATTTTGTCTTTTTCTCTAGCCATAGGCATTAAAGATACTTTTTCTTTGACTTGTCAAAGGAGATAAAAGTATCAGCAATAAAATTCTATCTGTACTTTTCTCCCTACTCTGGAATTTCCCCTCTAGCTTTATGCATTTTTAGATTTTTGGTTTATATATATTTAAATCAATGTACTAGCTTAAAAATTATCCATCTCTGCCATTACATTTCATATCTTTATGCTTAATAAAACTATATGTCCTAGTAAAGGAGATGAGATCCCATTAAAAGAAGATGTTAACATAACATCGTGTTATGTTTTCCCATAGAGTAAGAGAGCAACTCTGTGGCTATGAATCTTTCAGAAGAGTCTAAATTTTAAGAAGAAAGAAATTAAGTGAGTTAAGCCTCTGACAGCTCAATTCTCACCACCCCAGGTCTAACAGCGACTTGCGGTCACACCTGCAAGGTCTGCTGTGGTACTTAGCTCCATCTGTCAGGGCTCCTGGGTGTAGATCAGAGCTGGCAACCTTCCTACTTTATATATTAAGAACAATAGGTAGTTTACAGCAGTTGTAGAAACATGGGGATCAGGGTATAGGTCAGGGTAGAGGTCACAGCACCACCACTGATGTTGCCCAACACCTGATTCAGCAAGAGGAAAGCCCTGCCTCACCAATTCTTCATGTGACTCAGCCCGTGTTAAGATCTCAGGTGGGCACAACTGATTTAACAGATCATGGGCCACCCATCAGTGTTCACTCTTAGGAGAGGCTGTGAGGGTGTGTGTGTGTGTGTGTGTGTTGGGGGTACCTGTCTGTGTGTGTCATCTAGAAATGGCTGGGTTCACAGTCCAGTGATCTGTCTCAATGTAAGAGGGGTGCCTGTGTCTGAAGATATGGGGCTGCTGAAATGACAGGCGTGTGTTAGTGATGGCCCATGCAAACTGCAGCAGGCCAAAGGAGGTCTTCCTGTTTAAGAAAGGCATCAAAAATACCTACTGCCTTGTTAGATTGATGGGCTGTCTGAGCCTCTTCTCCGTTAAACACTGAGTTTGCCTTCCTAGTCCTGGCATCAGATACTCTTTACACTAACATCTAATCGTTCATCTCAATTTAAAGTTTTAAAAGCATATTTATACTGTATGCATGCGTGTACATATTTCTGTTTAATGGTTACCTCCCCCAGTATACACAAGAAGGAACCAGAACCACATAGTATCCATGTGCGATCTCGTCAGGTAGGCATTTGCCATTGTGTACAGCATGAATGTTGGTGGCTAAGTCACAAAGGAAATGATTCTAATTATCTAAAGAGAACTAAAGCTTGTGAGAAAGCTCTCTAGTTGCCTCCATTGCCCTGGCAGGCCACTGTGAGACATTGACACATCACTAGAGACCATTTCCATCTCGTGATCAGGTGAGGCTCACACAGGATCCAAGATGTTCTAGAGCCCTCTGGGTACATGTGTTTACAAGCTACTTGAAGGCCTTTCTGTAGCTGGACACAGAAAATGTGGGTATCTGCACTTTGTTCTGCTCTGTCTTGGGAAGTGTGTGCAGGCCTTCTGCCCTGAGCCCGACTACATCTTGGAATTCCAAGGGTAACTCTCCCTGGGTCTGGCCTCCATTATCTTAACTGCTTTCAAGGGTTCAGAAGTATTTCATTTCCTATCTGTTTCCTGACCTTCTCACATTGGCCTGGTCCAGAGAACCTCTTTCTCTTCTGAGGGGGAGGACAGTGCTCACCCACTGCCTAAGAGTTCCTCCAGACTCTTATGTCCTTGTTTTGTCTTGTCTTGCCTCTTGGATATTCAAGGACCAGAGGTCTGAGTTATGTTTTTGTAGGGATTTCTCTCTTGGTCCTGAGACAGTGCCATGAAAGAACACACAGACATTTGGGGAAGAATAATGTGGGGTTAATCTCTCAAATGTGTCATTTATCTGTCTCATTTATGCAAACAGTTACTGATTTCAAGGGAAACAAATTGGTGACAATTATCATCCCAAATTTCAAAAGTCTCTTTACAAAGTTTGTCAGTTAAACTCTAGAAAGTAGGATGCCATTCCGGCACAGAACAGGGGGTTTGCAGAGAGGAGCTGGGCCTCCAGGGACAGATCTTCTTTCTGCTGTCATAAGTTTCTCCAAAACAGTCAAGACCTTGATAAAATAAGCATCTGTCATGTTATTTAGGATGGGATGACAGGCTGAGAGCCACTGAGCAAGCGATAAGATACCCTTGACTTGGCACGCTTCCACAGTGTCTTCAGTCGATGTGGTTCTCACACTGATATGCCAGGAGAGTTCCCTCTATTGGTCCAGTGATGTGGTTTTAGGAAAGGAAGGCAGGATGTGTCTGTGTCCCCTAGTGATGATGATGCTATATACCACCTATCTTAATAGCCCCAGCTTCTTCCGCTAAGCGATGCTGTCAAATCTCATGCTCTATTGTATAGTAGCTGGTGTTTGCCTATAAAATAAGTATGTTCAAGCTTTTTAAGCACGTGGTCCAGAAAGAGAACACTGCCAGTCTCTATATTGCCACGCACAACCACAGACTTTTACAGCTGCATGCCAGCTGGGACATGCTAGATTTCTGAGAGCATGAGGAAGATGTCGCTAAACTGCCTGCTGCTGTACACCTTCAGAAGCTAGAGAAGAAACTGCGTCTTCATAAGGCATTTTTGTTTTTTAGTGGGCATATTAACAGTCTGAGGCACCAGTTCTAAAAACAGGCCTACCCCCACTCCAATCACTGAAAGAGTCTTAATAAAGTACTCTTTTTAATTCAATGTTAGTTACTCATGCATTTCTGTAGAATCTGCTTCATTATCAAAGAAGGAGTCTAATAGGCTCTTTAGCATCTAATAAAACCAATGTGAGCACACCTGTTAAAGAAAGAGAACCAAATGTTTAAATGAGTTTAAAATTACAATACACTGAAAGACTCCTGTAAAAGGGAGGAGGAGGCCAAGTGCTTCTCTTGGAGACAGCCCACAGCTGCCACAGTCCATGCGTTCTTTGTGGGAACTGACAGTTCTCTGTTGGTTTTCTTTGGGGATGGGATGAGTTTAAAACAAATGGAGAGACTTTAAAATGAATGTGCCAAAATGCTCACGTTTTAAGAAAACTGTATTCTCAGTGGTGTTCATCTTAGAGTCAAAGGGTTTCCTTCTGAGATTTTGGAGAAGAAAAATATGACTTTTTTTTTTTAATTAGTTTGGCAGAAAAGACAAATGTTTTAATCTCCTAATACCAGGGAATGAGGGCACTTTTCATGTTTTCACATTTACACTCTCAACTTGCAGGATAGAGTTTCTGATTTAGAATTGTCATTGTGTGTGTGTGTGTGTGTGTGTGTGTGTGTGTGTGTGTGTGTACGTGTACACATATGCAGGTATGTTAGGAGGCCAGAGGTTGGTAAGGACATGTCTTGTTCAATTACTCCGCTACCTTCCTTTCTAAGATATGGTTTCTCACTCAACCTAGAGTTCACTGATTGGCTAGACTGGCTGGCCAGTAGCCCCCATGGATCTCCTTTTCCACCATACTCAGATTATACCTAATATTTAGGGATCCAAATGTAGGTCCTCATGTGTGTGCGACAGATACTGAAGCATATCCCTGCCCCCTTAATTTATAATGCTACTGAGAACATTTAAACCATAGATTGTCACTCAGATGCACACAATAGCTGCAATCGCAAAGCTTCAGAGCCCCAGGTCTGACTGAAGTAGCCAGGTCTAGAATTGCTCGAGGCAATTTTTTTCTTTCACAGCAATACAACTGGAGGGGAAGATTATCTGGGTGAATGAACATCTTGTAGCACCCTGAGGAATGGTAGGAGCCGCTTATTCAGTATAACTGGGGCTGGTACTTGGCTGGGTAGAGGAAACGAATAAATTGGAATGCCATCCATTGAAAGATCAACTTAAAACATTGCACACCTCCAACTTCATCATGTGTTGTCAAAATCTAAAAACCTTTGGTTAGATTCCCCTTTCTCCTTTTTCATAGAGCACACCTATATATATCTAGTTTTCCAGGCGTATCTTTCAGGGTAGACAGAGAACTTAGAGATCTGAATTGGAATACAGTTTTACAAGATTACACCATTAAGAACTGGCCTGTCAATGGCATGAAAGTATGAGTTTTGTCACTTTTTTCATAGCAAGGGTAAAAACGATACTTCTCTTCCATCACTTTATATTATAAGCAGATTTATAATGTGAGCACAGTGGTAGAAACAGACTTGGAATTAGATCCAAAGATTTGGGTAAGTATCTCCCAAACAGAAGAACAGAAGAAATTTATGGGATGCCAAAGAGTCTACCTTCTTTGGGCAGTACATATGGCAAGGACATTGTAAACACCTGTTAGACATGACTGGAGCGTGGGTTTGTTTTAGTCTTTAATTAAGCATTTCTATTAATGTGCCCAGGTAGCAACTCTTAACAGTTTTTGCAAAGTGTTTCCTAGTGGAGTCTACAGAACTTGCCTTAATGAGCAGCCAGGCTCCCTGGCAATCAGCAGCATCTGTCTACACAGTGTAATTGGCATGCTAAAGTGCTGTCCCCAGGCGATCTAGTTTACAGTGTGGCACTATAATTGGTTTGCTCATCAGACTATTTTTTTTTCTTGGATGGGGAGAAGTAGTGTTTTGGTCTGCTCTTCACTGTGCTATCACAATTTTTAAATTAAAGATTTGGAGGTCTAATGAGATCTTCCATTTATCCAGGATAGAATTCTCACTGCCGCTATCAGTGTTTGCAGTTAAAAAGTTGTCTTCCTAAATTCTGCTAGCAATAAAGCACGGTGTGCCAAGAACAGTTAGGATCGAATACTAAATATTGTGCATTATGACTGACATTAAATCGATAGGCTTGGGAACATTTTAGAGCCAAGAGAGTGAGAACAAGAGAGAGTGTAGACAGCAGAGTAAGACGCAGGAAGGGGTGAGGGACGGAGGATGTTAAGACAGGCAGAAAATAGTGATGAGTATAGATAAACGAATACAAACAAAATGGACCTCACAGAGATAGAAACAGACATAATGGAAGTAATCAAATGTCTAATGAGATGGAGAAGGAACATCCCAGCAGTGGTGCTTAAGCTTCTATGTCTGTCCTTAAATCTGTAGAGGGAATAGGTATGGTGGTCAGAGGTTGTGGGACACCATGGTACTGACAGAACAGGAAGCAGGCCTAGGGCATCAGTACTATCACAGGCCAATCTAGACCCTAGAGTAGCTGATCATCTGGACACAGTAAGGGGTGTAGTAGGAGGTTTCTGGCCCAGACTTTCAGGCCTAGCCTCAAGGTTTAGGCCTGCAGACTCACAAACCCACAGACCCACAGAGACACACAGATGCTTACAATAGTTTTAGGCTGATTGGCCTAAGGCCCAGGCATATAACTTGCTAACTCTTTACCCTTAATCTAACCCATGACTCTTATCCTGTTCAGCCATGCGGCTCGGTACCTTTCCTCATAGCAGCATAGTTGTCCTCTGCTTCCTCTGGCTTCTCTCTGGTATTCTGCTCTGTTCTGTCTGTTCCTAGAGTTTTCTTAGTCTGGTAGCCCTACCCATACTTCCTGTCTGCCTTTGGCCAATCAGTGCTTTTTATTAAACTCATAGGCAGGGACAATTATTTATAATGGAACAACTCAATCCTCCTACAAAGAGGACTCTATACTACTTGCTCATATGTGTTAAATGTGCTTCTCAACACTTACTGCCTTTTATTTTTTTACTTACTTTTTTGGCTGCAGAAAGGTCCTCAAAGAAATCTCTGTTGGAGAATTAAATCCAAATGAAACTGTTCAGGCCAATGTGGAAGCCCAGCTCCTTTCCAAGCTAAATCATCCAGCCATTGTCAAGTTCCATGCAAGCTTCATGGATCAGAATAATTTTTGCATCATCACAGAATACTGTGAGGTGAGACTCTCCTCTCTTAGAAATATTTGTAAAAATTTGTTGCATGGTAAAAACTTTATATGAACAGATATCTCAAAAGTTTTGTTATCAAACAGCAAGTTGAATTCTAAAGGCCTGGTGTCTCAAGTCTTGTAACTAAGAATAATCTTCTCGAAGTAACTGACAAATGTTGTGGAACAGAAGAGTTGTTTAACTATGTAAGGATGTGTTGCTGTTTCACCTTGCCTGCCTCAGACACCTGATTGGAAAAGCCGAACAGCCAATGATGGCTAGACATAAGCGGGATAGGTGGTGCTGGCAGATAGAGAGAGAAAAGGGAGCCAGCCATGCAGTGGCCAGTCAGCTGGGGTCAGACAGATGGACATGGAGGAAGCAGGAAAGCAGGATGGACAGTTTGTAGAGGATAAACGAGCCTTGGAACAGCACATAGATGAGTAGGAATGGGTTAAGTTTAAAAAGCTAGCTAGAAGCAAGCCTAAGCTAAGGCAGAATATTCATAATGAATAAGTCTCTGCGTCATGATTGGGCACCAATTGTAGTAGGCTTTCTTGGATCACCAGCTCCCAAATTTCCATATTGTATTCCACAATAGACAAACTCATTTTTCATGATCATTTTTCTCCCTTTGTCAAATCAATCAGAGTGGATAGTTAAGAAGGGATATCTGCAGAGGAGTGCTTTTACATATTTGGCCAGGTTGCCCAAACCGCCTTTGATTGTATAATGAAGGTTTAGATGGACATCTAGACTCTTAACTACGACCGAGATACAGTGGTTGATCACTCACATTCTGATTTCCAGTTCTATTGTTTGATGTTTGAAAATTTGAATATGCCTCATTTCTCCTAGGAAGCCATTCCTATTTATTGACTTGTGAATTCTGTCTAGTATTTGAAATTTTCTCTGCTACAGTCTGTTCTCTTGAAGTAACAGCTTTGTGCTTTCTTGAGTCTGAAATAAGCATTAAGCTTAGAAAGAGGAGAGAGAAGATAGACTATATGAAGCTATGCTGTGGATTTTTGTGCTTATAACTCAGAGGTTAGGTATAGGATGGGTGACTGGGGCTTTGTCAGATGGAGCATAATAGAAGATGCCATGCTCAACATCATGCCTAGATGGCCGTTGAGCTAGTCTATCCAAATACCTTTTTGGAGGATTTGAAACCATAACAAAATTTAATTAGTCAGCTCATCACTTGGGTGGCCCTGGGAACCCAAAGAAATTATGCTGGGAAGAAAGAAGTCTCTTTTTTTGAACAGAAGGCAAGCTTGCTTGGTTCTAGGATTTGGACAAGATAGAAGCTGAGGGTATTGGATATTTGAGAGACAGGAGAGTAGAGACTGGACCCAGACCACCTGTGTTGCTTTTTACATTTGCTGATGCATCAGCCACTAAGAAACCAATGGTCAGATTCATCTGAATGAATGTGGGGTATTCTAAACCGTGGCCTTTCTTCTTTAAATCATTTTTTCTGGCTTGCTCCTTCTTGGAGGAGAGAGGGATGGAAAGACAGAGATAGAGATGGACACACACACACACACACACACACACACACACACACACACACACACAGAGGTTTGTGTTGAATATCAGCTATTTAGATATGTAACTTCTTTACCTAATGGATTGTTAAGAAAATCCATAAGATGGCGAGTGTATGGTGGTAGCATTGAATAGCCACTCTGAGAAATGTGTTTCTAATGTAGCTATGCTATAATCTACCTGCTATTATTTAATATTTTTTCTTTAGTGCTTTTATTTGATTAACTTTTCCTTCAGACAAGCAATTGACTGTTACTACACATGATGCTTATTTTTCCCACTGCTGATCTTGGCGTGCTCATTTGTTTCTAAAATGTTAGCATATTGTTTCTGCACTCTGTGCTGTTCCTAAATTCTCTATGTAGCCATAACTGACCTTGAACTCCTTATTCTCCTGCCTCCATCTCTCAAGAAAGGAGATTGTAGGTGTTGGCAATCATACCTAGAGGCATACTTTATTTTTCTAAAGATGCTTTCCTTATCTTAAAACACCTCTGACTGAAGTCAGCATTGCTCAGCAGAAGGTGCTGGGAAATTGAAGGGGCCTGACCTTGTGCTTTCTTTTTCTTTCCCTTTGAAAAAAACGATTTTATTAAATCTTTGAGAGTTTCACACAGTGTATTTTGATCATTTTCACATCTGTCCCTCAATTCCTCGCATACCCATCCCTGCCTTCCTGACAATAAATTGAGTCCAATGTGTGCTGCACATGTCCCCTTGAGGGAGGCACTTGTCATAGCAGTGGCTCTGTCCTTAAACTACTTTCCCTCTTCTAGCAGCTGCCAATATCCCTTCAGCTGAAAGTGGGCCCTATGGCTAGTGCCTCTCTCCTTGCAGGAATTCTGCCTGCCTTTAGCTTATGATCCGTGCTGAAAGAACTGCCATTAGTTCACATGTTTAGCTGCCCTTTATGTATAGAAATCACGGTTTTCTTCATGCCACCTCCCAGTTCTAGTTAGTACAATCTTTCTGCCTTCCAATACAAATTTGAAGTATCCGAAAGGAAGCTAGGGCCCCACAATGATGACTTCACATGGATTCTGACAAAGCCACTAGGCTGACAAACACCAACCAAAGATCAGATTTGGACTACAAACTGCTCAGAACAGTTTCAAGGCTGCTTGCTGAGATGAACCAGCTTCACAGACTACAATAGCCAGGACTTGAGACAAGCCGTGCACTTTCCTGTTATGCAGAGACTGGACAACAAATGACACAGCTACTTATTTCAGGACTTGACATTTAACAAAACTTTTCTTTTCAGGATCCCCAAAAGATGCCACCCCCCCCAGTCAACAGGAAGTAAATTTAAGAATACGGTGCCCACATTCCCAAGTGGTAGGGTAGGCTGGTTTTGGTTGCTCAGTGGGTTATGGATGATTGTCATCGTGTAGGTAACTGGTTAAAAATTGTTAATAGTTATGGTTAAAAAAAAGTTAAACAAGAACGATTAGATTCAAGATTTGTGTTTAAAAACATAGAAAGAAAAGGGGGATACAGATATATAGGATATAAGGATAGATTATTGATTTTTTTAAAAAAGATTTACCAGCTTTAAATATTTTACATTGCATTGGCTTTCTGTATGTTGTATACAAATTGTGTATATTGAGATTAATTGTGTCTCTGTACAAGTATCTCTATGCTTGTTTAAGGTAGTATACTTATTCAGTTCATCTAACATTATAATACAAGTTTCTAGTTCGTGAAAGTTTTTATTTCCAATTAATTAGAATATAAAGCAATGCAAGTTAGTAGTTAGACATTACATTCAGACATGTTAGATATTTTTTCAAGATCAAGCAAATATATTTTTAGATGAACAGGTCTTCAAACACTTCAGAGATCCATAGAATATGGCATTTAAAATATTTTTAGAACTTGAAGACTTTTCTGGACAGTGAGACAGGTCTGCTCCTGGCAGCCCCAATCTACTTCAAGAGAAAAAAGGGCATTGAAGAAACTCCATATGGAGTCTACTTTCTTTGTGACAACGATTAGCCATTGGACAAGAACCTGTCCCTGTATTGACTGCTTGACAATATGCTGTTTAAACTGGACATGCAGGTTCCCTCGGAAAGTGACCTCTGAACTTTGACAGAACAAGCTGAGATGGTCCTTCAGGTTGCTGCTTTTCAGAGAAAACTGTTAGAGATGGCCTGTGGACGGTGTGAGGTCGGTAGCAGCCCCTGGAGCACCTGGCCTGGGTCTTCCCAGAGTCAGGTTGCTTGAGAATGCAGTCCAAAGCAGGTGGTAAACTCCATCTAAGGCTAAATACTGACATGAGACTGATAGCCAACAAGTACCGCAAGGGAAAGTTGAAAAGAACTTTGAAGAGAGACTTCAGTCTTCAGGACACAAGGAGAAGTGACTGAACTACACCAAAATGGACAGAGCAGATTTCCTGCTTCGCTGAAATGAAAAGAGACTCTGGGCCTGTAGGCTGAAGATGGATGCCCAACTTTATAACGGAACTTTGGGTGACTGTCCAGGCAGATAGGTGTCATCTCTGTCATTTCTAGATTTTGGAACTTGCTTGCACTTCTGGTTTACTTAGGTAAATATATCCTTCTGTGGTCTTTGATGTAGTTGAAGATTAGGTAGTTATAGGTATAGTTTTTCTTAGTTATTTGAAAGGTATATTGGATATGAAACTTTAGATTCATAAGGATAAGGTAGATGATAAGAGTATCTTCTTTAATTTTGCTAAATACAAATAGATTAGATATTGTAACTATAATTCTTGCTTGATGGCTATGTTGTTATATATAATTTTGTTATGTTAAAATTGAAACCTTTTGATTAGACAGAAAGGGGAAGGTGATGTGGGATGTCTTTCTATATGCTGTAAATATCAATCTTTAAATAAAGGAGCTGTTTTGGCCCATGACAGGCATAGAAAAAGTAGGAGGGGAAATCACAGCATACGTAGGAGAAGCAGGGCGGAGTCAGTGACAGACTGAGACAGCCGCCCAAGAAGAAACATGTGAGGAACACAGGTGAGCCACAGGTCACAGGTCAGACAGTTTAATGAGAATGGGTTGAGTTAAGATGAAATAGCTAGCTAGCACTGTGCCTGAACCACAGGCCAAACAGCATGAAGTTAATATAAGCGTCTGAGTCATTTCTAGGGGCCTGAGTAGTAGCGGGCGGCTAAGGGGTCTGACAGCAGGTCTGTGGGTCTGGACCTCTGGTCACCCGGGGCCAGGAAACTCATTGTAACAATTATAGCCTAGTTATTTTTTGCTTTATGTCTAAAACACACTTATGAGTGAGTACATACCATGTCTATTTTTCTGGGTCTGTGATACCTTGCTCAGGAGGATACTCTCCAGATCCATCCATTAGCCTGCAGATTTCAGGATGTCATGTTTTTACTGCTGAGTAATATTCTATTGTGTAAATGTACCATAAATTTTAGTTGAGGGATATCTGGGTTGTTTCCAAGTTCTGGCTGTTATGAATAATACTGCTATGAATAGAGTTGAGCTGATGCCCTTGGGATAAGAATGTGAACCTGTGGATATATGCCCACTAGTGGTATTGCCGGATCATTGGTTACATTAATTCTCAGTTTTCTGAGTAACTGCCATAATGATTTCCAAAATGGCTGTACAAGTTTACACTCCCACCAGCAATGGAGGAGTGTTCCCCTTGCTCCACATCCCCCCCAGCATAGGCTGTTGTCTGTAATTTTGATCTTAGTCATTTTGACAGGTGTAAGATGGTATCTCAAAGTTGTTTTTATTGACATTTCTCTGATGTCTAGTGATGTTGAGCAATTAATTCTTCAAGTGTTTTTCTGCCATTTGAAATTCTTTTGTTGAGAATTCCCTATTTAGCTCTGAACCCTGTTTTTAATTGGATTATTTGGGGTTTGGACCTCTGGTTTCTTGAGTTCTCTATATATTTTAGAGATCAGTCCTCTGTCAGATGTAGGGTCGGTGAAGATGAAGGCTGTTGTTTTGCCTTACTGACTGTGTCCTTCTCAGTTTCAGGAGGTCCCATTTATTTATTGTTGTTCTTAGTGTCTGTACTACTGTTGTTATATTTAGAAAGTGGTTGCCTGTGCCAATGCA
Organism: Phyllotis vaccarum; assembly: GCA_033318265.1. NCBI lineage: Eukaryota > Metazoa > Chordata > Mammalia > Rodentia > Cricetidae > Phyllotis > Phyllotis vaccarum. The sequence continues at coordinate 104,640,580 of JARWLC010000004.1, forward strand.
TTGGAGGGTATTTCTCTCTTTTCTATCAAGATAAACTGAGTTTATCTTGAGATCTTTGATCCACTTGGACTTGAGTTTTATGCAGGATGATAGATATGGATCTATTTGCATTCTTCTACATACTACCATCCAGTTATGCCAGCACCATTTGTTGAAGATTGCTTTCTTTTTTCCACTGTATATTTTTGGCCTTTTTGTCAAAAATCAGGTATTCATGGGTGAGAGGATTAATGTCAGACAGAGTCTTTGATTCGATTCCATTGATACAGAAGTCTGTTTTTCTGCCAGTACCACGCTGTTTTTATTACTATAGTTCTATAGTATAGCTTAAAGTCAGGGATGGTGATGCCTTCCCATGTTCTATGATCAAACAGGATTTTTTTTTTTTTTTTTGGGCAATCCTGTGTGTTTGTGTGTGTGTGTGGTTTTTTTGTTTTGTTTTTGTATGAAATTGAGTATTGTTCTTTCGAGGTCTTTGAAGAATTGTATTGGGGTTTTGATGGGGATTGCATCAAATCTATAGATTGTTTTTGGTAAGATTGCCAGTTTTACTATGTTGATCCTACCTATCCAAGAATTTCTGTTTTCTGATATCTTGTAGTACAAGGTTTCTGGCCCAGACTTTCGGGCCTAACCTCAAGGTCTAGACCCACAGTCCCGCAGTCCCACAGTCCTGCAGTCCCACAGAGACACACAGAAGCTTCCAATAGTTTTTGGCTGATCAGCCTCAGGCCCAGGCATATCACATGCTAGCTCTCTACCCTTATTCTAACCCATGTCTCTTGTTCAGCCATGGGGCTCGGTACCTTTTCTTAAGGCAACATAGTTGTCCTTGGCTTCTTCCGGGCCTCTCTCTGGAATTCCCTTTGGTGTTCTCATCTGGCATTCTGTTCTCAGAGTTTTTAGTCTGGTAGCCCCGCCTACACTTCCTGCCTGCCTTTGGCCAATCAGCTCTTTTTATTAAACCAGTGGTTGGGACAATTATTTAAAATGAAACAACACAACCTCCCACAATATCTTCCTTTATTTCTTTCTTTAATGACTTAAAGTTCTTGTCATACAGGTCTATCACTTCTTTAGTTAGAGTTACCCCAAGGTATTTGATGTTATTTGCAGGTATGGTAAGGGTGGTGCTTCCCTGATTTCTTTTTCAGCTCTTTTATCTTTTGTGTATAAGAGAGCTATTGATTTTTTTTTAGTTGATCTTGTATCTTGCTGCCTTGCTGAAAGTGTTTCAGCTGTAGGAGTTTCCTGGTAGAATTTTGGGGGTCACTTATGTAAACTCTCATACCATCTGCAAATTTTGATAGTTTTACTTTTTCTTTCTAAATTGTATCTCCTTGTTCTCCTGTTGTTGTCTTATTGCTCTGGCTAAAACTTCAAGAACCATATTGAGTAGATAGGGAGAGAGTGGACGCCTTGTCTTGTTCCTGATTTTAGTGGGATTGCTTTGAGTGCTTCTCCATTTAGGTTGATGTTGGCTGTTGGCTTGTTGTATATCATCCTTATTATATTTAGCTATTTTCCCTGTATTCCTGATCTAATCAGGACTTTTGTCATGAAGGAGTGTTGGATTTTTGTCAAAGGCCTTTTCAGCATCTAATGAGATCATCATGTGTGTTTTTTTTTCAGGTTGTTTATGTGATGGATGACTCACATTTTTTCATATGTTGAACCATCCCTGAATCTCTGGGATGAAGCTATTTGATCATGGTGGATGATATATTTTCTTGAATTTGGTTTGCCAGTACTTTATTGAGTATTTTTGCATCAGTGTTCACAAGGGGGATTGATGTTTTGTTTTTTCCCCTTTGTTGCATTTTTGTGTGGCTTGGGTATCAGGGTGACTGTAGCCGCATAAAAAGAGTTTGACAATGCTCCTTCGGTTTCTATTGTGTGAAACAATTTGAGGAATGTTGATATTAGTTCTTTGAAAGTCTGGCAGAATTCTTTACTGAAGCTCTGGGTTTCTTTCTTTCTTTCTTTCTTCCTTCCTTCCTTCCTTCCTTCCTTCCTTCCTTCCTTCCTTCCTTCCTTCCTTCCTTCCTTCCTTCCTTCCTTCCTGTCTGTCTGTCTGTCTGTCTGTCTGTCTGTCTGTCTGTCTATCTATCTACTTACTTGTTTGTTTGTTTGTTTGTTTATATTTATTTATTTTTTGCTTGGGAGACTTTCAAAAACTGCTTCTATTTCCCTAGGGCATATAGGTCTGTTTAGATCATTTATCTGCTCTTGATTTAGTTTTGGTAAGTGGTACCTGACCAGAAAGCTGTCCATTTCTTTTAGGTTTTCCAATTTTGTGGAGTACAGATTTTTGAAGTATGTCCTAATGATTCCCTTGATTTCTTCGTAGTCTATTGTGATGTGTCCATTTTAATTTCTGATTTTGCTGATTTGGATATTCTTTCCCTGCCTTTTTGTTAGTTTGGATAAGGGTTTGTTGTAAAGGTTTCTGACCTGGCCTAACCCCAGGGTCTGGATCTGCTTGCTGTTACTTAGCCCCTCAAAAATGATGTAGAAGCTCATATTAATTGTATGCTACTTGGTCTATGGCTCAGGCATATTGCTAGCTAGCTCTTGCATCTTAATTTATCCCATTTCTGTTCATCTGTCTTGTCTCATGGCCCGTGGCTCACCTGTATTTTTACATGTTGCTTTCTTGGTGGCAGCTTGCAGTGTGTCTCCTGACTCAGCCCTCCTTTTCCTTTACACACGGATTGCCTGCCTACTTCTAAGATGCCTTCCCATAGATTCAAACAGTTCTTTTACTTACCAATGATATTCACATCATACAGAAGGCATCCCACATCACTTCCCCTTTCGTGTCTAACCAAGAAAGAAGGTTTTAATTTTAACATAGCAAAATTATATATAACAAAACAGCTATTAAATAGGAATTATAGTTATAATATCTGGCCTATTTGTATTTAACAAAATTAAAGGAAATATTTTATCATCTTATTTTTGTGAGTCTAGAGTTTTATATCTAATTTATCTTTTATTATAACTTAGGAAAATCATAAGTATAACTATTTAATCTTTAATTATATCAAAGACCGTAAAAGGGTATAATATTACATGAGTAAACAGGAAGTCTAAGCAACTTTTAAGTCTAGAAATGATAGAGATGACATCTGGCTGCCTTGACAATCACCTTAAGTTTCTTTATAATGTTGGAACATCCATCTTTAGCCTACAGCCTAGAGTCTTTGGCATATCTTTCAGTGAAGCAGGACATTTGGAGGACTGTTCTACCTATTTTGTCATATTTTGTCAATTTTTTTTTCCTGTGTCTTCTGTCTGGCAGAAGACAGAAGTCCTGTGAAGCAGGAACTTGAAGGACCATCTTGGCTTGCTTTGTCCAAGTTTAGAGGTCACTTTTCTTTTATGGGTCTTATATGTCTAGTTTATATAGCATATTGTTTCTTGAGTCCATTTTATTAGAAAGTCTTTACTCTGAGGCAGTGTCTGTCTTTGAAGTTGAAGTGTGTTTCTTGTATACAGCAGAAGGATGGGTCTTGTTTTTGTATCCATTGTGTTAGAGTGTGTCTTTTTTAGGTGAATTGAGTCTGTTGGTATTACAAGATATTAATGACCAGTGATTGTTGATTCCTGTTATTTTTTGGTGGTCATGTGTGCGTGTGTGTGTGTGTGTGTGTGTGTGTGTGTGTGTGTGTGTGTGTGTGTGTGTTTCCTTGGTGTTCGCTTCTGTGGGATTATCCATTGCATGTGTCTTTGTGGATGTTTCCAGCTTTATTTGGTTGAAGTTTTCCTTCTAGTGCTTTCCATAGGGCTGGATTTGTGGATAGGTATTGTTTAAATCTGATTTTGTCATGGAATATCTTGTTTACTCCATCTATGGTGATTTACTATGGGTATAGTAGTCTGGGCTGACATCCATGGTCTCTTAGTGTCCTTATAACATCTGTTCAGGACCTTCTAGCTTTCATGGTCTCCGTTGAGAAGTCCTGTGTTATTCTGATGGGTCTGCCCTTATAACTAAGTTACTTGACCTTTTTCCTTTGCAGCTCTTAAAATTCCTTCTTTATTCTGTAGGTATAGTGTTTGATTATTATGTGGTGAGCTGACATTTAGGGGGGGGTCTAGTCTACATGGTGTTCTGTAAGCGTTTCCTTTTTGAGGCTGGGGAAGGTTTCTTCTATGATTTTGTTCAATGTGTTTTCTGTGCCTTTGAGCTGGCAGCTTCTCCTTCTATTCCTATTATTCTTAGGTTTGGTCTTTTCATGATGTCCCAGATGTCCTGGATGTTTTGTATTATGGCTTTTTTGGTTTTAGTGTTTTCTTTGATTTATGTATCTATTTCCACTATTGAATCTTGGACACCAGAGATTCTCTCTTCCATCTCTTGCATTGTGTTGGTTATGTTTGCATCTGTAGTTCCGGTTCCTTTCTTCCGATTTTCTATTTTCAGCTTTCCCTTGGTTTGTGTCTTCTTCATTGCTTCTGTTTCAGCTGTTAAGTCTTGCACTGTTTCCATCACCCGTTTGTTTGCCTTTTCTTGGTACTTTAATTTTCCTTTATGAAGTTTATTGTTTTCTTCCCGTTTTTTCTTGTCTTTCCTCTATTTCCTTAAGGGAGTTTTTTATTTCTTCTTTAAAGGCTTCTATCACCTTTATGAAGATATTTTTAGGGTTGTTTTCCTCTGCTTCTTCTATGTTGGAATGCTCAGATCTTGTTGTAGATTCACTAGGTTCTAGTGGTGCCATATTGTTCTTTATGTTTTTGGATAAATGTTTGCACTGGCACCTACCCTTTCTTCCATTCATCCGTGCAAATGGTATCTGCGTTTCAGCTACCTGCTTTTGGCCTACTTGGTGCTTTTGGTGAAATTTGAGCCCTTGGAGAACTCTGAAACAGTGGAATCTGTGTCTCAGGGAAATTGAGATCTGCAGCTGGAGCTCTTGTGAAGGAGCTCTCCACAGTCTGTGTCTCGGGGAGCAGCTGAGGTTGGGGGGATGGATGATTTGGGGAAATGGATTAAGGTTTATGGTGTAAAAGGTTCCCTCGGGGAGAAGGATGGTGTAGATAGTCAGGCTGGCAGGTACGGGTCCTACTTGCCTGCCTGTGGCTGGAGCTGAGATGGGTTAGGGGGACATATTTTGTGCCTTGCTGCCCAGACCTGGGGACTGGCCTAGCTGGCTTGGCTGGCCTGGTTGGCTGACTGGGAGCAGGGTGTGCTTGTGCTTTCTGCCACAGTTATCTCCAGTCACACTGGCTTTTTGTCTTTGAAATTAAGGAATTTGATGTAAACAAAATTTGTTGTTTAATTTTAATTAACTTAAAATAAAGTGGCTCATGCAACCACTGGTTGATATGGGTAGGTGACAGGTATAGATGACATGCTTTAAACTTTATTTTTTGTGTTAATTTTGATTTTTTTAAAAAAATTTACTATAATTTTGAACTTCCAGACAGGGTGTGAAACTGCTCACATCTCCCACATCTCTTTTCTCCAGACTTCCCAGTTTTACCCTCTCCATAGCCCACATTTGCCTCATTATTTCTTTTTTCCATTTATACACTCTCTACCCAGCACTCCCCTGAGCTACTTGAGAATAAGCCATGCTATAGTTTGCATCTTGAACAATCTCCAAGATAAAAATCTCCTCAAAGCCCATATGAGATAGTGACTTAGTTTCCAGCCTATTTATTGGAAACTCTAGAAAGTGGGACCTTACAAACAAGTGAGGACATTGGCATCCTTCCTTTGAAGGTGTCTTTGGAATGTAAGCCTCCTTGTCCCTCTTTCCTCCCCAGCTGCTATGGTAGTCACATGCTTCTCACCAGTCATCTGTCATGTAGGGAAAGGGGCTAGCCAAAGAAATCTGCTCTGGCCCTGAAACCAGAGCCAGTGAAAGAAATACAGCCTGGATCTGAGACCCAAGCCAGTGGAAAAAGATCCCTTAGCCCAGAACCAAAGAAACATGCCCTGACTCTGAACTTAGTGCCAAAGGAACACACTTGGTCCCTAGATTCAGAGCCAGTGAAAGAAATATGCCCTGGCCTTAGAATTAGAGTCCAAAAGCTAAAAAAGGCCAGTGAAAGAAACAGTTTGGCCCTGAAATCAGCCATCTCTGCCCCTGACCAATGAAACTAACTAATCCCTAAGCAGGAATAACTAACCAATTCTGGAGCATCCCTGGAAGAAACTCCGCTCCTAGGAAGCCCTATGTAAACCCCTCTGCCTGCTCAGTTGTTGGAGACTCTTTCCCACCTGGTAGAGGCAGCCACTCTCCTGGACTCCTCCTTCCCAAATACATCTCTTTCTCTCAAAGTCTTGGGAGGATCTTGTCCCAGAGAAGAACTTGCTAAGACATCTCTTAATGGACTGAGCAGAAAAGCTTTGCAGAAATGTCCCCTTAGGTGGGCTGAACAAGGAAGAGCAGAACAGAAGAACCTTGCTGAGACATCCCTTAGGGGACTGCATAAGGAAGAGCAGAAAAAGTAACTTTTTGCCTGAGCCAGGGGAGATTACTACATTTCTGAAGGGGTTTCCCCTTTAGCCCACTGAAGCAAAGGAAGTAAGTAAGATGCCCCCTTAAGGGGGCAGAGCAAAGCTCAACTGTAGTAGCTCTCCAGGAGAGGAGCAGGATTGCTTTATCCTGTGAGGAGACCATCCTCCACAGCACCCTCCTTTAGGCACAGCCTGACTTCCTGAACAGTCGGGATCCCTTTCCCTCCAGAGCTGAGCTGTCCCATTGCAGCTCCAACTGTCTGAGCTGTCCTAGCAGCTCTCCAAGTATAGCTACTTCTCATGCGCCTCTCCAGAGTTGGAACACTTGCTTACATAGACCCCAAAGCAATGGAGGCAACTGACCATTGAGTGAACCTCTGAAACCAGGAGTTAAAATAATCCTTTCCCGCTTTTGAGTTTATTTTATCAGATGTTTGTCACAGCAACAGAAAGATAACTAATAATACAGTGTTTCAGGCCTAATCTTGTCCCAAATAGCTATTGTATTTTCTAAGGCCAAGGACCTTCTCTTTCGTAACAACAGTTAAATAGATTAAAAAACAAACAAACAAACAAACAACAACAACAAAAAACACTTGGGAAATTAGCACTGAAGCAGTGTATTAAGCCACTGTAACTCTGAAGTTGAATCTCACATCTGCAGCATCAGCTCTGCTTAGTAACTTGATGGAAATTCAAAGTCCTGGCTGGAAGCCCAGCCATACTGAATCAGACTTTGTGGAGGTGGGGTTCAGCCATCTGTGTTTTGACAAGCTCACCAGGTGAGTCTGAAACAAGCCGAAGTTTGAGAACCACCCATCTAACTCACAATCTATATTCAAATTTGCTCATTTGTTCCAATTATGTCCTTAGAAAGGGCATATCTATAAAAATGGTTTTTGTTGTATAGGAACCAATGCAGGATGATCTGTGTTAATTTTTAAATGATGGTTTGTTTCCATGGACCAAGCTGCTCTTCCGGGAGGGGATGTTGCCATGGTGATGGCTGCCAGCTGCACTGCACAGCTACTGGGCTTCCAGGGGTCTATGGATCCTGAGAGTCAGGCTGCCTCTTCCCAGGCTCCTGAGAAATTATGTTTGCATGTTGCTCTATTTTCCATAACAGAGATCTTTCTCATCTTCAGATGCAAATTCACTCTTAACTTGCTCAGGCCTGATGTTATCTTTTTCTCAATTGAGGTAAAATCATTGGTAGAGGAAATGGTAGGTAACCAAACCTTGGTCTCATAAAAATTGTTATCTCTATTGCAGTGGCTGATCTTTTTATGTCCGTGTTTCCTCTTGTAAAATTTAACTCTGGACCCTTCAAATCTGTTATATATTCATGCATCCCTGACATGTCTATATCTGCTACTCAGCCCACTGTGCACCTCAGATTATGTGTGTGAAAAAGCAAGAAACTAGGGGCTGAGCAGATGACTCACTCAATCAGTAAAGAGCCTGCTGTGCTTTCGATCCCCAGAACTCATGGAAGATCTGGATGTGGTGGCATGTGTCTATAGTCCTAGCACCAGGGAGTTGGGGACAGGTGGATGGATGCCCAGAGCTGCCCAGCCTAGTTAACTCAATGTGTTCTAGGCTCCAAACATGAGGTGGGGGGTGATAGAGGACAAACACCTGGCACATACAGACATGCACCCACATACACATGCACATATACACACTACATAAGCACATGATAAATACATAAGCAAAGCATCTGCAATTGGTATTGCTGTGCTATAATCCCGGGGTGAAGGAGGCATAACCAGGAAGATCACAAATCCAAGGTGGGCCTGAGCTGCAGAACGGTGCTGTCTGATAGTTCCAAAGCTGGATGGACCACTGGTGTCTTCTGTTCTGCTCCCACACAAGGAGGACATGGAGCCACATGCCCTCCCTCCTGTTCTTCCTCCACAGTTTCATATGTCTCAATTTAGGTCATTACTTTTTTTTTTTCTAACACATTTTTCCCTAGCCCCACATCTTCAGGTTCTACCCAGCTTCCTCGCCTTTTCCTGCTCCCTCTTCCCTCACAGTCAAGGCTTCCTTTCACTACATGTGTAGTGAAGAAGCTATGAGAAGGGGTGAAGTCGGTCCTGGAAGCCATCGGCATCCATGTCCCTTACCGCGTCCGGTTTCTTTGGGGCGGAGTCTTGTCCAGGCGAGGGGCGTCGAGGTTAAATAATCTGTACTCAGGAGTCATTTAGGTTCCATCATTCAGGGCTCACAACACACTGAGAGACCCGGGCTTTATTCAGTACATCTTATGTCTTAGACCTATTTCTCCCCTTGCCATGCTTCTCTCCTGCCATGCATCTTGCCTAGCTTTTTCCCCTCTTGCTTCCCGCCATGTTGGATTTCTTCTGCTCCTTCCACTCACACTGACTCTACTAACTCCACACCATGCTTGTCTCCTGCTTCTGCCTTGTGTCTCAGCTCTCTACTACCTTCTTAACTCTCTTACACCCTGCCCCCTCATCCGGGCACACCCAAGGTCTTGGAGGCTCCCAAGAGGCTAGCACTCAGCAGGTGGCAGCGTCTATAGCGCAGGAAAACATGTTTTTTCCTTTTTCCCCCTATTAACATAAGGTTTTAGTCCTTAGGGGAGAATGAGCCATAAAAGGCCAGAATGGCACTTATTTCGGGAGACAACAGTCCCTAACTGCTGAAGCATTTTTCATTTTGCATGAAACTCAATGTAGTCTTAGGCATCATCTCAGACCCCCAGAATGCGAGAGTTTTTCTCATTCATTTGTCAAAGATTACATCTTAGGTCCGTGAGTTGAAATTCAAAGAATAGCATTCAGACATGTATTTTTTAAACATTACTGTTAGCGTGTGTCAGTCTTAAGAGCAGTGGGTTTCACTGTGGCATTTCCCTTGATTTCCTGTTAGGATGTCCCGGGGTTGTATTCGTGCCCATCTCTGCTTCTCTTCATTCCATCTCTTTCTTGTCATCCACCAGTTCCCTTTCTACTTGCAAGAATGTGTGTTTCTTAGCTGCTTTTTTTACCATTTGCTCCGAGCTCCATCTCACTTCCATCAAACACCAATGATAAAGGAGAAACCTCTGGATACATCCACCTGACATATATGTCACATGTGTTTTGTTATACTTCACAGGTACATCTAACTGTACTGCACCAGAGACCTTTGCCATGTAAGGCCCCCTCCCTTTTGCTTGTTTTAGCAAATCTCTCTTACCCAAGAAGTAGAGCTAGTAACAGTACTTTGCAAGGACAGTAAGCAAACTCGCCTAAGACATATTAACAGGACAATAAAGATTAGCTTCACTGATAAAAGAAAAACTGCAGTTAAGACTAAGTCCAGGTGTCTAGAGTAAAGACAAAAGAATGTGGTTAAGAGCCGTGGTCAGGAAACAGCCCCCAACCAAGGATTCAGCTGGGCAGAGGGGGAAGGGAGAGAAAGCAGTTACATAGCTATGTGATCAGGCCCAGCCGAATCAGGGAAGGAATTCCAGAAAGAGATAAGGAACAAAAGAAAAACAGCAGGCCTGGGGGCGGGTGATAACCAGGTCTTTTGGTCAGGCCGGATGGCAACCTGGGGGCCCTCACCCCTCAACGGGTGATTTTATTCAAACCAGCCAATGAAAACCTTGTAACTTCGCTTCTGCTTCTGTACGCACACTTTTGCTTCCCTAACCCTATAAAAAGGCCCTAAACAGAGGGCTGGGCGCGCCAGCCATCCCAAGTGGCTCGGTAGCCCGCAGGTCCTGCGTTATTCAATAAACCTCGTGCTGTTTGCAGCTGATCTGTGGCTCGGTCCTTCTTGGGTCATGGGGTCTCCTCCCGAGGAAAGGTCCGTTTCGGGGGTCTCAAACCCCCGGGGGTCTTTCAGCCATACCACTGGAAGGTCTTCCCTGTGTGTGAGGACAAGGTGTCTCTAGAAACCTAGGCATCCCAGTAGTAGATGCAGCTGGTTTGGGATCCTAAGTCTCCAGGAGGGGGCAGCTGTGGGAGAATCTGCGCTCTCTGTAGTGGTAACAGCTGGACTGCTCTGCTTCCTGTTTGGTGACAGGAACAGCTTCAAGGGCTACATCAGTGTGGAGGCAGAGTCTTCATTCCAGCCCTTTGCTGTGCATCAAACTCACCAGGAGGACTTTCCAAACTGCCTGGGCCTGAGTCCCATCTTTGCAAACCTCACTTATTTGGCCAGTCTCTGAGGGATTTTAACGGATATCCAGGGTTAGAACTGGGGGCAGAGGAGGATGCTTAGTGTGAAAATAGAGCAATAAAGAAAAATTGGTCAGTGTTTAAGGACTAGTGAGCCAAGTGAGGCCCAGATTTGAGAGCAGGGGAATCTGGCCCTGCCTGTGGTGTGGCTGATGACCAGGTTTTGTATGTCATCAAGATCACTCAGCTCCTGTTCCTCGTTCCCTGAGCAGCTGCCTTTGTCCAGTTCTCCATATACATCTCTGTGGAAAGACAAATATGGTCCCTAACGCATAAGAGCTCCCTAGCACCTTGGTAATTTCAGTCCTCGTGCCTACAGATAAATTAGTCTTCTGTATTATTTATTGGCTCTTTCTGAGTTTTCCAAGAGCCAATACTAAACCCCAATCCTGTGCCAGATAGAGTTCTCAGATATAGTTTGAGGAAACAGAGGTTTTGTGGTAACTGCTTTATTTTTCTAGTACTAGGGACTGGGCCCAGTGCTTTACACGTCCTGGGAAAGCCTCATTTCTGAGCCAAACCTCAAGTCTTATGGCAACTTTCTTAATAAATTTGTCTGATAGATCAAATTAAACATGTCTATCATGGCTATCAATGGCTAAAATATATGGTGTCACAAGAAGGATGATTATGAGTAGCTTGGGACTGTGGGAACTCTGGCAGATCTGGCTTATTATAGTTGAATTTGAGGTGTGGGAAAGATTGTGGCAAGTAGAGTTAGGACCCTGAAGTTAAAGGAAACAGCACAGAGTTAGAAATGTGAGAGGTGTTATTTAGTAACTAAATACGTCACCTCTGATTGCAGTGTACTAACCACTAAGATGTTACAGTATAGTGGTGGAAACCTGAGCTTATCAGTGAGTTGTGTTTTCTTGGTGGCATCTATATCTATGATACTTTCCCTTTGTTCCCACTTTTTAAAAAATATATACATAAGCTCCATAACATTTTTGATGAGTGCTTGCAAGTTCTTTTGTTGCTGTTGAGAGACCTCAGAATGTTCTGGTCTAATGTTTGCTTGTGAGCTGAGGTTCTCTAGTCTTAACATCTTGCTACGGCGGAGATGCTGTGTTGTTGGTGCATGGTATGGGGGCTGCAGGATGCTGACCCATCTTACTCCGGTGGTACTAATTTGTATCACTTTGCTAAGATTTGTCTTTGGAGTTTCTCTGTTGTAAAGTTACTGTTTTCTCTCCATAGTCGAGGACTATCCTGGGAGAGATACACTGAGACTATTCCAGGGCTCTGTGTCTTTTTCAAGGCCTCATCCCAGTCTAGCATCTTTTAGTGGAAGTCATCCGGCAACTTTTATTTGCTGTTTGCCCGGCTGCAGTTATTCATTTCTTTTGTTTAGCTGGGATTCTCCTATATGGAAGAACCGTTCCCTCTCACTCCCCATGTATCTGTCCAGTTATTTCTTTGTGTCCATATTGACTGGTAGATGTTTTATAGTCGATGGGGTATATGCTAATGCTAGTGTTATCAATTTTGTGGTTCAGATTGTTCCAAGTTTGGCTCTTGGGAGCTTCTGTGTTGTTTTACCATTTCTCGTTTCTTTTATGAGAGGGAGTAAAATTCCCTTTGAGATCCAGTTTCACCACATAGTCCAGGCTGGTCTAGACTTGCAATTCTCTAGCCTTAGCTCCCAGATTCTAGGGTTGAAGTTAGGGTGCAGTCATGTAGCACTGCAGCTGGCCCAGAAAAATTCACTTAGCACGCACACTCTTAGGCGTCACCTTGGTGTTTTCAGAAAACAATATTTGTATTGATCTCTCCCCTTTTATTTCTCTCCAGCCCTCCGAACCCCTTTCATACCCTCCCACCTGACTTTCCATAGCTTCCTTTGTGCTTTCCTGTCAGTGGTGTTCTTTTTGTGATGCTCTTTCCCAGCCCCACGTCTTGGTGATTTCTTTTCTAATTAGAAGTGAGTTTTTAAGACTCATTTGTGCATATTTATCTATATGAGTGTTTGTACACATACTTGTGTGTGCGCATGCATAGACCAGAAGAAAGCATTGGGTTTCTTCCTCTAACACTTTCTACCTATTATTTTGAAGCAGGTCTGCTTCTACACCTGGAGCTTGTATTTTCTTAGACTAGAAACCAGCAAGCCCAGAAATCCTCCTAACTGTACATATTTTAATGTAATGGTTATTTGTTATTTCCTCTCAGTGGAATACTTAGCTAGAAACTACTGCTCCCTGTCCTGATGTTTCTTCATGTACCATCACCTTCCACAATCTGCTGTTTGCAGAAGGATGTTCCTAGACATTTAACATTTTGCTGTCGAAGAGTAGTTGATGGTATGAGCTCACATCAGACTTCCACTTATGTGATGTACACACACTGGAGCCTCCCTCAAGACAGCTGTCTTTAGGGAGCTTGGTCTCATCTACACAGAGCATGCCTGGATATCTCTGTTGTGAGATTCAGGTGTCAGCTGATAAGGTCAAAAGACACTTATACAGGGCACCGGGCCCCCCGACCTGAAGGGGGCGGGGGAAAGGCCCATTGAAAAGGGGCTGCGGAAGCACGAGACGTTCTCTTCCTGGTTCCTGGCTGTTGGAGAGAGGGTCCCATCATCCGTCTCCAGGCTCCAGTCCCTGTTCAGGTGCTACTGTAATCTGTTACCTGTACCGTGAGTGTTGGTTTATATTTTAATAAATATCTATCTGGTATTGGTGTCCTTATAAGTAAACTCCGCCTACATATCTCCATTCAGAAATAAATGGTCCTCTCTAAATTCGCCTTGTGCCGATTATATGAGTCTAGACCTTATTCAGTTTGAGAAGATGATAAATAATATGTCTCATATTTTTATACTTCTGACTCAATCTATTAATGATCTTATAGTATCAATATTAAAATATCAGACGTGGTGACACAAATTTGTAATTCCATCCTTTGGGAGGCTGAAACAGGAAAATCTCAAATTTGAGGTCAGCCTGCACTACAGGGTGAGACCCCCGCAGACCATGAAAATCATTTGCTTCTCGTCTCTCCTTCTTTACCTTGTTTGGACTATGACATACTTTGACTTTAACATAAAAACTGAAAAGTACCTCTACTGGAATATTGGAAGTGTTTTTTCACAATAAAATGCCTGTAGATTTTCTTAAGTGATATGTGAAATCTGTACCCAGGAAAGGAGGAATTAAGATTCTGTAACAAAAATTAAGTACTACCACCAATTTTCATTTAAAACTGTAATAATTGACAATGGAAATGAATTTCAGTTAAAAGGAATTCATTCATATCCATTAATTCATAAACTTAGCAAAACTTAACATTTAAGGAATGACTGTAGTTATCCTATGACTTTATATAAATATAAATGTTAAAATAGCAGAATAACATTTTCTCAAATAGTTTTAAAAATAATAACCCAATGCTTTATAGAAGATGAGTATTGTTTCATATTGAAGCAAAACAAGTTCTGCTTTTTTATTGTCTCAAAGGATGTTCTAACTTTACCAGACCTTATAGACAAAAAGAATTTATGATTACATCCCAGAGCTGTCATTTGTGCTATCAATCATTACATGTCATAAGGGTGGAGGAAAGTTTTCAATAACTATTTAAAAACCAGACTGTCTTACTGTGCTTTAAAAAGCACAGTATGCTTGACATTTGCCCAAATTTAATGTACTCTATTGCTGTGAGCTTTCAGGATGCCGCAGTTCCGTGACAGGTACTTGCTCCTTGAATGATTCTGTTACATGCTAAACTTTAAAGTGTATCAGACAAATATTTCTTTATTTGAAGGCAGTGGGGTTGAAGGAACAACATTATGAGATATGAAGTCAATTAATTAATAAGGGGACAGACTTTTTATTTTAAAGTAGAGAAGTAGAGCAGAAGGATGCTCCAAATTCCCCCTCGCCTTGAAGAGATCCCTCTGTCCTGTGAATTCTTTGAACACTTCCACTTTACTTATGTGGGCCTCTGAGAACATCATTTTTGGTCTTTTGAAGTGGTTTTAAGCACTTCTGTTGACAGCCTTAAAAGTGGATTGGGGATTTAAGCCTGTCCCTAGCAATCAAAGTTGGTGTTTAGAACATTATAGATGAGTTTTCTCACGTCTTCAAGGTCTCCATATTTCAAAGTCCAGCTGATGTTGGCTAATTGGGATGGGGTATGAAGGGGGACCATTAATCTACCAAGTGATCTTTGAGGTATAGATTTTCAAAACCTAAGAAGTTGGCATCAAGGCCTTTTCTTTAACTTTGAGAGGTAACATTACTGATGAGGGCCTCTTTCTGACTGCAGTATCAATGAAGGGCAACACTAATATTGAGCCACGTTCAAGCTCTCTTTTTAAGTTTGTTTTAGTGAGAAAAGTCATCATTAAATATTTCTCAAAGACAAAGTTGAGAAAACAAAACTTGTACAGTAAGAGCATATGACATTTTATGAAATGACTTGGATTTTACTTAGATGGTACGTTTTAAAAAAGAAATAAATGCTCTCCACATTACTGAGCTGTGAAATCAGATGGTTTCACAGAAGTTGTATTTCTTTTTTTGTGATACAAAAGCATACGTGTTGTCTCAGTCTGTGAATGACTTGCCTACTTCACCCACATCCCGATATAATATCCAGAGTGATTATTGAAGAACATGGTGAATACAAAACAGTAGGTTTGTTTTTCCCCTCAGAGAGAAATTTAGGAAAATGAAAATCAAAGGAATGGAGGGTGACTTAAGACCATGATCTTGGGTTCAGACTGACCAGTTTCTTGGCTAAGTTTGTAGTAAGAATTGATAACATTTTTTCTTATGATGATCCCACTTAGAGAACAAAGGGATGTTTGCATAACTCCTTCTAGAATTTCACTTTGGGACCCATTGTTTTAGGCTTTGCTTTTCCAGTTTCTTCCTCAATAATGCAGATGTACCTTGTATAGTCACAAAGAGGCGTACATTGGATGCCATTGCAGGAAACCAGCATCTACATGCTGCTGTTTTAGAAATGTGCATGGGGCCTGGGACTGCACGTTTGTGGTAGAGGGTTTAAAAGATGAACGAAACGAGCAGTCAGTGTCACCACAGGAAACATAATTCTGCTCACCCTCAAAGAAGACACAATGAGTCTATAAAGCTTCATATGCAAATGACATGCTTTTATAATGACAGTATGTAGAGAGATTTTTCTCTGAACCAGCAGGTCACAAAAATGACATGGTGACATATTATTAATCATGAAACCTTGACTTTAGTTACCTTATTGTTACTCAGTATTGCCCATCCTGCTTTCTCTCCATCTGCCTGGGGACCCTGCTTTCTTTTTTCCTGAGACCCCACTCTCCTGCCTAACCTCTTCCTGCCTATCTATTGGCCACTCATTCACAGTGACACATCTTCACACAGTGTAAAGGAATGTCCTCTGTAGCAACAATAAGAATTTGTAGTTTGAGAATAAATTTCTAAAAGAAATGCTATTTTAATTCACAGATAAATTTTTCAAAATCTCTGTATTATTGTGAGACTGGCAATTATGTACTTGAAGGCCAAATTTATAAAGACAGCTATACTTATGTTGGCTGTCATAAAATGTTAAATACTATAAAGATTTAAGAAGTTAGAAGGTAGTTTCAATATATCTTATGTGTGTATGCATGTGTGTTTAATGTGTGTATTTATTTGTGTATGTGTGCAGTGTGTATTCCCATGTTTACAGTGTGCATGCCTATGCATATGCCTATGTGTGTGCAGTGTACATGCTTGTGTGTATACAGTATGCATGCCTGTCTGTATGCAGTGCACATGCCTCTCCCTCTCTCTCTCTCTCTCTCTCTCTCTCTCTCTCTCTCTCTCTCTCTCTCTCTGTGTGTGTGTGTGTGTGTGTGTGTGTGTGCGTGTGCGTGTGCATGTGTGCATGTGTGCATGTGTTTGGAGGCCCACAGGACAGCCCCCTGTCCTTTAGAAGCTTTTACATTGTTAGCTTTAGGGAGTATTATTGAACTGAAACTCACCAATTAGGCTACTCTAGTTGGTAATCAAGCCCTGGGGTCCCACCTGTCTCTACCACCACAGAACTGGGATTGCAATGACCGGCCATCCCCATACACACTTTTTCATGTATATTTTGAAAATCAAACTCGTGTCCTCAGGATTGCCCAGAAAATAATTTACTAAGTTAATTCTCATTTTTGCCCTGCACTCATTTTTGGGGGGTCCATTCATCTGTCGATCTTTTTCTTCCTCCTTCCCTTCCCCTCTCTCTCTTTCTCCATGAGGTAAAGCACTGTCTTTTGACATTAGAAATGCTTAGCACTGTCAGAACATCCTTTAGATATTATCCGGCTAAGAGTCCTCGGATGAGAATATTAAAGTGATAATAGCCAGTGTAGTAGATATGAGTTACCTCTTGTCTGAAGGGATTCTAGCTCATCCACTTCTCAGGATGCCACATGTCCAACTGTCAGAAATACTAATACTGCCCAGTTTGTGTGCCTTTACAGAACTCTGAGACATGACATGGCTGGAAAGTGGGTGCTTGGAGAGGCACATTTGGAGGATGAGGGAAATGGTCTTTCTCTCTCTCTTTTAATTCACTGTATTTTTTTAATTCCAAGAAGCTTTGATCTCCTTGGCCTAGAAAGTCCAGCAAGGAATGCGGTTTCATCAAGGCTGCGTGTGAATGTTCGTTATGACTTTGCCTTCTTATTTTTCACTTTGGAAAGAGAAAGTGTCAAGCAAATATTTGCACATTGCACTGAAAGGAAATTAAAAACTGCATTGCAAGCAGTTAGATGAGTGGCCACATGTCGTTAGATTATAAGTAATCTCTCCTGGTTGCCTCACTGGTTAGAAATACCTTTGCTCAACATCTGAGGAGGACTCTGCCATAGTCTGTGTGTGGCTGCTCTTTTCTCTTATGCCCCATGGCAGGCACCACTTGAGCTCTCCGTGGGATGAGTGCTTCACATCCTGCAAAAGGAACTTTTCCTTCCAAGGACACACATCAAACATGCTTTAATCTTTCAGTATTTTAATGTAAAAATTTTAAGGTATATGATTATTCTAAGAAAATTTAACACATTTGTTTTGTTTTCTGTGGTAATTAAAATATATTAAGATGTATTATTATCAGAGTCACATCAGACACTGGTAGGCAAATTGAGACATTAACGTAAAGAGAAGTTTTCCTGCCCCCAAAGCCACTGTCAAATAATCACTCAGAGGTTTAATATAAATTATAAATGCTTGGCCAATAGCTCAGGCTTGTTACTAACTATCTCTTACATTTCAAGTTAACCCATATTCTTTAATTATGATCTGCCACCACATATTGTTACCTTTATTTGCAGGGCACGTTTATCTCTTCCTCCATCTGCATCTGGCTGGTAATCACTCTGACTCTGCCCTCCTATGCATTATCCTTAGTTTGACTGCCCAACCTATATTTCCTGCCTGGCTACTGGCCAGTCAGTGTTTTATTAAACCAATTTGAGTGACATATCTTCACAGTGTACAAGAGAATTATTCGCACATTCATGATTGTCAGTTTATGGCCTTAGCTTTAATTACTGTGATTTTATCTTTCACCAACATGTGAATGACTAAATGTTTCACTGTTGCGTTCAGAACTCTTCATCAGCCAATATGTTCCCGAGGGGTCTGTGGGAATTTAACAGAGAAGGGGGAATTCAGTAATTCCAAGAAACTCTTAATCTGGACATGATAGAATCAAAATAATCTGAGACTTCAAACACTTGCCCCACACATCTGATGACCTGAGTTCAATCTCCAAATCCTACAGTGGAAGGACCGAATTTATTTTTGAAATTCTGACCTCCAACCATATTACACATGCCCCCATTTATAAACATATTAATAATGAAATAAATTTAAGTTAAAATTCCAAAGAATCTTTCATAGCAGCCAGCAGTGGCTCACCATGCCAACACTAATTTCATTTCTTGTAAACATCAATGTGCATTCAATTATGTCCCTGTTTTGAATTTTACTGTCTTCCATTTTAAACTTTTACTCATGTTAGGGTTCTGTATGCAAAGTTAGGGTACTAGGAAGAATTATCCCCACTCTTACATGAAAACAGATTCAGGGTCTGTGATCTAGACATGTGTATTGCACTTGATACCATCTCTCTGTTTTATGACTTGTTTGTTTCCTTGTTTGATGTCAAAGATAAAACCCAGTCAGACAGACACGACTAGAGGAGCAGGGACAGGTTGACTGGGTAATGGCCGACAGCAGGATAGAGCCTGTTTGGATTCCTGTGGGGTGACTACATTGCTAGAAGGGTGAGGGTCTTTTAGCGGATAGGAAAGCAGGGTCAGATGACTTCTGAGAAGTAGAGAACATTCAGTTTCCATTTCCCCAAAGGGGCGGCTCCCAACTGGGTCATCTATCTTGTCTGCTTTACATTGTTGAGAGAACTTGGTATTAAAATTTTACCTATTAAAAATATGAAAGATTATGTTATTTTTTTTCAGGGCCGAGATCTGGACTATAAAATTCAGGAATATAAAGAAGCTGGAAAAATCTTTTCTGAAAACCAGATAGTAGAATGGTTTATCCAGTTGTTGCTTGGAGTTGATTATATGCATGACAGGTATGTTGATTTATTTCTGGGGATAGGATATGTATTTTAATGCTAAAGCAGGCCCAGAAGATGAATGGCCGCAGTCAGACATCTGTAATGTTTTATATGATTTTTCTTGAGGAAACTGTTGAGTAATTATTTACTCACATAGTACTTATTTATATCAGTTTTTTATGTGAATGAAGGTGTGTGGAGGTGTGTGCATGCCACAGCTTGTGTGTGCAGAACAGTGTCTAGAGTCAATCTTTACCCTTCACCTTGTCTGAAATTGGATGTCTCCGGTTCTCTGCTGAATATGCCAGGCCTCTTGGCCTCTTGTCTTCTGCCTCACCTCCCATTCTTCCAGGAGTTCTCAGGTTACAGACAGGAGTTTCTACATTCAGCTTTTTATGTGGATACTTTGGATTTGAACTCAGGTCTTCATACTTATTTGCACAGTCAGCACTTTATACACTGAGCCATATCTCCATCTTCCCACTTTTCTCCCCTTTTGTAGTTCTAGAAACCAAGTTGATTTTCAGTGTAGCAGAAGCTGTACTGAGCATGGTGGGTGCCTTATCTAACCAACTTCTGTGAACTAGAACTGATACTCAGACATCTTTAACACGCCATGACAGATAAATATTCAAACCCAAAGTCAGTTTTGCTTATAAAATGTCAAACAATAATTTATCCTCCACGTTTCAGTTAATCTGTCACCCTTGTTTATGCAATTTGCATCAACAATTTTAAAACATGATCTTTTCAGATGTTTAAGTGTTAAATCACTTTAGATCCATCAACTGATACTCTTGTAAAGTGGATGGTCATGGCACGCTCACTGTGGGAGTGAGAAGAACACCCCAGAACAGCCATCTTGAGGGATAGTGGTATTCCTAGGACACGCCAAGGGCTGGTGGTTGGAGGATGTCATTGTGGTTTCTGATAGCATAAAAAAGTAATTAGATTCCTCTGCAATTGGCCATATATCGGCTGAAACATTCTCGATGACACAGATAGTGACTAATTTAGTGTGACTTTTGGCAGTCTCTGAGGTGATGCCCTGATAACATGATGGTATATCATATAATCTTCAATACGCAGCTGAAGCTGCTGTGCATGCACACTCACATTGCGATGATCATCCGTCCTTCCTTTCACCCATCCTCCCTCCTTCCTGTCATTTCTGTCCCACTGCTTCTTAGCACATTGTTGGATTGTTGCATAAAGGATGAAATTATAAAAATGCCCACTGTGGGGAGTGTTCTGTGTGCAAATATACAGCTGGAATCTGGTTGACTTAAGAGCCCAAACTTGATTGTTTTCTATTGTTTTAATTTTTTTTATTTTACGTTGTATTATACAGGCTTACATAAGGCTATTCCCATGCCAGCATAAAATTTACTCTCAGCACATTCCCCCAATATTTTGGATGTGCTTGAGATTACTTAGTGAGAGTTAAAAATAAATGAGTTTAAAAACAACTTCCAAAGGGAGGAGTGTAATTTTCAGCCTGTCGGTATTTATAGAGTCATTCAGTGGGGCTACATATGTGGATGTTACCCAGTCTGTGGATCTGAAATTCTGTTCTTTGTGATTCAGATGGAAAAATGATGCTGTCTCTTAATCATTATATTGTGACCAATCTATATATACTTCTTGTGCATAGAACAATGCCATTTTTTATGTTTTAATTTACTTTACTCATGTAATAGCACTAAACTAAAAATAAGTCCTAAGCTCAGAAAACTTAGTTTACTGTGAGTAGTAAAAACTCACAGTGTTATAGCCACAAAGGAAGTGGTTGTGCTGATTCACTGTCTTCACTGAATGGCAGACCATGACACTGGGAAAACTGCTTGACATCTCTGAGCCTTGTTTCTTTGTAAGACACTGACAAGGGAGGGCCTTCACTGCTTTTTTTGTAGGACCATAAAGTGTGAACCCTGGAATCTTATGCATGTGATAATAGATATAGACATAAAGGTGCAGCCAGCAGACAGGGTTTCAGAAGTGTAACAATCACGTGTTGGCAAGGATGTAGAGAAACCCGACACCTTACTTGTGGGGCAGCCGTTGGTTAGAAATGCTTTGGGAGAATGTGTGTTTTCTAGACTAAGCATACAGATATTCTATTCCTTAGGGGTCCAGTGACGAGTGCTTATTTTGGGTATAAACCAAAAGAATCTCTAATATAGGTATTAGACAGACCTGCACTCATATTCTCTCTGGCACTGACACAGGGTTGAGTCATGGACTCATCATTATAGAT
Source organism: Phyllotis vaccarum (assembly GCA_033318265.1). Taxonomy (NCBI): domain Eukaryota; kingdom Metazoa; phylum Chordata; class Mammalia; order Rodentia; family Cricetidae; genus Phyllotis; species Phyllotis vaccarum. The sequence goes on from JARWLC010000004.1 coordinate 104,662,070, forward strand.
ACCCACCAATGGGATAAATGAGTAAAGAAAGTACAGTTTCTATATACACAATGAGGCTTATTCAGACATAGTGAGGAACCATGTGTCATTTGCAGGAAATTGGATGTAATCAGGGATAATCAAATCAGATCATGCCAGACTCAGAGAAATGCCATGTGTTTTCTCTCACATGTAGAATCTAGATTTTATAAAAGGACATCAAAGTAGGAGGAGTCTGCTGAAAGGATTAATGGGAGGGGAGGGGGAAAGGAACAAGAATGATCAAAGCAGGTGAGGTGTGGAAATGTCATCGTGAAATGCATTCTTTTGTACAAATAATATAGACGGACATAAAAATCAAAAGAGGGGCAATAAGGCCTGATTACCAATAGGCATACAAAAATGGCTGGAGTCTTTGTCTACAGCAGAATGGTTAAATCATTGTTGTATCATTATATAGTGACATACTATCCTATAATAAGAAATAACACATAAGCAATAATGTATGATCTGAATGAATCTCCAATAAACAATGTAGGATGAAAGAGGATGGATGTAGATGAGTGCACACTGTTGTGCGCAAAATCAAGTTCAAACCAAGATGCATCCAAATAATGAGTCACAATAGAGATTACCCTGGGGAGTTTATTATAGGTGGCTCCAAGAAATAAATGATATGGGGCACTGCTCTGTTTTAGATTAGGGTTGAGGACTACATAGGTGATGTATATGCACAAATTTATTAAGCCCAGGATATATGTGCTTCAGGGTAAGTTACAGAAAATGAGAGTGTCAAGAAAAGTAGATGTATACTTTATAGGAGACCAGAGACCATCAAGAAGGCTTTTTGAAAGAAGTGTTGTTTAACTTGATCTAGGGTAGGCTTTCAGTGTGGTCAAAGATGGCCAAGGATTTTTCAAATTTAAGGAACAGAGTGAAGAGAGGCACAAAGGTTGGAAAACAATCCATTTCAAGTGAATGGTGAGTGCTTCTGTTGAGAAGGTTCTTGAGGTATGGGTTTGAATGGAGATGTAGGCAGAGAGAAGTGGGGGGCAAAAGGAGCCTTATTTTGTAGGATGGATGGCCTTAGTGAAGCTGTGTGACCAGAGTGTGCTTTATTTAGTAAGATCAGGTGATGACCTATGGAAGAGAGGCAAGGTGTGGGATACGGGGAACAGAGAGAGACACACAGAGAAAGAGACAAAGGCGGAGTTATTAATCATAAGTGTTTTATACTGTCTACAAGTGAGGTTATGAGACTTGAGGCAAGGGTGCAGCAGCAGATTTGGGAGGATTGTAATGAGCTTGGTGAACTGCATATTGTTTGAAATGAAGTAGGTATATTAACTATGACAGAAAGGCAAAGACAGGGATTGGGCTTGAGTGGTGGAGCACTCATCTTCTGTTCCTGAGGATCCCCGGAGCTGTTGGAGGTGGTTATCAAATATGAACTTGAGGTTTGGGGTCTGGGAAGATGAGGGGGAAAGCAGGTTAGAAACAATGGCGCTGAGATTGTGACTATGGCAGGTAGACGGTAGAGAGAGGAAGGTGAGAGAAGCGAGTTCCAAGAGAGTCTTGGGGAAGCACAAGGGTTTGTATTTGTTTTGATTGCTATAGCAGTAAAACCCTGAGCCAAGACAGTGGATTGAATGAGAATGGCCCTCATGGGATCATATATCTCCATGTCTGGGCCCCATCTGGTGGAACTGTTTGGGAGGGATTATGAGGTGTGGCCTTCCTTTATGGTGAAGCTGTGTCACTGGGAATGGGTTCTGAGGTTTCAAAATTTCAAGTTAACTCTCTCTGCTTCGTGACTGTGTTTTAAGATGTGAGCTTTCCACTACTGGTCCAATACCATGCTCACCTGCCTGCTTCCATGCTCCCCATTATGATGAACGTGGACTCTAACCCCTCGGAACTGGGATTCCCAGTTAAATGCTTTCTTTTATAAGTCATGATGTCTTATCACAGCAATTGGAAAGTAACTCCAACAGGAGGTGAGCTCAGGAAGCAGAAACCAGTGTGTGGGGAGAGAAAAACATCCAGTGCACAGCTGAGCTGCTGAAGTTCGGCACTTGGTGGAGGGACACAGGGGCAGGAGGACTCTTTCATGACTGATATAGGTTTTGGATTTGTCTTTGCATTTTTCTCAGGAAATTGTTCTTAAATTCTTGATGTGTAACTTTTATTTTTAGGATTATTTATGAATTCCCTCTTGAATTATTTTATAGTTTTGGAAATTTTGATTTGAATGAGAAAGACAAATAGCTCCATCTGAATCCAGCCTCCAGAGGGCTTGCTTTTGTGGGTTTTGGCCATTGTGGTGAACTTAACACAGGGCCTCCCTAGACAAGAACTCCTACTGAGCTACATTCTCAGCCTGTAGAATAGTTTTTGTTTGTGAGAGACTGGGTTTCCCTGTGTAGCCCAGGCTAGCCTCAAACCTCCATTTCTTAAGTGTTGGGATTAGTGTCATTGTTTCTGCCTTCATTTGGCTTTTAAATGAAGCAATGCTGTGTGATTTTTCCATCTTATTAATATATAGCACACTCTTTTCCCTAGTTAGTTTTCAGTGTCTAATTAATTATAGGCCCAAGACATTTCCTTTAGAAAATAAACTTGTCTGCTTATTTTTCTTAAACAAATTTCTTAAAGCATAAGACCTAAACAACTAAGAGTTGTGATGTTAGAAGCCAAGAATGTTTATAGTCCAGTGAAAGCTGCCTTTGGACAGTGGAGCTTGCGCTGTTCCTACTGAAGTTAGCCGGGCTGCTCACCAAGCTTATTCCTACTGAAGGTAGCGGGGCGCTCACGTTGCTTCATCGGTAGCTGAGGGATGTGGGAGGTCCTGCAGGTCCTCTCCATGTGCTCATCCGCACACCCAAGCCCAGGAGACAGACCTAAGCACTCCTCAGACACAGTGACAATCTCATGTCCAGGTCCAATGACCACAGCAAGTCACATGGCCACGACCAGTGGCAGAGAGGTGGAGATGCCCTTACCTGCCCCCAAAATACTTATTGCGAGTTAGAAAACATGTTACTATTTAGGAACAAGAACACAGCACTTATGTATACAGTATTTTTCTCTGCTTTGAACTTACTATTTTTCAACTGTCACCAATGAAAAATGGGTCTATGGAAATTATTCCATCTTCACACATATTCTGTAGTATCTACTATTAGTGTATTTTGAAAAGTACATAGATTGCCTACATATTAATCTGGAGGATAACGTTGGAAACGATGGGATACACACATATGAGAGGTTAGGCTTGGTGCCTTTGTAGCAAATGCCTTGCAACATAGTTCAGTGCAAATGTTGGTTAATTTTATGTCCACTGAAGTGAGCAGAGTTCACCCAGTTCAAAATGCTGCTTCTGGGTATTCTATGAGAATCTGTCTGTGTGAGATTGGCCCCTGAATTATTAGTAAAGTAGGTTTCTTTCCCCATTGTGAATGTGCATTGTGCCTTCCACTGAAGGAAGGCGGAAAGTGCCCCTTTCCCTGCTTCTGACCTTGGACAGGGATTTATATGCTCACTCCCTAGGGGGTTCAGGCCTTCAGATTTGTACTGACACCCTGGATTTCCTGGGCCTCGATGCAGGTGATGAGCCTTCTGAGGCACAAGTGCAGGAGTCGGTTCTCAGTCCTAAGTCGGGCATTTGGTTTGTCTGCGGAGAATATTGACCAGTACAGTATTCTAGAAAAGACCAAGATAATGGTAAGGGATATAAGAGGAGAGAGGGAAGAGAAGAAAGGAAAAATTTGCTCCCTCCTTTGGAACATTCCTTTACTATGCTATAATTTAGTTCATTTTTAAATTTGAAATACTTGAAGTCTGTAGCATATGGCAGGTACACAAATGAAACTGTTATACCCAAGATTATTCACGGTTCACTCAGCTGTCTGTGCGAATGCCACACAAATCTCCTTCCTGATGGAGTGTGGAGCTTAATAGCCCTTGTTTCATGAGGAAAAGTTGAGCAGCCCCTCATAGTGTGCAGAACCCTGATGGTCTTACAATGTTGTTGTTGTTGGCATTTGTGTTAGTGTGCATGCCCGGTGTGGGAGAGGCAGGTTGCTGTACTTTCCCTGAGGTGGCTTTGGCATCATCTACCTACCCACACATTTCTCAGGCATTTTACAAAAATGTTGTGATAAGGTATCTAAATCAGTCTGTGAATGGTGTGGAGAACTCATTTTCTGGAAAAGACACCTGCTTGGGAAGCCATGTCAGCACATGTGGTCAAGGACAGTGTCCCAAGAATACTAAGGTGAGTTGTAGTGTCAGGGGTTTTTTTCCCCTCTTTTTCTCCCCCATTTCCCCTTCTTGAGGATGCTATGTGGTCAGTTCCTGTCAGTGCATTTCCACACTAAGTCTAGACTTCTGGTGTGTTGGCCAGATCCAGGAAGTTTTAGAAGGATATAACCTCTGTCTTGTGGCTCCAACACAAAGTCTCGTCATCAAGTCACAGAGGAGGAGAGTAAAGCAGGTGCCTTGAAGCTCAGGGTGGGGTCACATGGCAAAGGAAAGAACAGAAGCATCCCAGGCTGAGCATCATCCGGAGTCATTGGTTAGGTGGGCCTCTGGAAAGAAAAGTTTGCAGTCACTGTGAGATCCTGCCAGGTGAAAGATAGACCACAGAGGAGAGAGCTAAGGTGTCAGACACTATTTACATAGGGTCTAGGGAGATGAAGGCTAAGTTGTCTGTGCCTTCTCCACAAGCCTGTTGTATGGTGCACTCTGCCTCTATAGACTGCTCTTCCCCAAGGAAAAGACTTGGAGGCTGATGAAGAATAGTCTGATGGTGAGATAGAGATAGGAAACCGTACATGAACTTGACCACAAACAATCAGTTCCTGAATCATTACACAGCACTTGGGAGCCATGGACCAGGAAGGAGAGGAGGGTTTTACTTTTGTAGATAAGGGAGTACTTTGGGGTTTCTAGAGAAAAGTTTAAACAGTATGGACTGTTTATTACCTTATTATTTCCTGGATTTTTAAACTATATTTAAAGGGATTGCTGTTGGCCCAGTATAAGATAAAACTTTTTATTTCAGGGTGCATTTTGCTTATTGTAACTACAAAGTGAGTAAGTCACAATTTTACAGTTCCCCAGTAGCTTGACAGGTGGCCTGTTACATAAAACTTCTTACTCCATCACAGAGACAGCCTACTGTGTTTTAAAATCTGTATTCTAGCATATTCTGTGCCTTGGTCTTGAAATGCATAATGCTAATTTGCATATTTTCATGTCTTTGTAGTGAGGATAGTAATATATTCCTATTAGTAACTCATCTTCTACTTGTCTAGTTGTTACCAGATACTTTCTAATGTATGCCTTATTACCCTCACGCCATGTCAGCCAGTCCTCCAGCATGTCCCTCAGCTCATTATCACAAAGCTAAACCCTTAAACTCTCTGGCTCCTTGAATGCTTACAGCTCTAAGAGATAAGACTCCTTCTCCTTGAATCTAGAATCAATAGAACCAGTATGAAGAGACTCAGCTGGAGATTCCTTTCATTGCAAGTAACAGAAGTGTCTCAATCAATAGGAAGGATTCATTAGTTTGCTTTCCAGGATGACAGTTCAGGAGTTGGTTAACTGAGGTGACCTCAGCAGTGTCCTCTGGGGTTCAGGTTCCTTCTCCCTCTGTTGTCTGGCTGGTGTAGTCAGCCTTGTTCTCTTGCTGTTGCCAGGCCGGCTGAGATACTTCCATGCATGATCTCTTGTTATAGCAACAACTGGGGTCCAGAGGGTATAGAATGTGCTCTCTCTCTCTCTCTCTCCCTCCCTCTCTCTCTCTCTCTCTCTCTCACACACACACACACACACACTATTCGTTTTATCTTTTATAAAAACAGAGAAATATTGTCTACAAACTTGTGTTGTGTGACATTTCTTGGGAGACATGAACAAATATCTATCCAAGTTAGGGTACCTACTTAGCGAACCATTGAGTTTATCGAGGTTACTAACAAGATCATGGGTGACTGTAAGACAGCTGCATCACCAGTCAAGCCCACCCCCAATGTGGGCATCAGTTCACAAAGGCAGCATCCCTGGAGCTTACTACTTCCAGCAATTGAACCCTGTATTGTGTAGCCTTGGAGCAGGGGTCTTGCTCTTTCTCATAGGTCTGTCAGCTTCCCAAGTCTGGGGCCTCCTTCCTCTCTTAGGAAAGGAATGTTCAAGTTTGGATGGAATAGTAGTAAAGCAGCTTCCAGCAGACTCCCTGTGTGTGTGTGTCTGTGTCTCATTGGTGACACAAAATGTTTCAAAGAGAAAAAAAATTAGTAACTCATCTTCTAAAGAAGTACCAAACTTGATTTTCCAGTGTTTTAACTTGTACACTAATCCAGTGATTTCAGTAGGATAATCATTTATTAATTACCCTTGGAAGCCTTTTGCTGTTGGTGCTCATTTACTTTGCTTTTGGCCAGTTGGCCTTGTCACCTGGTATTCCTGGTAGTTATGAGTGAGTCAAGAATATAGGTGAGGGAGGGAGGGAGGAGGAGAGGAGAAAGACCAACCTGGCATGGGCTTTTGAAGCCTCAAAGCCCACCCCCAGCAAAGCATTTCTTCCAACAAGGCCACGCCTTCTAATCCTAGCAAAGAGTTCCATTCCCTGACTATGCACTCAAGGATATGAGCCTATGGAGGCCATTTTTATTCAAACCACCGCACCACTCAAAGTCCATAGTTTCCGCAGGGCTCATTCCTGGTGTTGAAGGGATTGGGAGGAATGTATGATGGCATGAATGCATCAAACCGAAACAGTGTTTGTGCCCAAATCCTTTAGGCTCTATTTATTCAGTCTTCTTCCCCTTAGCACCTGGAGGCCACTGCTGTTTTTCTCATTTTGCCTTTTTCTGAATGTCACATTGTTGGAATCCTATGATAAATGGCTTCTCAGACTGAACTCTTTCACTTCACAGTGTGTGTTTAGTTTGTACTAGGTTTTTCCTGGCTTGATAACTCATTTCTTTAGCACTGAATGACACCCCAGTGTCTAGGTGTGTCAGTTGACTTGACCGTTTACTTACTGAAGAAATCGTGTTTGCCTCCATGCTTTAAGCCATTTTGGAATACAGATAATCATGGAAGGGTTGGATCTAAGATTAAACCCCACTGAACATGTTTTATATTCATGGGATTAAACCAAGACATATGATTTAATCCCCGGCTTCTAATGTTAATGGACACACTTTCCCTTAGGAGTTCTGTTTGGTGATTTTCTTCATCAACACTATCTCTTTTGTGTTTATACTTCAAGTTTTCTCTTATTTACTTTGTGATTTTAAGCATTTAAAATGCATTTAAGAGTCTGTATCTTATTGGGTTGTCTGAAAAACCTGGGCATCTGATACCATTTTATAGTCTCTGCTGATTCTTAGTCTATGTTTGCTTCTGACAAATGAACAAAGATATTAACAATTGAACATTTAGTTTTATTTTCTTGGCCCAGGGTCTCTGTTACCACACGGCTATTGCATATTTGAATCCCTAGTTTGAGTGAGTATTGTTTGTCACTCCAATTATGAGTTCTTTCTCACACAGGCACGCTTCCTGTGTCATTTAGTCACTGTCTGTATGGAGCACATGTGGTTTCTGCCTTTATGGATGTGTACTAGCACCATCGGACCCACTATACAGACCAGCCCACAACTTTCTGAGATCACTACATTCTCAAAGGCACCCTAGGAGTCAACACCTACTGTCCATTCTGATTCTTCATCTTATTTTCATATAAAATGCCCAGGAGATTTGCTGCAGCATGAGCTCAGCTCTTGAGTGCCTGTTTGTAAACTTTATTTAGCATTTTGGAGGCCTCTATAGGAAAATAACCTTACCTTGATTTCTCAAATTGAGAAATAGAAGCCTTAATAAACATATATCACATTGCTAGCTTGAAGCCAGACTCAATCAGTGTTTGCCAATAGCATTGTCAGCATTGTTGCTTTGACAAAATGTAGACAGTTTGGTAATAATATAAATTTTTGTGATAGCTTCCCCATCAGCTGAGGCTATGGTTATTAGATGAGGTTCTATGTATATCGTGCTATAAAAGCAGTGGAACATGGGGATTTCTGGACCAACCTTAGCTGTAAGACCTTACCTCTGCTGTATCCCAACAACCATGAAACAAAACCCTCAACACAATCTGACCTTTTGAAACACTTTTAAAAAGCAAGGCTGCATGTTTCTTCCCTTCTAAAGCCTCCCATTTCCGAAGTCTTCTTCCCTTGGAGAAATGAAGAGTGTTCCTGGCTTTGCAGCCTCTCAGCAATGAAAGCTTGATCTGTGGAAGGGCGTGGTCACTGCCCTTATACAACAACACCTTTGGTTTCTAATGCGGCTTAGTTTTCTATTTTACATAAAGTTTTATCATATTTTTCCCTCTTTGTAGGAGAATACTCCACAGAGACTTGAAGTCAAAGAATATATTTCTGAAAAATAATCAACTTAAAATTGGTAAGATGTTTCAAATGCCTGCTGTAAAGCCACAAGTGGGTTTATTCTAGATGCAGCCACAGCAAGTTGAAGTTCAGAGTTCAAACTAGTGTTGTTGTAGCTCAGCCCTGGCTTCTTTAACCTTGGAAAAAATTTGTTCTTACTTGGATAAGACTAACAAATCAGTTATTTTGTTTGTATTAAGCACTTGCTACATGGCTAGTTGATTCAACAGGCATACTTTGCAATTCTGTTCTTTACCAGGCACTTTGTAAGCAATTGACTTGATTTGCTGGCTTAATTAATTTCTGTAGGTTCCACATCTTCCTAAAAGTTCTATGATTTTTTTTATGGATATGGACATTATACCAGCATGTATGTTTGTACACCACATGTATTCAGTACCCAATGAGGCTAGAGGTAGCGTTGGATCTCCTGGAATTACAGTTATAGCTTGGCCGTGAACTGTGGGTGCTGTGGATTAAAGCCGAGTCCTCTGGAAGAGCAGTCAATGAGTGCCCTTAACTGTTGAGACATCTCTCCATTTCCAGTACAATCAGTGACCATACATAATTTAAATGCTGCTATAATGGCTTTATTAATAAGCATATTCTTTGGAACTCTATCTCCATTTAAATAGTTACTCAATTATCTAAGCATCACATAGGATGCTCTTAGGGAATAAAAGAATACAGGATGTGACTAACTAGAGAAGTCAGTGGATTCAGATTTTATACAAATATTCATGAATGGTTTAAATCTCTAGAGTTTTCTCTTTGTTGTAAATTAAGATTAAATTCTTCTCCCTGCAGGTGAATTTCCATGTCTTTACACTGAGTCCTTCTAGAGTCCTCTTCATTATTATCATACTAGAAGTGGCTTAGTAGCAGGTTATCCTAGTTTTCTTTGATTCTAGAAATAAGGAGTCTGAGGTTATGGAATTCCCTTCCCTTGGTCACTCCCAGAAGGCACACATTTAAAGCTACTGATCACTGTTATGTAGTTTAAAATGTCACCTTCCTTTTCCTTTAAAATGGCGTAAGGCACTGCATATGATGGAGTTAAATCAACTTTACCTTTTAGTTTCAATGGTGTTTTTTGTTTGTTTAAAATATTTACACAAATTAACCACAATTTCCAGGGGATTTTGGAGTTTCCCGACTGCTAATGGGATCCTGTGAGCTGGCTACAACTTTAACTGGGACTCCCTATTACATGAGTCCTGAGGCCCTGAAGCACCAAGGCTATGACGCCAAGTCTGACATCTGGTGAGTAGGTGATGGCTGGCCCCAGGGACTTCTTTCTCTGAGAAGAGGTCTGTATGTTTTGTTCTGAAGTTCATCAGTTTACTCCATCCGCTAATGTTGTCCCTTTGGCATTTAGGTTGTTGTGAGGCCAGAGAGAGATGAGGGCTTGGAGCTTGTTAGACTCTGTGAAATTCATTTCAAAGAGTCCCTCTATTCACATATGAGCCAGCTGGCTTGGATTCTGTCATTCCTGAACCACAGGGGAAAGTTCTTAATGTGGCAGAGACATTAAATTTTGATGTGCTTTGGCTGGCCTATTAAATAAAGCATTTGTCGTCTTAAAGACTGTGCTTTATTTTATTTTAAGGCTAACTCCCAGCTCTTTGGGGAATATGCTTCTTTTCTGCATTTTAAACTAATTTTACTAAAGATCTGGATTTACGGGTAACCTACATTTACTGTTTCTTGGTTTTTCAGTGATGTTTCAGTTCCATGGCACTCTTGGACCAGGCAGAGCCCGGTGGGAAAAGCGCCTTGGTCTGTTCCATTGTTACCAGCCTGCCCTGTCCAGGGAGTGTGGCTGTACTTGGAGGGAGCTTACATAGTTTTCAGCACCCATGGGTTGAAGGACAATCTAGCTGAGAGCTTGCTAATTAAGTAAATAATTATTGTATGCAAATCAGCATTAAGTAGTTCTGAGCTTACAAAGATGAACGATGTGAAAACATGCCGACTTCTGTTTTCTGAAGATGATGAAGTGGAAAGTGACCTTTTGTATGGCTCAGAGCAAGTGAACGACCACAGAGAGGCTGGCGTAGGGTCCATGTAACAGTTGGTTTCCTCTGTGGGAAAGGAGCTGTCAAGAGCTCTCTGGCTGGGACCCTCCACATAAATCTCACCCCTCCATTTCAGTCTCTCATGAGTGTTTATTTTGGGGTCTTGTGTCCTCAAGGTCCACCTTGGTTTACCCATCACTTTCCCTAATCCTTTCCCATGTGCAATCCACACCACAATAAAAAGAAAACTTGAACAAAAAGCAGAAAACAAAACCTACAAAAGAATAACACCAGGGTGCCTCTGTTTACATCCTTTAGTTGAGCACACACTTCTTCCCCAGTTCTGTGCAGTAACCTAGGTATAAAAGCAGAAATGCTTGGCTCTTGCTTCCTGTGAAAAGCCCTGGTCATTTGGTGATTCTCTCTCCAGCTCAAAGATAATAGTCCTGGCCTTTGCAATGGTTATTAGTTACCCACCCACCTCTCTCTTTACACTTAATTTACAAAATATGGATCTTAAGAGAGATTCAAGTAGGATGGGAGGGGAGTACAGGGAGAGGAGCTGGGGGGATGAAGGGGGCTGTAGCTGGGATGTAAAATAAATTGATAAATAAAAGATTTAAATATTTAATCTCTGCATTTGATGAAGAGCAAGTAGGTTTAGAAGCCATGGTTTAAGTTTCAGGGATGCTGTGTGGCAGTACACCTGGTCCCTTTAGACAGGGCATCCACACCTATTTGCCAGATCAGAAGGATCACTCCCGGAAAATGGAGGCAGTAGACCCCTGGAGAAACAAAGCCACTTCTTCACTTCATCTGTGCCAATTCCACTCCTTTACAAACTGTTCTAGTGTTACATGGGACATTATAAGAACATTATAAGCAGTATCCCTGTGGTGTTCGTGGCTACAAAAATACCTGACACATACAAAATCTATCCCAGTTTTAGATCAGCTCCCCTCCTGCGATTCTAAACTACTCAGCAAGTGTGAGCTGAGAATGTATCATCATCTTGACCCCAAATAACCACTTCAGTAGAATTTAGTAATTACTTTGCTTGTATCTAAATCAAAACAGGCTTATCTGGTAATGAAATTCCAGCTGCCAAACCTAAAGTGGTACAAATATCGGGGAACTATTAATTATAGTGGCAGATAGAGAAGTGTGACAAGTGGTCTTAGGGAGACACTCAGGAAAATTAGATTGCATGAGCAGAGCACCCGTCTCAGCCTCAGAGTGGGTGCCACCTATGTACTGTGGAATATTTTCTCGGGACTGGGAATACATATGAATAATTTACAGACGCTTTGCTTTCACACTAATAGTGAGACATACTATATTTATAGCACTTAAAAAAGATTAGTTTAATACTAATTACATTTTCATCTGTTAACACTTGCCCATATGAAACCTTACCTTCCTTCTGTAATCTGTTAGACCTGTCTGGCCTCGACTATTTATAGCACTCAAGTACAGGAAGATGCTCTCAAAAGATGACTTGGTTCTAAAAGTTGAAAAACAGTTATTTGGAAAGATACACTAATAAGGATCATCAAGGGTAGTGCTTTGAACACAGCTGATATGTACAAGTGTTTACTAAAAACTGATTTCTCCACAGGAGAAATATAAATATGACTTGTGTTCCTCGACTGGTTCTTCAAATTGATTCAGCTGAGTAGTTAGTACCTAGTTTTCAAAGGAACAGGGACAGTGTTTGGGGGAGTGATGGTTCTGTTATTAAGCAGAAAGGAAGCAATATCTTTCCGCCAATCTTTTTTCCCTATGAGAGTCAGCTGGGCTGCTCTCTGATATGGAGCCTTATGTTTGTTGGGTGTTTTACATGGGAATAATGGTGGTGGGAATCACACTGGTAGAGTCCAGTTCATGCTTAATTATGGACCTGGCTTTCAGGTTCTCAGAAGGCAGGCTTAGCTGTAGGCGGACGAAAGCATAGAGGGACCAGTGCCCACCTGTTCTGCCTGGCCCAAGGACATGTGCCCTTGCTGGAGAACAGAAATCACACCAGTGCCCGCTCCCGGCCCAACAGCCTGATTTCAAATGTATATAGAAATTGCTTGGGTTAAGGGCAAGTAAAATGTGCCTTTTGTACCAGAGTTTTCTTCAGCAGAAGCTCTGACGGCTGGGGGATGTCAGCTGCTGCCAGGGGAGCTGCTGCCAATTTAGCTTATGTGTCTGCTTCCATTTTCTTCACCAGACAACAAACACTTCCCCTGTAGTCTGCTTTCTCTTAGAGGGAGCTCCGGGTCAAAGTAGTCTCTCATCCAAGGCTCTCCCCAGTTCAGGAGGTTGAGGCTCTGCCTAAGAAAAGGGTGTCACTGAATGCCAGATAATTAACTATCAAGGGCTGTTCTGAGCTGACATGGCATAAAGACTTTCACTCAGTCTTTAGAGCAGCCATGTCACATTGGCTGAGGCAAGTCCCAGAAGAACTGCAGTATTAACAGGGAAAGGCACACTCACCCATATGTAAAGGGAAAGGGGAAGATAGTCACCTTCCCAAAGGATCCACTTTGTCAGGATACCAGGCTGAGTTACAGGAAATATACTGGAAGGGGAAGGTTAGAACAGATTAAAGAGAGAGGTAGATTTTCTCTAACCTGGCACATCCTACTACTTCTGATGCTCATTCTGTCTTAAAAGTGCCCTGGGAGACTGCATAAAATGAGTAAGGCAGCTGGAACCATGAGCGGTGGGGGCTCTTGCCAACTCCATCCTTAGTTAAGTGGATGGCAGTTGGGAATGGGAGGATGCCTTGTTATTATTTCTGTCTTATCCACCATAGGTGGAGAATTGTTCACGGTCCTTTCCTAGACTGTGGTTTGTATAGGACACTTAGCTCTGGCCTCAAGAAATCTGAAGATGAAAAATACTCTGTATTTCAGCCAGTTTTTCGTATGCTGATCTTCTTTCTTGGATCTCTCTCCCATGGCTATTGACCCAGTCTTCCATTGGTTAAATTCCTTTAGAGGACCTGGTGGTACCATGGGAGTGATGTCCAGAGAAGCCAGATCATCTTAAAACACTAGAAATTATGGAAGAGAATATTTAGAGCCTTCACAAGCAGAAGAAAATTCATATAAACCCTATTAGTTTTTTTTCCCTATAATTGTTCTTTAAAACACGAATATTGGGCAGATATGGTGGAAGGAATGTCTACTTTTTCTTGATCACAGTACCAAATTTCATGAGCTCAGTGCTCCCATGTGCCTCTTGTTTACACAAACGTAGAGCAGTTTATCAGGGAAGGACTTCTGGTGGGTTTTCCTGTGCTTTTATTCACTCAGCTACTTCAGGCTTTATCCTGATCATTGTACCCACCCTGCCTTAGGCTTGAGAAGAGCTCCTTATGTTTTACCTACTTGTTAGTTAATCTCTCTGCCCCTTCATTCCCCCTTTCTCATTCTCATTCTCTGTCTCTCTCTCTGCCTCTCTCTCTCTCTCTCTGTATATAAGACACAGTGCTCATATTTGGGATTGTTTAACCTATCAGGGAGGTAGTCCTTGGAGAAGATGTATTTCTCCTTCCTCGGCAGCCATTGACTGCCCATAGCTCTTTACATACATACCTTTTTAATGTAAACAGAATGCCTCTCAATTCTATCAAATGGAAATAGTAGCTTAAAGATGATAAGAAATCCCAGCACACTAGAGTCATGCGTGCTGGGGCAGGTTTTTTTTTTTTTTTTAAAGGAGTAAATTAGCTACAGCAGACAAGGCAGTTGTGATTTCACTTGCCATTCATTGCTATCAGTGCTTTGGAAAGCATCTCTGTAGTTCTGACAGTGTGGACAGATCAGCTCGGGAAGCTTAGGGTGGGATATGTCTCACGTGTACCTGATCCACAGTTTCCCTTTCCTCTCATACAGTGTGATCCCTCAGGATATATTTGTTTAGCTCTTCATAGTTGGATGTAATCTGGAAAAAGTTATGCAAGTCACAGACTTCTAAGTAAAATACACTTTGTGTGTATGCATATGTGTGTGTGTTTCTCTAGTTCTGCTTCCCAACACTGGTGCTTTCTATCTTCAAAGGGTGGGAGCTAGGAGGTGATATAGTAAGTTTAATATAAAAACAGCCAGGTGGAAATCTTAGAAAATAAAAATTATAGTTATATGCAGTCATAATTATCAGAGTGAACAATATATCTAGGAGATAGGTTTTTAAGTATATGAATGAATAATGAAGATATCTTCGACCCCAGATGCCGTAATAGTTTGTTGAGTCACACGGTCTCCTTTCTTTTGCTAGCCCCTTCTTGCGTGTACACTGTAGCATTGCAGGTTCCTTTCTGCAAGCTCCTGCTGAGACATGAAGCCTCTGTGCATTCAAACACAGGCACATGGCAACAGATCAAAGTGACCTGTGTAAATAGAAAGCAGCTACACTTCAAGTGTAGCTAAGAGGATTTCCATAAAAAAGCAGTCACATCAACACTCTGGTTTCTTAATGAGACTGTGGACCTAATTATTCCATCATCTGTTATACATCATTTTATCATCTTAATAAATCCACTAAGCATGGCTCAGGTGGAATTAGGTCTCCACAATGCCAGGGTTTATTTTATGGTGTGCTCACAGTTCATAGACCTCCAATCCCTGTTTGCTTCTAAGTCATGCAGAAGCAAAATTCATGCTGATGGCCTGCATTTCTCATTCCCACAGGGTTTCTCAGCATACTTTGTGTTTGCCTTGATCAGATGCCCTGTGTGCTGCTGCCTAAGGACTTGGCAATCATTAAATGTGGCTTACAGCTCCATACAAGACCTGAAGGAAGCTTGAAGTCAAACCCTGTCTAAAAGGTGTAGTAGGAGGTTTCTGGCCCGGACCTTTGGGCCTACCCTCAAGGTTTAGACCCACAGACACACAGACCCACAGAGACACACAAATACTTTCATTAATTTGAAGCTGATTGGCATAAGGCCCAGGCATATAACTTGCTAGCTTTCTATCCTTCATCTAACCCATGACTCATCCTGTTCAGCCGTGGGGCTTGGTACCTTTTCTTAGAGCAACATAGTTGTCCTCTACTTCTTCTGGCTTCTCTCTGGCATTCTGCTCTGTGCTTCCTGTTCTCAGTTTTCTTAGTCTGGTAGCCACGCCCACACTTCCTGCCTGCCTTTGGCCAATCAGCGCTTTTTATTAAACCAGTGGGTGGGGCAGTTATTTAAGATGCAACAACATAATCTTCCCATAAAAAGGCTCCCTTGGAGCCACCCCAGTTTCTAACTCAAGAGCCTATAATGTTCTGAAATGCTCAGATGGATGCAGCATTGAAAGGCAGATTGACACAGCACTCATGTTTGTGTAGGCAGCCATCAGGGTTGCAATCCTAGCTCTACCACCTGCTCAGGATGCATTAAACCCTGAACCATTTACCTGACACAATTGCACTTACAGTAATAGTTGTGAGGCTAATTTGGTGAGTTAAGATATCTAAAGGATTGGAGCAGTGGATCAGTGGATAAAGTGCTTTCTATGCAAGTGTGGACACAAGTTCAATCCCCAGAACTCATGTAAAAATCTGGGCTACCATGGAGGTCACCTATAATCTCAGCACTTAGGAGGCAAACACAAGGTATCCTTGGAGCAAGCTGGCTAGCTAGATCGATCATCAGATTAAGTAGATCTGGGTTCAAATGAGAGATTCTCCCTCAGTAAACAAAGTGTGGGGCAATTGAGGAAGATACCCCATGTCAGCTTTGGTCCTCTATGGGCACTGCATGTACACGCATGCACACGTTCCCTACACAGAGACATAAACATATATATGTGTATCTATGTGTATGTATAAATAAAATGGATTTAGCTCATGATGATACTATTAAGTTTTCAACTATCAGTTTCATTGGTGTCATGGTTACCTTTTGTTTTTATTGGTAAAGACATTCACCATTCTGATTCCAAGACAACTTATGATGTTCTGGATCAGAGATTGAGGTGATTCGAATAAGAATGGCCTTCATAGGCTTATGTATTTAAATTCTTGGTCATCAGGGTGTGGCACTACTTGAGAGTGATTAGGAAGTGTGACCTTGTTGAAGTAGTAGTTGTGGCCTTGTTTGAGGAAGTGTGTCATTGGGGTAGATTTTAGGGTTTCAAATGCTCAAGCCAGGCCCATTGTCTTTCTCTACCTGCTGATACAAATGTAGAATTTTCAACTACTGTCCAGCACCAATTCTTCTGGCATGCTGCCCTGCTTCCTGCATGTTGACAATAGCTAAACCTTTGAACTGTAAGCCAGCCCCAATTAAATGCTTTCCTTTATAAGAGTTGCCATAATCATGGTGTCTTCACTGCGATGGAACGCTGACCAAGGCAGAGACTATTGTGCCCTCTGATCTGGTAGAGTAAGATGGGGTTTGTATGACTTTGTTCTTCCAAACTCTGTCCTTTTTTCCCCTTAAAATCTTTTATTCCTAGCAGAACAATTACTGATTTGGTCTTTTCAGTTTCTAGCCATTCTAGGAGCATGCAGAATTACTATCCTGGGGTGCTTATTTGCATTTCTCTGATGTCTAATATTGTTGAACATCTCGTGAGTTTTGATCATGTAGAATCTGTTGAAGATCCTTTCTCTCTGTCTCTCTGTCATATAGTTTACCTTTGCCTTAATTAAGTAATAGAATTTGCATATGTCATTTGAAAACAGTTCTTTTTATTTTATTCTTCTTTTCTTCTCCGTCAATCCCACACTTCTAAAAGGAAAGAATTATAAAAAAGGTGTTTTGATAGCATTTCCATTTAATCTTAAAGTCACCTTGTCCATTTCCATATAAGAAGAAAAACCGAGTAAGATTCTAAACACTATTGCATTGTGTCTGTAAATCATTTTAGGACAATTCGTGTCTTCCTCGTATTGACTCTTCCAGTGTGAAGGCGTCTGTCTTCCCCTCTGCCTCTCTTGGTTTCTTGTCCGTTAATTTCCCTTATCACTATACAGTGGCTGACACTATAGGATCTGAAAAACCTTCTACTAGGTTTATTTCTAGATATTTGACATTTTGTGATGTTAGTGTAATCGGCACAGTTAATTTCATTTAAAAAGTGCTCTTGTTGCCAACTTAGAGAGAAGATGACCTTTGTATTTAGCAGGCTTACTAAGTCAATTTGTTATTTCCCAAGGTTTTCAGAGTCTTCTGTGCTTTTTATGTACTCAGTCATTTCGACATGATTAATGATAACATAATATTCTTATCTTTGTAATTGTTTTTCTGGCTGTATTGTCATAGGTATCCATTTTCTGTATTATAGCTTAGATATATTAATTCTTATCTTTATGCCAATCTTAGCAGGAAACTGTAAAATTTCAGTATTTTACCAATAAGTATATTTTCTACTATATATTTTAAAGCTCTAAAGACAGGACTAAGGAATTGTCCTCCTTTATCCGTTGTGATGCGCTCACTCTTTTCTTTATAAAACTACAGATGAATGTTGACAACTGAGAATTAAATGTTTGTTCCCAGCCCGTTGTGAGCCCTTGATGGTTGAACCATCTATCCAGCTAGCTTTTTCCAGATCTCCTAAGGTGATGTTACAGTTTTTCTTTGTTCCCTCTAATGAGGCACATTTCACTGACTGCCTATTTAAATGTTCAGTCAATACTATATTACTGAAATAAAAATCACTTATTAGTGATATGGACCTTTAAAATATATCATATTTGTGGTGTGTGTCTGGTTCTATGTGTGTGTATGTGCATGTATGTGTGTGTATCTGTGTGTATGTGTGTGTGTTTTAAATGTATAATCATGAGAAAATTCATAAGTTTTAATTTTCACAATGCATTTGTTATATTTTACTATTTATACTTTTTTGGTTTTATAACACAAAAATATTGAGTTAGATTAGTATGAGTTATTTAAGAAATGGAAGAATTTGATGTTAAGAACACTGGAATTTTTTTAGTAAAGTTCAATTTGAATTTTATTATTTTAAGTAATAGGTAAAAATCAAATAGGAAAGGAAGTGTTTTGTTTTCTTTTATGTCAGTTTGATATACTATATTTAAAATCCTACCTCCTCTGTGCTGTCTGTCAGTTCACTCAAGGAAAACATATTTATAAATGCTACTCTAACGCCTTTTAATACTTGGATTTGTGAACATCTGAGATGTGTCTGAAGGCCCAATAATGACATTAGTTTTGCTCCTCTGTATCGTATCTCCACTTTTGATTAAGACAGTCAAGTCACTGCCGTTTTCACATGACTGGTGATAGCAGCCTCAGGAATTCTTGTCTTCACTTCCCCAGCGCTGGGGTTACAGATGCATGATGCTACCCTTACAATGGTGCAGGTGGTTCAGGCTTATGATGCTATGCCCAGCCCTTATGAGGGTGCAGATGATCCAGGCTCATGATGCTATGCCCAGCCCTTACAAGGGTGCAGGTGGTCCAGGCTCATGATGCTATGCCCAGCCCTTACAAGGGTGCAGGTGGTCCAGGCTCATGATGCTATGCCCAGCCCTTACAAGGGTGCAGGTGGTCCAGGCTTATGATGCTATGCCCAGCCCTTATGAGGGTGCAGGTGATCCAGGCTCATGATGCTATGCCCAGCCCTTACAAGGGTGCAGGTGGTCCAGGCTCATGATGCTATGCCCAGCCCTTACAAGGGTGCAGGTGGTCCAGGCTCATGATGCTATGCCCAGCCCTTACGAGGGTGCAGGTGGTCCAGACTCATGATGCTATGCCCAGCCCTTACGAGGGTGCAGGTGGTCCAGGCTCAGAGTCTCAGTGCAGAGCAAGCACTTTACTCTCTGAGCCTCTTTCTGAAATGTGTAGAGTCCGTAGAGTCAGATCTTAATTCCTGTGGTTTTGATGTGTTTTTCCTCCTTGTTTTCTGATCAGCCTTGCTATAAATCTATTAAATTTTCTTTTTCTTCCCCGATATGCCAAACTGAACTGACTGACCTTGGGACTTCTTGCCCTCCTTAGGGAATGGATGAGGGGACGGGGTGAGGGGAGGCCGAGGGAGAACTGGGAGGGACTGGGAGGAGGGAAGGGAGGGGGAATAATGGTAGATATGGGAAAAAACTTTTTAAATAAAAATATGGAAAAATGTCTTGTTTTCATAATTCTATTTTTATTGCTTTTTAAAAATAGAATTTTTATTTATATGACTTTTCCATACATGTAAACAACAAAATTGATCATATCCACTTCCACCTTCCCTCTCCCATTTTCCTCAGGTAGGGCCACACCTTGCCTCTGCCGTTGGTTTCCACTGTATCCAATTAGTGTTGTATGCTGGAATATTGATAGTTCCTGTTGCCCTGATACTGTGCAGGTAACCATAGTTTTAGTGAAGTTGTGCAGACAATGGCCCTGCCATGTTTAAAGAAGAGCATTTCACAGAGCTCCTCCCTACCCTCCAGTGCTTAGGTTCTTCTGCCCCTCTCCTGTGACATCCCTGAGCCTTGGTGGGTGGTTGGCACAGAAGTCCTGACTACTTAGTTGTCACTTATTCTCAGCTCAGTGGCCAGTCTGCACCCCCGCATCCACTCCTGTCCATTGTAAAGAGAAGCTTCTCTGGCCACTTGAAGGTGGCGTTAGTTTATGTATGTAGCATAAATGTCTAGAAGACAGTTCAACCACATGTTAGCAAGTCATTGTGCCTTTTTATTTCTGCTGTTGAAGGTCTTTACCAAGCCTTCCTTTCGTGTGACTTGCATCCAAAGCATTGCTTCCTCCTACCATTTTCCAGGGAAGTTTGTTTTGTTGATCCTACACCCTCCCTCTTCACCCCAGCACCCTCCCCCCCCCCCCCCCGTTTTGATATGTATTTTTTAAATTATCAAGTTTGACTTAGACCATAGCTTTGAACTTTTACCTCTTTATATATCTGATGCTTTCAATTTTGTTACAGCTTTGTTCAGTACGATTTCCTGTTTAATCTAAGGACTTTAGGTGTGTATTTCCTATTTTATCTAAGTATTTTCGATGTGTATTTTCTAATTTCTAAGCTGTTGGAGATTTCTTACCCCTTTCTCCTATTCTTCTTTTTGATTTTTTTAAACTTTTATTAATTCTTTGTTTCACATCATACATCTCAGTCTCTTCATCTTCCCGCCTCTTTGTGTCTGCCCTCTGCCATTGCACACCCACCCCCACAAAATAAAATAAAACAAACAAACAAAAGTAAACTCATCGTGGAAACTGTAGTGTGGCCCAGTGAGTCACTCAGTATGCCCTTTCATCCATCCATCTTTACTTACAAGTGTTCATAGCAGTGAGTCTGGCTTGATGCCTCTGGCTTCTGCTACACTATCAACACTGGGTCCCCCCGGGGCTCTTCTTAGATATCCTGTTGTTGCTTAGTGTCATAAGATCCTGCAGCTTTAGATCTGAAGACTGGCTCCTTCACATATTCCAGCAGATAATAGATGGTGTGGACTAATTCATTCACTGGATGATAGTTGGGTTTGTCAGCCCAGCAGGTCTCCCTTATCCTCACCACCAAGGCGAGCTCTTCACCATTGCCCAGGCTAGCTTACCCAGTGCAGCAGATAGCAAGGGGCAGGGCCAGTTCTCCTGTTCTCATGCCCTCAGGGGTCCAGCTTACCTGCACCTACACCACCTCTCCTATTCTTCTTCTCAGTTTTAATGTCTAGCTTTCTCTGTGGCTGGAAAATCTGCTCTAAGCTTGTCTATGGTAAGTTTTGATAAATGTGAATTTTGTCATGATGGGGTGCATTAATGGCGTTTTGTTTATTTGAGTTATTATGTTGTGCTGTGGGAGTGGACTATGCTCTTGTACACTGTAAATATTTGTCATTATCAATATTGGTTTAACAAAATGCTTATTGGCCGGAAGCTAGGCAGACAGGAAGTGTAGGCGGAGTGACCAGACAAGGAGAATTCTGGGAAGAGGAGAGCAGAGCAGATGCCAGCCATGCACAGAGAAAGGAAGATGAGAACGCTGTATGAGAAATGGCTAAACATGGATAATAATCCTGGTTAGTTTAGGAGTAAGAGTTAGCAAGTAGTAGCCTGAGCCATAGGCCAACAGTTCATAATCAATATAAGCCTTTGTGTGATTATTTGGAGCTAAGTGGCTGTGGGAGAGGCCATGAATAACAGAGACTTCTGACTACAGTGTTGTGTGTATTTTCTCCACCCTTGTTGATTTTGATGTTTGTATGTTCTCTTAGCTATTGAGTGACTGTGAATCTCCATTCATAAGCATTTATTTTCCATTAATTCTGTTCTCTTTCACATACATGCACATTTGGTGTATGTACATGTAAAGTTATAATGTAATATGCTCCTGATAGCTTAATTTCCTTATTAATCGCTCATCATAATCTTGATTGTGATTATTGCCTCAAAGCATATTTCATCTGATACTAGTACACCTTCACAAGTAATATTTTGGCAAATGCTTTGAATGATATATCTTTGTCTTTTGAAGTTTTGTTTGTAGAGAGTGGACATGTCCTGATGTGGTGGTCAGGGGGGGAACCTTTGGAGCTGGATCTGTTCTGCTGTGTGAGTTACTGTGACTGAACTCGTGTCATCAGACATGGTCAAGCACCTTCTCCTGCTAAGGGGTCTCACGGGCTCTGCATGTATAACTGTCACACTTTCTTGTGTTCAGATATTCAAGGTTATTTGGAGAGCAGTATTTTTTAAGTCCAGTCAAAAGCCTTTTAAAAACCGACTATTTTACTATTACACTCAGTGTTTTGTGTTTTATCTTATTGTTATGTTCTCCATGTCCCATTTCTTCTGTTTTCATTGCCTTCCTTCCTTCCTTATAGTTTAAAATTTTTCAGTTGATTTGTCTTTCTCCTAGCTTCTTTTACTTCTATGTTATCTTATCCTTCAGTGGCAACTTTAGAAAATACAACATGCATCCTTATTACTGTCTAGTAAAAATGTCATTATGACCCCTTTCTCAGTGGCAGAAGGAACTGAAAACTCTTAAAATCTTGTACTTCTTTGTCTGTTGTGTAATCCTGCCATAAACTTATTATATGTAATTTTAAAGCCAACAAAATATTATCAATATTGTTGTGTATCATTAGTATATGTGTAGCATTAAAATAAATGTCAATTTCTATCTATTCACAGAGTGCTTCTTTAATATTGTTTGCTTGTTTGTTCCCTGCTGGTTTCTGCCCAGGATGATTTTTCTTTATTAGAATAACACCTTTTCCTGCTGGCAAGGAACACTCTGTTTTTATTTTTCTAAAAATGTCATTATTTTATATTTATTTGAAAAGATTTATCATCATAGATGCTGAGATCTAAATATATTAAAATTCCGATATTAGATACCATTTGATACTCTTCCAGATGGACATGAAATAGATTGAGCTTCAGGTCATCTCTGATTTACAGTATTTATGTGGATACCGGTGCTCTGGCCAGTTCTGTGCAATGTCTCCGATGTTGTCTTTTTCTCTAGTTAAAGTAATGGAGAGTTAAGAAGGAAAGGAAAACGGTGTAATTCCAGAGTCACTTCTACCATCCACTACTGTGTGACCTTGACCAAGTCACAGCCAATCTCCTTGTCTATGAGGGGAAAACAAAACTCTGACAGTGTCTTTATTTCACTGGGGAAACCTGGGTCTCTGTTGTGATCTGTTGTGATGATTTTCGTGAACGCGCAGTGTAGTCCACCCGAAAGCTGTAGCACTACTGTTGCTTAATGGAACAAAAACATTTTCAGTGTGCATATTCAAAATTCCCTTGCAGGTGTGCACTTCCATAAGAAATCATGGAATAAATTCTATGTTCATGTGCATATGTGTGCGTGTATTCCCCCTTTATTAAATGCTATGTTAAAAGTTACATAATATATAGCTTATAAACATTATTACAAATTCGTGTTTTCCATATATCAAGCAACCACTAGGAAAGGGGGAATCTGGCTGTTATATAATTCACAATGCCTATAAGATAAAAATAGCTTATTGTTTCTTAATACTGAACTCAGGGAAGACTTTAACATTCATTTTCTTTATTATGTGGAATTATTAAGAACACGTTTGTGCCAGCTCAGAGGTTACCAGTTGGCATGGTTAATCCCCCAGGGCACTGGGTTGACCTCTGGTTTCGATCTTCTGTTTCATGATCCCCATGGGAGAGTTATACATTTTAATGTGAGCTGCAAATAGTTTCCTCTCCCTTTCTACTTACAAATGGATTCTATTCAGGAAACTAATAAATAATGAGAGCTTCCTTTTCAACATGCACAGTACACATAGAGGGCAGGTCAGGCTGAGAAATTAAAGTTTTATTCTGCATATGTAACTTTAAAACACTACCTTAGGCAGGTAATATGTAACCTTATTTTGTCTTTCTTTCATAGAAGCTAATTTAAAAATTTCCAGCTACATTAATCAAATTTTAGATTCTTTACTCTGTGCAGACATCATGTTGTTGGACTATTTATTTTTTCCTTGGAAAAAATGGTGTTCAGACTTCTCTCTGTACTTCAGCCTTTGATGGGACTTGAATTTATATGCTGCATGCCTGCATGCATATGAGTGTGCCTGTGTGTGTCCCTGTGTGTTCCTGTGTGTGTGTCCCTGTGTGTGTTTCTTTCTCTTTAGTGTATATCTCCATATGTCTGTCTGTCTGTCTTTTGCATCAATTTTTCCTTGGCAAATATGTAGTCTGTAAATGAACTCTAATGGATATAGCTGCAATATCTTTGAGGTTTCTCATGATGGACAAATTTTACATGGAACATTTGTCCTTTAAATGTTTTGATTTTTGTCTGCAGGTCCCTGGCATGCATTTTATATGAGATGTGTTGCATGGAGCATGCATTTGCTGGTTCCAGTTTCTTGTCTGTGGTTTTAAATATTGTTGAAGGCGACACACCTTCACTTCCTGAGAGATACCCACGAGAACTAAACACAGTCATGTTACGGTATGCAAGCAAGTCAGAAATAGAGACCATATGAAGTTTCATTACTGTGTTTGAAATGAGCTTAGGTATTTATTGATTTGAAAAGTAATTTTCTTTTGAATATTACAGCATGCTGAACAAGAGTCCTTCATTGAGACCATCTGCTGTAGACATTTTGAAAGTTCCTTACATCAACGAGCAGCTTCAGGTACTAAAAATGAGAGTGGTGTCAGGGCTGACATTCTGGGCATCGAGGTTATGCTGGGACTCAGGGAACGCCCTGGTGCTTGGCTGTGGATCTCTGCTTCCACCCGTTGCTGGGTGGGAGGCTCTATGATGACAGTTAGGGTATTCACCAATCTGGTTACAGGGTAGGCCAGCTCAGGCACCCTCTCCACTACTGCTAAGTCTCAGCTGGTGTCATCCTTTTGGATTCCTGGGAACTTCCCTAGACCAGGTTTCTCCCTAATCCTATATTGTCTCCCTCTATCAAAATATTTTTTTCATTGCTCTACCTCTCCATCCCTCACCTAGCTGGACCATCCTGTTCCCTCATGTCCCCATTCCCCATTTCCTCTTCTCTACTGCTCCCACCCCCAGGAACTCTCAGGGGTAGGAGGTATTACATGAGCAGGGGGTCAAGACTGTGATGGGGAAATATACAGAGACAAATGAATCAAGCTCCTAGGTACTCATGAACTTTAGACAGACAGCTCTGGAGCCTGCTTGGGACCATCCTAGCCCCTCTGCATGTGGGAGACAGTTGTATAGCATGGTCTGATTGAGTAGCCTGGATTAGGATCTATCCTTGGTGCATGAGCCGGCTTTCTGGAACCACTTCCCTATGGTAGGACACCTCATTCAGCCTTGATGCAAGGAGAAGGGGCTTGGTTCTGGTACTGAGTGTACCAGGCTTTGCTGACTCCCCATGGACAGTCTTACTCTTTTGGAGAGGATGGAAGGGTATGGGTGGGGGAGGCTGGGAGTGGGTGGGAGGAAGGATGGGACACAGAACTGTGGTTGGAATGTAAAATGAATAAAAAAGTTTTTTAAATAAAAAAAATTAATCAGAAAGGAAGAAAGCAAGATTTAAATGAAGCCAAGAGGAACAGTAGGAAGACCTCTGCAGATGAAGCTTCTGGTTACCAAAAACTGCCAAACCCGGGAAGCTCTAACTTCTGCCTAATACCGTTGTTAATGTACCAATGTCTGAGATTGACAGATATTACCTGAACTCTTTAAAGTCCACCCACTTAGTACAAAATGCACTGCTAATAATCTAGAAATCTTGAATTTTCACTGAGCTATTATTATTCCTTCCTCTAAGACATGACAGCATATGTAATTGACACAGCTAATTCCTTTCTCTCTAAATGAGTAAATAAGATTGTATGGCAGTTCTGTTAGTAGACTCCTCAGATCTTTAATTTTATTTTCCTTCGCATTAGAGAGCTTGATTAGACAGAGGACCTGCCTGGGGTATAAGAAGCAAATTATTCTCTCTCTCTCCAAGGCTTTTTTTTTTTTTTTTTTTTTTTTTTTTTTTGAGTGGACATCTCAGATTCTGCTAACCCCTCAGGCTCCTCAGCAAGTTTCCTCTGTTATGAATAACTCTAACAGGAACCACCAGGTCACCTGTCTTGTAACAGGTGCCTGCTTTGCACCAGTGGGCTAAGTTCTAAATCCAGAGGAAGCAGACACAGATGAGGTACGTTTAGCCATGACTGACCCATAGTGCTGACCCAGGGAGACTGAGAAGATAGGGGCAAGCATGGCCTGTTCTGCTGACATCTGACTGCTCTAGCCGAATTCAGTGCCCACGAAAAAGCAGGAAACATGAAAATGCTAGGGGGCTGGTCTGGAAAAAAGGAATAAGAGAGGGGGGAGGGAGAGAGAGAGAGAGAGAGAGAGAGAGAGGGAGAGAGGGAGGGAGAGAGAGAGAGAGGGAGAGAGAGGGAGAGAGAGAGAGGCTCAATGGTAGTCAGAGGGCTAGATGCCATCTTGACACTGGGAGGGAGCAGCTAGCCGTGTGAACAGTCTAAGAAGGAGGCCTGAAGAGCATTAGATCCCCCAGAACTAGAGTTCTAGGCATTTATGATCTGAATGTGGGTGCAGAAAAACATATGAGGTTCTCTGCAAGGGCAGCCAGTGCTTTGGACTGCTGAGCCATCTCTCAAGTTCTGAGGTATTTCAAAAATCAATATCGCCCTGATAGCAAGTTATAAAAATTTAAAGACCAACTCTAACAAGGCTAAGATTAATGAGATGCAAGTGGCGTGTAGTGGTTCAGGTTCAGGGTTGGATCTTGTCTGTAAGTATTTGGAATTATATTCTTCATGGGTTTTGGGCATTGATTTTGATTTTTTACAGATGATGCTGTGTATTAAGGAAGTACCTCCCTGCTTACTGAGGTCTGTGTTACACCCTTAGCTAAGTGTCTCATTTGCCTGGTGGGTAATGTGGAATAGAGGGAGAAACAGAGGCAAGGTGAAGTTAGGGAAGAAGGCAGGAGCTACTTCTGAGGGATCCTCTCACAGAACTGCCGTATAATCCTCTTTACTCATTTAAAGAGAGAAAGACATTAGCTGTGTGAGTTTTTTGTTAAAGTGCTTTGCCATGATCAGAAGTAATATCAGTCTGAAAAGGCACATGGTACCTTTGTGCCCTTTCCTTGCTGAAAGGGGATCCTTAAGGTCATGGTGGTTTTTCTTTTTTTCAGCACCTGATGTATAAATATTCAGAAATGATGCTGGAAGACAAGAACTCTGTTTGTCAGAAGGACGCTGTTTATATGATTAATTCCATGTAAGTAATTGCTTTGTTTTTTAAAAGCCTATTCTTTGTAAATGCTAAGTGTATTGGTCTTTAAAAATCTATTAGCACTAAGCTGACTGTGTGGGGCATCCTAGATTTCACTTAAGTCTTGTCAAGAATTAAGAAGCTTCAGTAATGTGGCATTCCAAAGCCATTTGCCCCAGGTGGTAGCAGGCTGAAATCCTGACTGCCTGAACTTCTGCACAGCTCGAAGATCTGCAGGGAAGCACCACAGTTGCTGTGTGCATGCAAAGAGAAATGAGTATCTCAGGCATTTACAGAAACCGAAATGGCTTCTTATGGTGTTTGTTTAACTGACAGAAGCCCAAATTCCCTTTCTTCACATATTACACACCCCCCACCCCCAAAGAAAGAGAGAGAGAGAGAGAGAGAGAGAGAGAGAGAGAGAGAGAGAGAGAGAGAGAGAGAGAGAGAGAGAGAGAGAGAGAGAGAGAGAGAGAGAGAGGAGGAAGTGCATTGCTAAAAGAACAATAAGTCCTGGAGCTGACCTCTCTCTCTCATTCAAGATATTTGCCTTAACTTGTAAAAACACAAATGGTGAGTAGCTCCAGAATAGCAGTGTACGCCTACCTGTGCCAGCAG
The DNA here is from genome assembly GCA_033318265.1 of Phyllotis vaccarum. Taxonomy (NCBI): domain Eukaryota; kingdom Metazoa; phylum Chordata; class Mammalia; order Rodentia; family Cricetidae; genus Phyllotis; species Phyllotis vaccarum. Next base: position 104,689,829 of record JARWLC010000004.1, read on the forward strand.
TGAATTGAAGACGCCAGGGGGCGCTGATTTGTAAAGATTGACAATTTTGTCGATGGAACTCTATTTAATTTTATAAGGACCCAATAAATGGCTCTACCTCCCCAATGTTGTGCAAAGCAGTAGTATGAGAACAGGAACTCCAAGACTGACCTTTAAGGCCAGATAGTCAGGGATTCTCCTACTCTGATGCACCTCAGTATAGACACTCTCCTCTGACACACCCCAATGTAGACACTCTCCTCAGACACACCCCAATGTAGACACTCTCCTCAGACACACCCCAATGTAGACACTCTCCTCTGACACACCCCAGTGTAGACACTCTCCTCTGACACACACCCCAGTGTAGACACTCTCCTCTGACACACCCCAGTGTAGACACTCTCCTCTGACACACACCCCAGTGTAGACACTCTCCTCTGACACACCCCAGTGTAGACACTCTCCTCTGACACACACCCCAGTGTAGACACTCTCCTCTGACACACCCCAGTGTAGATACTCTCCTCTGACACACCCCAGTGACACTCTCATTTGACACACCCCAATGTAGACACTCTCCTGTGACACACCCCAGTGTAGACACTCCCCTCTGACACACCCTAGTACAGATACTTGTAGCCAGAACTTTTCTGACCTGTCCAGGCCCTAGGTCCAGACAAATCTCTCCCATGCTTGGTCCTTTAGCTGTTTATAAAATAACTACTCAGAGGCTTATATTAATTACAATCTGGCCTATGGCTCGGGCTCATTACCAACCAGCTCTTATAATATAACTCAACCCATTTCTATTAATCTGTCTGTTGCCATGTGTTCCATGGCAATTATAACAAAACAGCTCCACTACAATTAACTAGAGATGTGAGAATGAAGGTCATCTTATTTTTAAAATAGTAAGTTAGTTTTAGCTATTATTTTGTTCAGCAATTGTGGAATAGTTGCCAGACACAGTTTGCAATCAATGGTGTGCTATTCAATTGCTATTCAAACACTAGTGAGCATTTCACACTAGAAAACGTTGATTTCAGCTAAGCTCCTTTATTCTCAAGATCTGTGGCTGTGTTTCGGGGAGAGTACATTAAGTCTTATAAAATAAGAGGGTGCCTATTTCTGATAAATTGTCCCTTCCTGAGACACTCTGGTCTGGATGATATGACGTTTCTCACAGTGTTTCTTAAGCAAGAAAGGGCAGAGACTTCTGAAATATTTCTCCCTAACCAAGTTGGGAATGGGAGGAGAGGTCACTGGGTATGTAGCCACAGGCCTTGCCATCCTTGTTTAGTGTGAGAAGTTTCTTCAGCTGAACAGAAAGAGGCTCTTCAGTAAATGAAGGGTACCCCTATGAACTATTGTTCTCTGTTATAATTAATAACACAGAGATTCCATAGCCTCCAAAAGGCATGCAGCCTATAACTTAGGAGCTAGGATTTTAGCACAGAGAGTGTTATTAACCTTCATAGTTACACAATGGACCACACTACCATAAAATATCTATGGAGTTAGCCTAGAATATAAATCATTCAAGAAAATATAGTTGCTATAATGCCACCACTGGACACTGTGAATACATTATCTCATGTGCTACTCACTTTACAGAGGAGGAAACCTGGATTCTCTTTCTGGCCCTTGGCTGTAGAGAGAATGGGTGATGGAGGTAGAATTGACTGCCTTTCCAAAGACCATGACCTCAATGAGTTATTCTGGTGGCCTTATTTACTCTCTAATGGCCAAGATCCTAATTTGTCTTACATTATAAAAACCAGCCATAGGCAACAAAATGGGCAGAAATTTGGAAAGTACACAATTTGTTTTTAAGCAGAAACCTAATTTGAAAAATAATGCTGATTAACTCCGGTCCTTGTTGGCTCATTACCCCACTCAGAGTTTATTAGATTTCCCTGCCTGCCTTAAGATGCTGCTGTTCCCTCCATAGAGCAATGATACTTCTGTAAAATATTTGTTTAATTTTTTTTCTGAAAAAAATGTTTGGTATGGGTTGCATGCTTATTACTTATAGGCAGCAAAAGATTCACCTGCAGACTCTGCGAACCCTGTCTGAAGTGCAGAAAATGACTCCAAGAGAAAGGTTGCATCTGAGGAAGCTGCAAGCAGTTGATGAGAAAGCCAGGAAACTGAATAAGCCGCCTTTCCTTTGGGTGGCCATGCCCTGCACCGCCTAACAGTGTTGTCAGAGAACTCAAAGGAAAGCGAAGGCCAAGCAAGGCACATATATGATCACTTACTTATTCACCTAGTCCCCGAACAAGATTACTGAGCCACAGATTGGATGTCGGGTACTATTTACATCAAGTTTTCAGTTCTGTGTGAAGGCAAAGATGGAAGGGAAGGGAGGCTGCTAGTGATGAAAATTCATTCAGGCTCTAAATGAAACCTCATTGCTGCTGACACTTGGATCTGTCCCATCAGGAAGCTGAGCTGACAGCTTCAGTATTTTACTCTGCATTTGTTGCTTTCTCTGGCAAAAGCATCTCAGGGTAAACGGCCTGCTGTGTCTCACTGGTGGAGGATACAGTCCATCACAGTGAAGTCATAGGTAGCAGGATATTGGAGAGTGGTTAATGAGCATCTTTGATTGGGGAGGTGGTTCATTTTTCTGCTGACCTGTGGTGATATGCTCTTGTCAGGCTACCAGGTGATATTACAGACTGTTGAGTTGGGAAGATGTATGTGCAGTGTGTTCTGGGAGCCAAGGCATTTTAATTCCTATACACCCCATTGTGAGTCTAACTGGGAAAATAGATGCCTTAAATTACCTGACTCATTCTATCAACTCACAGCTCCAAACCTCTGTCTAAATGCAAGTAATGTTAACGTCTCCAAGGTAGCATAATTCCTGTCATTGGCTGAATATGAATGGGGAGTTCAATGCGAAAGGAATACATAAAAGGGGCAAACGTAATGCTTTACATGCATATTAAAAATTATTATTCAGATTAAAACTCTTTATAGGCAAAGGAATAGCATAAATATTCCATGTGGTATACTAATATTGTTCCTATTTGGTCTTGATTTTATAAATTAATTGAATTAGAATTTGTATTATTGTTTCTAGGATTCAAGAGGGGCCATGTTTTTTGACTAATGTAACTGAGACATGCCAACACTGTGCATAATTTCATTTATATGTAGCATAAAAATTGAAGCTTGTGGAAGTAAAGAATAGAATGGTGGGTTCTGGCAAGAGGCAGGAATGTTAGGCAAGAGGAATCCTGAGTCCTAGAAGTCTGTCATACATCATAGTAACTAGTTGAATGGTATTGGATAGTGGAAAACTGCTTATGCAGTAGATCTGTTACCTCTCCCTCTCCACCGGGTGCTCACATATTTCTGGATATGTTTATGGAATGAGTTTCAGGCATTGGGGTAGCAGTGTCTTCACAGTCAGGATGCTCAGGTGTGAGTGTTATCATCTCCTGGCATTACAGGGCTTCCAGAGTTGACTAAGGAGCCATAACTTCCTTGTGTGTGCTTTGGAAGAGATCACTTGAAATTTAAAAAAAAGACAATGATTTTTGGGAGAAGGGCTGCACTATGAGGGCAAAACTGATGGCCTAACTTCCTGATAACCTGGTCAGCCTGTTAAAATAGGCATCATGCTTATTTGTATACTATAAATATGAACTCAGCAATTTGTTCTGATTTTTATACATTCACATTAAATTTACAGAAAGACTGTGGAAGAAAAATATAAAGAAAATAACGAACAGATGCAAGAACCGAGATTCCAGAACTTTGAACCCTTGAGTGTCGATGTAAGCACCCCTATTTCATATTTACATAAAATGTTTCCTTTCTTTGGGTCCCTCAGATTCATCAGGGTAAATCTGTAAGAAAAGGGTAGAAGAGGTTTCTACAAGTAAGCCAACAGCCGGTGATAACCTAATTCAAAGCAGCTTGCACCTTGAAGCAGACCAGTTGAGTCAGCCATCACTTATCAAGTGGCTACTGTTCACAAGACGGCTGAGTTGTCACTGAGTGCAGAGATGATGGTTAAGATGATTAATTAATAGAACAAATATGCATATATCTGATTTTCACTTCTATTTTATGTGTGTGTTGCTGTGTTGCCTCTCCAGTCTGCCAATCCCTTCCTTATTTTTATTTTCTATCCCCTATCCATATCATCATACACCGTGATAACTTCACCCAAACTGAAGAACTACCACAGATATCTGATAATGAACAGTTCCAGGACCCCTCCTCCTGTTCTTATGTATTTGAAATCTCTGAATAGCAAATATTATTTTCATTAATGACTGATGATGTCCCTCTGGGCCCTAGTGGCAGTCTGTGTAAGGGGTCATTTGAAGCAGTTGACATCAATACCAACCTCATAGCTCTTCTGATAAAAGCACATTTGGATGGAAAATTTTTATGATGTTCACCCAGAGGAGATCTTTGTATCTGAGATGCTTTCCTTGAACAGAGAGAACCAACCCTTGATACTGTCAAACAGTGCTCCAAACCTCACTGTTGCAAATTCTGTGACTTAGCTTAGTCACTACAGGCTTCCAAACCCTCGGCCGTGTAGAAGTCTGGGAAAATCTTTCTCTTAGTTAAGCAAGACCTAGGATAACTTGATTTCTGTCCCTCTCTGAGTAAGAAAATGCTCACCTATCTTCTTCAAGTATTTAGAGGATCAGATAATCCAAAGTTGGATCCTGCAGTAGATTTAGTCTCCTCTATGACCCTGTGGGTTGTCTTCTGCTTATGTAGCTGGTCAACAGACATGTATGAGTGCTGGTGATAAGTGCTCAGTTCTACCCAGTCTCACTTTCCTGGTACCCCTATTTGTAGTGAAGCCATTCGTGGTATTTGTCACTGGTCCCAAAGACTTGGGAACCTATGCGGGAGGTCTTTCCTGCTCATAGATACTGACAAGTGGAGAATTGCTTGAGAGGACATGGAGTCAGCAACAGGATCAGGTCTCAACCAAGAGAAAAGTCTTCATGCTACCAGCATGGAAGACCTATGTCCCCAGGAAAGCTGAGTGCTTTGCTTCAGCACCCCAGACACACCTAGGCACTGTGAAGGTGGTCTCTGGTAGTAGGTCTTTTCCCCCGGCTATGCTTTGTTCATACAAGACTAAGTATTCCCAGAGATGTAGACATGGAAGCTGACAGGATTATGATGATTCTGTGTTTGTTAATGTGTGTTAACTACTTACTTGATTACTAAAATAAACCGAGGTGTTTATTTCTGGAATGCCAGGAACCTCTGAGATCACAGAGATTTCTTTGCTAAGACTGGAGCTTGAGAACCAGATATATAATGATATATACTTTTTGTATTATGAATTATAAATGACCTCCTTCCTTCCCTCCCTCTGCCCCTCCATTCTTCCCCTCCTTCCCCCCTCTCTCCCTCCCTTTCTTCTTTCCTTCTTTTCAGACAGGGTCTTACTATGTGGCCCAGGCTGACCTTAACCTCATGAGTCCCCTGCCTCAGCTTCTCAGGTGCCCAGATTACAGGCATGTACAGTCACACCTAGCTCTGCTTTTATGTTGAAGATATAACATACAAATGAAAAATAAGATCTTATGTATTAGTGACTGATAATCAACTTCACCTGTGTGCTTTTTCTTCCTTGACCCTTGAAGATAATCATCTGATGTAATTATTACCAGCAGTATAAGCATACTGCATGACACATGGGGTTGTTGAACAACTATGAAAGCTAATGCCTTTTGGTAACCTCTGAAATTGGGGTATTAAGGTAATAAAGATAACCTCAGAGCTATGTGTCAGGCAGAACCTGAAGGGATTTTGTTATCCATATGTTATCACACAGAACTTGGAGCCAGAGAAATCGTCTTTATTTTGGCCCAGTTCAAAGGTTGCACAAAGGTCCTGTTGTTCCCAACATACATGCCAGTGACTTCCTGCACTAGTTACTTACTTGATGCTGTGATAACAAACTCACAACACAACTTAAGGAAGGGTTTGGCTTTGGGGAGCGTTTGGGGGAATTTACAGTTTGAAAGTATGGTCCACAGTGGCCTGGAGGTTGTGATGGCAGGGAAGGAAGCAGAGAGAGAGAGATGAATGCCATTGCCCAGCTGGCTTTCTCCTTTCCTTAAGCCTTGAACCCCCAGCTGATGTTGCCCATGTTTATAGTCGGTCTTCCTTCTTAAGTTCATTCAGCCTTTCTGCAGACACTCGAATAAACACACCCAGAAATGTTTCTATAATGACTGTAAACCTTGTCCAGTGGACAAGTAAAAATAACCATTATGCTTTCCTTTCTCTCAGCAAGTGTGTGTGTGTGTGTGTGTGTGTGTGTGTGTGAGTGTGTGTGTGTGTGTGTTATGTATGAATTTATGTGTATGTATGGTGTGGTGTGTGTGTTTGTGAGTGTGTGTTTATGTGTGTGTGTGTATGTATGTGTGCTCACGTGTACCCACAGACACACAATCCTGTCCTGGCTAAAGATTTTGCTTCTCTCTTTGAGTTTTCTGAGGTTTCATACCACTGTCTCTGGTCCTGAGCCTCTCAGATGCAGTTTCTAAGTTTGTATATGGGCAGGAGCATTGTCAGCACGGCAGTGTAGGACCCATAGGACCCATAGGTGATCCTATGCTGCTCATGCCTGTGTGTCTTTCAGAGACCACTTTGTCTTCAGGAAAGCCTTCTGATTGTTCAGGTTCACAACTGGCTGGCTGCCTTCTAAATTCCAGTACTTAAATTTGTGACTACTTCTCAAACTTCAGAACATGCCGGAGTATCCTGTGCATCTTGGTTTTGACCCTGTTGGTCTGGGCCTGGGCTATCAGATTACTATTAAGCTCCCCTTTGCTTCTGCAGAAAGTGGGATTCCTGAACATGAACACCCCCCTCTAGATGAAGGAAGAGTTGAAAATGACACCAGTGAACAGATCTCATATCCCTTTAGAGGAAAATAATCTCTTAATGGGAATGGAAGAAGGAGGCGTGCCCTGAAGGGAAGGCATTCTTGTTCACCCCAGGAGTAGGAGGGAGAGAGGCAGACAGGAAGGTTTAATCATACTCAAAGGCACAAGAGGGAGACAGGCTTAATGATATTCTCAGAACAAAGGAAGAAGCTAACACTTTGCAGAGGCCTGAAGGGTTTTCATCATCTCAGGGGAAAGCATTATTGAGCTAAAAAAGATGAAATAAGATATGACAGAAACTGGATTAATCAGATGCAAGAGGCTGAAGGAAAATTCAATAAAGGAGAAATGCACCTGTCTTTGAATATGTTTCCTTGCCCCTTCTTTTCTGCATGTTGATGGCTTCATTTCTTTCCAATCGCATGGACACTCGGCTCTCAGTTCCTTCTTTATGTCTTGCCAAGCTGGAATGAACTCCTCTGTGCTTCACGTGGAGAGTGTGCTTGGTGGATGTGTGTGCATGTTCACATATGTGGGCTCCCTCTCTATCCCCCCCTACCTGATTTCATGAGATAATGTCTCTCTTTCTCTTATTGGTCATGACATACTGGGGATCTCACTGTCTCTATCTCCTCAGCTTCAGGATTAACATCTACTTTTTCTTTAATACAGATGCTAGGAATCTGAACTCAGGTCCTCATGCTTGCATAGCCAGCTAGTTTATCAATGGAGCCACATCTCCAGAAACCTCTTTATATATTTCAGAAGCAGTTGTGGGAGGGAGAGCCTCAAGAGTGAGTGGATCCAGTATGTCATATGTTGAGGCATTTAGGAGAGTGAATTTATTTGTTTTCAGATTTTAATTGACAATGTTTTTATTTTGGTGGGAATTTTCTGCTTGGCTGAATTTAGGTTTTGAAATCTTCAAACACAATTGAGTGTGCATGATGTTTGACTTCATTTCTTAAGAGGATGGTGGCAAAAAAAGAATAAATACACAAGTCAAGCCCAGGTGTTCTTTATCCCTGTGGCATGTAAGGCTGTGCTGGTGTTTGACCTAGGGTTCTGTGAAAAGTACCTGGCAGACCAGGACTCCAGTGTGTGCTGGGAACGGGGGTCAAAGATCAGACCAGTGCCTCTCTTTCTAAGAGAGGTAGATACAGCAATCCCGTCCCCTCTGAAGCAAACCCTCTTATTAATTGAGATCTTGAGCTCTTCTTTTCTTTGCGTAAGATTTATTTATTATGTAAACAACATTCTGCCTCCACATACCTGTGTGCCAGATCTTACTATAGATGGTCATGGCCACCATGTGAGTGCTGGGAATTGAACTCGGGACCTCTGGAAGAGCAGTCAGTTGGTGCTCTGAACCTCTGAGCCATCTCTCCAGCCTCTACGCTCCTTTTCAAATGCCTTCTGAGGTACACACAGTGAGGATATTCTGCAGTCTCCTTGTTTGGCTTCTCCGTGTACCGTCAGTGAACTTTTACAGTCTGCATTCAGCTGTAGCTCCTTAAACAGCTATCACTGAAGAAAGCTGAGATTTAGCCGTCCTTCCTGAGTGCAGCCTCACAAATGCCTTGCTGTGGTGGGCGGGTCATGGCTTCACTTGACTTACTCATTTAATACTACTTTGCACTTCCCCTTTGGTTTCTTTCTTTGTTTGGTTTCTTGAGACAGTTTCGCTGTGTATCTTTGGATCCTGTCCTTGAGCTCACTCTGTAGACCAGGCTGACCTCAAACGCGCAGAGATCGCCTCCGCCTCTCAGGTGCTGGGGTTAAAGGCTTGTGATACTACTATACTCTCCAGCTTTAATTTCTTTCTTAACAAAAGGCTTCAGTGGAATGGTTTCCCGCATGAAAGCTACTATCAGAGAAAATAAAACAATTTAGCATTAGATTTAGTTTGCACATACACACACACACATAAAATAATATAAAAATGACCTGTTAAAATTCCCATTAATATATTTGGGTACTTTCCTTTTTTTTTTTTTTTTTTTTTTTGTTTAGTTAGTTAGTTTTGTTTTGTTAGGCGGCATCTCAGGTTGCCCAGGCTCACCTCAAACCCACCCTTTAGTCCAGGATCACTTAATGCGACTGCCTCCATCTCTGTGGTGATTTCAACAAGAATACCCTCCCCAAGGCTCATGTATTTATGTATTTGGATGCTTTAGTCACCAGAGAGCGGAACAGTTTGAGAAGGATTAGAAGAATTGGGAAGTGTGGCCTTGTTGGAGGAACAGTGTCACTGGGAGGTGGCTTTGAGGTTTGAAAAGCCTGTGCCAGGCTCTTGCGCTCTCTCTCTCTCTCTCTCTCTCTCTCTCTCTCTCTCTCTCTCTCTCTCTCTCTCTCTTTCTCTCTCTCTCTCTTTCTCTCTCTCTCCTTCCTTCAGATCATGATGGTCATAGACTAACCCTCCAAAACTGTATGCAAGCCCCTAATTAAATGCTTTCTTTATAAGAGTTGCCTTGGTCATGGTGTCTCTTCACTGCCACAGGGCAGTAGTTAAGACAGCTTCTCCAGCTGGAATTACCCTACCTGGTGTATGCAGTGCTGGGGATTGAGTGCAGGGCTTCTCTTATTCCAGGGAAGAATTCTACCAAGTAATGCATATTTCCAACCTTACCTTTTATGTTTCTGTAGTATGAATCCCTTCATCATTTCTTAGATATTTGCCTTTCAGGCAATTGAAATTCTTGTACCTCAGGACTTATAAATTCAGATAAACATAGAAATCAGTCAAGTCAGCACTTTTAGCTTTGAAATGAAACTGAGAATGGGTTCAATGAGGATGTGGAGGTGGGACACTTGTGTGTACACCAGACACTTGTGTGTACACCGGACACTTGGGTGTACACTGGACACTTGTGTGTACACCAGACACTTGTGTGTACACCGGACACTTGGGTGTACACCGGACACTTGGGTGTACACCGGACACTTGTGTGTACACTGGACACATGGATGTACACTGGACACATGAGTGTACACTGGACACTTGGGTGTACACTGGCCACTTGTGTGTACACTGGACACTTGTGTGTACACTGGACACTTGGGTGTACACCAGCCACTTGGGTGTACACTGGCCACTTGGGTGTACACTGGCCACTTGGGTGTACACTGGCCACTTGGGTGTACACTGGACACTTGGGTGTACACTGGACATGATGGATGCACACTGGCCATGATGGGTGCACACTGGACAGGGATACTTACTTCTAGTTGTTCCTGGAGCCTATCTTTGCCTGAGCCTTTGACTTGGCTCCCTGGGTATCTTGCTTGGCTTGCCTAGTTACAGTCTAGAAACTGTTCCTACAGAAGTTAAATGTGTTGCCCAAGGTTGCTGTCTGGCCAGGACTGTTTCTCTTATTCCAGGTTACCAACCCAAAGTTTGAAAATGCTGTCAGGCCTGAGGGAGAAGAATGTTACTTCATTTGTGACTGGACTATTCCTCCTGTCGGCTTCTCATGATTTTTTATTTCCTTTCATAAGGAATTAGATGAACGGACTTCACAGAACCTACCTGAGCCTCAGTTCCTTTCATCCCTGAACCTCCACGAAGTTGAGCCAAGTTTCGACAACACTGTAGTAGGCCTTGGACATTATGGTATGTGTCACCTGTCAGCAGGGTGCTTGTCTTGTGTCTGAGAGAAGCCCTCAAGTATGTGACTACCTGCCATTGCTGCTCAGGGTCTGCTGTCCTCTCTGTCTTCATGGCAGTAGTGAAGATGGCTCAGAAGCTTCGTGAGAGACTTCTGACTGGGTTAAGCAATGTTGTCATTAACCAGAGCGTTCCTCCTCTCTTTTGTGAATGGCTTTCCTTCTGCTTTGGTACATGTAAATTGAAGGCATGAACCAAACCTTGCAAGATCCACTAGTTAGATGTGTAAAAATTGCCAGAAAGTAAGTGTTCAGAGTTGTTACCTGCTGGAGGTGCTACATGTCATCTAGAGAGGAAGGGCCTGGCAGCCTGATCTTTCTGGGTCTTCACTACCTTAGCCACAAAACAGGAATAATTACTATGAAGAGAAAACAAAATTGGACGTGGATGCTCTCTTGACTCAGTGCCTAGCATAGTAAGTGCTGAAGAGAAGTGGTTAAAACACTTTGTAGATACTTTTGAATACCAGAGCCATCTTTGTCTTGTTCACCAGTATCCCGATATTATTCTCAGTATTTTTTGAATGAATGAATTTAGTAATGAATGAGTAGATGAAGATGTGAATGAATGGTTTATTAATTTAGACCCTTAAGAAGAAGCAAATTCTAAGGCAAGACTACAATGCATAACTACATACTTGCATGAAAGGAATAAGCTGGGAGAGGGGTGAGAACCGGTAGACCATAATCCAAATCTTACTGCACATGAGAAGAGGGGATGTGTGGTGATATATATTTAATAAATATAGTCTGGGCTCTCAGAGGACAGAGCCACCTCCTCCAGCCTTTCTGTTTGTTTGTTTTGTTGGGGTTTTTTTGGGGGGGGGGGGATTGATGCTCAGTAGAAGTGTATTGTTCTCCTCAGGAAAGCTGAGCCAGGTCAGCTGGTGGGTGCCTGCCCTTCTGTCACATGTTAGCGGCCGTGTTTTACTACCAGAAGTGACACTTCTGAGAGAACTCAGGATGCTCCCCAGCACAGCAGTGGAGTCACTGTGTCTCTTGAGCTTCCTGTATCTGAATCTGCTGGCCTCTCCTCTGGCACACAATAACATAATGTTATTAGTACCCGTGTCACAGTGCTGTAACTTCTCTGGGGCAGGGAAGCTAGAGGTGCTACATGTAAACCTCCCTTCACCAGTTGAACATTAAAGAAGTGGAGCTTGGAGTGTGTCTTTGTCTCAGCCCAGACTTGCACTTGAACTCTCCTGAACTAGTCAAGTACAGGTCACCTCCTGCAGCTGTATGGAGACTAGCACCTAAGCACTTGAATTTGCCAGTGGCTGAGTTCGGAGTGACACTGTGGAGGCCATTGTACAGTAAACATGATGACAAGGAAATGTTTCATCAGATGAATTTGTGGTAATTTTGAGTTATTTTCTACTATATTATTTGTTCCCATTTGAGGAAAGAGGAAGAATCAATTTTTCCAAGGGTTTTTCTTTCCTTGAGTAGAAAGCTGCGAAGGTTAGATATTGTGTAGCCACTGATGTAGGTGATGTTATGCTGGATGGCAGAGTCTTTGCTATGAATAGGGGCCCAGGACAGGATAATAAACTATCGTCTGAGATGGAGAAGTCAGAGGCTGTTCTGATTTCAAAGAAGAAATGGCATCTTTAAATGTGTTTCTGAGAAGAGAAACAAAGACATGGCTTTGCCCGAGGATCATGTAAGTTCAGTACAGAGCAACATCTCTCTTCAGTCTCTGTCGGGCTGTAGTAAGTTGTAAGAGTCAAGTGTGGAGATGGAATGAGATTCCATAAGGTGGAGCCTTAGCTGTGGGTCTATGTGCTAAGGCTGCAGAAGCCAAATCACTCCTAAGCTAGCTCTGACTACAGACCTCCTGCTTTGCTTTGTTTCCCTGTGGTAGACAGTGTACTGATTTATCAGCCCGGTTCCTGAACCACCTCCTCCATGCTTAGACTCCATCAGAAGATGCGACATTCAAAATGGAACAAACACAGTACCTTAAATGGGCCAGAAGCCTTATTGCCTTATACATTACTTTAAACATTTCCCTTTTATATGAATTCATATTTTTCTTTATTAAATTGAAAACAAAAACTTAGAAGTAAGTAACATTTGGGGTTGACAGTCCATTAGAGTAGTAAGTGACTGAGATTAATCCTATTGGTGAGCATATTAGGTGGGTGGTTGTGAAATTTTGAAATAGGATACTTTAATTTGTTGATGAACCCTGAAGTGATTGTTTTACTCAGGGTTCTTGGTGTTTTTTTTTTTTTTTTTTTTTTTTTTTAAATTCAAAACCTAGAGGAGCCAGCATTTATTTGTGTAGCATGTACATATAAAATTATGCAGTCATTTTAAAACCTTCTACCCCAAGTATTTAATCAGTTTTTAAATAATTAACTGGAAAATTCCCCTGGGAAGTGTAGAGTTAGCTGTAGAAAAGGAAGACAGGATAAGATATTAGTTACATTTGATATGCATTTATTTGGATAGAGCTGATTTAATCTAGCTAGTCATGGATTATCATTATAATCAAATGAGGAAACATAACTGGAATTTTAAGGAGTTTATCCCTATTTAATTCCTTAGTTGTGGTACTGATGACTTCTTTCACAGTCATTTTTAAAAATGTTTCTTTTGAGTTTATTACATTCCCCTCATCCCTTCCTTTCCTCAAAATCCCCATATATACTGCTCACCCCTTATTCTCTTTCCAATTCATGGACTCTACTGTTGCTGCTGGTGGAGGGTGTGTGCTCTTGTGTGTGTGTGTGTGTGTGTGTGTGTGTGTGTTCCCAAATACACAAATACAATATGCTCAGTCTGTATGTTCCTTCTATATTTTCAGGGCTGACTATTTGATAATGGATAAGCAGTTGGTGTGCTCTACACTGGTAAAGACTGTTTCTCTCTTTCAGCATTTCTTAGTTGCCCATAGATTTTTTTTGTCTAGGTTTGAGGCCTCAGCCTCATGAACTTTCCCCCTTCTATACCTTCTAGAAATGTTTAAAGCTACACCCATGAAGTCTCATCAACATGGTTGCCTAAACATGATCTGTATGACACATAGCCATGCTGATGTGCCCATTAATTTCTGCCAGGCACACTAACCCTGTTTTTCTGCAACTAGAGCTGAATTGCAGAGCAGTATTTCTTGAAAATTGGAATAGTCTGATTCATGAGCGTGGGCTCACCCAGGGTCATCTTTGAGATATGGAAACTGCCCATCTTCAGCCTAACCAGATGTAACCTGTTTGTTACCTTTCCATTCACTCCCTCAGCAGATCCCCGTGTAGTGCTCTAGTTTCTAAAGGAAATCCTCTTGCTCCTCTTCTGAGAATAAGAGGTGAGAGACGTCTCTTTTGTAGTTTACAATGTCAAATATTTCCATAAGCTCATGGTTTGGATACTTGGTCTCCAGCTGGTAGAACCTTGCTAGAGGAGGCAGGCCACTGGAGATGGACAGGTTGTGGGTTTTAATAGCCCAGCTCTACTTCCCATCCACTCTCTGCTTCCTGACTGCAGAAGCAATGTGGCCATCTGTCTTGGGGTCCTGCTGCCATACCTTCCCTGTCAAGCATTTTAAAAATGATTTTAAAGGAATTTTAGATGCTCATGGGGACCTTCACAACACTGAACACTGAAGAATATTCACTTGGTAAGGAATTACAAGACATGTGGATACATGGGCTAGAATAGTCCATTCTAGAGATCTACTGAGGTGTGGGATGTAGAAGCCAGTGGAATACGGGTTAGTTACTCCATAGAGCTTTTTCAGGTTTATAGTATCCAGTGGTCAAGGCCATTTTACAGTCATTCATGGAAAGACAGGCCAACTGGGCCTTTCTGTGATCATAATTCCTTGTAAGATTTCAGCCCAAGATCATCAAATGTATTTGCATTGCTGCATTTTGAGTTGGGACATCTTTAATTTTTATGGGCTCCCTTATGACTCATGGTATCATCGCTTTCTTTTAAAATATCTAAGTGGAAAACAGGTGATTTGAACCTAAGCATAATGTTTTCAGTATTTTGGTTTTTTAGAAAAGACACCCTCTGGTGAGTCAGCAATTCTACTACTAGTTGCTAGAAAGAAACGGAAACAAAGATCCAAGAATACAAAATGCAGACGTCCCAGTTTTACTCATTAGTGTTAGAAATATAAACAAGTACATCATCGAGCAGCCAGGGAGGTATCCCTGGAGAGAAAAGCAGCATCTCCCAAAACAGAAAATGTGGATAAATATAATGACAATATTCTAAATGAAGACACACTGGTGAGTTTAGAATGGAAGGCTCAATTTCTATCAGAGCTAAACCCCAAAGAGACAACTGTTCAACAAAAAAGTTTCACTTTTGATAATACAAATATAATTTTAATCCATGACACCTGTGAAGACAAGGATGGCCCCTGTGGTATCCAAAGAAAAAGTACAAGTGAGTGTTACAACTCTCGAGAGGAGGCAAGAGGTATCCTGTCTGTTTAGGAAGTCCGGCTATATCTGGGAAGCTGTTAGGACAGCTCTGACGGCTGGAGCCACAGTGGGACAGCTCAGCTCTGGAAGGAAAGGTATCCTAACTGTTCAGGAAGTCAGGCTGTACCTGAAACTGGGGTGCAGTGGCAGATGGTCTCTCTACAGGATATAGCAATCCTGCTTCTCTCCTAGAGAGCCACTACTGCTGAGCTTTGCTCTGCATCCCCCTTCCCTGAAGAGGGCTTTACAACAGAGATCTGCTTCTTCTTTCCAGCCCAAGATGTTACTTCTTTTGCCTTAGTTGCTAAAGGGGAAGCTCCGCTAGAAATGTAGGAATCTCCTCCCTTGGCTCTGGCAAAGTTACTTTTCTGCTCTTCCTTGCCCAGTCCCATAAGGGATGTCTCATCGAGGTTCTTCTGTTCTGCTGCACCTGGCTCAGTCTCCTACCTACAGGGAAGTTTCTACAACTTTATTCTGCTCAGTCCGTTAAGGGACATCTCAGCAAGTTCTTCTCTGGGCCAGCGAATGAAGATCTTCACTCAAGACTCTGTTTCTCCAAAGATACTCAAGGATCGGTCAGTTAGTTATTCCTACTCAGGAATTGGTTAGTTTCATTGGACAGGGGCAGAGTTGGCTCTGATTTCAGGGATAAGTTATATTTCTTTCATTGGCCTTTTTTAGCTTTTGGACTCTAATTCTAAGACAATGACATATTTCTTTCATTGGCTCTGATTCTAGGGACCAAATGTGTTCTTTGGTACTAGTTTCAGAGTTAGGGCATATTTCTTTGGTTGTGGGTTAAGGGATAAAGTATTTCCTTTTCTACTGGCTTGGGTCTCAGATCCAGGCTGCGGCCAGGGTGGTTTTCCTTGGATAGCCCCCTTTCCTTACAAAAAGGAAATTAGATTTTTCCTTTTAGTTAAACACAGAGAAATCAGTACAGAATATGAAAGAAAATGCCGTCATCACTTGTGTTTCAGGAGAGATCGGCCAGCTCTGGCAGGCAAGCGGCAGTGTTCCTTCCATAAAGCTAGCCTGCAGGTCTAGTGAGCAGTTCCCTCAACATGCCGTCAAGAGAACCATGCACTACCAAGGCAGCTTCTGAAAAACTGCTAACAGCATGACCATTTCCTCCACGGGCTCTCAGCTCCATGTTAGATGGCCATGGCCACAGTGTTTCTGTTGAGTCACGTTCTCATCCACAAGGAACATCAGCAGAGTTGGGGGGCTTAGGAGGAGAAACAGCTATTAGAGAAGGTAGAGGTCTCCTTTGAGCTGCTTTTTTCAGTCTCTTCTGTTGGAGGGTTTGTACTGGAGTGACAGTTAACCCTGTAGGCAGATGTAAAAGGATCCAGTGCCCACTAGAGCGGCCCAGGTGGCTGGACAGTTTTAGGTCAACTTGACACAAACTAAAGTCATCTGGGAGAAGAAGATCTCAGTTAAGAAATTACTCCACAAGAATTGGCTGTATGCTAGCCTGTAGGGCATTGTCTTAATTAGAGATTAATGGAGGTGGGCCCAGTCCAATTTTAGGTCCCTGGGCTGGTGTTCCTGCATTCGTTCAGAAAGCAGGCTGGCTTTGTTGTTTTAAGAAATGTTTAACATTTGAAAGATTCATAAAGATGTAGGAACAGACTATGTAGTTAATGGTTTTTCCACTGAGTCTACACTGCCCTGCTGTGTTAAAAATTAAAATATACTTAGATTCATCATCAAGCCTGAAACATGAATTGACTTTCTGCATTAAAAACTACTACTGGGAATTTGCTTGATAACAATGACCAGTCCTTTTAGTTTCTAAATGATCTAATGATGACCTAAATTTTCCTTAGTTATAAATACAATAATAAACTCAGATACACCCTTACAGTGGGACACTTGCATTGGCCTCCGAGACGCACACTGAAGTGGAACTTAGAATTCCACTCTCTTCATACATTGGTAATAGCTACTTAGGTCAATACTAACAAAATATGTTAGCATAATGGCATGAAAACAGTAGTGGGTCTTTGGTAAAGAAAAGTATCTGGACACATACATACACCTAAAAACTTACAGATTATTAGACTATATTCAGGGTGATGTTTACAACCTATTTTGTGAAAATTGCTGTGGAAATTCATGGTGTAAACTAAGAATTAAACATTTTTCAGTCCTGAATCAAAATCTTTGAATTATCTGGTACTATCTCTATCTGAATAATACATTAATATTGCAAATATTAATCCATATTTTCAGGTTATTGCCAGGCACTTTATGAAGTATTTACTAGCAAAGAGAACAAGAACATATTATCTTTAGTTTATGATAACCATGTAGCAATCTCAAACACAGTCTGATGATAGAGTACTTACTTCGTTAATAGTGGCAGCCTGTCAGTGAGCTCCCACTGCCTAAATATGTTAGCACACTTGAAATGTACCCTGCCATCTAACTATTAGGTCCTCGATTTACTCCTGGGGGAGAGATGACTACTACTGTAGCCTTTTGAATTTGTAGGGGGAAGTGACCATTTCCCAACATTTCCAATTGGTTTTAAATAGGAGGTGTGAGCATTAAAAATGTGCCATGACAGCTTAGTTAGTGCTGTGCCCTTTGTATAAAGAAAAACAAACAAGAGACTTGGAAAAGAGATGTTTCCTTTATGTGCTTTTAAACCGAGCTGTGTTCTGAAACATGGAGATAATCTCTGGCTTATTTATAACAGACAATGTGTGTTCTTTCTGTATAAATAAAACTTCTGGTATAAAATGACCAAAAAAGAAATGAAGGAAGAATGAAAGGAAGGGAGGGAGGGAGGGAGGGAGGGAGGGGGAGGGAGGGAGGGAGGGAGGGAGGGAAGGAGGGAGGGAGGGAGGGAGGGGGGAGGGAGGGAGGGAGGGAGGGAGGCTGCACAAGCCACAGGGAGCAAGTCAGTAAGCAGCACCTCTTCATGGCCTGTGCATCAGCTACCGCTCCAGGTTCCTGCCCTGTGTGAGTTCCTGTCCTGACGTCCTTTGATGATGAACAGTGATGTGGAAGTGTCAGCCAAATAAATCCTTTCCTCCCCAACTTACTTTTTGGTCATGGTGTTTTATCCCAGCAACGGAAACCTAAGACATCAGGCATAATAGAGCAAAAAATGATAGGCCAGCACTGGGTGTGGTGGGACAGGCCTGTAATCCTGGCCCTAAGGTGTAGGCAGGGGTTCAGGAGTTGAGGGTCAGTCTGGACTGTGTTTGGATTTGAGGGTAGATCGTGTTAGTGAGATCCTTTTTTTTCCTAAAGGCAAAAAGGCAGACTAGATTGCAAGCCCAGTTCATGCTAGAGAAGCCAGTGAGATGCTGGCTCAGAAAAGAACCCCGAGTCCACTGGGGTCACTTAAGCATTCCTAGATTTTCATCATTCTCAAAATTTGCTCTCTTCAAGCATGATTTAGAAACATTGATGTTAGTTTTATTATTTGTCATCTATTTCATTGAGTTATGTGTGTGTATTGTTAGTGTTTCTTCTTATTGTAATAATTGATTCCCAGAAATAAAGGCTCCTGTATTCATTCACTAGTTTTTTTTTTTTTTTTTTTTTTTTTTGCATTCTGGAGGGTAATTAGAATGAATATAATATTGAATTTAATAAAAATGTGTATTCTCCACCCTGAAGCATATTTAATAATTTAGAGTGTTTCTTCTGCATGACCAGTCTGTAACTAAAAATTGAATGTAACATTTCTGGACACAGACTGACACTACCATAGCTAGCCACTTTGCTGTAATAGCCTGAGAAATAATCACAAAAATATGACAGTGCCTCCAGAATGTCAGTGTTCATAGGATATTAGCACTCGTGGACCTCTGAAGCAAAGTTTCCCATATGAAAAGGCTGTGATCCTCTTCCTAGCAAAATACAAAGAACACACACAATCGTTAAACTAAAGGCCACACTGACTGCACAAATTCTATTTGGTATTATAATAAAAACTGGAGCCAGATGTTGGAGAAAAGCTGAATATCAGAGAGACAGCGAACAAACCACAGCTGCTTCTCACCTGCCAACTCCTCAGGCCTGTCTCCAGGAATCCTCAGACCCCAAACCTCAGCTGAGAAGCGAAGTGCGGCCAAGCTGAACCCCTTCCTTATCTCACTCCCTATTCCAACTCTCTTAGTGCTAGGATTAAAGATATGTGCTCTGTTAGGCCTTGAACTCACAGAGGTTCAGCTCTCTGCCTCCAGAGTGATGGGATTCAAGGCGTGGGTCACCACTCCCTGACCTTCATAACTTGGCCCTTGTGGGTAGCTCTGTCCTCTGACATTTCATACTGTTTTTTTTTTTTTTATTAAATATGCAATATATCACCACACACACTGCTAGAGAACACACTTAGTTACCTTGCCTGGCCCATCATGGATCAAGCTGGGAATGAACCAGTTAGGCCGAAAATTAAACAATATCATATATATATAATATAAACAGCTTAAGGTTAGATGATTAAACCTTTCATACCACGCATTACAATGGTCTGGAGAGACCAGAGTTCTCATTCAGTGATGATTCACTCTCCATGCATGCATATTCCACAGTTGTGCTCTGGGTTCAAGTCGTTACTACCTGGAGAATATATTGTGATTCTCAGAAGTTCCTAAGTTGCCATGAGAGCAGTTTGCGTCTTGACTTCCTATATGCTCACACTCTGGTTTTGGATAAGACAGTCCCTCTTGTTAGTCATGTGCTGAGTACTGCTTGAGATGGGATGCATTAAGTGGCACCTCCATGGCTGACTTGAACAGGGGCTGATGTTACTCAGCCAGACAGAATGGCAAGATGGCGTTTATGCCTCCTGGCTGCCTGTTGGAATCCAGCTATGTTCTTCAAGTCTTGGCTTAAAGACATCCTCCTGATTTAGCCTGTCCTGATACCTCCCACTGGGGACTCCTTAACTGTTACCTGTGGTTTTGTTCTTCTTAAGATTTGTTTTAAATTGCTTTGGAGTACTGTGAGTCATGCCTTTACCTGAGTTCTAAAGGTGGGATTTCATTACTAACAGACATTTTGAAAAAGCTTTTAAGAATGTAGATTTCAATATATGTTAATTAAAATTCTTGTGCTTGATACATGCTTACAATGAAATAGGATCATATCTATTCTATCCTCCTCCGTCTCCTTCACCCCTTCCATCTAACTCATCCCCTCCATCTCTCTCATCCCCTTCCATATCCATCATCCCCCTCCATATTCATCATCCCCTCCATCTCCCTCATCCCCCTCCATATCCATCATCCCCCTCCATCTCCCTCATCCCCTCCATCTTCCTCATCCCCCATCCATCTCCCTCATCCCCTGTCCATCTCCCTCATCCACCTCCATCTCATTAAGTCCCAGTTCATATTTCCCATATGAGTATGAGTATGAGCATGTGAAATGTACCGCTGGCCACACATTTATTAAAACTTGTTATCAACATTCAGTTCCTCCACAGTAAGGGATAGGGGGCCTGGAGAGCACCTCTTTTCTTTGACATAC
This sequence comes from Phyllotis vaccarum, assembly GCA_033318265.1. Lineage (NCBI taxonomy): Eukaryota > Metazoa > Chordata > Mammalia > Rodentia > Cricetidae > Phyllotis > Phyllotis vaccarum. Next base: position 104,710,305 of record JARWLC010000004.1, read on the forward strand.
TTTTGGCTGGTTTGGCATTGTATAGGTAACCACAGCTGTAAGGGTTAATGTGTGTGACAGTCATGTCCAGAAGTTTGCATGTCTCCCCTACCCATCATGCATCTGTCCCCCTTCTATGATGTTCCATGAGCCTCGGGTGTAGTAATGGTGAGGAAGATGTGCTTCACCAGTTATGCGTCTCATCACTGACTGTACCCCGAGTAAAGAAGCTCTTCTGATTAACATTGAGGGCAGCCTGGGTCTATGGAGGAGCCCAAATGTCCGAAGGCAATGAGGCAAGATGGCCATTTAGCAAAATAGCAACCTCAGGTCCTACCTCGGGCCTAAGGCCTCTCTAACTACAGGATTTTGCCTAGGATTTAAGTACTGGACATGAAGTTCCCTCCTGTGGAACAAGCCTCAGATCCAGCCAGGAGCCTGGGTGTTGGAAATGGAGCATCTACCACTGCAGAATTGACTCCTGTCCTTTTCAGACTTGCCCAGTCAGTGACATGTTGCAATATCAGCACAGATGGCCTAAGACTGAACTCAACTTTAATGGTAACTCACTGCACAGAGATAGAGAGAGCTGATGCTCAGTCTTCGTGGTAAGGGCTCTAGGAATCTGGGCTGCATGATTACAGAAGCCAGAGTCAGAGTTGTCACAAGGATGTTATGTCTGTGTGAGGAATTTGAATAATTGAGACTCATGACATTTCAGAGTGGAAACACAATATTGCCTCTAAATATTTCATTATACAGTGTAGAAACAATTTTAAATTTATCAAATTAGCAATGACTTACACTCAGATATTTATCTAATTTATATTGCTAATAGTTTGATGTTATAACATTCTTATTAAAAATAATATTCTTATTCAAAATTGTGGGGTTTCCCTATGTGCTGTGTAGCTGTTTCCTCCCAATTGGCACAGTCTCTCCTAGAGGGTAAGGGAATGCTAAGGGTTCTCAGATGCCACTGGAGACTCCTCTCCCCTCCCTAAGGTTACAAGAGCAGAAAACAGCTAATGTGAGGATCTGCCAGCTATGCAGAGAACTCAGTAATGTAGACTTAGAAGCTGTCACCTATATTGGGATGGGCCTTTCAGTGATGGTGCCACCAGTGGTACCCAAGCTCCTGGAAGCTGATCTTCTGTAAAATGGCCTGACTTCTTCATGTGACTAGATCTCACAACCTACTGCCTGAAACACCATGTCCATTATTAGTCTTTTATATTGCCTTATTAAGCCTGAACAGCAAAACGTTTCACTGAATATGAAACATTTAAGAAAGCCCTGATTCCCCTAAGAAGAGAAAATAGAGAAGATCACCGTAGCAAATTGGGGTTGCAACTAAGAAGAGTTGGGAAGAAACAAAAGAAGGAGATGGTTGAGGGAGATAGAAAGAGATGGGTATCCCGATAGAGGAAGCCAATTGGGGTTGAAAAGAGACTGGCTGCTAGAGAAATGTCCAGGAACTCACAGGATGTCCCTGGCCAAGTCTCCAAACAATGGTGGAGGGGGTGCCTAAATGGGACTTTCCCTATAATCAAATGAGTAAACAATCTAGGTGTCATCGCAGAACCTACATCCAACAGGGAATGGAATGGAGGTGGGGGCAGAGATCCATGGCTGAGCACTGGGCAGAGCTCCTGGTCCAATTGAGAGCAGGGGAGGAGAGTCTGTGTGAGCAAGGGGATATGGATTGTGAGGAAGATTCTCATGGTGATGGCTGGCTGGAGCTCTGGGGAGCTCACTGAATCGGGAGTAGCCACTGGAGATCCATGGCCACTGGAGATCCATTGGTAAAGGAGCTAGGCTCTCAGGGGGGTGGGCAGCTTTTGACTGCCATGAGTGTGTGGAGCCACAAGGGGTGGGATCAGACTGTGATCCTATTCATGGGCTGGCACCTTGGAACCCATTCCCTATAGAGGAACACCCAGCCCAGCATTGACATTGGGATGAGTGAATCGGATATTCCTGGAATGGATGTGCCGTGCTGGGCTGGCCCACCTTGGGACTTCTTGCCCTTTGCAGGAAGGGTATGTGTTGATGGGGAGGGGTGAGGCTGGAGGGCTGACTGGGAAGGGTTGGGAGCAGGGAAAGGAGCGGGGACAAGGGGATCCATTGATGGAGATGACATTTTTTAATGAAATAAAATAAAATTTATAAAAAGAAAGCCCTAAATCTCTTAATTCAGCACTTGATATGTAAAATGTCTATTTTTTTTTCCCTTCAGAGCTTTGCCAAAACTGCTGGTGGACAAGGTTGTGTTTATAAGGGAAATATTTATAATCTAACTTAGGTCTTCATTTCCCCCAGGTAAAAAAGCTCCTATGATCAGCAGGAGACTGCGGACCAAAGAGGTCCACACTCCTATCGTTGAGTCTGTAATTACTAGGCTAGATGACAAAGGCTGTGAATTAGTGTTGCAAATGGAGCCGAGGTTTTGACTCAGCTAAGTTCAAGATAGGAGAGTGTTCTGATTATCTGAACAGCCTCTGTGCAATCACAGAGACCTTAGCTAGGAAAGGGAGGGCAGGAGAGGTGGTTCAGTAGTTAGAGCACTGGCTGCTCTTGCAGAGGACCTCGGTTAGATTCCCATCACCACATGGTGACTCATGGCCTCTGTAATTACGCTGTTCTGGCCTTTGCAGGTACTGTACCCGTGTGCATACCCATCAAATAAAAATAAAATTTTAATGTTCTAATGGGAGAGGAAGGGCAAAGAAGAGGAGATCGGAAAGGCAGTGGGAGGACTTAGCAGCCCCCATGGCTGCTTTGGAGATATAAAGGTGACAAGTTGGGGAAAATAGGTGACATCTCCACAGAGAGATTGCAAGAGGTGCACTCTCATGTGGAACCTTCAGCAAGGAAGTGTCCTCACTCAGAGATCTGTGTCAGATTCCTGGTCTGTATATCTGTCAAATGACAGTTTTGTATTATCTTGTAAGTCACTAAATTTGTGGTAACTTGTGACTAATACTCATAGAAAACTAACACTGCACTAGATTATATCTGCTTTCAGCCAAATAGCCATAGCCACCATATTGCTTTGTGTGCTCTGTGTGTGTATGTGTGTGTTGTCTGTGTGTGTATGTGGTGTCTGTGTGGGCATGTGTGTGTATGTATGTGTATGTGTGTGAAGTGATTGAAGTATTTTGCTTTGTTTTTAGGTCAGGCATTAATCTACGTGTTTCTGATAGGCATTCCAAAATTTTGCTCCCAACCCATGTACAGTGGTTTTTCTGTTCTGTTTTCTGATATTTGAGGACCCCATCATACCAGATACTAATTGTTGTAGGTAGGAACACTTCCTTTATTTAGCATATGTCAAAGTCATTGTTTATTTTTGAGTAAAACAAAACAGTTTTTACAAAGGGGTAAGAAGCAAAGCTCTTTGGGGCAAGGCACCATGGGAGCAGCATCTAATGCCATTGTCATGTATGACTGACATCACTTCCCACCAACTTCTCCTTTTCCCTTGTTTCTAAGATAACTATCAAACATAAAAATTAGAAGCCCTCAAAAGGATCCAAAATAATTGTCAAGTTTCATGGGAGCAGTCTTATGTATGAATACCATCATGAACTTGAGTTTTTCTAAAGTCAATCAAGTTTTCTTGCTAACTTCAGGCAGTATATCTGTGAGGTTGCCAGAATTGGTGGCTCACCCATGGCATGGTCCCTGAGCTTGCAAGCTTGGGCCATCATAACCCTGTCTTGTTCTGAGGAATGTTGGGCACATGTGGCAATGCGCTTGTATCAATGGGCAGTGAATACACACGTCCAGCACTGTGGAAACGTTCATATTTACTCCCTGCTAACCCATTAACTCATGTATTTCTTTCTCTCTTCCTGGCTCCTTTAAGTTATGAGTGGGGGCTATTACTATTAAAGAGTGGCCAGCAAAGCAAACATCTTAGATTTGTTTAGGATGCCTACCGTCTTCTATTTCATTTTGCATCTGGATGTTTGGGCTTGTAGAGATCAAAATGGTTTACCCCCTTTACCCCCTTTATGGCCTGCATTGATTTTTCTCCTCTTAGCTTAGCAAAAAGGACTCAGTCTCTCTACCAGTTGAATTAAATGCGACCTGTTTTTCTGGTGTCAAATAGCACAGAATCTCTCCCTCTGCCCTCATCCTCCTCACGGCTTTAACTTCAGACATAATTTGACAACTTTACAAGAAAATGCTTATGAACATATGGTTTTTAGATACTTATTTAGCATCCTTTTATTTCTGAGATCACAGTTTTGAGTAAGAGCAGTCTTTGTGTGTTTACAGCATTTTGGATGAGAAAATGTAGAGGCATCCTTGTCAGGACTAAACATTTCTTTTAAATGTCTTACTTGGCTGGGAGCACTTTCTGGGCTGAGGATTGGGACTTTAACACCAGTCTGGGATACATAATGAGACATTGTCCAGTAGGAAGGAGGGAGGGGAAGGAAAGAAGGCCCCATGTGCTCTGTGTAATGAGAAGAGTAAGCCAGTGTCCTGTCTGCTGGCATGTTGAGAGGCCACACCCTTACCTGTCCCTGAAAACTCTTGAGGCTACCATGATGTCACTTCATACTCCTGCAACTGCCATGTTTGGACTTTTAAATTCCTCCACAACCCTCATCATAAAATCATCCATCTTTCATTGTGTTGACAATTCATGTTGATTTTCCTGCCAACAATATCTGTTGGTTTTAATTCTCAGGGGTGGCTCTCCTGAGCAGGGCTCAGAGGCGGGAGCCTGGCATAGCATATCAGCAGACAGCTGTCAGCTAGTCCTTTGTTGGTAACGTGTTATCTCTAAAAGATCATCGCTGGCATCCTGAGAGCTTATTAGGAATACAAAATCTTGACTGACTGGATCCCATGATGTATTTTAAACAGATTCCCAGTGATTTGTGTTCAGATCAAAGGGTTTGAGAAACACCAAGCTGAACTCTGAGCCCTATTATGGTGTCTGTCTTGTCATCATTGTCACAAAGACCAGCTTTGAGATGATTCCTGCTTTGAATTTGTGGAATAAAAGGCTAAATAATAGGCTAAGTAATAGAATTATGAGAGCCATTCTGAAAATACGTCTTAGTGTGCTTTTGTGAGTGTGTAGGACAGAGTTAGAAGATGGGAGTTCCTTGGTGTAGAAAGTGAGTTAGTGGTGATTTTATTTTGTGGTGAAATCCTAATACTACTGCTCCCACTCATAGAGGAACTGCTATGCCTAGATGTATTGAGAGTTGGGTTGTGGGGGCAAATGTTTGAGGAAGGAGGCCTAGAAGGTTAGAAGACTTAGAAGCCCAGGGAAGTATTGAGAGGGTGTTGTCAGCTGCTGTGGTACACAGAGCCTTCAGACCATGGAGCCAGCCTGACACTGAAAGGTGGGTAGAAGGGTGGATGGGCTGGGAGAAAGCCACAGGCTGCACCAACAGTCAGCCAGCCTCAGTTGGCTGCTGGCCCATGGTTCCCACACAATAATGCTATACAGGCCTGAAATTCTGTGCCTGGTCTTCAGTGAGAGCACCACTGCTCAGTTGATGGCCAATCCTGCTTGTTGCATGTGTTGAGCTAACTAGCAAATTGTAGGAAGGAAATCAGAGAGGTCATCTCCAGAGATACTGCAGTGACCATCTGAATCACGTCTTGTGCTTGAGATGGATACAGGAACATTCTGACAAAATCTCCAGTTTATCCCAGTTATTTTATCTAAATTATCTTCAATATGTTCAAAGTGAGAATTCCTAAAACCTAGCCTGTCCACAGAGTTTACACACCACACCACACTGCAGACCAGACGCTATGAGTATGCTTAAAAGAGACTGGAAGCCAGATATTTTTCTCATTTTTTTTATTGTTGTTTACTTTTACCACTTTCAAGCTATTTGAAACATGAGGAAATGTTTTTAAGGCTAAGTGTTTCCGTCTGTATAATGGTGATAGTAATCATGCCAATTTTAGGGTGCTAATGAGGACAGTAAGCTGAACACAGGGCTTGAATCATATAAGGCACTCAGTAACCTTCTAAGAAAAAAGTTTAAATTAGTAAGGCAAGATTGATGTTTTCTTAAATTCCACGTGAAACTTTTAAGGTTATCATGGATACTTTTAATCCAGAAATCTTATTATAACCCATCAACATCTTCACTTGTAAGTTAAGTGTAATCAAAATATTTTATCATTTTTCTTTCACTTTTAAAAAAATAGAAACTCACTTAGTCTGATTAGTCAGTCAAACCGTGACCATAAAGATGACCATTTGGGCCAATTATTGCCAAGAAACCCTTTTTTCTTTGTCAGGACCTTGGACAGAACCCAGGACTCTCACCAAGTCCCTGCAGGTGTGTGGGGGCAAAGTTGGCAGCTCCAAGCTAGGAGAGCCCATCTACAGAGTGTGCTCAAGGGTCAGTGATGCCCATGTTATGCTCAGTGAAAAGCTTGGAACGGAGCTTTTTAAAGGCCATTTCTTTGCCAGCCATCTGGAGTCCATACACAGACAGATAAAAATTCAACTACTTTCTCTAAATGCATTACAAATGCAGATGTATTTTGTGCTAAGGAGTATAACAGGAGCAAGAATGTACACCACTTTTCTCACTGGAGTCTCATTTGGGATTTAGGGAAAATCTGTCAGATAAAAATGCAGAGCTTGATAGGGTCTTTGCAAAGGAAATATTTAGACAATTTTTGCAATTATTCTAACTCTCTGCTCTAGGTATACGATGAAGTCAGATGACTTGCCTAATATCTTGATATATGTTCTCCACCTCAGAGGCCATGTGACAAATGGCCCCTGCCTTTAGCTAGGCATCTTGATATCTCTTCTATTATTTTTTCCTTTATTTAGAGAATGAAGAGACTTCAGGAATCTCTTCCCCACAGCATAGATTTTTAAGATAGGGAAAATTTGATGCTATATTCAAATGAGGATGGAAATTTAGTTCCTTTGGAAGTACACCTGATATTAGAATATCCTAGAAATGATTTTATATGCATAGTTTTCATATTTGATTCATATCACAAATCTATTGAAATTGACAAACCAGACTTATGCAAAAGAAGGACATACTCTAGAATTGATAAAAACATGTTCAAAAATGTTACTTTTTGTTACTATGGATCACAAAGTTGTACAGTATATTTAGATGCTTTATGATTTGTAAGAAAATTTTATTTTCTTAGTATAATAACTTAATTCTTTGGGCATTTGATATATTTTGATCCCACTCCCCATTAGAGCTTCTTCTGAATGTTGCCACAGCTTCCTACCATCATGTTCTCTTTAAAACACTAACCTACTGGCTCTATTAAGTGTTGCCTATGTGCACATGGATGTAGGGCTACTCATTGGAGCAGGGTCAGTGTATCAGGCCCATGCCCATAAAGAATACTGACTTCCCCCATCTACTAACCATCCATCAACTATCAATAGCTCCTTTGCTGTAGGCGTGGGGGCTTCTGTACCTTCTATTCATGCTGGAATATTGAATAGATACAAGAGATTTTCTTTAAAATAATTCTGGCTAAATCTAGATGATTTTAACTGTGCTAACATGATCCCCACTCCTTGAGTGGGAGAAGAAGAGAACTGTGACTAGAATACTGGACTTGTGAATATTTTGGGCTGCCCAGGGCATGGGTTAAGCCTGTGACAGCATTTGTCTTATGTGGAAGGTATAAAATGGCCACTCAAAAGGAATTCGGGTGAGATGTGACCCTCTACCCTAAAGCACGAGGCTCAGTCTTCTTTCCCAGAGTAAAATAATCTTAACAACCCTGAATCTGGTACCTGAAAAACGATTTATGTGTTTGAGTACAGGCTTTCTAACTGATATACTTACCTTTTGGGAGACTTACACAATCACCATGCCATCTGTTATCATAGGCTCTGGTTCTATTCTGTGCATCAGAGCTGCCTTGAAGGCTTACTGAAGCACACAATGGGCTAGTGGAATGTGGACACGGGCTCTCTCTTATTGTTTCTCTCCCCCTAAGAATGAGTCACTAACATTAAATAGCATGTCCCTGGCAGAGCCTTGTCCCCTAGACCTTCTGACTCAGTTGGTCTAGGTAGAGCCTGGGAATTTAGATTACTAACAGATTCTTTAGTGTTTTAGTTTCTTTTCCCAATGATCTGAGAAAATACTCTGACAAGAGCAACCTACGGGAGAAAGGGTTTATTCTGGCTACAGTTCAGGGTTCAGTCCATCATTGTGGGGAAGTCAAGACAGCAGGAGCTCGAGGCAGCTTGTTGTGTATCATCCACAGTCTGAAACGGAGAGTGATGGATGCTGCTTCTCAGCTCTCTTTTTTCCTGTTTACATTGTTCAGGGCCAGTAAAGGATGCCACCTACAGTGGGCAGGTCTTCCTGTCTCAATTAACCTGATTGCAATAATCCACATAGGCAAGCCCAGAGACCTGTCTCTCAAGTGATTAAGACTTCATCAAGCTGACATTGGGGATTAATTATCACACAGGGGAGCCTGCTAATGATGTAGACTGAAGGAGGAGACACCAGGAGAAATTTGTTTAGAGCGGTCCTGTATTATTCAGTAGTCACTATCTATGGGTGGTTAAAACTCCCAGTTAATACCTCTTATTCTCTGTATGTTGACAGTTGTAGGTCTCCATGTGAATTGCCATCCACTACAAAAAAAAAATGCTTCTCTGATTAGGGCTGAGAGATATACATTTTTACTTTGAAATTTTAGACTTCAAATTTTTAAAAAATCAAAGGAAGAACATTTTTCTGTATGCCCTCAATCTTCTCCAGCATCAACATCCTACAGAGGCACAGTACACCATCAAAACCCAGAAAGCAGCACCAAAATGATACAAACAATGCAGCCACAATGATAGTTAGACTTTAGGCCACCCTCCCTCATGCCCTGAGTCTGCTATTCCGTGCTCTAGTGATGACTTCACATTGTTGTTAGCTGTGTCCCTGGGTCTCCTCTAGTTCATGGCATTCACCATTGCCTTTGTGACCTGTGTGTTTTGAGTGGGAACTCATCACACATTTTGTAAATTCTATGCAAGACATTTTTTCATAGTTAGGCTGAGGTTATATCTTCCAGGTAAATGACCATGGAGCTGACATTGTGTCCTTCTGAGTGTCAAATGGGGGCATTTGATGTTCATAAGCTTGTTTGCTACTGATGTTGACCTGGACCTTTTGAATGTTGAATGTTCTCTAAGTTAGCATTTTTCAAGCATTTTGGTCCCATTTTACGCTCTTTAAAGTTACTCAGAGCACTGCTGAGTTTATTTCTCCTCCTTATTCCCATATTAGGAAATTGAGACCTCAAAAAACAAGAAATCAAAACCAAAAAAACCAGTCATTCAGGGCTTAGTTGGTAAATTGCTTGCCTCAGAAGTGCATGAGGAGCAGAGTTCACATCTCCAGCACCCGAATACAGTCCTGGGCATGGTGGCAGGCATCTGTAACTCCAGCACTGAGGTGAATGGAGTTTACCAGGAGAACAGAGATAGGCAGAGCCCTGAAGCTTGCTAACTAGCTGAACTAGCTGAACCACTGAGCTTTAGGTTCTGTGAGTGATCCAATCTCAGAAAATAAAGTAGAAACTGTTTGAGAAAGACACCTTAGATAGAATTCTGTATTCCACATACAGAAAATGGGCCTATACCTACATGCACAACACACATGTCCATATTTACACATGCAAAACAGTCATTTTAAAGTAAGAGCAGGAAGCCTATTGGATGGTCACAGAGATAGCATTTCTTATTAAGATTGTTTTCCAAAATTAAAAATGAATCGAGAATTGTTATTTTACACATTTGCAGTTCTTAATAGCTGCTCTAATGGCAGGCAGCTGCTTTGTGTTTGGGCCTTTGCCATATTACATGCCATATAGTCTCTCAGAAGCTCTACTCACTCGAGAAGCTTGAAAAGGGCAGGCGCTATGAAATATTAAAGGTTTGGACTCCCTGCTCGAAGCATCTCAGGAACTCCCAGGGGTCCCTGGGCCACTCTTTGAGAACTGCTGCTCTAGGCACGAATTGGAGACACTAAAGGAGGGGGTATTAAATATTCCAGGAGATCATGAATAATTGCTCTACTCATTCTGCTCTGTTAAACAATTTTTAATAATCTGGAGGAGGATAATGGGCCAGTAGGAGCCCATTTTATGAACAGGGTGTTCTAAGGTAAAAGCTCGGCTTATTTAAATTTCATGGATGTGAAGCCATTAATAAGCGGAATTAATGTTGCTACTGTTGTTGTAATGGCCCTAAATGCACAGTCCTACTGCGATGGTACACTTTGTGTTTTTGTGTCCTCCCTGACTTCACTGGATGTGCTAAGTAGGTAGCCTTGCGACCTTGAAACTGTTGAGGGGATCTCCTACAGGGATAATTATGCGGTGAAATAGTTCATCAACGTATTTATCTCTTCCAAAGAGTTTGAGAGTTTCCAAATCAACTACTCAAATGCCCAGCTCCAACATTTGCTAGGCACAGTATATTTTATCCTCAAGGAATCCTATGTAAGATGCAAATGATCTGATACTGTATTTTGTATTACTCTTCAAATTCTCAAGTAAACAACCTTGAAGAGACACAACATCAGAAAGTGCAACCAATACATCCCAGCTGGTTCATTTTCAGCTTTTCTTACTGTGGAGATGAACCCTTTAGACACTTGGAGGAGTGGTGATGGTGGCATGTGTCTGTCCCTAGGGGAATTTGAGTGTCTTTGATGCCTTGTTCTATGTCAGCACTGATAGATTGAACACGCAGCTGTCTCTATTTTGGCTTACTCACTAATAGTCTTAAATTAATGCCTGCCTGTTTTGCTCAGTTCTCTCTTGGGAAGGAAAGAAATTATTTTTTAGTTGAATAGCTTATGAAAAATTAGGTGCATTTGGGAAAATGCATTTAATGTTCAGATGAAATAAACCAGGCTCTAGTTGCGTGCACAACAAAATTACCAGTGATCGATCTGGAATTTGTATTTCTTGATATTCCCTTCTGTCTCTCCATTGTCTGGTGTTTTAATTTCTATAGAGTCTTCTAGGGCTCCCTTGCCCAACCCTGACTTCCTTACTTTGCTGTTGCTATATTTCTCTTCTCCATTATTTTAATGGTAATTCATTTATATATTTGTGATTTATGTACTTGAACTGAGGGCCTTAAGCATGTACAGTCCCATTTTTATTTATCTCAATTTTGTTATATTAATGACATAAGCATTAAGTTTTATAATTTACCTGTTGTGTGTGACAGCATGTGCATGTGTACACATTTACCTGTGAGGGCTAGAGAACAGGTACCTCCTGGTGTCATTCTTGAGGACAAGATCTCCCACCAGCCTACAGCACACTAATGAAGGCCAGGCTGGCAGCTTACCAATGAGAGCTAGGCTGGCTGCCCACCAATGAGGGTCAGGCTGGCTGCCCACCAGTGAGGGTCAGACTGGCAGCCCATCAATGAGGGCCAGGCTGACTGCCCACCAATGGCCAGTGAGCCTAGAGGATCTATGTCTCTCTGATTCCTCAGTGTACAAAGCTTTTTAACCGAGAAGTCTGAGGATTGAACTAGGGTCCTTGTGCTTGCAAGACAGGCATTTAACTGATTGAACCATATACATAGCCCCAGCATTTACCTTTTCCAGTAACATTTTAATACTAACTATCATTTTAACTTATTTTTTATTTATCTTTTAAATAGAATTTCAAAATAGTTTAAATAGAAGCCATAGTGTTTGTAAAACAACCAAAAATGTTTCCTCTTTTACTTCTTTAAGTAACTTTCATATTACCTATCAGATGGTTTCAGGCATCTATCAGCCTCAGGGGTTCACTGTTTTTCCTTTTAATACTATAAACATGAAGCAAAGAGAGTTATGTAGTAAGACTCACGACGTGAGCATGAGGGTGATTCCAGCCATCCCAATAGCAGCTGAGCGGTATGAAGTCATCAGCTCTCCCAGCTGAAAAGGCAATCTCATGAATAGGTAAAAGATACAAATATATTACATCTACAATGTCACCTGCTTCTGTACACCTGTCCTCAACCTATCATCTCACTCCATGCCACGCAGCAACTCATCCCAGTTGGAGTGGCCCAGCTACCTCAGTTTCACCATTAAGAACCAGAATGACTGTCTTCTCTAATCCTTCTGAATGGTTCAGCTATTTTCCTCATCCTTTGGTGTGCCCACCTCCTTTTTGCCATTTAAAAGGCTTGTTCTTCTGGAAGTCTCGTTATCATACTATGTGTATGCACTCTCCAGTCCCCAGTTTAAGTGTCAGATCGTTGAACCACAGATATAAAAAGATCCTACATGTTTTTCTCACTTACATTAATGCACCAGGGCCACTGCACACAATTATACCTGTTATATACTGCAGAATATCAGTGACCAATAGCTGATGTAAATGTACTCTTCGGAGTGGTACAGCTACTTGATGCTGGAACTCGGCATTTTTTCTTCAGAAAAGCATGTATAATTAAAATTAAAATTAAAAAAATACAAGCTATTCATGTACTACATATTTAAAATATATACATATATATTTGAGAGGTTTAATGTAGCCCATTGGCTTTGAGTTTCATGTGAGTCTCAGTGATTTGATCCTACTATGCACAATTAGTAATTTGCTGCCTGTGTGCCAGCAAATAAATATATGCTAATGAATGTGTGACATTTTATATGGATTTGGCGACATATATGATAAGTATTAAAAGCCCTTTTAAGTTAAAATGATGATAATAACTATAATTTTATGGTAATGAATAAAATGGGAATATAAAGATTAAAAACATATTCAGATTCTACTGTGATATAAAACTCCTAAGTGTCTTTAAAATACTATAAGACTCTCCAGGAAGATAAGATAGTAAATGATGAACCAAAAACATTTGCCCAGTGTACACATGAATTCATTATAGGAAAATAAACTATTTCATTTAGTAAAGGAAGATGTATTTAAGTAAGTGATTTTGGATAAAGTCCCTTTGAAAAAGGGTAGCTTCCTATAAAAATAAGTAAGCTATAGTAAAATGAAAATGTAAAAGTATAAAACACTAAATAATGAAATAACATATGGAGAATAATTTTCTAATCTTGGAATATGAAATTTCTTTATAATGGAATATGAAATTAATTTATAATGGAATATGAAATTTCTTTAAAACAAAATCTGAATGCCAAAGGAATAAGACTGCCAACCTGCAAATAAGCAAATGAAGTGAATAGCCAGTTTTCAAAAAGAAAAAGAAATACAAACGGACAATAACTACTTTTAAAAGTGTTCAATATCCCCAGTCCTCTCACCTAATCAGAGTAGCTGTCGTGAACAAATGTGACAAGTGCTGGAGAGTCACTCACTGTTGGCAGGAGTGCAGATTAATGCAGCCACTGTGGGATCCATTTCTATATCTCCCACTAGAACTAGAATTTGAACTATCACAGGACCACACTATTTAATTCCTGGATATGTACCAAGAGAGCGCCACACCTGTCACGGAGATATTTGTGCCCCCATATTTACTGCTGCTTTTATTCACTATAGTAGAAGATCGCAATCAGTCTAGTTATTCATCAGCAGGTAAAGGGACAACGAATGTGTACGTGCATGTGTGCGTGTGCGTGTGTGCGTGTGTGTGTGTGTGTGTATGTGTGTGTGTATGTGTGTGTGTATGTGTATGTGTGTGTGTGTGCATGTGTGTGCGTGTGCATGTGTGTGCGTGTGTGTGTGTGTGTGTGTGCGTGTGTGCGTGTGTGTGTGTGAATACTACTCAATGATAGAGAAAATTTAAGTTTAAAAATCTGCATGAAACTTGCAGATTCCGAATGTATAATGTTGAATGCTCCCTTTGTATGTGAAATCTCACCAGCATTTATCCATGTAAACAAATGCACATGTGGAGAGGGGGAAACAGGAACGGTGAATATAGGGGTTGAGGAAAGACTGAATGTAGGTTATGGCCGTGAGTTCAGAAAGGACTAGAGACGGATTGTTTTCCTAGTTCCCGTTCTGTTTTGGCTTCGGTGGGTACACATAAAACATACTCAATGTAGGAAATGTAAAATGTAGCGTGAAGCTCTGCATCTCCCTCTCTAAATGTCTACTCTAACGGTACAGACATAGTTATATATGCTTTCAATCCAGTTAATTTTGGTATGTGATGTTTTCATTTATTTATAAGTTTTTGTAGTAAAATTTATTTTGTGATACAAACCTATAAAATATAAAAGACATATACAATTGTGTATATAGATACAAAATTCCTATTATATCTCTAAAGTAAAAGATATAAAATATGATATATCAAGTTGGGAAAATATTTTCAATTCTTATACTTTGTAATATATAAAATGCAATACTTCATATATATTTCTATAACTAAATTGAAAATTTAAGAACAATCCAACAGAAAAAAATGGGCAAAGAAAATCACCAGTTTCATAAAGAACTACTAAAAATGATTAATAGTGGGTTCGACCTTGCTAATTATTTAATCAATCAAAATTTTGCACGTTTTGGTATGTCACATTTTATAAAAAAATAAGTATTTATAAGACTGGGAGTATATATTGTTAGCCAAATTGTGGAGGAAAACAGAATTATTTAATCATTGTTGCTAAATGACATAATTTTAAGGAAATATCTTTATTTTATACTTTTATTAAACTCTTTCCACTTTTATGGGACCACTTTGTGTTAGCATCATTGTTATGAATGGCTGAATACAATAGGGAAGTGGGTTCTTTTCTGGAATACTGAATAGTGAGTGGGTTGGTTCTTCCCTCACTTAATGATTCCCTGAAGGACAGTATATAGAGTGTTTTAGTTGACATAGTCATTTTAAAAAGCCCTGTCCCATATGGAATGAAGAATTAGTGAATATGAGTGTGAGGATTAATAAGAAAAACTAAAGTAAATTAAAGTGTTATAAAACTCAGTGGTCCTGATAGTGTGGGCTGGGATGCAGCAGGTGTCCACTAGACTGGAGTGCACTGCAGCCAGTTTGCACAGCTTCCAGGCCCTGAAACTGACAGAACCTGCGAAGCAACAGTGTTTCTGTGCTCAAAGAAGAAAGACTGGAGTGCATTTTTAGATAGCAGGGGATATCACATATTAGAATTATAAAGCATAGAAACATTGAAGTGCATTGCATTGAAATCTACAACACCATAAATGAGTTTAATAGCAGGTTAAATATAGTGGAAACAGAATGAAATTTACCGGAGGATGAAAATGTGAAGAGGCAGCACATGGGCATTTCAAAGGAAAGGGCAAACACACGGATGATAACCCAAAATTTAAGTGATTGATGGGGTCTCGGAGCAGTGTTGGAAGAAGGAATAGATAAAAAGCTGTAGAATCAATGGTAGATAACATAAATTTAAGAGACGTGCAAATACCAAGTAGAAAAAATAAATGAAAAAAATTACAGATTGTTAATCATATTAAACTTCAGACAAACAAAGGTGTCTGTATTTCTAAAAGAACCAGGAGGGAAAAACAAGAAATGATTTTCAGAGGAGTCCCAAACCAGCTGCTGACCTGTAGTGACAAAACAAGTCATCTCCAGTGTGTGGGGAGAAGCCTCCAACCTGTAATCCACAGAGAGTAAAGCAAGGAGCTGAAAATTAAAACACGCACTGAGACATCAGTATAGAATTACTACAAATGGACAAAATCTGAAAGCACCAACTCTCTTCAGGGTCCAGAACTGTAAGAAAAAATGCTTCCTTTGCTGGCAAGAATAGTTTTGTGACCTAGCTCCAGAGACATCGTGTAACACAGCCCCACAATTTAGCCCCAGAATATATTCCTTGGAAGCATATGTGCATGAGTGTACCAGGAGATATACACAGAATGCTGCAATGGCCCCAAAACAATGTGAGTTAATAATATAAATAAAATGTTAGAATGGCCATTGGTTAATCTTGACTGTTAGTTCTTTAGATTGAAAGGCACACATCTAGGAATGTCAGGACGTTTCCAGGGGGCATTGACTAAGGATTAATTCAGGGGCAGTGAACCTACCTGAATGTGTACAGTACCATCCATTAGTGTGGAACCCAGAAGAGGTGATAGGGAAGAGGACAAAGCCCAGGGGAGCATACGCATATTGCTGTCTGTCTGCCTGCCTGTCTGTCTGCCATTTCTATCTCTGTCTCTGCTTCTCTTCCTCCCTCCCTCCTCCTCTTTTTCCCTCCCTCTTTCTCTCTCCAGTCTCTTCATGGCCACCATCATGGTAGCCGCACTTCTGTGCTGCTTCCCAGGCTGCCAGGAATGGAAGCTGAGAAACCAGAAGCCCAAATAAATCCTTCCCATAGTTGTTTTCTTACTCGTCACAGCGATGGAAAAGCTGTTGGAGACAGCTAGTCATGGAGTCATTGCTGTGACTGTTCCTGATGAGGAGGTTCTGAGGCTTTTGGAACTAATTTGTGGTTAGAATTTGGAAG
Organism: Phyllotis vaccarum; assembly: GCA_033318265.1. Lineage (NCBI taxonomy): Eukaryota > Metazoa > Chordata > Mammalia > Rodentia > Cricetidae > Phyllotis > Phyllotis vaccarum. The sequence continues at coordinate 104,726,717 of JARWLC010000004.1, forward strand.
AGTTTGGAGGTGTGTGCCAGCAAGTCTTGGAATACTATAAGCAGAGCTTAGTGACGGATTCTGTGGTGAAGCCAGAATGCTGACGGGAATGCAGGCAGTGATAACTGTGCTCACAGAACTTCAGATGGAAGCCAGGCTTCTGTCGGAGTTGGGCTTCAGGCCATGCATGCTACATTCTGGGAAATAATTTGCTTATTTTTTTTATCTAAGTCCCAAGACTGTATAAGCTGGATTTTAAAGTGATAGACTAATTTGATATGGAAAACTCTATTGTACACTGTGAAAGTGTGTTACTCTCATTGTTAATAAAAAAGCTGATTAACAAATAATAGGCAGGATTTGTGCGACAGAGAATACTGGGAAGGAGGATGGAGTGAGAAGAAGAGAGAGCCAGACGTGGAAGAAACAACATGGGAAGTTCATAGATGAGGTAAATGATCCTCAGGGCAGCACATAGATGAATAGAAGTGGGTTAATTTAAGATGGAAGAGCCTACTGGAGACAAGCCTAAGTTGACGTCTGAGAATTTATTATAATATGAAGTCTCTTGTGGTTATTTGGGAGTGACTGCCAGGACACTGAAAATTTATCTGGTAGAGGAGAATCTGAGGCAGTCACTAGGTAGGTATTGCAATATACTTGTAGCCAGATTTATAGCGGGAAGTTGGAGCAAAAAACAGAGCAGACAATTAGAAAACTGTGATTTTTCCAGAAAATGACCACCCTTAAAGTTGACTCTGAGGAAGGTGCAGCTGATGCAGAGATGGAAGAGGTTACCAAGAAGTCAAATCCTTTGTATCAGCTCACTCAGAAATTGGTCAGATTCCCCCAACTGCAGGCTCAAGAATATGATTGAGAAACATATCCGAGAGATGCCCTCTTGAGAGGGGAGATGCTCTATGGAAACTGCCTTGTGTTCACAAACTGCCTAAAAATCCGTTTCTCCAGGATTTGTTATTCCATGCTCATCCACTCTGGCACTCAGAAGCCAAAGCAGCTATGGTATAAGGGTGCTTGAAAACTGCTCAAGATGGTCATACACCTAAGGTGTTTGCATAATGCAAAATGTATCAGATCATGAAGATTCCACAGGCCAAGGAAGATGTGCCAGGATTGTGACAGGCAGTCTCTGAAAAGGTGGGGCATTGAGTTGTGACAGTGAATCCAAGGATGTAGTGGAGACCCCGATAAGATGAAAATGCTGGTGGTCAGGTCACGTGGGCTGTAGGCAGCAAGGACAAAGGAAGAGCTTCCTAGGAGCTCACATCATGTCACTGTGTACCCTGAGTACTGGATGTGGAGCTCTAAGATCCATGTTCTTCCTGTGTGGTTTCTGTCTAGCTTTCTTTCCGTTCCTCCCCCTTTTTTATCACCCATCCCCCCTCCTTGGAATGGGATTCCTACTCTGAGCAATTATAATTTGAAAGAATATATAACTTAGGTTTTCCTTTTACAGTGCCTCACATATAAGAGTTTACTATAGTACCAAAGCTGCGTGGGTTGTAAAATTGGACTTCCAACACTGTTGGAGCTGATAAGAGCATGGGCTCTTGGAGACAGGTTGGAAACATTAGTATGAAGTGACATGAGCCTTTGAAGGTCTGGGGACATGATGTCATGGTTTAAGGAGCCACATTTGGGTGTCAGGTTGACAAGGGTGGATGTGATGGACTTGTAATCACACAGAGGTTAGCGCATGGGATTAGCTCTTTAGTGGGGAGCTAATGAGAACACAGGCCATGCACTTAGCTGGGAGAGAGATCCACTCATTGTAGGAGCTTATGCTTCAGGGACTCTCTTCTCTGCCACCTACAGACCACGTATGTGATGGTGGTCCATAGAATACTACACCGAAACAGTCCATCTTAATCTGTGTAAGAACACTCATGGCAACATCAGCAAAACCCCCCTGTGACACTTTCCTCAGGGTGCATCCTCATCAAGAACAACACGCCTGTACCTTTGCAAGTGTGCACCCATGTGTCCACTGCCTCAGTGATTGGAGAAGAGACTTCTCCCTCAACAAATGCTAGATGGCAGGTTGCCGGAAGCACACTTTCTGCCAGGCATCCCGTCTAACTGCTCCAGAGCAGCTAATGTTAGTTTCTTGTTAAATTCTACTGTAAGGGGTACACTTATAGGTTATAAAATAAGATGTTAAACACGGTTCACATTTGGAATTTTGCCTTTTGTTACTCAAGGCCCTAGGTGAAAAGAAAGCTTTCTGATATATCCTAGTGAATCAGTGGATGAAGAGTTGTCACCTGATCGATCATTGGTCCAGTTAACGTCACACAGGTGTTTGTCCCCTGTCCATGCCGTTTCAGAGAGGGCTCTGTCAATGGCAAGTGTCTGAGCAGGACTTACCTTGCTAAGCTGAGGTTGGATGTTAACAGTGTTGTCCTTCTCCTTGAGTTTTCTGTCTGGATCCAGTGTGAGTTCAGTTTTTTTCAGGGGAAAGGCCTCCTCTTCACCATGAGGAATTGGAACTTGAATGCCATGAAGTTGTTGATGTGGAAACACAACTCTCACCTCAAAGCAATAGCGATAATTTATTCTGAATAATTTATTCTTGACCTGAATATGAGTTGACCAATGCAACATTGAGGTTTCTGGTCCAACTAGCCCCACATATCAGACCTGCCTGCAGCTACATTTCCTCCAAAAGATGACTCAGATGCTTATATTAACTTCATGCTGTTTGGCCTATGGCTCAGGCACATTGCTAGCTAGCGATTTCATCTTAATTCTACCCACTTCCATTAATCTGTCCTGCCATGTGGCCCATGGCTCACCTGTGTTCCTTACATGCTGAATCTTGGGCAGCTTAATGGATCTTGTCTGACTCTGTCCTGCTTCTCCTACCTATGATGTCTCTGGCTATGGTGTTCGCCAAGGGCCAAAACAGCCCCTTTCTTTAAAGAATGATATTCACAGGATACAGAAAGACATTTCCACATCAGACCAAGGCCTGAGAACACAGATTTAAGTTATTCTACATGCCATGTTCTGATGTGGTGCCAATTTCATGAAGCTTTTAATGGACAAAGAACATTGTAAATGAAAGCCTTTTTAAAGTACTTTGGTGGAAACACTGAATAGGTGAATTAGAACAGTGCAGAGAAACCTCTGCTGTAGACTGCAGATGGTATCTCATAACTCTCTCAGATGGTGTTGGTGGAAGTTAAAGGATCTGCTTGTATGTTGCAAAAGGATTTACCAATAGTTCCAAGGATGTTCAGACACAAATAGAGAGAGGCAATAAATATCTATTTAGGGAGCTTAAATGGCTCAATATAATTTGGCTCTGGACCTTCACCATCCTGACTCTCTGTAACTACAAAAGTTATAATTATCCAGTCTTCCTGTAAAATGTTTACTGCAGAGGGGTGTGGCATTTCAGCTGACAAAATGCTATGGTATTTTCCAACCTTACTATGGATGAGTGATCATCCGGAGCGTCAAACAAAATATTGCTTCCAACTCCATGGTCTACATAAGGAAGTACTCTGCATCAGTTTTGGTCATAGGAGGTCTGTAAGCTTCCTTACGTAGTGAGCAGTAACTACTGGGCTTTGTGACATCCACCTCAGTCACAGTTACTCAGCTCCACTGTTGCCCTCTGGATGGGGAGAGGAAGTAGTAGTAGATGACACAGGCTGTGGCTGATTTCCACAGATGTGGTGTGCAGAAGTTTGGGGTACAGATGGGACCTGCAGGCTGTGGTTTGCTGACCCCCTAGCCTAAGCCCTTCTCTGTCTGTTGCCTTTGTGTTCTGAAACAGAGGCAGATGCACTGATAGCCCTAGGAAGTGTAAATGAAGAAAGACATTTACTTCCAAGATGTTCTCCTCCCCCCTTTGAAACTTGGCTTCAACTCCACTGAAATAACACCCTTTAGCACTATTAGTATGCAAATGTACACCAGATCTATTTCTCCTTACTTATTAATGAGGGAAATTAATTTTCTAGTGGGATGACTTAGCATCACTGTTTATGAACAGAATTTGATGCAAATCAGTAGGCATGCCCTGGGCTTTCTTGTTTGGTGCACACAGCCATGGCAATGCACAAATACCGTGAGGGATTAGGGAGTGGAATACCAATGGGGAGGGCTCCAGAGTCTATAATGCCAATGATTTTTTTCAGTTGTGGGTGCTAGTTTCTTGGGGGAAAATTAGTAGCTAACCATGAACTAAAACACAGTAAACACTGTGGCTGAGCAAGTAGAGTTGATCTGTAAAGGGTTGAACCCAAATCAGGAGGAAGAAGGGAAGAAAAAAGGATGGTGGGCATTCGCTGTGCTGGACCCACTGAGATCGGGGCTGGGTGGGCTTGATGAAAAGTGTACTGAAGATCCATTTGAGCTTCGAACTTGGGCTGGATTAGAATCCTTTGGGCAAACCAAGGTGTAAATGATAGATAAACTGTGAGTACTTTATTAGTCCAGGAATCAAGAGTAATAAGCAGATGGTGATGTGGTTCTGGGTGAGAAGTTGAGGCTCCTTTAGGCTAGGGAGCAAGATGCGCTGTGCCCCTTCTCTGTTCTTAGTGAAGGTGTGCGACAGCAGTGTCAGTCGGAAGCCGGATTATAGGAGTCAAATGTTGGGAAAGTTTCCCCAGCAGCCCCCAGTGGCCCCTGCCTGACCTGACCCCATTTGAACCTTTACCACTTCCTTGTGTTCAGTCTCTCAGCATCAGCTCTGTGGGAAGAGGTCATTCTCAAGGCACCAGAGCCTGCTTTGTCAGTATTCAGGAGAGGGAGCTACCTGTAAAATGCCCATTCCCCTGTTCCTAGACCACAGAGGACATTGCTATCAACGCCTCCTCTGATACTGTCCCTAGAGATCCATGGTTGGCTCTATGAGATTTTACTGGGCCTTTCAGATAAATAACTCTCCTAAAAATCTTCTCAGAGACCATCCAAGACACTTGGCCTTCCCAAAAGTTGAATATGATGTCTGGCATTGTAAAGGTCTATGGAGGGAGGAGTTTGGGGGTTTGTCTTTAGTGGTTTTATTGGTGTGCCCTTTGTCCTGGGATACCTGTTACTACCTCACTAATCAATAAGCAAAATGATTTTCAAAATTAATTTTAAATTTTATTTTATTAGTTTATGTGTATGAGTGTTCTGCCTGCACATGTGTCTGTATGTCGCATGTGTGCATAGAACCCGCAGAGGCCAGAAGAGGGCATCTGATCCTAAGGAAAGCCTCTGGGTTTCAGCTCGAAGTCTTTGTCTCTCAGGGTCCAAGGAAGGCTCCACTAGGCAGTGAGGAAATCTACTTCTCGGAGGATATGGGAATGAGTCTGCTCACACCATGGTCCCTCTGTCCGTGTCTCTTTGTCCATCTAAGCTCCTCTGCTGTCTCTGCCGTCCTGTCCTCCTTCCCTTTACTCTCTCCTGCTGGGAGGTTTACAGTTTTATACACACACAAAACAAGGCAGCTCTCTGACAATCACACAGTTACAGCTTGGACGCGCCTTTCCCTGACGTTCCCAAATGGGACTATTTGAAAGACTCCTTTCCTGACTATGTGTCCTGCCGAGTGGGAGGTGACTGTAGGGAGCTGGCTCTACTGTCTGTCTCAGAGAACTGAGCAGAGATTAGGCTGTGGGAACCAAGGTTATTGACTGTGTGACTGGCCCATGAAGTGGGGGCGGGAGCTCCCCAGCACATGGGAGAAATTGTGCCCAGTAAATAATCAAAACACTGCTATGCCTTGGGAATAGATTCCAAATTGTAATCAATGTGTAAGACTTATGACTTCACACAAGACATCTACAGCAGGAATCAGCCAAATCATTCAAAAGGCAATAATCCCAAGATGTCTTACATTCCTTGGTTTAAATTTTCCATCAGAGCCCTTGGCTCTGGTGGGTTGGCACTTCTGTGATGGATGAATTTCTCACCATATGATCCTGTGGCCTGCAGCAGATAGAGATAGTTGTGAGCTGCCATGTGGATGGTAAGAACTGAACATGGGTCCTCTGTTCCATCTCTCCAGCCTCCTCAAAGTGCTTTTGGGTACTAGGCTTTCCTGCCAGCACTTTCTCCCTGGTATGACACAGCACAGGACATCATACCACCTGCCAAAATGAGGTTTCAGTCACCTGTAGGCAACCTGTTTAACTTGTTCTGCCCATGGTGGACATTGAATTTCAGCCTAAACATGTTCATCAGTGAAGCTTGAAGACTCCAGACAAAGTGAAAAGAGTAAGAATTTTCTGAGAACAAATGCCAGAGAAATCTGCCAGAGGGGTGTAGATAGTTCCCTATGAACACTTCCAGAAAACGGTTTGCAAGACAGTAGACTGCTTCTGACAATAGGTGGAGGTTTGTTAAGAACTGAGAAATCCTTGCCTCCACATGATCAGTAAGCTCCAAGGTGCTCCTCAGCACTGCAAATAATCTGCGCTCCTTCAAACTGTGAGGATGGTGTGAGTTCTCTCTGATAACCCCGTTTTCTAGGTCAGAACCCAAGTTGACTCCAGTAGATCCTGGGATGGTCTGTTTCGAGTTCTGATGGCAAGGCTATGAGGGGTTTCCTCAAACACCTAACTATATGCTGCTGTGAATATGTTTATTCAATGAAATCTAAATCAATAGATTTGCATAAAGCATAATGTGAGTGAGTCCTATCCAATCAAAGAGAAAGAATTCAGTCCCAACTTCTGTTGGATTTAAGAGTGCAGTACTCACCCTTCCCTGAGTCTCCAGCCTGCCGCTTGCCACCTGCCCCATGGTCTAGCGTGTAGTCTTTTGGACTTTTCAGCTTCCATAATTGTGACAGTATGAGGCAATCCTGAAACTCTTCCTTCACCTCCCTCCTCTCTCTCTCTCTCTCTCTCTCTCTCTCTCTCTCTCTCTCTCTCTCTCTCTCTCTCTCTCTCTCTCTCTCTCCTCCTTCCCTTCTCTTCTATCATCTATCTACCTAGCATTGATTTATAAAACATGTAATATACATTTAACTCCTGTTTATTCTCTGAGAATGTAAAAATGCAACTGTACGGGATTGTGTTGTTTCTTGGTAAATAACTGTCCCACTCACTGGTTTAATAAAAAGCGCTGATTGGCCAAAGGTGGGCAGGAAGTGTGGGCGGGGCTGCCAGACTAAGAAAACTCTGAGAACAGGAAGCACAGAGAGAATGCCAGAGAGAAGCCGGAAGAAGCAGAGGACAACTATGCTGCTCTAAAGAAAGGTCCCGAGCCACATGGCTGAACAGGAAGAGTCATGGGTTAGATGAAGAGTAAAGAGTTAGCAAGTTATATGCCTGGGCCTGATGCTGATCAGCCAAAAACTATTGAAAGCATCTGTGTGTCTCTGTGGGTCTGCAGGTCTCCTGGTCTGTGAGCCTAGACCTTAAGGTTAGGCCCGAAAGTCCGGGCCAGAAACCTCCCACTACATGCAACTATGTCCAGATTTCATAGCAGTGAAATATTTTCTTCTCCCTTAATCCCAATGAAGCAATTAACATTTCACCAAGCCACTAAAAATCAAATACCAGCCTTATGACAGGAAGTTCTAAATGCAGTCAGAAATGTGTGCCTTAATTGATGTGTGTGTTAAGGAGAATTTTCCAGAGTGCCGTACCCACACTCTCCACGCAGCAGGTTCCCATTATGCATTCCTTCATGGTCCCTGTTCATCTTGTGTGTGAAGTTTTCCCTTCTTCTGGCAGTTTCCTTCTGCCTCCAGCTGGTAAGTTAGCAGAGGATCTGTCCGTGGGAGACAAGTTTTCCAGGAAATGGGGAAAAGATAGAGTTTGGACCCAGGGTTTCATCAAAGGGGAAATCCTAGCTGATTCACAAGGCTCTTTCTATGCCAAACAGCAAGTTACCAGAATGCACTTCATGTATGTAAAAGAAATTGTGATTGAGTAAACACGGTCGAGTGAAATACGATGAGGAGCCTTAGTCTGTAACAATGTAGGATGTTAAGCTTTGTGTAAGTATAAGTCATAATCCTGTTTCCAGACAAATGTTTGTTGCCAGGAGTAGAAAGCACTGGTTTGTTTGCTGTTCCCAGTGCGGTTGGTTGAGGCAGCAGCATCTCCAGCACCTCAGGCATGTCAGCTTCAAGAGGTGGATGGTCACAAGATGGGAGCCCTCTTGATATTAGCACCTTTGTACATAGAGACACAGACAGCTTTCTTTCTGTCTTTTTGCTCTCTATCATGTGTGAATGTCAGAGAGAGAGGGCTGTCTACAAATAACAACCACCCTCACCACATACCAGTCTGCCAACACCTTAATCCTGGACTTCCTGGGCTCCACGGCTGTGACAGTTGTTTGTACAGCTTAAGACAAATGCTGTCCAGTGTGTGCTGTGAAAGCCCAGAGGGACTTTGATGTCAATCCATCCATTATTCCAGCCACTAATTATTGAACCATAGCACAGAAGAATGCCCTTTGATCATCCAGTTCAGACTCTGAGTTTCAGGTCTGAGCCCCATGTTATAACTGAGACATCTAAGGCCTGGGGAACTTAACCTTGTTGCTTAAAACCTCAGAAGTAAGTGTCATGTGCCAGCAAATGGCACACAACCATTTTGCTTGCTCCTTTAGGGCCACTGAGAAATCTCCTGTATTTCTCCTCGAGAGTGTGGGTATCCCAGCCCTTGTTCCTTTCAATCAGGTGGAGAAAAGACAATTTTACCCAGTTGTTTTGACTTTGACTCTCCAAAGCAAAAAGAAAAGTTCAGAGAAATGTTATAGTTTTGCCTAAGGGAGAATCAGTTTGACACATAAAAATCAGACTCTAGAGATCATGAAGTGAAGCACCCCCCCCCCACCACCACCACACACACACACTTCATCTCTTCCTCCCCTCCTTCCCATCCTTCCTGTGTGTTTGGGGAGAATGGAGAGCCCTTAGTGAACTCGATCAAATATAGAGATGCCACTTTGAATAAAATGGTAGAACCTGCTGTCCTATATGTATATAAAAGGTACCATACTTACCTAATTTAGCCCTCCATACTGAAAGGGTTATGAATATGCATTTTGGCTAAGAAAATCATTTCTTTTCACAGTCTCATGTGTGATGCTGTAGGCTAAGCTAATCAGTGTAGTTAATTTTAGCCCTAGTTTTAAGGGTTTATTTTAGAAAAGGTCAGGGTACTCACCTATATCTCGTTATGCGGGGGAATAAAGCATGGAAGAGATGTGAAGCCGAGCAGCTGTTAGCACACCCCCACCCTCAGTACTGGAAACGGACTGTCTGTATTTGATGCTTAGTTCTGTGTGCAATTGGCAAGAGTTTGACAAGGTGCATTTCTTTGCTCTTATGCCACATGGCAGGTCATCTCCAGGGGACCTGGATGTTCCAGGGGCACCTTTCCCTGAGGTTGAGGGTTGGATTGATCATCTACTAAATATCTGCGTTTAGATACTCTGTAAAAGAAGGTAGGGGAAGCATCTCACAGGATCAAGGGGTCCATATGGCAACTTCTTCAGAGTGGCTCTGGCCCAGGTCTGTCATGGGATGGAGCCACCATCTCTCTCTCGCCAAGTCTGGTGCCAGGCCTGGGCTTTCATTTTCCTCTACAGGGGTAGGAGGTGGGAAACTGGTGATGGTGGGTGGTGTGCTGGCTTAGGTGGACCAGGAGGTCAGAAAGGTGAAGTCACACACCCCAGTGCTAAAACTAAGGGCTGTTTACCAGCAGGGGGAGCAGTAGAGACCGAACACTGTATAGCAGTGCTGTCCATTTATCCACAATGTTGGAGGAAATACCCTAAAATTATGACCCCTGTGGCACATGGAATGTAGTTGTTGTAACTGATTTGTCATTTAACTTTAATGGTTGCAATTTAAGTAGCCACATCGGCTGGTGGCTAACATTCTAATGGGAAAGTTCTAGAAGGAGCAACACATTTAAGGACCGGAGTTGGAAAGCAAGAGGTGAGTATAAAGCATAACTGAGCATACTGATCAGTGTCAGAGCAAGACCTCTCCAACACACACACACACACACACACACACACACACACACACACACACACACACACACTCACACACACACTCACACTCACCTACCTGCATACCTCCGCCAGTCACAGGGCTAACCAACAGAAGACCTTTCACCGTGTCTGTAAAGGAAAGCTCTTAGATTTTTTTTTTTTTTTAAGGAGACCAGACTGAGAAAGCAGGTTGCTACCTGATCATAGAAAGACAAAACTAAAGTTTCTGTACCGAGTTCTATTGGCAGTGTGTGTGTGTGTGAGAGAGAGAGAGAGAGAGTATGTGTGTGTGGGGGGGTATGTGTGTGTGTGAGTGTATGTGTGTGTGTGAGTATATGTGTGTGTATGTGTGTGAGAGTGTATATGTGTGTGCATGTGTGAGTATATGTGTGTGTGAGTATATGTGTGTGTGGGGGGTATGTGTGTGTGTGAGTATATGTGTGTGTATGTGTGTGCATGTGTGAGTATATGTGTATGTGTGTGCGCGCACGTGTGAGTGTATGTATATATGTGTGCATGTGCGTGTGTGTATATGTGTGTGAGTGTATGTGTGTGTGTGTAGGGGTCATTGAAGAGCTGGTGTTTTTGGCAGGGTTTGCAGCCCACTATGTAAGGCCATGGAGGTGAGGTGGGGAGGCTGGGTGTTAAAAGGCGTGCAGGGTGTGCATTTCTCCATCAGCACACAAGTGTGTTTGTTTCACAGGGGGCTACCCACATTCTCTACCGGACTGTACATCAGTCTAGATTGTTCCTTAGCAAATGTGCTGCCGCAAGCACCAAGCCTGCTAAATGTTATGGTGATTGAAAATTGCAGTCCCTTCCCGCAGGCCCAGAATAGGGCTCTTTATAATGAAATACAGAGGCAGCAGCCATTTGGAGTATGGAGTAACTGCCTCTCTGGGACTTTCACCATGGACCCACAGTGTCAGTAAAAGGCGGGCTCACCAGAGAAGAAATGATGCCTGACTTTATTACACAGGTCCTTCATTCTCTGTGGCTGCTGAGCCCTGTGAGTAATTCTAATGGATGCTATCAAGAGTGGGGACACCCTGAGAATAGAGTCCCAGGCCCAGCTGACAACTCACCAAATGGTCTCGATGAACCATCTCATCCCACAGCAGGGGAGAGATGGTTTACAAAAATCAAAAAGGAAAATCAACCACATTAGTGTGAAGCTTAGAAGGTGATAAAATATCTTTTATAAATCAGCAAGGCTTGGAGTTTTTTCTTCAGGTTGTGCGGAGGGGGAAGCTGTGCGCTCTCAGGGGTGGGACACTGTGTGCCCCATTGGCTATGAAGAGAATGAAGGATGAAGTTTGGGACACATTTTAACTATGACGAGTCCACCAGACAGACAGGTTACTCCTGAGAAATTCTTGTTTCTAGTTGTGATGGTCTTTGTTTCTGTCGATGCTTTTCACCACTGATGATGACTCAGCTTACAAGTCAGCTAGACATCTGCCCCGACAGGGCAGAAGGACCTGGAGAAATTCACGAGTAGAATCACACTCTAGGGTAACTTTGACTGACGCCTTGATCTTGGTGGGCCTGTGGGATGGGAGTGTGAAGTTTAGTATGAAAATGTGTTCAGCAGCTCTCTCTCTGTCTGAGTCAATGTTTGTTCTCTTGTTGTGAAGAGAACTGTGACCATAGAAATTTTATAAAGGAAAGTATTTAATTGGACTGGCTTTACAGTTTCAGAGGTTTAATCTATCAGTGATGGCAGCACGCAGTCAGGCCTGGTGCTGCAGAGCTAGAGCTGAGTGGTCTACATCCTGATCACTGAACAGCAGGAAGAACAAGACACTGGGCCTGGTTTGAGCATGTAAAACCCAAAGCCTGCCCTTGGTGACACACTTCCTACAACAAGGCCACACCCACTCCAAGGCCACACCTCCTAATCCCTGTCAAGTAATGCCTCTCCGTCATGACCACACATTTAAGTATATGAGCCTGTGGGGGACATTACTACTCAAATTACCACATTGTTGTCATGAACACTTGAGATGGTCAAGTCACAAGGACTCTTCTTTATTTTGGCTCACAATTTTGGAAAGTCCAACCTACACTCAGTTGTCTCTATTATGGTTTGGAACCCATGATGAGTCAGCACATCATTTTGGGAGCATGTGACAGGACAAAGCTATTCAGCTCATGGCAATGAAATGAGAGAGGGAGGAGCCACTTCCTGTAGAGCTACTATGTTCTTGGAGAATATGCCTCAGTGACCAGAGACCTCTTATAGGACCCTGCATATTAGGAACTACATTGCTTTCCATTAGCTTTATGGGCTAGGGACCAAGCCTCCAATACATAAACCTTTGAAGGGACATTGACTATCTGAACTATAACATTGGACAGATAAATTCAGAACATTCTAAAGAAGAGGAAATGGAGGGTAAAGGGCTCTCTTTCTCCTCTCTTGCCCCCAACAAAGATTCTGAAAGCCTTTGGCTGTGATGCTAGAGCGTAGCTGAGGAGCCCATGTCCTTTAGAGATCTTTGGACTCCTTTATTTAAGACGTTTTAAGTGTCTTCCTTGAGCCATGTATTGAAGTTGCCTTTCTGGGCTCATTGATTTTTGGGGGGCAAATTATTTTTATTTGAGCTAAATGACAGTTTTGTGCTAAATTAGTGTGCATTAGGCTCACCTTGGGTGCTATTAAAATAAATTGATTTTATTGTGCTTGGGATTGCACCCAGAGCTCTGCACGCGGTAGGTAAATGCTGTACCATTGAGTTATATCCCCAGCACACATTGCCCTAATTCAAAAGGTCAGCTCTGGAGACAGGCTCGGAATTTATATTTGTTAAGAACCAAGGTGATGCTACAGATGCTGTTCTAGGGCCTACTCTTTGAGAGCCACTCTGGGAAGTCTGCAGCACAAATTTGTACAGAGCATACCAGTGCTTAGAGACACTTGGGATAATGAGAAGTGGGCAGGCAGAGATTGTCCTTCAAAATATCTATGCTTGGACTCACAAAGGCCACCCCTTCTGTGGAACTAGGTAATAACTTCCCTTTTCCCTATGGTATGGATTTACAGCACTGGTACCCAAGCTTGGGCAGCCATTATTGGATTTCTTCAAAAGTATGTGCTGTTGCGACCTACCCAGCATAGAAGAAATCTGGAATGCCATTCCAGTTGCATCTGTGATGATGCTGACTTCAGGGTGTGAGGAAATTAAAGCTGTTTATCACAGTCCGGTTTCCCTCAGCGATAGGAGAAATGAGCCTTAGCTGAACAAGGCCTCAAATTGGGCTTCACTACAGGAGGACACACAGTTTGACAAACACAGTTGAAACAGGCTTACCTTTGTTTTGAGTTTGTCTTTTGAAAACAATTCCATTTCTAAGCAGCACCAACGTAGTGCAGTGTACTCAGGACATACTGTAAATGGAGCCATCCCAGTCTGTCCCGTGAATCACGTACAGGAAGCATAAATCGAGACCCACAATTATTCTTTTCCTTCTGAGATTATCAGTTTGAGACGGTAAGGAACTATGGCTCTTTGTGCACATTGAGGCCTATTATGAGAAGAAAGAGATTTTTTTTTCAAGAGAAAAATGTCTTGGTGGTACAGACATGACTTGGCCAGGTTTACTGAAACACTGCCACACTCAAATGACTGAAATGAAGACCCTACAGCCTGTGAAGCCTACAGTTTGACCTAGCTCTCCTTTCCCTATAGAATCCCGTATCTTCCTGAGCTGATTGAAGAGAACTTAGAGGACCTTGTGGATCAGGCAAATGGTGGGAGAAAATGAAGTGCTCTTGTAGAAAGAGAATCAACAGGACATCATCCCTCCCCGTGCCTTTGAGTCAGTTCTGAAAATCCATAAGGCTGATTATATTTAAAATAAAGAACATTTCACATTTCATATGTAATTATATTTATCTGATATATTTCTTCCTGGTGTTGGGCATTAACAGGCAAAATAAAGATGTTTGCCACACTATACAGTTTTTGATAGCAGCTGATAATTGAGTAAAGTACCATAACACGGTGCATAATGCCTTGGTCCTGTTACTCTATTGAGTGTTTACAATGATCTCAGTGGCAGATAATCATCTGTGTTTTATTGATGAGGAAACCAAAATGCACAGTTAAAGTGGCACCCAGGGTTGTGGAACCACTTGATATACATGTGGATCTTTTTGATGCAGAAAACCAGTGTGTGTCAAGCTGTGAACTGGGAAGTCACTTTTGTGAATTGCAAACAGCATTCTGAAATATTGACTAGAATGGAAAATACCAAAGTGTCACATGTAGTTTGGGTGGATATGTCTTTACTCCTGAAAAATCTGTTTTAACCCTAAAGATTTTAAGTGTGCCCCACATTAAGCACACGCCTGTAAACTGGACAATGATATAACATGACCTGTGTCATATTGAAGTGTGAAAGCAAAGGAGGTAAAGGGAGGTGATACAGGGATAGAAGGGGGAGAAAGGAAAAGTGAATGAAAAATAACTGTAAGGAGGTGGAGAGACTTGGGAAGGGGAGATGGAGGGGGCAACGAGAGAGCAGATGGTTCTGACAGAGACGGAAGTTCAGGGTGTGGTGAGAGAAAGAGCAAAGGGGAGTTAAACATGATTCTGTCCACCGGTCTCTCAGCACAGATTTTGGTTCTCATGAACATCTCACGCTGTGCCACATCTCATCCTGGCTGGGTTTAAATGACCAAACATGTAGGTCCTGCCCAAAGAACTGTCAAAGATTGTTGGGAATATTTGGAATTTTTGCCACTGAGATAATTTTAGCCCCACTATGCAGCCTCTTGCTTTTTTGCAGAGAAAGTGTGGATAACAGGAAGACTATAAAAGTCTTCTTTGGGGGGATGGCCTGATGATAAGTTGCATGGCTAGAGTACCCTTTTTTTTGTTAGTTTCCGGAGGAAACCTGAACTCTGTAAATGTAAGCATTTAGCCAGAGTCTGACCAGCAGAGGCTCAGTCAGACTGCAAACCTCTGATCCTGAATGCCACTCTTCCAGATAGAAAACAGTAATGATGGATTAAAGAACAGTATTACGAGTTAGAACAATAATTCTGTTTGTAAGTCAGAGTGGTGCAAAACCTAACCCGGCCTGCAGTAGAGCATCATTATGTAATTTCCTCCTCTCCCACCCCAAAGTATTTGTCTATTGCTAGCCTCCATTGGTAAATTAGAGTCTATAATGCTGCGCCCTGTAACCCACTCTTGGCCTTTCTTTGCTGATATTCTTATAGGCACCAACTCTGGTTTAGTCGCTGGTTATACCCTGCCAAGTAACTCGGGTTATTGGCATCAGCTTACATAGATAATCTCCCCATTTCTTTTTTCTTTTAAGTGGATGCCGTAGCCCACCATAGCAAGCTCCATTTGAAAACCCGAACCCATGGCCTGTAAGAAACAGCTGTGATATCTTCTTCAGTTTTGCCAAATATCATTGTCGAATATTCTATCTTAAATGGTCCCACTACTGTCCTCTCTCTCTCTGTCTCTTTCTTTCTCTCTCTCCTTTTCTTCCTTAAAAGAAACTTCCAGGAGAGTATTAACACATACTTCTTTCCACTGTCTCAGCTACAAAGTTTTACGTGTTACATAACAAGGCCCTGCCGTGGTTTCTCATCCTTACTTATTTTTCTCCTGACTCCCTTAGTTTTTAATAAGGACTCATATAAAAGCCACAAAAGAGATCATTTGCTCTTGTCCCATGGTTTCGTTATCCTGACTTCAAAGGTTAGTGTCCCTCTTTCTACTGAGTTAATTTTGCCGAGTGGTGATTATACCCAGCAGACGTTTTCAGGAATCTAAGAGTCAGCATTGCGCTCCAAGGAAACTCTGTCACTGCCAATCTCTGAGGATACACAAGGCTCTCAGCTCGGCGCGTTAAGACTTCAATGGCTGCAGTCATTGCGTACTCTCTATTTCAGGGATCCCAGAAGACCCACTTGTTGCTGAAGAGTATTATGCTGATGTATTTGATTCCTGTTCTGAGGAGAGTGAGGAGCAGGAGGAAGAAATGGTGTTCTCGGAAGCAGAGGGAGAAATGAGGAACGGGGGAGCCCTACCTGCTTACAGAGCAAACCAACAGGTACCTTCTGAACTGACCCTAAGAGATGTTGCTGTTCAGGGTGCTGACTGAACTTGTGCTAAAAAAGAGCAGAGGAAGTTTTGAACTTGAAGTTGGTGACAGGCAGCTCAGGAGTAGTAGGGACTTTCTAATGGCTCCATGTAATAAGTCTTTAATTTCAAGGGAAAGGGCAGGTAGACCCCAGAAAATGACCAGACTCTGATGAGGACCCTCCCTGTCAAAAGGGAAAGAGCCAGCATACTCACCGTAGGACAGGCTTTGATGTATGCTGCAGTCTCTGCCCTTGGAGGATTCCTCTATACAGCTGTACAATAGGTTCTGCAGGTGTCTCTCTCACAGGGAAAGTGGATATTTTATCACTTTCCTGTATGTAATAATATTTTCAGTCTGATTCCATTTTGGAGAAAGTTCTTTCTAGCTTCTTGCAACGCAGCCTCCAAGGGGCTATCTTTTCACACAGTGCTGGGTCTCTGCATAGGTGGTCTAGTTGTAGACCTTCTTAATTAGAAAGACTGAGCTAGTTTAGGTGATGAGCTAAGAACCAGCCCTGGCTTCTGTTTTTTTCTTTTGATTTTTGTCGTGGAAAGAAAGATATATACAAACTACTCAGCTGTTTTACTGAAATAGTTTCTCACTGTGTAGACCAGGCTAGGCTTGAACTTTCAACTTTCTGAATGCTGGAATTTCAGGAAAGTGCTGTCATGGCCAACCACAGAGACTCTTAATAAATACTAAGAAAACTACCATAATATTAAATAAAATCCAAAAGAAATGTCTCTCAAATTCTGTAGACCAGGAGGGTATATGAACTCAAGCTGGGACTGGAGAGATGGCTTAGGGGTTAAGGCTTCTGCTGTTACAGAGGACCTGGCTTTGGTTCCCAGCACCAACATGACAACGTGCAGGCAAAGACACACATGCAAAATAAAAATATGCAAATACTGTTAAAGAGTAGAATCAAACCAAGAAAGATGTTAAAAGAAAGGGGAGGCATGGGGGAATGTAAGCAAGGAGAGGATCAAAAGACAACTAGCAAAAATGCAGGACAGAAGAGAGGGGTGCTCCTTATACCCATTGCTCTCCTCCCTGGAGAACTCTGGGAAAAACGTGCCTACTACCACAAGTTAAAAACGTGATTTCCCTTTTGCTACTGAGCCACTGCTATGGAGAATCAAAATAAATATTGTCATAATACTGCATTGACTTCACCCCATGCCTGTGGTTGGAAAATGTAAGACACGTACCAAGTCTCTTCTCAGATGATCAAATGACAAACTTTGATCTACTAATATTGTCATTTTAAATAGTTATAAATAAAACAAAGCCAATGCAGAAACACACATGAATCAAATCTGTTTGCAGATACCACCCGAATCAAGAAATAGAGCTTTGCCAGCCCCAGAGGCTCCATCTCTACCTGGCTTTTGTTATAATGTCATGGGAAGTCAGATTGCCTATACATAATGGAGGCCTTACCACTTCTATGGGATGTTGTTACTTTGTACAAATGACTGAAGCTCATGTGCTTCAGTGTTCTACTCTGTACAAGAACAGAAGGATCTTCTCATCCTAGAAAGGTAGTCAGGGTGATCGGCTTAAAGAATTTCACATCAGATCTTAATTATATACTTAGTTATCTTGCTTTTTTAAATGTATTGCTTAAAGTCTTTAATGTTAAAGTGAGCAGTTACAGTCACAACTATTTTAAAAACTCCTTTCTTCTTTCTTAATATGAGGGCAGGAATTTGCTCTCTGGGGTGTGGTTGATTTAAAATCTGTTGTGGTAAGATGCTAAGACACTTCACATGCATGGTCCTTTGTCCCTCAGAGTCAATGTGCTCTCTTTTACCATTTTCAAGTGAAGAAACCCAGCCTCTAAGAGAGGAGGAGCTTTGCCACAGTGGCACAGATAGGGAGGGATCAGTTTTGTGATCTGAGTCAGAGTGGCCACAGTCCCAGGCCAGAGACTTTTCCTACTAGTCAGATTAACATGATCTGAGAGAGTCGGGATGGGGTTATAGTAGGGTCATCTCTGATAGGGACAGGTAATCACAGCTGCATTTTCATCTAATAGTAGTTTGATGTGGTTTTCCTTTCTCAAGTGGTTTGGCTGTGTTGGGCATCCTCCTATTCTTGTGGGATGTTTGTGTCTGCAATTGACCGGTCGTACTTCTGAATTCAGTGCTGGTACCACAGTCACGGTTCACTTTGTGAAGTGCATGAACCTTGCATCCATCTCTTGAGTTGCCTCTTTTCTTCCTGGCTTTGCCCTTGAACCCTGAACGTGTTAGTGTCTGCTAAAGCAGCAACATGCCCATAAACTGTGTGCATGACCAGATCCAAGCTGGTTCCTCTTTCATATTTGATGGAGCAAGTGCTTTCTGAAAGAAGAACAGCCACAGGCTTCGTTCTCTCAGCCAGCTTGCTGCTCTTTAAACCGCATTGCCTCCAAACACAGTTTTATCAAATACCCCATCACTGCTGCTTCTCTACAGGGCTAAGCAAAGCATCAATAATGCCTTTATCACAAGCCATTATAGTGCTGATGGCTGCTCTGTGAAGTCTCTGGTCACCAAATTGGAGCCATCCCCTTAGATCTCAGGAGAGTGGAGTTTACAGCTGTTATTACCACAGGCTGTCTTCAGCAGCCGTGGGACCTGTTGCTGAGCAGTAGCCCATGTATTCTCACTGACATGCCTTAGGGTTGCAGGCTGGTGCATGTCACCATTAATTCCTCATGTCCCTTATTGACTGGACTGTCATTCCTTCTCCAAGACTAACAAACTACCCAGGGCACTAGTAAAAATACACTAGATAGAAGATAATGTCCTGACCCACGGCTCTCTCAGGAAAGACTGTGGCTCTGGCTGAAGGCTCCTCAGGCCCCTTGTGTTCTCTTCCTAAGATGGGGGGTTGCAGAGGCCCGCCTTTCCAAGCTAATATGGAAGCTGTCCCATCTTTCAGGGTTTGACATTCTCCCAGCACACAGTGACACTTGCAAAAGCAGATGTGCTGAGACCTGAGGATCCTCTGTGACTGGAGTCAGGCCATCCTGAGGGTTGGTATCACAAGTGCCTGCTACAGCAGGAGAGCTAGTGATACTCATTACAGTGGTTACAGCTCATGTTCCTAGGATCATCCTCTTATGGTCAGTACTTTATATTCTGGGCTAGCTCAGGTCTTCTGGGAGACATGGTAAGATAGGATAAGAAATGGAATGGAGTACCTGTGGATTAGGTGGGAAGTTTCTTGGGTTTTGGGACATCTCTGAGGGGGGAAATAAATAAAAGGGGAAAGAAGGGCGGGTGGGAGGGAAGGAAGGAAGAAAAAGAAGAAGTATGGATTAGAAAGGCTTGGCCAGTTTGGTAGGCTATACAGGGTAAAGGTTTCTATTACCATGGTTGCAAAAGTCCCATGATGGGCAGGAATGGCCTGGCTTTAGCACCCCTCTTTCTGTGACTAGGGTATAAGTAAGCTCAGCACACTCACAGGTGAATTATTTCATTCTAGTGATGATAGTTTAGTACAGGAAACTGGCTTTATGGGTGACAGCTAAGATGGCCTACTGCTAGTAGGGCACTGTTTACACAGGCTATCCTCTGCACAGCTGTGGTCAGCCATGTTCCACCACTCAGGGTGGAGGAGATGACAGGTCGAGGGAACAGTAGAGGGGGTAGCCTTATGCCAATTCCAGGGACAATACAGAATTATGAAAAGTAAATCTCAACTCTCTCTTGCTAAGGGATGCAAAATTATTTTCTGATGTGCCTTTTCAAGCAAAAGATGCTAGAACTTTTGAGCCTCATTAGGGATATTGCTTTATCTTCTATTTTAAAATCATTCCAATAATGACCTAATTTAGTAAACTGCATACACAGGAGGCAACACATTTCGTCCTTAGAAGTCACCATCATTTCTAAGTGGCCTGTCCCTTGATTGCAGGCAGTTGAGCTGTTTATTCCCAGGAACTGCTGCACTGTGTCACAGGCTATTGATCAGCCAAACCCACAAAATGTAATGTGTACTCCAGCTTGGTGTGCCGTTCCTACAGGACAACTTGCCTCTGTAGCCTCAGTGAGAGTTCAAAGGAGCGACTTTGAAGCCCCGTTTCCCACCCCTGCCTTGTTCTAGCCTCCCTGCCATGATTCTCTCCTTTCCCATCCCTTGTTCCTCATCCAGCACAAAGCACAACTCACTGCTGGCCACTGTGGGATCCCCAGACCTCACTGCATGACACTACTGGCAGGGATTACGTTAGTAAAGGAGAAAGAAAGGCAAGTCTCTGAAAACAACATGGAAATGGATAATGGTGTAAGGACTTCAAATCCTGGTTCAAACACACAACCAAGATGCTGCATGCTCTGTGGGGTTTAAAGGAGGATTCATCTAGAGCTAGACTTGAGACTACACATCTGTCACAAATAAATGTGTATCACAAGGACTTCATTTAGGGATCTTTTACTTTTTGTCTCCATAACCTCCCTTAAGTTGCTGGACTGTCTTCCCTAGACTACCAGGCATGTATTTGGTAGAGACTAAGCCATTTAAAGAGCAGACAGAAGAACTGGCTGGAGGGCCTCCTTCCACACTGCCGAACCTCCAGGAGTGGATGCAGCAGGGAGGGTTGGGCCTCAGCGGCTCCTGGAAAATCTGCCACTGTCTTGGGTAGATGTCATGCCATCAATCCACCAGCCCTCCTTTGACTTTTCTCCTCACCCTTCACATCTCCAAACTGTGATCCAGAATGTCCCATGAGTTCTGTGTTTATATATTGTGAATGTCTTTGAAACTCTAACGCAACCCATAAGCCCTGACTTGCAGGGACCCAGAGCATTAACAAGAGACACCTGTAGTGAGAGGGATTTAATAAGGCAAAGTGAATAAAGCATTTAACCTGAAATGTGGACACAGTGACAGCCACATGTCAGCAGTTCTGAATTCAGAGGAGGCATTTAGTGTTATGGGAGCCAGGAGAGCTGGTTTACAGTTTGAGTTTTTAAGGTTTGGATTTGTGTACCTGTCACTGCTTACCTTAGGACAGAAAGCAACCTCAGCAGTGACTAGGAGCTTTGATCTCAGCCTCTAATTCCATGGCAGCCCACAGAACTGCCATCAGCTCTATCCCCTGGCTCTGAGTAGCAGCATCCTCTTCCTTCCTTGAGTTATGAATGTACTTGACCAAGGGCTTGGATGCTAGTGAGACCCACATCTGTGTGCGCAGAAAGAGGAACCCACCATGTCATTTAGGTTTCTGTGACTTGGGGTTATTATGAATATGGTTTGCAGAATGGTAGAAATTGCATAGTAATATAACAGACAACAGAAAATAAGTGGGTTATTAATTTGCGTCCATCTACATATCACATACTTCCCAGTGGCGTTGGTACAGGGTATATGGCAGAGCACCAGCAGACACAGCCCCACGTCATGTGCATTTTAGTCTCAAGTGTTTAAATATTGTCAGTGATGCATTGTGCCTTGATAGGTCTCCTAGTCATCATTTCTGTCTCCCTAGAAGCCTAGACTGGTGTACCTAGTCATATGGCCAAAAATAGAGGTCAAACTAATACGGGCCTCTCACAGACATCCTGAAATCAACATGTCTGAAAGTTAGTTCTTCACCCCATCGGTAGCCCCTCCTGAGTTAAACTTCACTTCACCTCCTTCTGCTCACATTCACATCAGCAAAATCTATTGTTTCTTCTTTCATGACACATCATGTGATCACATCTAAGTATTTCTACCCTTGTAACCAAAGCGCTTCCTGCTGTGTTCTCTCTCTCTCTCTCTCTCTCTCTCTCTCTCTCTCTCTCTCTCTCTCTCTCTCTCTCTCTCTCTCTCTCTCTCCCCCTCTCTTTCTCTCTCTCTCTCCCCTCACACAAAGTCTGTACTCCAGCCCTTCCTTACCTCCTCCACCCTCATCACCACCATCTCACTGAGGTGTCCTGTCTCTTCTTCCCGAGGTTTCCCTCACTATGCCAATCCAATCACACTTGTCTTCTTGTTTCTGGAGAACACCAGACATGTCTGTCTTTAGAAGCCTGTAATGTCCTTCCCACAAGTAATATTATAGTATCTGTCTTTAGGTATTTGCTATATGTCATCTTTCTTGTCTTTAGAAGCCTGTAATGTCCTTCCCACAAGTAATATTATAGCATCTGTCTTTAGGTCTTTGCTATATGTCATCTTTCTGAAGAGGCCTTGGCTACATTAAATAAAACACCCCTCACTAGCAAGAGCATCCACTCTTTTCTGCCTTAATTTTTCCCTATAGGCTTTCGAACATCCAAGCTACTACTATTTGATAGGTTTTTTTCTTCATTTTATTATTTTTTATATATAAAATCTTTATTATTCATGTATCCCTTGCTCTCCCCCTCCCTTCCCTCCTCTCAATCCCTCCCAGCCAGCCTTCAATCTCTCTCCTCCTAATCCCCCCATCTCCTCTCCCAAAAGGGCAAGAAGTCCCAAGGTGGGTCAGCTCAGCATGGCACATCCACTCCAGCAAGTTCAATTTCCTCGTCCCAAAGTCAAGTTAGGTGTTCCTCTGCAGGGAATGGGCTCCAAGGTGCCAGCCCACGCACAGGAGCACAGTCTGATCCCACCCCTCGAGGCTCCATACACTGCCCATGCCAATCAACAGTTGCCTACACTTGCAGGACCTAGTTCCTTCTCCAGATGCTTCTCCAGTAGCTATTCTTGATTCAGTGAGCTCCCCAGAGCTCCAGCCAGCCATCACTGTGGGACTTTTTCTTATAGTACCCGTCCCCTTGCTCATACTGACTCTTCTCCCCTGCTCAGCTCAGTGCTCAGCCGTGGATCTCTGTCTCCACATCTATTCATTGTTGGATGTGGCTTCTGTGATGACACTTAGGGTGGTTATTCATTTGATTATAGGGAGTCCTGTTTAGGCACCCCCTCCACTATTGGTTGGAGACCTAGCCAGGGACATCCTGTGAGTTCTTGGAGGTTTCCTTAGGGCCCGGCCTCTTTCCATCCCACACTGACTTCCTCTATCAAGGTATCCATATCTTTTTTTTTTTCTCTTTCTATGTTTCTCTTCTCACGCAACCATCTCCTATCAAGATTTTTTCCCATCTCTTCTTGGTTGCAACTTATTATGATCTCAATTTGCTAAGGAGATCTTCTCTATTTTCTCTTTCTAGGGGAATCCCTGGATGTCTCTCCTAAGTTCCTTCCAATCCCAAGATCTTCAGGGGTTGTGGCTTGCAGCTTGTATATTCTTTGCTTTTTTGTCTAAAATCCACTTATGAGTGAGTACATCTCATGCCTCTCTTTCTGGGCTTGTGATACTTCACTCAAGAGGATAGTCTCCAAATCCATCCATTTATCTGCAAATTTTAGGATTTTTTTTAACTGATGAGTAATGCTCCATTGTGTAGATGCACCACAGTTTGTTAATCCCTTCTTCAGTTGAGGGGCATCTAGGTTGTTTCCAGGTTCTTGCTATTACGAATAATGCTTCTATGAACATAGTTGAGCTAATACATTTGGGGTACAAATGTACAGCCTTTGAGTATATGCCCAATAATGGTATTGCTGGATCCTTGTGGAGATTGATTCCCAGTTTTCTGAGGAATAGCCATAGTGTATTCCAGAGTGGCTGTACAGCACTCCCCCCAACAATAGAGGAGTGTTCCTCTTGCTCTGCTAGCTTTTTTTTTGTTTTTTAACTGAGGTCTGTGTCCATAATAGAGGAAAAATAATGTAAGTGTTGCACTCACAGCACCTTGTGTAGTATTTTTCCACAGGACAAATTCATAGTAGATATCAGAGAATGCATGCATGAACGAACAAATGAGTGAATGAATACCTGAAGGGTAGAATCTAGTTGTGCAGCAGCCAGAAAGTCAACACACAACCACATAAATAAAATAAGTGAGACAAAGGAGTGTAACTTGTAGGAAAAGTGGGTACTGGTGCTGTGCAGAAGGCTGCTAGAAAGGGTCAAGGAGAACTTTTAGAAAATGGAAATGTGCCTGGCCCTTCAAATGGAGAATGGGAGTGGGGGGCGCACACCAGGGAGAGAGACCCCTATATCAGATGCCCCAGGAGGTGATGGAGTGGGGGGTGCACACCAGGGACAGCAACCCCTATATCAGATGCCCCAGGAGGTGAAAGAGTGGGGGGTGCACACCAGGGAGAGTGACCCATATATCAGATGCCCCAGGAGGTGATGGAAGTGGGGGTGCAGGGAGAGAGACCCTTATATCAGATGCCCCAGGTGAGGAGGCCATAGCTTGTACCACGATGGTCTCCTGAACTCTGGGAGAGGAGAGTGGATTTTAAGTGAGAGGATAATGCAATGAAGAGTGACTGGAAGCCCTGAGATGTGTCGGGACTGAGCCTGGTTGTAGTTTAGGGTTAAAGCATGTGACTAGAGCAAGACCCTGTGTTTGAATCTCGTCACTGCAAAAGGGGGACATGGTGAGTTTATAAAAGGACAGGAAGGAGGGAAAAGACGCAGGGAGGAGAGAGAAATGTGTGGCGACAGATGTATGACAGTGATGCAGGGTGTAGCTGGAAGGATGCCAGAAGGACTGTGTGGAATGGATGACTTCTTGAGAAGTCGTTGTTGCACACTTGAGATCCGTGTGTCTCCATCTCTGCTGCACTTGTCTCACTGAACGCAGCTCTGAATCAGCACTGCCTTATGAGGGGATCTAGAACCAGTGCTGGTGGCAGTATTCATAATCCTGAGCAACCTCTATCTTCTGCTGCTTCCTTACTGCAGCTGGCCATTCAGAATTTGGCAGAGTTTGGCAGATGTGGTTTCTCTGGAAGTGGTGTGTAGAATGGATGTGACTTAGTAGGAAAGAAGACTGTGGGTTGGTTTTCCCAAGTGGGTAGATCGACTCTGAGCAGACAGGTAACGGGTAAAAAAAAAAAAACTAGTTCCTCACACCCCACATACCCACTGACATCAAAGACCAGTGGAGCCATCATAGAGGGCATATCTGTTTTATAAATAGATCTACAGAACTGGGCTTCAACAGATTGAGAATGTGTGTGTGTGTGTGTGTGTGTGTGTGTGTGTGTGTGTGTGTGTGTGTGTGTGTGTGTGTGTGTGTGTGTGTGTGTGCAGCTACAAGCTATAAGCCTCCTCTGGATGGATATGCCTTTGGGAGTTGGCATCACCAGCCGTGAATATAGAAGACAGATGGTTGAGTTTTCACTGCCTCCAGGTAAAGGGTCAGCGAGCACAGTAACCCTCCAGAAGACTCTTCATAGCGTCTAAAGATAGAAACAAACCTCCAAAGGACTGTTGTAGTCTGCCCAAAAAGCGCTCATCGTAAACTAAATCCTCATGGCAACTAGGTTTCATTCATTCATTCTCTCAAACATTCCCTCTTTAGTTGGTCCAAGAAACAATATTGTATCTAGTTACCATTTTACAGAAAGCGATACCTAGACCTCTTCCTTATTTGCCCATTTATTTAGCTCCAACAAGAAAAGTATGGTTTTTATTTACCTAATTTTTAAAATACAGCTTCTTCCCTTGGTTTATCATTTCTGACTCAGGTTTTAAACTTGCTCAACATTCTTCTTAAGCACACACTTCAGCCACCGACAGGTGGGTTTTCCTTTCTCTCATTTAGCAAAAGGAGGACATTCTTTAAGGAAGATGGGAGAGGTGGGGAAGAACATCATAGGCTTGTATACCCACCTCCTCTGTTGCTTCTTCTGCCTCTTCCTCCACACTCTGACGACATCAGGCAGGAACAGGTGAACCTTTTGGTCCTAGGTTCTCCCCTGAGTGGATTCATGCTGATTCCTTCTGTAGTAGGTGTGGCAGAGTCGCTTTCCCTCATCACCTCACCTTTTTCACTGAGGTTCAGTTGTAGCTTCAATGCATCAACCATGAATGGAGTCCCTTGGCAAACAGGCTGCCTTGGAATGTTATTTCTTCAGTTGCCCTTACCTATCCCACCAGCTCGAGAAGAACTCTGGGCTGGATTCTCTTCAAGATGTTGCAATGATGAGTGTGTACTTGGAAGTCATTTTTGAACCTTTTAGCAAACACATATTATAGCCCATGTATACCAGGTATAGGACTGTGGGCTTTATAAATGCTGCTATATCTGAATCTTTCTCACAGCCTGTTTACAGATATGGGAGTGGGGGCATGAGTACATTAATTCAGGATTATGAATACACAAGACTAGCTATGGCAAGGCGGGATTTAAACTCGATCAGGCTGGCTTCAAAGTCCAAGTTCTCTCTAGCTTGATATTATTTGTCTGAATTTAGCTTTTTGTCAGTATCCACCTTTTTTGTAGTTTGGAGGGAAACCAATCCATTCTTTGAAGTCTACTTCTGATATTCCACCTCCCAGGGCTTGGTTTCAGAACAAGCGACAGGACATGATTTCTTGAGAAAGAAGGGGCTGTGGGAATGCTTGAGAAGCAATGTCGTAAAGATGTTCGCTCAAGCTTAGTTAACATGGCTCAAAGTGTCCATGTATTTAGTTTGTAAACCTAGAAACTAAATAAAGTTATATATCCTAGAAGGATTTTGATATAGCAATATTATTCCATGATTGTTAGATTATTATTTCAAAACAGCATCTTGTCCACGTTCAGCTGTAAATTTGACTAAAACAATGCTTGAAAAATGCACAAATGGCCATATTTGGGGCTTACCTTTAAGTAGTGGACTTACGCCTACACCCTCAGTGTTCCAGGGTCTGAGTTGTAGAAGCCTGGGCTTGAGTGAGACCCTGCTTCAAACAAATAATCAGAGGAACTAAACCAAGTAAAAGACGAAATATATGAGGTCAGGCAGCTCTCTGGACACAGCTGCAATTGGTTTGGTGGCTGCAGTTTAATTCCCAGGTATGCATGTGAAGATTCTTGGGAACCTGGCCCATCTTGTCTGTGGGAGGGCTATATTCCAACAGAAATGCTCAGATAAAAATATACCTGGGTTAAACCTGCTTTTTGCATCACAAAGACTGTCATGTTGAGGAGGATTTTGTGCTTTTCAGAAATCTGAGTTTGCTACACATATCAATAAGCCGATGAGAAAAGTGATTGAAATTCTTGGCAATACATTTTTTTAATCCACCAAAAATATGTTTCAAAGAATTAGCAAAGTATTGATCAAAGCTGGTGTTCATTCTGAACTTTTCATTTCCGGTGTGTACAGATTTCACAATACCATAGTGACTGACCCAGAAGACTTCAAGGGAAATTGTGGTCAATTATATTCAATTTTGTCACCTTTTAATTTTCCACATGCCTCTATCACCACATTTTATAAAGCCAAGTCTTTCAAATATTTCCTGAGTAGCAACAGGAAGAAGGAAAGGCTTTGTTATCATCCAAAATGTATTATAAATTATTTATGTATCATATGTAATTTATAATACTAATATAATATATGGTATTATATAGTACAAAATGATAATATTCAGGGTGCTAATGCATATTGTAAAGTAAGCCCCCTTCCATATATAGAAACTCTTTCTATATATGTGTGTGTGTATGTTTTAGCATGTGCACATGTACACACGTGTGCACTTGCATGTTTTTGTATGAGTGCAGTGCACTTGTACCACAGTGCCCATATGGAGGTCAGAAGTTACCTTGGGGGTTGGCCCCTGTCCCCCATCCCTTTTGAGACAAGATCTCTCTTTTTGTTGTTTGCTGTTATGCATGGAAGGCTGTCTGGCCTGCAGGCTTCTGGGTTATCATGTCTCTGCCTCTCATCTCACTGCTGAAGCACTGGGATTATAGACACACTCCTGTGTCCAGCCTTACATGTGAGTCAGGTTCTCACACTTGTGTGACAAACTCTACCCATTTCGCTATCTCCCCAACCCCAAGCACACAGGTGTGCCACACCACACACACAGAGACACACATGCACATACACACGCACACACGCTCACAGACACACACACACGCAGGTGTACTCATGTACACACACACAAGCACACACACAGAGACACACACACACAGATACATACATGCAGGCACTCTCACATGCGCACACACAGACAGATACACATAGTATTTTAAAAGTAAAGCTTAGCAAAAGAGGAGAATCTTGTTCTTGTATACACAAGAGATGGTGAAATGCACAAGTCTTGATCATTACAAATTATTTTTTTAGGATCTATATTAGATTCCTCGTGAATGTAACTTTGAATTGTTAAATATACTGAAATTAAATGTTAATTTTATGTGTCAGCTTGACTGAACCACAGAGTGCCCAGATAGTTGGTCAAATATTAGTGTGGGTGTTTCTAAAGAGGTGTTTTGGATGAGATTAACATTTAATTGAGCAGCCTGAATAATCCTGTTGCCCTCTCTAGTTATGGGTGGACCTTAAACAATTAACTAGAAGCCTAAATAGAAATAAGGCAGCCTTCTCTTGAGTAACAGAGAATATATTTTGCCTTTAATTTTTTTCTACCTTTTTATTCAAACTACACAGTAGTTTCCTACTCAAACTACACAATAGTTTCCTATGTCTCTAGTTTTGTAGACTCATCTTATAGATCTTGGGACTCACCATAATCACATAAAATTCTCTCTCCTTCCCTCTCTGTCTCTCTGCCTTTGTCTCTCTGTCTCTGTCTCTGTCTCTCATACACACACACATACAGAGAGAGAGAGAGAGAGAGAGAGAGAGAGAGAGAGAGAGAGAGAGAGAAGACCAGTAACTTATAGAATTTATAGAAATCAGTCTACTGATTTCAACTGGGAATTCTACAAAGTATAAGCTAAGCTCCGTTAATATATTTGTGACAGAATTTTACAATATTCCCAGGACTTTTACATGTGTTCTAGGTTCTTAAGCTGTTAAATTTAGAAAATTGTTAAGTAAATTTGATCTTTATTTTACAAAAGAAGTCTTGAAACTTCCAATATGCCTACAAACATTATTATCTCAGATATAGTATGCAGAATATACAGGACATTCTCAAATACCCTTTAAAGAAAATACTTTAGACATATTCTTTTTTTGATACCTCGATAAATTCTGGCTCATGTTGTTGAACAGGAAGCAGTGGTTTAGAAGGCTTTACAGATTGGGTTGATGATAAATAATATTTATCTGAGGCCACAGCAAAACCTATGACTGACAGTTCAAAGGGTCCAGGTTCTGAAGGGTCACAGGATCTGAGGGGATAACCTTGTCTACTAGAATTGAGAACAGCGGAGTCGTCCCCAGAATGGACCTGAAGCAAGGACAGTTAAGGTCACAGAGCACAAGCAGCTGCCAGCAGCTAAGGGGTCTAGGGCTACAGGTCTGTGGGTCTGGACCTCTGGCCGCCCAGGGCCAAGAAACCATATTGTAATGTCTCAAAGGCACTTCCTGTTTATGGAACGGTCAATGGCTCTGGAAATGTAGGCTTGAAGAGTGTTTGAATTCATTTAAAAGGAGCCACTTTTGCCATTTCAAGAGCATTAGAAAATCTGTCTTCCAAGCACTTGGGCCACATGACTAAAGGCTGGCAGTATAATATGTCATCTATTGAGATGTAGTTCTCTCAGGCCAGTTAAATCCAGCAAAGTTCAAATAACCTGTGCAGCACTAAGGAAATGCACACATTGTCATCAACAGCCAGTCTTGAATAATGTGACCATGTCTCTGCTTGTGTGTTCACAGGGCACAGAACAACAGGAAACACCCACAGGAAGCCTTGGCATTCACTTCCATGTACTTATCCCAGAGCCAGTTACATTCAAATAAGTGATAATTTCTAGAATCATAGTAATGAGCTGTTTGCTTTTCTCTAATTTTTTATTAATTAAAAAATGTAGGTGCTGATTTTATGAATTGTCTATTCTTCAAAATAGAGGAAGTTTAACTTAACTATAAATTTACACTTGGATGAACTGTTTTGTTTTTCTCTTGAAGAGAATCTTTTAAAACTGAGATAAAGACACTGAAGTGTAGCTCTTCACAGTTGATGGTTTCTTGAGGGGATGGGAAAGAACTTAGTTTTCTATAAGGGGCTAGACACTGGAGTTTGACTGTGCTCCATTGAGTGTATGAGCAACACAGATTGAACTTGGTATATTTTTCTTTGGGGGAGCACAAGAGCGGCAAGATGGACCTGGGAGGAATGGGAAGCAAATGTGATTGGGTTGCATTGTATGAAATTCCCAAACAGTTAATAAATGTATTATGCTGGGGAAAAAAAGCAAGTACACTTGGGATCTATCGTAAGATATTTCTCCTTGAGGGAGATTAGGCAGCGTCAGCCCCCTCTTTCTAAGGTCCCCATGAAAAACAAAATTTCAGTTCCACCAATGCTCCTCCTTGTGAACCAATAAGTGTATTAAGATCACTTATGGAGCATGGGTGAGGGGTCATTTGAGGCAGCAGCATGGGTGTCCCTAAAGCATCCACACTCGAAGGTCAGTACCTAGCATGGATGATGACCTACTTCCTCATGGCTTCATAAATGAAGCCCCTTGCCCCCCATCATCCCCATCCTATACACTCTAGCCCTGCCTCAAGACCCCAAAGCTCCATTCTATTAGGGCAGAATTACATACAACTGGTTAGAAGGAGTGGTTGGTGTGGTTAATTTTTTGTCAAATTGACACTAATGAGTCATTTGGAAAGAGGGGAACTTTATTGAGCGAGTGCCTTCACCAGATTGCCTGTACTCAAGTCTATGAGACAATTATTATTATTATTATTATTATTATTATTATTATTATTATTATTATTATTATTAATGATTGATGTGGGAAGGCCCGCCCACTGTGAGCAGTCATTTCCCTAGGGTGTCTAGTAAAGCAGGCTGAGCAGGCCATGAGGAGCAAGCCAATAAGCAGAGTTCTTCAGTAGTTTTGCCTCAGTTCCTGCTCCAGCCAGGTTCCGGCCTTCGCTTGGATGGTGGACGTAAATTATAAGTTAATAGAAACCCTTTCCTCAAGTTGCTTTTGGTCAGGGTATTTATAAAAACAACAAAACCCTAAATGGGATGATTAGATAATTCCAGGAGGATCCCCTGACTCTCCTCACCCCTGTGAGGGAAAGTCAACAGTAAAGAAATCCAGCTGTGATGAGCTTTTGCAAGCAGGCATGGACAAACTCATGAAAATCATGGTTTGGGGGATGGCATTGTGTTTTTACTGAGCCTCAAATTATTGAGATTTGACCAGCAGAGGAACAGACAACTATGTATATCAGAAAATAATGGATGGATAGATAGATAGATAGATAGATAGATAGATAGATAGATAGATAGATAGACCAATTAAATGAATGGTTGGTTGATTAATTGATTGAGTAATAGACCTTGACCAGGCAAATTTTAGCAAACTTGTTTCACGCTATTTTGGATCTTTACAACTTTGGTTAGGGAGGAAGGTGTTATGACAAAATCCTACTGACTTTTTTTTTTTTTTTTTTTTTTTTTGGTTTGAGGCCACTGGTACTGCTGAACATCATATGCTGTATTCAAATTATCCAGTCCCAAATATCAATAGCACTAAGCTTGAAAAGCATCTTATGAATACATACGTGGGGGATGAATGATAAAGTACACATAAGTAAATATCGACACTGGGATGAAGGACACATGGGTGTTTCCATGGAGACTTTGAAACTCTTTTATAATGTCTGAAATACAGTCAAGGCTTCTGAGATGAGGAAATCATTTTCTCCAGGGATGGGCTCCATGATAGGTTATCTAATCCCAGGTGGTAAGTCCTAAACACATGTACACAAGAGCCACATTAAATGGGTTCAATATGTTGCTATCCAGCAACAGTAGACTTTGAGTGGCCAGGGAGCCCTGGTATCTCACTGGAGGTAAATGTCTATCCATGGAGCTGATACCATTCACTTCCTTGTGCATCACTGAAGCAGAAGAAAATGCACAGATGTGAACCACTGGTTGTGATAAGCTTTAGGGATTTAAAAATTTTAAATATTTGCTCAATTAACCTCAGTTGTCTAGCACAGCAATAATTCTTTCCTATGTAAAATAGCAACACCAAAAATAAGTGGATTAAAACAATGACTTATTTCTCCAGATGTGTGTGTGTGTGTGTGTGCGTGCTTGTGGAGGACAGATGTTGACACTGTCTTCCTCAAACTTTCCACCCCATTCTTTGAGACAGAGTCTCTCCCTGAACCTGCAGCTCACCAGTTCAGCTAGAGTAGATGGACGAATGGCAATCAGGAATTCTCTCATTGTCTCCCCAATGCTGAGATGACAGGTGCACATGGATTTTCCATGGATGCCGAGTCTCCAAATTCAGATTCTCATATTTATATTGCAGCACTTTGCCACTGAGCTATCTCCATATTGATCTTGTGGGTCTTTTGCGCTTGTTGAGTAGCTCTTCGACTCCATGTGCTGTTCAGTCACCCACATTGTTGCTGCCAACTGGGAGCTTAGCTAGTCAGGATAGTATGGCTCACAATGCTCACTGTTGGTTGTAGCTGTTGGCTGGGACCATTTTCTCCTGTGATTTCTCTTGCTCTGGAGCCTCTGGCTGTGACATCTCTCCAAGAGGAGATAGTGGTTGCTGGCTTCCAATGGAGTAAAAAACTCAAGGCAGTATGATTTCTCAGGGACTAGCCCTAAGTCATCCATCAGCACTTCTGTTATGTGCAATGGGGGAAAGTACAGGGCCAGTTGAGATCCATAGACAGGGAAAGAGACCGCACCTTTGATGTGAGAAATAGTGTGGGGACCCGGGGCTGGAAGGGGTTGTTTTAGCAAAGTTTGTAAAATGGCCATGTCCCTTACTGTCCATTGTTAGTTACAGAACAGGGGCTTCAAGCTGGGAGGCTCCTTGACTGTCGACTGATTCAGGTTGTGCTCTGTATGTTTGGTTCTCTCTTAGATCACCAAGGAGATTTTTTTTTGTATTTTTTTTTCATTAAAAAAAGTCATCTTCATAAATGTGCCCCCCTGTTCTCCATCCCTTCACCCCTCCTCATCCACCTATCCCCTCCTCCAAAAGGACAAGAAGTTCCAAGGTGGGCCACCAGCCCAGCATAGCACATCCACTCCAGGCCTGTCTGATTCACTCATCCCAAAGTCAATTCTGGGCTGGGTGTTCCTCTATAGGGAATGGGCTTCAAGGTGCCAGCCCATGCACAGGATCACAGTCTGATCCCACCCCTCGTGGCCCCACACACTGCTCATGCCAGTCAAAAGCCCAGCTCCTCCTCCAGATGGATCTCCAGTGGCAATTCCTGATTCAGTGAGTTCCCCAGGCCTCCAGCTAGCCATAACCTTGGGAACCTTCCTCATAATCCCTATGCCCCTGCTCATATAGACTCTCCTCCCCTGCTCTCAACTAGACCAGGAGCTCTGCCCAGTGCTCAGCCATGGATCTCTGCCCCCACCTCCATTCCCTGTTGGGTGTAGGTTCTGTGATAGTACCTAGGGTGTTTACTCATTTGATTATAGGGGAAGTCCCATTTAGGCACCCCCTCCACTATTGTTTGGAGACTTGGCCAGAGACATCCTGCTCTGTTCCTGGACATTTCTCTAACACCCAGTCTCTTTCCAACCCACACTGGCTTCCTCTATTGAGATATCCATCTCCCTCTTTGCTCCTCTCACTCAACCAAGGAGATGGTTTTAAGTATTAGCCTTGGGGGTTGGTTATGTCATTAGGAGTCTGCCCTCATACATAGATTATGGCCTTATAAAGTAAACCCAAGAAAATAGGAGCACTCTAGCAACCAAATCCACCAGTGCTATGATCTTCAGTTTCCTGGCATACACACACACACACACACACACACACACACACACACACACACACACACACACACACACACACCAGCCCAAATGGACCTTGAAAACCCCTAATTTCCACAGATACAAAACTAAAAACTGTGGGTCTGGAGAGATTGCTCATTGATTAAGAGCATTGGCTGTTCTTCTGGAGGACCTAGGTCCAGCACCCACATGATGACAACTCCAGTGTAACTCCAGTCTTGGGATTCACTACTCAGGCATCAGGCATACAGGTGTAGGCAAAACACTTACACACATTTAAAAAAAAAAAAACAAAACAAAACAAAAACAAAAAACAAACAAAAACAAAAACAAAACAAAACAAAAAAAAAAAACAAAAAAAAAAACCTAACTATTGGGAAGTCAAGCCCCTGGCTGGGGCCGATACACCTGGTAGAGGAACAAGGTTTAGAACCTGAACTCCTTTGGTTGGTGTCAGCATCAGCAGATGCAGATGGTGCCCCCTCTAGTGGAGGATGCTTCTCTGGAGAGTCTATGACTCAAGGTTGTCTCCCAAGGGTCCAGAGGGAAGGGTCTGTTTGGCTTTCTTTTATTTCTGTGCCTGGTACCTAGTTTCCCATTCCTGGGCCAGTCACCAAGGATCTTTGGTATTTGACCTCACTGACCAGCCCTTAACAGGCAAGCCCTCCTTTTCACTGCCTTTTCTATATATTCTGAGCATGAGATGATGCTAAATTTTACAACATGCATGAAAAGTATCTGTCCACACTCCAGAGAATGTTAGAAAGTGAAATCCAACATGCTGTGAAATGTGTTAGGGTGCCTTTCCCTAGGACCCACAGATGGTTGCTGCAAAGGGGAATGTTTGCTTGACTTGAAATGGAGCAGATGATCCATAAGTGATTAATCCCCCTCACTGTAGCCATGAACCTGAAAATAATTAAGAGGTTCCATCTTTCCACATTTTTAGGATGTTATTTGGATTATTTGTAGCTGCTGGGTGGAGAACACATATTTATTTTGCATCAAAGGCGTTATTTGTTATCTAGGATAGTTCCGGAATCTCCCCAAGCCTCGTGGGAGATAGCTGGCTTTCCTTGAGGACTGAGGTAAATGAGGGGGGTAATTATTTGATTTATGACTCCTTGAAGGTCACAAATTTTTAAAGATGTAGGAAGAATTTTTTTTCTTGATTCCTGCTGTACTTTTGGTTAATAAAGTCTTGGTTATTATTATTATGGCATTTAGTGTATTTGAAGATTAAAATCATATTTGATTATTATGGAGAATTCGGAAAGCACAAAACAAAACATGAAATCAGACCTCTCATGTTCTTGAATTTTGGTTGAAACCACTAAGGATGAGATCAGTGTAGAGCACTTCCTTACACCCCCTAAAAACCACACTAAGGCCAGCTGTTAACAATTTTAGCATCCACACTTCCCATCAGAGAAAACAAGCAGGAAATCTACAGATTGGTGTATATTCATTTTCACAGATACAGAGATGTGGGTGTATATATATATTCTAATGACGTCCTCTAAAAAATAAAGCTACCTTGTAAAATAACTTTTCAAATGATTCTGTGTGTTGCTGTGTTTAAATGTAGCATAAACATGTTTCTGTCATTAAACATACTTCTTGCATTGACAGGACAGTGATATTGAAGCCCTGGTTGGGTGTTTGGAAAATGTCCTGGATTGTACCTCTCTAGGTAAGTCAGTTTCTTCAGATTCCAAGCTGTAGTGATCTTTCTGCTTCTACTAGCATAGCCAAGAAGTGGGAAACCTTGGAGGGACCTCACAGATATTCTGATCACATTCTTTATTTTAAGAGAAGGAGGCCGAGGCCAGTGGAGATCGAAGGATCTGCCATAACAGCTGGGACACTTGAGGAAGAAACTTTATTATTACAAGTGACTTCCAGTCTCCAAGGATGAAGTAAATGACATTTAGTAGTCCTTTCTGATCAAAATGCTAGCCTGGCAGTACATAATAGGTTTAGTCCCTGGAAAAGGAATCTCCCTGTCCAACTGGTCTTACCACAGCAGATTATGCTCAATGAAGCTGAAAGGCTGTCACTCTGAAGGTCAGTCAGTTATTGGAAGAGATTTGGTCTGAAAAACAAAGCTGAAATGTCTTTAGTGTTGTCAGTCTCGATAAATAGGATTGCTGTGCTTCAATGATAAAATCCTATTTTTTTTTGCTTCTTCTATTTTTTTAATCCAAAAGGCCCAGCTGTGATAACTTTAAGCATCCAACAATAGATTTTTCACACAGAGTTCTTTAAGATCCTAGATGAAAATGACTGAGGTTTTTTCCTTTTAAATTTTGTGTGAGTGTTTTAGGAATTTTAATCATAAAAACAAAAGCAGTATCTTCAAAGGAGATGATAGCATTTTTTTTTTTCCTGTAGGAAAACAGTCAATGCTATTTGTTAGGGGCTTTCTGCATGGTGTATAGCCTTTTCTCGCTTTTGCTACATCTCCATGCACAAAGCCAGAGTTACAAACAGATCTTTGACGTTTCCCTCCTGGCATCACCTTATGATCTGACTTCCTGCATATCAGCTATAATAAGGGACACCTTGTAAAGGGCACCTCAGTCCTGGGGATGGTCAAGAGGATTCGGGGGGCTTCCCTTGGTCAAATCATTTTCCCCCTGTATCTGAATTAGATGAGAAGTCTTCAAAGCAGACTTCTCAGGCAGCTTTTGGCAAAGGGGTGTGCACTGAACAGTGTGACTCAGACTCACACTGTGTCTGGTGAAAAAGAGACCCTTAGCAAGCGTTTTCAATTATTTTAGGAGAAATCAGATGAAACCTTGTTAGTTTACTGGCTGTAACAAAAATATATTTTCACTCCTATCTGTTTTACAAGTTGGCTTTTCTACCTAGAATTGTATCTTGAAAAAGACAGACTCTTCTACAAAAAAGTAGCCTAGATTGTATAGGTGGAATCTAATTCCACTCCTAGGCTGTCTAATTTTACAGAAACAAGCAGAGGGGTGGTAAGAAAAACACACATTGATCTCTACCTGGAGCCCACTACAGTGACAGTCAAGAGATGGAGCTGATATAAACCTGCAGGAACAGAAGAGTAGAAGGTCCTAATGAGCATAACAAGTTAGAAAGCAAATGGATGAATGGTAACACACCTAGAAAGCAAGGAATTCTGAAAGCTAAACTCCAAGATGTGTGGGGGAAGGGTACCTTTAGTGTGTCAAAGCAAGCCAACTGGTCCCTCAGAACCCCAGGAAGACTCCGGATTTATCCCTGGTTACTGGGAGAGCAGGATGTGGATGGAGAGAAGGGTTGGTTGACAGTGTGAATAAGACTGTCCTTTTCTCTTCCACCAAAACTGTGAGGAACCCCCTTCCCACAGTAAGACACAAAGCCTCAAATTTTATTGGGGTGTAAAGTGACAGAGGCTCTGGATTTAGGGACACAGAAGACATGCATCATTTATTTATTCACATCTCAGAAGTTATGAAAACAGAAGGAAGCTCAATGTTGATTAATAAAATCCCCAAATACCACTTCACTTACTCCTTTCAAATTCTGCCACCATGGATACATTCGGAGGACACCCCTCAGAGAAGTTAATAAACTAAGGCTCTTGTGAATGTGGATATCTTCCCAACAAAGTGACAAAGAACAGAACTGCCAGTTGATAATACCAAATTTTCAAAAAGAGCTTAACATGTCTTGTGATGTTTAACACTTAGATTTGAACACATAGCCTGATGGAATATGTATGTTCTTTATATCATACTTTGACTTCAAGATGAAAACACAAAATCTTCATGAAGCACAATGTAAGGAAAGAGTAAAATAAGCCTCTCATTAAATTCTTAAAAGATGTTAAAGAATCTTACAGAAACAAACAAAGGAATATCTATAAAATAATAAAAACTATTAAAATTATAATTCAAAAGGAGGAAGGAAAATTCACTAGGATTAAGAATAATTTCCAGAATAAAATAAGCAATAAGTTAAAAATCAAAGTGACTTAGAATCTAATTAAAAAAATTTCAATATGAACAGAAAAGAAATTAATATGCCTAGAGAGAATAAGACAGAACATGTATAAAATATCAAAAAAATGAAATTTTTTTCAGTAATACCAGAGGCTAGAAGATAATAAAATTTAAACCTAGAATTTTTCTTATCTTCTCAACCACTAATTAAGCATAGTCTTTTTTAAAAAAAAAAAAAAAAAAAATCTGTCCAAACCACACCATCAATCCTGAGAAAGGAATCGAGCCATTTTCAAACAAACAAATTCAAAACCTATATGTCTCAAAAATATCTATGTCTCATGACTTTTCTTAGGAAGTTTCTAGAAATCATGCTATATAAAGATATCACAGTTGATCAAGAAAGAGTAAAGGTGAAGCTACAGATGACAGGGGTCCACACAGAGGAATGTAAGGGCTTCGTGACCAGTAGTATAGGAAATGGCTAGGTGGCAGCTGAGCAACAGACCTGGAGGGTAATCCATTTAAACTGGGCTGGGCCAGAGGGTGTCAGGGCCGGATGGGCACATGCCAAGGAGATCTGGAACTAATGGTAACCCACTGAATCTGGCCATTACCAGAGTTTGGGGATGGGCTCGAGTGAAAGTTTAGGGATGGATTAGGGTGGGGCAGCCAGAAAACAGAGCAATGCAAAAGCACCAAGGCAACTATTCACTCCTGGAGAAACCTTAGGAAGGAAATATAACCTACAGTCATTGTGTGTATGATGTCTATTTTGTTATAATGGTTTAAAGATTTGATTATTTAAAATTTGTCGTATAACTTTATTGGCAAGGTAGAGGAAAGAGAGAGAGATAAGAGAAGGGAGAAGAGAGAGAATGGAACAGGGAGAGATGGACAGGAAAGAAAGAAAAAAGTTCAAGTTCCCCAATGAAGAGTAGAAGTTTCATAGACGGTATAAGACAAGAAACTAAAATACAGTTGTATGAACATGTGGTAGAGATAAAAAGAACAAATAATAAAAAGCAAAGATGTTGAGTGTCGTTGATTCGGTGGAGTGGAACTCATGGGTCAGTTAGGAAACCTTTTTGTCTTCAAATTGTTAATTTTGACTTTAAAAAGTACAGTGTACACAAATTCATATAAGGTAACTTTAAATTTTTAATTTATTTTATGTATATGGATGTCCGGCCTGCATGTATGCCTGTGTACCCTGGGTATGTATATCTAGTGCCCACCGAAGCCAGAAAGGGTGTCAGATCACCCAGAACTAGAGTTAGACATGGTGTGAGCTGCCGTGTGTGCTAGGCATCAAATCCTGGTCCTCTGCAGGAGTAGCCAGTGCTCTAAACCGTGGAGCCATCTCTCCAGCCTCATGTCAGTTTTTTGAAATGAGCGCAGGAGTAAACATGAGCATGCAGGTATCTCTTTGATACATTGATGGCATTTCCTTCACCCAGAAGTGAAATAGCTGGATCTTAACCATTTTTAGTTTTTGGAGGTACTTCCATACTGTAACAGCTATAGTAATTTACATAAATAGGTACAATTAAAAATCATCATCTTCATCAAAGCATTGGAAAGTAGAGACCAATTCTGTTTCTCTCCTCTAGTGAACTTACTCTTAAGCCATAAAAAGGAATTTAGACCCCGTGATTACTAAGATTATAGTAAACTTAAATTTTTGTTTGCTTGAGATGTGATCTCTCTATGTAGCCCTGGTTGTCCTGGAATTTATTATGTAGACCAGGCAAGCCTTTAACTCACGGAGATCACCTAAACTTTGCGTTTAATTAGATTGTCAAAAAACAGTTACACATACTATGTAGTTCTAGTGGCCCATTTTCAGGTTCTCTAATTGAAAGACTGAATAAGTTCATCTGGGATGAACTGGATCTTCCTACATTAGCGTGCCCAAGCCTCTGCAGAAAGCGGTTATAAAGCCCTTCAGAGATTGCCACAAATAAACTGCTAAACCACTTGCTGCCTAAAATTACTTCTCATCGCTGGCAACTTCCTTGTGTGTTTTTCTTTTGGTGTGTCTCTGCTATTGTGATAGAACACTGGCTAACACAATCTGGGGAGGAAAGGGTTTATTTGGAGTACACATCCTGATCACAGTCCACCACTCAGGGCCTGCCAGTTAGGAACCCAAGCAAGAACAGGCAGGAACCATAAAGAAAATCTATCTATTTGCTAGACTCCACCTTGATGATCATATACCTTTCTTTTTTTTTTAATAAAAGAAAGTAATTAAAATGTAATTACTTCCCCTCCTCCATTTTTCCTCCATCCAGTGCCAACCTGACCCTCTCTCAAATTCATGGCCTCTTTTCCTTTGTTACATATAAGTATAAACATGTAAATATATAAATGCAATCTGCTGAGTGTTATTAGTGTTGCGTGTATATGTTTTAAGTCAGATCACTTGGCCCTTTTACATCATGTCTATTGATATTGTGATTGTGCAGGTCTTGTTTAGGCAGATGTGTTCTTCAGGTATCACAGATGTAGCTTCCCCATCATTTTTATGAGACATTCTAGATTTTCTAGTCCTCTTCCTTACAATTTTCCCCCAGGTGGCACTGCCCAGAGTGAGAGCTGGACCCTCCCATACCAATCAACAATCAAGTAAATGCCGCACAATCATGCCTACAAGCCAATCTGACATAGGCATATTCTCAATTGAGTTTCCTTTTTCCTGGGTGTGTCAGAGTAACCATGGAGATTATCCGTCACAGTGTATGTGATATGTGAACACATGTGTGTGAGGTCAGAGGAGGGTACCAAGTGCCTTTAACTATCATGCTCTGCCCTACTCCTTTGAGCCAGTGCCTCTCACTAAATCTTGATCTGGGCCAGCAACCAGTGAGCCCCAACAATTCTCCTGTCTCTTACCCCTGTATCTGTAGAGTTGCAGGCATGTGTTCATGTGGGAGTTGCCATCTGCACCTAGGTCTTCATGCCTACACAATAAGCACTCTTCTGCACTGAGCAATCTCTATCGTCACCTTAGACTGTTGTTCAGTGGATAGTATTCATAAGGAGGGACTGAGTTATAGATATTGAGATTATGGAAGCATATTCTTCCCAAATAACCAATCCATGGAGGGAACTCACAGAATGATCCTTGTTATGTATAAGAAACTGACTACTCGCAGGACTTTGGGCACTTCTCTGTTGTTAAAGAAACAATGAAGGTAATCTCTTCATTAGTCTTGTGGGTGAGAGTCCAAGATTGCCCGAGCTTTAATGTTTGTTTTCCCTGACAACTACAGCCCATTGTCGATAATAATAGAGCATGTTAGTCCTGTGTCCACTAGTACATATAACAAGGTCATTGGAATCCAAGAGATAATTTTAATTTAGATTGTGAGAATATGAACCTTGTCACAAAACCAAACCAAAACAAAACCATGAAACATCTGTGAATTGTTTCTTTTCATATACAGTATCAGCCTGTGCAGTTTGTAAGTGCCCAGGTGTCCACTGAATGTATTAAGACATTAAGAATCTTTCACAAACTGTTTAGGAGTGTCTCTTGGTCATCTACAAGAACAGCGGAGATGTCCTCTGAGGGTTACTGAGTAAGCTGTCACTGCACAGCCCTGACAGTTTGGAACATGCTGCTTTGATCCACTCCAGCCCCCCCTTTCACTGTGATTCAGAACAGGGTTAATATGCTTCCCCTTTCTGCATCCCTGTGACTGGCTTGGTAAGGGAGTCAACGTTTGTGTAGATTCCAGAGATCCTGAGTGAGAAGGTGCCCCTTTGACTCCAAGTTCAATAGGATACTCTTCGTTATATCGTCAAGGGCAGATAAGGTAGGTGATTCCCACACTGGAGCATTATTAGAATCATTTTGAGGACTTCAAACATAGGCCTAGTGTATATTCATGGACTTGTTTTTCTAACATCTCCTCATGTAATGTTCCCAAGTCTTCCTTGGAACCTGCATTGCATTTCTGCTTAATTCTAAAATCAGATATTGGGGAGGGGGTCTTAATTCTAAAATCAGATATTGGGGAGGGTGCTATAATGCACTACATTTAGAGCAATCTGGAATGGTACAAATCTCAAAACAATACCAGAGAGCACATGATTGGTCCTTCTTACATGGAACACCAGTGCTTCTTCAGACACGGAGGATGAAGTATTACCCTAAGTAGAAGTACCCAAAGGGCCCAGATTGTCTTCAGCTTTTTCTGTAAAGGGAAACAAGTCTCATCTGTGACCTGGGAGTGAGTGATTCCAGATGAGATTAGGAAAGAAAGGAACAAAAAAAGGTAGAAAATGAGGCATGTCAGGCATAGGCAGTGGCCATTTTACCAAGTGCAATTACCTAAGACACTTCTGCAGTTGGAATGCGCATGCTGTGAATGCTTGTGAACTTCATCA
The DNA here is from genome assembly GCA_033318265.1 of Phyllotis vaccarum. Lineage (NCBI taxonomy): Eukaryota > Metazoa > Chordata > Mammalia > Rodentia > Cricetidae > Phyllotis > Phyllotis vaccarum. Next base: position 104,768,849 of record JARWLC010000004.1, read on the forward strand.
TGGTAACTGCAATGCCACAGAATAATGGAGGAAACATGGGGACAGGGGAGAGGCAGCCTTTGTTGCCACCAGAGAACAGTCCTTTTTGTTCACTTGCCAGAATCATCTAGCCTGTGTCTATGATGGGAAATACAGGAAGATAAATTTTATTCTTTTAAAAACCATTCATTGATACTGTGTGGGTGGGCACATGTCACAGAGCACATGTGAAAGACCAAGCATAATTTTGTGGACCGTTTTCCCTCCACCTTTACATAAACTCTTCAGATCAAACTCAGGTCTTGTGTGGCAGTAAGTGCCTTCATCTGCTGGGCATATTGCTAAATTCGCTTCATTTATTCCCTAAAAAAATAATGTCTTCCTTCCATATGCCACAGTTGGGGCACAACATGTAAAGACTTTCATTGTTGCCAAAAGATAACTTAAAAGTACTGAAGAACTGATAGGAAGACTCAGAGATGCCTTGCAGTGGTTTATGGCAGCCTGACTTCTGGCTTTTGCAGAAACCAAGGACAGTGTGATGCTAGATAGTTTCTCGTTTACCTTCCACACTACTGACTGTAGAGGGAGCAGGTGCTTCATACAGTAAGAACAGATTGACACACGATGAAGCGAATGTCTGTGCTGTGTTCTCACCTAGGGGACCACAGCAGTGGCAGGGGCATGTCCAGCATAGGATGCCTGCTAGCAGAACCAGAGCCCTGGCTTCAGGGTCTGCCCAGCTAAGTGCTTGGCAAAAACTGGATTTCCACAGCATCCAGCTTAGGAGTGGAGGTAGGAATGCAGATTGCCTGGCAACCATCTCAGCCTGAGGTGGTCCAGGAATGCCTCTGGGTCATCTGACTGTGGCAGTTAGTGACTCACAGTTACCTTGTGAGTCAGCAGGTTAACCTGGACCATTTGGGTTGCAGAGACTGCTGGCTCTCCAGGGAGAATAGTGAACTCCTCTGTCTAGTAGTGATGAGTCCAGACTAATTGCTGTTTTCTCAAGACCGCTTCAGTAAAACAAGTATAGCCAGTTATGGTCTTTTAGAGGATCTGTACAAACAGAAATGCACATACAGACGTACATGGGTTTATTAGATTGGTTTACATGACTAGAGGCTAGATAGTTGAACAATAGCTGTCTACTGAAAACCCAGTAGTTTCTCAGTCCAAGAAACCATGGGATGTGGAGTGATGAGCTAGCACCAGACTGAAATGAAGGCCTGCAGGCACCCTGGAGATATTGGTATAAATATGTATGGAAAGGTTGCAGATGTGTTACCGTGAGGTTTCTTGGCCCCAAACAGCCAGAGGTCCAGACCCACAGACCTTCAGCCACAGACCCCTTAGCCACCTACCACTGCACAGGGCCCCAAAAATGACTCAGACGCTTATATTAACTTCATGCTGTTTGGCCTATGGCTTAGGCACATTGCTAGCTTGCTTTTACATCTTAACTCAACCCATTTTCATTCATCTGTCTGCCATGTGGCCCGTGGCTCACCTGTGTTCCTTACATGTTGTTCCTTTGGGCTTCAGACTTGGTCTCCCTCACTCCGCCCTGCTTCTCCTTCCTATGCTCTGATTTCTCCTCCTACTTTTTCTATGGTGCCTGTCATGGGCCGAAACAGCTCCTTTATTTAAAGATTGATATTCACAGCATACAGAAAGACATTCCCACATTACTTCCCCCCTTTCTGTCTAATAAAAAAGGAAGGCTTCAATTTTAACACAGAAAAATTACATATAACAAAATAGCTATGAAGCAAGAATTACAGTTACAATATCTAGTCTATTTGTATTTAGCAAAATTAAAGCTACAGACCCACAGTTTCTTTTAATTTCAGTGAAGCAGGAAATCTGCTCTACCCATTCATCAGTTGCTTCTCCTCGAGTCTTGAAGAATGTCTGACAGTTTTCTCTGTAAAGCAGGAACCTGAATGACCACCTCGGCTTGTTCTGCCAAAGTTCAGAGGTCACCTTCCTATGGAACCTGCATGTCCAGTTTAAACAGCAGTCAATATAAGAACAGGTTCATGTCCAATTGCTAACTGATGCCACAAAGAAACTAATCTCCATATGGAGTTTCTTCGATGCCCATTTTTCTCTTGAAGTAAATTAGTGCTGCCAGGAGCAGACCTGTCTCACTGTTCAGAGAAGTCTAAGTTCTTAAAACATTTAAATGCCATATTCTGTAGGTCTTAGAAGTGTTTGAAGATTACCTACCTAATTGAATTATATCTTTGTATACCTAAAAATCTAACTAGCATGCATTTCTTAATTATACATTATAATTTTAAATCAGTTACATAAACATTGTATCTTAAACAAGAGTATAAAAATACATATAGCATAAGAGAATTGACCTTAAATTTGTATCAATAAATCAAAATCCGTGCCAATGTAAAACATTTTGATATTAATGGCTGATTTCCTGATCTAAGTAAATTCAATAATCTATTTTTTAAAAAAATCATTTAAATACTATATCTCCTTTCTCTTCTTAGAAAAAGATTAACTATGATTATTAACCATTTATAATGAAAACAAACATTTAGAAACAATATTTTGGGAATTTGGTTGTAGTTTTCCATTACTACTTCCTGCTGATTAAGGGGCGTTGAAAAATCTCACAGGTTCTTGAGACTGGATCATAGTCTGTAGCCTGAAGCTGATATGGCCATCTCTTACCATCAGAGGTTTTTTTTTTCAGGGGGTCTTGGTTGATGAAACCATATATGCCTGGAAGCAATCCACAGGTTCTCATCTTCTGTGGAAACAAAAGCAGAACTCTTCCAAAGCAATAAGTCCTTAGACACAAATTTCAAAATCAAAATATCTTTAAAATATATATTCTTGTTTAACTTAGTAGCCTTTGCATTTGTAATCCATTGTCTTTCTGCAGTTAGCTCATTAACAGTTAATAAATTAAAAGAAAACACAATAACAACCAAAATCCAGACTTTGTGTTTATTTTCCATCTTTACATGGCTTATTATATTTTTATTACTCTATTTCTCTTTTGAAAGACTTTCTCTATCCTCTTTCTTTTCTCTCTGAAGCCTATGTACCTTTTACAAACATTGTAACCCGTTTAAAGGTTTTTCTTTTCGTCTGAATCTGTTTTACTGTGAATCCTTAATCATCTTCCAACCATAAGAGCTTTTAAAATACTCACACTCTCTTAAAGAGTCACATAGTTTTTGCAGATAAAGCTGAATCAATAAGTTCTCTTAAAGGGACCGCATCTGTTTGTGGCCAGCAAACAGAGCAGACCCAAGAAATTGCTGCTACTAAGAAACTGTCTTTGTTTCCTTTTTGTTCAAAATAAACAGAAACCTTAAATCAATCACATGCTACTGAGTCTTCTGTGAGAATTCAGGAACCCACCTGATTGCAGCTTACACTGCCTGCCGCCAGTCTGCAGGTGCCATTTTTAATGTGACCCAGACACCATGCTTTCTCTATACAATGACTCACTTCAGATACACAATTTGGAAGTTGCTTTGGCTCAGCTTCTGATCTAAAATACTTTTTAAAGTTTCTCAGACTTTCAGTGGATATTCAGCCCACATTGGGAAGCCATCTGTTACAGTGAGGTTTCTTGGCCCCAGGCCACCAGAGGTCCAGACCCACAAACCTTCAGCCCCAGACCCCTTAGCCACCTGCCCTGCTCAGGCCCCCAAAATGAATCAGATGCTTATATTAACTTCATGCTGTTTGGCCTATGTCTTAGGCACATTGCTAGCTTGCTCTTACACAGATGCTGGAGTCTGTATTCCTAGATCAACAGCAACAGACACTCTTGTTCAGAAAGAGTGGAGCATATCTGAGCTGGTTGATAGATTTTTCCATTCCTTCCATCTGGGTTCCCAGGATGTGGGATGTTGCAGCTCACATTTAGGGAGGATTCTCTCCTTCCCTGGATGGCCTCCCCCTCTTACTTATCCATCCTTTCTGGAAACACCATGCCAGACACAACTAGGAGTGTGCCTTCTGATCCTGGAGCTTCTCTAAGCTCAGTCTCATTGACTATTGAAATTAACCATCACAGTGTCCAACTGTTCAGACTGGTGTGTAAACTTAGACATACGCATATAGTATAGCTACACTCAACTAAAACCCACTGAATTTTGAAGCGTATTTGGACTATTGGCACAGAATCATTCTAGGGTATATATGGGAGCATTGGATGTGCCTGATCTCCATGTTTTCTGGATGAACATGAATAGCTATGTTGTCCTATCCTGACAAGCTACAGCAAGCACACTGTAAGAGGGTAATGGGGTGTGCCAGTGAGCTTCTCACATTGGTGAAAGCATTAGACTCCCAGGGAGAGGTTCTGACTCAGTAGGAGCTGAGGAGACTATAATATTAACTAGTCTTGGTGATGCTAGTCCAGGGATCACACTTCAGAAACCACCAGGATTCAAAACCAGGGACAGACATGCTGTCACTGCTAGCTAAGACCTTCAAAAATGCTTATATTGAATACATTTTGGTAAACTGAACAAAGTTTTCATAAAAGTGCCTCACCTTCAAATTTTGATATTCATAACCTAGAAAAAAATTTTCTTGCCACATATACATTATGCTAACTGGAAAGAATTAAATATTTTGACCTAGAAAACTTTTGTTTAAAAACTTATCTTAAATTTATCTCAGAGTCATGTGTAAAAATAAACAGACACAAGTACACTTACCACAGAGTTCCATATAATAGTGGAAACTAGGATCACACTCAGTGCTTGACAACTGTGGATAATATACCTTCAACAAAAGTTCTGTGAAGAATGATATGTAGCTCCATACCCATTAGAAGAAAGGAATCATAACAATAATGAAGTATGCAAAGCCATATTTGATGCAAGCACACATGCACATGTACACACTAGAAACAGTGAACTCTAAGCTTTTCTCTGGACTTCTTACCTTCTTTGTATTTTCCAGCTTGTCTTCAATAATCATAGATAACTTGAGTGATTCTTTTCAACCGAAAAAGAGGGAGATAATGTCATGATTTCTGTATTAGTCTTTAAGCTAATCCAACCCAATGCTCCAGAAAAGCGGGGTCTGTTTTCAAAGTATCTCCACATTGGCAGAATAGATTACTGAACTCTTCCACATTAGCTACTGTCTGAGGGAGAAGTTGTGGTCTGGCTCCTCACCTCTCCCTGATAAGTACCTACATGTGATTAAAACATCAATAAGCCAGGAATTTCCTCCCTTTATTGATCCAGGATCCAGGTCTAGTCCTAGACGTCACTTTTAGTACATTCAAAAGGGAAAGAAATTTTCCAAAGCCCTAACTAGTACTGCTTTTCTTTTCAACCTTCTGTAAGATCCAGTTGAAAGTTTATCGTGGGAAACGTCCGTGTAAAAAGTAGATGGGTTATGCATTTTCTGTGTTCTGGTATTTACCATTGCCCCCGTGAGATGACAGGCGAGTTTGCTTTTCCAAGCTGACCTACTTTCCCCCCAACAACTTGATGTTGGTGTAGACACTGGGGTTATTTATTTTTGAGAAGGTGCCTGGTGGTGGGTGCCCCAGGGATGAGGGAAGTGGTGTAAATTTTTCTTTGGCCTTTACCAACAATAATGCACACAGATGTACACGCAGAGAGAGACTTTTGTTTAATTTTTATCACAATCCTAACAGGTAGCTTTATTTGTATAGATGAGGAAACTGAATCGCAGAAGACTCAGCCCCCAGTCCTCTGACCCCACTCACACATATGTCTGTTATGTCCTGGGTCCCTCCTAGTAGAAGGCACTGGAGATTGTTGTCACCTAGGTCACCCTTTCCCCTTCCCTCCTGTTGGCTTTTCTCCCCCAGGCTCCTCGTGTGGCTTAGCTTTGACACAGTTGCTGTACCAGGGCGCCATTGACTTCCTTATTTGTCAGCTCCTATTCTGTGTCAATACACTTAATTCTCTGAAAGAGCTGGAATGGACACAGGGTGATAGCAATGATCATCACAACATCCTCTCTACTCTTGCTTTTCATTTCAAGACAACCATATCCATTCCCCAACTGCCCCCATTTCCTTCAACCCAAGTTGCCATGCTTAGGGGGCTAGCTTCTGCAGGAAGGAACCTCTGCGACAAAGTGGGCTGTGTAGGACATCTATATGTAAGTGTCTTTAATCATTGAAGCCACAAGAGGAAAGGACAGGGCTTGAGGCAGATAAGAAGCAAAGCAGTTCTGCAGCTCTGACAAACCCTAGCCAGACTCCTGGGGAGCTCAGAGCCCCATATATCCTAAAAGGCCTCATGGCCAGCTTTCTGTTTCTACCATGGTCAATCATTAAATGTGGACTTCCTGGAAGAACACAACCTGAGTGAGGAAGCGTTATGCTGTTCTAGAAAGGACCACAGTTGGAAGCTGTTTACAACTGAGGTAGCACATCCGATCTTCCTTGAAGGTAGCTCTGAACAATGTGTTCCCTCTTTGGGGTCCTGGGGTGACATAGCAAAGCTGGACAGCAGCCCACTTTGCCAATTTTAATTCTTTTGCTACCCTAAATTCACTATAATCACAGGAAAAACTCAAGGAAAAAAATCCTTCCAAAAATTTAGTTAGCTAACCCTCTCAGCAGAGTGAACAGTATTTATGGTGTTCTGGTGACACAGGGGCCTTCTGTAAGATGCTCTTGGCTTGCCACCAGGAAGGGGAGGAATGAGGTGGCACATAGCCCGCATTTCACCTCCGGAGGAGGGTTTTTTAATCAAATGATCCAAATTTGTTTAAATCAGTGCATCAAAATCTATATATGGAAGATTAGAAAGAATACTCTTTAAAGGGATCTGACAACTGTGGTTCTGGCCAAAACTCTGCCCCTTCTGACTCTGCAGCTTTGGGAAGTCTCACAGATTCTCGTTACCTTGGTCTCCCCATTGGTAAGATGAAGGGTTTGTCTTGAGGAGTTCTATGGTCACCACCATGATGATTCTCCATCACTGAGGTCAGAGGGTAGCAAACTGTGGCCAGCAGGCCAAACCTAGCTTACTGCCTGTTCTTGTAAGTAAAATTTCCCTGGAACATACCTATGTTCATTCTTGTACGTGTACCTATGGCTGAAATCATAATAAGACAGTAGAGTTGTATAAATATGACAGATTGTATGACCTGCAAATTCTAAAATGTTGATTGCCTGCCCCCCCCCTTTTTTAAAAAAAAGACCCCTGGTCTATTAATATTACACCATTTTCCATTCTAAAGATGAGAAGAAATAGGGACCACAAGGACATAGTTTTACAATCATTTGGACAAAAAGTTGATGTCTGTCAAGCAACTGCTGATTTCTGGATATGCCCTGGGGACTTAAGGGGAAGAAGAGGGGGTTAAAGGAGTTGGATGTAACAAGAGGTTTCTGGCCCACTGTTCAGATCTGCGCACCGCCAGTTATCTGGACCAGCAATCCCAAAATCCCAAAGAAACATACTGATGCTTATATTAATTTCATTTTGCTTGGCCTATGGCTCAGGCACATTGCTAGCTAGCTCTTTCATCTTAATTCAACCCATTCCCATTAATCTGTCCTGCCATGTGGCCTGGGACTCACCTGTGTTACATGTTGCTTCTTTAGGCAGCTGGATCATGTCTCCCTTAACTGCACCTTCCTTCTCCTACCTATGCTCGGATTCCTGCACCTACTTCTACGGTGCCCGCCGTGGCCAAAGCAGTCCTTTATTCACAGCATATAGACATCCCACATCAGTTGGGTGGACATGTTCTAAGAGACCAGCACACCAAAGGCAGTGTTTACAAGGATTCCTGAGTAAGCAGTGTCCCTGGAGCCTAAGTGAGATGCAGCCAAAATATCCACCCAGCACTGCCTGCATTAGCTCTTTCCTGCCCACATACAGGGTGTTTAGTGGTGGTGGTGGGGGAAAGCTAGTCAAGGTCACTTGTTCAATCATTGAAATGAGTAGAGAGAAATTCCAGGAGGAAGAAATGAGAGGAGAATCTTTCTCTTGTGGTAAAATGTCAGCAGCACCATCAAGCTGTCGCCTCTACTGGGAAGATGTCTCTGTCAAGGAGAGTCCACAGGAGTGGGAGGGATCCTGATATTATTGTTATGGGCTGAGCTTTGCAAGCACGGCTTCTGCTTGCTAAATGTCTCTCCTCTCCCTACCACTGTGTTTTCACCTCATTGTTGAAACATCCCCACAAGGTGTGGCAGGTGTTATAGTCCTCATCACCTGTATTTCACAGGAAAGCAAAGAGACCTACAATCATGTAATGCTTGGACACTTGTTACTCTTGACCACTCACTTGTCTACACTGGTTTTTGCTGCTTTCAGTAGCTGTTAGGACTGAGTCTCTTCTGTAATAAACTCTGCGTGCTGTCCATATGTCCTCCACATGCTTACAGAAGTGATGAAAGGTCTCAGCTAATGAAATCACTTAAATATAAAATTAGGAAGCTGAAGCTCCCGGAGGCAAGCTGGGGACAGCAGAGCTGGTGAGCATAGAGCTGCAGTAGCAACTGTGATCCTTATAGGTGAGCCTTTGTCTTCCCACGGCCCTCACTGTACTTCTCTGCATTCCCTGTGCCTTACGGTGCCACATATATTATATACAAACATTGTACTTTAGAAAAACAATCGAGATTAAGCCAAAACAAATGTCAGTCTAAAGCAAGTAAGAATGTTATCTCTGCTCAATGGTGCAAGACCCCTGGGAGAAGAGAGAGGTTCTAGCCATCCTGAGAGACTCTTGACATTGCATCTGTCTCTGACACTTGTGTATGTCTCACACATACTATTTTTCTATTTCTATGAAATTTCTCATGAAATCTATTAAGAGAAAATTAATTTAAAAGTAATAAAGGCAATAAAGATTCTCCTGGTTTTAAAAAACTTAATAGAAAACTCTAGTAGGGTTAAGGGTCGTGTGTGATTGTGTGTGTGTCATGCAGTTATACAGGACACCCAGGTTGAGGTGGGAGCCACACATTCAGAATTTAATGACATTTTTATCTTTGAATGTGTGTTTTGTGAGTGAAATCTGTTGGGACCATGAAACATATGGCAGAGTTTTAAAAGGCTTGCTCATGTGCTGTCTTTCCACCTCCCTGGGAAGATAAGTCTGCCTCCACCCGCTCCCTGAAGCTAGCCCCATGATTTCTGTCACCGTCTTCAGAGGGCTTGGGTGGGGGTGGAGTAGAATCAGGAATCAGAGGGACTCACAGACCTCTCTGAATGTCACTAATTCCTGAAGAAAAGGGACATTAATTATTTAGCAAAAAAGAGTAAATAAAAATTTTAACAGAAAAATAAATAAAATACCACCACAACACACCCAGAGAGTGCCACAAAAGAAAGAAAACATCACTTGCTTACTTTAAAAATAAGGAGTCTGTTGCACTGGACCCCACATCATGTAGCTTAGTCTAAGAGCCCTGCTTCTCAGAATGCACCCTATGACTAGCAGCATTAGCACGGCATGGATATTTATTAGAAATACAGAATCCCCAGCTCTGTCCAGACCCATTCCTTACAAATATGCATTTTAAACAGGAACTCCGGGCAAGTCACATCAAATCAGCATTTGGGATTCAGTGACTGGTTAGAGGATATCTAGGTTATTTCTACCATGATTGTTAAATAATTGCCTTTGACATCAAACCACCACTGTTTCCGTCAGAGACCAGAGCAGAGAGGAGGAAAAGGCTGCGCAGTAAGAAGCGAAGAAGGACTTGTTTACTGTGCTTTGCCAACCCTGCAGCCTGGAAACCGTTTCGCCCCATTCTCCAGCTCTGGATTCGAGAGCCAGCATCCTCCCCAGAAATCCAAGAGTGGTTAGCTGAAAATAACCCATGCAACTCCTGGAAATTGCTTTGACCTTTAGCTATGTAAGCCTCCAGGACTTGCCAGCTCTTTCCTGCAGAGGGGAAAGACGTTTACCTCTCACTTTTGGCAGAACTGATTCTTGAGCTCACCTGGAGTATACTTGTGACATGTTTAGTAACTGTTCAGGTTCAAGCCAGATCTTTGCTTTTGTGCAGTGAACCCCTAAGTCTTTGACTTTCCCAGCCCTAGCTTTGCCTGGGGACAAACGTCTGTCCTGGTCAGGGCTGCTGGGTGGATGAGCGGGAAGCTCTGTGTCATTGGAATAAGAGAGAACAACCAGTAGGCATTACTTGTGACTGTGACATGAAGGGACATGGTCAGGTACTAGGAAGGACAAAGAGACTGTTCCATTAATCGGAATGTGCCCTCTTCAAAGTTTCTGCCTGGAGATCTACCCTGAGGAAAGGGTAGAGCCTCTCAAAGTTAGACAAGATAAATGTCAGCTCAACAAATCTATAAGATCCAGAAGTTCAGAGCAGAGCCCATGCCCTCAGGGTCTACCCAAAAGGAGGATATATGTAGGGTACATCCTCCAAAACTAGAATTTGCATTTATTTCTTTCACATTTTAAAATATGAACAAAAATAGTTTTATTACTATGTACAACAGCAATTGGTCCTTGTTTCATTGATTAGCCTCAGTCATATTTACGTAAGGTTCACTGAGAAAGAACAGGAATGGCACAGCCTAGGTCTTTACATGGGTGTAACTGCTAAATGAGAATGAGTACATTAAGTTTTACCAGTGGGTGAGCAGCATCTTAGATTCTGCCCCAGCTCCATGGAGACAAAGAAGTGCGGCCGACTGAGCCCCGCTCTATGGATGTACAGAGCCCTCACTCATAAGCCAGGCCCAGCTCCTTAACTTTTTGTTTTATTTTATTTCATGTGTGTGTGTGTGTGTGTGTGTTTTGTCTGCATGAATGTGTGTGTCCTACTTCCATGCCTCTGTGCCCGTAGATGCCAGAAGATGGTGGTTGACTGCCTGGAACTGGAGTCACACATGGATGGTTGTGAGCCTCCCATGTGGGTTCTGGGGATGGAGCTTAGTCCTTCCTTGGTAAGGGCAGTTACCCACAGACCATCTCCACAATCCAGGTTCAGCCTTCTAATGGGAAGTTGTGCTGTTCTGGGGTCTCCCAGCTCTAACATGTTTTGTAAGGTCCTCCAAGGTCCCTTGGGAAAAGTGCCCCAGAAGAATGTGTCATATTTCACCTTTCCATAACAGTTCTTTATCTTTGCACCAGCTCTGACCTCCTTTCTGCTGGGCTCAGGACTGCAGGCGACCTCATCAACATTCTGCTTTTTATTGCAACAAAGAGCTAGCGCCAAGTGAGGTTGGGATACAGGGAAAGGTGTGTTTATTAGCAAACTTCCCTGTTAGTTAAACAGAGAGCACACCCATTAAAAAAAAAATAATGTTCAAGATGCTTTACAATCTTGCCATAAACAGTATTCTCTGGTTTTAGTTCTATTTATAAAATAAATAAGTACATTAATGATTTATTATCAGTAAATGTTTGCTTTGTACACACATATTCTTTATGCCTGGGGTCATGTAAGAGTTTTCTATTAAGACGGGTACATGAATAAAAAAATAAAATTGAGAATATATTTCATAAATGTAGACACATGAACAAATAAATGACTATTCTCAAAATAAATAAATAGATAGATAGATAGATAGATAGATAAATAGATAAATAAATAAATAAATAAATAAATAAGTAAGTAAGTAAGTAAGTAAATAAATAAATAAATAAATAAAGGCAGACTGACCCAAAGCTCCTCAGAATTTTGGTTCTGTAGGTAGCTCCTAAGTCTTCTAATATAAGAACTCATCTTTTAAATAACAGTACTGCGTTTAAACAGCTTTCTGAGAGAGGGGGTTGGTGGTTGAAATCCTTGTGTATCTTAAAACTGTAAAAACTCACATTATTTGGAATAAATCTCATTAATGTGTGTGTGATAATTAAATTACTCTCTAATTGATGCAGCATAACCTGTGACAAAGGAATATTAGCTTCTTTTCTCGGGTTGCCCTTGAATGTCACCTTGAGTTTATAGGAGATGTGCATTGATCTTTCAGACACGAGGACCGTTGCCAGTGCGGCTGTAGACATATCCCCCAGACCAGCAGGTTTCAACAGTGCAATGGCCAGGACCAAGATGAAACACATGAAGGAGTAAGTAATGTGCTGCCTGTCCCCAAAGGATGTGGTGCTAGCTAACACCCAAGAGCCAGCTGTGATCCAGCTCTGTGATACTGTCTTAGTTCTTCTGGGTTTATAACAAAATGTCGGAAATAGGTCCTTTCTAAACAGTGCAAAGTCATTTCTCATTAACTGTGGGGGCTGGGAGGGTGAAGATTAGGGAGCCAGAAGTTCCCTTGTCTGGTGATGATTGGACAAGTCTGCCTCCAAGATGGTACCTTGTTACTTCATCTTCTCTTGGTGATTGGCAGAAGGGAAGAAGCACTATGTGGAACATCTTTTATGAAGACCTTAATTCCATTCACCACAAGAACCCCTATGGCCCTATCCCTTCAAGCTCTGGCACTGTGAAAGTAAAGTTGTTAAGTGCTTCCAAAAATAGTGCTACAACAGGCCCATGAGAGACTTTACCATCTCAAAATGGGAAGAATTCCCAAGAAGACAGGGTAACTGGCCTCAAGTAAGTCCCAAATCTAAGACTAAAAAGTAAAGTGTGTGTGTGTGTTCTTATCAAGCACTGCCTACCATATTTTTTGAAGTAGGTATCTCCTTGGCCTGGGGCTCACTGTATGGGCTAAGCTACTTCAACATCAAATCCCAGAGATAGCCCTGTCTCCACCTCCCCAATGCTGGGATTACAAGCATCCACCATCACACCTGGACTTTATAATGTGTGTCATGGGGGTTGGATTTTTATGTCTTCAGGCTTGTGAGGTAATCTGTTGACTAAGTGAGTTATTTTCCCATCCCAATAAAAGTAAAGCTTCAGGCTTAAGGCCTATGACTCCACGTCTAATCTTATAGACACAGCAAGATGGAAAGGCCCATGCTCAGAAGCTGTGGTCTCATATGTGCTGGTAGTGATAGAGTGGCCTTAGTCCCACAGTTCCACTAGGTACTGCCTTCGTAGGTGCCAAATGTAGCAGCCCTACCCCTGAAGCAATTCTCTGCCTAGACCTGAAGGCTCTCCAGAACACACTTTAACTCCAGGTAGACAGAGCTATAGCATCGCTCCATAGATCTTACACTTTGGGTACTTGAAGAGTTAGCATTTTACAGACCTGCCAGAGGTTAGAGTGTGTTCCTACTAAGTGGTCTAAGCTACAGCTGTGTTCGCTCGAACCAAGAAACACTGTAACAAATACATGAAGCAGAAACCTGAGTCAGTCCTGAGCAGGAAGCCTGAAGTTCAGTGAAGTCTGGGCCTCTCCTAGGAAACCATGATTCCTCAAGGCTCTGGTACACTGTGATAGGGGTGTACCTTAGACGATCTCTATGATGCCTTTGGGATCATTCTTTCATTATTTTGGTGAAAAACATTCAATATCCTTATATTCAAACAAACCCTGCCAAATATTTGTTTGGATATACCATTGGTATTCTCTCCCAAACATGTGTGTTTATTGTTTATTTGGCCAGGCTGAGAAATTCCGTTTTGAATTCACTTTCCTCTTCTCACACTTTTCTATAAGTAGTTTCAAGAAAGCATGTCTCCATTATCACATTGTGCTTAGAGATTTCTTCTTCCAAATATGCTTGTTTATCGCCAGCAAAAGTTCCTCTTTCTAATGAACTTGAACATGGACACAATTTAGGCAAAGGTTTTTGCCAGAATGAGAGTATCTTTTCCTCTGGTTTCTAATAAGAGCTTTCCTTCTGTGTGGCATCAGGCAGTCCTTACTATCCATCTCCCACTCAGGACTCTGTTCTCTATCACCTAGGCAGTCTCTGAGAAGCCCGAGGTTCTCTACAGCTTTCTTATCTGGTCCTTCATCAGAAGAGCACCTTATAGCCTGGCCTCTACCTGTTGTCCTGTCCCAAAGCTGCAACCGCCTGTTTAGGTGACTGTTAGCTGACACATCTAGGAAACACACTGTATCTCAATCCTTGTGTGCTTCTATAGAAAAATACCTGAAACTTGGTCATTTGTAAACATCTAAATTTATTGTCAGTGCGGACGTCTAAGGTTGAGACCCTAGCATGTTCGGTGTCTGGTGAGAGGTCAGTTTCTGCTATGGTGAAGGGACAGCATGGCAAAGGGAGGCCTAGCCAGTTCCCTCCAGCCATTTTATCAGCTTGGTAAACCCCTTCATAACCGTTGAATTTCTGTAACCTGATGGGATTTCAGGTGGCACAGCTCTCCATATGGTGGCACTAGGGGTTCATTTTCACTGTGTGTTTTGGGGAACACAACACTCAGGCAGATGACACTTCAGTTACACAGTGGTAGATGGGAACACTGACCAGAAAATGCCTATATCTCCACCCCAAGCTTCTGTGACCGATTTTGTGACAAAGAGATGTTATCTTCCTAGTACCCCATACAGTCCATGACTGTGGGTTGGAGCCTGACATCCCCACAGTGGAACATGCAGTACTTATTTTTAGACTCTGAAAGCCTACAGTTTCTATCACTATATTTCAGGCCTCACAAAGGTTACTGTTTTATTTATCTATTTTTTCTTTCTTTCCTTTTTTTTTTTATTTTTGGTGCTGATGGCTGAATCCAGGGCCTGAGCATGTTAAGGCAAAATCTGTCAGTGAGCTGTACCCTCAGTTCACTTTATTTTTTCCAACCACTAAAAATATAATGACAATTTCTAACTCACAGAATATGTGAACACGAGAGAGGATGGATTTGGCCTATGAACTGTGTGTTTTGCTGGCCCATATTAGGGACATTCCAACTCAGGAACTTCCCCCTGAAACCTATCAATCACCTAAATGAATAACAGTTAGGGAAGATGAGGGGGTCATTTCCCGGTCAGATTATTGCTTATGAATTGTCCTTGCAATGTGGTACACCATCCAGACCATTGTTTAAAAGAAAAATTGCTGAATTATTTCCACATAGAAAGCTGTGAGCAGCTTAGATGCTCACTGTGAGTTTTGCCTCTAACAGGATGCTCTCAGGGTAACACAGTTACCATGACAACAAGTGAGTCCCAGGAACTGAAAGTGGGGAACTTGGGGCTCAATTTTCCATCTCTTCCTACCTCCATCCTCCTGATGAGGAAGTGTTAGAAGAAATATTTTCTAGCTTTTCAGTTGATTATCTTTAAAGAGAAGAACAGTAGCTTATTTCTCTCTTGAACATGAATATGGTCATGGGGGATTTTATTAGTTAAGACTCTATTACTTTTTGCAGTGTACACAATGTCCCATTACCTAGGATATTAAAAAATGCTTCAAATAATTGAAATCTAAGAGGCTTTGCCCAGCTGAACTGACCAAATTACATTCGATTATTTTATTATTGATAGGTTGTTTTCTTCCCTAGATATTTTTTCAAATTTTGCTTACAATATATTTTGATTGTATTCTTTCCTCTTCCCCAATTCCTTCCAAAATTTCCCTCCCTCCCCACCCAACTTCATGTGTTCTCTCTCTCTCCAAAAAACAAATCATAAAATAAGGCCAAAACAAACAATAGTACAAAAGATACCAAAACAAAAAGTGTGTGCGCGCGCACACACACACACACACGCACACACACACACACACACACACACACACACACACACACACACACACACACACCAAACAAACAAACAAAAAAATAACAAACTCAAAACACAGAGTCTGTCTTGTGTTAGCCAGCCATTCCTGGGCATGGGCCGACCCTGAAATGTGATTGATATGTCCAGTGCCACTCTATTGGAGAAAACTGATTTTCTCTTTTCTGGTATTGACATTTGTCAACCTGTGCAGCTCTGTCCGGGGGATCTGGGATTTGAAGACCTAAAAGAATGGAACAGACTACAGACTAATGCTGCAGAGAGCATACTTCAGGTTCAGTGTTACTGTATACACCAGTGTAACAAAGAAAGCACTCATCCAGGAAAGATTGACTTCAGAAAAACGTAAATAAACTCCAATGAGAACTTACTACATGTTAACAGAGCAGCCCTTTCCCAGAACTTTCTCAGGACAGATTTAAACCACTGTTGTTTAGTACTTACTATAGATTAATTTTGGAAAGCATGAAAGCAAGGCAGATGCCCTATCCAAATTCAGAGTACTGTTCTGACATTCAACAAGAATAAATATGTCTTACAAAATGAATGTCAATGTTTGTTGCAGGAGGACCAAAGTCAAGTGCAAGAAAAATCCAGGGAACACAATGCACCTGAGGCAAAACAAAAACACAAAAAACTCTCTGCCTCTTTTCCTGGAGCTACCCTATAGTTTCCTAAGTTCCCCAGGAACTTTTCGCCTGTGTCTGCATCATTCTTTTGACACCCAGCAGGTATCATTTGTACCTTAGTTAAAGGGAGGATCCTATGAGCACTTCCCCTTCTGTCTCCTTTAGTTCCTGACTAGCAATGGCTAGTAATTGTGTGGCTGCTTTTTAATAAGGACCAGTGCAGTTCAAGCTTCTACTATTTAGGTGGATCTGCTTCTCTGGAGGAAAAACCTACTGTCCCCCATAATCCATGTCATAAAGTCCATACCATACTAGTAAAAAAAGAGAAGGAAAGAAGATATAAAGAAAGATAGACAGATAGAAATTGAGGCTGTGAATCAGTGCATCTTCTGGAAATGTTGTATTTCCCCAGATTCTCAGACTTAGGGCCCAGTCAGAGAAGGGGACTTCTGCTGTTCCTTAACTGTATGGCGATGCGCATGCTCATCATGCAGGTGTCAATGTGAAAACCCAGAAAAGAACAAGGAGTGACATGTCCCCAGAGAGGTTATAGTGTTTATAAAGGGTCAAATGTCAAGTCGGAGGCCGGATGGCAACACGGGGTTGTATAACACAGGTGATGGCTAAGAGTGGTCTGCTGGCACCGAGAGCCACTCCTAAACGTGGTCAGAAAGGAAGGTTAGGAGGCTTCTGAGGGAGGTGGAAACTTGCCTTGGTTCTCAAAGAGCAGGATTTGGAGAGGTGAAGAGAAGGGGGGAGAGGTGTTGGTGAACCAATTTTCAATAAAGTCTTCAGCTTTACTAAAATAGGTGATTTCCCAACCTTTGCTAAGGGATTTTCTCCCTTTGTTTTGTTTGGTTTGGTTTTGAGACAGCCAGGTTGGCCTGAAGCTCACTATCCTGCTGCCTCCATCTCCTGAATGATGGGTTATGGATATGGACCATCATGCTGCCTCTAGTAAGTGATTTCCTAAGATTCAACTTTCTGGTCTGCAAAGTGGTAACGTTATTTCTACAGCTGAACTCTTGGGGTGCCAACTCAGGATGGAGACTAATGTTCAGATGGGGGGTGCTCTTGAGATTGATATGTATACTTTAAAAAGAGAAGTAAGCAGGTGTGTGCACATGTACACATGAGCAAATTGTATGTGAATGCAGGTTCACAGGTGCCACCTTTTGTATGTGGAGGTCAGAGGACAACTTTTAGAAGTCAGTTCTTGTCTCCACATTGTTGAGGCAGGGGCTTCCTTGTTTCTGCCAAGCTAGCTGCCCTGCAAGTTTCCAGATGGTTCTCCTGTCTGCTTTCTGTCTCTCCATAGGAGAGCTGGGATAATAGATGTGACACATCCGGCTTTATACCTGGGGGATCATTCATGTCACTAGGCTGTACAGCAAACACTTTTACCCACGGAACCATTCTATTCCCAGCTCATGGTTTACTGCTGATCTGGAATACAGGCCAGGATCACACATGGCATTCAGTCGCCACTGCTGACATCTAGGACACTTATTCTTTGTCCTCATGACATTGCCATTTAAAAGTATATAAGACAATTTTGTAAGATGTCCCTCATTTGTCTTGTGTTTTTCTGTATTTCATCAATTCTTCCATGTTGCATTAAAGGTTTAGCACAACTTTTATTTATTCATCATATTTTTATCCACTAATATTTCAATAAATAAATACAAATTAGCACAAT
Organism: Phyllotis vaccarum; assembly: GCA_033318265.1. NCBI lineage: Eukaryota > Metazoa > Chordata > Mammalia > Rodentia > Cricetidae > Phyllotis > Phyllotis vaccarum. The sequence continues at coordinate 104,786,749 of JARWLC010000004.1, forward strand.
CTTCAACATCTCCTCTTTGAAGCCCATTAAACATCTCAAATTCTATATATTCAAACTGAACTTAATTTCCCTGTGACTGTCCTAAGCAAGATCTAGATTCACACCTAGACAGCTTCTGGTAGGGGTCATCATCACACCTAGACCGCTTCCGGTGTTGTCATCATCACACTTAGACAACTTCCGGTGTGGGTCATCATCACACCTAGACAGCTTCCGGTGTGGTCATCATCACACTTAGACAGCTTCCAGTGTGGTCATCATCACATCTAGACAGCTTCCAGTGGGGGTCATCATCACACCTAGACCGCTTCTGGTGCAGTCATCATCACACCTAGACAGCTTCCAGTGGGGGTCATCATCACACTTAGACAGCTTCCGGTGTGGTCATCATCACACCTAGACAGCTTCCAATGGGGGTCATCATCACACCTAGACAGCTTCCGGTGTGGTCATCATCACACCTAGACAGCTTCCGGTGTGGTCATCATCACACCTAGACAGCTTCCGGTGTGGTCATCATCACACTTAGACAGCTTCTGGTGTGGTCATTGGTGCCTCTAAAGACCTGCAGCAATGTCATCTACTGTGAGAGTGCAAAGCTCTCTGAGGAAGCTGAGGAACAGAACATGCAGGGTCACATCAGCAACATTTGGATCCTCTCCGATGTGGGATTCCGGGCCTCAGGGAGTTAGCATATTCAGTATTCAGCACAAAGTCAACCCTCGCACAGTAGTCGTGAGAGGGTGAGGGGTGAGGTGAATGGATTCATACTCCTGCTTGCCACTTGTCCTGGTTATAGCCGTATTGTCACCGTGAGTCTCAACTGAGGGATGGCTCAAATTCAGATTTGCCTGCAGGAGATTTCTCTGACTGTTATTTGACGTAGAAGGACCCACTGTGGGCAGCACCATACCAGAGCAGATGCTCCTGGGCTGTCTAAGAGCATTAGCTTAGCATGAGCCAAGTATGAGAGCAACCCAGCAGGCAGCATAGTCGATGCTTTCTACTTCATATTCTGTTCCTGTCCTGACTTTCTGCAGTGATGGACTGCGACCTGGACATTTAAGCCAAACAACACCCCTTCCTATCCTAAGCTGCTTTAGGTTAGAGTGTTTGATTATAGCAGCAGAAGTCAAATTATGGGCAATGATCAACATGTGTCCTTGGAGGGGTCATACACATCTTTGTACCTCAGATTTCTTTCCTGCAAAGATTTTCTCGTAGGTTTTTAAGCTGCTTTGAACATACATAAAAATACACTAAACAGTTTATTGCATGTTAAGCACAGCTCCAGGGATGGACCTGACTGGAACATCAAGGGAATGAAGAAAAGATTGATACAGACACAGAGAAGTGCTGGGTCTATTGGTCTGGGCTCTCTGATGGAGAAACTTAGCAGTGCCTTAGATGCTCAGTCTGTTTGCTGCATAGATTTGGACAGAGAGGCAGATGGTTGCACAACTGCCACAAGGAGGTAGGTTTCCCTCATCTAGATAGGAGCAGTCTCTGTAGGGAACAGTCTGCAGGCCATAAGCATCCTGGAGGAGAAAGCTATGATGGACATTTTCTAGACACACTATCAACACCCATACTTGGATTCCAAGGAAGGCTTTGCCATTTCTTGAGCCTCGTCCACGGGTCTAAGGATAGAGTCCTTGGCATGGCTTGTGCCACATAAACAGCAAACATTTAGTGGGATTATATGTTACATTGTAAATAATTGTCCTGCCTACTTGTTTAATAAAACTGCTGATTGGCTAAAAGCAGACAGGAAGTGTGGGCAGGGCTACCAGACTAAGAAAACTCTGACAACAGAAAGAACAGAGTAGAGATGCCACAGAGATGCCAGAAAAGACAGCAGATGCAGAGGACAACTATGCTGCTCTGAGAAAAGGTTCTGAATCACATGGCTGAACAGGATGAGTCATGGGTTAGTTTAAGGGTAAAGAGTTAGCAAGTTATATGCCTGGGCCCCAGGTCAATTAGCGTAAAATTAATATAAGCCTTTGTGTGATTATTTGGTGCTAAGCAGCCTTGGTCCGAATCTCAGGGCTAGGTCTGAAAGTCTGGGCCAGAAACTTCATACAACAAACATTCACTCAAGACTTTACTCATTGAGTCTTCCTCTACTCCCTGTGGTTTATAGGATTTCACAGACATTTAATAGCTCTTGTCAGCTTACAAAGAACTCCTGATACACATGGTTTTCCTTCCTGTTGAATAGCCTCAAGCTAAGTATTGGAAAGGTTGTCAAGGGTTGGTCTGCTGAGAGATGTTTTTAACCTGAGGGCATCTGTCAGTGAAGAAGCTATCTGTAAAGGCACATATAGCTTTAAACAAAGCACTAATATCAGTTTGGTAGAACGATGTCAGGAAGTCACTGACTATATAACCCAACCATTTTTCATTCTCTAGCACCTCATTTTCTGCCATGGCCACTTCTTACTCCTGTTGGGGAGACCACTCCCAAAATGAGTGTTCTGTGTTGGGCATAGGCAGTATATAGCTCTCACTAGTTGTTAAGTGGTACCCTCAAAGCCATCAGAATGTTGGAAAATGACAAGAAATCTACTTCATTGATAGCAATGTCCATGTGCATTCAAATATGTTGCTACTTATGTATGTATGTATGTATGTATGTATGTATGTATGTATGTATGTATGTATGTATAGTTAACTCCTAAATCCTCTGTGCTAGGTTGAGGTTTCTAAATGTTTGTTGAAAAAAAAAAACCCTTTTTATCACCATAAGCTAGATTCAGTCTGTGCCTGGGACTAGGCTCTGTTCTGGAGGTAAAGAAGACCCTGTGGAATGACAGCTGGGCAGCGTTCACCTCTGTGGATAATGACACTATCACCACAGCTGGCTTCTTTGACGCACATAGGCTATGGCAAGAAGGGCATATTTCATCCGAAGAGACTCTTCTCTTAAACTCAGCTTCCCACATCCGATGGTCTCATTAGTATCTCAGACCTTATAACAGCATGAGCATCACCTGGAAGCAGTGACTAATGCAGGCTGTCTGGAATTGCCACTCCTGAATCAGAACCTGCCTTGTATCAAACTGTCTGGAGACTATGTCACATCAAAGTTGAAGAAGCATTAACCCATGACTCTCACCCTGGAGAGGCATTTGTTACCAATGATAAGTCATAATAAAAGTCAAATGACACATAGAATATATTTATATTAATGTATTTGTTATGACATTCAAATTTTTAGGACTTAAAATATACTTGTTTTACATTCATTTTAATACAGAATATATATAATTGATATACAATGAAACCTCTGGGCCCTTGTAACATACAATTTGGCAATAGCACCACTTTATACATATGTGAAATATAAAATGTCTTTGCCATTCACACTCATAAGTTTATAGTTCCATCAGTTTTGACAATACAGCCAAGATCAAAGCAGTGTTGTCTTCTTCAAAGGCTCTCTCGGTGTTTCCTTGTGGGTCAGATGCTTCCATCACACCGGGTCCCTGGTGGCCTCATTGTGTGTCTGCATTTCCTTTTTAAAATGTCACATAGGTGGAGTCACCATTTCATCATAGACTGTGACTCTGACTAAGATGGTGACTGGAAAGCTAGACAAAGAATGTGGCATGTGTTGGAGCCTGTGCTTCCGGATTTCTCTATTTCCCTTCAAATTATCATAAGGAGAGGCAGGTTTTGAGTTAATGCTGGGCACCTCACTAGCATTTGTTCCTAAAGCGTCTAAAGTCCCACTGTCTGACATCTTAGAGATGGCAGGCTACATATCAAGATGTCTAAGAGCCTGCGAGTCTTGTTGAATCTGGTTTAAACCGGTGCTGGTCAGCACTGCCTAGGGGATATGGGAAGAGAGTGGGTGGCACACAAGGCAGGATCCATCAGGAGTTCTAGGGGAGCCTTGGTATTTCATTGCATTTTCTGTATCTATCTGGAAGCTTGTTCTGGAGCCTGGTCACTTTGATGTGGTAGTTGTTAGCACATGGCAACCCCACTGGGTTAGTGATTAAGCAAAGGATGGGTGGAACGTCATTCTAACCCTGGCTGGCAAGACTGGCTCTGCTTTCACACTCTGCCCCTGTCCACATGCTTCCCTGTGTCAGCACATATGATAGCATCTCATTTGTTCAGGCCAGGCTTCCCGCCCTGCTACCCCACCCCCGTGTGTGTGTGTGTGTGTGTGTGTGTGTGTGTGTGTGTGTGTGTGTGTGTGTGTGTGTGTGTGTGTGTGTGTGTGTGTGTGTGTGTGTGTGTGTGTGTATGTGTGTGTGTGTGTGTGTGTTTGTGAAGAATTTGCTATTTCAGCATTTCCAGTACCCTATGAAGAAAGCCAATTCTGTCTTGCACATTGAAATAACCCATCAGTGGAGAAACAGATGAAGCTGTGGTTCTTTTCATCAGGTTTCCAATCGGGTCTGAGAGACGTTAGGTCTACCTCCTACACTCCCTCTCTTTAATACAAGGGAGGTGTCATGGAGTGACTTGAGGGGACAACTGATTAAAACTAGCACTTTAATATTAAAACAACAAAGCTTATACTTAACTCTTGGTAACCAGAAAAAGGGCTGGGGACCAGGCCTTCCTGAGGTTGTACCACAGCCCACTTTGCCCTTGGCTGTTCCTGCTTCCTTTCCTGCACCTATGTGTGAATCCAGAGACACCCACTGTTTGACCTTTTCCATTACTGTCATCAGCCCACGGGTTTAGAGATGATGTCTAACCGACCATAAGTACTTATTTTATTATTTTTCACTATTCAAGAAGGTCCTCTAGTTAGGATGGAACAGGCATGGAGAGTGGAGGGAGGCTGGCAGCCATCTGCTACCTGTTCATATTTAAATTTATGTATTTTTTTCTTCTTTTCACATCTGGGAGCAATAGGCACCATTACCATATGGCTAATCATAACTATAATAAAATTGCAATGAACTGATATAGATGCTTCAATATTATTAGAAATACTCATATCTGTTTGATGCTCAAAACCCTGAGTAAAGCACCATGTAAGGAGAATGCAGCCTCGTGTTTATGATTCCAATTAGGTTTAACTAACAGCTCCTAATTTGACACATCTGGGCCCCTAGTTCATGGGACCTTTGGGAAGAGGCTAACAAATTTTCCCAGACAGTAAGGTATGTAGATACTGGCAAAAAGTACCCTCCATCTGCATTGTTTTGGGTTATTGATGATATGAGGTAGAGTCAGGACATCAGAGCCATCCTTCCTCAGGCCCTCATGGGTGTGGGATATCTGGAAGTACTCTTAGTACAGTCCAGAATAATGACCACAACTTAGAAAAACTGGAAGGGTATCAGGGTCTTGAAATTCCCACGTCAATATGGAAGCACAGATGTTTTCTAGGTAGGTGGAGGGGTGACCTGGTAAAAATGGACACACACTTCTTTCACATGGACAGGAATGTTTAGCTGATGCAGAGATCTTTGCTACTGAGACCTAAGACTCAGTTGCTATGTGAGAATGGCTTTAAATTTGTTCACTCGGAAATCCTTTTTTTTTTTTTTTTAGATCAACTTCATCTAAGAAGTTTTAGAGGAATAAATTGTTATTTCTTTATTAAAGTGGTAGGGGTTTGCTTAGTTGGTAGATAACCTGCCCTGACAACACAAAAACCACAATTTCCTCCCCAGAGCCTATGTTAAAATGCTGGATGTAAAGTCTGAGTGATGACTTGGGGCAACCTGAGCTCAATTCTCCAAAACCTATGTAAAAAACTGGGAATTGATGTATCTGTAACCCTAGCACTGTGAAAATGAGAGACAAGGAACAAGGCCACTAGCCTAGCTCCAGAGTTAGTGAGAGACCTGTCTCAAACGGATAAAGCCAAGAGTGACAGAGGTCACCCAATATCTTCCTCTGGCCTCTGCATGTGTGCATGGGTACATGCACTCATACACATATGCTGCTGCACATAAACAGACACACACACAGACACAGACACACACAGACACAGACATAAACACAGACACAGACACAGACACACACACACACAGACACACACACAGGCACACACACACAGACACAGACACAGACACAGACACACACACACACAGACATAAACACAGACACAGACACAGACACACACACACACACACACAGACACACACACAGGCACACACACACAGACACAGACACAGACACACACACACACACAGACACACACACAGGCACACACACACACAGACACAGACACACACACACACACACACACAGGCACACACACACACAGACACAGACACAGACACACACACACAGACACAGACACACACACAGGCACACACACAGACACAGACATAAACACAGACACAGACACACACAGACACAGACACACACACACAGACACACACACAGACACAGACATAAACACAGACACAGACACACACAGACACAGACACACACACACAGACACACACACACACACACACACACACACACACACACACACACACACACACACACCAGATGTGGTAGCCAACTCTTGTCATAGCAATACTGGAAGGCAGAGACAGGAGGACCAAGGAGTCAGTCTAGCCTCCTTGGTGGGCTTCAGACCAGACCATTGGAGACTGTGTTTCAAAGGAGGTGGACAGCCATCCTGAGGATGCTACTCAGAACTATCCTCTGGGCTACATATGTGCATGAACATCTGTGTACATGTGTGTACCCATACACATGAACACACATACACACATGCATGAAATAAATTCAAATAGATAAAGTGATAAGTAATATCTGAATCTTAAGAACATCAAGCAGGCTGGAGAGATAGCTCAGTAAAGTGCTTGCTGAGGACTTGAGATGGGGCCCAAGAACCTATTCAGTACAGCTGGGTATGATGAAATGCTTGTGATTCTGATGCAGGTAAATGCTGGGGCTCCCTGGCAAGGCAGTGTAGGTACTTTGGCAAGTTCTAGACCACTGTGAGATGCTGTAACAAAACCAAGGTGGATGGGTTCTGTGGGATGCCAAGGGTAACCTTTGGATTTCACAAGAAAATGCACAAATACATGTATATGTTGTATTAAGTTTCTGTAGTCCAGACCTGCAGACCTTCAGACCCGTAGTCTTACAGAAACACACAGACTCCTGTATTAATTTTATGCTGATCAGACTGTGACTCTGGCATATTGCTAACGAGCTCTTGCTCTTAAGCTACACCATGATTCTTATCCTGTTCAGCCATGCGGCTTAGTACCTTTGCTCAGAGCATCATAGTTGTCCTCTGCACCTGCTGGCTTCTCTGGCATCTCTGTGATATCCCTGGCATCCCTTTATGCTGTCTCTGTGGTGTCTCCCTGGCTCCTCTGCTCTGTTCTTCCTGTTTCCAGAGTTTTCCCAGTCTGGTAGCTCTGTCCACACTTCCTGTCTGCCTTCAGCTAATCAGCGTTTGTATTAAACTAGTAGATAGGACAATTATTTACAGTGTAACAACATAATTCCACTACATTTCCCCTTCTTTATTTTAAAACAAGAAGAACCCCAAATCTAATATCCTTTTTTCCCCATTATCTATAACGACTTATAACCAGCACTGTAAACAAACACAAACATCCATAATCCATTTTGGGGGAATGTGAGCATAGTTCTCTAGGCTACTTCCTGATCAATGGGGGCACTGGCAATCCATGGGGATCCAAAGAAAAAATAAGGATTATGGACAAGACCTTAGTGAAGTAGTCTCTAAGGCTGGGTCATCTCAGCCAGTCTCCTTGAAGTTGTTTTGGATGCAGAGCTCAGAGGAAACTTCAACAGAGATGCTCTGAAATGCTAAATCATCTGGGCCATCCTTTTCTATTGGAGACTTTTCAGGGGGTCTTCCTCTATCAAACTTTATTTTCTTTGACCAGGAATAAGTCCACAGGCTCTCATTTTCTGTGGAAATAAAGTGAAAACCTTTTCTCCAAAGAAGCATATCTTTTCATTTCAATTTTAAAGTCAACTCATTTACAAAATATATAGGTTGGATTAATCCAACAGCATTTATGCTTTTAGCAGATTTTACTACTTCATTTTCAGTCAAAATAATTTAAAGACAAGACAAAAACATATAGTATCCCGATACTCTGTATTTTTCATCTTTACATGGCTTTTTTTAAAAAAAAAAAAAAAAAAAAAAAAAAAAAAAAAAAAAAAAAAAAAAACTCTATTTCTTTTTAAAGGACTTTCTCTATTTTTTCTTTTTTCTTTTCTCTCTTAAGCTTATGTATGTATTTTAACACACTCTAAACTATTTGGAATTACAAAAAACAAATCTTTCTTTACTGTATGTCTCTTATTTCTTATCTTATTCTGTTTCTGACCACACCTTTGCTTGGCTAGGGTGACTGACTCCACCAAGCTCCCTCTATTTCTTTCTGTTTCTGGCCACACCTTTAATCACCAAGGTGTGGTTTAGGATTAAAGGCTTCACTAGGGTGACTGACTGGCTTCATCCAGCTCCTAGTCTACATTCATAGAATTTAGCTTTTTAACCGAGGTGCTAGTGGGACCCACAGTTACCACTCTGGGGAACTTTAGGGTCCATATAATCACCAAGTAAAGCACTGCCATCTTCTGCTCATGAGCTCTATTTAAGTATTTGGCAGCAGGGCCCCTTAAAAGACTCAAGTGTTTTGCTGATAACAGTGAGTCGGGAAGCTTCTTTTAAAAGAGCCAAGCCTCTACTTGCCTCCAACAAACAGAGCTGATCCAAGAAAACACTGTTGCTACTAAGAAGCAGTCTTTGACTGTTTCATTTTTGTCTATATAAACAGAAAGCTTAAATCCATCATATTCAGCTTGTTGCTTACCTCTAGGCGCCTGTGAAATTTCAGGAACTGGCCATATTAAGCTGTATCCCAAAAGCCCGCCATTTTTTAGCTCAAGCCCACACACCTCTCCAAGGCATCTCCGTACCACAGCTCATGTAAGAGACACAACTCAGAAGCTGTTTGTGTGCTATAGAACCCTTTTTAATCTTTCTCCAGCTTTATGTGGGTGTATATCACCCATGTTGGGCTGCCATTTGTTGTATTTAGTTTCTGGCCTGTTTGGCCTGTGGTCCAGACCTGCAGACCTTCAGACCTGAAGTCCCACAGTCCCACAGAAACACAGACACTTGTATAAATTTATGCTGATCAGTCTATGGCTCTGGCATATTGGTAGCTAGCACTTGCTCTTAACTAACCCATGATTCTTAACCTGTTCAGCCATGTGGCTTGGTACCTTTTCTCAGAGCAGCATAGTTGTCTTCTGTGTCTACTGGTTTCGCTGGTGTCTCTCTGGCATCTCTGTTCTGCTTCTCTTGTTCCCAGAGTTTTCCCAGTCTGGTAGCTACACCCACACTTCCTGTCTGCCTTCAGCCAATTAGCGTTTTATTATTATTATTATTATTAAACTTGTAAGTGGGACAAATATTTACAGTGTAGCAACATAATCCCACTACATGTATCTACATGCACAAACACACAGATACAGTTAGGCATACAACGAATATTAAGTGATGTTTCTTCCTGCCAAGCTGAAGAGGGCTATGGGTTGGAATCACTACAAGTCTTCCAACTGTCCAGACACCAAACAGACCTGCCCACCTGTGTTTAGCTCTATTTTATATATTAAATGTATGAAGTTTTCCCTAAGAATTGCTTGTGCTAGATCTCACAAAACAGTGGGACTCTCCAATATGTGGTCCTTCTGGAGGGGTGATCCACACTGAGCAGTCATGATTTGCAGTTCATGTTTCTCTACCGAGACACTGGTTCCCATGGTGGCTTCCACTCAGACAAGTATTCTGATAAACCCTGGCTCCATGCACTTACCTGTCTGTCTTTACAGATTGTGTAGTCTATGTTTGCTCTATGTCCTCGTCTCTACGAAATATGCAAAAGCGGCTCCCTTTCTATGCAGTCTTTTGACTGAATGCAGTGTCAACTTTCAAGCCCCTTCCACAGTGAACCAGAGACCACACATTTTCCTCCATTTTATTTTGCACCTCCTAGCTTGGGGTTAAAAAAAAAAAAAAAGCCTCCCATAATGAACCAAGCTCTCAATAAGGGGGAAGCTGTGGGTGAGAGTATCTCCAAAAGACTTCTCTGTTGCAAGTTTAGTCCCTTGTGTGGAGATGGTAGGAGATGATGGAGCCTTAGGGGGAACCTAACATAAGCTGGTTAGTCATTCAGATGGATCAGAAGAGCAAGGGAGAGAACACTGCCTCTCTCTGTCCTCATAACTCTGTGTTTCTGTCTGCCTGTCTTCTATGCCCCTCTCCCTTCCTCTCTCTCCCTCTCCCTCTTTCTGTATCTTTCTCTTCTTGCTCGTTCTCAGTGTATCCTCCTACTAATCATTTGTACTGTGCTACCTTCTCTCATGAGGCTTTCCCCAGAACCAAGCGGAAGCTGGTGCCAGGCTCTTGAGTCTCCTGAACTCAGCAACCCCTTTCCATTCATGATCTACAGAGCCTCAACTATTTTATAGAGCAATGGGAAACAGCATTACAGCAAATGTTGCCTCTTGTTTAATTCAGTGGCACTTATTGACCCCTACTCTTTGTAGAAAGTAGTGCTGACTGTTACAGGGATCATAGAGAAATAAAAGATGTATTTGCCTTTGAGGGTCTGAAAGCTGAACTCATTTAAGGATAAATTTATGTTCTAATATTTCACCAAGATCATTTTTAAAAATTGACTCAGAGTTAGCACATCTGAATAGCATATTTTACTGATCCAGGCTTAACATTTCTATCTGGGATAAAATTTTAGTCCATGCTAGCATCAGGAAAAAGATAATAAACTAGTTGAATAACATAGAGGAAGTAAATGATGAAAGGCAGAAATTAAGGAAGTCTATGTCCTGACTGTCACTGCCTGGCCATGTGCAGAAGCTGGTCCTGAGTTTCTACAAAGCCAGGTTGAATGGGCATCGAGATGGTACAGTTCTAACACTCAGTATCAATAGTGCCAACACATTAGCAATTCTTCAAGCAGGATCAAGCTCTTCACAGGGTGATTGATATAGAGCATGTTGACTGAAATATAGCCTGGGTAGTTTCACAGGAAACATACTTGTGAATTTCATAAAGGTGGCTCACTGTTGATGAAAAGCCACACAATGATTAACTAAGCCATGCCCTAATTTTTGGACTTAGCTATGTATGTTTGCTCTTCAGTTCTCAAATTAAAAATATGTAACCCTTGAAAAAGAGAGAGGCACAAAACTGAAGGTAGAGTTATCTTCTGGAGGAATAAGTGATGGAGGTTCTCTTGGCTGGTTGATGGCTATATTCTCTACTATAGGTTTATTTATTTTATGTGTATGAGTGTCTTACCTGAAATATGTATATGAACTACACAAATTCCTGGTACCCATGGAGGTTAGTAGAGGGTGTCGGATCCCCAGGACTAGAGTCACAGATGGTTTGTTAGCTACCATGTGATTGCTGGGAATTGAATTCTAGGTCTATGAGGAAAGATACTCTCCAGCCCCCATAATTTCTACTCTCAGGCATTAATTAATAGGATTATTCTGACTTTCTAGTCTTTTTTTTCAAGATGAGGTTTCTCTGTATAGTCCTGGCCATCCTGGAACTTGCTCTGTAGACAGGCTGGCCTCGAACTCACAGAGCTTTGTCTACCTGTGCCTCCCAAGGTCTGAGATTTCAAGGCATGCACCACCACCACCCAACTTTCTACTTTTATGTTCACATCCCAAAGAATATCAAGATATGGTTACTACTATTGATGTTCTGAGGAAGGCAGCATGTGAGATAGCATTAGGGAGTCAAGGGGGAGCCTCAGCGTTCTTCAGCTACATTTTTGCTGTAATGCTTTGCCCATTCTTCAGGCAATAGGATCTTTCATGCTGTGACCAGCAAAGTCTTAAATTACTTTAAAGACTTTAAATCCATGGAGAGATTCAACTCAGCTGTCTGAAACATGTCAAGAATTTTTTGTACTTAACCAACTTTACACTACTTCACTAAAACAGTTAGTGAATACAAAATTATGCAAATAAATGCTAGTGGCTAAACCAGCTGGACAGGGTGCCAGGAGGTACTTTATCCCCACAATGCTGCTCTTTATTTGACCTGTAGTTTTCTCTAATGTTGGGTCTCCTCTTCTGCCCACACAGCATTGAACCAACCCTTTGGGGAAAACACAAATCTATACTAGTTAGACTCTCAAGATATTATTTCGATTATTAATAATAATTGACATACAAGTAATGTTTGGGGCCCTTGCTTAGATAGGACCTTCAGCGTCAGAAGCCTGGATATTGTAAGCCAGCCTCCTCACTGCCTGCAAGACTCAGGATGCTGGCCTTGTGGACCAACCTCCAGATGGTGAGATTATGCTCCCTCTGCTCCACAGTCACACCAAGATCTTATAAGTAAAATAAAAGATGCTTTCCAATTTTCTTTTTCTGTAAGACATTTCTTTCTTGTTGAGAATATTGTGCATGTATACAAAAACCCACTAAGTCCAGTTACTGCTATTTACGTGTGCATGGATGGAAGTGGGTCATGTGCTAGAACGTGGAATGTGGGGCCATGCACTACAACATGGGAAACCTACCATGGCCACATCTTCAAAAAAGTATGGTTTTCCATGAACCAGCAATTGTCCGCTATCAATATCTCCTCAGATATCATTATTCATTATCTGCTTAAATGGAAGACTGGCTGAATGTTACCAGGGTTTGAAGAATGAACACCCCTTTCATTCAAGAATGTGACCTATTTCTAGAAACGTGTATGACATGATTTCCTTGTATTTTTCCCAAAGGGAAAGACATTGGTAGAGTTTAGGCAGATATTTCTTCTGGTTTTTCACTGACTCTTTTGTACACAGATGAGATGCTCAGTAAATAGCTCACATGTGAGTGAATGTATGGAATATGGGGTCACATTAAAACAGGTTGTCTTCTTCATTGCACTTGTGGGTCCAAAAAGATGGTCTGTTATCTTTGGCAATGGAACAGATCTTTGGTTATCCTAAAAAGAACACTAGTAAAGGCTAGGCTAGTTCTCAGCTAAACAGGTATTTGTAGAGAGCCTCAGTGATGGACAACTTAGCTATTATCTTCTGGCAGTCTTATTTTTAAAAAATCTCTTTAAAGCTGTTTTCCTCCTCCCATTCCCTCTTATTTTTACATAGCACATATCTCAAAGTGCAAAGTGGTGTCAGAGGTGCTGGGATTCACACTTTCTGAGTGCCAGCTGCAGGGGGCGGTGCTTGGGGGCTGCCTCTGAACATCTGTAGGAAGAATTACAGTCTATATCTGTACCAAAAAGGATGACAAGAATAGAGAAAGACAGAAGGTATGTAACAGCATCCCCTAGGCTAGGCCATGACCTGTATAAGAGAGAAAACTTAGTCTTTCTATATATAACTCTAACTCAGCTGTCTTTAGTCTGAATTTCCCACTACCCTGGCTACTCTACTTCTATATATCCAGTTTGATTATATAAATGAAATTGTACAGAATTTGTGGGCCTAGATAATTTCACCTAGCATAATTCTTCTAGAGATCTGTGTGTAGTGATATATATCTAATAAAATCAGCCTGGAATATCAGAGAACAGAATCACCCACACCCAAGCCATGAGGGTCACAGAGTGGTGGACCATCCCTTCAATCCCATCACACAGGTTGACCAACTGGTGGCCCATGCCTTTAATCCCTTTACTCAGGAGACAGATCTTTCTGAATTTCTGTGAGTTCAACGCCTGTCAACCAAACAGTAGCAGCTCAAGCCTTTGATCCTAACTTTAGGCTTATGATATTGAGTTGAACCAGAAGTGAAACATCTGGGCGAGGAAGATATCTAAGGAAGGAGAAAGCAGAAATTCAGGCATTCTGTAGAAGTGACCAGCCAGGCCGAGGACTCTGTTTGGCCTGAGAAGTTGGCCTATGAGAATTGACTGTGGTCTGTTTCCGCTCTCTGATACTCCGGCTTTTCCCCAATATCTGGCTCTGGGTTTTCATTTTATACTAACTAGAGTTTGTGCGATATCTGTGTCATTGTAACTGGAAGACTCTAATCTATTAAGGTGGTGTAATGTGACATCTGTGGTGGGATTCAGTGTTAGCTGATAAGGTTGGAGGGTATGTGTCCAGAGTCCCAGGTGCCTAAAGAGTATGGCCAGCCCTGTTCAAAAGGGGCTGCTGAGATCTTGAGTGGTCCGTTTTGTTCCTGCGTTCTTGAGAGATTAGATCAGCATCCATCGTCTGGACCATCTGATCGCTCAAGTATCTTCCTAAGGTGTAACCTGTGATCACGAATGTTAAATTACTTTCCAATAAATATTAATCCTATGTTTGATATATTGCAAAAAAGATTTATAAAAAAACAAACTAACAAATGCCTAAACCGTAGGCCGAACAACGTACAGTCGATATAAACATCTAGATCATTTTTAAGAGACTAAGCAACAGCAAATGACTGAAAAGTCTAAGATGACAAGTCTACAAGTCTAAACTTCTGGCCGCCCGAGACCAAAGAAACCTTATTACAACACATCTGTACACACACACACACACACACACACACACACACACACACACACACACGCACACACACTGCCCTTTCTTTGTTGCTCATACGATGACAAACATTTGGATTATCTGCATCGTCATCTTGTCGCTCTTGCCTTTTGTTTTTTAATTCTCAACACAAAGGTAGGAAGATATTGACAACTTTAAAAAGTGGATCCATGCATAAAAAACGTTCCCGAAAGACTTTGTTTTGTCACATAATCGGGTAGACAGCCATTCTGCAATTGTTATGAACAGACCATTCATATAGCCTGGTTCTCTGAAAAGGGAGACAAATGTATGCCCCTCTGATTTTCTACTCAAATAAAGCTTTACTACAAATAAAAGCCGGAATCAAACATTTAAAACAACCTAATTGCTAATCGCCCCATTTTCAAGTGATCCCTAATTGGAGTAAAATGGAAAGCAAATCCAGGCCTATGAGAATGTCCTTTGCCTCTAGCACACACAAAGCTGGGCCCTCGTGTTTTCCTTGGTTTCAGAGAATCACATCAGTTCACTCACACTGGATCTGTTTCTCAAGGGCAAACACCTTACATAGTCAGAAGGCGCCGTCCACGACTTGGCTGAGAAAGCTCTGAAGATGCTCTAGTCTGTGTTTTGTCTTTTTTAAAATCACATTTGCAAGAACCGCTCTGGGTCCTGCGGAGTGAGGCTCGTGCCCTCACACTTGTTTTGAGGCCTAAGCTCATCCCTCTCCTGGCGACGGCCCTGCGCCCTCTGCAGTTGCCTTCACTCTGACTTCCTATAGGTCTAGCCTCTCACTGGATAAAATAAGGTAAATGAGAGGAAGAAGAGGACAGTAGAGAGGAAGATGGAGCTGAGGAGAAATGAGGTCGAAGAGGAGGCCTCGCGTACCTGCGTTGAAGATCCCAGCTCCCTCTCCTTCATTTTATAAAGTTTATTTTTGTTCTTTGACAGTTTCGCCTATTTACACGGTGAATTCTCTTCCCTCTGAAATCTGACTTCTTCTCAAGGAGTCTCCCACCTTCATGCTTTCCTATCACGTGTGGGTAGGAAGTTATTTACCGAATGTGGCAGTTTGTCATCAGATCCACCACTGAAGAAAGTGGTGCTTCTGCCCCAGCTCCCGAGGCTGCTTGTAGATGCTCAGAGGGTGGAGTCATTTGTACTGACCCGTCCGTCTATGGTGCAGTGTTAGCAGACCCCACTCGTGTGCAGTGAGTTCCTGACAGAAGACAGCTCTCACTAGATCGATGGTGGTTTGTTTGCTAATGCTGGTGTTTGAGGCCTTGTCCACTGTCTCAGGGCTGGTCTTGAACTCTTTTCTGGGCTCACAGGAGTCCCCTGCCTCTGCCTTTTGAATAGCTTGCACTGCAGACATATGCCATTCCTGCCTTCCTTAGGACTGCTTCAAGAGCATGCAGCTCCAAATATGCTAATAATAGAAATATTTTGAAAAAGCAATGTATGTCTGCAAAAAACCATTATCCTGATGAGAAGGGGGGACCTGTGTATGCTTATGTGGTGAGCTCTCTAGACAACTCCATTTCCTGACCGAGGACACTCCAGAGGAGTAGCTGTGCTGTGACCCATCTGGGTCATTTTTAAAGCTGTTGTCATTTATGACATAGCCAATGGAACAGTCTGCAGCCATTATGATTATTTTGGATGGACTTTGTATAGCTTGGAACATTCTTAAGATGTAATGCAAACTTTTTAAAAAGCAGAACAATGGCTTTTTGCTCACTTTTCTTGGGCATTTTCCAAAGTTATTAAATGTTTCAAAAATATAATTAATTTCTCTATAATGTAATATCCTTCTGGGTTGTTTCAGCTTTACCCACTCATATATAATGTTGACATAAACTTTTTTTAACCTAATGTTATTTTCGGATTTAGACTTTTTCTTTTGATAAATACTGTATAATTACTGGTTTAGAAAAGGTGACCTTTTATTATAATTATGGATTCATAGGTTGTGACCCCTGATGTATCCTGCCAAATTGGTTTTCGTAGTCCGCAAAGATTTATGTGATACTTCAAGTTTTGCTAGTATCCTTATTTATTTTTCAAGTTATAATTTATTGCACAAACTTTTAAAATTCTAAATAAAACAGTTACTAATGCCTTCTGGCTCTAATGCCCAGCTTTCACAAAGGCTCTAAACAAACTATTACAGGAAGACATGATTCCTACCTTGCTGCTTACTGTGTCGCCTCAGCCTGACACTGGAGAAACACACAGTTAGAAGCAAATTGTAGTATGTTGTGAGCTGATAGGGTTATGACAGAGTGTCATGGGAATTCAGCACCTTGGCAGCATAATTGTGGTGATGCTCCTTTTAGCATCAGAGTTCAAGTATGAACCGTACCTGACAGGGACAAAGAAGTGTAATTCACTGTGGCGGTTACTGTCAGCTATCAACTTGATATTATCTGGAATCCCCTGGGACTGTGGGTGCGGAGGATTATCTTTCTCATATTAATTGAGTTGAAAAGACTCATACACTGTTGGCAGTGTTATTCCCTGGGTGGGATCCTGGGAGCCCATTCATCTCTTTCTGCCGCCTGAGTCTGGGTGCACTGTGAGCATCAGCTTCAAGATGAGCGTCTTTGACTTCCCCGACATGATACGCTGAAGCTTTGAACTGTGAACCAGACCAAACCTTTACCTTTCACATTGCTTTTGTCAGAATATTTTTAACACAGCAACAGGAAAAGAAACTTAGACATGTACTCTAGTGTACTGTCGAGGTCTGGCACCAGTTATGTATTCCTTTCACAGATCCAAAAATAAGCTTCCTTCCCGGGACACATACACTCATCCTGAATCGGTAACCAACCCGGTTTCCCAGCACCTCCACCTTCCTCACTGCATAGACTAGAAGATGGATACCAAGATGCTGAAAGCATTTCCACCAAGATGCTGAAAGCATTTCCTCCAACCTGCCAGTGCAAATCTCCAAGGAAACATGAAACCTAAGCTGTCACAGATATCAGTCTGTATTCTTTGAGTTCTTCTTTTATTTTTCCAGTGTGTGTGTGTGTGTGTGTGTGTGTGTGTGTGTGTGTGTGTGTAAGTCAACACTTAGTTTAGGCCAGCTGACCAGTGAGCCTCAGGGATCCTACCATTTCTGCCTCCCACCGGAATTACAAGCATGTACCACCATTACTGGCTGGTTTGTTTTTTTGTTTTTTTAACATGGATTCTCGAATAGAACTCAGGTTCTCCTGCTTGCAAAGAAAGCACCTTACTGAGCTACCTTTCCAACCCCCACCCCAAGTATGCTGTATATACATGTATAACTTATTTATGAAATATATATTTCAGTAAATCCTACCCCATTGCCTTTATGTGCCTGCCAATATTTTATGGTTTTGAACCTATAAAAATAATTCCATGTAGTTCAATATAAAGCTCATGATTTAATTCTTCCCATTTCTTCCCAAGTCCTTCTGTCTGACATATCTAATCAAAACTTTGTTTCCTACCAGATGACTTCTGTAATACTCAGCCCAGAAACAAATAAACTAAGGAAAAATGCCATTAACACAGGCTTGTGTTAGACTGACACTCAGTCAGATCGTCAGGAAAATGAAATTAGAAAGCAGCATTTTCAGACTGGAAGCGGGAAAGGTTTATTGCTTAGTCAGCAGCCGAGAAAGTTCTACTCCATATGGCATAAAAATGTTGGGAGTCCTCGTGGCTAGCAGACGCAGAAACCTACCGACCAAGCTGTAATCTACTTTATAGCCCATGACTGGCTGTAGTTCCCTTCAGATATTGGCCTGGAGCCTGATTACTCTTGATGTGTTATAGATCGAATGATGCTTTTACCTTTATATCATTTTATTTTTACCTGGTACTTAGTGAATACTGGTGGAGTATGATGTGACATTTCAGTACAGGTACACAATACATAATGACTAGATCAGGGTCATAGGCAGACCCATCATTCAGTATTTATCATTTCCTGAAATTACTAGTAAATATAACTCTGCGGGCACCGGAGAAGGTGGGGGGATTGAATCAGCCTGAATCAGAGTTATAAAAATGTGTGCTGAGTGCTTTGACAGAGAAAACTGGCAGTAGGCAACAGCTTCTGAGCCCAGAAAGCTGCCTGCTCTATAAAAGTGTTATTATTCTCTACAGTAGTTCTCGGTGTGAACTGGTGTGTGTGTGCGTGCACATTTATACATGTATAAACACGTGTGTCCGGGCACGGATGCACATGCTAGGGAGTACATGTGGAGGCCAAAGGCCAACACTTGATGATTTTCCAACAAACCACAGTAGCTACAAATCTTATGGCTCAGGTTTGTTCACTCAGGAAACCCCACCTTCATGAGAGTTCTCTCCTTTGACTGTAGAAGAGAATCAGAAACGTGAAGCTAGCAATTCTTCGGTCTGGTCCTTTCCCTGTGGAGGGTTCTAAAGCACAGCTCAGTCTCCCACCACTCTCCTCTGTGGAGGTCAGGTACCAGCTCCAGATGTCCTCTTGCGGACTTCACTTGAGAAGAAGGTAGATTCCCTAATCTGGGTTACCCCCCTCCCTGCACCCCCCTCCCCTCTTCCTGTCTTTGTCTCCATCCCCCTTGTCCTATTTCTAGTAAGTACTGAGAATATACCTACCTGATCAAAGGAGAGGGTTATCTACAAGGGGTCACGTGGATGTGTTTGGGAGAACCAAGGATAGAAACCACAGCTTTCTTACTCAAAGTGAAAATGGATGGTCTTGATATTGTCTTCATGATATTGCACAGAAATGTGCTTAAAGTTCAGCAAGTTTTCTTTAAAAAAGCAAAACCAAAAAACCCTTTCCCCCATATTTTATCTGTGGGTGTGTTCCTGCATGTGTGTCTATGTAACAAGTGCATGCCTAGTGCCCGGGGAAGTCAAAACAGGGCATTGGGTACTTGGAACTAGAATTACAGCCAGTTGTGAACCACCATGTGAGAATTAAGAATTGAACCCAGGTCCATCCGGTGCTCATAAGCACTGAGCCATCTCCCCAGCCCTGGACAGGTCATCGTCTTTATGAACACTTCTAGCCAGTGAATTCCCCAATGCAAGTGAAGGCACATGATTTAGGTGCAAACAAGAACACTTCAAATATGACAGGTCACCCATGGCTGCTCCCGAGCCTGGCATGCGCTGGGGCTAATCCAGGTGAGCCCACATGCAGAGCTACTCCAGTTCCAAGTGGTTTGTGATGTGAAACATGAACAAAGGCAAGGACAGCTGCTTTTGGAGAACAGTACAGCAGGAAAGCAGTGCGGAACCGAGTGAAGCAGAGACAGCTGGGATTTCCTGCCAATGGACCCACTGAGGGATGCGTTGTGATGTCAACTTGACATGGTCTGGAATCACCTCCTCAGTGAGGACCTTTCTAGATCAGGCTGGCCTGTCAGGGAATTGTTTTGATTGTCTTGTGTGGAAAGAGCCAGCCTCAAAGTGGGCAACACAATCTCCTGGTTCTGGACCCTGGACTGTATAAGAGAGGACAGGAAGCTTGCTGAGGACTTATGGTGCATGCATTTATTTCTCTTTTCCCTTGACTGATGTGACTAACTGTTACAAGTTTGCATTGACTTTCCCATCGTTATGAACTGTAACTGGAATTGAGCTAAAATGAACCTTGTCTCCCCTAAATTGCTTTTAGTCAAGGTATTTTGTCACAACAACAGAAATGATTGAGGACATTGGATTGGAAAATTGCTTTAAAAGAACATAGTTAGAATCAAGGGTGGAGAGGTTTCGCCAAGATGGGCTTAGTAAGTGGAGCCTGTTAAAGTTTGGTCAAGGAGGGGATCCTTGACAAATCTTACCAAATGCAAGGCAGCTTGAAATCAGCCATGTCCAAGGACACCCTACAGTTTCCAATCACAAGGACTTATCCTTAGCAGGGCATGGCGGTGCACACATGTAATCTCACATTCAGAGGCTGTAAGCAGGAGCTTTGTGATTTTGAGGTCAGCCTGGACCATATGGAATGGCAGGGCAAAGGAAAGAGAAGCCGGGGAAATGACTCGGTGACTAACGTTCTTGCTGTGCACGTATGAGTAACTGAGTTGGAATCCCAGCACCTGTGTTAAGCCAAGTGTGGTGGGACAGATTTTGTAACTCCAACACAGCGTGGAGATGGGTGGTCCGCAGTGAGAACAGAAAACAAGAGAGATTGAAAAGACGTTTCACCATAAACTTCTTGACATCACACATACCTGCATAGGTGAGGGCATCCATATAGACAGACACACAGTCACACATACATACATGCATGCATGCATACATACATACATACATACATACATACATACATACATAGAGAGAGAGAACCAAAATCCCCAAATTAAATAAATCCATAAGCCTTCCAAAGCTAGTATGTTCTCAGTTCTTTACCCTGGTATGTATGTATGTATATGTGTGTGTATATATGTGTGTGTGTGTGTGTGTGTATACACACACATATATATATATATATGAATTTTGCTTTGTAAACCTAATTATCCTCATTCTGTTTTATTAGGCAATCTGTTTTATCTTCTGATCCTTATTTTTATTTCCGGAAAGCTTGATGACACTGGTTTTTGGAAACAAAATCTTGAGGGGATTAACTGATGAAAGGAAGCACACCTGTAATTCAGCCAATAAGGACTTTCTGTGGCCCTTGGTTTGTGGCTCATTGTTTAGTGAGATCTAGAGCATGCAAGGAAGACATGTGAATTGTCTGTATAGTTCACATGTCCATCCATCATCATGGGACTCTGAAGTATCTGGACCTCCAGAGCTTGGGAGCTGCCTTGTCTATGTTAAGTAACCCCTTATATAACCTATAACGTGAAGGTATTCTGGTAGGTAGTATTATTAGTTTATAGAACTTTTTGAAAAATGTGTGTATGTGTTTGTGCATATGCACATGTGCACGTGCTGTATTTATGTGTGCACATGGTGGACTGCTTTCCCATGCAGGTGAGTATAGAGACCAGAGGATAATGTTAAGGACACCTTTTATTCACTGTCCAACTTATTTTTTGAGACAATCTCTCTCACTGAACCTGGAGCTTTCCTTTGAGCTGGATGGATGGGTGGATGACTGGTGAGACCCAGGAATCCTCCCATTTCTGCTGCACCCCAGCCTGGGTTATAGACTCACAGCACCATGCCCAGCTTTTATGTGAATGTAAGGGGTTGAAACTCAGGTCCTCATGCTCATGAAGCCATCTCTCCAGCTCCTGATTTTTTTTTTCTTCTGGAATGCTGGGGATTAGCC
The DNA here is from genome assembly GCA_033318265.1 of Phyllotis vaccarum. Classification (NCBI taxonomy): domain Eukaryota; kingdom Metazoa; phylum Chordata; class Mammalia; order Rodentia; family Cricetidae; genus Phyllotis; species Phyllotis vaccarum. Next base: position 104,808,532 of record JARWLC010000004.1, read on the forward strand.
AGGGCCTCACTAAGCATGTATTTTGCCGTGAAGCTATATCCCCAGCCTGAAATCCTGAGTTTTAAAGTTTCTCTATTCCATTTTGGATAATGGTATTGTAAAAATGTCCTCCTGGAGTGGTCATTATGAAGGGTTGGATGAACATGACAACAAATCAGTCTGAAAATAATGAGTTATTGTGTAACTTGTATCTGAAAAGCTAGATATTCTGTGGGTTTATTTTTCTTGTTTTACAATAATTTCATCCAAGGACACGTGTACAAGAATGGTCACAACATTTCCTTTATTAAAAGTGCCTATGTTTGGCAGGCTTTGCACATGTGCCAGAGAATGCAAGAAACGGCCTATGGTGTGTCAGCAGGAGAATGAGAAGGAAGGTCCTGATGGCGTGACATGGTGACAATCAATGAGCTGCGGAATCAGAGGAGACTAAGTAGTAACAGTTTTGAGGGAGAGGAGACAAGAAAGCATCAATACCATGATGTAGGAATGTCTTTCTGTATGCCGTGAATATCAATCTTTAAATAAAGGAGCTGTTTTGACCCTTGATGAGCACCGTAGAAGTAGTAGGTGGGAATCAGAATAAGTAGGAAAAGAAGGTGGAGTCAGAGACAGATTGATCCAGCTGCCCAAGAAGAAGCATGTAAGGAACACAGGTGAGCCATAGGCCACGTGGCAGACAGATTAATGGAAATGGGTTAAGATGAAGAAGCTAATTAGCAATGTGCCTAAGCCATAGGCCAAACAGCATGGACTTAATATAAGTGTCTGAGTCATTTGTGAGGGCCTAAGCTAGTCGGTCTGGGACTGTAGGTCTGTGGGCCTGGACCTTTGGCCACAAGTGTAAAAATACTCAAACAGTAAGTACTACTTACTTCTAAGAGATACATACTACATGTATATAGTTAAAGCATTTTTAAATACTTGGTGTTAGTAAACACCACTTGAGATAGAGGTTATCTCTGAGAACTGGAAGGGGCTTAATTTGTCTTTGTTAGTGCTTCCTTTCTGAAAGGATTTAGAGATGCATCTAATGTATCATGCTCTACACTTTATTGTGTGTCTTTAATACCCTCATGCTAAAGCTGGGATGGCCATGGAAGGACATTGCACACATTTATCTGCTGAATGAATGCACAGGCTCTATGAAGTGCCGCAATTTTGCAGTAACCAAGGCTAACGTTGACTTAAACACTTGCTACCTGCAGCAATCCACAGAGCAGAACAAGCAAAATCTTCCCCGGTGCCATCGCTTAGAGAGCTCCTGCTCAGGTGTTAGGCTTCTGGATGTGGGCTTATTCTCCTTATTTATCGGTGTAATTTGTGCTTTCTGGGAAATGTTTATGAAGACATATGGGTGGTCAGACATGAACTTGAGATTGGATGCTGGACTGATAATTAAGCGCAGACTAAGCTGTGAGGTTCAGGTGACCCTGTGTGAAGTGGATCCCTGTCTATCACAGAGGCCAGCTCAGCAGGAGAGTGCCTGTAGTAAGAGATTTCTGGCCCGGACTTTTGGGCCTAACCTCAAGGTTTAGGACCCAGCAGACCTGCAGTCCCACAGAGACACACAGATGCTTCCAATAGTTTTAGGCTGATTTGCCTAAGGTCCAGGCATACAACTTGCTAGCTCTCTACCCTTCATCTAACCCATGACTCATCCTGTTCAGCCATGGGGCTCGGTACCTTTTCTCACAGCAGCATGGTTGTCCTCTGCTTCTTCTGGCTTCTCTCTGGCATTCTGCTGCTGCTTCCTTTTCTCAGAGTTTTTAGTCTGATAGCCCCGCCCACACTTCCTGCCTGCCTTTGGCCCATCAGCGCTTTTTATTAAACCAGTGGGTGGGACAATTATTTACCATGAAACAACACAATACCTCTACAAGTGCCACTCACTATACTTGGCCTTAAAGTCAGTTTCAGAGGTGCAGTCCATTATTGTCATGGTGGGGAGCATGGCAGTGTGCAGGCAGAGAAGAAATGGTTCAGAGTCCTACATCTTACAGACATCAGGAAGATGACTGAGACCCTGGGTGGTATCCTGTGCACAGGAAACCTCAAAGCCCACCCTACAGTGACACACTTCCTCTCACAAGACCAAACCCACTCAAACAAAACCACACCTCCTAATCCCTATGAGATTATGAGGGCCAATTACATTTCAAACTACCACAGTATGAAAATAAAAATGAGCAATATTTATGTTTCTAAAGTTGCCTTATTTTGTTTAACATAATGGTCTCCAGGCCCATCTATTTTCCTGCAAATGTTATAATTTCATTATTTTTCAACTATTTTGTGTATGTATGTGAATGTTGTGATGTCTGTACTTGTTCGTGAGGGTGTGTGCATGAGTATGGAGACCAGAAGTCAGAGTCATGTGTCTTATTTTTTATCACTCTTCACCTTTGATTATTATTGTATAAAATGTTTGTGTGCTCACACACACCTGCACTGGTATACATTCAGTGGTCAGGCATTCGGGGCCAGTTTCCTCTTTACACCATGAGGTTCAGAGGATCAAACTCAGGTTATCGGGCTTTCATGTCAAGGACTTTTATCCACTTAGCCATCACACTCTTAATTTTTGTGACAAAGTATTTATTGAACAAAGGGCTCATTGATTTGGCTAGGCTGGCTGTCCAGTGAGCTCCAGAGGTCTGTCTATCTGTGCCATCCTCCCGCCCCAACTCTGGGCTTGCAGACACCACTCTGCCTGGCTGGGTGCTGGGGATCTGAATTTGGGTCATCACACTTACCCAGCAGGCACTTTATCAACTCGTCATCTCCCCATGATTTACAGTTGAATAAAATATCATGTATGTGTATGACATTGTTTTTTGACCAGCCACAGTTTGCTGGCACCTACTGGCTCCCTTTCTTAGCTGTTGTAGATAGGGTTGCAGAAAACACACATGTGCAAAGACTGTTGCACGCTAACTTAGGGTCCTCTCAGTAAGTACTATGACTGGCTATAAGCCACAGGGTGGATTTGCTTTGCTTTTAAGAGAAGCTCCGCATTGACTCTCACAGTGGCTACAGCCGGCTCACACTCCCATGAGCAGTATGTAATTGTCCCCAGCATCTTTTGTCTTTGTCAATGATGTCATTCTGATTGGAGGGAGATGAAGTCTTGGTGTAGCTCTGTTTGCATGTCCCTGATGGCTAAGAATGTTTCCCAGATATTTCATTTTTGATTTCATAATTTTTATTTACTTTATATTTTGTTTTATTTTTTTTTCAGTGTAATATTCATATATTAAATGCTGGTGGGCAGGAAAAGTAATTAAGGCCAAATGTTCTGAATCATTCTGTGGTATCATGAACTTCTTTTTTTTTAAATTTCATGCTGTTTGGCCTATGTCTCAGGCATATTGCTAGCTTGCTATTTCATCTTAATTCAACCCATTTCCAGTAATCTGTCCTACCACTTTGTTTTACTATGTTTCTGGCCTGGAATTTCCACTCTAACCTGGTAGCCCAGACTTTCAGATCCACAGTCCCATAGTCCCACTGAAACACACAGACACATATTAATTTTACACAGATTGACCTGGGACCCAGGCATATAACTTGCTAGCTCTTTACCTTTAAACTAACCCATGACTCTTATCCTGTTCAGCCATGTGGGCTCAGTACCTTTTCTCAGAGCAGTATAGTTGTCCTCTGCTTCTTCTGCCTTCTCTGTGGCACTTCTGCAGCATTTCTGCGGCATTTCTGCCCTGTTCTTCCTGTTCCCAGAGTTTTCTTAGTCTGGTATCCCTGCCCATACTTCCTATTTGTCTTTGGCCAATCAGGAATTTGTATTAAGCCAGTTGGAGGAACAATTATTTAAAATGGAATAACATAATCCCCCTACACCACATGGCCTTTGCCTTACCTATTTTTTCCTTACATTTTGATTCTTGGGTGACTGGATTGCAGCTCCCTTGACTCCACCCTTTTCCAACCTATGCTCCAATTCCTCCACCTACTTCTACGGTGCCTGCCATATGCCAAAACAGTTCCTTTATTTCACAGCATACAGAAAAACATTCCCACATCACTTCCCCTTTCTGTCTAATCAAAAAGGAAGGTTTCAATTTTAACATAGCAAAATTGCATATAACAAAACAGCTATCAAGAAAGAATTACAGTTAGAATATCTATTTGTATCTAACAAAATTAAAGAAGATATTCTATAATCTACCTTATCCCTGTGAGTCTAAAGTTTCATATCTAATATATCTTTTAAAATACCTAAAGAAAAACTATACCTATAACTATCTAATCTTCAACTACCTCAAAGACCACAGAAGGATATATTACCTAAGTTAACAGGAAGTAGAAGCATCTTCCAAAATCTAGAAATGACAGAGATGACACCTATCTGCCTGGACAGTCACCAAAAGTTCCTTTGTAACATTGGGGCATCCATCTTCAGCCTACAGGTCCATGGTCTCTGGTGTTCCTTTCAGTGAATCAGGAAATCTGAAGGACTGCTCTGCCCATTCTGACATAGTTAATTAGTTGCTTCTCAGTATGTCCTGAAGAATGTCTGGGAATTTTCTCTGTGAAGCAGGAACCTGAAGGACCATCTTAGCTTGTTCTCCCAAAGTTCAGAGGTCACTTTCCTAGGGGTCCTGCATGTCCAGTTTATGCAGGATGCTGTCAAACAGTCAATACAAGAACAGTTTATTGACCAATGGCTAACCTAACTTGCCACAAAGAAAGTAAATTCCATATGGAGTTTTTTCAATGTCCATCATTCTCTTGAAGTAGATTGGTGGAACAGACTTGTCTCATTGTCCAAAAAGTCTAATTTCTTAAAATATTTTAAATGTCATATTCTATAGGTCATTAAAGTGTTTAAAGATTACTTATCTAATTGAAATATATCTGTGTGTACCTACAAAAATCCTAACAGATATAAGATTGGTTATCATAGGTGGCTTTTAATCTTCATTTATAATTTCACATTACAATTTTAAATGAATTGCATAAACATAATATCTTAAACAAGAGTAGAAATATACATGCAGCATAACCAAGTTGACCTTAATTTGTATCAATAAACCAAGATTCATACCATTTAAAAATATTTTTATATTAACAGCTAATTTTGGGATTAAGGTAAATTCAATAATCTCTTTTTTAGTCATTCCTATATCATATCCCCTCCTTTTCTAGAAAGAGATTTACTATGACCATTAACCATTTATAATGAAAATATTTATAAACACGTGTGCAATTTGGGTGTAGCTTTCTATAACTACTTCCTTCTGATTAAAGGGCACTAGCAATCTTCCGAGGGTCCTGAGGCTGGATCATCTTAGCCTTGAAGCCAATGCAACCATGTATTCCTATCAGATAATTTTTAGGTGGTCTTCAGGTTCTCATCTTCTGTGGAAACACAAACAGAACCTCTTTTCCAGAGCAACATATCCTTAGACACAAATTTAAAAGTCAAGATACCTTTAAAATATGTATTTGTTTAACTTAGCAGCCTTTGAAATCAATTGTTTTTCCACAGTTAGCTCATTGACTGTTAAAAAATCAAAACACAATAATAACTGTAATACATACTCTGTATTTTCTGTCTTTACATGGCTTATTATAATTTTATTACTTTGTTTCTCTTTTTTAGTCACACTTTCTTTTCTCCCTGAAGCCTATGTACATTTTAGAGACACTGTAACCCATTTAGAGGTTTTCTTCCTCTCAATCTGTTTCTAACCAGAAGAGCTTTTAAAATGATAGACTGTGCAGCACTGCTTTGACTACTGACTCCACCCCACTCAGTTTTTCAACATGGTGGAGGCACTGGAGCCATGTTTATCTTTCCAATTCTAGGAAGCAATATTAAATATTGTGAAATACTTTACCACCACAACTCTGGGTAATCTTAGATTTCACATGCCACAAAGTAGAGTATTGATTTAAGCCCTAAGTTTGATTATTTCCTGATGTCTACTCAGTAGAGTGTACTTATAATTGTTCTAAAGCCTTCAGGTGTATTCTTAAGTCTCTAGTGTGAGATTTCTCTAGGTTTTTCCTATAAGCATCTAGTACTGTGAGTTTTCCTCTTAGCACTACTTTTATTGTGTCTTAAGTTTGGGTATGTTATGGATTCATTTTTATTTAATTATAGGAAGTCTTTGATTTCATAACTTCTTCCTTGACCCAAAGGTGGTTTAATTTGGAGATGTTCAATTTCCATAAACTTGTAGGATTTCTGTTGTTGTTGAACTCTAACTTTAGACCATGGTGGTCTGACATGATACAGTGTGTTATTCTAAGTTTTTGAATCTATAGATATTTGCTTTATGACTGAATATGTGGTCATTTTTAGAGAAAGTTCCATGGGGTGCTGAGAAATATGTATATTCCTTTGTATTTGGGTAGAAGGTTATGTAAATATCTATTATGTCTATTTGGGTCATAACATCTGTTAGATCCTTATTTCTCTGTTGAGTTTCTGTCTGGTTGATCTATCAAAGGATGAAAATGGAGTGTTGAAGTCTCCCACTATTAGTGTGTGGGGTTTGATGTGAGGTTTAAGATTTAGTAGTGTTTCTTTTATATATGTAGGTACCCTTCTGTGAGATTATCAATTGCTTGTGGTTTAATGGATGCATCTGGTTTCCTTAGGTTGGAGTTTTCCCACTAGTACTTCTTGTAGGGCCAATTTGTGGATAGATATTATTTAAATATTGTTTTGCCATGAAATACCTTATTTACTCCATCTATGGTGATTGATAGTTTTGCTGGGTATAGTAGTCTGGGTTGGCAGTCATGCTCTTTTAGTGTCTGTATAACATCTGACCAGGACCTTCTGGCTTTCATTGTTTCCATTGAATAGTCAGATGTTATTCTGATGGGTCTGCCTTTATAGATAACTTGGCCCTTTTCCTTTGCAGCTTTTTGTTCTGTATGTTTAGTGGCTTAATTATTATGTGGCAAGCAGACTTTTGGGGGGTGTCTAGTATATTTGGTGTTCTGTAAACTTCTTGTATTTTTTATAGGCATTTCCTTCTTTAGATTAAGTTTTCTTCTATAATTTTGTTGAATATATTTTCTGTACCTTTGAGCTCGTATTCTTCTCCTTCTTTGATTCCAATTATTCTCAGGTTTGGTCTTTTCCTGGTGTCCTGGATTTCCTGGACGTTTTCTGTTATGACTTTTTTGGTTTTAGTGTTTTCTTTAACTGATGTATCTATTTCCACTATTGTCTTCCACTCCAGAGATTCTCTCTTTCATCTCTTACATTCTGTTGGTTATGTTTGCATCTGTAGTTCCAGTTTGTTGCTTCAGGTTTTCTATTTCCAGCTTTGCCTATGTTTGTGCCTTCTTCGGTTTGCTTCTATTTCAGTTTTTAATTCCTGGAATGTTTCTTTCACCTGTTTGTTTTCTTTGTCTTGATTTTCTTTATTTTCTTTCAGGGATTTGTCCATTTTTTGTTTGTATTTTCTTCTATTTCTTTAAGGGAATTTTTATATCCTCTTTTAAAGTTTCTATTATCTTCATAAAGTTGTTTTTAAGGTCATTTCCTTCTCTTTCCTCTTCATTCTTACACTCAGGTCTTGATGTTGTAGAATCACCAGCTTCTTCTGGGGGTGTCTTGTTGCTCTTTATATTGTTATATGTGTTCTTGCCCTGGTGCCTGCCCATTGCTCCCTCCATTCACTCTTAGTCAGCTTTTGGTCAGCTCTTAGTCAGTTGTGAGCCCAAGGGTTGTGTGTCTCCAGTAATTGCAGGGGCAAGACCTCTCCTGGGAAATGTGACTCCTGGGACTCGCATTTTCTTGGCCAGACTAAAATCCATCAAGTCACAGTGGTCTTCCTGTCTCTAACCTTCTGGGAGTGGTATAGCCATCTTGTTACCTTGGTACTAAAATCCAGATCCGGTCCTCAAGATTGTTCAGCAACTATTCTGAAACCTACCCCACCTCCAACAACTACTTTTAAAATTAAAATCTGGCTTTATTAATGTGGTTACTTCAGGTTTCATTTGGTTATAATCTTCCTGGTATTTTCCTTTAATATTTTTTATATTTTTTAACCTTTATATTTTAAGTGTGTCTCTAGCAGCACCTAGCTTGATCTTACCCTGTAGTTGGTGAGTCAAAACTGTCTGCTTTTACTGTGATTAGGGTAATGATGTAATTTAAGTCACAAAAAAGATAACCCTATACGGAATATTAGCTTCAATAAGGTGCCATGCCAATAGCTGCATCCTGGAGTCTACTTGGGCAGAAAGGATGCAATGTTGGAAATATAAAAGACCCTAAGGTTAAATGTCCCATGGGGGAAGCTCCATGCTACGGGACTGCATGCCTGTTTGTACATAGTTCTTCTGTCTTTACCCCAGCCCTGTTCATAGACTAGCAGAGGAGAGGCATTATTCATCCCTGATGCTTGTCATCCCCAGAATAGTCAAGATGACAGTTCTAAAGAATATGTAACATTCTATGTCTGTGTGAATCCACACTTGATATTCAGGGATGCCTTACAGTAAATAAATCACTTCCAGAACTCAAAAAAAAATGTGTATGAATGAACTGTATATATGCGTGTAAAGGGTTTCTTATATTGTGCCTGAAGAACAGCCCATGTGTCCTGTATTTTTCACTTTAATTTTTATAAAATTACATTTTTTTTACCACTTACTGTCCTCTTTGTGTCTTTTTCCCAAAAAATCAAATTGTCTAGAGAAGATAACATACATTTTAAGTAGTGTCAAAACCAGGGGTGGAGATGTAGCTGCATAGCCACATAGCTGTCTGTATATTCATACATTTTTACCATTACTGTTCAGGCCAAGGAGAAGGATTTAATGCAAAGAAGCTATGCTATGCTGTTTGAATTTTAGACTTCCAATATATGAGCTATATACTCTCCCTTTTCATCATAAATAGCCTTTCTTGGGTTATTATCATGTTGAAACACCAACAGATCCATTATGTGTACAAACACATGGATGAAGGCAAGAATATGTCTTATGTATTTTCTGCTGTGTCCATGGTTCCTGAAAGAGTATTTGGGACACAATTAGCCAACACTCAAGCATTGCTTGTTGACCACTGTTGAATGCTAAGGGTGAGACGCTGTGTCTTAGCTTCCACTCTCTTCCTTATTAAATGCCAGGGTTGCAGTGTTGTTTGTAAAACCACAGGTTTTAAAAGTGAACTTTCTTGCAGGTGATCTGTATGTGGGGCTACTAATCTTTTCCACCTTTCTTGGCAGATCAGCCTTGCAGAAGCTAGGAACAGAAGTGTTTGAGGAGATCTACAATTACCTCAAGAGAGCAAGGCATCAGAATCTCTGTGAAGCAGAGATCCGGGAGCACCTGGAGACAGTGGTTCCTCGGGCCAGTGACTGCTTTGAAGTTGACCAGCTGCTCTACTTTGAGGAGCAGCTGCTGACCACTGAAGAAAAAGAGCCCACTCTCAAGAACCTTCACTGTGAAGCTGCCCAAAAGAAGAACATACATTTCTGTGAAAATCCATGAGCTTTACATTCAGGACTATATTGTGGGAAAATTGGTCTGCAACTGAAGCCGCCATCTTTACCTTTGACTTCTGGACAGGAGTTAGGATTTCTGTGAAGATGTCTACATCTATGAACTCAGCTGGCTGCTGGTGACTGGAGTCATAGACCAAGGTCATAGATAAAATCTGATATTCTAAAAGGCTTTCCTTTATGCCTGCAGCCCTTGGGGTTTCCAGTGGGGTGGAAGCACTCTGTGGCTATCCAGGGCATGCTCAGTGTTCAACCACCACGATCTCCAGGAACTATAGCCCACTTGCTTGTGATGAACACAGGGCATTGGTCTGGACATGAACCTGCTAAGCTCCAGCAGTGTTTGTGATCAACATTTTTTCCTCTATGACTAACATGCAAGCAGTATGTAAATAATGGGCTTGAATTGAAAAATTCCCAAAGTGACTCCCTTCTGTGATTTATTCCCTAAACTCACTCATGAAGTAATAAAGGCTTTTATTTATAATAAATAAAAATATCTTCATTATAAGATAAATCATCTATTTTATCTTTTTCTCTTTTTTTTACTTACATATTTTTATGTATGAGTGCTCTGTGTGCATGTAAACCTGCATGCCAGAAGAGGGCATCAGATATCAATGTAGATGGTTGTGAGTCACCATGTGGGTGCTGGAAACTGAACTCAGGACCTCTGGAAGAGCAGCCAGTGCTCTTAACTGCTGAGCTGTCTGTCTTTTTCTTATAACAATATATTGTTAAATGCAACACATTTTGTAAAGATAATGTTTGCTTTGTCTTTTTTTGCTGTTTGTTACTACTAAAAACATTTAAAAATTTACACATGAGTGAGGTATTAGTTGGTGTTCTAAGGTTTATTTCTTTTTATCATATATTTGAGTGTTTTGTCTGCACGTATGTACTGCCCCATGTGTGTCTTGGTTACTGTTACTGTGATGAACACCTTGACCAAGAACAAGTTGAGGAGGAAAGGTTCACTTGGCTTACACTTCTGCATGATAGTCCATCACTGAAGGAAGGCGGGACAGGAAATCAAACAGGGCAGGAACTTGGAGGCAGGAGCTGATGCAGAGGCCATGGAGGGGTGCTGCTTGCTGACTTGTTCATTTCAGCCTGCTTTCTTATAGAACCCAGGAGTACCAGCCCAGGGACAGCACCACCCACAATGGGCTGGGCCCTTCCCCATCAATCACTAATTGAGAAACTACTCTACAGGCTTGCTTACAACCTAATATTATGTAGTCATTTTCTTGTTGAGGCTTCCTCCTCTGCGAACTCTAGCTTGTGTCAAGTTGCTATAAATCTAGCCAGTATAATGTGCAAGCCTGGGGCCTGCAGAGACCAGAAGAGGTTTTGGATTCTGGAACTAGAGATCTAGATGGTTGTGAGCCTTCATGTGGGTGCTGAGAACTGAACCTGGGTCCACTGCAAAAGCAGCAGGTGCTCTTAACCACTGAGCCCTCTCTCCAGCCCCCAAATCTCTCTCTCTCTCTCTCGTTCTCTCTCTCTCTCTCTCTCTCTCTCTCTCTCTCTCTCTCTCTCTCTCTCTCCTTTCTTTCTGTGTGTGTGCTGATAGAATCCTTAAATAAAGTCACACAAGCTGTCTCTGAAAATGTCATGCATTTATACAACGTATTTTTATGTCAACTTGTCATAAAGTAGGGTCATCTGGGAAGAAGGAAACTTAACCAAGACCTACCTCCATAGGAATGGCCTACAAGAAAGTCTATGGTGCATTTTCTCGAGTGGTGATTATTATGGGAAGGTCCAACCTGTGTGGGCAATGCCACCCCTGGCAGGTGATTCTGTAGCATATAATAAAAAGTTCTGAGCAATCCAGGAAGAGCAAGCCAGTAAGCAGCACTCCCTGATAGCCTCTTCATCAGCCCCTGCCACCAAGTTCCTCCATGTTTGGGTCCCTCCCCTGACTTCCCTCAGTGGCAGACTTACACTGTGGAACTGTAAGCTGAAGTAAACCCACTCCTTCCCAAGCTGATTTTGACTTTATCCTAACTAAAACAAGATCCATCCTCCACCTCATCCCCCATGTCCGCTGTGCACCTGCTCCATCGCTCTCCCAACTTCACATCCTTCTTTTGTTGTTGTTTATAATTTTTACTCAGAGGAGGGGAGAGGACAGTGTGTGTGGTGAGAAGGAAGAGACCTCCCCTCAGAGAGTCCTCTGGATACCCCAGGTCCTCTGATGACCAACCAGATGGCAAACTGGCCAGAAGAGGAGAGGCTGTACTAGAAGCCACCAGCTGTGTCCTGTCTCCTTGATAATGGCTGTTATATTAGAACAGGATAATGCTTGTGTGTTTCTAGGTCTGAAGGGGAATTCACAATGTTCTCAGACAACAGTCTTGCATCTTAGAACACGGTTCTAAGCAGACAGGAGCAGAGGGATGATATCCCACTCTCCAGAGATCTCTGTTGTATGCCATGTCAGCCTTGGAAGAAAAGAGAGCCACAGAAACGGGACTTGAGAGCATAGCCTCTTAAAGATCACTGGGGTTTACCGCCCTTTAGTTCACCTCTGTGGGCATGAGGAGTGAGATTTGACCTGACTTGAAAAGGAGTGTCTGTCATTGCAACTTCCTCCTTCAGCAATACAACCTGAATTCGGGGCTACTAAAGTGTGGGTGTTAGTAAATAATTAATGGAAGGTGACAGATTGAAACAGCCACAGAGACGGAAGATGAAGGGACTTTGTGCCTTGCTGCTCTCTCTCTCTCTCTCTCTCTCTCTCTCTCTCTCTCTCTCTCTCTCTCTCTCTCTCTCACACACACACACACACACACACACACACACACACACACACATTCTGCCTTCTAGGTCTATAAAAGAAATGCCAACAGCCATTTTGGGTGCAGCAGGAATAATGCTCACCAGGGAGAGGGATGAAAGTTAATGATTTAATGGCTTTGAGGCTGGAGCTGGGACAAATGGCCTAGGATTTGTAAGAGTCCAGACATTGCCCTGGGACCAGCATAAAAGAGGCTGACACATTAGACTGCAGCTCATGGGTGAAGACACAGCAATGTTCCTTAAGATGAGACGTTATCTAGATGTCAGGAGAAAGGAAGGAAACGAGAACTGTGAGGGAGCAGCTCTTTCTCTCTCTCTCTCTCTCTCTCTCTCTCTCTCTCTCTCTCTCTCTCTCTCTCTCTCCCCCCCCCCCCGTGTGTGGGGGGGTGTTGAACCAGTGTTAGATATACAGTAAAGAAGCAATGTTTGAAAATAGTTCTGCCTGCCATAATCTGTATGAGGGAGAAGTTGAACCCCAGGTGGTGTGGCTCCTAAGACTTTCTACTGCCATTTTTGTGATCTAGAGCAATTCATTTCCTCTTGATGTGTCTCTTGCCTACATCTAACACTGGCCAGAATGCTGTTAATAGATGGAACCATGGGTAATTGCCATCATGGTGTATAGTAGTACTTGAAGTGGCTGTAAATGCTCTTGGTGTTAAAGGAAAGATTGCTGACTTTATGGTTAACCTACTTAAACTTCTGTCATTGGACCTGCATCCATGAGCATCCCTTCACCTCAAAGGTTCTACTATTACCATTGCAAACACATCCCCAAAGAGAATCACTTTCAGACACTGGGTGCTTGATGGCTGCTCTGCAGATAGGAATGAATGAATGAATGGCTCCTAGGACCAGCTTTGTCTTGCAGACCATCTCCACCCACTTCACCTTGCTAAGTGGCCATGATAGCCTCAAAATAATCACCACAGGGGTTCTTCCCGAATTTCAAAAAATGGTTCATAAATATAGATAAACAAACATTTAGCACATTGATAAATATTTACTAGGAATAGTTAGGTCATTAGAATTTATGTAGGATTGCAACAAAACCTGTTGAAATTTAATCCCTGTGAGACAGTAAAAAGCGAGACTAGATGGGTCCTTTAAGAGGTAATTGAGTCAACATTTTCTGCCTACCTTGGTCCATGGATCATCTGCCTGTTACAAAACATGTCTCCTCTTGCAATGTGATGACTGTTTCACCCAGGAATTCTTCAACGAATCTTCATCAGCAAGAAGGTTATCATTAGATGTGGCCCCTCAACCTTTGGCCTTCCAGTCTCTAGAACTGTAATATGAGCAATTATTTATTCTCTATAAGTGACCTGGTCTGTGGGCACTAATGCAGTCTGCAATAACAACAGGGGACAGACTAAAATGTGCAGAATGGACAGCTTGACTCCAAGTTAGTCTGGGAAGCAGCTAGAAACATATTTATTGATCAGAAATGTGATTTTTAGAGCCCTCGTAGATGGTAGATGGAGTTGTGTGGTTGACTTCACCCCTCCCATACTCCCTGGCTGTGGTCTTGTAACTTTAAGATAATTTTCCAATGCTTTGACTCTGTATTTCACCTTGGAGTCTGATTTGGCTGAGTTGGAAGTGGGCTGGTCCCCTGGAAGTGTTCTGCCACCCTGCTGTCATCCCAAGCCTATCCACCTATCCTATGACCCATGGGCATAGAAATTGGAGCAGAGTCCTCCTGGGGCGGCCCAGACTCTATACAATACAACACAGTCATTCATACAATCCACAAACTCCAGAGCAAGACCAGTGTCAATTACTGTTTGCTACTCAGGGTTTATGCTTGATCATCACATGTCACCATGGCAATAAACAAACCATCTGGGATTCTGTCCTTTTCCTGACACTTACATCTCCAGACTTTACTTGGGGCAGGAACATTGATTTTTACACACTGAGGGGCATCTCAAATAGACTGTGGCTTTTTTACAAAAAAAAAAGAAAAAGGAAAGAAAGAAAGAAAGAAAGAAAGAAAGAAAGAAAGAAAGAAAGAAAGAAAGAAAGAAAGAAAGAAAGAAAAAAATAGAGATTCCTTTTCAAAATAATCAAGGGAAATCCTGAACCTTGTCTTTGTGGCTTTCATAATGTCTAAAGAAAGGAAAAGGAATCTACTGGGACCATATCTTCCACAGACAGGGTCTGCTTTCTGTATTCCAGTTTACATTTTATATTAGGTACCAAGTTTTATACTAGGTTCACATTGGGGTGTGTGTGTGTGTGTGTGTGTGTGTGTGAGAGAGAGAGAGAGAGAGAGAGAGAGAGAGAGAGAGAGAGAGAGAGAGAGAGAGAGAGAGAGACTCTCTCCTTGTAGTCCACATTGCCCTGCAATTCTCCATGTCCAGGTTGACCTGAGACTTCCAGCCATCATCCTGCCTCAGGCGCCAAAGTCCTGGACTATGGGTTTGAACCGCCAAGGGTTCTTAGCCTTAACTATCGCTGAAAAGAGAATGGGGTTTGATGATTTATCTTTTCATAGAACAACTACAAAAAAGGACCCCGGGCAAACAACAGAGCTAAATAAAGTGTGTGTCTAAGAGCAGGAAATGTTAAAAAGCTGAAGCTAAATTATAATCTACCCATTTATAAGAAACACAAATGAATATAATTGCAAGGTAGAGAGACAGAGACCAGGATGGCCCATGTTGTGGTGGATCAGAGTTGGAAACATTAGTGTAAAGTCTTGTTTAACTTAATATAGATGCAGATGTTTACTTGTGGAAATATTTACATATACAGAGGGAGGAGGGAGCGATGCGCTCATTGAACACACATAATTCCTTCTTCCAGCTGAGGAGGCTTAGAGCTCATAACACAGTCACGGTCTACCTACACAATCTTGATGTCCAGCACAATATCCAACCAGCCCTCCAGTAGAAAATATGCATGATGAAGTAAGGAGGAGCATGAAGCAGCCTGTTAGGGGGAGTGGAGGAGAGGAGAAGCAGCCGCTGGAGCAGCACTGGGCCCCGAGGGAGGACACAGGAAGCCTGTGGAGGTGCTGATACCATGAAGAACAAGCTGCAGCAGTATTGACCCTGCTCTCACAGAAGCAGCCTTCCACTTTTATCTAGAGAAGTTGGGTCCCCTCTGTGGAGTGACCTGTAACAGTCAGATCTACCTCCACCATCTCTGGATGCTGATAGCGACAAATCCAAGCAGGTCACAGAGAAGGCAGCTCGAGATACGGCCCTGAGAAAGTGTGCCACTAACCCAGACAGTTGCACTAAATTGCCATTTGAACATCTGCAGAAGCAAGGGAAGGTACAAAAGGGTGGAACCCGTGTGTGTGTGTGTGTGTGTGTGTGTGTGTGAGAGAGAGAGAGAGAGAGAGAGGAGAAGAGGAGAGAGAGAGAGAGAGAGAGAGAGAGAGAGAGGAGAGGAGGGAGGGAGGGAGGGAGGGTGGAGGGAGAGGAGAGAGAGGAGAGAGAGAGGAGAGAGAGAGAGAGAGAGAGAGAGAGAGCGCAGCTAGCAAACCTGTTGTTCCACACTGGCTCGTTAATAACTGAGGAGAATCGAAACACTTGAGAGCATAGCAGTTTTAATTCAGCAGGGGCTGTGAGCCTCAAAGTCGAAGATTGTTCTATTCTCTGGTTCTATTAAAACCAAACCAGTGTGTCTCTCTCAACACGGTTCCTTCAGCTCTCAATGCTCCCTGGTAACCTGACCTTGTCCACAGAAAACCTGACACTCCCAGCTTTGCAGAGTTCAACTATGACTTAGGACCCCAGCCACACCTTTAGCCACGCCCTAATCCAGTGCCAACCCTTCGCACCTTTTCCACTTCCTGGCCTAAAAGCCCCAGCCTGATTGGCTGCTGTTCCCTGAGCAAAGACTGCCCTGGTGTCTCATTCTGCTCATGGACCCTGCAGACATTGGTGGTCTAGGGTGAGAATCTCCTGCCAAACTAGCGCAGTGGACGCAAGCAAAGATCCTTGATCATGTCCAATAAGATGGAATTGGCAGAGGCCCTGGCCCTGGGGCCCTCCTGGAGGCATCTTTGTTATGTGATGCTGTATGCGCCCAATCCGAGGGTGCTCTTCGGTGGACGCATCCCACTACGCTATACTGTGCTGGTGAGGAGTGGCCACTCACTGTCCTAACTCTAAAGCTCTTCCTGGGAGCCACCCACCTTTCCATCTCCCAGCTAATTCCCCCTCCCTCCTCTCTCAGATGTCCATGCGCTTTGATGGTCGGCTGGGCTTCCCCGGTGGTTTTGTGGATGATCACAGTCCCAGCCTAGAGGATGGGCTGAATAAGGAACTGCTGAAGAAGCTGGGTGAGGGTGTGTCCACTTTCAGCGTGGAACACACTGACTACCGAAGCTCCCTTGGTGACGACAAATCCAAAGTGGTGGCCCACTTCTATGTAAAGTGTCTGACCCTTGAGCAGCTCCAGGCCGTGGAAACCAAAGCACCGCTCACCGAGGACTACGGGCTGGAGGTAGGGCCAGCCTGGGACCTCTTACCACTACTTTCCTTTGCTGTGGCTGCTTTCCAGGGAAAGGCCCCTGGGGAGGTCTTGGTCTTCAGATCTTATGCTTCTTCCTAGTGTTCAGGACTAGTCCCAATTCTGAACATTTCCAGGATGAATAATGTTGCCATTGTGGTCGCCTATGAAAGCTTTACGCACACACACATGCACGCACATGCGCACGCGCACACACCCCACAACTGGCCTCTGCATAGTTTTTTCTTGAACACACTCACCCAAGTATTTCAGGAGGTATGACACCATAATAGTTTCTTTAACTTTGGGCCCAGGAGCATGCAGGAATGGGCATATACGTGAAAGTGAGTCTCCAATTCTGCAAGTACCAAACTCCTGTGAGAGAGGTGTAGTAGGAGGTTTCTGACCCGGACTTTCAGGCCTAGCCTCAAGGTTTAGGCCCGCAGACCCACAGACCCACAGAGACATACAAATGCTTTCATTAATTTGAGGCTGATCGACCTAAGGCCCAGGCATATCACTTGCTAGCTCTTTACGCTTAAACTAACCCATGTCTCTTATCTTGATCAGCCATGTGGTTGGGTACCTTTTCTTAGAGCAGCATAGTTGTCCTCTGCTTCTTCCTGCTTCTCTCTGGCGTTCTGCTCCGTGCTTCCTGTTCTCTGAGTTTTCTTAGTCTGGTAGCCCCACCCATACTTCCTGCCTGCCTTTGGCCAATCAGCGCTTTTTATTAAACCAGTGGGTGGGATAATTATTTACAATGAAACAACACAATCTCCCACAAAGAGGTGTAGAAAAAGTGGCTCCACATTCACCCTGGCAGTTCCTTAGTGAGAAAGCAACTTCCAGACTTCCCTCCCAAAGCCCTCCTTAGGAAGGCCTATGAGTCTGCAGCTGTCTTGAGTTCCTGATGGTGCCTCCACAGCTGGAATGGAACTGCAGGGCTGTGCCTGCATCTACCATGCTTCGATTCAGATCAGAGGAAAGTGCTGTGGGAGGGATTGGCATGAAGATGGACACCACGTCTTAGGGCCTTGTCTGTGCAGGGTTAGGCCCATTGGGCCTCACTGAAGTATGAAGCCTTGGGATTTGTTCTGCAATGATATTTTCTGTAGAAAGCTTGCTGTAGTGAACCTTGTGTCTTGTCCTGTTTCCTTCCCTACACAGATCTTGGGCCTAGTGCGCGTGCCCCTCTATTCCCTGCATGATGGTGTGGGCGGTCTGCCTACCTTCCTAGAGAATTCCTTCATTGGTGCTGCCAGGGAACAGCTACTGGACACTCTCCAGGACCTGGGGATTCTGAAGCCTGAAACTGTCTCAGTCCTCAAGGACCGAGTCGCTCGGCAGAAGCAGCTCTTAGGGTTGATGTGAACCTGAGATGGGGGAACTTGGTAGGAGAAGGGTTGGGGAGAAGGGGAGTTTTTTCCAGGCCTGGGAGATGAGAGTTAACACCACATTAAAAGGCAGAAGTGAAATGCAATATATTTTGAACTGAAGAAGACCTCGCCCTGTGAAATCAGAGACAAAAATCTACAGCTCTTCACAGAGGGCTGGCTGATTCGAGTCTTTCTCTATACATGTGTACACAGACCCAGGGAGCCCCAGACATGCACATGTGCAATCTGCGGTGACACATGCCCCCCCCCCCCATGTCCACTTTAACTAGGAACTATAAGCCCCGATCCCCTTGCCAAGCAGGGGAGAGTCCTTCTCTTTTTTGGAGGGCTGCCTTCAAGTACCTAGCTCCATGCTTACTGGAGGAGCAGAGGCAGGGGATTTCCCCTTGAACATGGCTTCATCTGAGACTCAACAAAATCCACAGAGGTTCCATAAAGTTAGGGAAGGCCTTAACCGGCTCTGGACCCTCCCCTTCTTCCTCCTCGCCTGAGCATAAAGAGTCAGGAGGTGGAGATGCTGTGGTCGGACCTAAGACATATGAGTGGTTTGTCCTTCTCAATTCTCAGAAGGGAGTTGACCCGGCCTGCCTAGCCTGCCCTTCCCAAAAGAGCCTTCTAGGAAAAAAATGTTGTGATAGGGCCTATGTGCTTTCCACTCTCTCTACTGATACTTGGGACCTGGAGAGTAAAAAGGCAGAGACCCAGCCTTGCTGCTAAACATTTCACAGTGTGGTGAGCAAACTTTTACTGAAGCATCAGACAATGACTCTTTTAGGCTTTGAGGACAACACATTTTCCCAAATTCATTTTTAGCTGATAAGATGTTCTAAATGACTATATACATTTTCATGTACAACACGATTAAGGTTTATGTGTATTGTGTAATTGCTAAAGTTCGCCAATAAACACATTTCATTAATTCCTGGTATACTCTTGTATGTATTATATCTGATCGACAACCTTTGCCCTTCTTTTACTTAGATATTGAAATTTCCCCTAGAGATCCCCACTGTAATAGTATTGAGGATGGTATGTTTTGTCATAAAGAGGGATTCCTGCAGTTTTCCTGGACCATGTAGAGTTACCACAGCGTGAGTTGCTATAAAGTGAAGACACTTCCAGAACTTGCTGTCTCCTCTTGGTATGATTGTTTGCAACATTGTTTCCTGGCACACCATAATACAGCGGGAAGGAGCAGAAGGAGCGGTTACCTGAGGCAGAGCAGAAGTGGAGCTGATAACCTGAGGCTGAGCAGAAGTGATGCACCATTCATTCTGACTCACAATCTCCAGCACCATGAGCCCAAACAAACGCCTTTAAGTTACCCAGTATCCTGTGTCAACAGCAGGAAGTGCACTAAACAGCCTTGCTTCATCTTGGGCATGCATGGTGTTTTACAGCCCCAGAATTGGAAAGCATTTAAGTCCTGTTATTCTCTATGAATGCTGCTTTAGTCATGTGTTGTTGACTTTGTGGAATCGTGTGGGTGTTTTTGTTGTTTCTTGTGATTTTGTTTGGTTTTGATGAGCTTTCTAAATTGTTTCCTCTGTCAGGCAATTCATAAATCTTCACATCTTTAGACTTGATTATGATGCTTTCTCTTTTTGTTTGGGTAGGATGGTGTTTTTCTGGTTCTGGGTCTTCATAGTGATTCAAAGCCGCCAGAGAGTATTTCAGGAGACCATTCTGGAAACTGCCAAGCCCCTGATCTGGCTTTGGATATTAACAGTGTAATTTTTTCAAGCTATTCAAGGCCAGCCAAGACTCGAGGGTAAGTGGACTGAAACTGTAATAGGCGGGCGCCCCTAGAGCACCCCAAGACACCCCAAGACCACGGCTAATGACCACTGTTAACTTTAAAGAAAAAGAGGGTTTAATGAATATGAATACCGGTACACACATGTGTGGGCTCCAGGCACTGTGGAAGCCAAGAGCCCCGAATACTTTAGGGGTAGAATTTTTATACCATACTCTGGGTAGGGGAGGGGTATGGGCGGGCTCAGCGCGATAACAGGGTGGGGCCAAAGGTCAGCCTAGGACAGAGTTTAGGAATGCAGGCAGGCAGACAGGCAGGCAAGCTATTTCCTGTAAAACAATAGGACCACCTGAAGACATTCATTTCCTGGAGCAATGGTCATGATGGGCACATTGTGCAAGCTTCAGAAAGTTCCTGCCTGCCTCTGTTAACAGTTCTCATGGTAGGGCTTTCCTGGGTGGTCCCACCCAGGTTGCTACATCAGGAATGAGGAATGCGGTCCCAGGGCCTTATCTCGAGTGAAGTCCAGAAGGTCAAGCTGCTGACCAGGTGGGTCCCAAGAACTCAGGAAGTATATCCTGAACAGTTGAGCAAGCTGCCATAAATCCTGTGAACAAAGCTTTTCCGAGAATCTGAGCCCTGAACTAACTAATTTAGTGATACAATGGAGCCAAAACTCTGTTCTGAGCAAGCTGCCACTTAACAATGGAACCGAAACTCTGTCAACTTTGGCTAGTTTCAGGGACCTCAGGAAGGGGTCAAGGGGGAGAGAGTTACAGGATTTTTCTATTTTCACAAAAGCCATGGTGGGATGTGAAGGCTAGTTTTCTATCAACTTGACATAAACTAGAGTCATGAGAGAGAAGGAGCCTCAATTGGGAAAATCCCTCCGTAAGATCCGATGTAAGGTATTTTCTTAATTAGTGGTTGATGAGGGAGGGGTCCAGCCTGGGCTAATGGTCCTGGGTTCTTTAAGAAAGGAGGCTGAGCAAGCCATGGGAGCAAGCCAGTGAGCAACACCCCTTCATAGCCTCTGGATCAGCTCCTGCCCCTAGCTTCCTGTTCTGTTTCAACTCCTGTCCTGCCTTCATTTGACAATTAACAGTGATATAAAAGTATAAGCCAAAGCAATTCTTTCATCCTCAAGTTGCTTTGGGCATGGTGTTTCATCACAGCAATAGAAACCCTCACTAGGACATGGGGGAAGTGGTGGGCAAGAGAACTAGCAAAGGATCCGTGGTCAGTTATGACTAGAACAAAATCTAGAAGTAGATAAAGTCTAGTATCATTAGACAACAGTAAACAAAGGAAGACAATGTTAGAGAGCGATGCAGGATCCCTGTGGTGCAGGATTATGGTAATTTGAATGAAAATGCCCCCCCCAGACTCATATATTTAAATGCTTGGTCTCAGTTAGAGAACCATTTGAGAAGGATTAGGAGGTGTGGCCTTGCTGGAAGAGATATGTAACTGGGGGTGGGCCTTAAGGTTTCAAAATCCCAAACTGCTGTGACCAGATTAATAAGCCTGATTAATTATCACAAGGAGATATATTATTAGGGACAGTATTTATTCAAGCAACTTATAGTATAAATGTAGGAAATACAGGAAATGGAGAAAGGATCCACTCTGGAACAGATCTTTGGGGGAGGGGGATGGGGCAGGGAGAAGGATATTTTCAGAGAACAGCACTAAAGTTGTTCCTGGCCATGCCTTAAGGCTACAGCTTTAAAGGTCTCAGGTGAATCCTAAACCTGCTCTGGCCCTGAGGCCATGCCCTTAGGGAGGTGCTGAATCCCACTACAAATGCTCTTTCTCTCTCTCCCTCTCCCCCTCCCCCCCCCCCTCTGCCTTCTGCCTGCAGATCAGGATGTAAAGTTCTCACCACTGATTCAACACAATGCCGGTCTGCTCCCTGCCTAACCATCTGAAACTCTAAGCAACCCCCCAACCCAATTAAATATTTTCCTTTGTAAGAGTTGCCTTCATCATGATGTTTCCACAGTGACTATTACAAGAACCTTACAGGCCTCAGGAATTTCCTAGTGATGTTTCAAGAAAGTCCTTCCTGGTATCATATGGATATGCAGGGGTTCAAGGAGCAAGGAAACAGAAGAACTTGCCCCTGTGGCTCCTATGGGAGATGGTGGTGACCTGGACCAGGGAGAGGGGAGTAGAAATGGGGAATTGTGCATATGGAAGGGGGTCACGGAGCTGGTGTTAGCAGGCTTTACTGATCACTATGGGAAGAGACAGTGAGAGAGCTGGAGGGTTCTCAGGCTTTGTATCTTTAGATATTCGGGTTAATATGAAGCCTTCTGGGTAAGCCTCACAGCACATTGTTGATATAATTGAGTAGCACTGCTTGGATTAATTATTAGTAACTTTTCTGTTGCAGTGATAAATGTTTATGGCCAAGACCAACTAACTTATAGAAGGAGGAGTCTATTTGGACTTCTCCAATGTGAGGAAGGCGTAGCCACAGGCTACTGGAGTAGGAAGTTGGCTTGTCACACAGGAAGCCAAGGGATGAACTAGAAGTGGGCATGGCTGTAAACTCTCCCAGCCCTCCCTCAATGACACACAGCCTTCAGCAAGGCCTTACCTTAAAGGTTCCATAACCTGCCCAACCATCATCACCAACTAGAGGCCTAATGTTTGCACTACAGGGACAAATGGGAATATCCTTATCTCTTTCACGGTTGTAGAAGTTTAAGAACATGGATCTGATAGTGTTTTGCATCTGATGGGTACGTTCTTACCGGTAAGGATTCTGTCATGTTCCAAAGTGGCACAAGGCATGTCAGGGAGAGGCAGAGAAAGCATGTCAGGACACTACTTGACACAGATTATTAATCTATTAGTCCGCAAGGAGGTTATTCTCTTCTGATTTAGGAAGTCCTGCCTCATCCTCTTCCTCCTTTCCATCTTCTTTTTTGTTGTTTGTTTTTTGAGACGGGGTCTCACTATGTAGCTCTGTCTTGCAAGTCACTATATGTACCAGGCTGGCCATGAACTCACAATGATCTATCTTCCTCTGCCTCCCAACTTCTGGGATAAAGCGTGTGTGTGCCACTGTGCCGGCCCAATCCCACTTCTTAATACCTCACAGGAGGATTCCTTTCAACATGAATTTTGTTAGAAGCCTTCAAAATTTGACATTGTGATTTGACGCCATAAAAATTGCATAAAACATTTGTAAAGTTGGCTGAAACTATTTGCTAGGGTTTGTCCACGAACAGTTTGTGTTCTGGAGACTTAA
Source organism: Phyllotis vaccarum (assembly GCA_033318265.1). Classification (NCBI taxonomy): domain Eukaryota; kingdom Metazoa; phylum Chordata; class Mammalia; order Rodentia; family Cricetidae; genus Phyllotis; species Phyllotis vaccarum. The sequence continues at coordinate 104,831,725 of JARWLC010000004.1, forward strand.
CCCTCACTGTGGCAGTTTTGAAATAGAATCTTTAAGGAGTGAAGCTGAGTGGGGACTAGTTAGGTCACTGGAGGTATGAGGCAGCAAAAGGCAAATCAGTTCAAAGGTCATGCACAGGGGAGATTATAAAGATGGCCAACAGAGTCACCAGTTCCATGTCACTAATATGGAGACAGAGAACAGTGAACTTTATGAAGTAGCTTGACAATTGGAGACCTTAATGATGTGGGGAATTTAACATGGAGAAGGCACAGTGGAAGGTGGGTTTGAAAGAGAAGAGTGCTTGGTTACAGAGAACCAACAAGATCTTAGAGAGCCTAGGTCCAAGTGAGGGCACAGGATGGCTGGCCAAAGTCAAAGGAATTGCTGTAAAGGGGCAAGATTCAGGGATGGGAGGCAGAAGAGAAATGGGCAGATGAGTGGATAAGAGGCCAGAGACTGACACATGTTGGAGAGGGGATGTGAACCAGGCAACATCCTCAGTGACCAAGAAGCACAAGCCAATATGGCAGCAAAAGGGCAAAGTGGCCATGCCAAGCCATGCTCTCCCAGGACAGAATCACTTGGAAGAAGGAGAGATAGGAGAGCCACGGAAGAGTATTGCAGGGTCATGTGGACTCCAGGAGGGCCCCAGCTTCTGGACTATCAAAAATGGGGTAGATGGTTGGAAGCAGCTCTACTGTCACTGCTTAGAAGGTCCAATCACTGTATCTCCTCTCCAGATCCAAGGATTACATCACATCTGGAGACTCTAAGGTGGCTAGTCAAAAGGAAATGACGTGTGTGTGTGTGTGTGTGTGTGTGTGTGTGTGTGTGTGTGTGTGTGTGTGTGTGTGTCCGTCCGTCCTCCAGGGCCCCAGCACGTGCCAACTGCATCTAGGTTGATACTACAGGACCTCTGTTACTTCTGAAAAGGAGGTGAGGACCTGGGCAAGGGACAAAAAAAAAAAAAAACAAAAAAAACAAAACAAAACAAAAAAAAACCCACTAACCACCCCAGCTCAGGTTATGGGTCCACAAGGAACGTTGAATCCAGAGCCCATCCTTGGAGGGCTGTCCATAATTTTTTTTTTCAGCTTCCATGATGCTCCACTGTGGTAGGGGTTGTAGAATATTATTTTAAGGTGTGTTACTTTTGTTTATGTTGCATTTGTTTAACTGTGAAGCTGTGTTACTGTGCCTGCTGAAAATACCTGATGGTTTAATAAAGAATTGAATGACCAATAGCAAGGCAGGAGAAAGAATAGGTGGGACTGGTAGGCAGAGAGAATACATGGAAAGAGAAATCTGGGAGGGGAAGAAGTAGCCAGACTGGGAGGAAGACTCCAGGGGGCAGCCACCCAGGTACAGAGCAAGCCATGGAGTAAGAAACAATAAAAGGTATAGAGGAATAGAGAAAGATAAAAGCCCAGAGGCAAAAGATAAATGAGATAATTTAAGTTAAGAAAACCTGGCTAGAAATAAGCCAAGCTAAGGCCAAGCATTTATAATTAGGAATATTCCTGTGTGTGTGATTTATTTGGGATCTGGGTTGTGGACCCCCCAAAAAGAAGTAGTAGTAGTAGTAGTAGTAGTAGTAGTAGTAATAGTAATAGTAATAGTAATAATAATAATAATAATAATAATAATAATAATAATAATAACAATAGGTAGGCTTAAATGTTCTAGTAACTATGTTTCCCGATCTCCTTGGAAGGTTTCATTTCCACTTCTGACTGGACAGTTTCTGAGCTCTCTGATACTGGTGAGGGCCAGGTGTGTGCAATTCCCCTGCCTTATCTAAGAAGCATCCTTCCCAGGCAGTGGGGACCATCAGCCATCACATACTTCTGTGGTCTGGTCCTAGAGGTGCCTGTCTAGCAAAAGAGAGAGGCAGGCTAAACTGTGCATGTCTCCCCTCCCTGACTCCCGTCCTGCTGGGGGATGGGCAGCCAGGATGAGAAGCACACAGGACCCCCATGCCCCTTTAAGCACAGTGCTCTGGGGAGGGAAGAGGATGAGAGCTCAGCCAACCCCCCTTCCTCTGCTCCCAGCAGCAGGGACCTTCAGCTGAGCCCTGGCCTTCCTTATCTCAAACTTGGGGTTGTGATTCCCAGGGAGAGGGTTAATGGAGGGAGCACTTGGCATTAGCTCTGGGCAGATCAGCCAGCACTGTGTCAGCAAAGGCTGCTGCTGCTCCTTCCTGAGATGCAGAGGGGCCCTGGTCACCCCCAGCCCCTCCCCCATGCTAACACACATTGATGCCTCTCTCAGCAGAATCAGCAAGAAGTTTCTACTTCTCAATGTTGCCTTTTCCCTGGTTGAGGAAATCACTTTCAGACTTCACTTTCTGACCAAGTCCTTGTCAGTTGCCAGGTTTGAAGCAAAGCTGCTGTTTCTTGGCAGGACCAGGTGAGGAAGGAGGGTGGTCTTCTGCCAGTGAACTTGGGCTCTGAGGGAGACTACGTGAAACAGATGGGGCTAGTGGGAAGGGAGGCCTATCCACAGAAAATATTTAAAACCTGTATCCCAAATATTCTGCTGAACTGAAAAGCAAAGTGGATAGGACCATATCATCCTTGACAACACTTGCTAAGAGCATCAGAGTTTGAGCCATGTGGAAGATGCTGGGTGTAGCTCCTTCCAGAAGAGAAAAAAAAAAAAAAAAAAAGTGGAATATTCTGTTTAACACCACTGAGGTAGAGGGGTGTTGGCAGACAGGAGCAAAGTGGGCTGTGACCCACAAGGCCATCAAGCCACAGAATGTCTGCCAAAGAGAAGTAGCTCTCACCCAAGGCCCTCCAGGTCCCATCTGCCTGCCTTAATCCATATGATAGTTCACATTCCCCACAGCAGTCGCCTGAAACTGTCAGAGACACCATTGGAAGATTAAAACTACAAATGTGACCCTGCTGGTATGGATGCCTTCCTTCACTTTCAGACTCAGAAACAGGAAGTAGTGAAGAGGTACCAGGGACATGAAAGATAAAGAATCTCCTCCACCAAGCCCCTGGGGCTGGAGGAAATCTGCATTCCAGACTCATCCACAAAGCATAGCATCACTCTGATCACTGGGGTAAAACTAGGGCCCGAATTGAGGAATATGACAAGTCCAGTGGAATCCATGACCTTGGGCCAATTGACACACTTCTCTGGCTGTGAAGTGAGTTCCTTGGTCAGAAGCAGTGCTATGTGGAATACCATGATGGTGGATAAGGCATTCTGTAAGTCCATAGATAGTAGTTTTGGCACAATCATTACATGCAGGATGCCAGATCTATGAGACAAAGCACTGCCCTTTTTGTAAAAGAAGTGTTCCAGTGTAGTTAACCCACTACCAGGTCAGTGGCTGGTCATTCTGGGAAATGGCTCAGTGTTGGCCTCTGCTATTAGCATATCTGGCACTCAGCAGCAGCTGTAGCCAGATCACCCCCCCACACACAAGAGGAAGTCCCAGCTCAGCCACCATGGCCAAACTGAACGCCATAATAGTGTTCCTCCAGGGATGGGGGCGGGTTCAGTTACACTGCTTTCCTTGCAAGCACAGGGGCTGAGTTCCATTCCTAAAAGTCAGGTGAAAAGGCTGGGCGTGGTGGCATCTCCCCATCATACCAGCTGTGGGGGAAATGGAGGCAGGTGAGTCCTGGGCGCTATCTGACTAACCATCTTAGTCTGGTTGGCAAGTTTCAGACCAATGAGAGACACTGTCTCCAAATAAAAATGGGCAGTGACTAAGGAATAACACTGAAGAGTGCATTCTGGCTTCTTCCTACAAACACACACACACAAATGTGCACACATATCCACACACATATCCATATGTGCACACACACATACACATGCACACATTATAGGTCCCTACTAGCTCTCTCTGGCTGCTCCCCGCCTTATTTCTTTTTTAAATCTATAGTTTGCAACACTGATGTTTCATTAAATTGCATGGGAAAATCCACTGAGGACCATGTGAGTAGGTTTGACATGTCCGCCATTTTAGACCACCTTCATCCTCTAGAATTGATCTGAATACTTTATGAGGTGAGCCTCATTTCCCCTTCCTGTCCCTTGACCAGGAGAGAGCCTGTCTGCAAAAGGGTTTTGTGAAATGCAAACACTTCATTCAAATGTAAATTATAACCTTTACCTTCAACTTCAGCAGAAGCCAAAGATTTTTCTACTTTTAAACTTTTTACTATGGGAAACATCAAACTGTGTTATAAAAAAAAGAAAAAGAAAAGAACATAATAAGTCCTAATGGTCCCCAGAAACCCAGCTTCTAAAATTGTATTCATACCCTTAGCCTCTGTCTCTCGGAGAATTATTTTTAGTATGTGGTTCATACATATTTCAGTAAGTAGCTGTAAAAGGCAAAAAAATTCTTAAAAATGTAACCACATTACTATCCTACCTCAAATAATTATGTTATTCCCATACATCAAGTACCTGATCCCCATCTATAAATTACAGAATGTAATGTTTTTGCAATAAATGAACAAAAGCAACGTTCTCCCATTTTAATAACCAGGCCTTGACCTTTTGGAGCCAGACTGTCCAATGACCCATGATGCCTCACACAGGTATAGAGCCTAACCCCTACTAACTCAAGGGAACTTTGCAAAAGTGGTGAATCTCAAGAAAATTAACACTGTAAACCTTGTTATTCAGCAAGATGACTGGAAGCTCCATCTGCCCACTGGTTGGTTATGGATCCAGGCTGGAGGTTGTCAATTCCCTGGATGAGGGTAAGATCACTACCTCAACTTCCGAGCTAAACTGGAAGGAAGCTTCACTAAATACTGGCCAGGATCATATCCGGGACTCCCATAGTATGGTGGTGAATTACTCTAGTCAGGGGTTTATAAAGGCAAAACCCACAAGGCTGTGTGCTTCCCTCCTTCATCCAATCAGGATCAAGCCAGCATCTTGATGTACTTCCTGCCTGTTCACCTCCTGCCTACATGTGACCAAGCATACATCCTGTGCAGTTGGAACAGCCAAGCTTGTTTACAGAAGTAAAATTACATGGCTTGTTATCTTACATGAACAGTCCTCAGAATTCCAGGAAGTTATCTGTCCTTGGGCTACAGGCTAGAGGAATTTTTGTTTTATAGATCACCTACATGAAGTAACTTTAACTTGAAACATAACTTTAGCTATCACAGAATCCATGAGGGCAAGTCAGAGAAACTCCCCACCTCCAAAACACCCTCTCAACTATTATTTAAACAAACAAACAAACTCCCCAAATCTTCTCACCCCCTCTCAGCAGCAGGCTTCCCTCTGGACATTCACCTGCTGTTTCTATCCTGTGTATTTTAGTAAATTCTCAGCTTTTCGAGTGGTGTCTGGTGAATTCTTTTATCACCCATGTCCACCAACCTTGCACATGACATTTCTCACAATAGTAATCACATGGTTCTCATTTTTATTCATTTTTGTTCAGTTTTGAACCAAAATGTGGTATAAATCTACCTGGGTTTTTTTTAAACCCAGACCCTCAGGACCAGGGGGATGTCTGAATAAAGAGGTCTAGAAACTCTTTTATAGCACAGCAGCAAAACACTAGAGACTTCCCAGTTTCCAGAATGAGGAAAATAAATTTTAGTTGTTCAGTTGTTAAGGGGGTGGGATATTACTCAGCCTTATCCCCATGAGCCGCCTGTCAAGATTCTGGGTCTTCTTTGTCTTGTTAAGTACCAAGTTGAATTGTTTTTCTTGAGCCCAGTCATTTGTGTGGGGGGAAGGTTCCAGATATCTGTATGAGGCATGGGTCATTGGGAGTCAGGCTCCTCATGGTCGCAGTTTGATTGTTAAAACTGGAAATGTTATTTTTGGCATTTTTTGATTCTATAAGTTAAGGATTGGATGCATGAGATACAGATGTTAGCCATAAAGAAGACCGGGTGCTAGAATGGGTTCTCCAACTTCCAACAGCAGGGTTTCCAGGTAACAGCACTGAAAGTAATCAGGACTCAGCATGTTTAAAATAATGCTAAAAAGAGAAAGCTCTGCTCATACTGAGACTTCACTGAGAGAGGCAGGATCCTGTGACACCAGGGAAGCTTGGGGGCAGCAGATTCTCTAGGCTGGGTACTTGCTGCTCCTTGGTTGATGGGGATCTAAGCAGGCATGGTCATCATTCTGGGGCTTAAGTCAAGGAAGTCAACCTAAGTTTAGGAATGAGAATCTATTTTCTTGTTGGCTCAAGGCCAGAAGTTGACCAGCTTCCCTCATCTCTGCCCCATCCTCAGGCCTTGTTACTAAATTTAGGGCATCTCCTCATTTTCCTTCCTGCCCCCAGTTGATGTGTCTACTCAATCTGCTTTATGGTAAGATCTGCTTCTGTGTCTGAGTCTTCCTTGTAAATCAATTATGACAGAAACCAGGTCAATCATCCTGTAAACTTCTTTTAACTAGTGCCTTCTGCAAGTGCCCTCTTGGTTTTTCAAAAATAACCTCAATTTTAGGCAATTTACACTTCCAGAAAAATTGGGAGGTTAGTGCAGGGCATTCCCATACATGCCATTTAGTTTCTATATTAATATCTTAGTATAGAATAGTTCTTAAAATAATGAGCCTGTTTTGAGGCATTTTTATTCACCAAAGTTTTATTCAGATTCCCTTGTCTGTTATATAATGTCTTTATCTTTGCTTCAGGGTTTCAGATTTCATTTGAGTCCCATCTTCTGAGGCTCTTTTTTATCTCATAGGCAGTGAAATTTTCCCTTTTTATTTTATGACTACTATAGGTTGAATATTTATGACCTACATCTCTCCTGCAATTCTCATGCTGAAATTCAGCCCTTTGTTGGTGTTTGGGGGTGGAGTCCTTTGGGAGGGGACCTCAGTAGTGGAGCCCTCATGAATAGCATTTTTGACTTACAGGAGACCCAGAGACCTCCCCAGAACCCTCAGAGTTTGCAACTACAAGTTGGGCTATGAATCAAGAACTGGGACCTCACTAGACACCAAGTCTGCCAGTCCCTTCATTTTTAGACCTCCCTGTCTCCAAAACTGTGAGAAATAAATTTTAGTTGTCTGTAAGCCATCCAGTCCAGGCCATTATGATTTGGCAATTCCAAAGAGCTAAGATTAAAGCCTTGCCAGTTTGGCAGTTTATCAGTCAACTATGTTATGATATCCCTCTGTTGAGACTGGCTTAGTGCGTTCCTCTAAATTTAGACTAGAACTCTCTCTTCTGTTGAGGAAAGGCCTCAGGCAAGAGAGCCTGTTTTCAACACATCCTATCAGCCACCCTCTGCCAATGTGATACACCCTGGTTGTAAAGCTCTCCCCAAAGCTACAAAGTTGCTCTGTGGCTCTCCTCTTTTTATACTGTTTGCTCTTGGGAAGGAAGTCTGTTGTGGGGCACTACTTTTGTACACTGTAAATATTTGTCATTGTAAATATTGATTTAATACATGATGATTGGTCAAGTAGCTAGAAAGGAAGTAGAGGTGAGGCAACCAGACTAGGAGAATTCTGGGAAGCCAAAGAAGAGAGCAACAGATGACATCGAGACACAGAATCAGGATGAGAATGCTGCTCTGAGAAAATATAACTAGAAATATGGATTAACTTAAAGTATACGAGTTATCAAGGAATAAGCCTGAGCCATAGACCACACAGTATGTAATTAATGTAAGTAAGACTTTGTGTGATTCTTTGGTACTAAAGGGCTGAAGGTCAATACTTTGGGGCTTGCTGGGCCCAAAATTTCTTACTACAGAAGTCACAGTTGAATTATGCTCTACCCAGCTTTGGAAACTTCTAATTCGTCCACATGAAGGATTCTTTGCCTACACATAGCAGCTAATTCCACAGGCACCTGCATTCCACATCAGTACACCCATCTCTCCTTTCTCCCACTGCCCTAAGGTTGGCATAGTCTCAGAAGTCAGACTACTTCTAACTCTCCTAACTCTGGTCTCCAAGAGAGGAGGGGGGTGGGAAGGAGGGAGAGAACATTGGTCTGAGAGAGACAGAGAGGACAAAGAGAGGTGGAGGGAGGGACGGAGGGAGAGATCCTTCCATTTAGAGATTTAAGCCTGTATCTACCCTGCTTCTGCACTGCGGGCTCAGCTTCTTAAAGAGCCAATCCCGAGGAAGCTTTCAGTTTCTCTGGATATCTTCTCGGCTCAACTTGAAAGGCCCACCCTGATTGGCTACCGGCGAGTCTCGCATAGCTCCGCCCCGAGGCGCGGTCCTCTACAGGAACCCGGAAGTGCGAGCCTCCAAATGGCGGGGGATCGGAGAGTGGAGCTCAGCGAGGCCCTGGCACTCGGGCCGGGCTGGCGCCACGCCTGCCACGCGCTGCTCTACGCGCCCGACCCCCGCAAGCTGTTCGGCCGCATCCCGATGCGCTTCGCCGTGCTGGTGAGGACGCGGCAGGCCGGGCCGCTCCCCACCCCCGAGCCCGCGAGCTCCAGCCAACCACCATCCCTCTCCTCCCCCAGATGCAGATGCGCTTCGACGGGCGCCTAGGCTTCCCTGGAGGCTTCGTGGACCGGCAGGACGGCAGCCTGGAGGACGGGCTGAACCGTGAACTGCGCGAGGAGTTGGGTGACGCGGTGTCTGCCTTCCGCGTGGAGCGCTCCGACTACCGGAGCTCGCACCTCGCCACCAGACAGCGCGTGGTGGCCCATTTCTATGCCAAGCGCCTGACGCCGGAGCAGCTGCAGGCTGTGGAAGCCAGGGCGCCTCAAGCCAAGGACCACGGGCTGGAGGTGGGGCCGGCCTGGGACGCACTCCATATCCTGTCTGCCCTCTCCCGTGTCTCTCACCGAAGAAAAACATTGGGTGGGGGAAGTTTTGACCCTTCAACGTTGTAACCTTTCAAGAGGCATGAACTAGTTGGGATTTTTGGTCATTTTCGAGGCTGGATAATACCAGCAGCTTGGTCTCCTTTAATAGCCTTTGCAGAGAGATTTCTAGAACACATATGCACATCTCTCTACTGTTCTCTATGCTAATACTCATGACTCTTCTAAACTCCTGACTTTGGGCCCAGAAAGTATGACAGTGAGTCTAATGCTAGGGAACTGTCTGTGTGGAGGTGACTCCAACTGTGGTTAAGGGCAATATTGAAACTGATTACACTTTGGTAGTGTGTAGCTTGAAGTCAATCACTGGTTCGGTGAGATCATTGGAAGAATTGTGTATTTGTATTTTTTTTTATTGATCACCCAAGTGATACGTATATAGTTATGTAAGTAAGAGCTGTGATTGAAAATACTGCTACAGCCATGCCTGCCCCCTGGAGGCAGTAGCCAGATGAGAATAAGGGGAAAGATGGAGAGGGATTAGCTTGGATGGAGCTGGATACCCAGTTGGGTTCACTAAGCTTTCCTGAGGTGTGATTATTGGGCCCAGTTCTAGATCTCCACTCCGGAGAACTCTGTTCCAAGGTAGGTAAGCTAATGTGTTGAGATACTTGGAAGTCCCATGTGTCACCTGTCTGCTTTTCGTAGGTGCTGGGCCTGGTGCGGGTACCACTCTACATCCTACGAGATGGTGTGGGAGGCTTGCCCACCTTTCTGGAGAATTCCTTCATTGGTGCTGCCCGGGAGCAGCTACTGGAAGCCCTTCAGGACTTGGAACTTCTGGATCCTGGCACTATTGCGAAGATCCCAGTTTCTAAGTAGAGCCAGCCCACCAGGAAGGAACCCATGAAACCCAAGATGAGGGCTTTGGTATAAAGGAAAGGAGGCAGGGAGTCAGGGGCCTGAGAGGTGATAGTTGATACAAGATTAAGGACAGGTGTATATACAATGTGTTTTCAACAGAGGACCTTGTCTCATGGCATTAGTGATAAAAGGCCTTGGTTGTATCTGAGTTCCTCCTTATACATAGATCATCAGCCTAGAAGTTGCAGGCATACACATAATGTAGTCTCATTGTACACAGCCTGGTGCCCTCTGATGCAGTGTAACTGATGGGACATCCGGCACATACTACCCCTTCCTGGTAAATGGGAGTGGGCTTCTTTCCCATCTGTGTTGCAAGGCTTCTGTCTAGGGTCCAGCCCAGCCCATTCTTGTTGGGAAAGCAGAGGGGGGAGTTTCTCCCTGAGAATGGCCCCTGGGTTACCTGAGGCTTGAGCAAAGACATGGGTTTCAGAAAGATGGATAAGGCCCTAACCAGCCCTGTGTTCTTTTCTTACTCAACCACTGAGGGTTGGAATGTGTTAAGGGCTTCTTGGGCTGACTTTAGACCTGAGACTTCAGTCCTGATGGCCCTCCTCCAGCATGTTCATATTTGAGCTCCCATCGGCTCTGTCTAGCCTGCCCTGCCAAAAAGAGTCATCCAGTACAGCAGGCTGATACCTAGGGCTCTCAGCTCTCCAGTTCTTTCAACAGATACACGGGTTAATTGTTAATTAATACCTGCTCAGTGGCAGGTATGGTAATAGAAATAGAGGCCCTTTACTCTTGTCTTCCAGACTTCTGAGTGAGTAGGCACACAGCATAATAAACAGGACTACATGGTAAATACTATAAGCTCTGACAGCCACATGGTGTTCAGGAACCCTTTATCTCTGGCATATCAAACTTACTGCATGATATGTAAATTTTGTCATTGTCTCCCAGTAAAACACTAATGAGAAAGCAGGCGTCTGACTTTGGCTGTAGTTTATCAGTGACTGTTCTATAAAGAAAGATGGGTCACTGTTTGCAGTGCGTTGAATGTACATGTTTACAAGGAACTAAATAAAGGAATGGATATGGTCCTGTTGACCTTTTACTTGGGTTGGTCTGGAATGGTCCTGGTAAAGAGCATCTAAACAGAAAGAAGAAGCATGATCACAAAAGCAAGTGGACTGTCTTAGAAGTCGTGTGTGAAAGCTCTGAGGTGGGAAGACTTGTCAGAAGAGCCCCAGGTCATACTTCTTAGTCACAATCTTGGAACACATTTCATAGTCAAGTAACTTACTTGTTTCCGAACTGTTACTATGACTGATGTGGATCTATTGATAATTCTCAGTAGCTGGGGGTGTAGCTCCTATAGCCTGGCATGCATGCAACTCTGAGTCTGTACCTTGGCATTGCATAAATAAGACCTGTAACCCCAGTGCTCATGCAGGTGAATCAGAAGTTCAAGATCATCCTTGGCTATGTAGTTCAAGGCCAGCTTATGATCCACTAGAGCCTGTCTTTAAGGGGGAGCGGGGGGAAGGTCTAGATAGTATTCAACTGGTAGGTAGGGCCTGTAGGAATTCAGGTAGCTCCAGTCATAGATCTGACATCTGACAGATGGTTTAAAGGCCAGACTCACCCAGGACCAAAGATCCTGTGCTTCATCATCATGGTGATCTGGTTAGATGAGATTCCTCCATGACTTGGTGCCCAGAGAAGGGCATCAAGAAACCAGGGTAGAAGCTACAAGAAGACTGATGGTCAACTATGTCTTTTAACATGGAAGTCAAGGGTTGGGGAGTCAGCCTCTTGCTGGTAGAATGATGGGAGATGTCGTAAAGGCTCTGCCTCCAACACTGACAGGAGCCTAGTGATCAATGGAAGGCCGTGCTTGAGAAGTGGCAGCCCTTCTTGCACAAGATTATACAGGCCATGGGGATGTTTCATGCAAGTCAATCCCGGTGTGGACCAAAAGTCAGAAGGATACAGATGAATTTGCCACATTAGTGTCTATGGAGAGGATGGTGGCCTGAACCAGGGCTAAGCAGTGAAGATGCACACAGACAGACACAGGAAAGGAGAAGGTCATGGTGGTTTTGACAGCCTGGTTGTTAGAGGAAGATAACTTGAAATTTTGAACTAGAAGGTATTCATGTTGTGGATGAAGACAAAACCCAGTATAAGGGAACAATACTGGAAGGCATGGGGACAGAAGTCTGTGAGTTAATAGACAGCATGACAACTTTATTCTGAGATTATCTATAGAGAAAAGTGGGTGGGTCAAAGCCTTGAGGAGGTTGAGGGGATGGGTAGGACCTGGTAAAGGAGACAAAGAAAAGGGGGGTGGGGGTGGATTAACCAACCGAACAGTTCTAGGCACTTCTGAGAATTTTGGTGACTTAGGTTAGAAACATCCTTTAGGATCGAGGCTTTTGACGCTTTTATTGAGAGCAGTGTCAGGAATGTGAAGGTAGAACCCGAACAAACTGCTTGGCAGCAGCCTGCCAAAGCAGCGTTGAGCTGTGAAGTGTTCAATTTAAAGGAAAAACCAAGGACTATACATTTGCATAGCTGGTTGCTAGAGTGGGAAGCTAGGCATTCTACTGGAGAGGGAGGCTGGACGTGTACCCGTTTCCATTCCCACCTGTGATGAAGAGTCTGATTGCCAGCTTGATATAGTTGTGAGATTCCTATAGGATTAAGTAAAGGGCACCTAGGTGTGGCTGTGCAATTGTTTGTAGAAAGATCCTGATAGCCCTGATCTACTCAATGGTATAATCTGTTGATGGGTACAAAATTGGAACAAACTGGGAGTCAGTGGAACTATGTGGGCTAGTTGTAAGCAGCGGGTTGTTGGAGCTGTATATAACCTGGTCCAAACCCAATCTAGCCACTGCCCTACTCCTCCCTGAAATAACCTCAGTTCTGTGGTGGGTGTCTCCAGCTGAGTTTTCTGAACACTGACTGGTATGGTGGCCAACCCATTTGTCACTTTTGGAAATGTCTATAAGGGGAAGGATTAATTTCAACTCATCTTTTCAAAAGCTTCTGTTCATGTCCTGCATTGATCTGAGGCCATTGCCTCACTTAAGCTGATGGAATAGCTCCCCTGCCTTATCTAAGAAGCATCCTTCCCAGGCAGTGGAGTCTTCACTATCAGCCATCATGCAATTCCCTGGTCTGGTCCTAGAGGTGCCTGTCTAGTAGGAGAGGGAGGCAGGCTAAACTGTGCATGTCTCCCCTCCCACTCCCGTCCTGCTGGGGGATGGGCAGCCAGGATGAGAAGCACACAGGACCCCCATGCCCCTTTAAGCACAGTGCTCTGGGGAGGGAAGAGGATGGGAGCTCAGCCAACCCCCCTTCCTCTGCTCCCAGCAGCAGGGACCTTCAGCTGAGCCCTGGTCTTCCTTATCTCAAGCCTGGGGTTGTGATTCCCAGGGAGAGGGTTAATGGAGGGAGCACTTGGCATTAGCTCTGGGCAGATCAGCCAGCACTGTGTCAGCAAAGGCTGCTGCTGCTCCTTCCTGAGAAGCAGAGGGGCCCTGGTCACCCCCAGCCCCTCCCCCATGCTAACACACATTGATGCCTCTCTCAGCAGAATCAGCAAGAAGTTTCTACTTCTCAATGTTGCCTTTTCCCTGGTTGAGGAAATCACTTTCAGACTTCACTTTCTGACCAAGTCCTTGTCAGTTGCCAGGTTTGAAGCAAAGCTGCTGTTTCTTGGCAGGACCATGTGGGGAAGGAGGGTGGTCTCCTACTAGTGAACTTGGGCTCTGAGGGAGACTTCGTGAAACAGATGGGGCTAGTGGTAAGGGAGTTCTATTCACATACAATATTGTGTACTGCTACATACAAGTGAAACAGAAGGTAGAAATTTGGGAAATGAGTAAGAACATTTCACCTGTGATGAAATTTGCAGGTGATATTAAAGTTGGAGTCATGAAGAAGATGCTCAGCAACCACCCCCTCCAGAGGAACCAAATCAAGAAGAGAAGTGTTTCATTAAAACACAGTCACGAAGGGTATGGCCAAGATAAAGGAAGAATCTACTTTTAGACCTCAAAATTCCCTCCAAAGAAAGCGGTGTCCCTTCTCCCAACCCCCCAAATCCCATCTTTCCAGCTGGGTGTGGCAGTCTCTGTCATAATGGACTCTCTGCTGAAAAGTGAAACCATGCATAGGCCCCACTCTCACCCCTGTGTCATACTGACCAAGTGACAGCAGTAGACCACCACAGAGAAGGACATGATCCTCTAGACTCTTCCTCCAACGTTCTTAGCTCTCTCTAAAGTACACTGGAAAATTCAGACCCTAAAGACTCCATCCTGGCTTTCTTTCTTCCCTTGGTGAGGCCCACTGGTTCAGTATTGATGGACATCTTCACCAGAGTGACAGGGCCCATGCACTGCTTTCGGGAAACCAAGTGGAACCATCACTATGAATGTTGTGCTTTCTCTCTTATGTAGGAATGGAGGTGATGGGACGTGGATATAAAAGTAGAGTCCTGGGGAAGACCAAGCAAAGGGGATGGGAAGAGGGAAGAATATGAGGCATAAGAAAGAGTAACAGCAGGGGTGGATATGATCAATGCATGTTACATGAATGTGTGGATGTGTTATAACTCCTCACTCTGTACAGTATCTACCCTGTGGGTCCCAGGCAGGATTGTTGTTCCCACCCCCACAGTCTCCTGAAGTTCATACCTCATAGATTTTTGACATCCTGACACGCAGCAGGAGTTCCAGGGTGCAGATGGAGGCAAAGGTTATTGAACAGGGGGAGGACAGTTGGGTGATCTCATGTTTAAGAGCTACAGAGTGGAAGAACTACCTCCAGTCAGCTCCAGGAAGTGGGAGGTAGTAACATGGGGTCTGCTCCATACCACAAGAAAAGGGCTGTGAACCATGGGAAAGCTGAAGAACTGGGTTGATCTTGAGACAGAAACAGCAGTTACTTGGGGGATTTAAGGAAAGCATGGAGTTTGGAAGGAGAGGAAGAGGTGAGGTATGCAGGTAATGCCACTGGAGGAGTTTAAGGAAATTGATCTCATAAAGAAAAAGTTCCACAGAGCCTCCAGAAGAATTTACTCTAGTGCAGACAGGAGAGTGCCCTAGATTACTTAGAAAGACCAGGAAACAAGGTAAGTGACTGTACAACATAGTAGAATTGAGGCCAGACAGTAGAAACTGGTGATCCTTGATTGAACCCTTTATCTAATTATTCTATATCAATAAAAATTGGGAATCAGATATTGGGGTAAGAACCTGAATGGTCAGAGAAGCAGAGGAGCAGCTACCAGTGACTTCCTAAGTCTTCTGTTCCTTCCTCCAAAAGGGCTAAGATCCTCTCTCAGCCCCACCTTACTACCTCCTGTCTCCTCTCTGTCTACAGTCCTCCAAACCTCTATGATTAATTTTGGTAAGCTAGTGGCTAGCTCTGTCCTCTGACTCCAAGCAAACTTTATTTGTCAGAACACAATCAGAATATCACACAACAGTTGATTATCCAAGGGATGTATTAACAGGGCCATGTGGAAAAGAAACAATATTTTAGGGAGAAAAAGAAAATATTCCTAAAGACAGAGATCTTGCACCTACAGTTTGGTTGGATAAAAGGTGACAGTGGGAAAAGCTGAATTTCATGGCTGTCTACACCAATGTCATGTGCAAGAGCACAGATATAACCCATAAGCTCTCTGGAAAGGTTAGGAGTTTCTCGGTGTGGTGCAGGGAAACTCATAAGAAAAACCTGGTCAGTGGGGAAACCTCAATATAATGAAAGCAATTTACAGTGAGCCTATAGTTAATGTCCAATTAAATGGAGAGAAACTCAAAGCAATTCTCCTAAAATCATAAATAGGACAAGGCTGTCAACTCTCACCATATCTATCCTATATAGTACTCGGAGTTCTGGCTGGAGAAATAAGTCAAATGAAGGAGATCAAGAGGTACAAATCAGAAAGGAAGAAGTTCAAGTACCATTATCTGCAAATGATATGGTAGTATACATAAATGACCCTAAAATTTCTAGCAGGGAACTCCTATAGCTGAAAAATACTTTTGAAAAGTGGCTGGATCTTAGATTAACTAAAAACAATTAATATCCTTTGTAAGATACACATCCCTGATTTCATGTTGTAATACTGACTTATGTTATACAAACAACAAACAGAATGAGTAATAAGAATCCAGAGAAACAGTACCTTTCCATAACACCAAATAACATAAATAAATATCTTGAGGTAACTCTAATACAGCAAGTGAAAGACTTATATGATAAAACTTCAAGTCTTTGAAGAAGATATCAGAAGACAGAAAGCTATCCCATGCTCACGGAACAGTGCAATGATGTGGGATATCTTTCTGTTTGCTGTGAATGTGCCTTATTACCATCTGTTAATAAAGGAGCTGTTTGGACCTATGGCAAGGCATCTTAGAGGCAGGCAGGAAATCCAAGCAGAGATAAAGATGAAGAAGGGCAGGGTCAAGGGGATGGTGCAGGCTGCTGACCAAGGATGTAAGATGCAATGGAACATAGGTAAAGCCAGGGAGCCACGTGGCAATACACAGATGCATGAAAATGGACTGGATTAAGTTGTAAAAGCTAGCTGATAATGAGCCTCAGCTATAGGCCAAACAGTTTGTAATTAATAGAAGCCTCTATATGTTTGTTTGAGACTAAGTGGCTGCAGGACTGTGGGTCTGGACCTCAGGGCTAGGCTGGCTCAGAAACTTCTGACTACAGGACAGTCCTCAGCTTAATATGGAAAAACAAAAGACCACGGATAGCTAAAACAATATTTAACAATAAAAACTGCTGGAGGTGTCACCATCTCTGATTTCATGTTGTAATACAGACTTATAGTAATTAAAAACAGCATGGTATTGGCATAAAAACAGCCAGGTTGATTAATGGAATCAAATTGAAGACACAGACATAAATCCACACACCTATGGAAAACTGATTTTTTTTTTTTATAAAGAAGCCAGAAATACACATTAAAAAGACCAAATCTTCAACCAATGGTGTGAGTGAAATTGATGTCCCCATGTAGAAGGATGCTAGTAGGTCAATGGGCTTCCATGGCAACCTAAGCATGCCTCTTTAGTACTAACTACTGCTAACTACTAACTAATACTAATTACCAGACTTTTGTCCTCAAATTTCTTTGGGCCCTGGTAGAAGATATATGTCTCCAGCATCTCTTACATTGCTCCAAAAGTAGACTTTCCGAGCATTCACTCAAACGCATGCTGAATGTCTTTGTTTCTCTGGAAGTTAAACAAGCCTCCATAGATATTAACCTGGAATATTAATTCCTATGAATATTTTTTTCTAAAGGTTTTTTTTTTCCCCCCACACTGTAATTGAGCTAGGATTCCGGTCTCTTCTACAAGCCTGGGGCTCTGACCTTGATCAACACGCTGGGTCTTCATCTTCTCGCCTTCTCTGTCTCAAGGATGCCCTGCGTCTTCTGTCACTTGGAGCAGAACCCGCAGGTTTTTCTTGTCCCTGTGACAAAACACGTAACAACTAAGCATGAGGATTTATTTTAGCTCATAGTTTATGAGAAGGAGACAGCATCATGCAGGGATTGTGGTGTGGAATATGGTGTGGCTAGTCACATTGGATCCGTAGTCAGCAAGCAGAAAACGCATAGACAGTGAGGCTATAAAATCTCAAGACCCAACTCAGTGATGCACTTCCGCTAGTGAGGCTCCACCTCCTAAAGGTTCCATGGTTTTCTATCATGGAAAATGGCACCGGCACCCGGGAACCAAGCCTGTGGGAGAACATTTTATATTTAAGCCATAGTAGCCTGGAACCTAGGATGCATTTTATAAATGTGTGTTTTAAATATGATCTATATGTGAAATCAAGCTAAGTCATCTTGAAGATTCTCCTAGAGAAATCAAAATTAAAAAGCTCACTGCCCCTAAAATCATCCAATAAAACACTTATTTTCAAATCTGCAGGACACATCCTATATAAACTCACAAGCCAGCGATTTGTTGTCATGACATTGTTTCCTAGCCTTCGAATGATTGGCATGGCACAGAGGAGTGCGATTAATCCTGAGCTTTGAGCTGGAGACCAGATTTACTGTTAAGTTATTCCCTCTGCATGGTCCTGGAGGTGACTCCCTGTCTTCCATCTGTTTAGCTGGTCCATGAGAGTCTATCATTCATTTTCTTGATGTGTGTGGTGGTTTGAAAGAAAAATAGGAAGTGAAACTGTTAGGAGATGTGGCCTTGTTGGAGTAGGTGTGGTCTTGTTGGAGGAAGCACGTCACTGTAGCGGTGGGTTTTGATGTCTCTTTTACTCAAGCTGCACTCAGGGTGATAGGGAAACTGATTCCTGTTGCCTCTGAGTCAGCTCTCAGCTGCAGCACCATGTCTGTCTACATACCGCAATGTCAATAATGGACTGAACCTCTGAAAATGTAAGCCAGTCACAATGAAATGTTTTTCTTTTGTAAGAATTGCAGTGGTCATGGTGTCTCTTCACAGCCATAGAAACCCTAACTAAGACAGTGTGGAAGCCTTTATTATTCATTCTCTTAGTATGAAAGCCTTCTGTCCCTTAACAAAATAATGCCTCTATGATTTTATTTTCAATTATTCCCAATACAACATAAGTTTCTGCTTTGCCTGTCTATATAGAGCTTCTAAAGCTAACATGGACCAAGTGACAGGGTCAGGTGGTTTCAATTTGGAGACATCATTTTAAGGCAATTGACTTAGTAAATCACTGGTTGGATCCACTAGCATCAGCTGACAGTTTGTCTTACTCTGGTTATGGTGACTAGGTGGCTCTAGTTATGGTGGCTAGGTGGCTCTAGTTGTGGTGGCTAGGTGGCTCTGGTTATGGTGGCTAGGTGGCTCTAGTTATGGTGACTAGGTGGTTCTGGTTATGGTAGGTAGGTGTAGCTTGATATACTATATTCTATATATACATATACTATACATAGCTAATTGATCCCTCAGGGATGCAGACATGGATTGCTTTCTCTGCCAATTAAAGAATTTAAGAACAGTCACAGACAGAAGTTCCAAGACAAAGAACCGGTCTCAAACAGAAGTTTGAGGACAAGTTATTAGAGTTTAAAAGACAAACCTCAGGACATGGAACCCACAGTCTTTCAGCTTCCTGGAAGGCTGGAGAATGGAAAAACAGAAGCCACACTGCTCAGAAATAGCCTAGCATTCAGACACCAGGCATATGTGTTTATACAGTGAGTCAGGGAGTATAGGAAAGCAGCAAAAGAGTCCAAAGCCTTTCTTAGGGACTTTACAAACCTACTTGGGCTCTGGGCACCGAGGCCCAGCTGATCCTCATGGCAGTTCCTAGAGACAGCACTGGAGGGTAGGAATTATGGGAAAGAAGAACACATTATCTTAGCCAGGTGTGTGATTCACACTTGTAATCCCAGCACTCCGGAAGTAGAGGCATGAAGATCTCTGTGAATTCTAGGCCTGCTTGGTCTGCATAGTGAGTACCAGGACAGCCAGGGCTACACAGAGTAACCCTGTCTCAACAACCACAAAGTGCTCCCCCAAAGTAAAGCGCATTATCTTAAGTGAGTCCTCCTTCCTAGGGGCATTTACATAGCCAGGCCCTTGACCTGCTCCACTGGATTAATTCTTAAGAGACAAGTGTAGGGGATTGTGTTGTTTCATGGTAAATAATTGTCCTACCCACTGGTTTAATAAAAAGCGCTGATGGGCCAAAGGCAGGCAGGAAGTGTGGCCGGGGCTACCAGACTAAGAGAAGTCTGAGAACAGGAAGCACAGAGCAGAACGGCAGAGAGAAGCTGGAAGAAGCAGAGGACAACTATGCTGCTCTAAGAAAAGGTACCGAGCCTCATGGCTGAACTGATAAGAGTCATGGGTTAGATGAAGGGTAGAGGGCTAGCAAGTGATATGCCTGGGCCTGAGGCTGATCAGCCTCAAATTAATGAAAGCATCTGTGTGTCTCTGCAGGTCTGTGGGTCTGCGGGCCTAGACCTTGAGGGTAGGCCTGAAAGTCCGGGCCAGAAACCTCTTACAACAGACAAGGGCTCATCTAGGTAAAGAGCCCCCCACCTTTTTTTCAATTACTGGAACATGGAAAGGCATGGGGGGAAATCCTAGATTCTGTTAGTATCTAGGTGACCATGATCACAACAATGCTGTAGAACAACCTGTACCCTCCGCGTAAGCATGGATTTAGCTCATGTGCCTGCATCCCCATAGCCCACTTGTGCTGAAGCAGTCAGGACAGGGTCTCATAATCACTGCTACCTCCACTAATCTGGCTGTCCCACTAGCTTTAAGTATTCTGTCACTACTGCCCATCTTTAAATAGAAGCTCTGAGCTTATAAGCAAATGGTGCTATACATGTCCTTCTGTGTGATCTGGGATCTAATTGAGGTCCTCACTCCTGTGTGCTAAGTGTTTTGCCCACTGAGCCATCTCTCCTGGCCCTTGTCTGCTCCTTTAAAAAGACAAGAAAGGAAAATTGGCCTCTCACAGGTGGTACAATATAAGCTTAATTTCTAATAACCCTTTTGTTGGCTTCTAGGTGTTAAATCATGGTGCTTGATGACTGTGCCCCCAATGGTGGGTCACTCAGGCAGGTGTCAGACCTCGTTCTTATTCTGTGTGACCCCCCCCCCTTCTTATTCCTCTCACATTCCCTTTCTCCCATTCTCTCTCCCTCCTGTGCCAAAATTTGCTGGAATTTCTTAGCTCAAATGTCCAAGTTAAGTTGCAAATTCTACTTCAAATGTGAAAGAAAAACCATTTTTCACTCAAGTGAGACCATCTCCCTTTATTATGCATGCCACAGCAGAACACTGTGGGCCTCCCTTCTCTAGGGAAATGTAGACAGGTAAATATCATTTGGGAACTGTAAATACGTTTTTATTTTCTGATGGACATGTATTATTTATAAATAACACAAGACTCAATTTCAAGCTTTTATTAGGTTTATACCTGAGGATCTCAGAGGTACACATATTTAGGATTATTTGGTCAGGCTCATTGAATCCATTGTTCGCTCACTGAAGTCTAACATGTACAAGGACAGCTCAAATCCAAAGCCAGTTCATCTTGTGTCCTTTGCACTGCAGTGATGGAGTCATCTTTGGACCAGTTGTCAAGGTAGGAGGAAGGCTCTGGACAAATTGACTCGGGATTAAGAAACCTGAGTCAATGTACCAGCAATTAATTTCCAACTAATTAACCATTATCACATAATGCTGTGTAACAAACTCACCATCTCAGCAGTGTGTAGTGAAGGTCCCCCCAAAGAAACAATATCTACATTAGAATTCTACAAGGCTGGTTGATGAATTAGAATTTCAATGATGTGGGCAGTTGAAGTGCTGCAGGTCCAGAGTCTAATTATAATTTATCTCCTGCTGCCTTTGCTTTTTAAATAGCACTCATTGCCCACTTCTAACATCTTGGTGAGTATCAGGTAAATCCTTCTGGAATATATAAGAGACATCTCGGTTCCACCTACACAAAGGCTAAGAACACCATCAAATAGTACATAAGACCTCTAGTAGAGGCTTTCTCATGCTCTAGCTCAGGTACCCTCCACTGTATTTGAAAGGTGTTTCGGCTTATGACTTTCTTTACTCTGTTGCTGTGAAACTATTACCTGACCACTCATATTTGCCTCCAGAATAAACTGTCTCTTACTCTGAGGTGGAAGCCATGTTTCTGTGTATCAGCAGCAGTGTGAAGCATAAACTTCAGACCACCTGAGTTAGCTGTTCCGGGCTGGGTTGTTCTGTGTGTCTCTTGTAGTTGCTCTTCCATGAGGGCACAAAAACTACAATGTTCAAATCAGCACTGATGGTGCCATGAGATTGTCTCTGAATTAAACATGATTATTTCTTGTCAAGTGAAGTGTAAAAGGCACAAAATGAAACATGCATTGCTCTGTCTGATTTCAAACAATTCCCCGGAATTAAGGATTCATTTGTGGTCCACTGTTCTTCTTGGCATCCCCCTCCCTGGCCTGTATTTAATGAGAGCTGAAATCAGGAAGGTCTCCTAGGTGCCATACCATGGTAACGGATCACACGGATAACAGCAAGTTCACTGCTGTTTCAAATGCTTTTGCTTGAAATGCAGAAGACAGATGGCCTCATCTCTGTCGACCCTGCTGGCCTTGCTCAGTGCCAAGCCTTCAAGATCTCAGTCAATTGAAAAGTCAGATTAGGCCCTTTTCCAAGAATGTTTTGAAGCATTTATTTGCTTAAGTGACTATAAAATTAGCAATGTGGTTAGGTTCAAATTAATGCTCTAGTGTGGTCTTTAAATTTATCTCACAGCCTGCACTAGGCTAGGACATTTTTGCATTGATATGCAACATCCTTAAAACCAGCCAGTCATTAAGACTCTTAGAACAAAGAAAGCCTTGCCTCCTCCTGGGGGCCTCTAGGCATATTTATAAACACATTTACTTTAGAATGCAATGACATTGTGTGTATGTGTGTGTATGTGTGTGATATTGTATATTTAATAAAAAATAGGCTAGAATATCAAAGGACCAAGTCACCCATAGAACCAAGCCATGAAGGTCAGGGAGTGGTGACCCACGCCTTTAATCCCATCACTCCAGAAGCAGGCAGAGATCTGTCTGGATCTCTGTGAGTTCAAGGCCTAATAGAACCAGGCAGTGGTGGTGCATGCCTTTATTGCTAACACTAGGAAAGTTGAGCCAAGAAGAGAGATAGCTGACTGGAGGTAGCTGGAAGAGGTGGGACTTCTTACCTTGGTCTGTCTCTTTCCTTTTGGGCTGAGCGTGGACAGGCTTAGAGTAGGAGGATTCATGGAGAGAGGCCTGAGGAGTTGCTGGGTGAGAGGCGGATGTGGTTTGTTTCTCTATCCCTCTGATATTTCAGCTTTCCCTCAATTATCCGCCTCTAGGTTTTTATTATAATACTAAATAGAATTAGTTGCAGTATCTATGTATGTGCACATGTCTATATATCTGTGTGTGTGTACGTATGTGTATATCTATGCACATGTTTGTATACCTATGAATGCATATATCTATACATGTATTTGTGTGCATGTGCATACATGTGTATGTCTGGCCATACTTACTATATGTGCCCACTTTGAAGAGACAGTTAAATGTCTACTGTGTACAAGATAGTTATATAAATAATTATATAACTTATAATCATAATTAATAATTAAATTAAATTAATAATTTATAGATAATTATATTTTATGAATATGTATAGTATAAAATTTTCCCCATCTACTTTATTTTTTTCTTGCCTCTTATTTTTTGCTTGTTTATAATTCAATGATTTATAGTATTGCTTATTAAATATCATATACCTTCATTTCCACAGTTATTAATATAAAACCATATTCATATTAATACACCTATGTGGGAATGAATTTTATTATATATATATTCTTTTCTTCTATACATTGATGTATCTACCTGTCATCTATATAACTACCTACCTATTTACCGGCCTATCATCCATTCATCTATCTATCCATCTATCCATCTATCCATCCATCCATCCATCCATCCATCCATCCATCCATCCATCCATCTATCAATCATCCATTCGTCTATGTATCTATCTTCATTCTATTATATTATCATCTTTCTCCTAGCATGACAAATACATTGGCTTGGTTTTTATTTTTATTTTCATCACTTCAGCCTTGCTGGTGGTTTTGGATGGCAGACCTCCCCCAGCATCTGAGTCGATAACAGCTCCTTTGCTCCTTGATGCACCATTTTGTTTATATTCCCAACAGTCCCTGTCTGGGTGGCAAATACGAGCACCTATTTATCTAAGAAAAGTTTTACTTAGCTCTCACACTTAAAGGACACTTTAATCAGCTGTTAAAAAATAATCTAGATGTAAAGTACTTCTCTGTATAACTGGGAGTCTGTTGAATCCAGTGTTGCTGTTGGGACATTTCATTTCACATTGATTGCAATTCCCTGTGGGGCTTCTTTCTAACTCTTGAAATTATTCAGATTTGTCTTTTACCTGATATATTCGATCTCACCACATTACTTTGCCTTTTTTATTTTCTTTCCCCTTTCTTGTTTTCTCTTCCTGGTGGTGGAACGAATCCAGGACTTACGCATGTGCTGGGCAACTCTGCTTAGAGCTCACTCTTCATTTTTTTCTTTTTTTAGAGATAGGGCGTCACATAGTCCCAAGACTGGCCTCAAAATGCATCATAGTCTTTACATTCCTAATCCTCCTGCTTTTGCCTCTCGAGTTCTGGGATTTCAGGTGTGTAGTGCTGTGCACAGCTCTTTTATTTTGAGACAATTTGCCCAGGCAGGCTTTGAACTTACGTTCTCCTGCATCAATCTCCCAGGGACTGAGCCTGCAGGCATGATCCACTAGACCCAGGCTATGTATTTTGCAGGCACAACTGTTTCACAAGCTCCAATCATGATTGGCTCTGTTGAGAAGCCACTTTACTCAAGGAGAGAATGTCCCTATGCTCCACCACCCAGTCTGGAGTAATCCCTTCTCTACATGCTGCTGTCCTTGGAGTGTGAAAAGGGAAAAGTGAGTAGGTAGATGACAAGTGTCAGCCAGCCGGTCCTGTCTTCTCATCAACTTCGCCCCACAGGGCAGTTGCAGGTCTCTGGCCACCTTTATCTCCTGTGCTGATGCTATGTGCATCAGTGACTTACCTGTTCCTGACAAGACTGCCTAAGGAAGATTTCTGTGGCTTGATGTTTTAGAAGATTTAGTCCCCAGTTGCTTGGCCCCACACACTTGAATCCAGGGTCATGATGAGAGGGGCGTGTGATAAAAGAACTCTTCACCTCATGGCGAAGGCCAAGGGAGGAAGGCACTGGACTAGGTTGCTCCCCTTTTCCATTTTATTTGGTCTGGGCCCCAGAACCTGGCCTAGTATTACCCACAATTAATCTTGGTTTTCTTCCCTCAGTTAGTTTTCTGGCATAGCCCTTACAGACACCAGAGATGTATTTTTTTCATCTCCTCTTTGACCTCATATGCACTCGGGGTGAAAATGAAGACTTGCTGTCACATTCAAATGGATCCATTCAAAGCCAGGAAGCCAAGAGGTAAGGGTGGTGTATTAAGACCCTCCTCAACGTGTTCTTTTTGTGTACTCTGCCTTCCAGATGCTTTCCAGGGGCACCACTCTCCTGCTCTAGACAGACTTCTGTCTCCCCAGGGGGATCTTACAGTTCAGCATGTGGCTGGTCATGTTTTAGATGCTTGCTCAGATCTGCTCCGTCAGCTTTTCTATGGTAGATCTCAGGAAGGGGGCCAGAAGTCCGTGGTAGTCCACTACTGGTCAGAGACAGCAAGGTCTAATCTCTGTTTCTCTGTGTCTCTGTCTCTCCCTCTCTGTCTCTCCCTCTCTTTCTCTCTCCCTGTATCTGCCTCTTTCTCTGTGTCTCTGTGTCTCTGTCTCTCTCTCTGTCTCTCTCTCCGTCTCTCTCTCCGTCTCTCTCTGTCTCTCTCTGTCTCTCTCTCTCTCTCTCTCTCTCTCTCTCTCTGTGTGTGTGTGTGTGTGTGTGTGTGTGTGTGTGTGTGTGTGTGAAGAATGAGTGCATAGGCCAGAGATCAATGTCAGAGGTTGTCCTTATTTATTCTCTACCTTATGCTTTAGGACATGGTCTGTCACTGATTTGGCTAGAATGGCTTACCAATGAACCCCAGAGGTCCACCTGCTCCACTTCCATCCAGTTCCAGCAATATAAGTGCATAGCTAAGCACCTGGCTTTTTATGTGAGTGCTGGGGATCAAGCTCAGGTATGCATGCTTTCAGTCACTAGCAACTGAGCCATCTCCCCAGGCCCCCAAGACAAGCTCTTTTTGTTTCTTTAAGACAGAGTCTCACTCTGTAGCCCAAGATGGCTTCACAACTTCTGATTTTTCTGCCTCAGCTTCTTAAGTATTGGAATCACAGGCATGAACACATAGTTGTAACCATCCCCTTATGCTTCTCAGAACAAGACCAGGAATATTGTTTGAAGAATTTTATATATATATATATATATATATATGTATGTATATATATATGTATGTATATATATATACGTATATATATATATATATACACACACATACATACATACATACATACATACATATATGTGTGTGTATAATTACATACCCCTTTATTTTCTTAAATTAAGCCAAATCTAAATCTTCTTTTAGATGACTCAGATGCCCTGAGAAGGATTTAATAATAGCTCTTAATGATTCGTTTGAATATCTTATCCTGAAGTTGTTCATCTTTGAAGAATGTTGATGTGACACTTGGGCTCCCAGGAAGTATGGGTGAATATCTGTGCGGTGATTGCTTGGTGAGATGTTTCTAATAGTTTATAATTGTATTTCTCTCTGCCCTGCCAAAGCAGTATTACAAAACCACTTTAGAATACAGTAATACACAGATGAGGAGCTAAGGACTTTAATTAAGCTTCTTAAAATAAAGTCCTGTTTCATTCCCTTTTCTGAACCCAATGTCTGCCAACCTCATAAACTAGTTCTTAAACTGCTTGGGTGGATCTCAGAAATTGTAATTTGCAGCGATGTATTGTTTCATGGAAAACTCCAAGATTCTAAATGCATTTGGTATCGCATTTCAGTCTGATATCAAACCCACATGACAGAACCAAGAGTGTTCTTAGCCTCCTGGCCTGAGTACACAAAACCCTTCCTACTTTACGAGTTGTCAGTTACTAGAATTTTCCTGATGTTAGTGAATCCTATTCCCCAAATTTTAAACATAGTGGAAAGATAAAGTTGAAGACTGACTGTGTATATACTCCCCTCAATGGTACCACTGATTTACTCCTGTGCCCTGTCACCTCTCTGGCCATGCCCCCATCCCTTCACCTCTCCTTCATCCAATGGTATTTTGAAATATTCCAAAGTAAGTCACAGATGGCAGTATGGCTTACCTCTGATCGCTCCAGCATGGAGGACCTGGAGTTCAGTGGCTTAGTGCTTCATTCGTCTTTATGATAAAGCTACATGCTGAGAATAGCCTAAGCCTACGTGACAACTGCGGACCCTGTCACAAACTAGACCCCAATCAAGATCAACAATACTGTCATCACCCCAGAATGTTCCGTTATGTCCCTCTCCAGTCCATTCCCACTTCTCCCACCCTACACCATTGCTAAAGATGAACTTGGATGATAAAAAAATACCACACAAATGCAAAAATAGATTATGCTTCCTTTATGACTGGCTTCTGCTCAGCATACTTCTGGTTGGGGTTAGGGAGGCCCGGACTACATGATTCTCAGTCACCTCAGGATCAGAAGTAAAGCCACATTAAGTCTCTCTTCCTCCCTCCCCCCTCTCTAGTACCATAGGCACATATTAGGCAAGCACACCACTCACTACTAAGACACATTCCCCAGTTCTAAATTTACTTTTAGGATAGCTATTATGTGGAAAATATTGGGAGACTTTTCTTCTTGGACATTCATTTAAAATAGTGCTGATCCCAGGGAAGCTCAGATAGTGTGGCATTTCTTAGATCTCAGCAGTTAAAGCTCAACACTATGTTTCACCATGGATAGGAAAGCCAGAACCTGGAGAGTTCAGATGGCCTTTGTAGCGAGTCTTTTTCTGTCCCTCTAGCTTTCAAATAATGACACAGAGACTTGTTATTAATTATAAAAGCTCAACCAATAGCTTAGGCTTATAGCTAGCTCTTATAACTTAACTCATTTCTATTAATTTACTTTCTGCCTTGGGACAGAAGTGGACCCTACTTATTCTCTAATGCCCATCCTGCTTGCTCTGTTTCTCCTGGAATCTCCACCCTTCTTCCTCCCAGCATCCTTCGTACTTGGAAATCCTGCCTAGCTATTGGCCATTCAGCTTTTTATTAAACCAATCAGAGTGATACATCTTTACAGTGTACAAAATTATTTCACAACAACCCTTAAATGGTATCCAGTGGAAATGCAGGCCTACTTCACATTGTTATGTTAATTTATTGCTCTCCTCTGCCTTCTCCTGGTTTGAATAATGTTAGTACACTCCCACACACACATGCTATATGCACAAATATACACAAACATGTATAGGTATAGGCTGGAGAGGCGAATCAGTGGTTAAAAGTGAGGCTGTTCTTGAAGAGGATCCAAGTTCAATTCCCAACATCCACATTGGTGGCTCACAACTCCCTATAACTACAGCTTCATGAAGATTTAATGCCTCTGGCTTCTGAATGAATCAGTATCTTGGTGCACATGCATGTCTATACACAGACCCAGTCATACGCACATGCTTAAAACATTTTAATCTTTAAAAACATGTATACACATGTGTATGTTCATCTTTATTATGATTTTTTGCTGTCCAGCACACATAGCCGTTTACATTTTGAGAAAACTCTCAACTTATGGCCACTTTCCCTGCAGAAGTTGAGAGTACTAGGTAGAGATGGGTTTCTTTTCCAGACTTCCTTCCAGCTAGTTCACCATACTAATCAAGGCTATACTCTGACAGACCCAGGCAGGTTTTATCCCATATAAGAAATAATTGCTCCCATATAGCACATATAGCATCAGAGGCTTCCTTACCAGAACTAGTAATGAGTTGTCAGAGTCTCCTTCTGGTACAGTTTTTGCGAACTCAACAGTATCTAATTCTATATTCAGAATCTTGTCTTACTCCTGACTCAAACCCCTGGCAAGTACAACTAATAAGATCTATGCTTTCTACTCTTACTGAATATGCTAGGAATTCCATGCTAGGAATTGTACTGCATTGTTTACATTCATAAATTTATTTAATCCCAATAATAACAGCATGAGACAGGTTTCACACACCCATTCTTCAGGTCAGAGAATTGCAGCCCAGTGAAGAAAGAAATCTGAGCGGGACGAATGTACTCCAACATAACAAAGGAAGAAGTAAGGACAAGATTTGAACCTGGCTGTCCGTATATAAGTCTAAATGTTTTCTAAAATGTTTAGATTATTTATTTTTATTTTATGTGCACGAGCGTTTTGTTTATATGTCTGCATGCCATATGTATTCAGTGCCTGCGGAGGCCAGCAGAGAGGCGGGTGCTCTGGAATGAGTTAAAAAATGGTTGTGATCCACCATGCGGGTGCTGGGAACCAAACCCAAGTTTGGAAGAGCAGACAGTAGCCTTAACCACTGGGCCATCTCTCCAAACAACTACTCCTTATCTACCCCTCCTCCCCTTCTCTTCCTTTCCTTTCCCCCTCTCCACCCTCCTGCTAATCCTTTCTTCCTCTTTCTCCCCTCCCCCTTCCCTTCATCCTTCTCCTTCTTCTGTATCTTCTTTTATTTTTGAGACAGGGTCTCATGTAGCCCAGACATGCTTCAAACTTTCTATGTAGCTAAGGGTAGCCTTGAACTCCTGATCCTCTTACCTTGCCTTTTAAGTGATGGGCTAACAGGTCTGAACTACACATCTTAAAAAGCCCCCATCAATGTCCTCTTGGAGCACTGAGCTTTACAACAGTGGCTTGAAGGTTGTCATACAAAGTGTGTGACTCTGGTGGACACACATGGGCTGAGATCAGCAGCAGAACACCGCGGCCATCCAAGTAAGAAGAGTGTGGAATCACGGGAACTGTGACTGATTTTTATGAGTCCCTTGCAGCTCCTCTGTCTCCACTTATACATGTGTGGCTTCATCCCTGAGAAAAGAGCCTTGATTTCTCTAGCATTTCCATATAACAGGAGCTGAGTCTTTTCCTGCTTGTTGACCACCTGCCTATCTTCTTGAACTTACTTTCTCCTGGGGTGATATTTTTGTCAGAAAACTCTTTAAAAATAAGATGAAATGTATGGGTTTTTTCTCAATAAAAATGTATATTTTCACTGTTCAATTTCAGAGGGCTTGGGAGCTGTCCCTTGATCATATAATCAATACAGAAATTCAGACTAATACAGAACAGGCTTGATGCTGACTGTGCCTATGCTTTCTCATTCCAGAGTAGGAATACCATTCTTAACCACAGAGAATCAAGGCAACTATCAAATAAGTTATTATTTGAACATTTTAGGGTAGAAGTTTTTAAATCACTGGAAATTTTGACTGATAGATGCTTAATCAGACCCCCTTCAAATAATTTGTTTTCAAAGTTTAAATTAATTTCCATTGTGCAAAAATTAAGAATTTTCATGCTTTGGAAAACAATTCTACATTTCTGCTTCTCCTAGAAAACCCTGGACTCCAGCAAACAGTGGGTCATCTTGCCATGTGGATGCAGGGGCTAGGCTGGTGACTCTGCTTCCTTTTAGGCTCCTTGGCCCACAGATCCTGTGTGCTGCATCACCTGAGTACCTGCTGGCTGCTGCTGTCATCTTCCATCAAGGTCTCCTTTCTACATTCACTTTCCACTAGGCCAGGTCCATCTCTGGACTGGAGACTCTGTGCATTCAATGATCCTCAGGGTTAGTAGTAAAGCCTAGCAAGGGCCAAGGTGCTCTGTCCTCTGGAGAACACCCTGAGTCTCTCTGACTGTGAAAAGTCCCAGTTATGATCTAATAACTGTTTTTGAAATCTGGGGGGAAAATAAAGACAACACACACACACACACACACACACACACACACACACACACACACACACACACAAACCAACAACATCAACAAAATGATGGAGCTGCTGCCTCCACTTACCAATATTCACAAAACTCACTTCTCCCTGTCTCCAATGTCAGGTCACTGTCACCTGCCCAGAACTTTGAATTAGCAAATACCACTAAAATACTGTCTGGGTCTTTATTCTTACTGTGTTATTTTGTTGTTGTTTTAATAAACTCTTGAACTTGAGAAGCAATGGGTTCACAGTTGCTCACTGCTCTTAGTGGTGACTGTTTGTACACTGGGGATTTAATGGGAATGCAGAAAAATCATTGCAAGCCCTTAGGCTGAGCGACAGTGTTGGGGGCAGGAAGAGGCAAAGTTGCTGTCACTGACTTCTCAGCTAGGGAAGGGAGAGTGTTGGAGATGCTCTAGGCAGGTATTCCTTAGTGTTTGGAGCTGATAGGCCCAAACAAAGTCCTGCTGTCTCTTGGACAACCATTACCAAATGGGGAATTGTGAACTTGTAGTTTCAAAATCTAGTTTCTGGAAAATCAATTCTGTCTTTAACCACCAAGTACAAAGATCTGTACAAGTGGAGCTGCCTTGGGAACACACACACTTGGTTATCAGGCTGACAAAGTCCTGTCTTGTGACCCTGAGAGGTAACACGTGACTTTTTAAGCATTTTCTCCATTATATTCGGATACCACCTAGCTTTGGTAAAGCCTGCCTGAGGCTTTGCTTGTTCTGAGGCAAATTCCTACAAGCTTCAAGTCTCTTTAGCATCTCTGTGTCCTTAGCATCCTGCACAGTATGATATTGTCCCTCTGCTTCCTGGAACAAGGATTATGAACCTGTATGACAAATGCAAAGACAGTATTTAAAGAATAATAGATGTGTTTGAAAATCTGCATGATATAATAAATTATATTCAAAGACATCACATCTAGGCGAGGAGTAATTTGTATAGAAGTGAGGAACATTACATAAATTGTTTGGGATCAAATATCACTGATGAATGAGGTAAGTAAGAAGGATTGAATTAGCCCAAAGTTGGGCAGGGTTTCTAGTCTGGGATTTTCCATGAAAGCTGTTGCTGCTTTTATACAAAGTTGATTGGTTTTAGATCTGGTTTGATAATAGTTCTTGATATCAGGCATAAGCATACGAGACTCTTTCCTTCATGACTCCGTCATTATTTATTTCTTTGCTTACTACATTGGCTAGATCTTTAAAGAAGACTCTACTCTGAGTCTAACAACTTCAGACTTGACAATATGTCCTGGTACTTTTGCCGAAAATGCACAACTTAGGTCTAATTGGCTCCCCGCATCAGAACTTTCTAGGCTAGTGTGGTGTTTTGAATGGAAAAGGCCTCCCTAGGCTCATATGGAGCGGCACTATTAGGAGGTGGGGTCTTGGAGGACGTGTGCCACCAGGGATGGGCTTTGAGGTTTCAGAAGCTCCTTCTCCAGCACCATGTCTTTGGGCTGCCTTGTTTCCCTCCATGATGGCAATGGACTAAACTTCTAAACCTGTCAGCCAGCCTCACTCCAATGTTTTTCCTTATAAGACCTGCTGTGGTCATGGTGTCTCTTCACAATAGGAACCGTAAGTCAGACAGGTTCTGAGAACCAATATGATCAAACTGGTCATATTTTATGTCCTCCACATTTAAAATCTACCAATGACTTCTTACTGGATTTAGAAAAACAGAGGGGGTGGGTCAACACTGTATATTTTCTTGGCTGACCTTGACTAAAAACCTACCATTAAGCTGTCTTTCTGCCTTTCATAACCAAAATGGCCCCTCGACCGCCTCTCGAAGCAGATTCCTCCTCTATAGGACCTTGCTCTTTCTCTGCCTGGAATGGTTCTCTCCACTTCACTATCTAACGGTGAATCATCATTTAGGCCTCAGCTCTGGATTCTCTACCAGATGGTAGTTCTTACTACTTTTTCCTCATACTACAATATTGTTAAATCAGGGAGCATGCGCCTCAATGGTGGGTAATGTCTGTGTTTTCTTTTACAGAACACATGTAAAAACATAATATAACCTAGTACATAGTAGGTGCTTGATCCATATTAATGAGTGAAGGGTGTCCTCCTACTGTGAGCTCATCCAGTGCTGTGACTTCAGGCCCCATCTTACACTCAGTGACCCTCAAACAAAAGCTATCAGCTGTAATCTCAGCACTCAAAAGCCAATCAAACTGGCCTTTATGAGCCCAGAAAGTGTCTATCCTCCACCCAGAGGTCCCAAACCTGGTGTTCTTTCTCCTTAGATTTTCTCCACTGGATCCATCAGCTACTCCTACATTTTCCTTTCAATCCCCACTCCTCACCTGCTTCCTTCAAACTGTCATACCTCCAATGGCTGACCTCGTGTCCTTTTATAGGAGACACTGAGATTTGTGGGGATAAACGAAGGTCACAGTATTGAAAACAGACAGAAGTTGTTTACCCAGAGTTTGCTACTGTAAGGGAGCAGGCCTCCGGGACTCACATTTGGTAGAGGCTCAAGGCAGGTGTGGGGGTCTGCCGCTCAGTGGTATGGTTGGTACGTGATGTCTCCTGGGTTTAAGTGTTAGAATTTTGTCTTCAGGGAAGAAGTGAAGGAGATGGTAGGGGCTTTAAAAAGCAAGGTCAGATGAGGAAGAGGTGGATACTAGTCACATAGAATAAGTTTTTTTGGAAATAAGTTGATATAAAAGAGCAAGACACTCTGCTCCCTGGTCTCTGAGTCCCTGTCTGTCTAAGTGACTCTTTCTTCTTATATTCCCCACAGTAGGATAAACTGCCATAAAGACCTGCCTGCCAATACTATCAGTGGATGCTATGTTCTTAGACTCATAATAGTATGACTTAAAAAACCTCTTTTTAAAAAGAAGTTAACCAACCACAAGTAATTTTTTAAATAGCAATGGAAAATGGATTAATACATGTAACAACTCGTTTCCAATAAATGAGAAGTAGCAATGCTGTGTGGCTTCCAAATATAGGTTATTAAAGGTGGCAGAGGTTCTCTGGGCTATTTCAAAGAAGTAGAGTGTGCTAAAACTGTTACAGTGATGGAGGACAGTGACAGAGCAAAATTTTTCAGACTCCACAAATTGCTCTGGTTCTGCATGGCTCAGGAACACATGTCTGGTGAATGAAGTAGCCTTTCAGATGACCTAGGTCATCTGTGTGTAAATACCTGAGAAATCCTGAGTAAAAATCATTACTGAGTCCAGTCAGCATCCAACCTGTGAAAGGCTGTGATTTTTTTTTTTTAAAGGTGGTTGGTGTTTAAAGCTCAAGATGTGTGCTTTTTTTCCCCCAGCAACAGGTGACTGAAACAGGATCCTTGAGTGCTATTGTGACAAGGAAGGAGCAAGCCAGAGGGATTGTTGAGATGGGTTGTCATCCACATGGGACTTCATTGTCAGATTCTCAGTCATGTCAAGTAGCAAATCACTTTGGAGGATCATCCTGGCACTCTTCAAAGGTAGATGTTATGAAAAACAACAAAACAAAACAAAGCCTCCAGAAATAATATAAAGAAAACCTTCTAGGCACACTCTCATGAGGGAGAGATTTCAAAAGCATTTGAGTACATTAGAAATGCCAGATATAGTCAAAGCCCCCCCCCCCAGAAGTCATCTTAATTTTCACCCATTGTGATTTCATTAGATAAATAATACAATTTTAAATTAATTTTATTGCTATGATGAAATAACAGGACCGGAGGCAACTGGTAGAAGCAAAATTTTGAGTTATTGTTCCACAAAGTTGGAAAACATAATGTCAGAAAAGTCACAGCAAGCCAGCAGGGGAAGGAAAATGGCTGATCACATATTTATCCACATACAGGAAGCACAGAACATGTGCGATTGGAGAACAGAGCTAGGCTATAACTCTCAAAGCCCATCCCCGGCGAAACTTCCTTTAGTAAGTGTGCACTGTACTTCTAAAGGCTACACAATCTCTCCAAACAGCACCACCATCTATAGACCAGGTGTTCAAATACATGAACCTGTGAGGGCCATTCCTTATTCAAGCTACCACCGTGGATAAACGTAAAAGAAAAACCTAAAGATTAACTGTCATGTTTATTGATAAGGACATGGAGTCTCAGAAGAGGAATTGTGTCTTAGTTAACGGGAGATCAGGACTTAGATTGCAGGCCAATAGAGACCCCATCCCATGCTACATGTTCTCAATGCCTCCTCAAGTTGCATAACGCAATGCTTCCAGGGGCAATTGATCTTCCTGAGTACATACTGTATTACATACTTAACTCTCTTGCAGATCCTATGAGATAAGTGTTATCTGGCTTGAGGCAAGAATGAGACAAAGTCGAAAGGGTGCCTCAGCTCCGAGTCTCACTCCATCCTCCTCTGGATCTCTCCTCTACAGGATGAGGAATTGATGAGGCCAGGCTGCTCATAATTGACGACTCTATCTTTCGGATTTGCCTTTGATAGCCAGAGAGCCAGGATTCTTCTCCCTTAGGCTCCGTACTGTGTCCAGGTCTGGTGCAGACATCCTCTCTAGGATCAGCTATACATGGTAGACCTCCTCCAGCGTGATAGCACAGCCAGAGAGCCAGGACTCTTCTCCCTTAGGCTCCGTACTGTGTCCAGGTCTGGTGCAGGCATCCTCTCTAGGATATACATGGTAGACCTCCTCCAGCACGATTATTTCTGTATACTGGGAGCATGGACAAGAAGCTGCTTTCCTCAGTTGTGTGGTTTGGAGTTTCTGGAATGTGCAGACGAGGAATCCCTATGGGAAGGGATGGAGCTGGGGAGCTATGGGAAGCAGAAAATAAAGTGAGGCAGCTTTTCTATGATGGCCACCTAGTGTGAAGCTCTGAAAAGCATCAGAACTCTAAGTCTGAGTGTGGCATTCCAGGACATTATGAAGAACAGAAACACCCCAGGTGACAGTATAATGGCATGACTTTATATAACATATATCCAAATATTTAAAAATTATGACTCTGTATTTATATACTTATTTTGAGCATCATAAATGTTAGTGGAGAACAGTGCCACGATGGTAGGTGTTTAATGAGTAGCTCTGCAGGGTGCAGGTGAGGTAAGGAGGACATGGAGGAAGTGCAGAATCCAAATCTTGGCTGGCTTTCATGGCCCAGTAGCTGAGTACAAGAAAGCAGCTGAGGATCTTTGCACATAGAAATGGCTCTCGGGGCCAGGCAAGCCAGCTGCAAAACATGGACAGTGCAGTCCTCCTAATGTCATCCAGCCAGCATGAGTCAGAGGCAGGATTTGGACCAAAGCAACCCAGTTGCAGAATCTAGATTCTTTTTTTGCTGCTTCCTGGCTCTCTATTTCCAGGGCTGTCTCATTAGTCCCAAGAAATTCATGAACATGGCATACTAGGCTGAAGTAATCCTGACACACACTGGTAGTTAAACTCTGTCTGTGGTTGTAATTTGTCATGGCTCACTGGGCTCCCAAGGCTATATTCCATCATGGTCTCTATTCAAGCATCCTGTTCTCAGGATTATGAGCCCTTTGCTTATTTGCACGTTGGAAGTCTTTTATATTAAGAATGCTTCTGATTTCTATCATTCACCTTTTTTCTTCCTCTGCTCTCTCTAGAGCACTGTACCGGCATGTTAAATAGAGCCAGGGGGAGCACATTAAATGCATGGAGAAGTAGCAATGTCAAGCAGACAGGAGTCCCAGAAAACCTCATATTGCTTGTAATTGAGATACTATACAATCTTAATAAAAATTGCAGACATCTAGTTTCATTTATGGCTAAACATTACCAAGGCTAGACTCATGAAACCTTTTAATATATCCCAAAATGATAATTCTAAATCTAAGGTTGCAATGGAACCCTGTGGCTTTAGAATATGATCAGGGGGGAAAGCTTTAGACACCTAGAGACAGCACAGAAGAGTAAGCATGACTCTTTCTCTGAAGGAAATGCAGAGTTATTGAGCCAGGTGTTCCTCAGCACAGGCTATAGGTGTCTTTGCCCCACTCCCGGGCACACTGACAGCTACTTGCTCAAACTGACTTTCATTGTCACTGGCTGGGAGTTTTGTCTGACCATGAAGTGTGGTTGGCCATGTACTGGGTACACAGTAAGCTAGGAACTTTGGGAAATACATTTAGAAGTAACTGTTGTGTGACTTCTCACTGCAAGTCTATAATAAGAACTAAAAATGTAGGCTCCTAATTTTATAAATAAACACTAAAGGGAATTCAGATAGATCATATAAAAAGAAAAGTGAACATATTAGTCAGAGAAAGGAGCAGAACTGATAGAATTATGTGCATATGCATATATTATTTATTACTGTATATTATAAATAAATACATTATTTATTAGAGTGGCTTACAGGCTGTTGTTCAAGAAGTTTAATAATGCTGTGTCCTGGTGGAAAGGCCAAGAATCCAGAAGTTATTGAAATCACTAGACTGGATGTCTCAGCAATCCCAGTCTGGTGCTGGAATCAAGAGGATTCCTAGGGAGCTGCTGGTTCAGTCTGCATTGAAATCCTGAAGAAGTAAGTTCTAACACCAGTAAAGGAGTGTCAGTCACAGTCACAGGACAGATAAACTGCCAACAAGAGTCAGGGCAGGCAGCCAAAAGTCAAAACTTCCCTCTTTACCGTGTCCTGTGTCCTTTTCTGTGGGTGGCCTATGTTTAGGGTGGATCTTTCATTCCAACCGATCCAGTCAGGAAAGTTCCTCATAGGTGTCTCTGGATTCTTGCTTTTGTTGACTCCAAATGAGGTCAAGTTGACAACCAAGATTAGCCATTACAGTGAGTGACTTCAATGCTACTCTCTCATCTGTAGACAGTTCAGCGGACAAAGAAATATCAGGGTTAAACTCATCACGTGACTTAACATATAATATTCTGTCCCACAGATACAAAATACACATCCTCTTCAGCAGCCTGCGGGGTTCTCTCTAAAGTGAATTACATGGCTCAAAGCAGACCTTAAGCGACGAGGAAGGATGGACCTAGGTCCCCATACCTTATCAAATCACAGCAGAACAAAATCAGAAACTAATATCCAAAGGAACCCCGGAAAGAAGACAAGTATGTGGAGACTGAAAATGTCCTTGTGGATGAACTGAAGTACCAAGGAGAAGAAGATGTCAGACTTTCCAGAGCCAAGTGACGATGGATGGCTTCACAAAGCGTTGGGGCAGCTGGGGCAGTTTCAAAGTGAAGTTGATAGCTGACAGGCAGCGGTTCTCACCCTCCTGATGCTCCATCAGTTCCTCATATTGTGGCGACCCCAACCATACAATTATTTTCATTGCTAATTCATAACTGTAATTTTTTCTGCTGTTATGAATCATAATGCAAATACTTTTGGAGGGAGATTTACAGATGGGGTTGTGACCCACAGGTTGAGAACTGCTCCTGAAAGCATTTCCATTTAAAATGGGGAGAGGGGCTCATGATTGAGAAGGCTGGTTCTATAAGCATTTGGGCCTCACTTTGAATCCCTAGCACCCATGTGGAAAAATAGGGCTTGGTGCATATGTGCTTGTAACCCCTGGATGGTGGGAAACAGAAAATCACCAGGGCTTGCTGACTACTAGCTTGGCTCCAGGTTCAGTGTGAGACCCTTTCAAAAGAATATAGGTGGAGAACATTGGAGCAGTCCTGCTGTACCTGCATGAATGCATGCATGTGTGTGCGTGTACCCCCCCCCAAAACATTTGATGATTGGTCATTTAAAGGAACAGGGCAAGTTTATGGCCATTTTGTAGTAATTTTTTAATTGCTGTGAGATGAACATCAGCCTGAGTATAAAAGAACAGATTGTACACTGCACCATGGGGGAAAGCATGGCTCTGGTTCTATCCAGTTTACAAGAGTGTCTCCTGTACCCCAGCTGCACATGTTCCCACCTCAGGGGTAACATCAGATGATGCACATGTTTCAGAGAGAGGTGATTGTTTCCAGCTCATTCGCAGCTAGTTTGGAATCCCATTTTCACTGGGGGAAGCGTTCCTTGTCCCTCAGAAGTGAATTTTGCTGGGAGCCTTCTATTTTTGTCATCCTGATTGCCTCATTTATGCTGGAAATCATTGATTTGGTATTTAGAAAATTGCCATGTTTGGGACAGCAACACTTTTAGTTAATGGATTGATGAGCTTTAAGCTTGCTATTTTTTTTTTTTAAAGAAACACATTTAAGAAAAATAACTTCCTTAAAATGTCAACTCATCGTTTGTTAGATTTAGGATAATGATAAACAGTAACCTCACATCATTTATTTCAACTCTCTCTATCCAGCCCACCTGGGAGACCACATTTATCTCATTTTCACTTCAGAATATCTTGGCACTTAGCGAGTGGGTTGAATAAATCAGTCTGTAAGCATCTAGTGCCATCTTCCTGGATGTTGGATCTTGTTAGGTGAGATCATCCCTGGTGGTAAACTCTGACCCTTCCCTCTGACACTTTCTTTCTGTAAGGTCCACTGATGGCTTTGGGAAATGGAGGCTTACAGTGCCCTCTGCCCATGCTGAACTTCCTGTATCCTTCCATGTTGACTGAGAAGCAGGAGTGAACAGAAAGGGCTGTGCACTGTGGACAGCACATGGCAACACTCATCAGCTAAGTACTCACTCTGTTCCAGACACATTCATTTTTGATCTTCCTTCTAGAGAAATATATAGTGAGCACAGGACTACAGGGAAAAGGAGCACCAGAACACTGCTGTGTCAAAGACTTCTCTGAGCCAGGAAATGGCGGTGCACGCCTTTAATCCAAGCATATCGGTGGCAGAACTAGGCCGAGCCTGGCAGATCTCTGTGAGATAGAGGAGAGCCTGGTCTACAAAGTGAGTTTCAGGACATACAGAACTACACAGTGAGGCCCTATCTCAAAATCACACACACACACACACACACACACACACACACACACACACACACACACACACACACGTAGAGAGCCCATTGGCTGGATCACCTCACCTTGTTTACCGCTCTTAGGTCTGTTACCATTCTCCACTTTCCAGATTTCTTTTTAATAACAAATACAGGAGAATTTCAAAGTGTTATAATGAGGTTTCCTGGCCCAAGGTGGCCAGAGGTCCAGACCCACAGACCTGCTGTCCTAGACAGCTTAGCTGCCCACCACTACTTAGGCCCCCAAAATGACTCAGACACTTATATGAATTTCATGTTGTTTGGTTTACGGCTCAGGCACATTGCTAGCTAGCTCATCTTAACTCAACCCATTTCCATTAATCTGTCTGCCATGTGGCCCATGGCTCACCTGTGCTCCTTACATGTTTCTTCTTTGGGCATCTGGCTCCATTTACCTGTGTCTCTGCCCTCTTACTACCTATTCTGATTTCCCCACCCACTTTTTCTACGGTGCCTGTCATGGACCAAAACAGCTCCTTTATTTAAAGATTGATATTCACAACATATAGAAAGATATTCTCACATCACCAAGGGCTGGTTAATTCTTCTATATGCTGAGTATTTAATTGTTCCTGTACCAGCTGCTCTAAGGCCTGAAATTTCTCCTTTGTTAAAGGACATTGATGAACTCATATAGGCTTCTCTGTTAACCATTTTAGAGGTAGTGCTGTGGGTGTCTTTGAAAGATCAGCAGTTGTTTTGCCTTGTTTTTCTATAACCTGAAAGGTCTGTGATTGTTTCTCATAATACCTTCTAATGTTTTTTTCAGAACCATATGCTAATTTATGGCTTATTTCTGTGTTTGGAGGAATATTAATTTGTGTGTTCCATTGTTATAGTAAATTTTGTACCTATAAATTTATATCAATGTCAGTCACATATGACTTTAATATTCCTCTCTGTCCTTCTGGTCCTATACATTCAAGCCATCTTGCACTTGACCCAATACCCCAAAACTGAACATTTAGATCCTGAAGGGGACAACTTGGATGCTACGACTTTGGTGAAATTATTGATACATCTGCCCCCATGTCTAATAAGCCTTCAATAATAACATCATTTACTTGTACTTTTAATTTTGGTCTTTGTTCATTGATAGAAGCTTGACAAAATATTCACTTTATAATTTTTTCCTGAATTTTTTTCTATAGATTTTCTATCATTCAGTGTAGTATGTCTTTTTAAAATGAGTTTGATTTTTTAAATTGTTGTGGGAAGGTGTTTCCTCCACAAAGGCATGGTAAGATTGGACTGGATTTGATATGGGGGCTTTTGGAAGGTCCCTTGGGGCGCTTCCCAAGGGCAGAAAGTTACCTTGTCTGTCTCTTATTGATCTGCACTCATTTGTTCAATGTCTTCCTTTCCCTCATCTTCCGCATACTCCAGAAGGGAGGGGCATTCTCTTGGGATTATTCCTAACAAAGGCACTGTTTATGGGAATGCCTTGTTTACAATTTCTTTTTATGTGACCTTGCCTTCCACAACTGTAACATTTAACATTTTGACTTTTTCTTATACCTCTAGAAATAAGTTCTCCTACCCAGTTATCATCACTGTCATAAGACTCTAGATTAATTGTCTCACAAATCAAATCCTCCAAGGGTGCTGACCTTGCTTTTAACAGTCTAAGTATTCTTCCACATTATGTATTAGCATTCTCAAAAGCCAGTGATCAATTTTTATCCTCCTAGCTTCTGAATCTGGTACCATTCTGTTTACTGCTACAGTTAATCTCTGCAAAAAATCTGTAAAAGTTTCTTTTGGGCTTTGAATTACTTTGTGAAGGATACAGTTTTCTTTTTTATTTCTTCAATCTGATTCCAGGGATTTAGTGCTTTCATGCAGCATAAATCCAGAGTATGTTCATTATATAAGGGTTGCCTTTAAATATCAATATAATACCCTAACCTAAGAAGTTGATCTGGGGAAACTTCTATGCCTCTCACTCTGTTTCTTTGTTCTATTGCTTTAGCTTCCTCCTTCCACCATTTTTTTTCCATTGTAAAAGTGGTTCAGCCTCTAAAACAGCAGTAACCATATCTAACCAGTACTTAAGGGAGATCTGGTTACATGATGACCAACTGTTTAAGATTTGTTTTACAAATGGTGAATCCATCTGATATGTCACATGTGGGTGATATACACCTATATAGAACTGGAGAAAAATTAAAAAGGGTT
The DNA here is from genome assembly GCA_033318265.1 of Phyllotis vaccarum. Taxonomy (NCBI): domain Eukaryota; kingdom Metazoa; phylum Chordata; class Mammalia; order Rodentia; family Cricetidae; genus Phyllotis; species Phyllotis vaccarum. The sequence continues at coordinate 104,873,016 of JARWLC010000004.1, forward strand.
CTATAGCATAGAATCAGAGCCATAAACAGATTCTGAATTGTGTCTCTCACATGAGCTGTGCTGCAGAAAAACCCTGGTGAGTCATGTGGGTTTGAGCTAAAAAAAAAAAAAAAAAAAAAAAGGCAGGCTTTTGGAGTACAGTTTAACACAGGCAGTTTCTGAAGTCTCACAGGAGCCTAAATGTAAGCAACAAACTGTAAATGATATATTTAAGCTTTCTGTTTAAATAGACAAAAAGGAAACAGTCAAAGACTACTTCTTAGTAGCAGCAGCATTTTCTTGGGTCAGTTCTGTTTGCTGGAGGCAAGCAGAGGCATTGCTTTTTTTTTTTTTTTTTTTTTTTTAAGAGAGCTTTCCTGATTCAACCTTACAGGCAAAACACTTTTGGGTCTTTTAAGAGGCTCTACTTAAATGGAGTTAATGAGGAGCAGATGGCAGTGCTTTACTTGCTGATTACATGAACCATAAAATTCCCCAAAGTGGTAATTGTGGGTCCTACCAGTACTTCTGTGAAAAGCTAAAGTATATGAAGCTAGACTAGGAGCTGGGTGGGGTCAGCCACCCTAGTGAAGCCTTTAGTCCTTAGCCACACCTTGGTAGATTAAAGATGTGGTCAGAAACTGAAAGAAATAGAAGAAGCTGGGTGGAGATAGCCACCCGAGCCAAGCAAAGGTGTGTTTAGAAACAGAAAAAGATAAGAAATAAGAGATATACAATAAACATAGATTTTTTAAAAATCTCTAAATGGTCTAGAGTGTGTTAAAAAAATATATGTAGGCTTGAGAGAGAAAAGAAAAAGGATAGAGAAAGACTAAAATAGAGTAAAAGAAATAAACCATGTATAGAGGGAAATTACAAAGAGTGTCTGGATACTGTATGTTATTGTCTTGTCTTTAAGTTTTTTAACTGAAAATGAAGTAGTAAAAACTGCCAAAAATACATTTGACTATAAATGCTGCTGGATTAACCCAACCTCCAATGGAAAAGGATGGCCCAGATGATTCAGCATTTCAGGGCACCTCTGTTGCAGTTTCCTGGGAAACTGCACACGAAAACAACTTCTAGGAGACTGGCTGAGCTGACCCAGCCTTACAGACTATTTCACTAAGGACTCTTCCATAATCCTAAATTTTTCTTTGGGTCCCCATTGCCGGTGTCTCCATTCAGCCAGAAGTAGCCTAGAGAACAACACCCACATTCCCCCCCAAAATGAATTATAGGTGTTTGTGTTCATTTATAGTGTTGGTTATAAGTCATTATAGGTAATGGGAAAAAAAGGACATTAGATTTGGGGTTCTTGTTTTAAAAAAAGAAAAGGGGATATGTAAGTAGTATTATATTACTTTGCAAATAATTGTCCCACCTACTAGTTTAATAAAAATTCTGATTGGCCAAAGGCAGACAGGAAGTATGGATGGTGCTACCAAACTATTAAAACTGTGGGAACAGGAAGAACAGAGCAGAGATGCCAGAGAGATACCAGAGAAGCCAGAAGATGCAGAGGACAAGTGTATTGCTCTGATGAAAGGTACCAAGCTGCATGGTTGAACAGGATAAGAATCATGGGTTAGTTTAAGAGCAAGAGCTAGCTAGCAATATGCCAGAGCCATAGACTTATCAGCATAAAATTAATACAAGCATCTGTGTGATTGTTTGGGCCTAAGCAGCAGTGGGGCTTAAAGTGGGTCCAAACCTCTGGGCTAGGCAAAAGTCTGGTCCAGAAACTTATTACAACACAGACACAATCAATCAATCAATCAAATTGGACAGGCAACTGCTGGGGGATCTTGTTTGGGACTCTGGGATTTCTTGTCCCTTGGTTACCCAACACTGCCACTTTCCCCTCAGAGAATAAAATTACAAGGTGGATTGGGCTGGTGGTCAGCGTGAGAAGTGGGAGAAGGGGCCTCCCAGATGGTTTTCTCCCACCAACAGGATGGTGGGAGAGAGTCAGGTAGATTGCTCTATCCTGGTCAGTCTCCTGTCTCTATATTCTCATGTGAGGGTCTCCTCCAGCTGACAGGCCTTTGGGTGTTTGGATATCACCTCTCTGGTTGACAGCTTCTCTCTGGGTGGCTTTTTACCGAAGGTTTTTATTAGCATGCAGGGTCTGATCTCAGTGATGCTAGCAGATTTATTTTTACTGGCACTGGAAGAAGGAAAAGGCTGGTTCCCTGCAGAGCCACTCATATGCAGGACTCCCCAGCCTAGAAACCCTTTCAAGGGCTCATCTAGTCCTTGGGAATAAGAGGGACTGGGGCTTCAGAGAAAGGGAAGAAGAGCGATCCAGTACAAACCAAACAGTCCCCCCTGCCTTTTACTTGCACCACACAATACACACTCAAACTATACATACACACCCACTCACACCATTCAAACACACACACTCACACTACAAACACATTCTCACTATACACTTACATTATTCATACTCATATATATTATATGCTCACATACACACTCTCGCACATACACACACTAAACACTTTTACACACACAGGTACAAAATACACTACACACACACACACACACACACACACACACACACACAGACAGACAGACAGACAGACAAATTTCCTGGGAAGGTAAATGAAAACCTCCACTTACCCCTAATAGAGACAAAACAAACGGATCAGACAAAGATCCTGTGGCCTCCGCCCCAGTGAACTAATGAGTTTATTGGGGTTAGTTACAGGGGTGTGACTGACTACTGAGGGGGGGGGTCTTTCCTCAATAAAAATTTTACTTTTATACTTTACATTTCTAAGATTCTGTCCAGCTAGAGCAAGAAAGAATGGTGAGTATAATCTCAGGAGAGGGTAGGTGAGCCTCCCTCTCCTTTTCCAGGAGGAAATGCTAACAACTTCCAAACCACAGATTCAGTACCAGCTCTGTGTTTTGTTTGTCTTGTTGCCATGACTACTAGACAAGCTCTCTTGGAGGTCACTGCTCTGTTTGATGATGGTGACAGTCATATGACACCTGAAGGACACAGTTATACCACACTCATGCACACACATGTACATCCTCTTGGGTAGCTAGGATGGGGCCTGGCTCCCCCTCTAACAGGCATTATTGTAGACCTGGGTAGGTGGAAGGCCAGATCCTTGGAGTCTCAAATCTTGGCACCAGCCAGTGAAAGGACCGCAGACAGGAAGCAATGGCTGCCCAGATCCAGTGCTATCATTTGTCTCAGCCTCTGGCCTCCTGCATTTGGGATGGGCAGGAATTTCCTATTTCTCTAGTCATGCCTTCTCTAATTTTGTAGAAAGACCACAGAAACATGTCTAAGCTTTTGCCTTTGGGACACACAGTGACCCAGACTTGAATGTAGTTTCACTGCTTGCTCACCATGTGGCCTTTGGTAAATTATTTAATCTTGGGGTTTTCGTTTTCTTATTTGAAAATGAAGAGCTGGGGGCTGGGGAGATGGGTGAGTGGATGGAGTGCTGGCTGTGAAGCATAAGAGCCTGAGTTTGATCACCAGTCATCATGGAAAACTGAGGTGCAGTGGGGTATCCCCATAATCCTGATACTAGGGAGGCAGCCATAGGTAGATCCCTGGGGACTGCTAACCAGCCAGTGTACTTGAACTGGTGGGGTCCAGCTACAATTAGAAACCCTGTCTCAAAGGGTAAGATGGAGAGCCATTGAGGAAGATACACACATGGCGATATCCTTGCCTCTACATACATGTACACACACACACACACACACACACACACACACACACACACACACACACGAAAAAAATGGAGGCATAAATGACAGCCACCTTGTAGGCTCTCATGGAGATTAAATAGAAAAAATGTATATAATTCCCAGTTTTTTATGCTAAGCATTTGATAGATAGTTCTTTTATGTGGATCACTGTGTGAGGCAGAGCAGGCAATCAGATATTTTGCTAAAGGAATCCTTACTATGTTATTAAATACATATACCATTGTTTATTTGTGCACTTTATGTTTTAATTTATAGTAATATTTTCTAAAGAAAATATTATTAGCTATATTTCAGAGATGTCAACTAATCAGGAGGTTGAGTCGGGAGGATCATCAGTTTTGACATTTAACCTGGGTTACTAACAAAAATTCTCAAAAATTAAAGCTAAAGACTCACATAGTTTACTTACATCCTGGGAATCAGGTTATTTATTGTAATAAATGCCAGAGTACACTCTTTCTACTCTGAAATTTTAGTTTTGGAGTCTCTCTCTTTCTTTCTTTCTCTATCTCTCTTTCTCTCTCTCTCTCTCTTATTAAGAGAAGACAGTGACAACCAGTTGCCTGGACGGTTACCACATGAGCGTATGGGAGTATGTGTCATGAAGACTCAGATTCCCTACATACAGCCCCTAAAAGCCTATCACATGAAAGGTGAAGCCTGAGTTGCAGTGCAGACCACAGGATGTTGGAGATGTTAGATCCACAGAGTATACATCCACTAAGAAAAATTACAGGCAAGCTAACTGGCCTGAGATGACATACATACTACAGAAGGCAGAGTTAGAGGGCTGCACCTGTCCAAGTGCTATGGAACCCAGAGGACGCTAGCAGGAGCCATTCAGAAAGAGAGAGGATCATAATTAAAGATATAAAAGGAGGCATCACGACAGACACCAAGCAAATTCAAAGAGCCGTGAGGACTAAAGGGCTGTCTAGTGACCCTAAGAAAAAGTAGACTTTGTTGAGACTCATGGAAGTGTGTGTGTGTGTGTGTGTGTGTGTGTGTGTGTGTGTGTGTGTGAGAGAGAGAGAGAGAGAGAGAGAGAGAGAGAGAGAGAGAGAGAGAGAGAGAGAGAGAGAGAGAGAGAGACTCTAATGGTCTTGTATAAACAACTTAGCAAAGGAAAGGGCTGGAAACCAAACCGGTCAAGGCAGACCATGTGGCTTGTAGCTGCCATGTTGGAAAACACAAGTATAAAGAAATGTTTGAAGACTGTATTGAGTGACAGTTAATTATCTGTTGTACTGGTTCAATAAATCTAAGCTACTATTATTGTCACTGGTACAATAAAGGAAGAAATTATACGAGTCTCATCCAGGGATAGTATTGGAATGAATCTTCCAGAAGAGAATCAAATACTAATTAATTCCTAGAATGGTCTAGAGGGAAAGTTGTGCTGCAAGCAAGTAGCTGTACAATAAATCTCCATCCAACCTGTTAATTGTATTCATTGTTTTTATTGGTTTCTGAGCCTTCTGTTAATTTAACCACTGTGAAAAAATGTTAATTTCTTACTTCTCATGGATTTGTGCTTTCCTTCTGTGACTCTATATGTAAACTTTATGTACTTTAAAGTAAAATTATAGGTGCATACCATTTCATGATTGTTTTTATTTTAATCATCTGCTGCTTCTTTTTATCCCTAATAGTAGGTTTTGCTTTTACTTCCACTTTGTTGGATATAAATGGTATTACATACCTTTTTTGTTAATATTATGCTGGTATACGTTTTCCCCATTCAAAAGACTTCAAACCTTTATGGTTTTAAGAGCTCTGTCTTCAATGACATGTAACTAGACTCTTATCTAATCTCTATATTTTACAAGTAATTCTAATCCACTTAAATTTAATGTAATCTGTATGACTTCCATTGTGGTGGTTAGTATTGTCAATTCAACACCTAGGAAAGAAATGTCTGGGTAAACCTATTTAGATTAAGGTTAATCTTTGAGAAATGTCTATTAAGGATTGTCTTGATTACTTTAATTGATGTGGAGAGACCCATCTTGGAATCCATGACTACGTGAAGTGGAGAAGGCGAGCTGATTCCTAGCATGGATGCATTAATTTCTCTCTTCTCTTGACTGAGGATGTGATGTGACAGTCCTCTCATGTTTCTGATGCTCTGACTTCCCTGTCAGGATGAGCTGTAACCTGAAACCGAAGAAAGGCCTGGTAATTTCTCAAAACTACAGAAATGGAAACTAAGATGATCATATAAAGTTTGTAGCAGATATTTAATTTTTCTAGTACTTATATTAGTTCCTCATAACAATTGATTACATTTCTTTTCTGGCAGGTTTTATTTTGTAGTTTCTTGCCAGGTTGAATGAAATTTATAGTTTTATCTTTTTAATCATCTATGGTAGACATAAAATTTAATACTTTTTGACAATTGGAATTTTTAAAGGACACATGTCTATTCTTTTAGGGGACTAGATTCCTTAATGACTATATTTAACATAGGTATTCCCAAGTTGATACAAGTGATATTCTGTCAGCAGTGTGTTATATTCAGTGAACTATAATGGTCATCTGTGAAGGGAAAGGGGCCTATTCAAAGAAACCCACCCTGTCTCTGAAACCAGAGCTAGTGAAAGAATCACAACTTGGACCTGAGACATGAGCCAGTGGAAAAAAAAACCACTTTATCCGTTAATGCAGAAGCAAAGAAAAATATCCTTGGTTCTGAAACTAGTACCTATGGAACTCAGTTGGTCTCTAGAATCAAAGCCAGTGAAAGAAATATGCCCTGGCCTTAGAATTAGAGTCCAAAAGCTTAAAAAAAAAAAAAAAAAAAGGTGACTGGGGAAAAAAAAAACCCAAAAAACAGAGTTTGGTCCAGAAATTAGCCATTTCTGCCCCTGACCAACTCATCAACAAAACCAACCTATCCCTGAGCACCCTGATTCTGAAAACAGATCCAGTGAAAGAAATAGCCTGCTCTGAGACCCAAGCCAATGAAAGAAACAGTTTATCCCTTAACCTAAAGACAAAGAAACATACCCTGACTCTGAAACTATTACCAAAGGAATATACTTGACCCTAGAATCAGAACCAGTGAAAGAAGGATGTCCCCTGTCCTTAGAATTAGACTCTAAAAGCTTTAAAAGGCCAGCGAAAGAAATGCAGTTTGGTCCTGAAATTAGAGTCATCTCTGCCCTTGACCAACAAAACTAACCAATCCTTTAGTTTCCCTGGAGAAACTCCACCTCTAAGAAGCCCTGTATAAAACCTTCTGTCTGTACAGGTGTGGGCTTTTCCCACTCTGACAGAAGCAGTCATTCTCCTGGACTCCTTCTTCCCAAATAAATTTCTTTTTCAAAAGAGTCTTGGGTGAAGATCTTCATTTGTTAGCACAAAGAAGAACATGCTGAGACATCCCTTAGGGAAATGAGAAAAAAACAAAAACAAAAACAAAACAAAACAAAACAAAACAAAAAAAACATTGCAGAGATGTCCCCTTAAGGGGCTGAGCAAGGTAGAACAGAAAAAGTAACAACATTTCTGTAGGGAATTCCTCTTTAGCAGTGAAAAAACAAACAAACAAACAAACAAAACAAAAACCAAACCAAACCAAACCAAAACAAAAACCCCAGTAATATCTTGGGCCAGGAGAAGAAGTAAGCTCTCCTGGGAAGCCCATTAAGGGGGGGAGGGGGATCAAAGCTCAGCAGTAGTGGCTGTCCAGAGAGGATCAGAATTGCTATGTCCTGCAGAGAGATCATTCCCCACCAAACCCCAGTACAGGTATAGCCTGACTCCCCAAACTGTCAAGCTACCTTTCCCTCCAGACTTGAGCTGTCCCATTGCATCTCCAGCCATCAGAGTCAGGATACTTCTCACCCCACCCCCAGAATTGTAACACTCACTTAAAAATCTGTTCCTCACAGATATTACTTTGAGAATTTTGAGTTACAACTAATAAGTAACCAATGGGGGAGACACTTTAAGACCATATAAATAAATATCCTAATTTCCAAAAAATTGATCAGTCCCTTTCTCTTAATTTGATATTCACTAATGATTCATGGTCTGGATTGTTTTTCACCATAATGGCTGCAAAATGGTAACAAAGTTAGTATCAGGGCTCAACTTTTCAACTTTAGTACTTCTGGTCTGCCCACCCACCCACCCATCCATCCACACATCCATCTACCCATACATCTATCCCCCATCCATCCACCCACCTATCCATCTACCCACCCATCCATCCACCCATCTACCCACCCATCTATCCACCCACCCATCCATCCATCTATCCACTCACTGTAGTACTGGGTACTGCCTGTAAAGCTTTGCCCATGTTAGATGTCTTACAAGTTTGAAAAAATGTAAACAGTCTTAGTAAATCTACAAAAAGAGATTATGAAATTTGTTTTAAACTTGTATTTTCAACTTTTCTGTAGCATTATCTTCATGATACAAATTATTTTCCATCTAAACAACCCTATTCTTTCTTTTGTTGGTGTCCTTTAAGATAAAAACATGAGCTTAATTTTCCTACGGCATGATTATATAATATTTGTGTTTTGATAAATTTCAAAAGTAAAAACTAATTTTGACAAATCAAGTTTGTCCAATGTTCCTTATCCCCTCATTGGGTAGAGATGAAAATGGCATAGTGTCTCTAAAATGCTGCAAGAGTCTCTATTGAAGTGCATATGACTCAATGTTTTTTTGTAGGAAAGATGGCTTATCCGTTTTAGCTGTTATGACCTCTTTGATTTTCTTATACCTCAGGATTTGTTTTAAGGAAAGTCACAGTATTTTTACTGCCTAACATTAATTACAAGTGTAATTAATCTCTATTAGTCAAACATAAGACCCTTGCTCATCTAGCTTGGGGTTAGTTGAGAAGGTAATGGGACTGTCTTGATCAGTCACAGGGAAACAGATGTTTTCACCCTTTTTCTATTCACCGTCCACATTATCAACTCCTCAAATACTCATGCCTTCCTCTGCAGATGAGATCAACCTTGACAGAGAGAGTAATTTTACTCAACTATAAATAGAGCTGACATCAACCAGACTTCACAGTCCAGTGGTGAAGCGACCTCCCCAAAGCCCCTCCTTCCACTCATCCTCATTTGGGAATGTGAGCCCTCCCTACCTGGCATGATTCTGGGGGATTTTCCAGCTCTTTGGGGGAGGGTCTAACCTGTGGCTTCAGCAGAGAACCCTCAGGCTTGGTGAAGTTGCTTTTCAACTGTGGGAATGAACTGTGCTGGATGTGCCTCTCTTTGTATCTTCCTATTTGGTGGACAAACTGAGCAAGAATTCATACTGGCAAAATAATCCCATCTCTTTCTTTTTATTCTCAGATAATTCAAATTTTTATTATACTTCATGTTATGTAAATCTTTTTTCTTTTAATTTAAATTCATTTTCACAAAAAATAAAGATTGTAGATACTTAAGTGTACCATGAAACATTTCTTTATGTTTACACATTGTGGGATAGGTTGTTTCCAGCTTCTGGATGTTGCAAATAAAGCTGCTATGAACATAGTTGAGCAGGTATCTTTGTGTTATGACTGAGCATCCTTTGGGTATATGTCCAAGAGTGATATAGTTGGATCTTGAGATAGACTGATTCACAATTTTCTGAGAATTGATGATATTGATTTGCTGTACCGCCATCAGTGGAGGAGTGTTCCCCTTGCTCCACTTCCTCTCCAGCATGGTTTTGATCTTAGCCATTCTGACAGGTATAAGATAAAGATTCTCAGAATCATTTTGATTTGCATTTCTCTAATGGAAGGATGCTAAGCATTTCTTTTTTCTTTTAAGTGTTTCTCTGCCATTTGAGATTCTTCTGTTGAGAAATCTTCTGCTTAGATCTGTACTCCATTTTTAAATTGTATTTGAATAGTTACTATGTAGTTTCTTGAATATATATATGTATAGAGTATATATGTGTGTGTGTGTATGTGTGTGTAGAGGGGCAGCCAGATGTAAGGTTGAAGATCTTTTCCAATTCTATAGGCTGCTGTTTTGTCCTGGTGACATTATCCTTTGCCTTACAGAAGCTTTTTAGTTTCAGGGGGTCCCATTTATTAATTGTTGATCTTAGTATCCATGCTACTGGTATTATATTCAAGAAGTCTCCTGTGCCAATACATTCAAGGCTATTTCCCACTTTCTCTTCTATCAGGTTCAGTATATCTGGTTTAATGTTGAGGCCTTTGATCCACTTGGACTTGAGTTTTTTGCAGGGTGACAGATATTGATCTATTTGCATTTTTCTACAAGCCACTATTCAGTTATGCCAGCCAGCATCATTTGCTAAAGATGCTTTCTTTTTTCCATTGTATAATTTTGGCTTGTCAAAAATCAGATGTCTGTAATATATACCCTAGTTGTTATTAAATGAAAACTCAGAGCCAGGTACAAGGGAAAAACTGGAATATCAGAGAAATGGACCACCTTCAAATTCCACCCAGCCAACTTCTCAAGGTAAAAGCTATCTTTCAGCTTCCTCAGCCTCGTTCCTCCTCCTCACATCATGTCTAGAGAATAGTTGTCTTCCTACACCTGCCTTAAATACCTTCTTGGCCCAGTTGTTTCACTTCCAGGTTCAACTCTACATCATATTCTAGAGCTAGGATTAAAGGTGTGAGCTACTACTATTTGGTAGTTAGGCCTTGAACTCACAGAAACACTGAAAGATCTCTGTCTCTGGAGTTATGGGATTTAAGGCATAGGTCACCACTCCTGGTCTTTCTCATGCTGGGATTAAAGGCTTGAGTTACCACTCTTTGACCATCCTGGTTTGACTGTGAGTGGATCTGGTCTCTGATATTCCAGACTGGTTTTATTAAATATATATCATCACTAGCATCTCTAGGAGTATGGGTTTACATCTGGGTCTTCAAGTAGAACTGAATGAAAGATCCATCCCTTTCTTTGGTGAGAGGTAAGAGGTTAAAAAGACTTAACTGGCAGGACATACACCATCCTCTCTCTTTTAAACACACAGGAGAGCCTACCACACAGATAAGTTTGCTAAGCCATGTTTAAAGGCACAGCAAAGGGAAGGGGGCCTTCTGTCTCTTCTAGAGGAAGATTTTCAATTTGGGTGATGGGAAGGCCAGGCTCTGCCTGATGAATGAGTTGGAGTAGCGTGTGATTTTTAAGGCATTTCATGGATAGTTGCTAACCTCTACTTTTCGATGTGCTTACCAGTGAAACAGAGCTAACTGCCTGGATTCAGGCATGGTGGGTGGTGCAGGATTGTTTGTAAGCCCAGGACTAAAGATGCTTAGGGGGATGGATTATCAGGAGTTTGAGGCCAGCCAGGGATACATGTCTATCAAGATTTTACTTCAAAACAAAAACCTACCTAGATTGTGCAAATCATCTGAAGACATGGGTGCTCAGTGAAAGCCAAGATGCTTGCTTCTTCAGGATTGGAAGCAGTTAGTAAAGCCCCCAATTCCACTGACTAGCCATTTTCAGCCACATTGTGATTCTCCTCCATATGGCTCTTTAAAACTTGTACTGAAGTATTTGGTCACAAAAAGAAAACAGCAGCCATGAATCACTCCAGTTTACAGAAAAGGAAGTTAAAGTAATTGGCAAATGTGTATTTTCAAATTTTCTTGATGTTTTTTTACCCCTAGATTTTGATACTTGGTGAAAGCATGGGGTACAAGTCAATAAAACTGACTCCTAGTTTCATTTTTGATTTTCATTGTGGATCTGAGATATTGAAGTGTATCAATATATTTCTAAAACAATCGAAAGTTTTGTGAGACACAATTACAGTCCCTCCTAGTTCATGAACCTTAGTGTTTGTTCAGTGAATCACAACTGGTGTGTAGAGAGGCGCATCTTACTCTGATTCAGTCCAGGCCACTTGTTTAGTGAGCCCAGAATGAGCTCAGTCCCCTGGCTCTGCTTGCTTTGTGATAACAGGAGGTTGATGATACCAATACTTGCAGTTCTGCAAGATGCTTCTTCCAGAGTGCTCTCACAGAAGCAAACACCTTCAAAGTACACACTACATGTACACAAAATATTGTTACTGTGCTGTGACTCTCAATCTTTAAATAAAGGAGCTGTTTTGGGCCATGACAGGCAGCATAGAAGAAGTAGGAGGAGGAATCAGAATAGGTAGGAAAGGAAGGGTGGAGTCAGGAGCAGATCTAGTAAGCCACCCAAGAAGAAACATGTAAGGAGCACAGGTGAGCCACGGGCTACGTGGCAGACAGATTAATAGAAATGGGTTGATTTAAGATGTAAGAGCTAGCTAGCAATGTGTCTGAGCCTTAGGCCAAACAGCATAAAGTTAATATAAGCGTCTGAGTCATTTCTGGGGGCCTGAGCAGCTAGGTGGCTAAGGGGTCTGGCACAGCAAGTCTGTGGGTCTGGCCGCCCGAGACCCAGAAACCCCACTACTACACTGTTACATTTCTATAACAGTTTCTCTAGGTGAATTTACTTAAGTCAAATTTCCCAATTAACTGGCCAACATTCTATAAATCATGGCTATCTAGAAAGCATGTTGTTTTAGGTCAGTGCCTTCAAATATAAAATGGTGCAATCTGGGGGAGCTTTCCAAAAAGCAGCATTTAGGTTTCTCCCCTCCCATTAACAATCTGGAAATATGAAACTGAGTTTTTAAAGCTCTGTGAGTTTTAACTTGAGGCCAGAGTGGGGAACTGCTGAGCTAGGTAAAGTGAGGCTCACTTCCATAAGCACTGCCTGGGGTCCCTTCCTGGGCCTCTCACTCTCTCAATGGCTGTGGGCCACAGAACCTTTGCCTTCTCTCTTTGGGAGAAAGGTATCTAATGGAGGTTTTGAATCATTAACTCAACCATGATGGCAGAGGTATCCTATGCAGTTAGATGGCTACTAAAATGAACCACAAGCAGGGAGATGCTACCTACTTCGCTGTAGTAAGTCTGAGGATTTTATGTGATGGCTCATCTCCTACTCCAGCACCTTTCCTGTGTCCACTTGCTCTGGTGGGTTTTATTAAGCTTCCATCTCCTCTTTGGTATCCTCACCTTTGTCATACTTCCTAAGGGAGGTGGGCTGAGTAGAACCAATGCTTCTGCAGCTGACAGGAGAAATGGACAGTCAGGACATCTGATGACATCTTAGCTTCATCATTTAAACAGCATGCCATTTTAGATAAGGGAATTTATGTTGGACACTTGCAAAAGCTATTTATTACATTCATTTCTGGCACAGTCACCATGGGTCTCTAACAGGACTGTGATGTAGTATTTGGTTAGTTCCTTTGCAGACAAAGCACTGCTGTGGCAGAACCAAGAGATGCCTTACTCTCCTTAACACACACCACTGTCTAAATGCCAAGATGTATCTCATGCCCACAGGAAGTTGGCTTTTGCTGGGAGAAGTCAAGATTACAGTTGTCACTTGCATTCTCCTCAGATGCCAAGATGAACAATCATGCCCCTCCCATGCCAGGACACTGTGGCCAGCTGGGTTCATTTACTAGCTTTTATTGTGGTATGGACTCATTCATTATGATTAATTTGGCTCATCTAGATGAACAGACCACCTCATTAATCTTAAGAAAGAAAATCATGTGGCACAGGCTGTCATAGGTCTCTCTGATGAAGTAGAAAATAGGAGATGAAGGCCAGGACTTAGTTAAGACAGCAAAGACACTTTGAGCCTTCTCCCCTCAGGAAGTCCTAGGCAGCTGTTGGGGCAGAATCTGAGTGGCACGTCCCATTTGTCTGGGCAGCACACACTGAGACCACTGTCATTTATTGGTCTGTTAGTGGGAGAGGCCTCATGACAGACAAAACAACACTAAAACTGAAGAACTATCTGTTGTTAGAGTCAAGGAAAATGAATGGAAAATTTCCCAAAGCAGGAACAACTTAACCTGCTATTAGTCTGTCTCTCATGAAGGAGACTTCTTATATAGAAGACAGGTAGCCACAAGGACAGGGAGTATGGAATCCCTGAAGATGTCTGCTCACTTCAACCTCATGGCATGGTGATCTACTTTTGTCTCCAAATGCTTTTCTTATTCAGCAGTTTAGCACAACGGGCATCAGCAACATGTCCATCTCTTTATAGGGTTATTTCATTACAGACCTATTATCAGCACAGGATAGAGAGTGCAAGCTTCTTGTCCAAGCAGCTTTCCAGAGTGGTGATGCTTCAGTAAATCATAAAGCAATGCAAATGTTTAGATTCATACCATCCTCCTGAGAGATAGGACTCTATCATGGGAAAGTCACTGAGATAGGACCATGGCCTCATGTTTAGAGACCAGACTCGAAGTTACTGAGCTGATGCTGTATTTTTACTTCGACAGTGAGGAGTCACATGTCTGAAGGCTTTCACGGGATCACCTCAGAGGTTCAAACAATGTCATCAGAACCTGAACTGAGTGCAGCTTTCTCCTCCTACACTGGTTTTTACTGATATGGATGGCAGTAGTTCTGCAGGCGGGGACAATATCACTACAAACAACACATGACTGAAATCTTTTTTCAAAAGTTCTTCCGACCAGCCAGGCTGGCAGAGCTTGTCCTGCAATGAGAACTTCAGTGCTACCTGGCTTGTCTGTATGAGACAGTAAGTCATAAAGTTTCTGACACCAACAAAAACATCTGGCCATAGCTCCATTTGTATTCTATCACACGGAGACATAGATCTATTCAAACTGACCTGTGCACAGCTGTATAGGTCATTCCCACATGCCAGGTCTTGCCTGCACCTCAGGCTTTAAATTCAACTACTACTGCCAGTAGTTCTATCCCTTTACCTGTCCTGTGTGAGAAATGTTCTCAGTGTTGAGGTCATAACAAATGGCATCATCCAATTACCAAGCCAGGCCACCATGGAGACAGGCTGAGTCACATTAGATTTCAGCTCTGACTGCCTAGCAGGGGGTGCTAGAAATCTAAATAGTGATGGTTCATACTTAGTATAACTAAGCTGGTGTCCTTGACCAGTTGGCTTCCTTTTTATTATTAGACAATCCGGTTATGTAGTTCTAGTTGGCCCTCAACTCAAGCCCACAACTGTCCTTAGCTTCCCTAGAGCTGGGATTAAGGTGTGTACCCCTCTGGTTACTAGCTAAGGTTTATGGAATTACTTAAGGCTACATACTGTCCCTATTTTACTGTTTATAATCTGCACAAATGTTGGTGTGAATGTCTAATTGGAATGTAGTTTGGCTATAAAAACTGATCCCTGATTTCCAGACAAAATCCTGAAATGGCATGTCAGGTTCAAGCTCAGTTCTAAGAAGTGAACTGCCTGCGTGCTACAGTGCTCAGCAGCAGAGATGAGCACTGGGTCACCCCAGAGAGCAGGCTGTGCTGGGACTATGCACCCATGCAGTTCTCATTTTAACATATACGTTTCTGTAACTTAGATTAAAAAACAAACAAACAAAAAGAATGACGCTGAAAGAAATGATTTCTGTGATCACAAGTAGCACCGAGGTTCCCCAGCTTCTGTCTCACAACCACACCTAAGAGATAAGTCTGTAAAATAAAAACTGCTTATATATTTTTAAAAAACCTTAAGATAGGGAAATGTTTCAAAAGCGTGATGGTTACAAATGGCAAAATATTTTGTTCTTTGCAACTTGTCAGTTTTAACAAATCTAACCTGTGTGACTGGTTTATTTAGTAATTTATGTCGTAATTTTTCTAATCAGACTTAAGTAAGGGGTGAGCAATGCATTACGATTCCTGCTGCAGTTACTGTTCAGTTCCTCAGAGTGCACCGAGTACAGAGAGCTCTGCTGTGATGACTTCAGGCAAATGTAAGAGAAGGAGCACTGGGCTGCCACACATTCTCATCATACAAGTCTTCTGGAAGTTCTTCTTCGTCTCCATCAGGAAAATAAGTGGGGAAGGGCAGGTTTTTACAATAATCCTTATGTGCAGGCAGTATAGAGTCTTTGATCTGAGGGAATAAAGAGAAAATTCTTACTCATAAATGATAGCAACTAACCTGTGCATTTGATCAGGAGCAGCAACCCTGCTGCTTTCCTTTGTGTCCTAGTAAATGTGATTCATCAATTTCCTCACAAGAATGAAACCACCGATTATCACTTTATACTTACTGCAACTCTATGTATTTAACTGTCCAACAAGATGGATATCTTAAAATCACATCTCAATTTTCCTTTATATCCACATTTACTTTTCAAATGCGAAGGTCTGATACTAAATACAATTCAATACCTATGAATTATCCATTTTATCATCTACTGTTTTGTTATTTTGTTTTCTAAACTTAGAACCAAATTTTGGAGATGAGGCTTAAAAATATGGAATTTGCTTCATTTTTGTTAATGCTAACTCTAAGAGCATAAAAAGGAAAACATTACTTTTAATAAAGAAATGAGCTTTATTCACATTTGACATGTTTAAGACAGAATAATAAGAGGGACAGAAAGAAGCCATAAGTGTTCACAGTAGCTCTGAGAACATTTTATGGCCTAAAATATTTCAAATTGTGTCTGGATTCATAGCTGATACATTTTAGCAGAGACACTGATATAATCTAAAATCCTGTGTTTTAATTTTGGATATTACTGGACTCTTCAAAGTTTCTGTAGCCTTCACTCAGAGAGGGAAAAATAAATGCATGTACAGTAAAACATGGCATGTTCATTTTAGCAACAAGAAATGAGTAACTGAGATGGATGACAACTGCTAGGAACAACTAAGTTCAGAAGAACAGTTTACTTTAAATCCCTCATTACAATTATTTCAAGGAATGATCACTATTGCAAGAATTCTATTTGGTACTGTAATAAAAGCCCAGAGCCAGATACCAGGGAAAAGCTGAAATATCAGAGAGAGGAAACAGACCACAGTCAGTTCTCACCCAGCCAACTCTTCACACCTGTGCCAGCGCAGGGTTTGTTTTTGCAAATTTGTGTCCCAAAAAGTTGAGTGCCAGATATTGTACAAATTCTGTTTGGTATAATAAAAAACCAGAGCCAGATACTGGGGAAAAGCTGAAATATCATAGAGACAGGGAATAAACCACCCAGCCAACTCTTTAGGGCTGTCTTCCTGATTCTTCTGACTCCACCTTTCTGTCCTCTGGAGACAAGGGAAGTGGCAGGGGAAGCTGAACTACTCCATTCTCTCCCTGTCCAGCTATCTCACTTCCTGGTTCAACTTTCCTTGAGCTAGGACTAAAGGTGTGTGCTGCCACTGCCTAGCTCTGTTAGGCCTTAAACTCACAGAAATCCAAAGGGATCTCTCCCTCTGAGTGCCGGGTCACAACTCCCTGACCTTCATGGCTTGGCTCTGTGGGTGGCTCTGATAGTCCAGATTATTTTTATTAAATATACAACATATCACCACAGATCAGGACCAGGACATTGCCCAGAAGGAAACCACCATGTTCAGTTTTTGCCAATTCACCAATTTTAGACTCAGCCTTAATCAGGAAAACATCCAACAGAAAATGCCCTGCTGGGCAGTGGTAGTATGCCTCTAATCCCGGCACTTGGGGGGCTGTGAGCTGATCTTGGTGAGTTCAAGGCCAGTCTGGCAGGACTGTTAAGGAGGGAAACCTTGTCTCAAAAACCAAAACCAAACCAACAAGGACAACAACAAAAAACTGTATGCTAATTTGATAAAAACTGTCACAAAGGGTCCAGGTAGTGAATCCTCAGTTACGTTTACTTTTATTTGTCTACTATACCTGAGGGTTTCCAATAACAAAAGAACCAATTATGTTTCCAGTGCACCTGAGTATATAATTCAACAGTTAAAACTGAAATTTCCGCTTGTTTTTGTTGGAAATGAATAGCAAATACTCTATGGAGTTGGGGTCATTTCAATTGTGAACCTTCTCACACTCAATAGAATCAGCTTCTACCCTGTATCACCATGGCTCAGCAGAGTCCACATTGTGGGTTTTACCTGGAAACTTCCAGGCTCTGCTTCAATCTATCTGGTCGACATGTTAGTTGTATTTACCTTTTGTTTGGGGAGGCAGGTGTGACAGGGCAGTGCTGGCAGCGAGGCCCCTGGCCCTGGTCACCTTTCTGCACTATGATTCTATGATTCCCACCTCAGTACTTCTGGTTCTGTGCCCCCTGAGGAGCACAGAGCATGGAGGGGAAGACCAGCTGCTGTAGATGCTACATATTCAGGAGGGAATATATCCATGCTGATGAGTGGTAGAAATTAAATAGCTGCACATACCTTTACCAAGCAATTTTTATGTCCAGGCACAGAGCCATTTAAGTAGATGACGTTGTGCTTCGTGTTCACTCTCCACACCTACAGCATGAAACAAGCGATTTGAGAGAGGAAAGCTCCAGAAACTAGTAAACATGTTACACCAGCAACTGAAGGCCAAGCAAAGGTGCTCTGAGTCCTAGTTAGTGATTTTAAGATCATCAGTGCAGCTTTAGGAGTGTGGCTGTTGACAATTACTTCAACTCCACGGAGTCTGCTGACACCAAGAAATACATATGGAAGTTCAGATCTATTTTGGTTACTTTTCTACAACTAGCAATGGGAATTCCTAACTCACTGAATCTAAAATAAACATCAAGCAGGCTGTCTTTGAAAAAAATCTCAACATGGGAGAAAAACACCACACAATAGTCAAAAAAAAAAAAAAAAGAAAGGCAGTAAGAAAATAACAGAGGAAGGGACATCAAGGTATTTAATATCTACTAACACCACACAGAAAACTGACAAGTGGACGGTCTCTACTAAAAAGACATTGATTTCTCTGATAACTCACTTCAATAAGGAGTGCTAGCAACAGCAAGCATTACTTCTGGTGTGCCTGTGAGGGAGGCTGTGTGTGGATTTCACTCAGGGGAAGAACACTATCCCATCAGCTGGGGCCGGAATAAACGAAAGAGGCTGAGACAAGTACTTCCTCTAGAGTCTGGAAACCTTGCCCCAAGTCACCTCAACTCAAGGCTCCACACTCTGGACTCAGTGACCATCTATGTCTCTTTCCATTCTCAGGACTTTTGCTTCAAACTGAGATTCAATCACTGAGTTTCTCAGCTGAAGTTTTGGGCTGAGCCAGGGCTACAGGCATTCCAGAGACTCTAGCCTGTAGGTATCTTATGGTAGGACTGTTCAGCCTTCATGTAAAAATCCCAAGAGAATCCTAAAAATATCCTTTCGTTTATCTACCAGACTATCTAATCAAGCATTCAAAGCATCCACCCACTCATCCAAATAGTTGCCTGCTCTGGAGAAGCCTGACATAACGATATAAAATTATACAGAATCTATACATAAAATGTATGTGGAATTAAGACGGGAAGAACATACATAAAATGCAAAAGTGACTACTTCTGAAAGTTATTGCTAGGGATGGCTTATTCTGTTCTTTTTATGTTTTGAGTCATATATATGTTATTTTAATAAAAGTATGAGCATACAGCATACATTATAGTACAAATTGCTTGCATTTAGCTATTGAAGATTTTCTTAGATTAGCAGATTAAAAACTAACTTCTCTTTTAACACACACACTCTCTCTGAAAATGCGCCCACAATGAAGTGCTCTCTCCCCTCTCCTGGGGTTACCCCTCCCTTCCTGGCCCACGTCTACTTGACTCCTACGTCTGACATATAACCCAAGACAGCTCAGCATATAACCTTTAGCTCCTGTGATAACATATATAATATTTAGAAACAATGTTTGGAGAATATTATATCAAATGCTTGAAATCCTTTCCCCACTGCAATATTTTGTGAAAATATTCCAGCTCAACTATTTTTTTCTTTGTAACAACTATATATATCCTGGCTAGGTTGTGAAATATAACTATGTAGCCTCCATGACGGTACAATTCAATTTCATTTCCTTTGAATGAGCAATCCCACATCTACAAATCAACCACACAACTCACGTACACTCCATCCTTCATAGTCATAAAGCACACTTGTTCAAGACACACACAATTCATGTTCTGGGCCTTTGCATATAAACTCAAACAGGACTTTATAGACTCACTTTTAGTCCATACATTGTCCTGCTCTGGTTTCCCATCCGCCCAGGCATTTTAGTTCCAGGCCAGACTCTAGCAATATCCTGAAAAACAAAAAACAAAGTTCACTCTTTCAGTATACTTCACTTTGAACAATATTGACTAAATCATAGTAGACACCACAAACAAGAATAATTAAGTTCTACTCCTTCAAATCCTTTATTCACACTAAATCAGAAAAAGAACTGAATGTGGATGTATATACATTTACTCAGATGTTGGAACACAGTCGAGGAATGAGGGAGAATTCTGAGTGCTTGTGGGAAAACACCAAGAAAACAAGTCTTTCCACCTCCGTTTCCTCAGATCGTGGTTTCATGCTTCTCCCAGGTGTAGCAGAGTGAGTTTACTTCAGCAGCCGTTATTTATGTGCCTCTACAGAAAAACATGTTTTTCCAAGTGTGGCTTGGCCTTGGGATTGAACAGCTTACTCATGTGACTCTTCTTAAGCAAAGAGTATAAACTGTCTGATGCTCTGAATAAAGCTGGCTGTTACGAAACTTTAGTCCACCTCATTTTTAGGCCCACTCTCCCAGGATTCCAGTGCTAATTACTGTTGCAAACACTCCTAGATGGGAATTGAGCACTGACTAAGAAGCAGACAGGAGGCAAACTCACTGGCAGGAGTACTGACAGATGTAATTCTGACAAAGTTAAACACAGCACTAAGAACAAACAAAGGAAACACAAACACACCACATCACCATGCCAAGGAGAAGCAGTGGCTGCTTTCCTGACCTTACCTAATCCTATTTACTAGCTTAATGGGTTTCACCTACACCCCCACAGCCTCAATGGGCCTCTTCCTCACCTGTGAGGTTGTTTTTCCTGACTCATACTATCTGCATCATTAGAACAGTGTTTGTCTACCTCCAGCTGGCTCTGAAGATGGATACTAATCCCTCATCTAAAAAAATCAAATGTAAAATGAGGGACTCACTCACTGAATTCCTGGTGAGCAGTTTTATGGGGCAGGCACATTCCCACAGCAGCTGAAATGAGCATATTAGGATGGCTCACTATATGTGATAGTAATTCCCATTATGACCTGACTGGATTTTGGATCACTGAGGGTACAACTCCGGGAGGTCTCCGGGAGCACTTCCAGGAAAGTTTTACAGAGTGGCCCTCACTAAACAGGAGTGACACTTTCCCATTAACTTGGGGTCCTAGGCTAAAGAAAAGAAAAGAAAAAAAAAGCTGAGTAGTGCATTATCTTTGTACAGGGGACACCATGTGAGCAGTTGCTTCCCATGCCCCACATCGAAGTCAGAACCTATTTTACTCATGCCTCCCTCTACTGTGGACTGGACTCCAACTGTGAACCAACATCAACCCCCATTTAAGTGGCTGTGCAGGTATTCTGTCACAGTAATGGCAAACTAAGTAACTTCCTATGTGCTGCACACAGCAGTTCTGAGTACTGCCGGGTAAGAATGACTTGTACTTACTCTATACAGTGCATGTCAAGGAGTCCCAGACAAGTTCAGCACCCTGTTCAATGTAACACTGCCATTACGAGCACTCTAAAGGATATAGACTACCTAGTCCTTTAATAAAAGTATTTACCCAACACCTAACATATATCTAATAACAAATAACAACCATCAATCATAAGAAGAGAAAATTGTAAAAATTCACCTGAAAACATCAAATCAATCCTAACTCGTAATTCCATACCAATTAGCTGCTCCTCCCTCTAGCCACCACAGAGACAAACTTTATAGATATGACTAGTCTGGAGCATTATGTTAACAGTCATAAAATATTCGAGCTTCTTTGGCTTAGCATGATTCATCCATACTACAAAAGTATCAACCTCTCAGTCCATTTTATTAAGTGACACTTTACTGAATGACTGTATCAGTTTTAGCTACTTCCAAGTGACGAGTATTGCTGCTGTGGATACTCATGTGGGTTGTAGTATGCATACAGTCCTTTCTCTTGGGCATTATACCCATGAACTGCTAGGTCATAAAGTAACTTTGCACTTATTCTTTTTAGAAACTGCCAAGCTGTTTTCCAAAGTGGCTACCATCATTTAAAATTTGTGCCACCAATGTGTAAGGGTACAATTTCTTCATGCTTCTGCGCTATGTGTCAGCACAGACCTTTGGTAAACAATGTATGCCCAGTGTGACAGGCTGGCTCAGTGGTTTTCACCTGCACCTAATGCTGAAGAAGGAGCACTTGCTCAATGGCCTGACAGACACTTTATGGTTTCTCTGCCTGGTTTACTATTGGTTGTAAGAGTTCTTTACATACTATAGGTGTAAGATTTGTGAGGTATCTGATTTATAAATATCTCTTCCATTCTGACTTGTCCTCTCATTTTTCCTATGTAATTGTTAACAACATGAATATTTTCAATTTTGATGAAGTATACCCCAACTGTATTTTCTTCTGTTGATTAGATGTCTGAGTCATATCTAGGGCCCTGTCCATCTCATGGGCATGAATGAAGATTTAGTACTGTGGTTTTTGCTCTAAAAATACAGGCTTTTAAATCTGTCTTCAGCTGTCTCTTTTTGGTGGGATATGGCAGTGCTAGAGATGGACACCAAGACTAGTACTTGTGAGCACCCCACCACTCGTCAGCCTGTGTAACTAGGGCTACTCACATTCCCAGGCATAAAGAGTTCTTGGCCATCTGCCAGTCGTTCAGTCCCAGCCCCACTGGCTTAATCACTGTCTCACCCCCCACCTTCCCTTTACCACATGAAAATGGGGACAATCAGGATGCTCCTTTTGAGATCCCTTCCGAATTACAAACTGTATTTACTTATCATAACTTGTTAGACTCCCTATGTCCGGAAGAGGTTCCAGTCTTCTCTTTCTCCAAGACCTTGAACCTCTTGTAGGGGACAGACCAACAACTTTTCAGAACACTGACCATTAATTTTGTCTAATATTTGCCATGATTGAATTTTAGAGGTACATTTTTATTCAGAATCAAGAAAGAAATGAGTACAGGTGTGATGTGGGATGTCTTTCTATACTCTGTGAATATGTTTATTACCCCGTGGTTAACAAAGAAACTGCTTTGGCAAGGCAGTAAAGGGCCTGGAGGGAAATCCAAGCAGAGAGACAGGAGAAGAAAGGCAGAGTCGAGGAGACACCAGTCAGAGGCCAGAGGCCCAAGATGTATTAGAGCGCAGGTAAAGCCATAAGACAAGTGGCAAAATATAGATGAATAGAAATGGGTTAATTTAAGTTGTAAAAACTAGTTAGTAATAAGCTTGAACAACAGGCCAAACAATTTGCAGTTAATATTAAGCTTCTGAATAATTATTATTTAAGTGGTTGTGGGACCAGGTGGGACAGAAAAAAGCCTCTGGCTACACACGTTCCCTTTTCCTTTTTTCTTTTTGTGGTCTTGGGGACTGTACTTAGAGCCTCACTCATGCTAGGTCAAACACTCAACCACTAAGCTACATCCATGGCCACCACGCTGGTCTGTCTAACCGAGAGTGCTCATATGACCTCCTTGGTAAGGCTGTGTAAAAGCAGATTAGGCCCTCTACTGTCAATACTTTCTTGCAGTTTGTTCTGAGAATAGATGCCTATCTAGCTCCCCTCAAGCTTCTATCATTTGATTTGGATCCACTGTAAATCCTGGCTGAACTGATCATCTATGATGGTCACTAAGCTGCCGTAGGACATCTCTTTGTACGCTGTGAATATGTGTTGCTACCATTAGTTAATAAAGAAGCTGTTTTAGCTTATGGCAAGACAGCTTACAGCCAGCATTAGATAGTCGGAAAGGGTGCTCCATTTTCTTCTACTTTCTTATATAATCACTCATGCAATTCATTTCCATCAGCAGGAACTTTATTCCATAAGTCCTGTTCTCTTTAGGGCTAAGTTGTTATTGCTTGATTCTGAGAGAAGGCTATATAGCCCAGGCTGGCCTTGAACTCTTGATCCCCTTGCCTCAGCTTGGTATTCCATGAGTTTTCCTCTATGACTTTAGTCATAAGCCAAATTGTCACAAATGGGAAGCTTATTAAGCTGGCTTTTGTGTCCCTTCCATATGTCAATCATTGGTTCAGCATGTCCTTGTTACCCTGCCTAAGGTATTTTGGGCTCATTGTATCTCTCCAGTGCCAACAACTGAAGGAGTTCCTCACTGAGGGCACTCTGCTTAGAATCCAAGTCTTGCACCCTAGACACTGGAGCACTTTTGTAGGTCACTGAGGCAGGCAGAGAAGGTGACATGCACACACAGGGCTGGGGACATAATGATAAAGCACAATTCAAGTCTCGTTCTAATTCCTCCTTTACACCACAGTATTATCCTTCTCTAGTAGAGAGACTTGACTTGGCTCCCTTCATATATTTATTATTTTTTGCTCAATCCTACAACTCACAGAATATTACTTCTAAGTTGCTGGTATCAATGCAAAGAGCAAATCTAACTAGAATTTAACAAATATGTAGTTGTTGTGTATGTGTATATCCGAGTATATGTGCATAGTATGTGGGGATATGTTTCAAATTTAATAAAAACAGTCTGAGATATCAGAGGGATCAGTCAGTCTAGGAGGATCAGACAGTGGTAACTCACACCTTTATTCCCAGCACAGGGAATATCCGGGAGTGGTGACCTACGCCCTTAATCCCATCAAATCTGAGTTTGAGGTCATCTTAGTTTACAGAAGGAATTCCAAGGCTCCAAGGCAGGCAGTGGTGATGCCATGCCTTAACTGAGCAAAGAAAGTATTTAAGGCAGACACAGAAAGACAGAGCACGCAGAAGAAGCCATGGCTCACACTGTTAGTCCCAGCACTTGAAAGGCAAGAGAATCTCTGTGAGTTCAAAGCCAGCCTGGCCTTCAAAGCAAGTTCCAGGACAGCCAGGACTGTTACACTAGGGGGGGGGGGGGGAGGGAAGAGCCAAAAACAAAGAAAGACTGGAAGTGGTGAATCTGTCCTCTGATATCTCAGACTGTTTTTATTATTGAAACATATTCCCACATGTGGGTGTCATGTCTGTATGCACATGGTGTTGGAATCCTTAGAGCTGGAGTCTCCACATTTGCTGAATACCTGGTTTATTATTTGCACGCTCAGATATGAACTCTGGACCTCATGGCTATTCAGCAATCACTCTTAACTGGTTCTGAACCACTTCCTTGAGCCCTGGCCAAAGCAATAACTTGGCCCACCTGGCATACTGATGTCAAGCTCCACTGATAAGAGCCCCACTCTTGGCTTGCTCATATTCCTTCTCTTCCCTCCCCTGCCAGAGATCGTGCATCCCTGGCCCCCAACCCCTCCTTTCTCTTTCTCTCTCCTTTTTCTCCCCCACTCCTTACTCTACAATGAAGCCTCCACGTGGCACAGCCTGTGTGTTTCTTTCCTTGGCCTCACCCACACCCACACTGCCTGCATGGGGTCCCATCTGCCAGGTACAGGTACTCTTGCAACCATAACATAATAAGCCCCAAAAGCGTATTTTAAACTTAGGCTCACAGTGTTTTACCAGGTGACTATGTTAGAATGCTGAGTTAGTTAAGTTTCCTTCCTCTTCAATGTGGCTGTTACTCATCTGAGACATTTCTAACTATAGCTCATATATTTACTCCCTCAATGATTTATTTTACTTTGAATATGCAAAACATTAGCAAGGTTCCAGGAGTAAGAAATACACATCATAAAAAGATTATCCACCACTCATAAGCCTTCCCACCTGTTTCCCCTGTCACTAGGGGGACATTTACATTAGATCCTATTTCATCTTCATGACCCTTCCCCTGGCAAGGATAAAGAGACACAAAGACTTCTTAGTCTGCTGCAAATCACCACTGTTTCAGAGGTCTCACTCATTTTCTCCTAGGGCAGCACTGTTTTCTCTAGGTAGACACACCCCAGTTTTATTCACCAAGACTCAAGTGTGGGTCTCCATCCTTGCTTGTGCCAATGCACAGGGAGGCACCTTCAAGGCAGTGTCCAAGGACAGTTGTGCCTGTTCCCTTATTGTGTCCCCAACACTGATTTTGACCCCTATTTCCTGACACTCTAGTGAACAGATTTCTCTTTAGCTCTGGTAGACAGACGACATGACAAACTCAGTTTCTTGGCAATACAATCTGTTAGGTGAGAAGTTAGTACCTAAGGGAACCTAAAATCTGTTTCTTACTGTGAAACTACCCATTAAAGGACTCTGTATTTACTCTGAGGTTCCAAAGGCTTTATTCAAAAGTTCCCTAGGCAATCTCTGCTCTACCTCTGGGAAAGAAACACTAAATTAGCAAAACAAAGGGTCTTTCTTCATTTCTTATTGCTTATTTCTCCATTTATCTCAATTGCCCCCCCCCCCCCCCCCCCCCCGCCATGTGCCTAATACACTCTAATACTATCCATGACAACCTCACACGATGTTTTCCATAGGGCAAAGCAAATGTGAACCAGCAAATGGAGCCAGCTCTCTCAGCTGCCATAGTTTTAGATAGGACACTAGGAGAGGAACAGAGAATGCTGCCTAGGGGAATTTATGCACTAGAAAAACTAGTGAGGCTAGCCTATGAGACAGTGATGACTACTAAGATCCAGCTCGAGCCAGGCTGACGTCATCTGTGCACTAAAGAGCTCACTGTCCGGTCTAAGGCTGATGCACAGTGACCCTTGCCCAACTCCCACCTCCCTCAGGGAGCATCACTATTTATACTCACTCCAGTTGAAATAGCTCCAGGTCTCCTGTGGGTCTTGGTCTGACCGTGAGAAGCAGGTTGGCCTTTAAATCCCCATCTTTTCATGACACCCTGAAAACCTTTACCAATACTGGAAAAGAAAAAGAATTTATGTAATGAGGAAAAGTATTAAGATATTTCTAACTGTACTTTCTTGACAGCACCTTGGAGTTCTAACAAGATTTCTTATCTAAATAACCAGAAAAGGCCACACCAGCCAAACTGCAAATGAACGTCCCTTCATCTGCCTTGGTTTGCACCTCCCCGTGGAGTCTAACTCCGCATAAAATGTTATGTCAAGACTGTGAGACAATAGCAAGTTAGCACAGGGAATTTACCTAGGAAAGGGTCACCCTCATAATCTTGTGATGTCATAGCAAAGCTCTAGAAGTTTCACTCTCCTAACAGACAGCAGGCAGCCATTAGGATGAGTCCCCAAAACCCTGTCTCCTAGTATTCTTTCTGTACTTAATCCTCTTCCCTGGAGCCTGCGACTGATTCAGTCTAATAGAAAAATACGCTGAGAGACGAGCTGTCGGTCTGAGGCTGGTTACAGACAATCCTCTGGTCCTCTCTCTGTCCTCTTGCTTCCAACCTCTACAAGAAGCACCCGGCACTATATAAGTAGAATGTAGTAAGAATGGTTCCAGTCAACAGCTGAGGCCTTGCAGCGAGTGCCAACAGCCATGCCACTGAGCTTGGAAGTAATTTTTCTCTTGTCAGGGCCCAATGTGACTATAGCCCTGTGAGAGACCCTGAAGCAGATACAGCCAGGTAAGGTGTGCTGAGTGTCTAATCACAGACACTTAGGTTGTAGAGGTAATTTAGGTTACTGTGTGAGGGCAACAAGTCAGGGAGGAATAGATGGGCAGGAAACAGAACACTACTTACAAGGGGGAGCCTTTAGCACAGTGCTTCTCAGCCTTCCTAAGGCTCCTCATGCTGTGCTGACAAACCCCAACCATAAAATTACTGCTACTTCATAACTGTAATTGTGCTACTGTTATGAATCATAATGTAAATAAATATCTGATGTGCAACCCCAGAGGGGTTATGACCCTCACTCAGGCTGAGAACCACTGCTCTAGATGATGGGCAAGTTGCTTCAGAGGACACCAGAGGGATCTTGATCTGTGTTGAATACCAAGCTAGTAGAAAAGCAGAAGCAGAGAAAGACAGCTTCTTAACCTAACTGTGACTTCTAATGAAAATACTTTATTCTAGTGACACTAAGGCTACCAAGTCCATCTCTGAATGTCAAGCACATCCCTACAAATGACACTGTATAGGTCTGAGGGACTTGTAAGTATACTTTAGAAATTATCTATGCTCTTAAGGTGAACATGGTTTTCTTCATCTTTGGCCAGACAGTGGCAATATATTTTAACATAATATTGTATAGTTTCAACAAAGCTAGTTATGACTAGATTTGCACTGTTCAGACCAGTTACAAAGTAGCATGAAACCCACAGCACTTCCACAAGGACTTTGCTCCATGTTTACTAGCAAAGAGTTATCAAGCAGGACGGATTGAAGAAAGCCCCTATAACCGTTTTAGGTAGTTCAAGAACTTAACATAAAAACAACTAGAAGCTATAAATGGAGGGAGCCCAACAGGCATGCACTCTCAAATCACACATCAACACTTATTCAGAGATCAACTAAATGTAGTTTACTCCTCTTTCTGCCAGCATGTACTACTCACTCTTCCCTCAATATCTGCAAAAATAAGTAGTCCTAAGAAAAAGCTTAGATAGAAATGTAACATATACTCAATGGAAAACTTACTGCATAATTTTATAGAGATGAATACCAAAAAAGAAGCTATGAGAATCAAATACGGAAATATGCCTCAGATATAATTAATATTTCTACTTAACAGTGAATTTTAGGGCATACTTGCAAAGTTAATGTAAAAAGCTTAGTAATTTAAAAACGAAGAGAGCTAAGTGAAGAATAATTTCGATGGAGCCTATCATTTAGCTAGTACCAAAGAGCAGCAGGGAGAGCGGCCAACACCCCTCACCCTCAAAGAATATGCTTTAAAAATACCACATCGCACGCTGCTGCCTAGATGTTCACTACTGCCCTGCCTCCAGAGTTCTCAAACTGATTATCTGCCTTAAAAAGACAGCTTGAGTGCTCGCACCAGTGAAACGCAAGCAGGTAAATTACAGAAGATAATTGAGCTCATTTTAGAGTAAATGATTACAAGATGAAAGTGGGATCCTCAAAGTGCTAATTATGTGTCAGCTAATTGCAGATTGTTTTTCAGTCTGGTCTGGAACACTTCACGAGTCCCACTGTGTACAATGGGAACCTCTTCAGCAATAACCTTTAAACAAAAGGCGAAACCACAAGGGACATGACAATTACTGGCTTCATTCAGGATGCAGAGACCAGAGTGCACCTGTTGATCCCTAGGAGGTACAGGTAGCGAGTCTCTGGCATCTCCCAATTGCTACCCAACTTGAGAACAAAGGTAAAACAAAAACAAGGAATGAGCTAATCTTTATTTAACACGCCCTGCTGTGATTCAAACATTATTCTTCCGTATGTCTCAGAAGAACAAAACTTCACAGAAATTTATACCCAACACAGAGCCTATTTCTCTCAGTCTCCACCCACTGTGAGGCTTTGCCTGCTTCTCAGTAGAGATAGGGTCTCATGCCGAGGCCCTGCCTATCTGGAGCTCACTGTCTAAGTCAGGCAGGTTCAGAACTGATGCCTCCTCCTGTCTCCAACAGCACTGGGTTTGCAGGTGTGCACCACTCCCCTAGCTACCCAATACAGCTCTTAATTAATGGCTGCAGAAATAAATCAAAAAGAAATTCAATCAGGGAGAATGCAATTTTAGACATTCCAGGTTCAGTGACACTTATGTGAAAATAAGGAAAAGAAAAATGTACGTCTTTAGGATACTTAAACTGTTTAAACTCAGAGGTCTCACTTAATTTAGAAGACTACTGCTCCGATCCCTGTCCCATGCCCCTCAAATGGGCTGCATACAGGGCAGAGATAACACCTTACTTAGCCCAGTGTCCAGCCTAACAAAGTGAACCTAGCACCATCACTACTACTGCAATGTCCTGGGAAGAGGCCTACCTGAGTAACCGTAAACCCTTCCAGAAGGTGATGCGTAACTTACTGCTTCCTAACTCCTATTATCTCTATAGGTTAATATTTCAGAATTTCATCCTCTGGCCATATCACGAGAAATGCCCAAATACTGACAACAAACAGTTTTAAAACAAACTCCTCAGGCATTTCTCTCTATGTTCCTAAAACCTGTACCTGGGGCAACCGTGTCTGAGGCTCTGAATAATCTACACCCAGTTTTCTAAGAAGCCTGACACCTTCACCCCCAAGTCTCTTCCTAGCCACCAGCCTCAGTGACATCTCTTTCCTCCTCAATTCACATCTCACACCCCTGCAGTCTATTTTCCTCTTCAGTTACGGTCTGGAAATCACTGAGATTAATCTAATCCAAAAATGCCAAAAAATTTTCTTGCAAAATAAGTTTTATTATGAAATCATTGCACCTGAAGACCAGAGACCATAATGAAGCCCGAGGCATCCATCCCTCTCTGCCATGTTTCATTTGTTTTTCTTGCTCTGCAATCCCAGCAGGGACTTATAAAGCACCTTCCAGCTAGTCTGCCATTTATATCAAAAATATTGTGGTATGGAAAGCTAAGGTCATTTTAAAACTACAAAACCACAATATGGTCACCACAATCTAAAAAGTGAATGACTCCTTATATCAAGTATGCAGCCGGTGTTCAGAGGTCTATGCCTTCTTTTCACAGGTCTGTCCTCTGCCCTTCTCTACCCTGCTGCCATCAATGTTCACTTTGTGGTTTCCTTAATCTTTGGGATGCTCTTTTTCCCTAGTGCCTCACGAAAAGGTAGTCTGAGAATCCTGCTTCTGGTTCTCTTCTCACTATGGTTTAAGTCACAGATTGGCACATGTTAGCTTGCACAGACCACCTGGTTTCATAAATAAAGTTTTATTGGTAAGAGAAATGCACATTAATTTACATGTTGATTATGTCTGTTTTAGAGAGATCATGCCAAAAGATGTCTGATGTTATTAGCTGATTTTTGAAGTCCTTCTTCCCGAGGTGCAGCTTTCCTTTTAAACTAAACAAAAAGCATCGACAACATGTTGATGGGAGTCACGGCTCCTGAGCAGACAGTACTCAGAGCCAGGCTTGAGCCAAGGACTAGAGCAGTGGTTCTCAAACTTTAGAGTAGTAACTCTGGGAATCAAATGGCCCTTTCACAGAGGTCACCCAAGACCATTGGAAAACACAGATATTTACATTACAATTCATAACAGTAGCAAAATTATAGCTATAAAGTGGCAATAAAAATAATTTTATGGTTGGAGGTCACCACCACCCGAGGAGCTGTATTAAAGGGTCACAGCATCAGGAAGGTGGAGAAACACTGTGCTAGAAGCACTCATGTGAAAGATGAAGTGGTAAGAGATTAAGGAACTTGCCTTGGTCACAGAGCTCCTGAGGCTATGACCTTGCTCATCTATTATGATCTTGCTGGCTCTGGGTTTTGTTGTTTGGTAGATTTACATTAGGAAAGCAATTAGATATATAGATAACCACTAAAATATGTTTAAAAACCAAGAGATAACTGTGAAACACTTCCTCCCAAACTCTAGCCTGCATCTCAGAACAGCCATCCACTTTGACTTGAGGTTATTTCTTTATAATCTTACTAATGTCTATAAACTTGCTGCTCTGAATAGCTAGCACATCAAGCTATTAGAAAATGGACTAGAAATAGAGGACAAGTTGGAAAAGTCTGTTCTCAGCCACAGGAGAAAGGAAATGAGGGCACACAACCCATACAAAAGACAAAGTTTCCACTTGCAGTTAGTGGGGAAAACAATACTTGTGGGCTCTGAAAGGAAGGCTAACATACTGAACAGGGGATCTGCCCTCTGAATGAGAGACACTGAGGGAAGCGCACTAAAGAATTTAAGAAGAAAAAAGGTAAACACGTAAATGCACAAGGAGTGTCCAGGCGCCCCACAACAGCCCAGGCCATAAGGATGAAGCACACTGCTAAGGAGCTGTCACAGCACTCAGAAGTTCAGTCAAGTGAGCAGTCAATCAGTCTACGAGCCTTTAAAAGCACCCACCCGAGGAATGCAGGGACATGCTGGCTAGAGTGGTACAGCTCCTGGAAACACTTAACACAAGTTACGTAAGATCCAACGCAAGCTGACCTCAGGTACGGCAGTCCATGTGAGGGAAACTCACTTCTCACTGGAAATGACATGCCTGCTGACTCCATGGAGCAGCAAAGCCCTCCTCCAAGTGTCCTCCTTTCTTCCAGAGCTGACCATCTCTACTTTAATCCTAAGGCTATTTGGTCTCCCAGCGCTTAAGCTATTTACACTGGAGGCTGCCATATAATGTAAATCATCCTGTTTTCTAGAAATAGGTTCCTTACAGAAGAGACGTTCCCCCACCGTTACTCAACATACAAGACTACAGTTACCAAAAGGAGGAAAAAAGTCGAAACATAGCCTAGGAACTGAAAGCATCCCCTGAGTACAGGCATTTGGAAAGCTAAGCTCTAGTCACAAGTCTGGTCACCAGACAGCTACTGACCAAGGCATCTGACTCTGCATGTCGTCTCAGGCCGTCCTGTATGTCCTGTGAGTTATGTAATGGAATGCACACATAAGTGCCTGGTATCTTAGGATGTGTAATAACTCATAAACTTGAAAGTAAAATAATGTGCTTTATAGCCCAGTCTTTACTGGCTAACTAAAGGTCAGGAAAGCTGAACAGTAGTCACCAAGAGACAAGTCAGTGATCTTACTGACTTCGATAACTAGAGGAAAACAGAAGGGACAGGTTCAGAGCCTCTTAACGACTCTTCAAAACTAGACAAAGGGAAGGGCAACTAGAAGCTTCCGAGGGGTCTGTGTTTGACATGAGGTGGCCACGGTGTGAAAGTCAATCTACCCGATTAAGAAAACTAAGCTCAGCACTCATAAGACTCTGTTTTAAAGACAGTGAAGCTAACTCATCAGTTTTCTTTGGATAAAAACTGCTGTCTAGTCATCACCATTAAAAATAAATGCAAACCAAGTGCTCTCTCTGTGAGTCTACGGACGCCTTTCTGTCACAGGGCTCTTGGTGAGAATATCCTTGTAGGCACTGTCATGTGACTGAGAAGACTAAGCAGACACCCACAATGAGAAAACAAGAATCAGTAACAACTGGTGCCCTGTACCTGACTGTTCTTGGCCATGTGAGTTCCAACAGCCAGTAGGAACCAGTTCCCAGCATCTCTACTGACTTGGCTACTCTGTACTACAGCAATAACTTCTCTACACCATGGGGCAGAAATGGTTACTGGCCGGAGTAAATGAATCAAAGGCAGCATCTGTTAGAGCAGAGTCACATAGTAGAGTCCCACCATCTAACACTAAGAGTCAAGCTTCATGCTCCTAATGAGACCTGAGCGTGGAATTTCTTCTCATTTCTGATAAAAAAAACTGCAAATATATTTCACAGTTACACTGGGACATTTCAACACAACCACCATGTTCACAAATACTATACAATCTTGCTACTCCTAGTAACTGGAAAGAGCACACCCAGCTAAACTACACCGTGCTCCCAAGAGAAGTCATCAGCATTGCTCAGGTGTGTTTCACAAAGTGTACATTGTCATGGTCTTCAAAACAGACCTAACTGGGAAAGCACTTAATTCATGTGACCTTCCACTGAGCCCTGTTTCTGGAAGTACATATCTCAGCTCGTCCAATGTACACTCTTTGTATAAAACAAATTCAGTGCAACCAACTTTAAAGCTAACAATGACGTAACAGACAGAACTATGAGAGCATTTGTTTGTATTCACTGACTTGAATGACGGCACCTTCGCCTACTCTGTTCTGAAAACTAAAGCAAAGGAGAAGTGCTCAAGACTTACGTTTTGGCTGTGACATCCACATACTGTCCAGGGCGAAAGTGAGCAGCATAAAGAGGGGTCCCTATATAAAAAGAAAATGAGAAATCAATGTCATCTGTCAGCACAGAAATAACTTTATTCATGCACACTTCCCCTAGCTGTGCTGTCAAATGCTTGTACATCTTTGGTAATTAGGAACATTAGAAATATCCAAACAACAGAGCCATCCACGAATAAGTTCTAGTTATCAATGAGAAGGCTAAAGAATAAGGGGACTCTTCATGGTGCATGTGCTAGAGTGGGCCACCAGACTACACCTGACTGACTGGCTAGCACCTTCATGGGCCTTATATGGTACTTGTCAAAATGAGTGAGTACTGTGGTAATGCAGTGTTCTTGCAGGCAAGCAAATTTAATGATTACCAGTTGTTTCAGTAAATGAGCATGTCGAATTAAAATACATTATCCATTTTACAGAAAAGGAAAAAAGAAAACAGGAGAAGAATTAAATGCATTGGGGTTTGATGCAATCTTCTGTCATCCAGTGCACTAGAAAATGTACTTCCCAGACTCAGTCTCTCCTTTGTTGGATTACAAGTGGGCACGTGTCATGTCAGATTATATCTGTTCTTGGCATACGCTGATAAAATCTTGCACCTAGCACAAGCCTAGGTCTTTGGATTAAACAAAACCTGCCCTTATAGATACTTCTAAATCTATACTAGAAATATGTGTAAGTCATAGCCCTGACCTAAAACAATTCTTATTTTGGTTAAGAGTCAATACTACATCATCAATTAAGAGCCTGATTAGCTAAAACCAAAATAAAATAAAAATGAGAGGCCAGTGCAACTTAGAACAAAGCAAAATTGAAAGCCAGCTTTAGTTTGTTTAATTAGTACAAAGAGTGGGGTGCAGTGGTATTTAAGAGGGTAGTTTCTTTAAGGTAAGATTAAAATTAATCTAGGTTTGTAAGGGAAAAGCAAACACTTTACATAGGAATTTCATTCTACGTATGCCAAAACATCACATTACACACTATAAATGAATACAAATAATTTGTCAATCAAAAATATTAATTTAAAAAAATTTAAAAATTACAAGGTCATTTTTGCCAGGCTGAACAACTCAAATTGCTATTTGACCATCACTGGTTCATAAAAACATAACTTAATATGGTTTGAGTCACAGCAAAAATTAATGTGAACTTGACTTTTATAATTATCCTAAATATGAACAAAGGGCTTAGGCAAATTACATATGTTATTATCAAAGTGGGTACTTAAATTTGCTTCAGAACAAATCTTTTATATTCAAAGAGGAATATATGTCATACATGAATACATTAGACCAATATCCAATAATGCAAGTCTTAACATAATTTTTATAATCCAATTTATTGCGACTTAAAATTAAAAATGTAAACAAGGAAATTCACTATCTTGTTGCAATTCATCAAAACTGAAGGGCTTTCTTGAAGGCCTAAACACACCAAATTATCACACTTTAACCATATGAATTAGTATAGTCACATGTCAAACCTTAATTTGACACTCCACGGACAGGTAAATGAATCTTTTCCCCAATGCTGTGTTTGGTTGGTCTCTTTTTGAGGCTGTATTTCCTCACTCTCCAGGGGAGTGTATTATTCCTAGCATAAACTTAGCCTGAAAATCATGAACACAATTTAAAGCTAGAACACTTACTTAAGAGAGGTTTTTTTTTTTGTTGGTTTTTTAAAATGTGACACTCTACATTTGCAAACAAGGTTCCTCCCTCTCAGGGAAAACAAAGAGGATCTTACAGCTTTCCTTACTTACCAGAGACAAAGACTTGTTTGTTCCTAGTGATTAAATCACATAGGTTTTATATTTAAAAATAAGTGTTTGGGGCTTTGTATTCTGTTTAGCTTTTCTGAAAGGTCTGACATTAAACAAATCACATATTTGGGTATTTTTACCTCCCTCCTCTCCCAACCTCACATTACCTGGCTTAATTACAGCATTATCTGTTACATGAAAGATTTTAATTGTCTGTTTTGGTGGTAATCCAAGCTCTCGGTAAAATTCCAATATAGAATCAGGTTTCTAGAGGGAAAAGTGGCATATATAAGTAACATATTAAACAGTACACGTGGACCTGTATGTGGAGACCCAAATCAAATTACAACCACCTAGAAAAATAAAAATCAAAGCATACTCTATTTCCCTACTGAACCAACAGCATCTTATTCCCACTGTTTAAGGGAGATGAGAGTATATCTATAATCCAATATACATCTAAGAACAAGTAACCTTACTGCTTAGGATCTGGTCAGGCATACAAGTCAGAGAATGATATCCTTGCTGGTCTGAGAGCACACCTCACATTGGCCTCAGGTCCTTGGTCTACACTAGCCACTGTGTTCATGTGTTTATGGGGCCTTAACAACAAATTTTTGGATGACTTGCCCTCTTAATTACTCCTGAATCACTGTCTAAAACAGAACCACTTTTGTCAGCTGCCAACCACTAAGCCTATTTTTCCTTATTCCTTAGACCATTTACAATACCCATCACCATACACTTTTTTTTTTAATTTCTTAATCTTCTATACCTACAGCTCAATGACTGTATCCTGAACTGAACACTGGGGACCCCGCTGCTCTAATGGAGCTGTACAGTGAACACTGGGGACCCCGCTGCTCTAATGGAGCTGTACAGTGACACTGGGGACACTGCTGCTCTAATGGGCCGTACAGTGAACACTGGGGACCCCGCCTGTTGCTCTAATGGAGCTGTACAGTGAACACTGGGGACCCCGCTGCCCTAATGGAGCTGTACAGTGAACACTGGGGACCCCGCTGCTCTAATGGGCCGTACAGTGAACACTGGGGACCCCGCTGCTCTAATGGAGCTGTACAGTGAACACTGGGGGCACTGCTGCTCTAATGGAGCTGTACAGTGAACACCGGGGACCCCGCCCATTGCTCTAATGGAGCCGTACAGTGACACTGGGGACACCGCTGCTCTAATGGGCCGTAGAGTGAACACTGTTCTCTCGAGACACTATCATTCCCTCCAAAAGACAGACTCTGTCCTCATTGTCTGTTTCTTCCCTTCTCTCTGAAAATACCAAAACCCCCTTTCTTACCTTCACTCATACTCACTTCTACAACAGCAAACACAGAGGCTTTCCTAACAAGTCCAGCTCCTTGAGATTATTTTTTTTTGATGTTTCAAATTCAGATGTATTTCATTTAAAAGGTTTCAAACTTACTTCTGACATTCATGTAGTTCAGTTGATTTACAAAGCATAATATTATATTAATACTGAATCTGGAGTGTACCAAAAGCTATTGAGAAAAATCCCTTGTTTGGTACAAAATGATAAATATCTCAGTCTACATTAACATTAGACTCAACCATAAAAAAGACATATACATCTTAATTATTCTTCAACATCTAGCAAATTATTCAATTCCAGAATTGAATTCTTTCAAATAATATTACAATATTATAAAACTAGGTCTAGGGATGGAGGAGCCAAGTGTTTTTCTTTTTAGCTTATTGTTTCTTTTTATCTTATTCCTTTTTAGCTTTTCCTGGGAAGGATGCAGGTGGTAGGGGACAGATGCACGGGAACAGGGAAATGAGTGTGGTTTGGGCACATGGTATGGGGCACCCAAAGGGGAGGGGAGGAAACCAAATACTCAAATTAAGCTGAAACCAGATGCATTTTAACAGTCTGACTGGCTCCACCCGTTCTCCCCTCTAAACTTCTGAATAAATGATTCAAAAAGGCAATTTGGAGGCTGACAGTACTGTCACACGTGGGTAACTCCATCCATGAAGCTGTCTTCCCGCTTAAGAATTTCTCAGCAATTATCCTTCCGACAATGAAAGCACTACTCTGCTCCCAAGATGGATTGATTTAATCAAGTTTTAGGACCAGTTAATATTCTTACAAAGAAACTCTATGTACCACATCAATTTTTATTTATAAGATAGAAAAATAACAAAAAACAAACTAGTCTAGTTTCTTAAGAAATGTAAATTCTCTGTAGATGAAAAAAACAGTTCTAGCTGCATTATAAATAAAACCATTTTAATCTACTTATTTTGATTGCCTAACTATTCAATATTTTTTATTCATAGTCTTGCTTAAACAAAACAAAAAAAATCAAGCAAACCAAAAGATAAAAACAAGGCCCCTCTATAAAGCTAGTCAATTTGGAGCTTTCCCTGAGGCCTAAACCTAAAACACGTAAGTAATGAGGACATTCTTAGTTTGGAAAATCTCTTTTTTTTAAAAACAAGAACATTTATAAATGAAGGGTGCTTCCCACACTGGCAAAGCAACTTCTTATTAGTTGAATTCTTATTCAACTTCCTATTAGTACAGACTAATAACCCCAGTGACAATTCATGCACAACACATGCCTTGCCCCTTCCTTCTGACCTCTTCTGCCCCCATCTCTAACCCTCTTCTCTCTCTCTAACAGACCTCTGAGAAGTGAAGTTCATGTAGCTGAGTGGTCAGCATTTACCACAAACACTCGAATGTCCAAACCCCACTGTGCTGCAGATAAATGATGTAAGGTTTGTATACAAGGGGATGGGAATACAGCAGTCTTGAATGTAAAAAAGTGGAGTGCTATCATTTCCGAAATTATTAAGTACTGTGCTATTTTGCAAACAGAGTTAGTATTTGATCTAAAATACATCCTTATTATTAAGTAAAGGAGAATATATTAAATTGTGCTCCCAGGTTCTGTGGCTGTTGGATTTAGGCTGATTTATGGGATGGCTACCTCATTCATCCCTCTAACCAGCTTGTGGGATCCCAGGGGGTTAATATCCAGAAACATTTAAGTACAGGAGGCTGTGGAGTCTGCCTTGCTCTTATCAGTGGTCTGTTAGTCCTGACCAGTGGCTTTACTCCTATATCTCAGAGGCTAAAGTGATTGCTCAAAGTAACGAGTACAAAAGTCTTCACTGGATATTACAGCACATCGTAAGCACCTAAGTTGCCTGTGGCAAGCACATACATGCTGTGTAGCAATTTCCTCTGTCACATTCCTTCCAGAAAGGGGTAGGGGAGAGACACTCATGAGATTCAGGAAGAAACAAACCACACAATCTTCTCAAAGCCAAACTGTATTCATGAGGATTCACAAGGCCTTCCTGAAGGCCACAGAAGCAGCAGACAACTGCCTAGGACAGCACTGGTCATCCTAGCTGCCTGCAGGAGATTTTCTCGGCCTGGAGCTGTCCACAGGTAATGGAGTGAGCTCCAGGCTTCCTGGATTGGATTGAGCTGCCCATGCTCCTGTATACAACCTTCCCTCATATGCACCTATGTAACCAAATGAGGTCACTGATTTGCCAAACTGGGCTTTGGTTTTGTTTCTTTATTCGCTGTGGGTTCCCTGTTGTGGGTGAGTAAATGTTTGTTCATGTCTCCACAGGAAAAGTCACACAAGAGCATACAAGAAATATCTGCTACTTGTGACAGATAGTATAGTTATATCCTGATTTTTGCCCATACTTATTTCATAAACAATGAAAAATAGTTTGGAGATAAATCCAGTGTTCTAGTCACTTACTGGTGAAAACCATCACAATTCCTAGGGTTCAGTCTGAGACACTGGCAGAGGGTATTAACTGAGTGCATTTTTCTAACAAGCTACACATTGAGAATTCTGTTAACATTCTACTTAGGAAACAATGCTTTGTTAAAAAAAAAAAAAAAAAAAAATCTGATGTGGGTTCATAGGCATCCCACAGTACCAAAGTTCTTTCTAAAATACACAATAGTTTTTATGAACTTTTGGTCTTAAGTGCTATGATCTTCCATAGGAGAAAAAAGGGTAAACGCTTTTCTATACATAAAACCCCTTTTTCAAATTTAAAAACTAAAACTAAATGAACAAAGCCAAGATCTACTGAGCATCTATGACAGTTCAAGCACATTAGAAAACATCATTTAGTCTTTATGACAAGCCCATTAGGTGGATGGTACCTTTAGTCTCCTTACAGATGTACAAACACTACATATTGGTGAGGGCTAACAGGTTGCAGATAGAGGAGGAGGCACTAGATCAAACCCAGTCTCTCAGAGCCCAGATGCCTCTGCCAGTCTGCCTCTCCTCAAACAAAGTCCTCAGGACAAGCTTCTGACTACAAAACATTCTTTAAACACGAAAGCATGTAGAACTGAAACTAATAGAATTTATTATTTTTGGACTGGAAATATATACTTACATAGAGGCGTGACACGGTTTTTCCACCCACAGTTAGGGCTGCTGTTTTTCCATTATAGTCTTCCTTGGGAGTGTATTTTAACACATGACAGTCTTGTACCTGGTGGGGGGAGAAATACACAAAAAAAACCTAAGCCTGTAACATGATCCATCAGCCATAACGAGCGCTTAGGTCAACTAGGATTTCAGAATTACTTAACTCATCACTGTGAGTCAGCAACGAGATCACAGTTACAGTCTGAAAGAACTGTATGTGAAAGTGATGGGCTTGAGATATTTTCTAAGAATGAATTAAGTGGAAGATCTGTGAGGATCTATGTTATCCCTCCCCACCAGGGCATTGCTCCAGGTCCCCTCATATCACTATGGAAGACTGGTTAGGCCTGACTGCACTTTCTCAAAACCATCAGAAGCAAAGTTCTTTACTATTATCTGTCACCTTTTCCTTTATCACATAGTTTTCTGTCTGGAATACACATCTTAACCACTACAGCGTATGTGCACAGACCTCGGCACACACATAGATGTTCTTATGTGTTCTTATATGTTCTATGTTTTCTTACCTGGAGTAATGTGACTGCATGCTTTTGACCATCCTTGGTCCACAAAGGCATCATGCCCAACTTGAGGGCGATAAGGCCAACTCTGTTAGAACCTGACAATAAACACAATATATTTAAGACTATTTATAGATGTAAGTATCTTCAATTATATCAGGCACAATATACTGGTGATTAATAAATGTTTAGAAAATGAGCAAATGTAAAATAATTCTAACAACTAGTTTTAAGTAAATCCATCATTACTCTTTCCTAGTTTTAGATCCTGTCCAGCTTTATCAATCAGAAAACATCTATTCAAATTCTAAAGTATTAGGTGGGATTATACTATACAGATGCCATAGGTTGTCCTATTGTAACAACTGTATTAAAACTTTTAGGGCTGGGAATGTAGGTCAGTTGGCAGAGTGCCTGTACATCATGGACAAGGCACTAAGTTTAGTCTCATGAACTATGTAAACCAGGTCTGATGGTGTATGCCAATAATCCAGCATTCAGGAGGTAGAGACAGGAATATCAGCTCAAGCCAAGTTAGACTTTGAATTTTGGTCACTAAACAATTCAAGTTTCTCAACAGGAAAGGACCCATCTTTCTTGGTCTGGTCACACGTGGGTTTAGTTTACAACAGAGATAGAGCTGACTGTGAGGCTGTGTTTGCCCAAATAGGTACATAGGCATTCCAACTGAAGACAGCTGTGTTTACACAGGACATTTTACACTATATTTTCCCAGCCTCTTCTTCCTGGCTTTTTCCTATTGTTTTACATTCTTTATATCTAAAGGGAGGAAGATTATATATCCAGAATGATTTTCTTCTCATCCACAAAACACCTTCCTGAGGAGGTTTTTACTAGCAGCAAAGGAGGAGTTCGGGAATAAGCTGGCAAACGAAAGCAGGATGAAACAGACACTCAAGAAATGAAAATTCAAGATGTCAAATTTATAAAGCAGTCACCATTTTCCAACCATACTGTAATTAATTAAGGCATCATGTCTAGACTCTTCCCAAATTACCTGGTTCCCAAGGATGTAAAGGCCATGGTTCATCTTTCAGAGGATTCAGTTTACTTGATAATTGGGCTTTATTTTCATCCAAGACCAGTTGCCTAACGAAGGAGGCATTTTCTTCAGAAAGATGCTCATCCCACCAAGTACTACTCTTGTTGTGGAGATTTCTAACAAAGAACCAGATATTCGTTCTGAAAAACAACAACAGAACCAAACCATTATTTTCATGTAGAGAGGCCACAGTTTTAGATAATGTACTAAAGGCCTCAGGCAATGGGGTGGGTTTTGAATTTTCCCTAACATTTCTTATGATAACACTGGGGCTTCCACTTTAATCAAGAAAGGTCAGCCTGAAGGCTTTTCTTCCTCGATGAACAATCCTACACCAACACACAGGGGACTAACCTAAATGAATGTGTATTTGACAGTTCTATATCCAATGGAAGTAGCAGCATGTGGCAAGGTGAATTTCCTCTAAGTGTACCTCATCCCTGTAATGATACAGCCTACGCTGACCCCAAATACACAGTTTTGAAAACAAAACTAAAACTCACAAAATGCACATCAGACTAGCTGATAAGCCAAGCACCAAGAAGGATCTTAACAAGTTTGAGACAAGGAACAAAGTATGTGTAATTCTCTCACAATAAACCTTTGTGCTGTCTACTTTGGTTGTCAGTCAAGAAGTTCCAGCATAAAATCGCGAGTGATTTCTTACTTATTAGCTGAGTGACTCTGTGGACAACCTATTTAGTTTCAGTTTTATCTGGGAAACTGTTATGATGGTGATCTGCTCACAGGTGGCTGACTACAGGACACACGCCTCATATGACACTTAACACAAACACGTTTAGTACAGTGCATGCTGGGTGAAAGATATACTGGTGCTGATAATAGTCACAGCTAAAAGCTAATTTTTTTAAACATTAAAATACTACCCCTTTGGGCTTTAAGATTGAAAGATGCTTTCTGTGTCACACCCCTGCACATATGACCCCTTCTCTTCTGGCAGACCCAATGCGGGGGGCCAAGCCTCTACTCAAGGTCACAGTTACGTGGGCTGCGCACCCCCCCACCCTCCCTCTTGCCGGTACCCACCTACTCCCTAAACCCGGGGCAGCACCTAGGCCACTGGCGCCACGGACCAGCCCCTGGGCGCCAGCCTGCGCCAGCAGCCTCCAACCCGGCATGGAGTAGCCGGACAGTGCTCGGCTCGCGACACCTGCTGCCGCACCGACGCGAAGCTTTCGGAGAGTCCCCGGCACAAGTACCACGCGTTCAAAGCAGCCACCGGACAGAAGTCACACACACAAGGGTTCTCCAATGTCCTCCGCGGAGGAAAAGAATAGCCGAGCCACTTCCGGTCCGTTAGTCAATGTGTTCCGGGCAGAGACACAATACTCTTCTCTGTGGTTCCGTCGGCAAGTGACCCAGCTTTGCCAACGGATATTGTGGACAAATTTTTAGCACTGGGAAAGAAAGTATTTGGGTTTTAAACTTTAGACGAAAATGTAAGAAAGGATCAAACTTTCTTAGGAAACTAAGGGAAGAGAAATCACCCCCCAAAATTTCCACTGTGGGACAACTCCCTGTGCTAAGCAATACCTGGGCAATTTTATATTGGTTAAGAACGGCCCTGAGGAGAAGTTATTTATTATAAACGAGGGAGCACAGACTTGAAATTTATGTACATGCCCAAAACATGCAGAGTTAACTCTGAAGTAAGTCTTGCGTGGGAACCAAAACCAATAGAATGGCATGCAAATTTCAGGGCTTGGCATAAATAGTACCAGGCAGTTCTTCACCACCTGAAAGATCTCGAGCATGAATCATCCAGAGAGGCAGTTCATGAATTTGAGATCGGGTTCGATTGCTGCAGAAAATGTTATTATCACAAAGTTTCAGAGTGACTGTGATGCAGCAAGTGATAGCTGTATCTTCTATGTCCCAGGTCCAGCCCACCATGTATGCCCTGGAGATTCATTTGAGATTCATCTTTCTATTTCAAAAGTCTCTTTCCAGGTCAGATAAGTGTTTTAAGAAAAGCAGAAATATCGGTTTGGCCTTTTCAGATT
Source organism: Phyllotis vaccarum (assembly GCA_033318265.1). Classification (NCBI taxonomy): domain Eukaryota; kingdom Metazoa; phylum Chordata; class Mammalia; order Rodentia; family Cricetidae; genus Phyllotis; species Phyllotis vaccarum. Next base: position 104,916,274 of record JARWLC010000004.1, read on the forward strand.
CATTCTCTCTCTCTCTCTCTCTCTCTCTCTCTCTCTCTCTCTCTCTCTCTCTCTCTCTCTCTCTCTCTCTCTCTCTCTCTCTCTCTCTCTCTCCCCACCCCTCCCCTCCCCCCTCCCCTCCCCTCCCCTCCCCTCCCCTACTTTTTTTGTTAAAAATCTAGGTAGCCTGGCTTACAAAATCCAGGGAAGGACCTGGTTACTGCTTGGACCTGTAGGCTTAAATCTCCCCTCCCCTCCCCTCCTTTTTTTGTTAAAAATCTAGGTAGCCTGGCTTACAAAATCCAGGGAAGACCTGGTTACTGCTTGGACCTGTAGGCTTAAATCTCCCCTCCCCTCCCCTCCCCTCCCCTCCCCTCCCCTCCCCTCCCCTCCCCTCCCCTCCCCTCCCCTCCCCTCCCCTCCCCTCCCCTCCCCTCCCCTCCCCTCCCCTCCCCTCCCCTCCCCTCCCCTCCCCTCCCCTCCCCTCCCCTCCCCTCCTTTTTTTGTTAAAAATCTAGGTAGCCTGGCTTACAAAATCCAGGGAAGGACCTGGTTACTGCTTGGACCTGTAGGCTTAAATCTTTACTTGTTCTTACATCCTACTGAGCACTGTTGTGAGACCTTGGCCATGTCTCAGCAATGTGTTGATCTGATCTATAGAGAAAAAGAGTGCATGACTTCATCCTAGCTACTTGGCTTCACAGGTACTTAAGATAGGCACCTTTATTGAGTCTTGATATATACTATATATGAGAATAAGAAAAATTCTCTACCATCACCAGTATCTAGTATTTTGCATACCTATAGTATACAATAGTATGTGTTCAACATTGTATCTGTCTGTCCATTTGTCAATGATAACTAGAAGGATAATGAACTCATAGGAAGTTAAGTTTAATTAGCTTAATGCAACAAGAAGGATCACGTGTCTGGTAATGGCAGTGTAGGAGTGAGTTAGGAGAGGCTTACTATAAAAGTTAGGCTTACACTGGATGTTTTAAAGTTACTGTCAAGGAAATGAACTTATGTTCAAATGAATGCTATGAAGAATTAAAGACAGTTCAGCAATTAGGCTTCTTAATCTTTGTTCTGAAGACAGGAAGACCAAATTGGGCATTGAGAATGATTGATGATACTGTTAACTATTTTGTTAGCGGCCTTTAGAAGTACCACATTGATGTTCTGTTATAAACACAACAGTATGGGTGGTAAGAGGATTCATTTTCATTCTCTTGGTATATTTTCCCCACTTAATCTTTATAATAACCTCATGTGGTGACACTACCATTATCCCAACAATAGGCAAAGGGAGACCACATAACTTAAATAACGTACCCGGCTTGTAAGTGGTAAAGCCAAAGTCTAAATTTTGGCAATGTCAACATAGAGATGTTTTCCTAGATATTGTATTTGTTTCTCTGCATCATCTGTGTTGTTATCCTTGACTTAGAACTCCTATAAGGGTAGGGAGGAAAATGAATAAGTGTTTCACACACAATGGCCCAGGATAAGGAAGAATTCATGTTAACCTGTTTCCAGTGTCAAGTTTTACCTGATCTATAATGGGGACACTATGTTGATGAAACTCATGATCGGCACCCCTGATGAAGGGAGTCAAATCAAAACCATAGTTTACTGTCCTAATTGACACCTGGGGCTAAGTCATTATTCTTGACTTAGTCACTGCTGTGTGCTTCTAAGTGACAGTCCCGGGTCTAAAGAGACTCAGAATAGGTTTCCTTAGGGAATGCAGGAATTGATTTCCAGCTTTCCATAGCTTGTGACTCTATGCCTAAAAAAATTGCCTTGATGCCAGGACCCCAGGCCACTCTGCCTCATTAAGACTTCATTTTCTCACTGGAGCAGAGAAAACCTACTCAGTCTCTTTTATTATGGCAGTTCTAAGGTTCTTACCTGATTCAGACCAGAGCTAATGATTCTGATTATTAAAGTAGGAAATTAATATATTTCCAATTCTGAATTACTACACAAATGCCCAGAAATTAAAACCACCATAGGAGTAGTTTGAAAGCAGGGCTTCATTAGATATACTATTCCTGTGTGCCCCTACCATTTGGTTTTGTCATAAATTCTTAACAATATTTGTGATGTGTTCTGTGTGGTTGGCTAATTGCAGAATAATAGCAATTTCATTATCAGTCAATTATATTTTAGTGGCCATTAATGCATTATTTAACAACATACCTTATACTTGAATTTATAAACCTTTAATAAATTAGTTTATCCCTTTAATTAGATTATCCTAGACCATGTTCTATTTTTTCTAAGTTGTAGAGAATTAGGATATTTACAAATTACAAATTGTTACAAATGTTATGTAGAGGGGCCATATGTCTGGTATTGAAATAGACAAAATGCACTTCAAGAAATTTTGGACTTTGGGGATTCCATTGCTGGCTGAAATTGAAAGCCTAAGAAGCCATAGTGTGAAATCCCTGGGTGCTCGTTCACCAGGAAATGGACCTTCATGTCAACACTCTCCAGCAAGATCAAGTTACATTTGCAACTTCACTGGCACACTTGCAGGATACAATTTTTATTCTTATTAGATCAGGCCCTGTGAAGGCATAGATTTATTGTTACAAAATTTTATTTCAGGGATAGACCATTTAATGCCTAAGGGCAGGGCCCAGGTCTAAGAATCTGGGAAGAATCTCAGGAATGTTCCTGACAGCAATAGATTCAAAACTTAGTTTCATGTCAAAAAGTTTTGTCAGCAGATTCAGGGCTTGAGTTTGTACCGAAAGTGTAGCCAATAGTTACTGTACCGCATACCCCTTTACCCAATCCTGAAATGCCAAGACGTGTAGCACCCCTCTTACATCTGCTTTTCTTTAAAATCTCCCTCACTTCTGGGCTCATGGCTAATCCCTCCACTGAGACTGAACATAGGGTTTCAGCCTGGGCTTGTTTGAACCTGTCCAAAATAATAAACTGACCCTCGTGTGTTTACAGTGGAATCCAGCTCCCTGTTGGTCTTTGGGGGGTCCCTTGACACAGGTACAACAGCCCCAGACTTTAGGGTATCAAGAAACTATCAAAGGGAAACATTTGATTTGAAGAAAAAAAAAAGGAAGTGAAGAAGGAGGCGAGTGAGAGGAAATGAATGGAAGAGGAGGGGAGGAGGATACAAAAGGTGAGGGTGGAGGGGAAGGAGGAAGAGTCAGAAGAACAGCAACACCTGGAGGAAGCCACCTCCAGTGTCTCCAGAAACATGTTATACATCCTTTGAAAGTTTCCCAGAATCTCGTCCCCTTCTGTTGTTTTTAGTGTGGTGTGATTGAACGTATTTGTGCCAATGTGCATTTGTTTAAATTTTTTATTGTTATAAAAATGTTGGGGACAGAAAGCAGAACATCACATACCAGGGGACCACATGCCTTCATTTGAGACCATCTGGCTTGTCTCCCTCCTGATGGCAAGCCATTATTGCAGTGATCACCATTTATATTTGGAATTGCATGGTGCCCTAAGAATAGGTAGCTTTTCCACTTAACTAAAAGATGATTGCAGCTTAGTTTTTGCCCTGAAACGTTGGGATAAAAATCATCAGTACAAGAGGAGCTCATAGCAAGGAAGATGGTGGAAGCCAACAGATAAAAAATGTGTGTGTCCAATTAGAGATGTACAAACCACTTAAGAAGGATTGTCATAGAGGAAGTAATGAGGATTATTATTTGGGGGAAGAGGAAGGTTTCCCAGGAGAAGAGAAAGGAGATTATAAATAAAAGGAACACAATTCTTGCAGAACAATAAACCAAGCCAAGCCTTTGGGCACAGAACAGCTACCGTTGCGTTATATGGATGGATTCTCCTTGCTAGGATTTGTAGAAAGGACACAGTAAGGAGAGCTTGCTTCCTAGGTATTGACTGGAACAAAGATGTGGGCTGATGTCAACTGGGGACCAAAACTGCCTTTCAGGCTTATTTCCTCTTTATGTGGTGGTAGATGGGTAAGCGCTGCTTTTATGGATGAAACTTGTATCTGGTCTTTGCTTGTGCTTCCTCACAACATGGTTTGTCACACGAATAAATGAGACTCAGGGATAGATCTCTGAAGAAGTCAGAGATATTAGAGAGAATAAACACCACAGTCAGATCTTACCCAGCTGTCTTCCAGCTTCCTCAGCCTGGCTTCCCTTGGCTTGGCTTTCTCACTCTGTGCCTGCCTTAAGCTTAAATACTCTCTAGGTAAATTAAGGCATGACCCCACCACTGCCTGCTTGGGAGCTTGGAATTCCTTCTATAATCTAAAGTGACCTCGACTTAGTTGGGCATAGGTCACCACTCCCAGGATACTCCCTGTGCTGGGATTAAAGGTTTGAATCACCACTCTATGATTCTCCTAGACTGACTGTGGTTAGAGCTCTGGAACTTCTGGAGCTTTTATTAAATCCCCACATAGACTGTGGGTAGATTCCCTCTGATATCTCTGAAACTTCTGAAGCTTTTATTGAATACCCACAGTGGTTGGCTTCCAAGAACAATTCTTGCAAGTGAACATACATAGATTGTGTGTTTGACCCAGTTTGACCTAACCTTTTGAGAAACGTGGTGTGTCTTTACTGTCACCACATGCTGGTCCATACTTGATGGGAGTGGTCACCTTGAGTGGGAACATGGCAGAGGTATACTGTAAGAAGAACATGTGGGCTGAAAGACATTGTGCGCATCTTCAGAGTCACAGACACCATATGTCCAGGCAAATGAGTAGAGTTGGTTTTAGATTGTTGTAGGGACTGATTGATGGTTGAATGCCATGACAGAGTGATCCAGTGAAGACTCTCAGACTAAGTCCAGATGGTTTACAGGAGAGACAATATGATTTGTTTCATATTTCCAGGCTATAGAGAAGTTTCTAGATATAGGTCTAGTACCTTTTCCATTTAGAGAGACAAAGGCAAAGGCAACAGAACATGTTGGTCTGAAGGGTGGGAGGACATGACAATGGACCAGCATGAACAGCTGGCTAGGACAAAGGGGAATCTATCAGACAGGGTGGGCTGCTGACCTCAGGGTTGTTTCTGTTTCTGCCTTCTCTGTATGCTCCTGTGGCAAGCAGCTGAGGTGTATCCAGGGGGAGTAAGCAAACTACAAAGGATGGGGAGAGAGCTGCCAAGCTGCTCAGGAGTCATGTGGTGACAGTGGTTTCTCCATCTGTGGCATTTAGACTCCAATCAGGCCTAGAAGCATCGTCATGGCAACTTGCCCATCTGCACCGCTGAGCAGAGACAGGATTCCCTTAGTAACGGAGGAGCTGGGAGATGATGCTTAAAATAATCTTTTATGCCCAGACAGAAATGCCTTTGCAGTTTTATTAGCCATATAGCATCATGGGGCCTGGCATTCACTCTCACTTTATATTAAAATGGGGGAAAATGGCCTTTTAAAGGAAGAATTTCACTGTCTCCACTGCACAAAGCATACATCCCACTGAAGCCAATGAATATCACACCTAAGCTCCTAGACTTGCTGGTCACTATTATATAAATTGCCTCCAAATAGAACAGGCAGTCTTCATCTGAAATCACTGTGCTTCATCTAATCTCTTTTCTATATCTGCCTGGAATTCCAGCAGACGCTCTGTAGGGAAAATAGTTCTGCTAAGCAAGAGTCTAACACTTAGGCCATTTATCCTGACAGTTCCTTGCATCTGATGGCCGCCCTTGCTCATGCCTCCCCTCCAATATTCCCTCAGCTGTGTCTCTGTTTCTTGCATGAGCTCTCTTGTGACTGATAACCCCGCCTATTAATTCCGCTCCTTTCTTAGCATTTACCACGTGTGTCCGCATGTCCTTCCATGGCTGCAGCATTCTCTAAGAGTGAGAAGACTCGAGTTCCTAAACAATCTCCTCTCGATAAAACTGTTGACTCTTAGGGTAGGGGCAGTAGCTCAGAGGTTATGTGCCCACTTGGCCTGCTACCAGCCCTGGGTTCGATACCCATCAAAACAAAGTAATCACAGTTCACTGGGAAAGCTGTAAAGCCTTCCGACCTCTTTCTCCTCCGCCATCCCCCACAGCACTCACATACCTCTTACACTGGTGGCCTTCCATGGACACATCATTATTTGATGTCCAGATTTTCATGAGGGTTCACCCAGGGTTAAAAGTCCCGTGGTTCTGGACCATCACACAGCTGTCCACACTGAGGAGGGTGTGTCCAATTAAAATAACATTTTAAATTGAAATAGAATTACATTTCCTCCCTTCCTTCCCTCCCTCCACCTCACTCCCAGTTACCTTCCTTGAACCTTTCTCATTTCTCCCTCTCTCTTAAGATGATAGTGTCGTGTGTGTGTGTGTGTGTGTGTGTGTGTGTGTGTGTGTGTGTGTGTGTATGTGTGTGTGTGTGTTTGTGTGTGTGTGCGCGCGCTCCCAAATATACATAAATGGAATTTGCTAAGTTCATTTTCATGTTGTGTGTATTTAGTGTCAGGGCTGATCATTCTGCATTGAACAACCAATAAGGGATCTTATCCATGAAAAAGACTGATTTCCTTTCTCCCAACAGTCAAGAGTTGCCTTTTCCAGGTTAGCATGTCCACTGACATTGCTATTGTAGATTTTATGTCTCTGTTTCTAGAAGACTTCCTGGTATTTTGGCTTTTACAATCTTTCTCTAGAACCCTCCCTTCAAATGGTTGGTCAACGTAATCTAAGTGATTCTTCAAGCAATATAGATTATTGATGTCCTGTATCCCTGAAGACACCACACACTTAGGACACAGAACTCTAATGATTTAAGTTAGATCTGTAAAGGCATATAGATTTATCATTACAAAACTATTTCAGAAAAAGAGCATTTAATGCCTGAGGGCAGGGCCCAGGTCTGAGAGTCTGGACAGAATCTCAGAATGCACCTGACAGCCAATAGATTCAAAAGTTAGTTTCAGCCTGCAGATTCAGGGCCTGAGTTCCAGCGGAAAGTGTAGCCAATGGTTGCTGTACCCCATGTCCCTTTACCCAATCCTGGAATGCCAAGATATGTAGCACCTGCTTACATATGCTTTTCTGTAGAAACCCTCTCACCTCTGGGCTCAGGTGTAACAATAAGGTTTCTTTTTGGCCCCAGGGCAGCCAGAGGTCTGGACCCACAGACCTGCAGCCCCAGACCCCTTAGCCACCTGCAGCTGATCAGGCCCCCGGAAATGACTCAGATGCTTATATTAAGTTTATGTTGTTTGGCCTATGGCTCAGGCACATTGTTAGCTAGCTCTTTTATCTTAACTCAATTTATTTTTATTAATCTGTCTGCCACATGGCCCATAGCTCACCTGTGTTCTTTACATGCCTCTTCTTGGGCAGCTGGCTCAGTCTGTCTCTGACTCTGCCCTTCTCCTATTTATGCTCTGATTCCCCACCTACTTTTTCTGTGGTGCCTGTCATGGGCCAAAACAGCTCCTTTATTTAAAGATTGATATCCACAGCATACAGAAAGATATTTCCACATCACTCGGGGTTGAAACAAAGGGTTTTGACCTGGGTTCGTTTGAACCTGTCCAAAACAATAAACCAACCTTCATGTGTTTACAACAAAATCCAGCTCCCTAGTGGTTTTTTGAGGTCCCTCGGGACAGGAACAACAAGTTCTGGCTTGAAAACCTCCTTCCTGAAGTTTAACTTTCATGGTTCCAGAAAATACTATGAAGGCTTTGAGGAAAGGAAGCAACTAAACAGTGCTAGACAGTGGCAGGGCAGCACCTGTGAGCCACGGGAATTATCAGCCTGGCCAGACATGTGTTACGGTGCAAGAAATGCCACCCACATTTAGGTGGTAGTCAGCAGTGGACTTCCCACACTCCACAGGAAGGAGGTCATGGTTATTTATATGAGTGTTTCCTGTATATACCTGTATCAACCACATACCTCAGTCCAAGGAGGTCAGAAGAAGGCACCAGATTCCCTGGAACTGGAGTTAAGGATGATTGTAGGGCACCATGCAAGTGCTGGGGATTGAATCTGGGTCCTCCACAAGACCAAGTTCTATTAACCACTGAGCAATCTTTCCAGGGAAACATGAACCAATGTGGATTACGAGAGAGATCCATCCTTAACCTTCTCTAATGCTAATCTCTGTAACAATACTGATAGTTCATATTGTTATAAATAATGATTTATAATACCCTGCTATATGTCTCCATTTCACAGATGAGGAGCCTGAGGGTCAGAGTGGATAATTACATGGTTGAGGGTTCTATTGACCTCAAAACTCTCATTAGTAACCATAATGATTCTGCCCTTTCGGAAGGTCAGGCCAGCTTTTTATCCATTCTTCGCGACTGAATCGATGCACTTCTGAGAATGAACTGGAATATGGAGAATGCCAGCTCAGCTAAGCTCACGTTGATCCAACGATATTAAACAAAGGGACTTGCAGAGCTGCAGCTATATTTAATGATATTTTTAGTCACTTTCAATTCATTTGCTTCACATTAAACTGTAAATTAATTATAAACTAATCTGAGAGATTATGAAATTATTTTCTCAACCTAATTCAGCCCCCGTGGGCATACCTATTTTTAATATTCCACACTCCAGTTCACCTGTATTTGACATTTGGCTTCTGATTGCTTTCCATGATGGAAGGATTGAGATCCCAGGGGATCCTGATGTTGCCAAGGATTTACCTTTGTGTTGTTAATATATGCAGGAAGTCCTTTTTTAGCATTTTTTTGTTACTTGGGAGCAGAGGAATCATTCAATACACAAGAAGGGAGAAAATAACTTCCTTTTGAAATGTGCCAAGTCTTTTAATCACCAGGGAGATAAATTTCTTCTTTAGAAACCTTATCCTGACCATCTAGATGGGAGCAATGATGAGTGAGTCTGCCTATCCAGAAAGGAGACCCTTCCAAATTCAGTTAGGCTTTCAGCCTCACAAAAGCAAAGGCCAATGAATACATGTGCATAATTACATATGAAGAGAACATTGGGTGCTGAACAAAGCTTTCATATGCATTTTATTTTAATCCTTCCCCCTCCCTTCATACATCCCAGGCAAGATTTCAGAGATGATTCCAGAACTTGAAACCATATTCTCTTTTCAGGAAAAACTTGGCTTTCTGTTTGCTTGTTTGTTTTTTCCCTCAGAGATATTACAGTTTCAGGGCCCAACTCTGGTCTCAGATATCCAATAGCTGAGTCAGACTGTAGCCTTGTACTTGTCTGTTGCAATGGGGTTTCTTGGTCCCGGGCAGCCAGAGGCCCAGACCCTGCCGCGCCAGACCCCTTAGCCACCAGCCGCTGCTGCTCAGGCCCCCAGAAATGACTCAGATGCTTATGTTAACTTTATGCTGTTTGGCCTATGGCTCAGGCACATTGCTAGCTAGCTCTTACATCTTAAATCAACCCATTTCTATTAATCTGTCTGCCACGTGGCCCACGGCTCACCTGTGTTTCTTACATGTTGCTCCTTTGGGCTTCAGCTCGGTCTGCCTGACTCTGTCCTGCTTCTCCTACCCATGCTCTGATTTCACCTCCTACTTCTTCTATGGTGCCTGCCATGGCCCAAAGCAGCTCCTTTATTTAAAGATTGATATTCACAGCATACAGAAAGGCATTCCCACATCATTTGTCTATGAATTTACACTGGAGTTTTAAGTCACAGCCACTGTACAGGGCTAGAGAAATGGCTTAGTAGGTAAACATGTTGGTTGCCCTTCCAGAGGAGCTGAGTTCAGTTCTCAGCATCCACATCAGGCAGGTCACAACTCCAGGTGGCCTCTGAGGGCACCCCCCACCCACATGGCATATGTTTACACAGACACATACAAGTAAAAATAAAATAAATCTTAGATCACCATACATTTATCTATGTAGCATGTACTCAGAACACCTCAGTGTTCAGAATTACATTACCCATTCTAAAGACTCACTCCCCACCTCTCCGCAAAGTAAGGGTGTGGAATACAGTTATACATTTCAACATTTTGTGTGTGTGTGTGTGTGTGTGTGTGTGTGTGTGTGTGTGTGTGTGTGTGTGATGATGATGATGATGATGATGATCTGCTTAAATACAGAAGGCTTAAGAATATTAGTGTAAAAATATCTCCTGGTCAACAGAGTAGAGTCCTGGGCCTAAGTGGAGACCTACCACTCCAGTTGGGCCAGATCATTCACTGGGCCAAGGGAGGGCTCACCATGCTAATAGGTAGACAGAATAACTAGCCCCTTAATGAGACCACTGTGTCTGTGTGTCTGACCTCCACTCCAGCTTAAAATGCTGTGGTGCTTTTGCTTCTCAATTCTTTTCCTCCAGGTAGCTGCTCAGTTTTACAGCTGGTCCACCCTGGGGTATTTCTTTTAAACGTTAATAAAATTGTCCTTGAGTTTCAGTTTGTGCCCATGCTTAAATTAATTTGATTGATTAATGAGGCTAAGACTTCCAAAAGGGGATCTTGATTTCCCCCGTATCAGGACCTGTAAACCTGAGAGGAAAAAAATGCGATGAAGTGGGTACCCTGAGCAGGCTTTGCCGAGGTTCTCCCCTAAGAGACCACAACACACAAACAGAGTTAGTGCAAAAAGGTTAACAGGGGCGGGGGAGAGGGAAAGAGCAAAGGGCCCCTCCGAGTGTGGACATGGGAGAGACAGACAAGAGGCACGGGCAAGAGAGGGGACAGTGACTGACAGACACCTTGAAAGGGTGCACATGTTGCACAGATGAGGATGTAAAGGCACTGGCTCCAGATGATGCTGGAACCACTGTGGTGGCCCAGGCCAGCTGGCCATGGTAGGAACTTGCCCTAGGAAGCACACTTATCAGGCTGGAGAAATATCTCTGCAGGTAAAAGCACTTAGTAATTCAGAGGATGCAGCCTGATACTCAGCATCCACATGCTAGCTTACAACCATCCCTAATTCCAACTTTCAGAGGATCTAACACCCTTTTCTGGATTCTGTGGGTTCCAGGTATGCACAAGATACACTTACATACATACATGCAACTAAGACACACATATGCATGAACAAATCTTTAAAAAAACTCACTTCCATTCATTTTAACACTAACAAAGGAGAATAGACTTTGGTGTACATGTATGTTATCAGAAAATATTTTGGTAAATGTTTCATGAAGTTTTTATTTTTCTCCCAGGATTTATTAACAGTGTATGGTGACCTATAATTCTTCACAATATGTCCAGTATCCAGTTTTAAGTTTATGTTTTGACAGATCATAATTTCCCTTATTCACCTCAGGTTTTTAGGGAAGCTCTCCAGTAAGCACTTTGTTATAGGCACCTAGACAAGCACACCTTGTCTTGTCATTGAGCAACCTAAGGCGACACCTCCTCTGCCCAGAGACTTCACTTGAGTACAGCCAGGATCTTGACTTGCACTATAGGTTAGAATTTCAGGAAGGGTTACTAACTTGAGGTTTGTTAAGAAAATGACAGCCCCACATACCCAATGGGTAGATGGGGGACACACCCAAGCATACATGGCAAGAGTGTCCATAGATAAACACTGGAGATACCAGAGATGTTAAGCACACATGGTTGCCTCCTCAATGAAGGAAGGAAATGTATACCTGTTTCCACCCAGAAGGCTAGGAGTAGATGTTGTTAATGTTCTGATGACCTTTGCTATCTGTGGGGCTAGGCATCACCCCAATCCCCCTTCATCTCAGACTCTTCCTCCTTAGACCTTTATCTTTATCACTCAATAGAATGCATCCTTAGGAGACATTCTCGTATACTTTATAGCCTGTTTACCTCTACACTCTTGTCGGTCAGAGGTCACACCAAACCCTAGGCCCTTAAGCTGTAGAAGTCATTTTCATGGTCACATGCAGTTTGCAAAAGACTTCCAATGAATTCACACCTTAAGCTTTATTGTGCATGAGACTGAGAATTGTTACTAGGAAACTTTTTCCCCCAAATTATACTGTGCTTAAATATATTTAAAAGAAATTACTTAATGTCAGACTCTGTAAATTTGAACCACCCCAAGTAAGTCAGTTTAAACTGAGTTTCTTTCTTATTTCAAGTGGATTATTCCCCTGCTGGCTGGGACACTTATACCCAAGGGATAGGTGGGGACACATTTAAGAGCTGACTGGAAGATGTTTCCATGGTTACTTGGAAGGGATGCTCTTCAGTCAGTTGAGCTGTCTGCAGACTGTGCAGTGTGTTCTATGTTTCCAGCTTTTGTGAACTGTCACCCACGCTGGGGTGGCAATGTAGCCAATGTAGCTGTCTATGAGTCATTTCTGCTCCTGTAAGTAGCCCCAATGAAACTCATTGGTCCACCAAGTTGGACTTTGGTGGTATCTGAACTTTGATCTCTCATGGGCTCCATATTTGGTGTGAGTGGATGTGTAACATCTCCGCAGGTAAAATTTTATCTCACATCAATTTCATTAAAATTTGATCTCCACGGCCTTTGAATGTGCTTGGTGACAAATTGCAAAACACCCATCAAGTACCTTTACTCCATTTCCATTTAAAATGATCCCCCCAATGAAGAGTAAGATAGCTCATTGTTGTATTTGGAGTGGAATAGTGACTTTCCCCCACAGAACATCATTCTTCCAAAAACATTAAAAAATGATTGACAGGTACAGTTATTCAGACACGCATATTTGGAGATATTTTTCTTGAAGTTAACTGAAGTGAGCTTGCCACTCCAAGAAAAACATCTGACAGGGTTTATTGCCAATGATAACATTTGAGCTTTCTAGAAAAGATTAGAATTTTAAAAATTGAGTCTACTGCCATAATTTGACAGATTCTCAATACTTTTTGATGAGATGAAGCGATATTATACAGCAATAGGTCATGTGATGTTTTGTTGTTAAATTAACTGTGTAAGCATTGAGACTAATACATCTGAGTGAATAAATATTTTCTGAATGACCAATTTATGACATTACAAAATTCTCCGTAAGCAAAGAAACTATTGACAAGTGCCAGACAAGTTTTATCGCTATGATTTCATGTTCTTCATTTACAGACACTACCATGGGTTGGCTTTGAATGAGATGGAAAAAAAAAATGATTGATTAAAACCAAAATTAAAAAATAGAGACATCAATTAAGAAATTGCCTCCATCCACTTGGCCTATAGGCTAATCTTTGGGATCATTTTCTTGGTTAATGTTTGATAAGGGTGAGCTTTGAGGGAGTGCCACCCCTGGTCAGTTTGGGGTTGTATGAGAAACCAGGCTGAGCAAGCCAGAAATTAGTGCTCCTTCCAAGGTCTCTAGTTTAGTTCCTGCTTCTGTGTTTCTGCCAGAAGTCTCTACACCAAGTTCTCCCAGTGATAGACTTGAGAGTTATAATCTGAAACAAAGCATTTCTACCCCGGGTTGCTGTGGGCCGTGGTATTTTGTCACTGTACTAGAGACACTGAGACACAGGTGGTTTGTAATTTTCAGGGCTGTGTTCCAGCCGGAATAGCATTTCCCTTGTGGCCTAACCTACCTACCCCACCTTCTACTGCTCTCAGCTTCAGGAAACCACTGTCTACTCTTTACTTGTGAGAGACCACCTGTGTTAGATTCTACAGTCAGTGAGATCATATAGCATTCTGGCTTACTGACATAATGTCCTCCAAATTCACCTTTCTTTTCCCAAAGGACAGAATTTAGTATTTTTGACTGAGCACTATTTCAGTGTAGAATAAACATTCAAAGTGATGGATATGTTCATTACCATGATTTAGTCATCCTACAGTGTACTGAAACACCACACTGCACCATATGCGTTCCATTATTGTGTGCTTATAAAAATAAGAGTAAAAATACTGAAGACTTGCAAAATTGAAAGGTTATCAGTATTGTTCTATTTTCTTTTGAACATAATTTTAGATAAAATAATATGTTTTTTACTATTTTTTTCCATTTTTATGTTTGTGTGTATGTGGCATGTATGTGAGGGCCTGGATGTGTTTGGGGGATGCTCACATGTGTGTGAGCATGCCTGTAGAAATCTGAGGTTGGTGTTAGGGATCACTTTTTTTTGAGACAAGGTTTCTCTGTGTAGTCTTGGCTGTCCTGGAACTTGATCTGTAGCCCACACTGCCATTGCCTCCTGAGTTTTGGGGTTAAAAGAGTGTGCCACCACTTCCTAGCTAGGAATCAATCTTGATAGTTCTTTTACCTTATGCTTTGAGGTAGTTTCTCAATCACAACTCAATATGGCTAGTTTCATTGGCCAGATTGCTATGGGAATCCGCCATTTCCACTTTTAGAGGGTTGATTTATAGGTGGTCTTTCATAGCCACTTGCCATTGATGTTGATTCTGGGATATGAACTCTGGTCCTCAAACTTGCATGGCATGTGCTATGCTCTTTAACCACGGAGCTATCTCTCCAGTCCTTCATACATTTATTGATGGTAACATACAGTGAGTTAACTATTGCTACTTATTACATTTTCAGTATCAACTTCTTTATGATTTTTTAGACAGGATCTCATGTAGCTCAGATTGGCCTTGCACATGCAGGATAGCCTGTAACTCTTGATTTTCATGGGTCTGTGTCTTGACTTCTGAGATTACAGGTGAGTACCACCATATTTGACTTGCAGTGCTAACTTTTAATACAATAAATATCACAGAGAGGAACTTAGAAAAACACTAATGGGTCAGTTGTAAGCGTCAATGGAAAGGGGCCAGATGACTCTGTGGTGCCAAATTAGTTCCCCAGAATTAACTTATACAAAGTTTTTTTTTAATTTTTTTTTATTGGTACAGTTAGTTTCCTGTATTTTTTTTTTTTTAAAAAAACCCATTAAACTGGCATGTGCATTTAATATGAAACATTATAGGGTTTCATGGAAAAAACAGAGTTTCCAATTATCCTGAAAAGATGGATGGACAGTTTGCACTAGGTCTACATTTCTGATTGGTCCCCAGAGCTGTGTAGTGGCTGCCCTCTTCTGGAAACATACTTTCCTATTGCCCTCCATTCTTACCCTCTACTCCTGAGGTCCTGTATTACTCACAGGGCTTGCTCAGCTGTCGGAAACATCTACAGATGTGTCTAATCTATACAGTATTCTTAGTGGATAGATGATGGGAAGAGCTGGTAGTATCCTGAGGATCTGCTGACCCCCCCCACCTCACCCCACAGGGTGGGGAGCCTATGAGAGGAAGATGACATCCTCAGATGAGAGAAATATTTCCAAATTTGGTGCAATGGTCTGTTTTCTTAAAAGATCTTCATGTGTGTCTGACATGTGCATATGCATGTGTGCATGTTCATATCTGCAGATGCAGATGTGTGCATACACATACTATTAGAAGACAATGCTGGGTGTCAGGTTTTCAACGTCCACTCTGAGACAGAGTTTCCCATTGTTTGTTGATGTTGTATACATCTTGCTGTATGCAAGAGAGTTAGTTAGGGGGCTACCAGGATTCCCTGCCTCTGCTTCCTAGCATAGTAGAAGTGTGTTGATTTCTGTCATGTCCAACTTTAAGTAGGTTCTGTGGATTTGAACTGAGGTCCCTGCTCCCATGGCAAGCCCTTTACCCACTTCCTTACAGATTTTCTAATGATTTGCTATGAATATAGCCATGAATTAGGACAGTGCCAAGAGGTAGAGATTCAGAGTATCTATTATTCAAATTGGCTTTGCTAAGGACAGCCATGGACATTTGCCGTCTGGTGACAGCATCCTACCGTTTTAAGTTAACTTCCCCAAAAACCTTGTTTTCTTGACTTCTTGCTCCTTTTTCCTGTGACTTATTTCGTTTCACTAAAATTTTTCATCAGTGTGCTGTACCTGTCGGCCAGTGGAAAGTGCTTTAGAACACACTACACTGAAAATCAGGTGGTCAGTGAATGCATAGCTCTTCTGCCCTGTCTTTGCTGGCAGTACAGGGCCCTGCTAGACTTCTTCCTTTGACTCTGTTTGTGTCTTTCACCTTGTCAATGGAAGTCCCTTATTTCTACATTTGCCTTCAAGCCAAAGCTCCAATTCTGGGTGGTCAGAAACATATGCCTACCAGCAGCCAGCTCATTTAAGTTAATAAGGGAGTCGGGCTCCGCTTGGAGTTAAAAAAAAAAAAAAAGGTGTTTTAACTAATATCAACTTGCTTATTTGACAAGGGTAGAGTCCTGGGGCTACTTTTACCTATGCCAAACAAATTATTAAGGTATATTCAAGTATTAAATGTATGACCCTTTCTGTTCTGGCTGTATACATGCTGTCAATGTCAAGCTCCTTTGGGGTGATGCAGTGACTCTTTAGATTTGCACACCCTCTGCCCTCCCCTCCCAAGTACATAAATATGTGTGTATGTAAAATATGTGCATATTTTATCTACATCAAATACACATATATGTATATTCTTTTCTTTTTGTCTGATAAAACTGGTCATAAAAGAGGATGCTGCCTTCAACATGTGAGCTTTAAGAAAAGAGGCAGGAGACATTGATGGTGAGGTTTCTATGCCTGTTTCTGGACCACTTTTATGAAAGAAAGCAGGATTCTCAGGATGGAGGGCTCAGCACTCCAGGCTTCTTTTATGGTATCTTGTTACAGCAACCTGAGATAAGATATCCTTGAGTGATTGCTAGGTAATGTTTTTATTATTTTGTGTAGTTGAACTTGAGTCTGGCTATGAGAAGGGAAGGGAAAGAAACCACGTAAACGTTTTGGCAGGCAAATTGGACTCTGTCCTTACCAACTCAGAACCCCAGGGAGTCTGCATCGAGTGAGGCCATCCCAGCAGATACTGGAGCATGGCATGGTCATCATGTCATGGTGCTCATGGCCATGGCTCTCACAAATGCTCAACCTGTCTATTAAATCTGTTACAGGCCAGGGATTGATCAAAGGCCACATTGACAAAACCCTTTGTCTATTCATTTATTTTATTGCTCACCTCTGCATGGTCTAAACATCTACTTAGACACACCAGGCCCATAAACACGGGCGTTCATACATTGGTTTGGGGTTCGAAATGGTTACTAGCTATTTCTATAATACAGAACTTAACTATGCCAACTTTGAATATATGATGGAAAGGCCACTCTTCCTCTGGCGCCCCCTTAAGCATGTGAAATACACGCCTCACTGTGACAGGAAATTGCTTTGAAACGAGGAACAAGGCTATGACTCTTAGAAAGACAATTCTGTAAGTACCCAATTTATTCAGAAAACGATACAATTTAAACATTTATGACTTTTTTCAGTCTTACATTTTTTAACCATCATTTCCCAAATTTTATGCATTTGGTTGACATGTATTTGCAATATTAGGATCTATAATTATAGCTCTGGAAATTGTACAAGACATTTGGTTTCCTTAATTAATTATTACTGCCCCCTCAAAAAAAAACCCCAAAAAACAAAATTCAACCCCAAACAAAACATGTATTTTTCTTGTGCTTTGGATACACTTCACTATTTTTCTGACCAAAACTAAGTTTCACTTTGAGCCTTGAGTAGCTTGTAAAACATTTGTCCATTTCTTCGAGAGAAAAGCAGAAGCAAGTCACTGTTTTGGTTCAAGACTACCTTAGATTTGGAAAAACACCCCAGCTCTACACGGACATTTCTGCTTGAGGAGGTTGCACTCAGAAGTGCTACAAGAGGCCTAAGGATGCCTCTCCAATGAACTCAAAGATCGAAGGAGTAAAACAGAAACCTGTTGCTATTTGGTATGGACAAGATTCCATTCAAGAGCCAAAGAAGAATCTTGGGAAACAGTTTCTAGGAGCTGGAACCATCCATGCATTGAGCTGTGGTGCCTCTTTTAGCCAAGCAGGAGCAAGCCAGAAGGAGCACTCCTCAGTCTGGGCAGAGGACGAGGTGTGACTATAAAGCAGTGAGACCGACCTGAGTTCATCACTTTCTACTCTCACCTCGGAGATGGGCCAGCCCTCTATGCCACTGGCAGGAAAGAGGTGCCATTGGCAAGCAGGCTAGGAGTTGTCCTCTTTGAGAGGATCTCTCTTGTGAAAGCCTTAATCAGGACCTCACTGTCTTTGTGCAGTGCAAGGAATGTATTAGCATCATAGAGGACCTTGTGTGACATGCCTCTCAGGCCCTGCATTAAAAAGCTCCATTAGAACAAAATTCTCAGGGGATTTGTGTCTATGGTAGTGTGTAAACATGGGTACTGGGTTAAATGACCCAGATCCACTTCAAAAAAGACTACCTCTAAGTAGGTAAATTTACTTAGTAGAGAGGCCATTCTCAGCAGTAAGAGAATATAGATAACAACTGCAAAACAGTATCAGATTATTTTTATTATTATTTTAAACATGCAAAATACAGTCCATGCATCTGCTGCTTGGAAAAGTCTCTCATCCTATGGGCGATTAAGCCAAATATGTTTTGGCTATCAACATTCAAGAAATGTTTCAAAATGCTTTACAGTGTAAAGATAAGAAATTTAGCAAAATTTCAACAAACTGGTATAAAAATGGATACATATACCATTTTATTTCAAGGCAACATGCTGTAAAGAGTATGTTATGACTGTATTTCATTGTAAAAAGGCTTTACCAATACAGATCAGGTCTTGGGGCTACACATGCAAAAAAAAAATCCCCCCCCCAAAAAAAACCCCAAACAAAACAAAACCAAGATGTCGGTTATTTAAAAATCACTGAACCGTGCTATCTTTAAATGTGTTATCATTATTTTTTTTTTAAGTACAGGAATAGACGTAGTAAATATTAGTGAACAGTGCTTCAGAACCCTGTAAAAGCATGGAGTTCACTGTGCCAGTGTCCTGGAAGACTCATACACTTCCGATGAACACTTTGGTTTAATCCCTTTACCATTGTAATAGTCCACGACTTGATTTGGGACTTCAGCCAACACACTCTTTGCAAGGGCAGCTGGCGACGCCTGCAGGGAAGAAAAAATGACCATGACTTGAAGCAGATGCAGATTCTGACTCAAAGACTTGAGCCCTGAGCTTAGCTGCTAGTCTCATTTGCTCAGCCACCCCAGCCAGCCATGTCCACTCAACGTTCTTGCTCTGTGACTGCAAATGTGAATTCACATATGAAGATAAATTTTCCCGCAGTGTTTTGTTTTCTTTAAACTCTCATTCAGTTTTAAACACGTTCCAGTCACTATGCCAAGAGCAGTGGAACTATCAAAATAAAAGGTAGGAATCCTGTGAGGAAACTCAGCATGGCCAAAACAAACACTTCTTATAAGGTAACATGCGTAAATGCTACCGACCAGCTTCCTATCAGTGTAGATGCTTAGAACCAAGCCAGGGCTCTTGAATGGGGACCTGAATTTTAACACAACTGAAATCTGAAGTGTGCTGTTATAGAAAGTCCTAAACATTGTGAGACAAAGTTATCTTAGAAGCACACCTCCAAGACATCTTAGTTAGCATACCTCCAAAAGGAAACAATATTTAACTTGGGCATATATTTAAAATTCAAGGAAGGGAAGGGAGTGGAATTTGATGATTCTAGAGACAGTAAGGCATCTGATGGAGTTGAAGATACAGTTTATGCGTGTCTGTGTATGTGTGTGTGTCCGTGTGTGTGTCCGTGTCCATGTGTGTGTCCCTGTGTGTGTTTGTGTATGTACGTGTGTGTGTCCGTGTCTGAGTATGTGTGTGTGTGTGTGTCCGTGTGTGTGTGTGTGTCCGTGTGTGTGTGTGTGTGTGTGTGTGTGTGTGTGTGTGTGTGTGTGTTGGCCATGGTAGTGGGAGTGGCTACAGTGGTTACTTAGAAAATGAGCTTGGGGTCAGTCAGGATCTTGAATGCCCCTGTAGTACTGATTCTGCAGCAGAGAATGGTTGAGGTCAAGAGCATGACTGGACCTTGTAGTCATAGAGAGCTGAACCTGACTTCTGGGTCTGACCTTTAGTACTGATGGCACAACCTCTGGGCAAGCAGTTTCAATAGTCTGAGCCTCAATTATTATTAAAGAAATTGGAAAATTGATCAGTTAACAAACACTTGAGATTCTCAAGGAAAGAGAGCTGTCCCAAGGGCCAGGGGACCATGTTTCTAACCTCTTTCTTAAGCCATTTCACATGAGCTCAGATCTCACATGCAAAATAAGAAGGAAACAGAAGCCACTCTGTTTAACAGACTGCAGGTAAGATATCTGAGAAACTCCGGAACATCTTCCGTGCAGAGATTTGAACCCCAATGGTCTGAAGGTGTGGCGATTCTGGCCCCCACACACTCTCTTTCACTTTACAAATGATTGGTTGGGCATAGAACCATGGTTCATGTATACATGGGGACAGAAGCAAAATTCATCTCCAACTTCCCCCAGTTGGAAAGTTTAGAAAGCCCACACCACTTGATTTCCCAGCTTTCTCTACAACTAGAGTTGGCCATGTGACCCAGCTTTGCCCTATGAAATACAAGGGGAAGTTTCCCAGATGAATTTTTAGAACTCCTTACTGCTGCTTGTAGGGGATAAACCTAGTTGGCTCCATTTTCCTCCTCCTCTACTCTTGAATAAAACTGTGACTCCTGGTAACAGCTGTTATCATGAAGAATCAGCAAAGGAGCCTATAAAGTGTTGATTTTCATACAGCCAAGTCAATCAAGAAAGTAGTTATCTGAGCCACAATCCCTAACATTTAGTTTCCCAAGAATAAGTGCTCACTCCTCACTAAAGAAGTTTCTTCTTGCAGCCTTCAATTACAGGAAGTCAGAACTGGTCAAAATGCAAAGAAGAATTGGTGCCTAGCCTCAGTTGATATAATAACAACACATTCTCTATAACCAACTCTCAGGGAGTGTCTTGGAAGAGGGGTTGGAAACATTATAAGTAGACTAGAGGGTCTGCTGAGACAGTGTCTTTTATATATAAGAGAGGAACTGTACTACTTAAATCTCAACAATATGGTCACCTAAACAAGAACTGAAGGTCAATGGCAGTTGACATGCCAATGTAGATAGATGGAATCTCAGAAGACCTTGTCCCTAGATAAAGAACTATAGACAATTGTTGGCTGTTGAGAGGAACAGCTAGTCTTCTCCAGGGATGAGCTCCCCAGTAGACTATCTGATGTGCATGGGTGCTAGACACTGAACATGGGTCCTAATGTCTGCATAGCAAGCACTTTATGGACCCAGTCATTTCTCCATCCCCAATTTTAATGAATCTGAACGCAAATATCCACATATGGTTATTGGCTCTGGTGCATTAGAAAGCACTGTTCCTAAGAGAGCCCCCTTCCCTATATCTGTGCTGGTGAATGCACATAGCTGTAGGAACAAGAGTTTGGGGGGGGGGAGACAAAAACACAAAATCAGTTGGTAATAACAGTAATATGGACAGTATACACTAACCTTTCCACGGACCAGTTATTGTACATAAACTCCACCTCAACCATCCAGTACATCTAACACTTGCCTTATCTTACTGAAAGTCAGTGTCACTGAAAGGCTTGCCCAGAATCACATGGCTCAAAGCCTGTGCCTATGCACTTCAAAATACCGTGTTACTATGCAGAGCATCAAGAAAGAGGCGAGGCAACTTATGGGTTACTGGTGTGTGTGAAATATCAGCTCCTTGTCTCCATTTTTTTATTCATGGCTTATTGAATTGTGAGCAGATTAGTTTGGGTAATGAAACGCTTTTCAAAATCTAATTTGAAATCCATGAAGATAAGGTAGGTGAAAATGCTCCCAGTGTTCTGCCCACACCACCCCAGAGAGCCTGGAAATGCACAGCACACAGCAAATGAGGGACAAGATGTCCTTCTTCTGCTTGGGGCAGTTCTCTATGGGACAATCACCTAGTTCCCAATCCCACTTTGGTGCCTGTCGACAAGCCTCCACTTTTCTGCCAATGCCTAGCTTCAGCTGGTAGACCTTCCCTGTGAGTCTGTCTTGCCCTGAAGCCATTTGAGGGATGTGAGACCTGTGAGCCGAGGACCACATGTAGCTGCAGAAAGCTGAGGACAGGGTTGAAAGCAACCCAACTAAAATATCAAATATCATGTGGCAGTGTCAGAATGCTGGAAAGAGTTTTAGAGAGAGAGAGAGAGAGAGAGAGAGAGAGAGAGAGAGAGAGAGAGAGAGGCGTCTGTCAATAAAATGCTTGCCATGCAAGCATGAGAACCTGAATTTGGGTCCCCAAGACTCATGTAAACAGCTGGGTATATATTCCTGTGCACTTGTAATTGAAGTGCTGGGCCTGTGGTATTGGGAGGAAGACAAGCAGGTCCTTAGGAGTTTATTGGCCAGCGAGGTCATTGAGCTTGGGTTTAGTCAGAGACGATGTTTCAAAAATAAGGTGGGAAGTGGTAGAGGAATAGCCTTGATGTCAGTGTCTGGCTTTCATAGACATACGCATATCTATTTACATGTGCATGCACATATGTGCACATACAAACATATAACACACACATACACATTGGGCACAGCCGTAAGTTATTCTCAACTTTTCATGGGCTGCTTAGCATGTGGATTTTTTCCTGATATCTTTGTCCTTAATATGCAAGGCTCCAGGAAATTCTCCAAAGCCTGGACTCATGCTTTATTAGCTCACTGAAGTCCCAGTGTGTGAGGAGCAGAGGAACTCTGAGTGTGTGAAGTCCTGAATCACTGTGTATTGTTGACATGAGTATGGCTATGTAAAGAATCCCAATGCCTCAGTCCAATGGAAATAGCAAAGCCTTACCCAGGTGAGGCTCAGAAAGATGGCAAAGTCTTTTTAGGAATGCATGAAGATGTTTATGATGTATAGAAAATGCCCACCATAGCTCCTCCACTGTATTTACAGCCTGAAACCTATACCCTACAGGGGCTGCCCCTACCTCAATTACCCAAACCTATCTGTTCAATTGCGTTTGGGGTTAGTTCAGAGAGTCAAGTCCAACCCACCCCAATTCTCCCGTGTGTCTGTATGTCTGTATGTCTGTCTTCATTCTGTTGCTGTTCCAGTCATGCATCTCTGGGAGCCTTGCTGGATGAGGAACCAGTGTGCCAGGTGTGTGCCTTGTGCAGTAAGTACTCCATGAATCTGAGTATTAGTAGGAGGCTCAGTAGAGGCACCTTTTGAGGCTCAATGATACTGCTCTTGTGTGTGTTATGTGATGGAGAGTGTGATGGTTAGTTTTAAATGCCAGCTTGGTGGTGGTGCATCTATTTTTATTTGGCTTGGGTGATGAAAGGCTAGTAAACCCTTAAGAATAGCCTTTCCTCCAGCTCAGATGCATCAGGAAGCAGAGAGTAACACATGACACAGCTGTAGCAAATTGAGCCAGCCCCACTAACCCATCCATGAGGACAATGCTAAGTTTTTCTGATGCTACACTTTGCTGTCCATAGCAGACAACTTGAGAGCTTCGGGAGCCTTGGGTACTTTAGAAACCTTCTCTATGGGAAAGCAGGAGATGGGAAACATGCTGGGGCAGTTTCTCTCCCCCATAGCATTGACCTGAGATCTCACAGTGAGATCAGCCTTTACTGCAACTTGAAAATGCTCTCTACACTCAGCTCTGCAGCAGGGGATTGATTTCCTGCCTGCTTAATGATTTTAATCACGCCGTGCCCCTCTTAAAAAAGAGAGTAGTGATCACATTGCAGTATGATGATGAACAGATTCAGAGAGCTCTGGAGTGTACAGTGTACAGTCCCTTTCTTTAGAGGTTGGACAGGTCATGGAATCTAGGGTTCAGCTGAGGCTGTGTGGCAGATGTTAGAACCACTGGAAAGCCTGTCACAGAAAGACAGAGGTGTGGGCAGCTATACCTAGAAAGCACAACAATCTCTGTTGCTGAGATTGCCAGTCCTACTGTGGCTGGGGTCCTGGAGTGAGCCCAAATTGTATTCTATGTGCTTGGACACTGCAGAAAAACTGGCTAGGAATAATGTTGGAAACTCATTTGAGTGAGTCTTTGAAGCAGAATGGCTTTTCCAAATAATCATCTAGTGGGAGAGGTCTTACATTGGATGGCATGGCACTGTGCCTCCCTCTCTATGACCTCAAAAGCAATGGTGCCCCACATAGGGAGGGGCTGCTTAGAAGCTAACAGGGATGCTTCCAGAAGGGACACACACACACACACACATTCATAATACATGTGACGACAGAGGAGAAACTGTAAAGGATACTGAAGACTTGGGGTATTTCTTCCAGCTAAGAGCTCATTCATGTCTATCCCCTCCCTTTGGAATGGTGGCAGAGCAGAGAGTCAAGGGCTGAAGTGGGTAGCAGGGACTGGGGAGGTGCTCTATTATTGGACAATGTTTACAAGGCATACAAATAAAAGGATACTGGAGACTCTCCATGGTTACCTATAATACTCCCATGGTCTCCCAGAAACAGTTTGAGCATCTCTGAAAGGGCCTATTATGAACCCAAGGAAATCTTAATGTTGGCTATCACAGCTTTATTAAGGGTTGGGTTTGTGAAAATTTCAATGTATTTCTGTCTTCAAGGACTTGATAATTATCCCCAAATTGGAGGTGTGGGTAGAGTGTTATGAGAACTTTCTCAACATTATCTAGAGCAGTGGTTCTCAACATGTAGGTTGTGACCCCTTTGGTCGTCAAACAACCCTTTTACAGGGGTTGCCTAAGACCATCAGAAAACAGATATTTACCTTATAATTCATAACAGTAGCAAAATTGTAGTTATGAGGTAGCAACAACAACAATTTTATGGTTGGGGTCACCACATGAGGAACTGTATTAAAGGGTCACAACTTTAGGAAGGATGAGAATCACTGATCTAGAGTGATTCCATCCAACTGGGAACTATAACTCTGCTTTACTGTTTACTATGGGTAATGACCCACAACTACTGACCAAGGATGTGGGTGACTTCTGGCTAGCAAAGAAGTGACTCAAAGGCTATGTGTTTGTATGTTCTTGATCATGAACCCATCTACTTTGATAAGCTTACTCCAGTATTTTCTCTTCTTACTGACTACACTAAACTAACTTAACATTCATTATTACTAACTTGACCATCTTGCTCCTAAATGAGCATACTGAATCACCAGTGCTGGTCACTATATAAAGTGTCTATCATTTTGCAAACAGTAAACAGCCAATCTTCTAACAGGTAGGGCCAGGCTGAATTTCAGCTTCCTCTTGCTCCTTTTTGAGGTATTCCTAAGCAAGCTGCTCAACTGTCTATGGCAAGCCTGAAGGAACCAGAGGTACTCAATTTCATGAGTGAAGACAAGCATTTGCAAAATTTTGGCAACTATAGTCACCATGACTGCTTATTTATAACTCAATATATTCTCCTTTTCCCAAATAGTTATGATCTGTATACCCTTCCTATAGGATTTGTTCAGCCTAGACCAGGTCTGCTGATGCTGCTTAAAGAATAGCAGGCCACTACTAACATTGGTGGACATGTGGGAGATGTGAGGATACCCCCATGATGTCTATGCATACGTGTTTGAAGTTCCGGAAGGGCACAAACTGGACAATGTCTCGAAGAACAGGCTCTCCCTTAGGTGACCTTAGAATCCCATCATCGCCATCCAGCATTTGCATATCACTGAAGTCAGCATTCCCCACTCCCACGATGATGACGGACATGGGGAGGTGAGAGGCATGGACGATGGCCTCCCGGGTGTCAGCCATGTCTGTGATGACACCATCTGTCAGGATCAGCAGGATGAAGTATTGCTTCAGGAGTTAGGAGTCAGATGACAGGTGAAGACGAGGGCAAGGTGGGGGAGAAAATGACAATACAGTCAGTTAGATATCTATAACTCGGTGGCCCCTTGCAGAGTGACCATAGCTGGATGGACAGCAGACAATTTCATTTGTTCGTTTCTTTAACTTTTATTAATAAAAAATGCAGCGCAAAAACAAAATAGCCTGGGCACATCTGTGAGCTCGTTACTGAGCATCAACAATTATCAGCATATGGTCAATTTTGCTTAGTTTACTCTCCGCACTTACTTACCAACTTTGCATTATTTTTGAGGCATATTCAATATATTATAGCATTTACATAAATGATATGCATAAAGATAAAAGTTTATTCATAAAAATAATATCGTATATGTAAAATGAAAATTTATAACCTAACCCATTGAACAGAAAAGACAGGTTATTTGTGTTTTCTATACACAAAGCCCTTTCATTTGGTTTCACTTTCTGCCCTAAACTAAAACCCATGGTCTCAAATAGCGTAGGAGTTCATTTTCTGATGACCCACATTTCAAAGGCTCCCCAAAGCAGATTCCAAGCTACTCTCTACCAATCCAAAAAAGTTCTGTCTCTTTTAATATTTATTTATTCTTGTCCATTGATTGGGTAATGTCCCAAATAGGCTGGTGACTTTGGCTCTGGGTGACAGTTATTATGTCTCCACTCCTAGACTGTCCAATCCCGAGTTTCCCCAGGTCTATTAACCCACATATCAACTTCACTTTAGTCTACCCTGCTCACAAAACCAGAGCTGGGAGTCCTTCACCACCACTCCCCTTAGGACACTGTGTCTCCTGGGGTCTGTCTGCTAGACAATCTCCCGTCCTGCCAGCCAGTCTGTCTTTCTCCTATCCTCCTACTGACTTTAGAAAGACAAGACCCTGATTGCCTCCGTATCCTTTCAGGTTCTCAGCTAGTAGGTCACTGATCTGGGCTTCAGGTCAACAATAGACATGTTTAGAACAAGCCCTAAATTCTTAAGGTCATGATGAATGGAGACTCAGTGATTGTAGCTTAATTATATTAATAATCTTTCTGATTACTTCAAAGCTCAAGATAGACAGAAGGCAGGAGACTGGGAGTCAGGAGAATTGCCTTTTGGGACTTTTTCTGTAAGACCTGAAATATTTTATATACCCTAGTCTCAGCTTCTTTATTTCTCAAAAGATGAAAAGGACAAAGTTATGGATTATTATTTATCTTTCAGCTTGAAGATCTTCGAAAATCTATAGCTGTACTGTCCAGCATAGTAGTTAACAACCTCATGAAAATACTGAGGCTTTCAAATGTGGCCAGAGTAAGAGAGGAACTGAATTCTAAGTGAAAAAAAATAGATACCCAATTCACTTATTGAACACTTTTTAAAGTATGCTAAGAACAAATAAAAAATTGATATTTTCCATCATCATCATCATCATCATCATCATCATTTTGGTTTTTCAAGACAAGGTTTCTCTGTGTAACAGCTTTAGTTGTACTGGAACTAGTTCTTTAGACCAGGCTGGCCTTGAACTCACAGAGATTCACCTGCCTCTGTCTCCCAAGTGCCACCATTAAAGGTGTGTGCCACCACTGCCCAGCTCATCCTTCAACTTATAGTATTTAAATAAAGACCAAGTATTTGTGATAATTCAGCACCCAAATTAAGATACCATTAAATGTAAAATACACAAATATTTTAAAGTCTTAGTACAAAAATCCAAAACATTTTATTCATAACTTTATGTGACTCAAATGCTAGAATGACAAGATATTGACGCCTTGGGATTTTTATTATTCTTAAAAGACATTAAAATGGATGTCCTTGTTTCTTCTTACTTTTTAATGTGGTCACTACAGCATTTAAAACTGTACTGTATTTCCTTTGGACTATGATGCTGGTTTGTTAGGAGAGGGCGGGGCTGGTCACGTGTCAATATGATGGTTCTCCTAGTACACATGTGAGAGGCATCCTGGCTTTTAGCGTGTAGCCTCCCTGTTCCCTCTCCATGTGGAGAGGCTGCCACAGGGCTCAGATGAGACAGTGATCAGAGCAAAGACTCTATACTGGCCAGTGAAGGAGGACCTACTGGAAGTGAGGGTGGATGTTGTCCATCATGAGCATACTATGCTAGCTTCACTATGGGATGGGAGGCAAGAGGTTTAGGGAGATGAAACACAGGCCAAGCCCAAGAGAACTCTCCTTACAGCCCCCCACAGTATTCCTGATCAGGTATTAGCTTGTTGGTGGAGCACTTTGTCAGACATGTTCAGTGCTGGGTTTGGCCTTCAGCATCACATAGAGTAGAGCATAACAGAAATGAATACAAACAAGCTAACTCATAACAACCACAAAAGTTAAGGACTCTTTGGAGTCAAGAGTGCAAATATTCTAGAATCTGTTTTTTCTAGGTTTAATGTACAAACCTTAATAAGCTAGAGATGACTGTATTGAACCAAATGGAAATTTCCAATCAATGCTGTCAAAACATCAGGCTGAGAAAGCACTTATGTGTAAGATATTACCATCTGTGAATATACCTGAGGTCTATGGAGGGGCATTTTTACCCCTAGGAAAATTCTACAATACAAAGAAGAAGTCTTATACAAGATCCTCTGACATAGTTTGCATAAGAAGCATAAGCTCATTCCTCTTGGTAGTAACAATAAAGGACCCCAGACCACAGTGTCCAACAACAGAAGGGACCCCTAGGGAAAAGTATAAATTACCCACATAGCCAACAGGGGTCAATTATCTGTTTTTTGTTTGTTTGTTTGTTTGTAGATTCTTCTTACATGTGGTTCCGTGTTTTGACTATTTCAGTCTCTTCAGAATCAGACTCACCTGGCCCTGGGGTTGTGAGTGATGGTTATGACCTCATGTTGACTTGTATTAGCGCAGAATCCACACCTGTCTCTATGTAAGCGTCCCTTTACTATTGTAGGCTCTGATATCCCAGGAGTAATTGAGAGCGTCTACTTATAAAATTAAGCTGCAGGAATGTCCAAAGATTTCTCCAATATTCTTGTCAACAAAGGACAGAAGAGAGGCTTTCTCAGTGCCCCTTGCCAAATTGTGTTAACAATTGTGCTTTTAATTACATTAAAAAAAAATCTATCTTAGAGGCTGGAGAGTCAGAACTTATATATCTTAGGATGACTTTGAAGAGACTATGTAGCTGAGGATGACCTTAAACTTCTAATCCTCCTGTCTTCACTTCCTGAATACTGGGATTACGGATGCCCTACACCAGACCCACTTTATGTGGCACTAGGGATTGAGTCTGTGCATGCTAGCTAAGTGCTCTGACAACTGAGTTACACTGCCAACCCCTTAATTATGTCTTCAAAAGATCAGTCTGTTCTCTGCATGAAGCCCAGATGCATTAGGAAAAGATGTTCAAAGTCTACTTAGGATTTTCTTTGGTCTAAGTAAAAACAGTTGTTGGCCCAGAACAGACAGGAGCCACAAAGGTCATGGTAACACTTGGGATGCAGTTAAAAGACAGACGAGTGTCTTAGCTTGTTGATAAATTGGATGGGGGTGTGGGTTAGCAGGATTTCAAGATGGCAACTCACTTCCTAGATGATGTCCTTGTGCTGTCTTTTCCAAACCACACTGAATTGGAATGGTCTGTGTAATCAGCAGAGTATTGTGAGACAATGGAAACTTTTGTGGTAATTTATGAGTCACAGCTACTCCTTCTTTGCTTTCTCTTGGATCACTTGGGTGAAGCCAGCTACAATGCCATGGGGAACTTTAGCAGCTCTCCTGAACAATGAACACATGAGGTCTTTGACCAGAAACCAGCAACTACACGGCAGGCATGTAACCAGGCCATCTTACTGGCAGATCTTTCAGCATCAGGCCACCATTTGAAGGACCTCATCCCTGGTCAGTATCTTAACTGCAGCCTTGGGAGACCTAATCCAGGACCACACAGGCCAGCTGTGTATGCAACACTGATCCACCGAAAGTGTGGAGGTAATGAATGTTTACTGTGGTTTTAACTTGGCTGAGGTGGTCTGTCATTCAGCAACAGGAAATGAGGAAAAGACATGGGGTAAAGCCAAGGCACCCAGGTTACTTCAAAGTCATAGCCTAAGCGACTCATTGCATGGCGATAGAGACTGAGATGAAGGTATTGGTAAACAGCTGAATGACGAATTTGAAGTTCAGAGGCAAATCGGGTTAATGATACACAACACAATGAGCAAGATCATTCTAGAAAACAGAGGAGATTTCGCATTGAGAAGTTAGGAGGAGGAGAAAAAGGAGGTGGGGGGTGGGGGAGAGGAGGAGGCAGAAATAGAGACCAGCAGAGTGTTCAGTGAGACAACAGGATGGAATGTCTAACTTTGACAAGTGTAGTCTTCAGAGGGAGGCTGGCAAAGGAACTCACACAGGTTTGTGGGAGGAGGGATGGAGACAGGCAAAGTAGCTACTTTCAGGGAATTTGCTGCACAGGGTTGTAACACTAGGGACAGTTGCTAATGGGCAAAGTAGAGCCAAGGAGGCGCAGCTTTGGATTAAATGGGAGATACTACAGGAATGTCTACATAAGGGAGGGAAGGAGGGAGGGAGGGGGGAGGGAGGATGAAGAATAGGGTCAGCACGTCTGTCTCTAGATAGCTGGGACAGGATGTTTTCCAGCTCAAACACACACACTGGTGTTTCATTGGAGTGTGAAGGTGTGTGTACTCATGTGCACACATGTGGATAAAGGTCAGAGCAGGATGATTGTACTCTTTCCTTGTCAGGATGAATCTTTCCTTGTCGCTCTCCACTTTATTGCCTTGAGAAAGTCTCTCACTGACCTGGAAGTTCAACATGTCAGCTAAGCTAGGTGACTAAAGAACTCTAGGTATCAGCATGTCTCTACCCACAAGTGAATGCTGGGTTTGTAGACAGGCACAACCATGCCTGGATTTTTGTATGGGTGCTGTGGGTGTAATGATTCCTGGCACATAGTAGCCATGTGGTAAACCCAACATGGAGCCAGCAGAACACCCTGTATGGAGGGTACACCCCTAGGTGTGGCTATGTAAATCTGTACCCACCCACTGTCTTAAAAGGGGCCCGATGTGAAAGCCCACTCTCTCTCCCCCTCCCCTCTCTCTCCCCCTCTCCCCTCTCTCTCCCCCCTCCTTCTCCCTCTCCCCCCTTCTCTTTCTTTCTTATCTACTGGGCAACTCCCCTGAATGAACTCTTGTGTGGCATCTGGTAGTATGTGTGTAGTGTGTATGTGTCTGATCTCACGCATGAAACCAGCAGTGGGTTCCAATTCACTTTCTTGCCGTTACAGAACAAGCACTCTGTGACACTGCTCATTTCCCCAGCCCTTCAACTATTGTTTTATTTATTTGGCACACTGCTTCTATCTATAGTCTGGCTATATTGAAAATCAGGCTTGGTTTCTTAATATTATTAATATTTTCTTTCCTGGGACAGGAGATGAGTATACATAGTTCAATGAACATAGTAGCTTCCACTTTTGAGTGTCTGTGTTCAGGCAGAGGGACAGACAATTGTGTCAAACTGAAACTTCACATCCTGGCAGAACTGGGTTTAATTAACTCTATTGTTTCTCAGATGAAGAAATTGAAGATAGAGAAGTTAAGCCATTTAGACCAATTGGAATTTGAACTCCAGTGAAATCCTACTGATCTGGTGTAGTCCTCATCAGCGGTGATCTGTCTGCCTGCCCCCACCTCCTGGGTCTTGTTTGCAAGGCTCCCTCCCTCCCATCTCATCATTCTCATAGCATCCAGCCCTTCCCCACAGCTCTAGCAGACTCCATTGGCCCAGGTATACAGTCTACAGTGGTTAAAACAGGTGAGTGACATACCTTCCAGCCGAGCTGCCCCACTCTCCAGACCACTCCCAGGTACATCCTGTGCCTCCCCCCTTGCCTAAAACCCCAGCAGTTTAACCAGAGGCCAGGCTGGTCCTAGGGACCTCAGGTAAGACACCTTCTATTGCCTGCCAGTATTCCTTAAAGCCTACCCAGCAAGCCTAGACTGTACCTCCTCTGCTGACTCCATATTCTGGTCCACAACTTCTGCAGAACACTTTACTGAAGCCTAGGCCAGATCTAGGGACCCAGGAAAACTCCAGTGAAGACACCCTACTAGACCTGAAGACTCTCCAGTCACCAGAATCCTTGGCCACTTAGGCCTGAAGAACAGAGAGGAAACAGAAACCAAGGAACAAAACACCCACCACAAAAAGACAAAAACAGGGAATCAACACCAAACATAATCGTCCCACTCAGATTCCTAAACACCAGTATAAGAACATAATAACAGTAAGGGCGACATGGCACAACCAGATCCCAGTAAGATTCAAATATTCTAAATGCAGCTGAAGCACAAGATGTAAAATTAATAATAAATAAATTAACTAATTAATTTAAAAACAAAGGGAAAACTAGGATCCATTGTCAGACTATGATGGGTGTCATGGCCAGTGTCTGAATGACAGGGTAAATCCCCAGGACAAGGGACCCGCCCCTCTCCTTACCGATGCTTCCTTGGTATTGGTCTCCTCTGAAGCCGACTTGGCAACCTTCTGAATGATGGGGGCAATGTTGGTGGGACCATAAAGCTGGAGCTTGGGAAGACAGCTCTGATAGGCTTCCACGACTCCCTGAATTCCTAAAGTGAGATTGGAAAAATCAACACGTCCTCGGTCCCTCAAAATGGATTTGCATACTGATAAAAGTAAAACATTAACTTTGTCCAAATAGTACTTATGCACACCACATATAGGCTCTTTTTTCCTTCGTTCTTCTCTCGTACAATATATCCCTACTGCAGGTTCCTCTCCCTCCACGCTCTCAGTTCTCTACTCACCCTGCCCCGTTCCCCCAAGATCTGCTCCTCCTCTGTTTCCCTTCAGAAAAGAGCCGGCCTCCCAGGGATATCCACCAAACACAGCATAACAAGATATAATGAGCCTAGGCACAAACCCCTCATATCAAGGCTGGATAAGGCAACGTAATAGGAGGACAGGGGTCCCGGGAATAGGCAAAAGAGTAAGAGATAGCCTGCTCTCACTGTTAAAAGTCCCACAAAACCCCAAGCTAACACGCACAGGGTAGACACATGTAAGTTCTTAAGGCAAAACGGAATATTAGGTCCGTATATTGCTGCCTCCCCTCCTCACTGAAATCAAATC
Organism: Phyllotis vaccarum; assembly: GCA_033318265.1. Lineage (NCBI taxonomy): Eukaryota > Metazoa > Chordata > Mammalia > Rodentia > Cricetidae > Phyllotis > Phyllotis vaccarum. The sequence goes on from JARWLC010000004.1 coordinate 104,949,014, forward strand.
ACAATGCGTCAAGTTAAAAGCAATTATTTCCACAAACTTTGCCCCACTTAAGCCTTTATTGGATCATCATTGTTTAAGGAGGCAGAAGCAGCATCCATTATATAGATGAAGAGATAGAGGCTTAGAGAAGTTATAATCTGCCCCAGGTCCCAGAAAAGATTAGTTGCAGGCTCAGTATATAAATCCAGGTTTTAGAATGGAAGAAACCACTAAGCAATTTGACTTTGGGGTTTTTTGTTTGTTTGTTTAGGTCATGTTGTTGATTTTAGAGTAAATACTGCCTGGACTGTAACTGTCATGTGCACATCTGACCGTTTCTCCAGATATTACGCTCATTGAAGACAAAAATCACGACTCACTCACTTCTGTATGCCTCCAAAGGGTTTACACCACTGAGCACACTGGGAATGTCATGAACAAGCACACAGCCTGAATGCTCACAGGTGGGGGTTATGATATATATAACTGAGGTCAATCACTCGTTTAAAGAAGGTTATTCACCCTGAGGTCACATGAGCTCAGGAAACAGAAAAAGGCTGGGATTCGTCTGGGAGAGGTAGCTCTGCCCATGTTGTTATTCAGATGTGATGGTTTTGACCACATTCCATGCTATAGTCTGGCCCCACAGAAGACCGTTATAAATAAATTGCCATTATAAACCTATTTTATTCACATGGATGCTGTTGGTGTCGTGTGACTTTTGTTTTCTCACTGTTTAGCTCACTCTTCCATCCTTCTTGGTACTAAAGCAGCAAAGCTCTTGATTGGGACCTTAGGGATTCACAGGAGTCACTGCTGAAATTGCTCCCTAAAGTCTTCACATACTGAAAATCAGTTTGGGGATAATTTGGACAAGCAAGTTGTTCTGGTTTTGCCTTAGACTAGTTTCCAACCTTATCGAAAAACACTCCACCGACCTTGGCCAGTCTGAAACACCAATGTCACTCTTAAGGTAGATGTCAAATCATTTCGCACTGATGCTGAACAGAAATCCCTTTTCCTTTCAGTACACAAACCTTTGCCTAAGACAAAGAAGTTTTATTTCCTTTCCAAAATTATCAGGCAGTTGAACTTCAAGTGTGGGAAATGGTAAGCACTAGGTAGGTACCGCAGTCTCCTCTGGTGGGAAACTGTTCCGTGACTGGATCGTTCCCTGAACTGGCAGCCAAGGGTTTCAGCTGTACTGCAATGTCTGGGGAACAAAGGAACCTAAACCATAATAAATTTGGATTGAGTGATGGGGGAAGAAATTCCAGGATAACATAGATCATGACTTTGAGTTTACTGTGTTCACATGCAATGATATTGATACCATGGTCTTGCACACTAAATACCAAGTTTGTGAAAGAAATCACAGAATATTCACCTTTCACTACATCTCAATTGACTATGGTGTAGCCCAGTTCTCTCCTGGATTCAAATGAGGAGAGAAATAAGGACATCTATACTCTAAAAATGTCTACCTTCACAGCCTCAAAGGTACTCAGCTGTTAGATACTTATTTGAAAGTAGGATGTGTGATAGTTATCATTGTTCTTTCTGCAGTATTATTTTGTGAAATCATGTGCCAGGAGAAAACAAAGTAACACTGACTAGACCAAGTCTTTAAGCCTTTGAGCTCTGTCTTGCATAAAACCATGAGGATATTTGTTCAAAATCACCTTGGCCAATGTGCTAGAAGTGTCAAGTGATTTCTTTCCTGAAATCTACACAGAAAGGAAACTGAGGAAAATCGAGATGAAAAGTTGAGAAGCAGAAAGAAGAATGTCTCCCCTTGGTCCACTGTGGGCATCTCCCATTTAAAAAAAATTAATTTAATTTAATCATTTAGTTAACTAAAGCTAATTGATTGATTAACTTTACTTTGGCTAGAAGAATACAGAATCAAAAGCTCAAGATCTCCCTGCATTCTGTCTCTCCCAGGGCGCACCATCCCATCCTATCATGCAGTCCTCTGTTCCCTGTGGAGTAGTGTGGCTTTTTTGGAGTCTCAGAGCCCATTTCTGTGCTGTGGACACTCACACCTGACATGATGCACTAGTTGAGAGAAACCCTGCACAGGGTCAGGCTCTGAGATGCTGGCTTTCTTTCCTGTTATGCCTTACCTGCACACTCTGGGTTGTCTTCATTAAAGTTGATTGCAAAGTCATGAGAGACCTAGACACAGATTAAAATTTTAAAAGAGGGAGAAAGGAGCATTACAATTTGAATCTAATAAGGAGGTACTGGGGGCTCAGGGTTTGCAAACAAACGACATTACATTCATTGTGATTAACTCAGAGCAGCAGGCACTATTTTAAGCCATTATACAATCAATCTGAGATAGAGGGTGAATTCTCAGCTCCCAGTGGAGCTGAGGTGACAGGGAGATTTTCTAAAATCAGATAAATGCTGGCAGGAAGAAAAAGTAAGGCATATTTTTTTTAAAAGGCTTCAGTAAAAGGTAATGACAGATCATTTCTAGGTTCAACTGGTCACAGACCGAAGGGTTAAAGTTGACTCAGCTCTTACTTGTAGTCACCTATTTTTTTTTTTAAATAGGAACTCAATTAACTCAAGGTGACTGATAGACGTGGTCTTGCTTATAGAGGCTAAGCTGTTGATATTTAAGACACATTATGATCTTCGTGTACACACAGGTGAAATAGAATACTTTCTATTTCTGAAAAAAAAGTGAGCAAAGTGGTATAGCCTGTAACCTTCCATCACAAGCTCCCTGCCTGGCAGTGCCTGAGCATAAGGTTAGATGACACACTGATTGCTATTTTCTTCCCCCTAAAATCTGATAAACTAAGTGGGATATTCTGGCATCTGGACAGTTTTATTTAATCACTTGGAATTTTATGGAAGATTGCATTTCAAAGGTATTTTTGACCATTGAGTCTCTTGGGTACTAAAAAATAGGTCACCTCATTAAAAGATAGGCACCTCCTTTCTTAGTGGGAGGTCACAGGTGAAACAGCTGGTGTGTGCCCACTGCCCCTTTATCCCCTGCAGAGTCCAGGCAAGTTAGCTGATTGCCAGCTGCTCTATGTGGTTCGTTTATCTCAAGCTTTCCTTTAACCCGAAAGATCTTCCTTTGTCCACCCAAGTTATATACTAAACACACTGGCATTGGCAATCCTTAGGGAGATCTGAATGGACACAGTTTGAGTTCCTGGAATTCAGTGGTTTGGGCTGTTTTTTCAGTCTCTCACTGTATTGACAGTGAGTTAAGCCAAGGAATCTTGTAACTGGATCCTTAAAACATACACTAAAAATTTTATTTTTTTCTTTTCTTTTCACCTCCCTCCCTTGGTGAAAGGCAGGCTCTGACAAGCATTCTGCACTTTTGGACCACCATAGTCACACAGAGAGCAAGATTGCTGAGATGAGGTTCCACAGTGCAGTACGGTGTAAGGTCCTACCTCTGCTCACTCACCGTGTACTCTGGGGGTATCCTGGCGCCAAACCCAAAAGCCGGGAACATTTTGTCACTGGAATTAAATAAAAAAAGAAGCATGAGCCTGCTTAACCTCCCTAGGACATGTTGCCAAGCCAAGTGCTGACTCATGCAATAGCATGGGTAATCAAAATTAAGAAAGTCCCCACTGTTCATTATTTATTAGCACACAGTCTCTTAGGGTTCTTCTTTTTTTTGTTTCTGTTTTTATTTTTTGTTTGTTTGTACTGAATTTGATAACCAAGAGTAAAATGGACCCAGGATTTGCACATATATCCCACTTCTCCTAATTGTAATCTTCTGTTTTCTCAGAATGGTGAGTGATGAGTTTGGCAACTCCAATCATTGACTGGATTAGGGTCTTCCATACACATAATTTAAATTTTTTTTGAAGCAAGAGATGGTAATTCCTGTTTTGCAGAGGCAGACCCCTATGATGAGAAGTACCTTCAAGATGATGCTGCTGATTAGAGTCAGGGTTCAAACATAGACAACCCACAGTCTAAGACCGTATCAAAAGGCACAGGGAAGCTTGGTAGGCTGCAACCTGCCAGGGAATGATTTTCATTATAGGATTCACTGTGCCCTCCACCTTAAACAAATTCATAAGCAACAACTAATTATTTACGTGTCTTTTGTCCTTGAACTGAAAGGGACCCTGTGTATTGTAATAAGATCTTTGTTTCTTTGTTTATGTGTTTCTTAGGCAGGACCTCACTCTATAGCCCAGACTGGCCTAGAAATTACAATGTAGTCCATGTATTCTAAACTAGCTTCTAATGCACGGGTGGTCCTCTAGCTTCAGCCTTGTAAGTGCTGGGATTGTGGACATGTGCCATAGTGTACAGGTGTATTAATATCCTACATTCTTACTGACATCTGACCTTTATCTTCATTGCTGTATTTTTCGCTGAATGTCTGCTCAGTAAGTAGCCAATGATAGATAATTCATGCATTTACCTCGATAAGACATGGCTATATGCAGCGTAACTCTGATAAAGATCCACCAGATTCACACCTACCTTTTGTTTGTCTTGGTTTCTTTAATGATCACTAGAGTTCATTTTCTAGTTCATGTGCGTTGTATCTGAACCCTAACTGTGCTGCACTCCAGTCAAGAGGAAGCAGAAGGGAGACATTGACATTTATTGGCACATACAATGGGCTAGCAGTATCCTAGATGCTGAATATACTTACATATAACCCTGGGATTCTGCTTATTCTAATTTTAGGAAGACAGAGTAAATGTTATCTCCCGAGAGGATTATGGGATTCCCAAGTCCATGGCTTTCTAATTGTCATTATAATGTAATAATTCTGTGTGTTCGTGTATGTGTGTGTGTGTTTGTGTGTGTGATTAAACATCCACTAGCAATTCCAGGACCTAGGACTCCGAGTAGGCAGCATACAAAACCTTTCTTATACCAATTGTCGCAGTGGCTCTGAGATATTGGTCTTGGGAGAAGGCATGTCCTCCTCATACCACAAACCTGTGTTTGTTTTCTCTCCCAGGAAGAGTAGAGCTGCTATTTGCTTTTACATTTTTCAGTTTTTCCTAGAGTTAGTCAAGGGCAAAGGAGGGGTTCACTCATCATTCAGCCTGGGTCACGCTCTGCTTTCTGAGTGACTTCAAGAAAAATCAAAGCAGCAAAGCCAGATTCTTTCCCATCCCTTCCTGATTGAGAAGCTGTTAATAACCCATGACAGCTTTGATAAAACCTTCCAACACACAGTCCACCCCTCACAGGTGGGGTTACAGATCAAAGCAAACCAGACTTCTCTAAAGTGAAATCCTCCATAAAACCACAAACTCCATTGATGGATTCCTCACAGCGGTGGCAAGACAGGCTCTGTTGTATGTTACAGAAAGTATTATTCTCTGATAAATATATGTTAGAGAAAATATTATTGTTGATAAATATCACACTCAGCATAGCTTATAAAGAATTAGTCACAACTCTAAGGAGGAAAAAAAAGTACTCCTGGTCCTTGGAAAGAGTGAAAGACATGGCTTCAGCACTTTCTCCTTAGCTAAAAAAAAAGAGTGTTAGGTAAGGGATGATCTTGCTGGCTAAGTTAGAAGACTTTCTTCGGTGGAGGTGGAGCATGTGTCCTGGGTCTTCCACAGCAGGGATGCCTCAGGAGTCAGAACCAGGAAGCCTGGGAGGTGTCACATCCTTTACTTTCTTCTGTGATGAGTTCTCTCTCTCTCTCTCTTTCTCCCCAGTGGGTGTAGATCTAATGCTGTATCTACTTCCAATCATGAATCTAGGACCAAGTGCTTTCATAATATTCCTTTTATACTTGCTAAACCACCCTTGGGGATTTGGAGTTTGCTGAGCTTCATGCACTGTTATGTAATTGAGTTGCAAGAGTAATATGATTGGGGAAAGGCCTCACCTACAAGCAGAATAATTAATGCTCCAGAAGGGCTGAGTTCTCTCAAGTAAGTCAGCCACCATAAAACTTCTACTTAATAAACATTCTGAAGAAAAAAATCCAAGCCTAGCACAATAGATTTAAAGTCTATTCCTCCTGTTTAAAAATACAAGCAGTCAGAAAGGAAGGAGTCTTACACAATGACTCAGGGAAGGAAGTTGAACAGAAGAAAGCTTTAACCTGAGAACATTTCAAAGAAATCAGAACTGGATCCACCTGGCACTGAGCAAAAGGGCCATTAGCAACTGAAAAACACAGGCCAATACTGCCCTCCTGGGAAGTTCAGAAACATTATCACACTGGTAAAGGCTACATTTCTTACTGTCAGAGTCAAGCAAAACCAGTACAAAAGGTCTCATGTCCTTCCCTGGTGACATATCGGCCATCCCTAGCTTCCTAGGAAGTAGCTATGTCCAAGGTCCAAATATCTCCAGATGGAAAATTTGATTTTAAGCACATTTTCACTCTCTCCATTAAGAATACACTGAGCCAAAAAGCAAGACGTTAATATACATCAAGGGATACATATTACATGCCAATGGGGTCAACTCAAACAAGACGGCCTTTCAGAGAACTTGGGAGTTTGATGAAGACAATTTTCCACACAGTCATCTAGGTATATAGATAGAAATGTAACAGTCTTCTGGGGGCATGAGAGTGTGGCTTTCTTTTTAAGAAGGGAAATCAGCTTTTAATTCTTCACTTCCACAAGTCTCCTCTGCCCAAACTGATCTTCTGGAGCATCTGCGATTGGGGGGCTGGCCACATTCCCACCTTTCCTTTCATAATTTGTCTTTACCTCTTGTGAATCTCAGCTGCCTTACTGTATTGCTTCAGAAAACAAAAACTGACCTATCAGGTAAAGGAACCGTTCTACAGGCCTGAAGCACCATATACTGAGTACCAGGATTCAGCTATCAAACACAAGATTCAAATATCAAATAAAGGAAAATGTCTACAAAGTTCAGTAGGAACCAAATTTTCACTTTAAAAATTGCTTGTGGGTGTAGTAGCTAAGTTGTATAACATCTACCCATTGAAAGACCCCCGGGGGTTAGGGACCTCCGAAACGGACCTTTCCTCAGGAGGAGACCCCATGACCCAAGGAGGACCGAGCCACAGATCAGCTGCAAACAGCACGAGGCTTATTGAATAACGCAGGTACCTGCGGGCTACCAAGTCGGCTGGCGCGCCCAGCCCTCTGTTCAGGGCCTTTTTTATAGGGTTAGGGAAGCAAAAGCCTGCGTACAGAAGCAGAAGCGAAGTTACAAGTTTCATTGGCTGGTTTGAATGAAATTACCCATTGAGGGGTGAGGGCCCCCAGGTTGCCATCCGGCCTGACCAAAGGACCTGGTTATTACCCGCCCCCAGGCCTGCTGTTTGTTCTTTTGTTCCTTATCTCTTTCTGGAATTCCTCCCCTGATCCTGCTGGACCTGATCATGTAGCTAAGTAACTGCTTCCCCTCCCTTCCCCCTCTGCCCAGCTGAATCCTTGGTTGGGGACTGTTTCCTGACCAGGCTCCTAACCACATTCCTTTGTCTCCACCCCAGGCACCTGGTCTTAGTCTTAACTGCAGTTCTTCTTTTATCAGCGAAGCTAATCTTCACTGTCCTCTTAATATGTCTTAGGCGAGTTTGCTTACTGTCCTTGCAATGTGCTGTTGCTAGCACTACTTCTTGGGTAAGAGAAATTTGCTAAAACAAGCAAAAGGGAGGGGGCCTTACACCATCATGTACATGACTTTGGGCTCAGTCTCTAGCACTATGTAAAAGAAAGAATTTAGGGTGTGTTATTGTCAGTTGTTAGGCCATTAAAATATTTTTGGGGGAGCTGGCAAGATATCTCAGTGGGTAAAGGTGCTTAACACTGAGACTGACAACCGGAGCTTGATCTATCCCTAAGACACACATGGTAGATGTGGAAAACCAACACCTGATAGCTGTCCTCCAACCTCTACATGTGTACTATGGTACAACTATCTGAAATAATTTTTAAATATTTATTCTCTTCTTAATAATCTATATGTGCATTTGTCTGTGGGCATATGCATGTGAGTACAGGTGCCCGGGGAGGCCAGAAGAGGGAGCTAGAGATACAGATACTGTGAGCCTCCTGATGGAGGTTATGGGAACTAAACTTAGGTCCTCTGCAAAAGTACTATGTGCTCTTAACTGCTGAACCATCTCTCCAGACTCTATCACCTAAATAGTTTTTGATTATAAACTATTATGGACATTTTTCTGGGAGCATTATATTATTTAAAGAATTAAGCAATACTGTAGGTTAAAATCTACTTTCGTATATTTGTTTGTAAAAACATTTTTTTTAGTATTTATATTGATAAAGTAGAAAGTGGATTAAAATTGATGCTAGATTCTGGACTGTAAGCAATAGGTAGTTGACATGGGATGCTTTTGTGTGTGCTGTGAATACCACTGGATAACAAAGGAATTGTTTTGGCTTATGACAGAGCAGCTTGGGAGCAGGCAGGAAATCCAAGCATAGATATAAGGGAAGGAGGGCAGTCAGAGAGACACTGTGAGCTGCCACTGAGAGAGCAAGATGTAAAAGTACAGGTAAGCCACAGCCATCTGGCAAAATATAGATTAGTAGAAATAGGTTTAGTTAAGATATAATAAGAAGTTTCTGACCTGGACTAGCCCCAAGATCTGGACCAACAGTCCCAAAGTCCCCCCAAAACCACACAGAAGCTTATATTCATTTAATGCTAATTGACCTATGGCTCAGACATATTGCTAGCTAGCTCTTTCATCTTAAACCAACCTATTTCCATTATCTGCTTAGCCATGTGGCTTGGTACCTTTTCTCAGAGCATCATGGCTGTCTTCTTTCCTCTGCATCTGCTGGTGTCTCTCCTGGTGTCTCTGCTGGTGTCTCTCCCTGCTGACATCTCTGCTCTGCTCTTCCTGTTCCTAGAGCTTTCTTAGTCTGGTAGCCCCACTCACATTTCCTGTCTGCCTTCTGCCAATCAGTGTTCTTATTAAATCAGTAGGCAGGACAATTATTTACAATGTAACAGAGCATAATCCCACTACATTAAGATGTGAGAGCTAGCTAGCAAAAAGCCCCAACTATAGGCCGAAGGGTTTGTAATTAATATAAGCCTTTGTGCGATTATTTGGGACAGCTGGTCTGGGCCCCAGGGATAGGCTGGGCCAGAAACACTTATTACAGATAATCCTTTTCCATAGATACAAAAACAAACTGATTCTTCCTACCTCCACATATATTATCTTGTTGAAAGCTCATTTTTAAAGCCTTTATACTTCTTTTATACATAATTAAGCTCTGAAGTTCTTAACATAGGAATGCTTTTTAGAACAACAATATTCAAATTAAAAAAGTAATAAAGTTTTAATCCAGAAATATTTTGAGAATAGTTTGAATTTCTCCACAATGAATAATTTCAGAAATTAAAAATTATATGCATATAATAGCCTTGTTTTCCTATTAGAAATATATGATACAATGGCCATCATAATGACTTCAAATTATAATAATATACTGGGTACTAGAGAAGGGATTCAGAAGGTAAAATGTCTGGTATTCACAAAGCTCTGGGTCTGATGCTCTTAAACATCACATCAAAAATGTGTTTGTTGGAACCAAACTCTAAGGAGGAAGGAAACAAGAAACAAATTGTAAAGAAATAAAACTCTTATTTGAAGCTGAAGAGCTGGTTCAAGTATTTTTTTCATATATAAAAAAAGATGGTCAATATCCAATCTGCATGGCATTTAGATTGTATTGGGCACATAGAAAAGTTACATGAGAGTTTATTTTTAAATGCCTGCACTTATAACACCCCAGAATATTCAATTCTTATCACTATTTAAACCTATGATAAAGAAAGATGTTTTCGATGAAGTGATGTGTGAGAGCTGCGTATTCTTATAGAATCCTTTCAGGGGCAAATAAACAAAACAAATATGCAAACAATGGGACAAACCCCCTGAAGGTCATTTGTCTAACACGACCTTTAGATCTGACACTATAACCCTTTCTCTTTGTGTTCAGTTTATTTTTAAAGATTGAATTTTGAGTCTTAATGATAACACCCTCTACCACTGATTGTTTACCACAGGCAGAATTACATGGGCTCTGCAGAGGAAACGAGGTGTGTCTTCAGTTTGCAACCAAAGACGTAAATCTCATAAGAACAGAAGTACAGAGCTGGGATGTGAACCCAAGTCTACCTGTCATCAGGACCTTTAAGGGTATTCCATCATCATTCCACTCTTTCTATTACTTTTTGACTCTGTTCGCTACAAGAGGCTGGTTGGGTCTTAATAATTCGGAATAAGAACTCTATGTTCTGATAACAAAGGGTGTGTGTCAAAATACTGACTGATTGGCCCAGTCACCACTGTCAAGAGTCTCTCCTTGTCCTCCCTTCTTCCAGAAGGGCAGAGTGGGCCCTTCCTTTACATGCACTCCATCCTGACATAGGAAGGATTTTTCTGGATCATGCTGAGCTGGGATAATGCTTGGTTTTGTTGTTTTGAGATATAGTCTCCCTATATATCCCAGGCTGGCCTTGAACTCCTGTGGTCCTCTAGCCTCAGCCTTGTGAGGCTAGCCTGATTGACTGAGGCTTATTGATGCACCTCTGTGCTCCAGTAGACTGTGAGCTACCTGATGAAAATGAAGCCATACTGGTTGTTTTGTTTTGCTTTGTTTTCTGCCCAGCTCTAGGAGTTGCAGCAGGGACACTGGTATTCTGTGTTCTCAGGCTGTGGTCATTCAAAATAGCTCTAGAATAAGCGTTCTCTCATTTGCCTTGACAGTGCTTACCGGAAGTGTGCTGCAGCAGAGAATGTGTACATGTGTGTGCCCAGAGGTTTACATAAGCACATGCATGCATGTGTCTTTGTGTTTGTGTGTGCCCACACTCATTTGTGTGGGCAGTTGAGGTATCTGAGCTGAGATTGTCCTTGCAGAGGGTGAGAGATGCCATGGGCTAGCAACATTATCTTCTGGATTTGGGGACAGCTATCTTGTGCTTGGGAAAGCCTCCCTTAAGCTGTTCTCAATGGGTCACCAGCTAACGATCCAGTAGTGATGACCGTACAAGGCAGAGAGAAAACCCTTGGCTATCAGAGGCAGAGAGGAATTGCTAAGGCTCACAGGAACTGAAAACCCCTGTGTGGTTGCAGGAGGCAGGTGATGCCTTCTGTCAGTTTTTATGCAAGTGTTTCTTTTTAAGCACCAACATTCTTGACTTTGATGCAAGAATAAATTAATTCCAGAGGCCTGCCTTGAATTTTTCTGACTCTGCCTGTCTCCTGCCTATCCACCCACACAAAAGAGAAACTGCTGAACCTTGTCAGCTTTCATGGGAGCAGCTTGCGTTCCAAGCTCTCCCAGGGTGTCTCTTAAAAGAGCATGGAGGTTTTGTTAAAACCTTTTTTTTTATTCTTTAAAAATTTCCCATTTTTACGTAGAGCTGCCTTCTTTAAACACAAGTTTAAAGAAGCTCTGCTGGGCTGCCTGAAGATTTTTTGTCTATCTGGGCATGATGACTCTGGACTTTCCTCGTTAAAATTTAAAAGCAATTGTTTTAATGACTGCTCATGTAAGTCCTAAGGTGATATATCTTATGTTTGTATGAATTCTGTGTTTTTAAGGGAATACAAAATATTTGTCAGCTTTTGTTGGTTTGCATTCTAAAGAGATAAAAGCTTTAAGAGATGTCCAGTCACTCTGACTAAGGTGTCTACATTCTGTATATGAGGCAACCGGAAAATGAACAGCAGGGATTAGTCTATGAATGTTTTCTGATGATGGGTGAGTAGCAAAGGAAAGTGATACAAAGCCATGTTGCAGACTCTGGGTCTCGGCATCTTAGTTCTGAGTACCTTGACCACTTCACGTTTTGGAATCATATTAGATGCCTTCTTTCCTGCATTTCAAAGTTCTTGTAATATATTCCATATATATTCAGTTTTTATCAACTTATTTAACATGGGGGAAACTTGCTATATTGCTTAGGTTGGGTTTGAGCCCAGTGCCTATCTCGCACCCCACTGGGAAAACTATCTTCTATTATATGCATTTCAAGGTCTAAACGTTAGAAGTCCTGAAAACACCCCCTCCCTCCCTTCTTATCTTCTTATGTGTACACACAGATTACACTGGATTATTGACAGGCTTATGTGAGTGAAGGAAGACAGATGGTTCCCACTCCCGTGTCATGGAGAAACTTGAAGTCTACAACACAACATAAATGCAGTGCATCAGACTTTGTCCTCTCTAGCAAAAATCTCCTGGTACAAACCCCTCTAGAAATCATCCCTGAATTGGATCCTGAAGAAATCAGAGCTGAAACTCATTATCTTTGTATAAAGGGGATTTATTAGAATGGCTTACAGGCTGTGGTCCAGCTATTCTAACAATGGCTGTTTAGTAATGGAGAGTCCATGAATGCATTAGTTGTTCAGTTCTCAAGGCTGAGTTTTCTCAGCTGGCCTTCACTACATACTGGAATTCTGATGAAGTAGGCTGCAATGCAAGTGAAGGAATGGACTTGCCAGTGAGAACAGGCAGGCAAAGAGAACAGCTTCCTTCCTCCATGTCCTGTATATAGGCTTCCACCAGAAGATGTGGGCCACATTAAAGGTGGGTCTTCCTACCTCAAAAGATTAAAAGTAAGTCTTCCCACTTTAAGTAATTTCACTTAAAAAAAAAAAAAAACAAAACAAAAAAAAAACCTCCCCCACAGGTGTGCCCAGCCATTTGTGTTTTTAGTTAACTCTAGATAATAGTTAAGTAAACAACCAAGAATAGCCATTATCACACTTTAACAAGGTAATTTAAAATAACCTTTGATGTATGCTTTAGCGGTGCATCAAGAAACATTGGTGAAGAATTTTATGATGTTTATTGCTCGGTGATTTCATAATACCTATAAATCTATTCATAAGTGTTCTGTGGCATGTTGGAGTATTTTTGCTGACCAGGCCTAATACAGAACTTCAGCAGAAGGGAAACGGATTGGACCTTTCTTGTAACCTATGTTGTGAGTGTCACAGAGGTGTAACCTTTACTGTCCTGTGGCAGTAACAGGTTTTTGCTTTGTTTTGTTTTGTTACTGCATGGTTGTTACTGATAATGAACTCAGGAAGAGCAGAAATCCTGTAATGTACTGAAGTTTCTCTAAACCCAGAGGCTAGAGTTGCTTTGTTTATTTTCTTGGATTAAAGGTCAGCTGTTCACAGCCCATTACTAACCAGCCCTGTTTCATAATCACAGCAGGAGGTCTTCTGAGATGTATAAGTTCATGTTTGTTTATGTTTACATTGGTTCTGCCTCAAAAAGCTTTAAGCAAATGTCTGCATTTCTTCCCTAAATCTGGTGACACTGGAGTGACAGACCAAATCCAGCTTAACGCAGTTTATGGTGATCATTTCTCTCAGGGAAATACTGTTGTGGGAAAGATCAGTAATTATCAAGAAGAAATAAATAGTATTGATTGAATCTCAGGATCATCTCTGCATGCATGTGAACACACACACACACACACACACACACACACACACACACACACACACACACACACTTTCTTAGCCACATAAATGTGCACCTCGGCAGACAGGTATCTCTGCCAACATTACCATTAGCTTCCAACAGCGATGTTGAAATCAATGTGTAGCGTGAGAAAGATTGTGCTTCTAATACCCTCTCTGTGTGGTGACATATGAATTACCTATCTTTCCTTTAGTTTTATCCTTTTAAAAACTGACAGCTACTATATAAGCTTTCTAAAGTGCAAAGGATGAACGCAGCAACATCCAAATAAAACCATGCTTCTAAAACTCACACACCTCCGTAGGCTGGACCTCCAGTTCAGCAGGTCAGGGGCGATGCTGGTTCAAGAGTGAAGTCTGAGAAGCAACTGAATCCACACGGTGAAAGTTAGGTTGCTATCTTGTGACTTCACAAGCCTATGAGCAGAAAGCTCAGAGAGGGATTTGTGGGCTCACTGAAGTGAATGTGGTGGCACCAACTCAGTTTCTCTAGGTGCAGAGAGGATGGCATATCGGCACAAGGTTTTTTTTTTTATTTGTTTGTTTGTTTTTTTTTTCTGTTCTTTCATAAGCCTCTACATGAAGACTTGCTGGAACTGATTACTGCTCTTCTGCCATGTGCCAGCCAAGGGCCTTGGGACCCCACTAGAGAGAGAGAGAAGATCGTCACTGATCCCTGAAGCATCTTACCTGTCATAGTCTTGGCAAATCTCTCCCACAGCCACCAAGGCCTTTAGGTACTCATTGGGCTGGTAAGGGTGGATATAGTGCAGGGAACAGCTGTTCCTGGGGTCTCCGTTAGAGGCAGTAAAATCTATAGCTACCTGGAAGAGGAAAGCCAGAAGAATAGACGGGGTTAAGTGACATGCATTGTTTAAGAACCATGACTAATCCGGAGAGAGACATGGCCTCAGATTTTTTTTTTTTTTTTTTTTTTTTTTTTTAAGGCACATAGCATATCTGGCTTAGTTGAAAAATGAGAGACGCAAATTACTTTCCTGAAAAACTAGTTAATAAATTGACTGACGTCAGTTTTCTGTTGTCTTTTATAGCCCCCACCTCTTCCTGACCAAGTGGAGCTTGAGATTATAGTTCAGAAAGCCCAGTCTCATTGACCCATGTCTCCAGGCAGCCTGGGGTAAGGATAATATCTGTCTTCAGCTTCAAAGCCACTAAAAAAGGCTCCTGTGCTCCATGGGCAGAATAGCTCCATCTATGAACAACGCTCAAGAACCCTTATGTCCAAATTCTGTGTGTACAAGACCGTCTCCCTAAGAAAGCCACTGTCATATTTCCGTGAGTGGTCTGTTGCAGGGATATGTATTGTAGTGGCTTTAACAAGTTTTCTTCCAGGAGTAGCCCTGGAAAGCATTCTTCTCATTCATGGGAGAACCCCTACCTGCAACATGGAACACACATTTCAAGTGGGACTAGACAATGGAAATGTCTGTCTGTCTGTCTACCAAATGGTCTTTTCTCTTTCAACTTCCAGATTATTCTGACTCCCAACTCATATTTTAAAAATTTATATTTGAAGTCAGCATAAAAGCAATGGGTTTCTTTATGGGGTTTTGTACATCAGTGCCATCGTATTTTATTTTTAATTACCCTTCTTCTGCACTGAGCCTTGTACTCCTTCTGAATGATCCTTATCTTTCTCGACACAGCTCCCTCCGTTTGCTTATCACTTTTTATTTTATTACCATCTTTTCTCTATATCCCTTAAGATTTCTTTTTCTTAGGGTCCCTTTCCTAGTTTTATCACACACAAACACACACAAACACACACATACACACACACACACACACACACACACAATTTTAAATCTAAGTTCTGTATAAGAAAAAGCATGATATTTGTCTTTCTAAGATTGTTATTTCCAGCTTGTACCAGGATAGTGTTGTGATTCTACTCTTCTAAATATCTGAATAAAATTCCATTATGTATCCTACTTCTTAATCCATTGATCTGTTTGGGGAGGGACATCTGGATCTATTGCCTGATTACTGTAAATACAACTATAAACATTGGGTGCAACACCTCTGTGGGATGTTGAATTGGAATCCTTCAGGTTGACTCTCAAGAGTGGTATATCTTGGTTGTATGGTGGCTCTGTTTTTAGTTTTCATTGTGACTATAAGTTTATACTCTCCACAATAATGAATAAAGATCCCTCTCTCCCCATTTCCTCGTTTACATTTGTTATTTATTTTATTGATGGTGGCCATTTATTTTATTTATTGGCCAACCTCAAAACAGTTTAAAATTTGCATTTTCTTGATGTCTAAATCTGTTGGATAGTTTTAAAGTATTTATTGGCTGCTTGTATTCATTATTTTTCTGTATGGTATATGGTACATGTGTGTGGGTGTACAAGTGTGCATGTAGGCCCAAGGTCAATGCTTGATACCTTTCTTAATCACTCTGTACCTTATATATTGAGGCAGTATCTTTTGCTAAACCAAGAGCTTGCTATTTAGTTAGTCTTACTAATAGCTTAATCTAGGTACTGCATACCTACTGTGGGATTATGTTCCGGTACATTATAAATATTTGTCCTTCCTACTGGTTTAATAAAACACTGGTTGGCCAGAAGGCAGACAGGAAGTGTGGGCGGGGCTACCAGACCAAGAAAACTCTGGGAAGAGGAAGAACAGAGAAGAGATGCCAGCAGACACAGAGGAAAGAAGACCAAGCTACCTTTCCTTGTGGCTAAAGAAGATAAGAATAATGGGTTAAGATGCAAGAGTTAGCTATCAATATGCTTGAGCCATTGGCCAAGCAGCATAAAATTAATTTAAGACTTTGCGAGATTATTTGGGACCAAGCAGCTGTAGGCAGTCTATCTGGGATAGCTTGTCCAGCTCTTGGGTGTCCAGTCTAGAAACTACTTGCTACACATACCCGCCTTCTACATACTAGGATCACAGCTACACCTATTTGGCTTTCTGATGATTCTGGGATGTGAACTCTGGCCCTCACAAGTATGAGGACCCTCTGAGCTATATATCCAACTCCTGCATTTCTTCTTTTTGAGAATTATCAAGTTAGCTCATTGGCCCATTTACCTATTAGATAATACAGTCTTTGGCATCTTATTTTTGCAGTTCTTTATGTATCTTAGATATTAATACCTTGTCTGGTGTATTGTTGGGAAAGACTGTCTTCACATTTTGTAGGTTACCTCCTCCCCTCTGGTAATTGTTTCTTCTGTTATGGAGATACCTTTTAGTATCATGTAACTAGACCTGTCAATTCCTAGGCTTATTTACTGGGCATTTGGAGTCCCTTTCAGAAAGTTCTTGGCTATTGCTACATCTTGAAACACTTTCTCTGTTTTGATCTAGGAGTTTCAAAGCTTCAGGTCTCACATTAAGGTCTTTGATCCATTTGAAATTTATTTATTTTTTTGGTCTGTAAGGAAAATGATAAGTTTCCTTCATCTGCATATTGAAATCAAATTGTCCTAGCATCATTGTTAAAGAGGCTGGCCTCTCAAATCATTAGGCGACTGTAATGGTGTGGGCTTATTTCTAGGTCCTTTGTTCTCTTCTCCTGGCTTACTTGTTTATTTTTGTACCAGTACCATGTTGTTGTTGGTGTTGTCCTGCTATAGCTTTGTAATGTAATTTGAAGCCAGTGACTGTGGCACATTTAGCATTATTCTTTCGGTTAAAGATGGTCACCATTTGGGATGTTTTGTGCTTCCATATGAAGTTTAGTATTTTTTCCCTACTTCTGTGAGGAAAAGGTAATTGCATTGGATTTATAAATATCTTTCACTGCTCTCTTCCCATTAACAACATTAATTCTGGCAATCCATTGGCATGGGGTATTATTTCCAAATTCTACTGTCTTCTTAAATTTCTTCCTGAGAGCTCTTTTACCTTCTTTGTTAGCTTTTTCTTATTTTATTTATCTTAACCTACTGCAAATGGTATCTATTCCCACTCCCTGATTCTTTGTCATGAAGTATAGAAAAGCTATTGATTTATGGGTTGACTTTTATATCTTGTTATCTTGCTCAAAGTGACATCAGGTCTAAGAGTTTTCTGGTGGAGTGCTTAGGGGCTCTCTACTAAGTACAGGACTATGTCATCTATAAATATGAAAATTTGACTTCTTCCCTTCCCCTTCATTAATTTCTCTCATTGCTCCAACTAAGGATCTGAGCATCGCATTAAAGAAGAGTGGGCACCCTTGTCACTAGAAGAAATGGTCTCAGTTTTTATCCATTTACTATAATGCTGGTTATAGGTTTGTTTTATAATGGCGTTTATAATGTTGAATTATATTCTTTATATTCCTAGTTTCTTCAGTACTTTTGTAATGAAGAGATGCTGGGTTTGTCAAGGCTTTTTGGCCTTGTGTTGATTTTGTAATTTCTACTCTCAAGCCAAATCATTTGCTGATCATTCTTATTGCTTTGTGTTTGTCAAACCAACATTGCTCCCCTGGGTGTAAATCAACTTGGTCATGGTGTGTGATCTTCTGAATGTGTTTTTGAGTTCAATTTGCAAAAATTTGATTGAGAAATTTTATAGCAATATTCATCAGGGCAGTTATCTGTAACTGATTTGCTGTGAGCATGTCCAGCTTGGCATCAGGATAACAATGGCTTTTCAGAATGACATGGTAGTGGCCTTTGCTTTCCTATTTCATAGAACTATTGGTATTTACTCCTCTTTAAAGAGTTGGTTGCAGTCAGTCTACCTGATCCTTGGCTTTCCTTTGTTGAGAGCTCTTTCTATTACTGTTTTCATATTGTTCATGAATCTCTTAGAACTGGAGTTAAAGATGGTTGTGAGCCACCATGTGGGTGCTGGAAATGGAACCCAGATCCCCTGGAACAAAAGATACTGCTCTTCACCACTGGGCCACCTTTCTAGCCAACCCCCTGAAAAGGGGGCCCAACTCTTTGATGGAGTCTTTGTATTGCACTTCATCAAATATTTCTTAATAGTAAATAAGAGCGATGAATAATTAAAGCCAAGGATGTTTAAATGAGAAGAAACAGCTCAGATATATAACAGCACCACCATCAAAACAATCCATTCAGCAAAGACCTCTCAAAGACGGTTTAGCTTAGGGTGGGGAGGTTACAGAAGTCACAAGGGAGAGCGGAATGTTCATGCTGCGTCACCTCTTCTTTCTGTTCACACTAGGGAATGTGCTCCCTGGTTTTCTACAACAAGAAAGTTTTATTCTTCTCATATGATCTTGGGAATTATGAGACAAAAATTGTTTGGATGTGTTATATTTGGGAAATTCTACTGCAACCAATGTCTAGATGTTCCCTGAACTTAAAAATGGGGCATTATGGAAGGAAAAATGAAAGGGTTACAATTAAAGAGTAATGTTGGTGGGGAAACATATTGCTTTGTCTCAGGTTGTAGTTCTGAGATCAATCTATATAAAATGAATAAATCAATTGTAATTTATTTATAATTTCTTTTGCTTTCTTCCATGAAGCTCTTTCCCCCTTCTTCCTTACCTCTCTACAATACTTAGTTAAAAATTAATTTGGTGAGGATTCAACTCTATTTTCAGAGTACCTGAAGGGTACTACTGATAAGGGATACCTACTGATAAGATGGAAGTATAAAAAGTATGATATAGAAGATCATGGGAAGGAAACTGACTTTGAATAATCATGAAAAGAGATGAATAACATCTGATAGAATGCTTCTCTGTACAGAATGCTTTACTGGCATTATTCCCTCATATAAAACTGTAAGGTAGAAATTGTTTCTTTTATTGATAACTACAATGCCAAGAGCTGTTGAAGGTTACATAAGTACTGTATAGGGTGGAGCTGTGTTTAAAGCTACATCTCTATGCCTCCAAAAACAATGCTTCATCTTTACACTATTAGACATCTAAAAGGACATGCAAGTCTTTGCTTAAGATCCATCAATAGATGAATGGATAAAGAAGCTGTGGTGTATATATACATATACATACATACATACATACACACACACACACACACATATATATATATCAATATATATATATATATATCATGGAATTCTATTCTTGCCAGCCACGAAGAAGAATGAAACTATATCATCTGCAGAAAACTGGATGGATCTGGGATCCTGTTCATCATGTTAAACTAAATAACTCAAGCTCAGAAATCCCGTACCTTTTTCTTGCTTGTGTATCCTAGATTTTAGATAAATATATAGACTCACACACATATGATATAGGAATTGAAGAGACCCTGTCTTGGCAAAGGAAGATGACTATTGGGGAAGAAAGATTAAGTCTGGTCAGAAATTTATGTCAAAATACACTCTATGAATGTTTTTTATAAAGCCTATAAACATGTACAGTAAGTATACAGCAATATTTTTTAAATCCTAAAATCTCTAGTGGAGTGTAATAGTTCCCATTTTTTAAAAAATGGCTGGAGGTAGATAGATTGTCAGGTAGGATGCAGGATGTAGTTGTGACACTCGGGGGAGTGTCCTTGAGTCAGTCAGTCCTGTGACTAAGAGAGAAAAAGGACAATCCAAAGGTGTGTGGCGGATGAATAAGAATGCAAAGACATTTTACTGCGGTTGGATAGAGTGGCCCCAAAGGGCCACCAGTTGCTGTCTTCTGAGGTGAGCTTCATCCTGAAGGTGAGAACCAATCTTCACAAAGAAAGAGAAAGCAGTAGAAGAAGCCCCCTTCAGTGAAGCTCTGTGATGCAAACCAGTGATAATTCACATCCCCATCAATTCTGAACAGGAAACAAGAAGCATCCTTAGATCCACTCATGAGGCTCTTGTCAGACAAATATGGTCAAAATATGTCAGACACTTCTAGAAAAGCATCTTTAAGAGGACCATGCAGGAGGTGCTCAGAGACTGGGGGTAATGGAGCGCCCTGTTAACTCCAGCACGTGGGAAGGCAAGCTGACTTTCAGTGGTTGTGAAACAAGGCCAGCTGGGCTACAGAAGAAGAGATGGCAATTATCATACTACGGTAGACCCTTGGGATAACTAAGTTCAGCTCAGAGATCCACCATTCTCAGATTTTTTCCCCCCCCCAGACAAATTTTGGAGATAAGAGTGCCTTGAATGTACAGTGGAGTTTAAATGGTAAGTCAGGGCTAGGATGACCAAGAGTGATGTCACCTCTTCTCTTCCTACTGAGACAAGAATTTAAAAACTCTTGGAACCCCCAAGCTTGCTGTGATGACACACTTCTATGACTTCAGTGCTTAGAAGACTGGAGTGGAAGGATTTTGAGTTCTAGACTAGCCTGGGCTATATAGTGAGATCTTGTCAAATCAAAACTAAAACTCAACCAATCACCACTTTGGGAAATTTCAGAGAGTGTTAAGAGATATGACTATTACTGTGATTAACCGTTATCAAAAAAAAAAAAAAAAAAAAAAAAAAAGAAAGGAAAAAAATCACTGGGAAATGACAGGGGTTTTTGTTATTATTAATTTTTTAAATAGTTCTGGGAATTGAACCAAGGTCTCATGCCTGCTAAGCTACCTCACGATGCCATTATCACAGTCCCCTCACAACTGTAGCATCTCAGGTCTTCATAACCCAACTGAAAATCTTGAAATGTCAAGGGTGTTACGTGACAGCAAACATATATTGGTGCTTCATATAAATTAGGGGATGAAATCAGGTAAAATTTATGGAGAAAAACCCATAAAGAAAAACAGCAAATAGAGACAGAAGTACCTCACCTGCTGGCCCCAGGCAGGCAGGATATCCTAGTCAGGTAGCCGCCATTGGCTGGTGTCTGAGCCATGGTATATATCATCTAGATGGTTCTCATCATTTGCAGAACACTGCGTGTGTACCACATTAGAATGAGCAGACATGGAATTCTGGCAAATAATACATTCAAAACTGATTTTAACACATCTCAGAGCTGAAACTGAGATGCAGCAAAAGATGTGCCTGTTATTGTAAACCCCAAGAAGCCCTGTTAGGATGTTCCTATGAATTCTTCATCCTTAGGCTTGAAAAAGCCTCATTATTTTTAATAAACTAGGGTGAAGCAGAGATGGTAGTGAGGAGGGGATTGTTACTAAACACATTCAGGACAAGAACTCAATAGGATTTAGTGACGTACGTAATGTGGAGTTGGATGTCCATTAGGAGAAGGAAGAGGCAGATTTATTTGTGGCTAGAAGAAGGTAATACACCAGCAGGACTATAGGCTAACACAGGAGCCAGGGTTAAAGGGTTAGAATTGGACGACTTGTTTTTTGGTGGACCGAATCCAGCCTTTTGGATTTCTTCATTTCCCACAGGACTGGTACCTATATCAATCCATGTCCATTAGAGAGGCTGTACCAGCTCAGAAGGTACTAGGGCAGGTTTTAAAATATTAACTGGTGAAGAAGGAAATAAACCAATGACCTGCACCACCTAGTATTTCCTGCAGTTGTCATAAAGATATTTTATCATGTGCCTACGCAGCAATGGGCAGTCTTAAGCACAAAGCAGCCTTTTTTTTTTTTTTTTTTTTCCTTCTGTCAAGCAATGGTTTCTAAAGTATCCCTCTGGAGATAAAACATCCATCGTCAGGAGGTGGTCTTCCACAGGAGTTCTGTGCTCTTTACTGTTAGCCGTGGTAGGAAGAGAGTACAATGAAAGGTTAGATTTATTTTAGAAAGCAACCACGGAGGGCGGGGGTGGGGGGGGGGGGCGGTGCTGTGAAAGATGGGATCAAGTTGAGAAATAAAAACAAGAAAACAATTGAAAATACCAGGCTGTGGCGGCTGCAGACACCCGTATTCTTGTGTGCTAGCAAACTAGCAGAACTGCTGATTTTTCATTTTCTGATAGTAAGCAGTTAAGAAAAGCTGGCCTTCTGGTGCGGTCTCCAATCTTCTCAGCGGGCGGCCCAAAACAGGCTCCCGGGAAGCTGCCAGCATTTTCAAGCAGATGTGTGGAGCAACTGTGTGAGAATGGGACATAGAAGCAATGCCAAGCTCCCTGGATGCTGCTGAGTCTCTGGCATGTGAGGCTACTTCTGCGGAAGGGGTAGATGTGAAGACTGGACACCTCTTTGGACATTTGTAGTTTTTTACACCAAACAACCCTATTCTTCCGATTCCTGTCCATCACTGGACTAACTAGCCATTTGTGAGAATCTGTTGGAATCTAGTTAGTTGCTTAACCTCTTCTTACCTGGAGCCCACAAGTATACTGCCATATTTGGAGGTAGCTATAAAAATTAGACACATTTCAAGCTTATGCAATAAGCCACACAATAGGAGACACAGACTCTGATCGTTTTCTCTAAGTGATAAGCTAAACTCTGTTCTCTGTTTCCACAAAATTCCACAAGGCAGTCATGAATTAAAAAAAAAAATAAAACAACTGGAGTATAAAATATTTAGAAACTTAAGCTAGGATACCCAGTAGCCATAAGCCGTGTTAAATATTCTAGAGTAAGAAAAAGATTTCCTGGAAGGGTCTTGAATAGATAATCCAGGTTTTAGATTTGATGGTCAGGGCAAGAGAATCTAATTCATCTTCATATATAATACTATATTACTAAGCACACCATAAAAATCAGAGAGGAAAACAGCATCTTTAATTCTTTTTCACCACAAGTCACACAAGTAGCCATGCAAAAATACCAATAACAATCACTGCTCAGAATTCTATAGCTTAGTAAGTGATTTTTACTGTACTTTCTAGTTATTTTATGCAATGCTTCCTCCATCCATTTTGTGCTGGTATACCAGAATACTGTAGACTGGGTCGTTACAGGTAATGGAGATCGACTGAGTCATGGTTGTAGAGACTGGGGTACTAAGAGCTCACTGCTAGGGTTATTTGACTGTCTCATCCTGTTGTGGGAGCAGAAGATCATGAGAGAGAGTGAGCACAGATGTATTCCCTTTTATAACTTGTATTATACTAGATTATTATTCACCAAGAAGGTAAAACCCGTATGACCTATAAACCTCTAGGGAGATCCTAGCTCTCACTTCTCAATTCTGTTGCTTTGGGATTCAACATGGTTCATAGGGATATGATCAAATTATAATACATGTGTATGCATATGCATATTCATTACTATACCATCTATAGAGGCATACTATATATTAAAATCTATAATATAGTTGTGCTCACAGAATCATTCTGGTTTTCTTTTCACTCAGTGCTGTCATGGATATGGCTTCATGTGACTTCCTAGTCCTTGAAATTATAATTTCAAATGGCTTTATCACAGTCCATTTATATGAAGTACCGTAATTTACAGTTATTATTTTACTGTTGGACATTTAGGCTGTGGAGGTTCCTCCTATCTGTGAAGATCTATGTTACAATTAATATTTTTATGCATCTATAAAAGCCACGGCTTCAAAAGGAAGCCTTCAATTCTCCCACCCTCTCTTTCCCAAGTGCTCACAGCACTTGCCTCTTCTGCTCTGCCTAGAATTGTATTTTGTATTTTATTTCTACTGCAGTTCCTTCATGTGTCAAACCACACGCCTCTCTCTGTCGTTCACCTCCACTCACCTCCTCCAAGACGGAGAGAGCACTGTTGATCTTGGCTTTTATGTCTCCGGGATTCTCATGAGGCGTATATGAAGCTTGTCCTTGGGGGTGCTCTCAATTTTACATGGTTGTGTGCAAAAGCAAATGTGCACATTTTCTTCTGAGGCAATATAGGTCATGTACTAAGTTCTCAAATGTTCCAATGATCCAAAAAGAAGTGCTCCTTTAAATATAATTTGTCTTGTATTTTAATGCTGGGGATTGAACCCAGGGCTTTCACATTCTAGGCAAATAAGAATCTCTGAGCCACACCACAGCTCCACTGGGCATCTTCATCTTGTTTTACTTCTCTGCTTATTACCTGCCTCTAGCCCAGCATGGCCCTCTAGCCCAGCACTGTCCCTAGCCCAGCACTGTCCCTAGCCCAGCATTGTCCCTAGCCCAGCATTGTCCCTAGCCCAGCATTGTCCCTAGCCCAGCACTGTCCATAGCCCAGCATGGCCCCTCTAGCCCAGCACTGTCCCTATCCCAGCACTGTCCCTAGCCCAGCATGGCCCCTCTGAGACCTCAAGTTGCCATCCTCCTTTCTTCTCTTGCCTCCCTTTGTTGATATTCTTGAGTTCACACCTGTGATGCTCTTTATCTTCTGTTTACACACTAACCCAGGGCCTCACCTTATTCTGCTGAAACTCTTCTGAAGATGATATGTGCCTGCTCATCACGTCCCTTAGCCCTTGCTCATTCACTTTCCTTCTTTTCTTTAGTACTTGGGATTGTTGCCATGCTCTTGTTACTCCCCTGCCCCCTGGCCATTTGAGCTTTCGGACCTCCTCCTCCTTTGCTGTGTCTTTGCTTGACCATGGAGGTCTTCTATGACTTCCTGTCACTGGGTCCTTTGTCTTTGTTCTCTTTGTCCATCTCATCCAGATGGAGATGCGCGGAACTGCACCTGTTTCTTGGAATCGACTCTCACATTTATAGGTGCTATCCACTGGGGTATACAAACATACTTCCAGCACCCCCCCCCCCCAAAGCAAATCAATCCCTTTGTTTGAAGCCCTCTTGCATTTTTCCATGAACAGCACTGCCATGCTTTGCCAGGCAGGCACTAAGCCCAAGCCATCCTAAACTCATTTGCTCCCAACACCTCTTCTTCATATCTGAGAGCCAGGCTCACTGCCTTTCTTCCCACACAGCCCCTCTCTTGCCGCTAGTCACCCTCTCGTCATCCTCCATTGGATCTGTTACATCTGCTTCCATCTTGTGCTTCATCTTCCACCCCCTCCACTCTCATCGGTTGATATTGATAAATAGTATTTGGTAAACATCTACAGACTCCTCTAAAACACATGGCTATTGCTTCCTGTCCTGTTCTTGATCCGTTCGAATATTCTGTTATTTACAAAATTACCTCAACACTCAAATCACTTCATCTTCTGACCTAAAAATAACTTTCAACACACTCCGAAGTACATTCTGCTGTTCATATTAACACATGAAAATTTCTAGCATTTATCATTTGAATTTGTGTACATAAATACTTAGTTCACGGGGGTATTTCTCCAACTAAGTCCCTGTGACCATATTTATTTATGCACCCTGTTCCCCTGTTCTTTCAGCTAAAACTGATTTTTTTTTTCTTGAAAGTTTAGGTTAAATAAAAACATTTTAAGCAGCCTGGTGTTGGAAATATTAAAGCAGCTTTAACAGTCTTTGCTTGAACCAGAAGCCTCATGGAAGACATGAAAGGCTTCTCTTAGCCTTTACATGTCCTGCCAGATGTTCAGAGTCTCTCCAGGAAACAGTTCACTCAGAAGAGATGACTAGGGGGTGGGGTGGGGGGGTGGGAGTTTAATAAAGGTATCATTCACAAATGTGTGGAAAAGTTTATGCAAAACCAAACTCAAAGGGTATGAAGAACTGTTTGTAGAACTTAGCAAGAAGAGTATGAAGGACAGGGCACATGGTAGGAATGGTGACCTTCTGTGGTCAAAAAAGGTCACTGTGTTTCCAGCCTAGGAAGCAGAAATCTAGAGAAATGAGTCTTCTGCTTCATTTTTCCCTTTGACCCGTACCCATCAGTGGACAAACCCAAGCAACAGCTAAAGGCAGGAGGAGCAGGCTGGTACCGGTGTATTGATTCAGAGGAAGGGGAGAGGGTACAGCATGAAGTAGAGAACACCTAGAACTTTGTGTCACCTCTGGCCCCTGAATATCACTCTTTAGGATGTGAGTTTCTCATTCTAAAGCCATTGGTCTTGCTCTGCAGCCATGGGTGCATAAGAAGCCAATGAAAATCTTTGCCTCTGGGTGATACAGAGAGTAATTACATATAATCACACACACACACACACACACACACACACACACACACACACACACACACACACATACACACACAAAACCATATATATATGGTTTTACTCTAACCCTAACACTAATGCTAAGCCTAACCCTAACCCTAAGCTCTTGTCTCTTCCCTGTCCTTTCAATACCAGGAAACCTTCCCCCACTTCTTAGGTCTCTGCCTCCCCCTTTTCATGGGGCAATAAAGTTACCTGCTGGGTAGAAGCACTATTAGACCAAATTAAATCACATGCTACTTTTAATTAACTGCATTACAGCAAAAATTTACACTAGGTTGCATTATGTAAGCAGTAAGAACTTTATAATGACAAAGCTCGCTTCACTTTGGAAGCAAACACCATTGGAATTATTGGTGCATTTTCTTGGACAAGCATGCAAACCTCTCACTCTCCTTCAAGAGTCTAAGCTGAGGTCTCCAGAAGGAGGAGCCATGTGGTGGAATCTTAAGTAGCCTTCCCCTTCTCAGAACTGTCTTAAGTTTTCTTCTCACCTTTTGCTCCTGATTGCTATCCCCACTCATGCCTTCCACAGGTCTATTGGTTGTCACTGAAGAAGATGAGAAGCTAGGACCTGGGATGCTATAACAAACACTGAGGTAGTCTCTAACTGGATGGGGGAGGTTAATAAAGTGGGGAAGTTGAGGAAAATAGACCATGGAAGGCAACCTTTCAAAGTCAATCAGCCACAGGCCAATCCAGGAATGTAGACCCTGGGAAGCCGGCCAATGGAAAGTCACATATTCAGAATAACTGGGTAGCACAAGTTGACTTTGATGGGAGAGAAGGGAGACACAAAGTTGAATGAGAAGGGAAATAGGTTGAATTTATGAGGAATCAAGGAAGGGGGGTAAAGTGATCAAAATATAATTATATGAAATTCTCAGAAACTAATAAAATGAGTCAGGATGTGGTCCAGAAATGCTGTGGGGTAGCTGATGTTCTGCAGCATATTCCAAAGGGCAAAGCAAACCTGTGAAGGTTGAACAAGGAATTGTTCAAGAGCCTAGAATCTATAAAACCTAAAACAAACTGAAATCAATAGAGCTTTCCCTTGGAAACCTATAAATAGTTTACTGACATCACCCTCTTTGCCTATTATCTTGGGAAACTATTTCAGTGGCTCTCCTTGACAACTTTTCTGGCTTCACTCCTGCTCTGTAGACAGACCTGGATCAGCAATAGGCCCACCACACAGGTAGTGTTGTAGGTATGTGCCCAGAGAACATGTTCTTGTTGACTTTGTTATATATCACTGTGCATTTAGGAGGGCATGTGGCTCCTTCACTGAAGAATGTTCGACTTTATAGCAGTGACCAGCTCCAGTAAGCATCCAAAAGTAAATCAGGAATGCTAAATTTAGGCAGTACATAGATAGACCAACATTAAAACAGAAGTTTTCTCATTCAGTATTCTATTGCTGTGAAGAGACATCATGACCATAACAAGTCTTATAAAGGAAAACATTTAGTTAGGGCTGGCATACAGGGTCAGAAGGTCAGTCCATTACTGTCATAGCTAGAAGTATGGTGGCAATGCATGTAGACATGGTGCTGGAGAAGTTGGTAAGAGTTCTACATCTAGATTGGCAAAGGAGCAGGAGAGAGCAACAGTGGGCCTGGCTTGAGCTTCTGAAACTTTAAAGCCCATTCCTATGACACATTTCTGCTGAAAAGCCACTCATACTTTAACAGTCTACAGGTCCTGATCCTTTCAAATAATGCAATGCCCTATGAATATATGGGGAACATTTTCATTCAAATGACCACATATGTCTTTTGCTAAGGAGACAGTGGCCCATCAAATGGCCTCTCTAGTCCTGTGACCACCACAATCCATGGTCCTGGGAATACATGGACTTTTGTTAAACTTATTAGACCCAAAATTTAAACTCATTTTCCATGCTTTCCTCTTGTGGCTAATTTGGCCAAGAGAAGTAAAGAAAATTCAGCTTCATAAGTACAGACCTGTAAGAAGATAGCTAAGCATTAAACAAACTCCATTTCTTCAATGTTATAATTCATATTGCTTTCCTGTGTGTGCAGTTCACCTATATTTTGTTATCTGGGTATGTTCTTTCTGAAAGTTACATCCGTCCATATCTCAGAACAGTTTTGAATATTGAGTGAGTGAAGACAAGTTGTTCCAGGGCAGATGGATATAGTTTCTGTGTGTGCATATGTATTCCATGGCAATCACTTGTGTAAGTTGGTTCACTCTTTCCACAGTGTGAGTCCTGAGAATAAAACCCAAGTCATCAGCCTTGGTGACAAGTTCCTTTACCCACTGAGTCATATCACAATCTCCTTTACTGGTTCTTAAGAATCAATCACCACAAACAAACTAACATGTCTAAATCCAAAAAGACCACAGACTATATATGGATGATGATCTGCCATTTGCCTGCTGAGACTAGATATCTACTCTCTCAACCTGATTTAATCCAGTCTTTGAGATTCCCTTTACATTACCTGATAAGCACTTGGAGATTGTTCCTTTGCTACTGATCAGTGGGTATGACACTGATGCCTGAACATAACCAAGGCATCTGTCTTATCTCAGTGGCGTACAACAGCATGGCTCACTTCCTTTTCATCCTTTTGTCCAGCCATGGGGACTGGTAATCTACAGTCTGTCTTGCATCTCATATCTCATGTAGTTACTTAACAAGAGAAGCATAAGGAGAGTTTCCTTTTTGTGGTTGAGGAGCAGAGATCATACTCACCAGAAGGAGAAGGAATACAAACTCATTTTAAAAACAGGAGTCCCATGTCATCTCCCAGCAATAGTGCTTAAAAACCTGCCTAAGATTTTGGAAAAACTCTTGTATCTACATGTCCCCAAACCTAACACCATTCCCAAGCCTCATTCCCCAAATAAGGACAAATAAACAAACAAAATAACCCAACTTACTGTAAACTGGATTTGGCAGCCACCCATGATGTAGTCCAAGAAGGAGTGCATCTTGTGGATCTGCATAGGAGAGGACCTGGATTAGTAACAGCATGAACTGCTTTCCCTGAATATTAAAGGCCTACACTTCAGGGATGAGTTGCTGTGGTGGTTTGAATAGGTCTAACCCCCATAGACTCAAGTGGTTGAATGCTTAGCCTATAGGGAGGTGTTACCTTGTCGGAGTGGGTTGTGTACTTGTTGGAAGAAATGTGTCACTGTGGAGGTGGGCTTTGAGGTCTCATGTGATAAAGCTATGCCCATTGTAAAACACAGTTTACTTCCTGTTGCCTGCAGATCAAGATGCATTACTCTCAGCTCCTTCTCTAGTACCATGTCGACCTGTATACCACTAAGACTGTAGGCCAGCCCTGATTAAATGCTTTCATTTATAAAAGCTACTGTGGTCATGGTATCTATTCATAGCAATAGAAACTTTAACTAAGACAGAAGTTGGTACCAGTGACCAAGATATTGTTGTGATAGGCCTGACCATGTTTTTGTTTGAAGGAATTTAGACTTTGGGACTTTGGGTCAGGAAAGCGGTGAAATACTTTAAGCACTGCTTAATGGGCCATACGAGTAGGAACATAGAAGACAGTTGTGTTAAGAGTGATTTGAACTGTGGGAGCCTGGATCAAGAGGTTTCGGAGGAGAAGAACTTTAGTATATTGCCTAGAAATCACTCTTGTGATATTTTGGTCAAGAAAAGCTGCTTTTTGTCCTTTTCCAAAGAGTCTGCCTGAGGCTAAAGTGAAGAGTTTTGAGCTAATTCCATTGGCAGAGGAAATCTCAAAACCGCCTGGTATTAACTGTGTTCTATAGTTATGAGCATTCATTCTTATGGAGATCTATAATGAAAAAAAGCAAGATGAGAAAGAAAAATTCAGAATGTACAATTTGAGGAGAAAGGAGTACCAGGAAATAGAATAGCGTTAAATCCTGTGTTCAAGATTAGAAGAAAATCTGATGTTACAAGTGGTAAAGCGAGTGGAGACATTAAGGCAAGACCCCAGCCTGCTATGCTTCTAACTTGTAAAATGGAATTTAAAAAAACAGGCTAGGTCCAGGCATACTGGTACATGCATCTAATCCCAGCACTCAGGAGATAAAGGCAAGGGGATCTCTGAGTTCAAAGCCAGCCTGGTCTACAAGTTCCAGAATAGCCAAGCTTAGGTAATGAAGGAAACCATTACAAACAAAAACCTGGCGAAGATGTAATTGAACAAGGGGACCATGTTCCAGCTCCAACAAGAAGCAGAACTTGGCAGCTTCAGCCATGTGGTTCTGGCTTTAGAATCAAGTATACGAGAAAGGGGTTATGCAATCTCCCTCAGCAACTATGGAAAGCTGCTAAGGCCAGGCTTATGTCAGGAGTCTCCCTGCATAGAGGCCTAGAGAGGCTATTGTATGAAGCTGTGAAGGTGAAGCCTGTATTGTCTTGGAGATGACAAGATGTTAGCGATGTCAGAGTCATAGGATATCTGCCAAGGAAAAATGGAAGTAGCCCAAGAAAAAGAAGTATGTTGCAGTCAATGAAGCTGGAAGAAGGTGGAGATCCGAAGAGCACTTTAATATCCAACATGGAGATGCAGAGTTTGGAGCTTGCTCAGATGATCTTTGGTTTGCTTTGGTCCAATATTCCCTCTCTATGCTTCATTCCATACATTTTTGAATGATAATGTATATTCTGTTCCATTATATGTTGGAAGTATGTGATATGCTTTATTATTTTTATTTTACAGAGGTTATAGCGATAAGATTGCATGAGCCCCAGGAGAGACTTGGAACTTTGGACTTTTAAACAAGTTTGAGGTTGTTGTAGACTATGGGAACTTTTGATGTTGGACTTAACGTATTTCTGCACTATGCTATAGTTATGAGCCTATGGGGGCTGGGGAGTGGAATTTGGTATTTTGAATAGGTATGACTTCCATAAACGCAAGTGTTTGAATGTTTGGTTAATAGGAAATGACACTATTAGGAGGTGTGCCCTTGTTGGAGTAGGTGTGGCCTTGAAGGAAGTATGTTACTGTGGGGGCGGGCTTTGAGGTCTCATGCTCAAGCTTTGCCCAGTGTGGGACAAATTCACTTCCTAGCACCTGAAAATCAAGATGTAGTGATGTTGGAATGTCTTTCTATATGCTGTGAATAAAGGACTGTTTTGGCCCATGACAGACAACCATAAAAAAAATAAAATCAAGCCAAATCCCCCCCCCCCACAAAAAACATATTAAAAACACAAATAAACCACAAGCCACATAACAAACAAATGAATAAAAATAAATTAAATTAAAATAAAATAACTAATAATAAAACTAAGTCTCTAACTAACAAAGCCAGAAAACCTCAATGTAACAGATGGCACCCCACATTGGACACCATCTGTTATAATAAGGTTTTTGGCTCTGTTTGACCAGAAGTTTAGAATTATAAACTTGTAGTCTGGGACTGTTTAGCCACTTGCTGCTGCTTAGGCCCCCCAAAATGACTTAGACATTGATTAAGTTTATGTTGTTTGGCTTATGGTTTAGGCATACTGTTAGTTTTTTTTTTTTTATTTTAATTTATTTTTGTTAATTTGTTTTGTTATGTGGCTTGTTGTAGTAAGAGGTTTCTGGCCCAGATTTTTGGGCCTAGCCTCAAGGTTTAGACCAGCAGACCCACAGATCCACAGAGACACAGATACTTACAATAGTTTTAGGCTGATCAGCCTAAGGCCTAGGCATATAACTTGCTAGCTCTCCACCCTTAATCTAACCCATGACTCTTATCCTGTTCAGCCATGGGGCTCAGTACCTTTTTGTAGAGCAGCATAGTTGTCCTCTGCTTCTTCTGGCTTCTCTCTGGCATTCTGCTCTGTTCTTCCTGTTCCCAGAGTTTTCTTAGTCTGGTAGCCCCACCCATACTTCCTGTCTCCCTTTGGCCAATCAGCGCTTTTTATTAAACCAGTGGGTGGGACAATTATTTACAATGGAACAACATAATCTCCCTACAGCTTGTGACTTATTTATGTTTTTTTTAAATGTTTTTTTTTTGGGGGGGGGTGTTTGGCTTGATTTTTGTCTGACTCTGGCCTCTTTTGTATTTATGTTTTGATTTTTTTTGCCTACCTCTACAGTGTCTGTTATGGGCCAAAACAGTCCTTTATTTAAAGATTGATATTTACAACACATAGAAAGACATTTCCACATCAATGTAGGACTCTCAGCTCCTTCTCCACTATCCTGTTTCCCTGCATACCACCATAAAGGAGTAAATCTCTGAAACAGCCCCAATTAAATGTTTTCCTTTATAAGAGTTGCTGTGGTTATGTTATTTCTTCATAGCAATTGAAACCCTAAAACATCTGCTAAACCTAGGGAACGAGAAGAAACAGATCTGTGTTAAGAAACAGATCTGTGGTGGGTCTTCAGTATCAGTACAGATGAGCCTAAGACATCTGCAGATTCACACCTCTGCTCCCATTTATTTATTTAAATTTATGTATTGCTTTAATTGACAGCTGTTACAGGGCTGAGACCTAAACCATGTTGTCAAGACTTATTATTATTTTTGGAATAAGGAATGCCTCATACTTAATCACTCTTTCTAACATGACTTGAGTATTTTCCTATACAACTGCCCTATGCACAGAAGAGCCTGAGCTATGACCTGTACTTTCCTGTCCTTTGAGGCAAGACTATCCCTGGGAGAGGGGAATGTAGCATTGGGCTTTCATAGCTTTTAGGCCACTCATGATCATATTTCATTTTCTTTTTCCAGTGCTACATTGATTCTATAGATTTTCTCTTAGAAAGGGTTGGTGTCTTGTAAAAGATCTTCCCCTTTGATCACATGACTTGAACTTCTCCAACTCTGATTCTATGGTCCCGGCCGAGAGGGGGTGACACATACCTTACACTGATTCAGAATCACCATGCCTGAGTTCTTGTAATTCTTCTTCTTGGCCTTGTATTTGGGATTGATGCATTCCCACTGAACCTACACCAAAAACGGTCAAATGTGAGTGCCTTCAAGAAGTCAAGTCTTTCAGTAAGATCAAGCTTCTGGTGACACGTACATGGAACTGCACAGCTAGAAAATGGTCTCTAGGTGGTAACTCTGGCACCCAGGAGAATGGTAGGGAAGAGTGACTGCCCTCGACAATGGATGGCCTGGTGCTTAGCCCACGCATTTGTTCCCCAGTTATGCGTCCTATGGTAGGCTGCTTGTCTCCGCTGTGCCTTGAATTTTTCTTCTTGAAATCTGAGCGTATGATTCCTCAGTTCTTAGCTCTTCCCTTGGCTCTGATTCTAGCAGACACTTTTTGAAGGGCAAGATCAGAGCCTTGGGGGAAGGACTGAGAACTGAGGAATTAACTGGTAAATGTCTAGAACAATCTTCAGCTCTTCCAGACTACAGACAATTTCAGGAGGCAGAAGTGACTGAAAGTCAAACCCCCAACACCCACTGGACATTTCTGTTCATTATCCTGAAGGCAGCTCCCTGACCTGAGGCTTGTACTTAGGACACAAAAGTTTATTCCCTAAGATCAAAAAGAAGTACCTTTAGAAGCAGATGTGAGGAGGCTAGACTGACGTTTCAGTGGTTTTCAGTCATCTTAGTGCCCATGTGTTAGTCACGTGACTTGTTTTTGGCCAGTGGAATGTTGTGAGAATAGAAGCTGGAAAATCACTGGTGTCCTTAAACTTAGCCTTTTCTTGCTTCTAAGTTTTATTTTAAAAAAGTATACACTGCAGGATAAAACCACCACCTCCGCTGCTGCCACCACCACCAACATATCACCAAAAAACACACAAGGAGAGTGTCGACAATCATCTCTGCTGCTTATGCACAAAGCACAAGAGTTTCATGACATCATAAGAGGCAGAGAGGAGCTAGCCCCGGTGAACCAGGCAAAATTTCCAACCAAGAAAATGTCAAGAACTAATGCTGTTTCCAGGTAGGAAATTAGTGCACAATTCCTTCCTCAGCAGCAGAAAACAGTGCCCCACAAGTTACTCTGAATCACTTCCTTGGTGACTCAGGCTCACACAGCAGTATCACTCCAGGTCCTGGCCTGCCTACCACAGTGACTCCCTCCAGAAGGAGCCCTTCTCTTTGGTATTGCAAAACTTTCCCTTGATCATCTCAAGATGCTTATGGGATATTCATGAATTAATGAAGATCAGTTAAGAACTTACTCTGTCTTGTCAGCATCCTGACCCAGGCAGGGAAAGGGGGTGGGAACAGTGGGGCTCCTCTTTCCCCCTCTGATGTAGTATACTGGGTCCTCAGGTTAAAGGCTCCCACCCTCTCATCCGTCAGCTTTCCCTGCTTACTCACATCTTCACTCAATTTTATCCTTTCTCTTATATAGCACCTAAAATACCTTTTGAGGAAAGCAACTCTCTATGAAGTTCCTCTAAAACTTGCCTCTCCAACTTTCTCCACAAGCTGGGCCTCCCTCTCAGAAACTTCCTGTCTCAGGATCACTGTGCCATCCCTTTCCTCTCTTTCATTTTAGAATCTCCTAGAACATCTTACAAGTCTTGCTTACAGCTTATCTTAAACCTCACTGCTTTGTTTTTCCCACTGACATTTAGCCTAGGTCATCACCACATCTTACCCCCCTATGATAGTGGCTTTCTAACCGATTGACCAGGCATTTCCTCTTTTCTCTATAAATGCTTACTCACTAGCCAAAGCATTCTCTGTCTCTCTCTCATGTGTGTGTGTGTGTGCACGTGTGTGTGTGTGTGTGTGTGTGTGTGTGTGCACGTGTGTGTGTGCACGTGTGCGTGTGCACATGGGTGCACATGTATGGGCAGGCTAGAGATCCACCTAAGGTTTTGGTCCTCAACAGCTAACCACCTTGTCTTCTCAGATAAGATCATTCATTGGCTTGACGCTCTTTAGGCGGGATAGGCTGACCAGCCAGTAATCTCTGCTACCCTCCTGTCTTCACCTCCCCAGTGCAGAGCATGTCACCATGTCTGGATTTCTGATATGAGCTCTGGGGATCAAACTCAGGCCTTTATGCTTATACAGCAAGCACTCTACCAATTGAGCTATTGCCCCAGGACAGCTAATGCAGTCCTTTAACAGATTCATACCAGATGGATTCACTTCAACATCATTCAATGAAACTTTCTGCAGTGATGGGGATACTCCATGTCCTCATCATCCAATATGGCAGCCATTCCTGCATGCAGGTACTAAGCACTTGGAAAGTGACTAACACCACTGACAGATCTAGTAACGTAGTCACGTGTGATTGGTGATCATCATAACACAGAGCACAGTTCGAATGTGTCCTCATAACATTCAGAGGATGCTATTAGAGCCAGCTCTTCCTGGCCTCTGCTCTGTCTTTGACCACTTTTCATGCAAGGTCACCTCCTTTAAGGGTCTGAAGTTAAATGTCACCTTTTACTTTGTAACTAAATTATTTTCATCTTAGTTTTTTAGTTTACATTTATTTATTTTGATATGCACGTGTGTGTGTATGTATGTATGTATGTATGTATGTATGTATGTATGTATGTATGTATGTGTGTAGTATGTATGTATGTATGTATGTGCATGAGAATGATCCATGCACATGTGTGGAGCTCAGAGGACAGCTTACAAGAATTGGTTCTCTCCTTCTACGTTTTGGATCCCAGGGATCAATTCAGACCATCAGGCTTGGCAGCAAGTACTTTTACTGAAGGAACCATCTTCTCAGTTCTGTCTTTTTTTTTTTTTTTAAATAACATTTGTCACAAGTTGTAATTGCCTTTTAGGTTTCTGTTTATTTGGTTCACGTTTAGACTCTACTTTGGATCCCATAAGTCTGTTAGCTTCTGGAGAGCAGAGACAATGTTGGCATGGCTGGTCACTGAATACCTAGAGCCAGGCATTGTAGATGCTGTAAAATCACCAAATTGTTCCGACCATATAAATATGTCAGTACAGGAGCCTGAAGTGGAATAAGCTCTCCTGGTATCTCCTGGATACAGAAAAGTACAGTGGTGTGCATTTCATGGCCTCAGTAGGAATTACAGATTTATTTCTCTTTATCTGGAAGCATCTAGCCTTCGTGGTCTTCAATCATGATGGATATTATAATCTTACTTTTAATAGCTTCTTGGGAACCCAAAGATGAAATGTTTCCAGTATTTATTGATTTGACTATTTCTATTTATAGAGGAGGGCAAGATACAACTTTATGAGACACTTCAGATTGCAGCAGGTGGTGATAGTAAGCAGGCATTGACTTATTAGCTAGATAGGAGCTGGTTCTGTAAATTTAATGCAGCAGCAATCTTTCTAGCTGTGTTTCTTATTATCCAGGGAGTGACCACTTATAATTTAGTGTTGACTTTAATTGTGGCCTTTGGGAAAGTAATGCTACTTTTGTAAAATTGCATAGCTAAAGGAAATTCAACATTTATTCATTAAACCACTCTGTTTTTCCTATAGAGAAACTTCTATTTCAGGGTGATGTCTTGATAAGGTCACCCTTCATTAGGATTGTTCTAGAATCAAATCCCACAATCCTCCCTTTCCATCAGACTCAATCATACATGGAAGATTTGCCTTTAGTGGTTCCATTTTTAGCTAAAGGTAAATCCTGGAGAGTGTCTGGCAGAACCTCACTTACCTGTTTCCCTTCCATGGCTCCTCTCATCTCCTTGAAGGTGGAGGTGAATTCTCCAATAAAGTCATGCTTGCCATTGGAGTCCCAATCCCACACTATACACTGCAAGACAAAAGGGTGATTGTTTTCTCCCAAGATTTCCACCACAGCAACTATAGTCAGAGTGAACTTTATGAGGAGGAGCATATGAGAGATGCTTGGACTGTAACAAAAGATGTAGCAGCCCTTTGGTTTCTGTAGATTTTTACTTGGCTTCATTAGCTACAACCTCAGGACAGCCATGTGACACATCATGGGAACATATCAGTGTTTTCAGAAGAAGCTAGTAGACCCAGTGGAGAAAGGCGTGACTGGCTAGATGGGCCATTTAGTAAATGGCAGCCCGAGTCTTGAAGGTGGTTGTTCTGTCCCCAGTTCCAGTGCCCCCCCCCCAGTTCTGAGTTTTATTTTTTTATTATTTTAAAATTACAGTCTCTAGTTTATAGCTGGAGAAGATATCTGGGCTCACAAATTTGTAGCTTCCAGAACAGCAGCCTGTTATTGATTTTGATTGACTAATATTCTTTAAAAAAAAAAGATTTCCTTGAAGATAAAAGTAAACACCAACAAAAACAAATGAAAAACTTAAAAATGTGAAAACATTCATGAGAAATGAGTGGATGACAGTGACCAACAAACCGTACTGGTAAATATTACACATCCATCACTCAGCTGTGGTTGTTCATATCCAACAAGAGACATCCATCTACCACTGTTATTGCTAAGTTCTGGGTATCCTGGCAATACTTCATTTAGTGACTAGACTAAACCAACAACAAACTCTCTGACTGGCTGCATAACTAGGTAAAGAGTAAGATCCTGATATTTTTTTCGAGTGAAGATTAGATTATAGTCTTTAGAAACAACAACATATTTACATTTTAAACCAATGGGAGACCACAAGGAGTCTTCAACCTTAACTAGATCCAAAGAGCAAGAGAGACTTTACTGATAGGTGCCTGATAAAACACCATTGTTCCCAGACTTGGTCTTTTCTTCAGGCTTCAGATTGCCAAGGTCCAGTCTTCCCGAGAAACCCAACTGAAGACCTCTTCCTGGACCATGTGGGATGCCCCACATATGCACAAAAATATATGTCCCACCCCCAGATACACTCTTCCGCATTTAATTTTTTTGTTAGAATAAATTGCACCCACATCCATGAAGTAGCTACAAACTGAAAATGGGCACTATTCTCAATATTTGTCCTTACACTCACAAGTCACACACTGGTTCTCTCCATGCTCTCTGCTACACATTCCCTCTCTTTGCTTTTATATTTCTTAACCTGTTGGTACAATAACCACCCAGGTGGCTTCCTGGCTTCCCCTGTATTTCTCTCCCCTTGTGAACTATTAATTATGCTAAGTATCTGATTTGAATAAAAATGAGTATCAGCTGATACGTCTTCCAAGATCTTTCATAATCTTATTGCCATCAGTATTTCTAATTTTATCCCCTATAATCTATGCTTATGATATTTTAAAAACAAAGTTTTTAAATAATAAAAAAATGAGGTGGGTGGAAATGTGAAACACTTGTTTTGCTAAGTCTTTACTTTTTCTGTTGGAGGCACCTTGACAAAACCAATTTCTCAGCTTCTCTCTCCTTAAGCATGGAGGATTTGTTAGATAATCCTTTTGCTTAGAAAACATTAATAATATTTTTCTGTGAAGAAAGGATGTATCCACACAGACTGGAATGGAAGAAGTAAGGACAAAGGGTACTAAATTGCTTTGCTGAAAGAGCAAAGACAACCTTAATTTTCCTTTAGTAACCACAGAGCAGGGGTGAGGGCTGAGAGTAATTTGAGCAGTTTCCACTAGCAGGCTGACGATGGGCTTCTGTGCATTGGATCTTGAATGTGTTCAGAGACTCATGCATTGAAGACCCATGTTTGGATCTCCATCCTGTGTCATTATGAACATGGTGGAACTTTCAGGAGACTGGGCAGAGAAGAAAGTTAGGTGACTGGGGTGTTCCCTGGAAGTAGATATTATGACCTGTATCAGTTAATTTTTTTGCTGTTCTCTAAAATATCATAACCCAAAGATACTTATTTTGGCTTATACTTCCAGATGAAGAGTCTGTGAATGTGGAGCGACACAGATGTTGGAACAAGAAGCTGAGAGGTCACATATTTATCCACACCCATGAAGCAGGAGCAAACTGAAACTGGAACAGAGCTATATACTATTAAAGTGGCTCCCAAGTGATGTGCATCCTCTAACAAGACTCCACTTGCTAAAAGTTCCACAACCTCCCCAAACAGTGTCACCAACCAGTGACCAAGTATTCAAATATGTGAGCCTATGGGAATCATTTTTTATTCAAATAAACACAAGAGCCAGGACCTCTTTTTCCTCTTTTTTGCTTCCCAGTCACTTTGAGATGAGCAGGTCTCCTTGGTCATGTAATCTCACCATTATATTCTGTTTTGCTTTGGGCCCAAAAGCCATTGGCCTACTGACCATGTACTGCAGCCTCTAGAACTGCAAGCCAAAAGAAATCTTTCCTCGTATTGACTGATATACAGGGGCAGCAGATTCGATGTGAGGAGGAAAAACCAATAAACAGAAAACAAAGCAAAAACAAAACAAAACAGAAACCACACAAGACCTTGGAAATAATAATGTCAATTCAATTCCCTGGTACTGTCACCGTGTCCTGTCTCCTGTCAACCCTGGGACTTCTGTCAGTGATCTGCCCCCATAACATTGTGTTGATGGTTACTTGTAGAATAAAGAGGGGGAACCATATTCATGTTCCAGCGACATACCAGAAAGCAAAATGAGATAGAAGGGGATATCCCAGAAATCAGCGACTAAGAACTGAGTGGAAATCAGGAGTGGTGAAGCTGGGCTTGCAGGTCAGTTCAAGGAGTGGAGTACCGCAGAATACTGTAGTGATCATTGGCTTGTGTAGGGATATGGATTCTAGTTCTTGAGTGTATCACTGTGTGTTTGTATGTGTGTGTATACATGTTTCTGTATATATTGCATAGATATGGGTGTGAGTGTGCATACGTGTCCGTAGGCCAGAGATCAACATTACAATAACTTTCTACCTTAACTGTGGAAAGCTCTCTCACTGAATTTAGGACTTGCCATTTGGCTATACTGGCTGGGTGGCAAGCCCCAGGGATCCTACTGTCTCCGAAGTACTGGGATTATAAATCCAACTGGCCTTACCTAGCTTTATATACATAGGTTTTAGGCTCAAACTTGGGTCCTCATGCTTACATGGCAAACACTTTATTGACTCAGCCATCTTCATAGCCCCACAATTTCATTACTTAAGAGTTTATTATCAGAACATATTATGTGATGTGAGATATTATAATAAAACCCATAATTATTCATAATAAATATATGCTAATAAAAATAAAAGCATTTAGGAAACACCTAAATCTCATACATGACTATCATAAGCAGTTAAGTGTGACTGTACTTTGAGGGCGCATATTTGTAATAAAAAGTTTCTGGCCCAGACTTTTGGGCCTAGCCCCAAGATTTGGACCTGCTCACAGCCTTGTTACTGCTTAGCCCCAAATAACCCCACAGAAGCTTACATTAATTTCATGCTGATTGGCCTATAGTTCAAGCACATAACTTGCTAACTCTCAACTCTTAAACTAACCCATGATTAGCAAAGTTGCTTAGTACCTTTTCTCAGAGCAGCATCCTTACCTTCTTTCCTATGCATCTGCTGGTGTCTCTTTCTGACTCTTCATCTTACCGGGGTTTTCATAGTCTGGCAGTCCCGCCCACACTTCCTGTCTGCCTTCTGTCCAATCAGCACTTTATTAAACCAGTAGGAGGGACAAATATTTACAATGTGCCAGAACATAATCCCACAGCACAATCTGTCCTCTGTGCCTTTATTCTTTCTCTGATTCCCTTTTTTAAATCTATTTTTACATATATGCCAATTATGCTTCAAAACAAATCGCACTACAATAACAAAATATAGAACCCTACAATGAGAAGGGAAATTCTGCTAAAAATTAATTTTTAAAATTTACACTATTATTCTGGTCTTTCAGTTTCCTTGGTTTACAGTTGGTAAAAGTAAACAAGTAGCATTAGAAAACTTGAAAATTCTCTTAACTCAAGGCTGAAAAATGACTCTCTCATGAAGTTTCCCTCTGATGGTATGAGTCTGCCTGTTTTCCCTCCCCAACACAGAGTAAGGCTACATTTCTCTGTCCCCTTGGGTTCAGGAGTGGCCATAGGACATGCACTAGGTGATGAAGTGCAGGGAAAAGCCCTGTCCCCTTTCAGAAGGAAGCATGAAGGACCAGAGTTGTTTCCATGTTTTATCTGTCTGGGTCTTGATCATCAACATCATGGTAGCTGTTGTGTTGACCTGAGACCCTGACTGAGGGGTTCTCAGTTCAGGGCACTGATGATGCATGGTTGACATCTCTGCTGGTCTTGGCCTCTGAGATTAGTGCATAGTCTGCTAAGAACCACTTAGACAATGTCCACAAGAAAAGGACTCATAACTGACTGTGACTGCAAGAATAGGAAAAACAGACATTTTAAGAGAAGAAAGCAAAAAAAAAAAAAGAAAAAAAGAAAAAGAAAAATTCTTACTGATCATTAAATTGGCTCAAAATCCAAATAATGCTTACCAAGAGTCTGCTTCATTGCTAGGGATGTCTAAACAGAAGTGGGGGGAGGGCTCTACATACAGAACCCAGTGGGGAAAGCCTAAATGGAGGAAGCAATGAGAGACCTTGGGGATGTCCTTGAGCTGTTATCTGACTTTGGTATGGCAAGGTTCTAATTGTAGGGTATAAAATGAAGCCAAAGGAAGGCTTTGCTTGTTTTAGTTAAAATGTTGTGTGCTGAATAGTTTGTCATGTGATCAACCTGTAGTCATTTTCTTGATTAATGATTGATGTGGGAGGGCCCAGCCTTCTATGGCTTGTGACACTGCTGGGCACATGACCATAGAGTTGTATAGAAAGCAAGGCTGTGAACCATGGGGGAACAAGCCAGTAAGCAGCATTTCTTCATAACCTCTGCTGCAGTCTTGCCTGACCAAGTTCTTACCTAGTTTCCTTTCTGAATGGCAGTGAGCCAGACATGTAAGCCAAATAAACCCTCTTCTCCCCAAGTTGCTTCTGGTTATGGTGTGTATCACAGCCAACTAGGACGTAAGTAATGCAAATTAGGTTTGGGGAGAATTGTGAGAATTTATTTTTAATTTTTCCAGTAGACAGTGGGAAAAAGCTCAATGATCCAGTCATTCTCCCAAATAGTTCATGATTGGGACCATGACATTGTACAAAACCATGGACTGATCTGCTATAATAATAATAATAATAATAATAATAATAATAATAATAATGAAATCTCTCTACTCCTTCCCTCCTCTTCCATCTGTCTGTCTGTCTGTCTGTCTGTCTGTCTGTCTGTCTGTCATTTCCAGTCTCTCCTTAGTTACAACCACTTATTACATGAAACAAGAACCAAAAGAAAGTTTACTGGGCCCAGACATAAAAGAAGAGAGGCTTCTGGGACTCCAGGCTTATAACAACTGCATCCTCCCTAATGCCTGGATCTGACACTCAGAGACTTCCCCTTGGCTTTTGGGAGGAGCTATTAACAGGTACAGAAGATAGAGGCAGACAAGAGAAAGGAAATGTAGGGAGCCCTTTAAGCATTGCCTTGGGCAGGCAAAGAAAACCTGAGTTCCCTTCTTTAGTGGAAGTGGTACAAGCAAGTTACTTTGATTTCCCATTGTGCTTGGGTTACTTTTCCTTCCTCCAACTGCCAATCACAGCATCCCAGATGTCTGTAAAGTGCTCTGTAGCTGGTGAAGAAAGTGAGGACCACTGAACCCTCCTAGGGAGAGTAAGTGGAGCTTAAGAAGCTTCCTGTCAGGGTCTCTGGGAGCAGGCACACAGTCTTTGAAATGGCTGTGTGTGTGTGTGTGTGTGTGTGTGTGTGTGTGTGTGTGTGTGTGTGTGTGTGTGTGTGTGTGTTTTGTTTTAGGGGTCATGGTTTCACTAGTATAACCTTGGCTATCCCGGAACTAGCTCTGTAGACCAGGCTAGCCTTCAACTCACAGAACTTGCCTTTGCCTCCCAAGTGCTGCTGGGATTAAAGGAATGCCTGGCTTGGCCGTGCTTTTTAAGGTATCAAGTTTCTCTTAATGTATCAGTTGTCAAATTTTGCTTTTAACATTCTCAAAAGGGGTCCCAAATGAAGGAAGACACCGAGGGAGATAGATTTAAAAAAGAGTCCAGCCATCGA
Source organism: Phyllotis vaccarum (assembly GCA_033318265.1). Classification (NCBI taxonomy): domain Eukaryota; kingdom Metazoa; phylum Chordata; class Mammalia; order Rodentia; family Cricetidae; genus Phyllotis; species Phyllotis vaccarum. Next base: position 104,992,169 of record JARWLC010000004.1, read on the forward strand.
TCACTTCCTGCCACAGAGCTCTGATGCTGCTGAGAAAAGCAAAGAGATTAAAAACCTCCTCAGAAAATCTGAGACAGAGGTGAGATGCCTTAGTGCGACTCAGCGAGGAAGCCTTGACACATCTGGGAGAGCTTATCCTTGCAAGGATGTCTTCAAGCTGGGAAGTTTGTACAGCTCCCAAAGGATCTAGGGCTAGAATCTGAAAACTTCACAAGCTTGGCGGATGGTCCGATCAATATTCTTCTTACAGACAAGAGAATTGATGATTACAGTAGTTCCTTTCCCCGTTGCTGTGATAAAGTACTCGGAGAAAAGCGACTCAAGGGAGCAAAGGCGGCTCGGAGCTCAAGAGCACAGTCCATGACCACGGGGAAGTCCTGGGAGAGGGTGGTGAAGTAGCCAGTCACATCCCATCCATACTCACAAAATAGAGAGCGGAGGATGCATGATGCTCGGATCATTTTCATCGCGTTTACAGACCAGGACCCCAGCCAAAGATGTAGAAGTGGTCTTTCCCATCTGAGTTAGCACAATCATGATTACATCCCACAGGCACACCCAGAAGCCTATTTCTCATGTGAGTCTAGATTGTGTGTGTGTGTGTTAATATGGCAAATCTAATCTATTCGATACTCAGTCCTTTTTAGAACTTCACTGATTTCATGTGAATACTACACAAATAGGAAAGATTTTATGATTAAAAAGTATATAATGGTTGCCATGTGCCTTTCACTGTTGTGAGCCCATTATACTCATCAGAGCTTATATTTCAACATTGAAGAATGAAGCTGGATTCTTATCTCATGCAAGAACAGAAAATAATTTTTGTATCAGTGACTTGAACTTGAGACCCAAAAACCCATTCAGCCCAAGAAGAAAACAGAGAAAAAGTTTCAGGACATTGGTCTCAGCAACGACTTCTTGGGTATTACACCAAGAGTGTGGGAATGAAAGCAGAAGCAGACAGACAGAAGTACAGTAAGCTAAAGAGCTGTATATAATGAATAAATGAATGAAAAGGTGACCTGGGGAATATGGGAAACAGTCACCATCCATATATCTCATAAATGGTTCATTTCCTAAGATAAGAACTCATTCTCAACAACAGAAAAATAATCAAGAGTACCAACAACACAGAAACCAGCAGTGGCATCACCTCTCTGGGATCTAGCCTCTGCATGGAAAGCAAAGGTTGCTGCCCATCTGCCTCGATAGTGCATATAGAGCTGTTGAGAGCATGAAAATGAGACAAGATATGTGGCAGTTCTGGAATGACCATAAATGGCCACACAAAGAGTTATTAGGTGGGTCAATAAGTTGTCTCTGAGCTAAGAGAGGAAACAATTATGAATACATTTTGTGGTGTTTGTTTAAGTGATTTTCCTCTCATGGTTTTAATTCCCCCATTCTTAAATTGAAAATTCAGAGTGAAATGATTTGCAAATTATGACCGAGGATAAGATACTAAAAATTTTATGACCATCTTGAGGCAAGGCATGGTTCTCATTTAATCAATCAAATAATACAGACTCCTTGGGGGCACTCATGTGAATAGTTCCCAGTTTCTATAAATCGGGATCACACAAGAACATAGTATGTGAAGTACCCTCATTATACCTGGTAGACCTCAGCAATTTGACAAAGCCTTACAGAATTTGTCCAGGTTAATTATTTATTTATATTGCTCACCAAAGGCTTTGAGATGAGTGCTGACCTCCCAGAACTTCACTTTCTTTGTTCTTTATTATTTATTCCATTTCATAGTTTCTTGCAGTTTTATGCATCTTGAGTTTGGATGAGTTCAAAGCTGTGCAGACGTCACCTGACTGACCCATCGGTTTTGAGGTATCAGAAGGGCAGGGAGAGAAATACTGTCCCAATTCTGCCCATAAGGAATCTGAGCCCAGAGATCCAAAGTGAAGACTGGAGAAGAAAGATACTGAGCTGCATTCATCACCTGCCAGATTTGCCCCTGGGGCCTTTTCTAAGGGGTTATTATTGGTTAAGTTATTTTTATTCCAATGTATTTGTGTTATCTTCAGTTTGGGAAGTTTAGGTTAAAAAAAAATCACTTGGGGAAAAACAGTGAAGATGGGAATTTTGCCACACTGCCTAAGTTCCTGAGACAGTTGAATAGGCCAACTATCAGCAGAGCTTCTAAAGTATAAAGTCAAAGAACCATTTAGAATTCAGAGAATCCCTAGCAATTGGGTCATCTTGTCAAACGTCCCAAGCAGCAAGGACTCAGTTATTTTCCTGTTCTGCTGTTATGACAAGTCAGCTAGTCACCCTGTCACCCTGTGCTCCTAAGCTCCCACTGTTATAACCAATTACTTTACTCCCAGAGAACCTTCGTTATCCACCATTAGTGATGTTCTGTATTGAGTAACTGCATAGTCTACTAGCCAACCTTCAATCTTGGATAGCCTAAGGTAAATTGCCCACTTATGTTTTTATATAAAATATAATATATATTTATTCATTGAAAAATTCATGCATCTATGCAATATATTTTGATTATATGTACCATCTCCCCCCTTTCTGTAACTTTCCCAAGGAGCTCCCACCCCATTACTATTTCAACTTCATGTCATTTAAAAATAAGTGTCATTATTATTACCCTGTAAATCCAATTAGGGCTGACCACATGTGCATGTATATGAAACTATGGTCAAGCTAACAAGGACTGCACCCGAAAAGCAAGTTGGCACTCCTTCCTTCATTAGCCACCAATTACCAACACATATTCTGCTAGGAATGGTGCCTCAGAAACCCCTACTTCTACCCATGCTGGGGGTCTGGTGGGCTTGATCTAGTGGAGGTCTTGTAAGGCAACCACAACCATATTATGCCCTTTCCCCTGCTCTTAAGGAGGTATGGGTATGAGACACCAATGGTAACCTTCAAATAGGGAAACTTTGAAAGAGAGCCGTGAATAACAAGTGTTTGGAAACTCCCACTGTCCAGTAAAGGATGCAAAATTAATACCTTAGCAGAGCCCAAGATGCCAGTTAAAGTCAAACTGCCTTCCTGTAGAAAACCACAATCAACAAAAATAAATTCTACCTTCAAAACATCTAAGTAAAGTTTTCAAGAGCTCCTTTATATACCATTTCATTCTTTAATAATTCATCCTATATTATTTTGCTATTCTTTGGTGAAAGGTTTTTAATGGAGTTCCTGATGTGTTAAAAGACAACAAAGTCTTTCTCTGAAAATTTTTATTGGAAGTAGATTGTTTCTTCATACAGTGCACCCCAGCCAGTTTCTCCTCCTTCCTCTCCTCCTAGCTCTCCCTACCTCCTCCCTCCCCACCTCCTCTCTACCTCAGATCTATTTCCCCTCCATTTCCTTTTCACAAAAATGCAGGCCCCCAAATGATGACAGGAAACCATGACAAAACAAGATATAGTACAACAAAGCAAAAACTCTCCTATCAAGACTGGACAAGGCAACCCAATAGTAGAAAGGGAGTCTCAAGAGCAGGAAAAAGAGCCAGTGAAACATGTTCTTCCACTGTTAGGAGCTTGTTGAAGGTGTAGTAGCTGTAACATATTTGCAGAGGACCTGGTGCAGACCAAGGAAGGTCCCATGCTTGCCATTTCTGTGCCTGTGAGGCCATATTAGGGTGTGGGTGGGGGAATTGAGGGGGCAGAAGATACAGGAGAACATGGCCCACTGCATTTTCAACAAAAGTTTTTAAAGTTTAGCAGTTACGTCAGTTCTAAGGATCTTCTCTTGGACAGAATGAGGACATAATTTCAACTGCATTTTATTGAGCTAATACTATTGCTATGCTGTTATCTTCCCATGGATGTTTATTAGAGCACTGAGAACTCTGAGTATATTTCAGGTGGCCTGGGCTTATATGATAAACTGGAGATCTAAAGTCTATTTACAGTATTGCTGCATCAAGAAGAAAGAATACTCTGAGTACCTGTAACTGTTAAAAAAAGGAACACCTGGAATATTATCACTTATAAATTGAAAATAAGAGAGTTTGCCCCAGGATTCTTTTTTATCACCTGGCACCAGCATTTCTGATAACATCATAGTAAAATACCTCAGAAATAAGCTTAAAAGGAGAAAAACCATTATTTTAGCTTATGGTCACTTGGCCTTTAAATATGTAGGAAAACAGTCTGGTACAGCAGAAACACACTGGGTAGTAGAGTGGGGGTGAAGGCTTACTATGTGTTGGCCAGGAAGCAAAAAAGGAAAAGGAGTGGAAGGAGCCGAGATGCAAATATCACCTTCAACAGTCCTCAATGACGTCCTTCCTTCAACCTGGCCCCACCCATTGCCTCCCAAAGACACAGCATCTGAGTAGCACACCTCAACACATGATCTTTATCAGAGGGACATACTAAGGATCTAGATCATAACAGCATATACTATGTCCTTCAATGGACACCTAGGTTGCTTCCATATCTTGGCAACTGTAGGTATTTCTGTAATAAACATATGAATGCAGATGTCTCTTTACCATATGATTTTTTTTTTCATTTTTGTTATATACTTCAAAGTGAAAGTGGAATTGCTGGTAACTAGATTTCTAGTTAAACATAGATCTTAATGTGTCTTAGTGTCTTTGGTTGTGAGGAAGTTTGTACTTTTACGTTTTGTGGATTGCTGACTCAGGACCTCAATTCATGGGGTTATGAAGAACCTGCCAAATAAATGATTTGTGCAGAATGAGAGAAATCCAGAGGAGAGTGGTAGTCTGTTTAGTAGCAATGATTGTATTCTCAAAATTTCAGCAGAACTAGATTACATTCCAGGTTATAATACATTCTCACAAAGCAGCTACCTAGGGTTACTTACACATTCTTTTGTGAGTTGCATGCCAAAGCAATCTCAGCAATAGTTAATTTACAGAGCATATCCCAACCCATGGAGGTGACTTTATAAATATCCACAATGCTATGCAAGGTTCAAACAAGGATCCTTACCATAGATCAAAGATCCAGAGAGCCTTTTCTTTCTTTTATTATTTTTTTCTGTAGCCCAAATGAGCCTGGAATTCACCATGTAGTTGGCTGGCCTCAAACTCATAATCATCCTATCTCAGGTTTCCAAGTGCTGTGCACAGAAATAAGTCATCTCACTGAGAGCTAGAGAACACTCTAAAAACTTCTAGCTAGGCAAGATGATACATGACTGTAATCCAACACTTGGGAGATTTGAGCAGGATAATCATGAGTTCAAGTAAGAAGGACTCTGTATTAAAACATTTTTAAGCTTCTAGTTAAAGACAGAAATAGAAGACAGGAAGATCTCTATGACTTTTAAAAACCTTACACTAAGGCAATTGAGATGTGGGGTGAGGAGGTCTTGCATCATGAGGAGACCTTGGTATTCACCTTCTGATCATCTGGCTTTAGTAATATATAAAACTAGGAAAAAAAAACCTGCTATAGAAAATGCATGACTTTATTAAAAGAAACAAATAAAAGAAAAATAGGAAGCAAGAGGAAGAGATTCAGCAGGGCAATTCTGTGAAGAAAGTAGTTTCTTGCTGTCTAATTATGAGTTCTTGATAACTTCAGCAAGGCATATACAAAGAAAGCCACCATCTCAAATAATAATAATAAAAAGACACAAGAGGACTAACTTGTCAGTAGGAGGAAGGTTCTTGGACTGAGAGAAAGTCACTGAACTGTGAGACCTAGACCTGCTAATTAGCGCCCTCAGGTGTGTTTAATTTTCATAGTAATCCAGCTCTCCAGGTAAGTGACCCAACTCTAGACTCTGCTGGTAGTCTATGGCCCGGCTATGCCAGGCTGGACTTGGAAACCCGAACCACTAAGCCACCAGAGAGAACAAAGACACAACCAACCCAAGAGTAACACAAAGCTAAAATGACCTTCTGCACCAGTGTGTAAGATGATGCCATGCAGGTACCTCTTTTCTTCTCAGAGCCCTCCCTACTGCCAGTGTGTCTGTGGCTGGCAGGTGTGCATCCCAACTCATTGGACCTGAGATGAACAAGTGAAGCTGCTTTGATCTTTTATTACAGCTCTGATCAATAGACAATGCCTAACTGGGTCTCTGAACCAAGGAGGTGGAGAGTAAAGGATATGCTTCATTGGTAGCATCTGTAGGGGAGAAGGTGAAAGAATGTGTAGGGGAAAGTGTGTGGAAGGGTGAGTAGCTGTAATTTTACAAAACATTTTACATTATAGTTAAACCTACTTCAGAGATGCTTAGCAAGAGAGAAGTACAGCCTCCGTCATAGATTTCTTTCATGAGGGATAAGTAAGATAATTCCTCCTTACTTCAAAGAACACACACACACACACACACACACACACACACACACACACACACACACACACACACACACGCACAGGGGCCCAATATGTGATACTATTAGATAGTAGTCTCACAAAAAGGATTTTTTTCTTTATTTAAAAGTTCTCTTTTTAAAACATACCAACCACTGTTCCCCTTACCTTCCCTTCTCCCACTCACCCCCAGGTTACCCTCTCCCAGCTCCCCATCCAGTCCTCAAAGAGGGTAAGGCCTTTTATGGGGAGTCAATAAAGCCCAGCATATCAAGGCAGGATCAAGACTGAGCAAGCTATCCTGTACAGGAAATGGGCTCCAAAAAGCCAGCTCATGCATTAGGAATAAATCCTGGTCCAAGCCACAAACTATAATCCACCTTCAGAGGCCTAACTGGGTCCCATGCTGGTTCCCCAGCTGTCAGTCCAGAGTCAGTGAGCGTCTCTGTGGGTGTCCCCATCATGCTCTTGACCCCTTTGCTCATATAACCCCTCCTCCCCTCTTCAGCTGGACTGAGTTTGGTCCAGTGCTTAGCTGTGAGTCTCTGCATCTGCATCAGTTGCTGGATGAAGGCTCTGTACTAACAATTTAGTTAGTCATCAATTTGATTACAGGGGAAGGCCAGTTTAGACACCATCTCCATCACTGCTTGAAGTGTTAGCTGGGGTCATCCTTGTGGATTCCTGGGAGTTTCCCTAGCACTAGGTTTCTCCCTAACTCCAACGACTCGACTCCCTATAGTTAAGATATCTATTTAATTGTTCCCCCTTTCTGTCTCCTCCCCAACTCTATCATTATGTTCCCCTCACATTCTCTTTCCACATTCCCTTGCCCCACAATGCTCCCAATTTACTCAGAAGACCTTATCTGTTTCCCCTTCCCAGGGGCATCCATGGATGTATCTCTTGTTACATAGCTTCTCTGGGGTTGTGGATTGTAGCCTCGTTATCCTTTCTTTGCTTTATGTCTAATATTCACTTTTGAGTGAGTATATACAATGTTTGTCTTTCTGGGTCTGAGTTACCTCACTCAGGATGAATTTTTTTTTTTTGGTTCCATACATTTGCCTACAAATTTCAAGATTTTTAAAACTGTTGTATGATACTCCATTACATAAATATACCACTTTAAAAAAATTCTTCAGTTTAGGGGCATCTATGTTGTTTCCAGGTTCTGGCCTTTATTAATAATGCTGCTATGAACATAGTTGAGCAAATGTCCTTGTGGTATGAATGTGCATCCTTTGGGTATATGCCCAATAGTAGTATTGCTGGATCATGAAGTAGATTGGTTTCCAGTTTTCTGAGAAACTACCATACCAATTTCCAAAGTGGTTGTACAAGTTTACACTCCTACCAGCAATGGAGGAGTGTTCCCCTTCTCCACATCCCTTCCAGCATAGAATGTCATTAGTTATTTTGGTCTTAGCCATTTACAGAAGGGTCTTACATGAATATGGACATGATTTTTCTCTCTCAAATGAATTACAACCATTGTTTCAGTCTTCCTTGTGACTATATAGCACTTGGATGATTCTGAAGTTATAAGTAGATATTCTGGGCAGAGCATGTAATCCTTCTAGGCCACTGTAAATTTTATAGAACAGCCTACAAGAGCAAAGGTCTATATTGGTTTCATCTACCCTTGCTCATGGTGAAATCATTAATAAACATTTATCATATCTTATTATCTACAAGAGAAGCATTATACACATAGAGGAGTGGGAATGATAACAGAGGGTCATAAATTGCTGATGTCCAAAGCAAATTACAGAAAGATGATTAGTGGAAGCAGGGACTGGTGGTCAGAGGAAAAGGTCTTGAGTCATGAAAACCCACAAAGACGGCCACTGTAGATAAAGAAGAACTGGGAACCCTTCTTTGTCACCCTTGCAGAGGGGACATAAGTAAAAGATCAAGATAAACAGCAAGGAAGACTAGACACCAAGACGCCACAATGAGCTTAGACCTCTAGAGTCTTTATGACTGCTGGACTCCCAAAACCTCAGAGCCACAATCTAGCAGAAAGTGCTGAAACATCTCAAGTCATCCTTTGCCTCCTACATGTACCCAGTGGCACATGTTTATACAATATGATTGATTACCCTGCATTTAGCCTTGTCAGTCAGCTATAGAGTTAATTATACATTATTCCTGAACATTATTATATATAATGGTACAGCAAACAGTGCTAAATGTAATAGTCCTTAACATTCAACTATTAATTTAATACATGACCACATCAGCATTGATGTATCACTATGGGCCTTCCTTATCAATGGTAATTTATATCACTGAGCATACTGGATCTCTCGTTCTCCTTTTTGCTGACTCGTTACTCACATTGATATAGGCAATGAATATGTCGATAAAGGAGAAATAAATGTAGCTTTATTTTTCTTAATCTTTTATAAATGCTGATCATGAAACAATATGGATTTTATAGCACTAAGATACAGCCTAAAGGAAATGTGGGTTCATTTTAAAATCATGCCAAAATGGAATGAGAAGATGGATGTTGGAGGTTACTTGTACATAACAATACTTGTACATCTCCAAAACAATACCAAATAGGTAGCCCAGCACCTTCCAAACATTTATTTCCACCACTCTCAATGTACCAAGTGACCACTCATCTGTCCAAGTGTATCTTATGAGAAGTCTTCCCTGGCTACTGAACTTAGTGAGGTACCTGTATTGGGCTGGGTCCTCCAGAAGACAACCAAGATAGTGACACATGTAAAGGTGTTTATGAAAACAATTTTCATAGAAATGGAGATTTACATCAGGCAAGGAGAAGAGACAAATCCTAAGAAAGGAGTTTTGACTCCAACTCCCAGGTATACTCGCAAACTGTGAATTCTCACATTGAAGCAGAACTTTTGAGCAGAAGGGAATTGTCTTACTCTGTAAGCTGCTGAGGTAATAAATTAACCAGTGGTTTTACCCAGGTATGACCTCTGTGAATCATAATATCAACATGCCAGGAAAAATGTACTTAGTATTGCAACAGCAGCATGATTGTTATTAGGGTAATCAACTGTTCTATGATTGAATTAGAAGTCTGCTTTATAAAAACAACCTTATACCACACAAAAGAGTATAAATGTCAGTGAATAGCTAACTACTATTTAACAAATATTTATTATCAGCCAGGAAACAGAGGCAAAAACGTTCAAGAGTTTTAAGTCATTTTCAGATAGATAGTAATTGAAGACCAGCCTGGGCTAAGTGAAACTCTGTTTTAAAATATTTAAATTATTAAACACCTAAGATATATAAAATTCTATATTCACTGTTACACATAAAATTGTATGTGAAATGGAAGTGGTTGGTGCCTTGTGGAACTAACAATATTTTTAAAGAAGACAGGAATTCATTAATCAGTCATGAAAATATATAATCCAAAATACACATTGAAGGAAAAATTCAGAGAGAAAAGAAATTTTGTAACAGTCTAGAACTAGCTTGAGTATCAAGGAAGGAGCATGTGCACAGATATCTGGAATTTGAGAAGACATCGCTAGAAAAAGTAGAGAGGGAAACATTCCAGGAAGTAGGAACAGTAATAGCTGAGACACAAAAATGGTGTGAAAAATGCCTGTCTAGTTTTAGTCCTGAGAATCAGAGTCTATGAGCCAAGCCATGGGGAGTATCTGAGTCATTACACCAGTTCTAGTGATCTTATGTGTCCTATATCCAATGTATCTTGTATCCAATGGGCACACATTGATCTGTGAAGGGTATAAACATATATGTACTAACTTTATACAACTCATGTCCTCCATTCCCCTTTATGATGAACCTTAATTATTGTCTGTTTAATGATAGATAGTTGGTCTCAGTGTGACATATTCAAATCCTTGAGCTGTCTCAGATTTCATGATCAATACTGTGTAGGTCCTCAGGCATATCAGTCCTCACACCTATTGCATAAAGCATAAACTTGCTGTTCTTTGTGCCTGGAAGGTTTATTATACTTTATAGTTCAAGCCTCACTGTAACTTTAATCCCAAGCTGAGCTTTCCCAATCAGCTTTGTTGATGGATGTTCTATTATACTGAGTTAGCATTTGCATTAGTTAAATAAAAGTAACCTTGAATCAGTAGACTAATTTAGCAATTGACAGAAAGTAATCACAGAGCATCAGATAGCATCTGGGGAGAGAGAGAGAGAGAGAGAGAGAGAGAGAGAGAGAGAGAGAGAGAGAGAGAGAGAGAGAGAGAGAGGCACAACAGAAGTAAAGAGGGATTTTGAGTGGCATAGTTTTTTTTTTTGTTTGTTTGTTTTTTGTTTTGGTGAAGCAGAAGGATTTTTTTTTTTTGGACATCAGTAACAAGGGGAGAAAGTTAGCTAGTTTCTACTCAACCTCTCTGAGCTAGCAGGTTTTCACCCCAGCCTTTGAACCTTGAGTCTTATTTATAAATAGAACAATAGAGATTTAGTTAAAGCTACCTTTGGTGGCAATGGCAGAGCCAGTGCCTGGGGAAAGAGAATTCTCACCAGGCTATGGCCTGAGTGGCCAAGCTACTGTCAGAGAAGCAGGCAGGTTAACTGCAGAGTCACAGTTGCTGGCTGAAATAGCAGTATTTTAAGGTGCAGCCACTGTGCCAAAGATAAAATAACACAGTTCTATTAAAAACACCTCAGTATCTTTCCTCAATCTCCTGTATGAACCAGATGATATCTATTCCAATCCCACAGTACTCTGTGTTAAATGCACACACACTCTGACACAGCACTCCCTTATGAGATTGTATGCTTTGTTTCTTTGGGCTATAGAAAGAAAGAGATAGCTTCATTTTCATGTCCCAATACTATGTCATTATTTTGTTTTTTACATAGCAGACACTCAATAGTATTAATTCAATAAGAAAAAAATAATTTATTTCTCAAAATTCTTTTCAGAAGACAGTCTGATGGCCAGTTTCATCTAAATGCAAATACACACATACATACATACACACACACACACACACACACACACACACACACATGCTTCTTGGATAATTACTACAGGGAAGATCATGTATTATTATTCCCCAAACTAAAAAATTATCCATAGTGTACCTTAGTATGGCCTGGCCAGAATAAAGCAAATAGATAATTGGGGTGAGGAACTAAAGAAAACAGTTACCCTCAGCTTCATGCGTGTGCCAATCCTGTACTTACAGCATCTTGAGAATAAGTCACAACTTAAATTGGCAGTTTGGACACCTCAATCTATTCATATGCTCTGCACATTTACATGCCAAAATTTCTGAGTTCTTGCAAGAGTCAAAACTTCTGTCCTTCTGTGCTTGACTTCTGTCCTAAGGCAACCCAGATAAAATCCTTTTGGTTATTAATATCTAACAACCTCCCATAGAATTGGCACTCTGTGAAATAATATTTAAGATGCATTGCTGCTATATAAGTGAACGAGTTTTGATTCTTTTTTTTTTTTTTTTTTTTTTTTTTTTTTTTTTTTTTTTTTTTTTTTTTTTTTTTTGCATTTGAGCAAAGTAGCCTTGATGTAGAGAATGGATTTTGATGGAAATATGAGCACATTTTTCAAAACTACCTTTGAAAATATACTGAGCATTATGACAGCCAGGGAAATGTCTAATTAGGTTTCCATACTTTTTCTGGTGTTCCAACGTAGCTATTAGAGGAAGGGATACAGAAAAGGTCATTCCCGTTGGTGAATGGATGGATTTTCACCTCTGGGCAAACAAAATGTGTTATATATTCTCAAAGACAAATAAAGCTATTGGTGTGTCCAGTAATAGGAATTGGATGAGAAGAAAAGTTCAATTACTGGGGTAATACCCTGATGATATAGGTCAGCGACCCTACTTAACACTATCAAAAGCATGTTCTCCACTTGTCCATCTTACAAATACGTGTCTGACTTTATCTGGGTGGAAGGAATGGGTATCTTTCTGGCTCATTCGTGTAGTAAAGTCCTATCTCTTAGGGAACTGTTCTTCAGAGCCTGCCTGTAATAAGAGGAGAACTGATTCTTTTTGACAAATAGAGAGTCCCTGCTAGAAATTTCAGGCTTAACAACTGAGTGTAAACTTTTAGTTTTCTCATGTCATCCAGGACTTTCAAATTTTCTGATACACACAAGCTAAGGAAGCATCATACCTCAGCAACATTGCCCACGAACGCAGTCAGGAAGACTATGGAATGAAAAGACACCATCTATAAATTTATAATAATAAACAATTCAGCAACATTGCCCATGAATGCAGGCAGGAAGGCTATGGAATAAAAAGACACCATCTATAAATTTATAACAATAAATTAATAAATAAATGAATCTTCTTTAAAAGGAATAATAAGGGCAAAGAATATAGTTAAGTTGGTAAAGTGCTTGCGTGGCTAACAATGAAAACCTTACTTAGTTCAATCCCAAGAATGTACATTAAAGAGAAAGCAAACAAACAAACAAAATAGCTAGTTGTGGGGTTGTGCAATCATCTCAACACTGGGAAGACAGACAGGTTGGGTCCCTGGGATGTGCTGACCAGCCAGCCACACATCACTTGGTGCGCTTCAGGCCTACGAGATCCCAAAATATGAGAACTCAAAATATAGGATTGACAGTTTCTTAGGGACAGCAACTGGGGCTGACCTTGGTCTCCGCGCGCGCGCGCGCACACACACACACACACACACATGTACACAAGTTCAATATGCATAAAGATGCACACCCATTTACATACATATACCCTTCCACAAGAGTATTATCGTATTACTCTAGACTTCATTTTCTATTATTTAGAGAGTGGCTGGAGTTAGTCTACACATAGCCCCAGTCATTCTCAATTAGACCCAAGGTTTCATATATAATTGTTACCATACTCCCCACCCCCTGAGAATCCCAAAGATTAATTGGGCCTTTAACAGTTTTGGACATAAGGGTTTAATGTTATTGTGCTCACTGATAAATAAGATGTGTAGTCCAAGCAAGTCAGTGAAGCATTATAGACTCTAGGTCTGGGCAGAGATCAAGATAAATAGCAGAGATAAAATAAGGTTTACAACAATTTTTATGAATATAACTGGAATGCTTGAGTTTCTTTCGTATCATCTGATGGGTGGATGGTCATCTTACTTAGGCACTCAAAATTGACTTGGACATGGTCCTTTCAAAAGGGATTGTGTGTGGTCATTTGTATGAATGAACTTATGTTAGAAAGGCACAGTAATCAAGGTGCCTGATTATGCCGAGGTTTCCTCCTGGCTGTTAGGGAAGGCCACATTACCAGCTTGTGGTTTCTAGACCGATTAAGCTGTACAAATGAAGTCATCTGTTCTTTCTTGGCCTTCTAGTGCCTTTTCTCCCTCAGGGACCCAACAGGAGGTTGTCTCCAGGCATCAAATTATAGCAATCAATAACCTTTCACAGCATGGCTCATTTAGACACTGGCATTTTGCTAGGAGAAACAATGATTACCTGTCATGGGATCTGAGAATCATTGTGTTTATTAGAGGTCAAGAGTGCGGGTTCTCGGTGGCCAAATGCTAAACTACACTTGGGTCCTCAGTCTGTTCTCTGTGGAATCTCATCCTGTGAATGGTACACTCAGTTATCCAAGCTAGTGGTTTGAGGGCAATTTTCATTTTCTTCTTCCTTCTTTTCTTCCCCGGCTGTTCCAGCACTTTCTCAGCTATTGAGGCCTCTGGTTTCTACTTCCTCAGTGTCCTTTCATAGTTTCCAGGGCTATCTATTTATTTCCAGTCTCCAGTGAGCTTCTAGTCCTGCCACCCTCTCTTCATTTTGCATTTAACAGCAAGAATGAGCTTTCTAAATGTGTTATCTTAATATTGTACTCCTCCATTTTAATTTTTTTCCTCTCTAAATTGTCTAAACACAGATAATTCAGTGAGAAATCCTGTAGAGTACTTCGGCACTTGGCAAATACTGGGATGGATAAACATCATGAAAATATAAGTAAACTACACGAAGAGATAGCTCAGCAGTTAAAAGTGTTTAATGTGCTTACCAAGGACTGGAGTTTAGTTCCCAGCACCTGGCTTGATTATCATGTAAGAATGTCCTCAAAATTACATAAAACATGGAAGATCCTTAACAAAAGCCCATTCAGTGGTGAATAAACAGGCCATGTGGTACAGAGAAAAATAATAGTGTCTCATCAGATGCTCAAAATGCTGTGCCTTGCACCTCCGCAATCAACTGGATTGTTTCCTATTCTTCAATACCTCTATGCTGGCTAGGAATTATATTTACGTGGGACATTCTCTCAGTCCAACCACCTGTCAGGTCTCAGATCAAATACCAGATTCTCAGATAGACTTTCCACCTATAAACTTGGCAGAAGACAGTGACACTGTCGGAGCCAGGGCATACTGGCTGCTAATGAAAGTTGACAAAGCTTGCCTCCTTGCTCTGCCCACACAGCCATGAGAGTTTTAATCTTCCTAAAGAACACTGAGGTATGAAGTTGCAAAGGTTTATACAAGTATTTGGAACCCTTGATGATTATCTGAACTAGCCAACCCTCCCAGAGTCATAAATCTCCAAGAAGGATTTGAAAGATGACACACTTCACTGTGAACTATTCTGTAGTATGCCCAATACTCCTCCCGCACCCCCCCCCAAAAACCCATGTGTGTAATATAACCTGATAAAATCAATATCACCATGGTCCTTCAGTCTTGTCTTGGATGAGTAAAAATTTTAGGATACCATTTGCCCAATTATAGCCTCAGCCCACTGAACAATCACTAAGGACTCAATATGATCTGTGGATGTTTTCTGTCAAAGATTAGTCTTTTTGATTAAACTGAAGACTTTGTGAGTTTAAGCCAAAATATAATGGCAACTCCTGCCTTCATATACTAACCACAGACTCCAGCATCTTCCAACCAGCAAATACCTGTATCCAAACTGGCAATGTATTTACTTAAATGTGAGACTCCTGTGCTCCACTCCACACAACTGAATCAGAGCTTTCGGAAGCAGGGACTAAAAATCTGAAATTTAGCAAGCTCTTTTTTGGCCATTATAAATTCCTAAGAGTGAAGAATTTTTATCATTATTCCTGCAATTCATATTGCAAATGAAGGCTGAGACCCAGAGAGGTAAGAGGTCCCACCCAATCAATGTCTCATAGCTAATATCAAATGCTACATGGAGACCCGAATCTGTGCTTCCCAAGGTCTGTTCTTGAGTCACAGCATCTTCACCTTTCTCTTTTGAGGCAGTCACTGTGGCACAGCACAAGGTCCTGGAGAGACTGATTCAAGGCTCATGGGCATTTCCAAGGTACAAGATCTTAATACAAAGAAGGACTCAGCTGGATAAATCACATTCCAGTTTCATGTAGGATGCATGTAGACAAAACCAAGGAGAAAGTATGTTTACATAATCTAGTTGTCCCCTTCAAATACTGGATGCTCTCCTGCTCTGTGCTCACATTATGTTTAGGAGAGGCTCTGATATTAACCACCTGTTCTTCTGTGTAAATAAGTACAGAAATGTTTTACTTGCATATGCCATTTACAAGGCGCTATTTTTTTATTTGCTCTCAGGATACCTTTACTGACTGTTTGTAGTGAATACTCCCAGATAATCTGTGGCTTCCACTTTTGGCATTTCACTTTGTGTGACTCTTATCTATTTGCACATCTGTCTCCCGCACTCTGTTATCAGCATCTGGAAGGAAGGACGGAGCTAAGCCTTTCATTTCTCCGTCCTGATTGCCTGCATAATTCCCAGGCTGTGGCTGTTGATGAATTCCAAGGAGTGGGGTGGGGGAGAGGGAACCTAATGTGTGCTGTGACCAAGTATCTGATAGGAAGCCCCTTGAAGGAGAAGATGGCTCACAATTTAAGATTTGCAGTCCCAATTTCAAGGCCCGGAGGTGGGACCTGTTCATGGTAACAAGTGTCTGCTTGTTGACTTCTTAATGGATTGGGAAAAAAACAAAACAAAAACAGAATTCCAGTGCTTAGCTGGAATTAGCCCTCCCCCCACTTTCATCCATCCTGGGTTTTCCCCCTTTCATTAGCCTCATGGGATGAAGTCACCCATAGCTACGGAATGTCTTTCTTTTTCAGTTACCCTCTCTAAAAAGATCACCACACACAGATCTGATGCTGTGCTTCACTAAGGCTCTCTGTCTAGGCTTTTCTTAATTAAATTAAGCCGAAAATCAAAACTGATCATTACAAATATCATTCTGGCCTTTGCAATGAGTAAGACGGGGAGACAGAGGGAAGCTAACTTGGAGCTGATATCAGGGGGGATTGGAGGGGAATTCTGAATAATTCCCAAAGCTGTTGTTGCCTCCAGCAGGTCTCCGTGTTCTCTCTTCACCATCCAAGTGTTTCCTTCTTTGGTGGTTGTTAGTATTTTGAACCAATTCTATAATTTTGGGAAAGGAAGTTCTGCTTCATGACTGCAAATTCAGTGAGAGAAACAAAAAGACACGTCGGGAGCAGAAAAGTACTGAAATCTATAGCTAGAAAGTCTAGACTCTATAGAGAGTGTACAATACAGGAACAGGTTGATGTAAATGTGCTGACCCTCGTCTGAAAAGGGAGCGCAGTATTCAAGATCCCATGTGTTCAAGATCCTATGCCACTGCACACATCTAGGTTTCAGGACTATGGAAAGCGTCATCAATTTGAGTACATGGTGCGGATTATAAAATGTGACAGAATCTCAAGATAGCAGATGAGCCGTCCACAAATCACTGGTATTCATATCCTAGACGCCTCGTGACCCCCTTTGAAGCACAGATCAGCATGGGAGAGGATTGGCCGGCAGAGAAAATGGGTAATGGGTGATGGTGTACAAGCCCACAAACAAGGTCTCCTCTGGGAATTCAACAGTGATGGCACACCATATCTTTAGAAAATCTCTTGAAACAGGAGCTGGTGGTAAAACTCTCTCCCCCATCTCGCTATGTAGCTTTGGCTGGTGTATAACTCATTACAAAGATTGGACTAGCCTCAGACTCACAGAGATACACCGGCCTCTGCCTCCTGAGTACTGGGATAAATGGTGTGGGCTACCACACCATGCCCAAAGGCTTCACTTCGATGCCAGATTTTGCTCATGACCATGAGGCCATTCACTTACTCATTTACATTTTATACACACACACACACACACACACACACACACACTCACACGCACACACAGCAATTCCTGTGTTACTATTATTGTCAGATGTGGTATTAAATAATAAATCATGGTACCTTTCCCATTATGAGTTGGCAAGTGAGATCAGGGAATGGGGGGTGTCACTTTTCTGAAGTGGATACAAGGTAAAATACTGGAGATGGACAAACATTGTCAAGGGACTCTTAGTGGGAGGCTGAGGTGGGCAGCTCAACGGTGTGAGAGTAAGTACTGATGTGGTTCAGGAGGCAACATTGATCACGACAAAGATGCATGAATTCATTTCTAAAACTGGCTTCTAATTGAAAAATAATAATTGTATATATTCACAAGATACATTGTGATAGTTGATCTACATATTCATTGTAGAAAGAGTCAATCAAGATAATTAACATATCCGTCATTTTATGCCTAGGAAGTTTTGTGATGAGAATTGAGAAAAAAAAAAACCCCTGCTCTTTCTACAATTTAAAATATTCAGTGTATTATTAGTTTCTCATTTCTCTTATTATCATGTTTTTTAGAAAACTGCACTGGTTCTTCAGTGGCAGGAATGTTCCCGTGCAGTCTAAGGCTGGGCAGCAGGATGCTAAGCTGGCAGCATATTGTGAGCTTACTTTCAGAAGATGACCGATAGACCAGGATGGTGATAGTACAGCAGATCTTAAACCAATGTGTCTGCATCTCTGAAGGCCTTTAGAGATTATTGCTTTTATTTCTTGAAATTATAATAGAATTACATCATCACCCCTTCTTCTCCCTGGGAGCCTTCTCACATACCTCTCCTTGCTCTCTTTCAGATTCATGCCCCCCCTTTTATTAATCATTGTATGTGCATACATACATTATATATATATTTCATATATTTCCCTAAATATTTAAGTTCATTCCCAGAATTTCTGGCTCAGTATGTCTGAGGCATGGCTCTGGAATCTGCCTTCCTCACAATTCTTTAGGTTCTGCTGGTAGACTGGAGAGAACATTTCCCTACAATATCAGGAATGGGGGAGGAGGGAGACGTGGATCACAGTGGTTAGGTCCCTGTTAACCTGCCACTTTAAAAAGTGGACAGCACAAGCAAAAATAAAATATACTCTCAAGATTCTTGGTAGTTACTAAGAATAGAATGGCTTCCTAATTGTTATTGTGCCTAAATCTTCCAAAGGGCCTATGAAGGTGGTCTTTAAAAATCTACCTAATGTCCCAGCAAATGCAAAATGCATGTCAAGATTGGATATATCACATGATTCTTGTGGTGACCCTGCTGCTGCTAGACACAAGACCTTGCATATAGTGACAAGGACTCTAAGCTTCTACCTAGAATTTATTTGTGACCTCACCTGGTTGGGTAGCAAACTTGGCTTGATTTTTAAAATATAGAACAGAAAGGCAATCAGTGTTTGGACACTTCCTGAATCAATGGCTGTCCCAGCTGTGCCCCCAAATTAGCTTCTTTTGTGCAGAGGGGTACTCTAAAAGGGAGTGGGTGCTTTGTGGTCAATTCCTTGTGAATATGAGGAGGCTATATGGAAGAAGAGAGTGCTGAGGAGTCATGTATTTCAACAACAATGAAGTTGACAACTAGTGGATACGAAATGGCCTGGCAGAAGAATTAACTAAATATTGCTGGTTGTCACTGTATGACATTTAGAGTCAGTAGACACTCCTCTGCTGTTAAATCAAACTACGGCAGGTATCATAGAGGAAGACATGGAGGAAGGGAGGAAGAGAAGGAGGTAGGGAGGGGAAGAAGGAGAGAAAGAGAATACTAATAATTGAAAACAACCAACTACAGATTCTTTGTATACAGCCAAATATATACAGCATCTTATTAAGCTCTCCAACAACCTACACATTTTACTGTATAGGATCAGAGTAGCTGAGCAACTTGTCAGCCTCATCAGCTTGAAATGTATTCAAAGGTGTGCCTAATTTTCAAGGCTCTCTAAGCCCATCTTGCCTCATCCTGTATGTCTCGCTTATCCATCTCGGATAATAAGAATCATCGAGAACGTTTATTATTCAAGTAGATAATAAGATCCCTGCCAATAAGATCACTGAGGAAATCAGAATTTCCAAGTGAGGAACCTGAGTACCTCTCTGCTGAATACACACACTATGTGGCTCTTCTTCTCAAATCATTTAGGGGGCCATGCAATGCCTCCCACTATCTTGACAGGTGGGAGGAGACTGTGGAAGTGGGTGGGAGGACTGCAGAGATGAAGGGAGTGGACTTGACACGCTTGTCTGTGGTTGTTTGGGATCTAGCAATGTTTCTGTCCAAAGTTGTGTCGGTTGTAAAGTACAATCTCACATCCAAGTTCCCTTGTAGGTGGGAGCAGTGGATGGTCATTCTGCCATGTTTCTTTGGGTTTGAGAAGCAGAGAAAGCTTTTGCCAGGGCCCAGCTGTGAGTGTTTGTTCTGCTCTGGTTACATAAGTTGTAGGGGATGATTTTCCTTACAGGTAAAAAGAAATGCAGAAGGTTCCTGGGAGGGCAGCCAACCAGCAGGTCCCTGTTTTCAGAACACAGAAATTACTGTAATTGTTTAGCTGATTAAAAACATAATGATGATGATGGATATGATTTTAAGAGAGCTTCTTGGAATAAGAAATTATGTAAGAGTTTTTAAAGGCTTCAAATTGACAAAATTGTAGTATGATAAATCAAGTTCCTTTTGCACAGCAGGTTACTTTTCCTGAGTTCTTTAGGCCTTAGCTATTTGACTCTTCCAGGGCAGATGTGTGTGTGTGTGTGTGTGTGTGTGTGTGTGTGTGTGTGTGTGTGAGAGAGAGAGAGAGAGAGAGAGAGAGAGGCTTCTTTCTTTTTTGCTTTAAAACTTCAGTGAAGATAACATCTCTGGAATTGTATGTCACATGTGATATTTGTTGCCTTACACGGCTGATGTACTTGGATAGGAAGATTAACTGGATTATTTAAGTGGGCCTAATGTAATCAAAAGAATCCTTTAGGAGGAGGAACTTGGGTTAGAAGTAGAGATGGAGAAGCTGGGGTCAGATGATGTGAGTGATAGATTGGGGGTGTGTATGTGTGAGAAGATAAGGAGAATTCCTCCAGGTCTGGAAATCAGTTGATTCTCCTAGAGCCAGCAGAAGGAAAGAAGCTGTACAGGCACGTAGTCTAGACTCATTTTGGATTCTGACCTGCTGAGCTGCAAGACAAAACACTTGTTGTTTTTAAGAACCAACGTTGGGGTAATTTACTACAGAAGCAATATGGAAATAATATACCATCACCCAGTGGCTTCTGTGTTATTCCTATGCTAAGAAGGAGGGCTTTCATGATCCTGTGGGATCCAGGGTCAGGCTGGATGGTCATGAGCATCACTTAGGATGAACATTGAGAGGATAAACCCTAAGGTCCTCCGTGGAGCATGAGAGCTGTAGTTCATGTTTCTTACAATCATAGACAACAAAGGTGCATCTCAGTATCCCTCCCACAGTCCACCTTTCTTGAGGGTAGCACCCTGAGTGCCATTTAAGCCATCATTTCTAACAAATAACACTTTCCCAATGAGCGTCAGAGATACATTCCCAGTGATCGCCCTAGCCTGGGAAAATCCGCACAGAAATCTCCTTAGTGGCATATGCCTGTGGTTCATATTCCAGCTGTGCTTTTCTGATGGCAGCCAAAGGGCTTCCTATGCTGAAGTTCATGCCTCATGACCCTCTATATCTCAAGAAGCAATTTGTACGTGTGTAGGCATTGGTCTGCTTGCAATTGGTTTTGGTTCCATTACTTAAAAAAAAAATCCTTTAGCCTTCTTCTTCTTTTTTTTTTTTTTTCCAGTTTTTGCTTTAGAGAGTAAAGTCAGCATCTGACCATGAAGGCAATTTACCTGTGTTCCACACCAGGAAGAATGGTAGCTTGAGTTTTCTCAGATGGCAAATAAATGAGAGCACTTACCACCCCCCCCATACATGCTCAAATGATTGTGGTTCTATTAAGTAACATATTGTGGGTCAAGCCCCAAAGTGAGACTCATTCGAAAGCCATGGAGGCTAACTCCTAGACCAACAGTCCTGTGTAGGTGTGAGCTGATAGTCAGTAGCTATGATGGATGCCCTAAATCAGGGAGGTTGGACCCGTGCAAAACGGTCTAAGAAGTAGAGACTCATCCATCATAACTTCTTTTGTACATAAATCTCTAATCCTAAAAATGGTGATGCTGGCCCACGGGAAACAGTACACTGGTTTGTACACATAATCACACCAGGGAGCAGCTATAGAACTTAATCAAAAAAGGTTTCATTGTCTAGTGAGGGTAGGCACATTGATGACAAGTCCAAAATGACTGTATCCTGCTCATGAGCTACTGAACTGAAGCCCACATGGGAACAACGGGTCTGTCTACACAGAGGAGGGCTTCTGTCCTTGGTGCTGAGATGTTCCAACTCACACAACCTCACCCTAGGTCACTATGTGTGGAGTTGCAATCACTAGTTGGTCTGTTGCTTGGTAGCCACACTGATAGATGTATAGAGGAAAGTGGAATATACTCTGAATTTTTCTTAAGCCCAGACCACATTATGTCTTTCACAGAAGTCAACAGGTACAAAGACAGAGCCAGGTATTTAATGGATAACTATAAGGTATTAATATAGTGATTTTGTCTACAATGTCTGTAGAGTTCCTGTGTCTACACTTTTGCCACATAATCAACTCTATTTTGAAACCAGATTTTCATGTCTTTGAACTCTGCCTTAGTGATATACTTCAAGAAAAATGGCAAACCTGAACTTCTTTATATGCAACAAGATGGGAGTTTGCAGAGAAGAAAATGATTGGGTGATTTATTTAGCTCATGTTATGAAGATTTGGGATGGCAGATTGGGAAGAAGAATCAGTGGGTAAAGTGCATGTCATGTAAGCAGGATGACCAGAGTTTGAACCTCCAGCACTCACATAAATAGAAGGAAGTTATAGCAGCCTGCCTGTAACCGCAGTCCTTGGAAGCTAGGGACGGCAGATCTTTGGGCAAGCTGGCTGGCTTAGCTGGGTGAAGAGCATGTCTGACATGCATACTACACACATACATACAACAAGATTGAAAATATATAAGAGAAAATTTGTGAGGGCTGTGATGAATAGCAATTTAATAAAACCTTCTCCCCATTTCCAGATTGTATGTGTGATTTCAGTTACCAAATCTTGCCTTCCAGGGCTTGGGATTGCAATAGAGAAAATGCTTTCAGTTGCACCTCAAGAGCTTGCGCTCTTGCCCCGGGTCATTTTATAACCCTCTGAGGCCTTTAGAACACTCAAGTTTTCCCTTTAGTTACCTCTCTTGAAATAGATTCATGCCTTCTTAAAGATGGTACAGTCTGCTGAGTCAAGGGCATGGTTGCTTAGGGTGTGGTGTGGACCAGTGTAACAATGGGCTAATAGCACCGTGGTCACAAGAAAGTCAGAAATTTGATCTCAGTCCCCACCCCCCACAGGCCTATGGGACCAGATGTTCATGGAAAGATGCCCCTGGGTGATCTCTATGCACACTGAGAAACAATGGGTCAACTTGGCTGAATTGGAGACCCATTTTCAGTACCCTAGATGGGTTCGCTGGTCCTGTTAATTTAGAAATAAGCATCAATTCTCTTCCTTGTACTTGCTCTGTCATCAGCTATGTAAATAAAAGGCAAAGAGGGGTTCACTCATTTTCTTATTGCCATGGTGTCCATCTACCGACTCACTCTGGCAGACCTCCCCTTCCCTTTTTACTCTCTTGGTGTTCCTGGCTTGGTTTTGCCACACGTCTTTCCGAGTTTTGCGGGTTATTATGGGTATTCTTTCCTTTTGGTTCCTCTATGAATCATAGGGATTTTGAACGTTTCTGAGCACTGCTGCTCTTTCACTGGTCACTGTTGAGGCTGCTCAGGAGCCGTCTCTCCTCCCCACGGCTATGAGCCACCGCCTGGCCTCCTTCAGAGCACACCTCTCTAGTGTTAGCGAGGACAGCGTTTCTAATCCTAACAGCTACCAAGGTTTTCAGCAATTGTGACCCATGAACAACTGTCAAGGTCATTTCTTGGGGAGAAATAATATGACCTTGCAGGAAAAGAATACCTCTCTTTCTTACCACACAAAATATGCCCTCCCTCTCTGCTTGTTTTTACACATTTCCTATTTAACTTCCTGTCTCTGTTTCTCTATTAGTCTTTCTCTT
Organism: Phyllotis vaccarum; assembly: GCA_033318265.1. NCBI lineage: Eukaryota > Metazoa > Chordata > Mammalia > Rodentia > Cricetidae > Phyllotis > Phyllotis vaccarum. Next base: position 105,015,783 of record JARWLC010000004.1, read on the forward strand.
CCTCTGCTTATGTGTGTGCTTTATTTGTTTGTGTGGAGGTAAGTAGCTGATGTTGGGGTCTTCCTCAATTACCCCCTACTTTGTTCTTCATGTCAGGATCTCTCACTGAACCCAGGCTCACTGATTTGACTATTCCAATTGGCTGGCAAATCCCAGGCATCCTCCTGTCTCAGTCTCCCCAGCACTGAGATTGCAGGCAGGGCCACATTTAGTGGGTGCTAAGGTCCTCATGCTTGTGATCCTAACATGTCACTGACCGAGACATCTCCCCAGCTCTGTTTCTTTTGAATAGCATAGCAATGAACTTCAATTAGGGTTACAAAAAGCTGCTTCCTAGGAAGCCTGCGAACATCCCATATTCACTTCTATTCTCTTTCACAGAACTTGCCTGTAGTAAGACGTTTCTGGCCTGGACTTTCGGGCCTAATCTCAAGGTTTAGACCCACAGACCTGCAGAGACACACAGATGTTTACATTAATCTTAGGCTGATCGGCCTAATGGCAAGGCATATAAGTTGCTAATTCTTTACCCTTAAACTAACCCATGATTCTTAACCTGTTCAGACATAGGGCTCGGTATCTTTTCTCAGAGCAGCGTAGTGGTCCTCTGCATCTTCTGGCTTTTCTGGCAACTCTGGAATCTCTGTGGCATTTCTGCTCTGTTCTGCTTGTTCCTAGAGTTTTCTTAGTCTGGTAGCCGTGCCCACATGTCCTGTCTGCCTTTGGCCAATCAGCGCTTTTTATTAAACTCATAGGCGGGACAATTGTTTACAGTGTAACATCATCAATCCACTACACTTGCCATATACATTTAATGGACTTCCAACACTAAGCAAGTTTAATTTAGTTAAGAAATTACAGCAGCGACTGTAACTCTTCCTGTGGAGCACTTTTAAAGGCAACAAACATTATGCGTGCTTTCTGCTCTCTTAAATAGGGCACTGCACCCTCTCAGGCTGACTCCATTTGAAAATGTTTGCTCTGTCTACATTTATATCATGCCTTATGAGGATATTATGATTTTATGTGATGCTATAGAAGCACCAGGACAGGCTGGGGAGATGGCTCAGTGAATAAGTGCACTTTCTGTGACAGTAAAAGGATCTGAACTAAAATTCCAAGCACTCACATATGAGCTGGGAATATATGTGTGCCTAAAATCCCAGTGTTGGAGACAGAGATAAGTGGAATTTGGACAGCTTGCTGGATAGCCAGTCCAGCTTAAATGTCAAGCTTCAGGTTCAGTGACAGAGTCTGTCTCAAGAAGTATGGTAAAAGAAGAAGATAACACTTCTTTTTTCTACACATGTGTGCACATATGGATATAGATACCTGCATACATGTATTGCACACACACATATACACTGAGATACAAATATATATTTATATACACACAGATGATAGATGATAGATACATAGACAGGCACATGCAGACAGGCAGGTAGACACAGAGAGAAAGAGAGGTAGATTCTGTGACATTTCAGCAGCGTTTCATTGTTACCTGAACTCCAGAACCATATTTGTGCATGGAAGCCTATAAAGACACCCAGAACGGGTCCTTACGGTCTATATTCTGTATCAGTGCATCTCTATTCCAAGTCAAGATTATGCTTTAATTACTTATTGGGAAAAATACTTTAACTATGCAAAGATATGTTACATTTGTTTGTGTTGTGGAATATTATTTTAACTATGTGAAGATATGTTACATCTGTGTTCTGCATTCGTTTAATTATGTAAAGACGTGTTGCTGTTTCACCTTGCCTGCCTAAGGCGCCTGATTGGTCTAATAAAAAGCTTAATTGCCAGTTCTAGGCAGTGGAGGATAAGCAGGGCTGGTGGGCAGAGGGAATAAGTAGGAGGAGGAATCTAGGCTTGAAAGAACAAGAGAAGAGAGAATGAAGGAGAAAGTGAGGGAGATGCCGAGGCAGCTGCCAGCAAGTCTGACCCAAGAAGCAAAAATTTGAAGCTATACTGGAGAAAAGAAAGATAAAAAGGCCCTGAGGCAGAAAGCTGATGAGGGTAAACAGGTTAAATGAAGTTATATAGCTTAGCTAGTAGGTCAAGTATAAGATATGGCTGAGCATTCAAAACTAATAATAAATCTCCATGTCTTGATTTGGGAGCTGGTTGATCACCCAAAAGAAATCCTGTAACAATTACCGGTAGTTGTTATCTTTCTGGCCATGATATTATACATAGTCTATTTCCAACCCACTGTTTCTTCCAGTGAAGCAGAAGTTAACAGTGTACCTAGAACCCTCAAACACCAGAGTCCTTCAGTCTCTTCTCATGTTTTCATTGAAATGTTTATCAAACTCCCACTGTGTAGCAGGAATCATATCTCCATGTGTTGGCTCGTTTTTATGTCAATTTTAGATAAGCTAGAATCATCAGAATTAGAGAAAAACTCAGCTGAGAAAATGCTTCATAAAACTGAGGTGCAGTAGGTCTGTAGGGCATTTTCCAAGTTAGTGATTGATGGATGAGAGCATAGCTCACTGTAAGTGGTGCCACCTCTGGACTGGTGGCCATGGGCTGTATAAGAAAGCACGCTGAGCAAACCATGAGGAGCAAGCCAGTAAGCAGCGCTCTTCTCTGGCCTCTGCATCAGCTCCTTTCTTCAAGTCCTTGTCCCTGCTTTGAGCTCCTGTCCTGACTTTCTACAGTGATGGACTGTTACCTAGAAGTGAAAGCAAACTAACCTTTCTCTACCATTTTGTTTTTGCCATGGCATTTCATCACAGCAGTAAAACTCATAGATAAGACAGACAACCATAGTTTGCATCATTATTGACTAAAAGAAGCTCTGTTATTTCGGGTTTAAATGTGGAAGTAAAATTATGCAAATGTTGAGTTCATCAGAGATCTCTCCCCAGCATAAAAATTAATTTTTATTTATTGATTGTTTGTGTAAGTGAGTACATTCATATGTGCAGGTGTGCATGCTTTATAACATGCATATAGACCTCAGAGAAGAACATTTTGGAAATAGGTCTGGTACTGTAAACATGATCAAAAGTCCATGACTGGAGAAATCATAGGCCCCAGAGATGTGTTTTACTAAATGCTCATGTTGTTAAATTACTCTACAATTATTTATGTTTATACCTATAGATTTGTGATGCTCTCAGATGTGGTCAGAGGAGCTTCATTGTGTGCAGTGGGTGTTGGTTAATGCAGAGACTCCAAGCCTGTCAAAGCACTGAGGTTAAGTGACTGAGAGTATGCAGCTGTAGATGGCTCTTCTATAGATCATCTATATCAACCTTCCCCAACCCAAGGCTCAAGGAATATCATAGAAGAGGAACCAGAAAAAATGTAAGAGGCAATGATTAAGGAGATCTGTGAAATTCTGTGTTTCAAACGTGACATGGCTGGTACACACATCAACTCGTAGCAGATGAGATTGCCCATACAAGTCCTAGCCAGTTAGAATTCTACCATAGATGTGGGAAGGGCTTCTGAGGCCCTATGCCAACTAGAGGAATTATTGGCTGCTGATGGCTCACAAGGGAGTAGAATCACTTTTCTTTGGGGATGTGATATTTGTATGTTACCAATGCTCATGTGGAGTCTAATACCCATGAGCATATAGTCAAAACTAATAGGTTTTTAGGGAGTTGCTGATATAGTTTAAAACAAAGATATGAAATTGCAAGAAAGAAGGGTGGATAGGTTCTAGTGGTGAAGTTGGAAGGAGGTAGAGTGAAGGGTGGATATGACCAAGATATGCTATATACATGTATGAAATTTTTAAATAATAAGTGAAAACACTATTTTAAAAAGATGAACACCAGAAACTGCTCTTTTGAATGTTATGACCAACAGCAATGATCATATTGACTATAAGATGTGGCTTTATCTTTGAGATTTGAAAATGGGATAAATGTACATGCTTTAGATTTCATGAGCCAGCATATGTGGAAGTGGAGAGACAGTAGCATTCAGGGATGCAGCAGGTGTGAGGATCAGGCTGGGAGAGTATCTTGGGGCTGAATGGAGGCATGTACAAGCTCTAAGCAATCCTTCCCCTGATAGGGACCAGAGCTGTCAGGAGCCACATGGGCTAAGTTTACTGTGTGTGACTAACCGGGGAATTAACACAGAAATCTCATTACCTGGATGACCTTCTAGGCCCCTTTTTCTGCAGAAATTAGAACTGAATGTAGAATGACACATTTTTGGATATGTTTTTTCCCACAATATGGCTACCTCTAACCTTTAGAAATTAAATTCATTTTTATAATATTACCGTGTAATCATTAGAGTAATAAAATCATTTTCTGAGTCCCATAAGAATACACAACCAGCAGGAGATTCTTAAGAGAAGTGTTTTAAAGGCAATTTCGCATGTTCTTGGCCAGCCTCATTCTTTGACAAATATCTCTGATGATTTTTTTATGATGGAGATTTTGGAATACAGCAGTTTCTGTAGCGAATCATGTGGAGCTTCAGTCGGCCTAAATGTGGCCCCAGATTGACTTTACCCAGTTTTAAAACTGCAGAAAGACTTAATACATAGTTCAATTTAATAATGGAATATTTAACTTCATGGGAAATCACTAGGTGGCTTATTTTTTTAATTATCTTATGCATAAAATGAAAATTACTAATACTTTCTTTTGCTTTGGTTTATAATAAGGAATAATTTGAGAATGGTCCCCACCATGAAGTGAATTTTAATGAAAGAATCACCTCACATAGGGATAAATAACTGCTTAAAGGAGACAGAAGGTGGAAGCAGCAGTTTTGTTGGGGGTTGAGGTGAGTGTTGGGCTTTCAGAGAGTAGGAAGTGGTACAATTGTGGATGGAGACTTAGATAATTATTGAATACTGACTATGCACCAATTCTGTGTTGAGGGCTTAACAATTCATTATTCACATTCTCCTGTGCAACTCGGTGGAGTATATTTTTATCTTTTAAACCCCAGAGAGCCTATGTATCTTGCCAGAAGTCAATTTTCAGCATGCAGCAGAGCTGTCCAACACCACTTTAGGGAGTTGCTCTTGTCACAATGATGGCCTTATCACAGTGACCTCATGATGAAAGGAAGTTTTCAGTTCATATCTGTTTTGTCTGCTGCTGTTTTGTCTATTTGAGGATGCTGATCACTTTCTTCTCATTAATAGACTATCTATATTTGACTTCTAAGGCAAAAATATCATTCAGAATATTACTATACACAGAGTTCTTCAGTGGTTCTCTTTTCTCTGACCATAGTAGGGCTGAGCCTCTGAATCCCTTCTCTTCTTTAGGGAGGCTCATACTGCCAGTCAAGGTTTCTCATCCTCGAAGTTACTGACTTTGTAGATCTGGTAATGCTTTTGGGTGGGGCTACCCCGTACATCATAGTGTGATGGGTTCATTTCACTGCCAATTTGCCTGGATTTAAATTCACCAAGAAGACACAACCTTGATGTCTGTGAGGTTATTTCCAGAGTAGAAATCATCACCCAACATGTGGCTCGGGTGTAAACAGGTCTAAGGAAGAAGCAGGGCATACCCATCTTCACTGCTTCTTCCAGAGAGACTGAGCCTGCTACTGCTAATTTAGTACCACTCTGCTAACATCAGATCTAGATTCTTTGACCTTCCAACATGGCCTATTCAGGAATCCCAGGTCTTTAGCACCAGATTGGGCCTGCTGAGACACCCAATAACATGGACTGAGCAGCTATTGAGCTTCTGACCTCTACAACATTCAGATGGCTGTTGTTAGACTACCCATCCCTTACCAATATAATAAATACCCATAAACTATAAATAATGTATAAATGTAGACATATACACCCATCATTTCCTCATTGGTTCTGTTATTCTATTAGCTGTGTCCTTGGCAGTATCCCTGTAGATGCCAGAGGCACCGATTCTAGTCATCCCCACTGAGATCTACCACCACACATGATCTAATAGAGCCTGCAATTCCCAAGCTTCTATCCTTAGTTTATATACTCAATACAGACCCTTCTCCTTAAATGATGCTCACTCATTCTCTCCACTTTAGGAGTCTAGCACTCTGGTCTCCATTTGGGTTTTCTTATCTAAACTTATTCTGCTGCAATTTGCCCGTCCCATTAAAGGTTGATACTGCCTTCTAGCTGATCAGGTTAAGGCTGTCTTTCTCTCCTATTCTACACGCCATCCTTTAGAAGATTGTGCCCACTTTACCTTTCTGGTATTCCATCCATCAATGCCACCTCAGTACTTCTCTCACTGCCTGGGCTACTCACTACTATCTCTTGCCTAATGGTTGCCACAGGCTCCTATCTTGTCTCTTTGCCCCTGCATGCATCGCCCCTATCCCTACTTGACCTATTGTGTTTTTCAGTGAACAGCCATTCAAATGACGTTTCTGTGGAAGGCAGGAGTGTTGGGATGCAGTAATGACTAGAGCAAACTATTCCATCATTCTACCCCATCCCTCTCCCGTTACCTAATACCTGTTTTCCTCTAATGCACAGCTAGTCATTATGAAATATGACCTCTGTTTTGGGCTAGATTGTAAAGTAAATCTTAACAAAGTCAAAAGCATTGGCATGGCATGAACTTTGTTGCATGATGACACCATCAAGTTAAATGTTTATTGAAAAAAAAGTGACAAAACATCCAGATATCTAAGCATTAATTTATGTATTTGTTTTTTCACTTATTTATTATATGTTGCTGTGCATGTATGTGGAGGCCAAGGGACAACTTGTAGGAGCTGGCTCTCCTTCCACCACGTGATTCCTGGGAATCAAACTGAGACTTCCAGCCTTGGTGGTGGGCACCCTTACCCACTGAGCTATCTCTGACCCTCTAAGTCTTTTCCTATAAAGCCTCCAAATCTTTGGAACTGTAGGATAAAGCAAAATCCATGGATTAAAACAGGAGTTTATGAAAAAAGGGAGATAATAATGAACACTAATATCTACTTGGATCTGATTGTTAATAAAGGAAAAAAAATAATAGAATTTACATGATGTTGTTTAAATAATCCTTCAATTATATTTAATAGTTACATGTTTATATTATCAACAAAGAGTAAAGCTGATGATAACTGTTCAAATTAAATTAAAAATAATAATGCCCCCAGGTGTAGAATAACAGAAGGGAAGCAGGTGAGTTTTAATTCTCTCTTTCATTTGTCCATCAAGGACATCAAATTTGAAAGTCACATGGACTAGTCACTATTCACTCATGCTAGCCATTTATAAATATAAAACCACAATTAATCTTATGAGGAGATTAAAAATAGAATTATGAAACCAAAAGTTTCCCCCCATACTTAAGGCCTTTACTCTCTTTGGGAACTGGGACATATAGTCATACTTATTTAGCTGCATGCTGAAACTATGTCACCCTTGGTACGACCAACCCCTGGGTTGATCCTGCTCTCTGTGTGGTGTACCGATGTACCCTCATGACTGATGCCCATGTTCACATCTTAGATACTGGTACTAGTTTAATAATAGGCACTTGTCAAACTCTGAGCATTCATTAACTGACTGCATTTAGAATCCAGGGATACCAAGACTGACAAAAAAAACAGTCTGTCAAAGCTTTAGTAACATGAAATCTAGGGAGAAGGAGTTTTTTATTTGGACTGATTTCCCCAGGTGTAGCTGTCAGAATTAATGAAGATAGTAAGTAATCAAACTCTCATGTTATAATCCATTTTTGCAGACTTCTAGCCAGCAAAACAATCCTAAGGATGCTTAAGCCTGGGCCTCCAGTTAAAGGGCCAGTAATATTCAATAATTTCATAGTCTCTTCTTATTGGCTTATCTCCATTATTGAGGTAAGTATTTTAGATTGAGTAAATGCAATCACCTCTATGTTAAGTATTAAGCCTTCAATAATGTTCATTGTGATCCTGATAATACATTTTAACCAGAGGGGAAACCACCAGAAGTCAAAAGTAGATCAATATTACTTTTGATTCCCTATGAGAAATTGTTGAACTTAAAGAGCCTTGAGCCATGGTTTAGGAGAGACTTCACCTCAGTTTTGTATTATTACACCAAAAGCTGAAACCAAGGTTGGGGAGATGGCTCAATCAGTAAAGTTTAGGCTGGGAAAATATGAGGTCCTGAGTTCAATACCCAGAACCCAGCTGAAAAAGTCAGATACGGTGGCACATTCTTGCAATACCAGTTCAGAGGAGGTAGAGGTAGAGAGATCTCTGAGGCTGGCTCACTGGCTATCCAGTCTAGCCTTATCAGTAAATTCTAGGCCAATGAGAGACTCTGTCTCAAAAACAAAGCAGACAGTGTCCAAAGTTGATCACTGGTCCCCATATACATGTACACACACGTATGTCTACTTGTACAAACAAACATTCCCTTGAACACACACATGCCCATGCATACATGGATGCACACGCATAAACACACACACACGTATGCACACACACACACACACATGTAAGTACACGAACATGCATGTACATAACCTTATATAGACACTTGAAGAGGTCAAAGATTGATGTTGAAATAGCTTCCATAATACTTCTGCACCTTTTTTTTTTGGATACAAGATCTCATTGAAACTAGAGAGCTTGCCATTGGATAAACTTGTTGCTAGCAGGCCCCAGGATTCACCTGTCTTCAACCTCCAGGCCAGAAGTTACAGATGCATCCTGTCACATCTCCTCTGGGGGTTTCTGGAAATTGAACTCAGATCTTCATGCTTGTTCAGCAAGCAATTTACCCTGTGATTCATCTCTCCAGGTCAAGTGTTCTGCTATTGAATCAGCCTATGCTAATAGTACAAAGGGGCTTCATTATAACATCTCCACATATATGTACAGTGAGCCTCGGTCATATTCACTCTCATTGCTCTCTCTTCCTTCTCTTCTTCCCCTTTTATATCCTACCAGCGTTTTCACAAAGAGCCTATTATAGACTATCAGGCCATAAGCTTTCTAAGTACTCTTCAAAAATGTATAATCACCTTTCCATTTGATACATCTTCCAGTGTAAGATATTTGTTAAACATATTAAGCATTAAATATGCCCAACATCATTTAAATGTAAACTTATTAAAATCTAATGAAATATCAACTGCTCTAAAGCTCCTTCTTGTCACTACCTGCATCAGCACTAGAAAGCCACATCAGCTTTAGAGCTTACTCTACCACACCTATACTATACATTCTCTGGGTGTTTAGCAACATTATAAAACATTCTATTGACCCATTTACCTAGGATGCATCTAACATGCTTCATGATGACTAAATGGCATTTAGAATAAGGAGACATCTCAAAGCTCTTCAGAGGCCAGGAAGACAACAATGATACGCAAAGTAGTATGGCATTTAGCAAAGTGGCTGTCACGGTGGAACTGGACATTACATAGCAGTACAGATGGCAGCTTCCAGTTTCAAAGGCACATATGCATCAGAATCTCCAACAGGATTAAATTTCTGCATTGGTAGACAGTAGGTAAACCCTGAAATATGACATTTCTTATATGTTTCAAGGTGATATCAGGACTGTTTGCTAGTGAAAAGATTGCACCTTGAGAAATGTTAGTTCGTATAATTACTGACAATTTGTTTTAGCTTAGGTCATTTTCTATGTTCACAGTTTAAATATAAACCACATTTGTGCTTCTGGGAGAAAAGACTGTATGGGCTAAAATGAAAGATCCCAGAGCCAGTGTCTTCTTCTGAGCCTAGGAGAGTAGAGAAGGTCTAAGGGTACTGCAGATGCCAGAGATAAGTATCAGGAACAGAAGAGGGCACGACCAAGGAGGAAGTGTGAAGGAAGGCTGGGTACAATCCAAAGTTACCGTGGTGTCTTTCCAGTAATGAGTAGAAGCAAAGACACGGCACACAGTTCTTTCAGTTTTAGATAATCCAACTACAGCTCAATAAAAGCCAGTTTTCAGACGAGGAATAAGAGACCCAGAGTAATGCCACACTAACGAAACACCTCGGAGAAAGTAGGGCTGGTAGTTGATTACAAGGAAAGATCGTGGATGCCCAAACCATGGCTGCTTCATGGAGGAAAAGGAAAAAGAGGTTTAAATCATTCTGGAGAAACATTTTCCACAATAAAAGGACCAAGGATGTATTATACTATATCTGTGCTATTGCCATTATCCACCTGCGCTGTTCAAGTGGACGCCAGCCCAGACTAAAGAGTCTAGGCTTCAGAACTAAGTGCAGAGACCTGCAAGTCAGAAGACCTCTTACCTGCTAATTTTTAAGAATATCTACTAATAGTGGTTTGACACTTCAGGCATCCCTGCTATCAATAAGAGGCTGTTCTTATGCTGCAGCCTATTTTGTGTCAGCCACAAGGAATCTTGGCGAATGATCTGTCACAATGTTGAATGAGCACATACTTCCTGACCACCTGTGTTTTCATTTTTCCCTGTTAATTCTCACAGCTCCATGAGGCAGGTGTTCTTTTATTATATTTTTATTGTATTAATGATGAAGATGTAGAGACATGTTTGAAATAGACTCAGCAGGACTTAGGAGGCACCCCAAATCTCAAGACTACTGTCTTTGTAAAGCTAAAAAGGAGTCAGGTTTTCATTCTTTGAGATATCAATGCTGTACCTGCCTAGTTGCCCTGTAAGTTCTGACTGCTAAGAAGGCATTTCAAAAATGGTAGTGGCCTTAGAGAAATGCTTTTTAGTCTCTCTCACTGACAAAAAATAGTATCATCGAGAAGTGAGCAGGGTCAAACATCGCTATCTTTTTTCATTCAGTGTAAGCACAGGAAGGTCACTCCTTTAAACTCTCGGAGAGGAGTTTTGAATTGTGAGCAGAACTCATATCCTGGTCAGAAACACGCCCAGAAAGAGTATTTCCTTTCAACAGCTCCAGGGTGTCCAGTTTCTGATGCAAGGTTACTTTGGGCAGAGAGTCTTCCCAATCTCATAATTTGTGACTCACTTAGGACACAAAGTCTGCATGGTAAAGTGACAAACAGCAAAGGAAATTTTCAGCTTGTTGGTCCAGAGTACTAAAAAGATTTTGTTTATACTTCTTTAAAAAACAATGCCCCAGTATCAAGAGTCAGGCCAACATGGTATTTCATACTTCACATCAATGTATTTTTTATTGTAAAGTGAATCAATAGGAAAACAGAGTTTGAATTTTGTGATAACTTTCATTGCTAACAAACTAGGGAAATACTTTTCCTGTATATTACTATAGCAGAAAAATCTCACAAGGTCCAATCTATCCCGAGGAACCTGCACTGTCAAATCCCTCCCATGTCTCCAAGGTCCAATGGGCATCATAGGTTAAGTTCAGAAAGAGAATCCCATTAAAGGCAGCCAAAGGCTGCAACACCAGGTTCTCATCTCAATATGGGACCATTACTACTCTCTCAAATTCATTTTAGTAGCTTAGAGCAAAATAAATGAATAATTGAAGAAAATCTTGTACATAGTTGTATCAAGATGCAGAAAGGGCTGGACAGTCAGAGATTTGATACTGTTATTGAGCATCTTTGGTACCTTGAAAACTATTGTCTTTAAAGCAGAATTGTAGTTCACAAGTGGTGCCTTTCTATTATCTAAGCTATCAGTTTCTTGATATGGGGAGCAGAATCTCATAGAGAAGACAGGGTAGGAGGGCTTTTTACACCACTCACAGTTGCCTTAAGATGTTGAATAAATTTAGAGGTAACAAAATAGCAGAGAGAAAGAAAGAGATAGAGAGAGAGAGAGAGAGAGAGAGAGAGAGAGAGAGAGAGAGAGAGAGAGAGAGAGAGAGAGCGCTAAGGTATTGCTTTGACCCGAAAGGAAGGTTCACAATGTAAATGGCACATGAAATGAAAGATAGGTCCTGAGAAAATACTGACAGTCAGTCAAGAAACTCAAATTTCCTAAAAGTCATATCCTGAGCCTTTCTTAATGGAGCATGCCAGATCCATCCCAATATGGAGATGCAGGTAGCCAAAGCTAATGTGACTGTTGGCAGCTGATGCAATTACCAGTCTTGGCTTCTACAGACAGGATAAGGTGATCAGATGAGCTCATGAATTATTCACCCCCACCTGGCAGAGAAGAGCATTGCAGGAGGGGTAGGAGGGAGGAAAGCCTGCTCATCAGAGTCCACTCTCTGTCTCCAAACCTTCAATGTTCTCCCTGGTCTCTTGTGCCACATAATATTCCAGGGGAGAGATTTTTGGCTCTACGAACAGACTTGATCTGAAGATGAAGAACAGACTTGATCTGAAGATGGGGGAGGACAGGTGTAGTGGGAAATCCTGCACTTTACAGACATGTGGTTTGGGGTTGATTCTTGACTGCTACTGCTGGTTGTGTGATCTTAGGGGTTCTCAGAGTTTAAAAAAATGATGAAAACATCTTACCATGCAGGGAGAAGGGGAAGAATTTTTCAAGTTAAAAATTAGAAAGGTCTCTTGATCCCTTCCTACCTCCTCCACCAATTACCCAATCAGAAATCAAGATGATCACATCTTCCTGGAGTGGGGGAATCTACTAGCCAAATAGATTTTAAAAAATGTTCCTTTCCTTTCTTATCCTCAATGTCACTGGACTTCAAGGTCTCATCATCTCATATTTGGATTCCAAAGCACCATCACTATTTCCCTGCCCTACTCTGCAAGTCTAAAGAACCAGATCACAATGGACTCAAGAGGGTTGGGATTCAAAGATACTCTGTGAATGATTGTTATTTTTAAAGAATGAATATTTGGTAAGCATTGTAATTTTTATGTATTTGCATGTGGTGTGTGTGTGTGTGTGTGTGTGTGTGTGTGTGTGTGTGTGTGTGTGTGTGTGTGTGTCTAAGCCAGAGGACAATTTGTGAGAGTTGTCTCTCTCCTTCTATCTTGTACATCTCAGGAGCTGACCTCAGATCATCAGGCTTGGCAGCAAGGACCTTTCTTTGCTGAGCCATGTCACTGGCTCTGCACAAACATTTTAAATACCTGAAAATGAGGTGGAAGTGGAATTCTGGCTTTGATCTTTGATCATCATTCTTTCAAGTACATTTTCCACTGCCTCAGAATATAGCAAGCAATTTAAGATTGGTGGTATTAATGGTGAATCAGCCCTAGGGAACATGGGTAGACACTGTTGTCTCAGTCTGATTAAAGCATAAGATGAAGCTTATATGGCAAGGTACTGTGTGTTGGCCCAGTTGCCTGTAAGGAGGTGGCTGAGCCAGAAGGCAGTTCCAAAGCCGCTCTCATGATAGCCACACAGCAGCTAGTCCACTCAGCAAAGGAAACTGAGCATTTTCCTCCTTGATTACATTTCTGGATCTGATTAGAGATGGGCCAACAAGTCTGGAAACATAGAAACAAATGAAAAACAGCTGCCAGGGTTTCTGGGTAAAAAGTTGATTTGCAGAAGGCAGCAGCTTTTGGAATACTGTGCTGCTATAGAGGGAAAGGAAGAAAAGCTCTATTAAACTACCCCTTCAGTTCATATGGGACCTTTCAACTGTTGGAACTCTGTAACCTTGGCTGTCCTATAACTCAGTCTGTAGGCCAGGATGGCGTAAACTCAGAGATCCTCCTGCATCTAGCCCTCAAATTCTGGGCTTAAAGATATGTACCACTACCACCACCCAGTTGAAGACAACCTTGGTCTGTAGAGTGAATTCAAGAAGAGCCTGGACAGTGCAATAAGTAAGACCCTATCTGAAAAATAAAGTAAAATGATGCTGGGAATGTCACTCGATAGTGGGACACTTGCCTAGAATATGTAAGGTCCTGGGGCCAATGACCTACTTACAGGTGATTGGACCAGAATGCACACCCACATATCTTGAAAGCCAACTTCCTTAATCAAAGGCAGCAAGCCATCAATTACAGTGTAGTGTTAACTATACACTGTTGGGTATAGAACACTCATTTATTACCTCAAAATTTTGCCTATCAGCACCCACTCATCTTATCTGCTTCCACCATTCAAGGTTTTGGTCAGGCTTGGTCTTGCTAATCATTGGCCTGGCAGCATCTTCACCTAGATGACTGACTAATAGAGTGTTGGTTTTTAGCTTCCCTGGGGCTGTTGGCAGAATTTGTGCATATTCATTGTTCCTGGTTTTCTAGAAGCCATCAACAGAGGTAGATTCTGTTTGGAGTCTAGAACTTTTGGGACTGCCTGAGCCCTCTTCTAAATGGCTTTCATAATCAGCTCTGTTGTTAAGTAAAGTCAACTGATTCTAGATCTCAGTTTTGCCATATAATATGACACAGCTGTAAGGAAGGCATAACAGCATTGTCACAGCTTCTGGTTAGAAAGTAAAAGGTTCTATCCACATTTAAGGGGTGAGATTATGTATAGATACAGACTCTAGAAGATAGGATCATGGTGCTAATCCTAGGGTATGTGTAACACATTGTAATAAAGAAAATACTAATTATTAGCATTCTAATTTTTGCTCAGTTTTTCTATATCATAAAAATTATCTTAATGGATGAAATTCAGGAAGTATTCACATAATAGTAGTAGAGATGTGTAATTAATTAATAAATCGCTTCTGCCTCATAATCTTTTCCCAATTTTGATAATCATTCATAATATTCCATATAAATAACTGAATCAATTTTTTTTTCCATTTTTCATCTGTAAAATGAGTATCTTCATTCTTCTAACTACCTCTTAACTGACCCTCTAAAGAGAAAATTCTGGAAGTCTTAGAAAAGAGAAAATCTTAGTAGAATATGGGAAGAAAGAAGAAATGTTTTTCCTTCTGGATCTTAGAAAAACAAGAAAGAATGTTCAAGATACTCTCTCCTCTCTGCCCTTCCTTCCATAATGGCTTCCCCACATACACAAGAGTCCTTGTCTTTACAACAAGCTTCAAATGATCCTTGAGTTTCCTGTTTCCTGGTTGTTTGCTGCTAAGGGCCTTTCACCTGGAATGTGATGGGTGACATTAAGTCACAGGGAGGTCACTGTGATTTTCTTCTCTTCCCTCATCCTTCAGCCACTGAGCACATTTGATGCATAAACATGACACTTTCCCCCTCTTGCATAAGGGCAGACATTAAACCTGTTCCCTCACCTTCCATTTAACCCTAGCACCAGGATGGTAGCTCTTAGGAAGGTAGCTGATTAGAAGGATGGACCACAGGACACTCTAGGAGATATAGGATGAACTTGGGAATCAGCCAAATCTAGGCTTCAGGTTCTGTCTTTGAGTTCTGTGGGGTCTTTTAGTGCTTACCTAACTCTCTAGGCTTCTTTCTTCAATAACTTGGCAGGTTTGCTATATGGATTACAGAGATGGCATGTGGGACAATACCAGCATCATTTCTGCCACACAGCAAGAGCACATCAATGGATTAATGCTTTTTTCACCTATACATGCATATTAAAGTTTTGTTTTAACTTCTAATAAACTACGCAGCTTACAGTAAGCCATTTTCTTCTAGACCCCCAAAGTTTTTGTTGCTGGGTTAATATAACTGTTGGAATACCTCAAGGTTTCTACCATTCATCTAAATAATCTGAAACTTCCCATCTCAGAGACACTGTACACATTTACATAGGATCTTGGAGGACACTTTGTCCCCTTTCTCATTTCAGGTAAAGATTGATGTTCAAGGTACCCTCACCTCTCCGCCCTCCCTTCCATAATGGCTTCCCCACATACACAAGAGTCCTTGGTTTTACAACAAGCTTTGAATGATCCTTGAGGTTCCTGTTTCCTGGTTGCTCAAAACAAAACTCACTTGTTTTGAAGAATAGTCAATGACATCAATGGCCACATGCTTTGAAGAGAAGTGCTGTGGTTTAGTCTCAAATATATTTGTAGTGGGACTATGTTTTTTACATTGTAAATAATTGTCCTGCCTACTGGTTTAATAAAAACACTGACTGGCTGGAGGCAGACAGGAAGTGTGGGTGGGGCTACCAGACTAAGAAAACTCTGGGAACAGGAAGAACAGAGAAAGATGCTGAGAGATGTTGAAATGCTGCTGAAAAGGTACCAAGTCACATGGCTGAACAAAATAAGAATCATGGGTTAGTTTAAGAACAAGAGCTAGCTAGCAGTATGCCAGAGCCATAGGCTGATCGGCAGAAAATTAATACAAGTGTCTGTGTGTTTCTGTGGAACAGCAGGTCAGAACCTCAGGGCTAGGCTGGAAAGGCTGGGCCAGAAACATAATACTACACATATTGAAAAGATTATTATTTCCTACTTGTGTGTGCGTATGTGTGTTTGTATGCACATGTGTGGACCATTTGACATGAGTGCTGGGAATCACATTCTGGTCCTCTGCAAGAATATCAAGCACTGTTAATTGCTGATTGCCCCTCTCATCCCCTGCAAATTATTGATCACTGAGTTGTATTGGTTGTTCCTACAGAAGGAACATGGCTAAAATGTGTGATGTGATGACAAATTCATGCTTGAAAACAAACAGAATTCTGAAAACTGGTAGCCTTTGCTTGTTTGCATTTACATCATTATTGGTCACCTTATTGGCAGGTTACTTTGGGTCTCTACAGACATTGAATTTAAGTGGAGATTAGGGCAAATTGGGTAACTTTGCATAATGTCACTATACAAAAATAGGACACTTGCTCATCATCAGGAAAACCCACTGAGACTTTAAAAATAGTCACTTCAATTTTGAATTTTTAAATAGGAACTAAAAAGGTCTAAGTAAATATAACAAGTTGGCATGTATATTAAAAATGTGTGGGGATTTTAAACAAGTATTTTCCTTTTCCTACTGCAAATGGAACACATTTTAAAGCAAAAAAAATGAAAAAGAAACTCTATATATCTTTTGTAATTTAGCCACTGAGAAATAAATAGTTATCATTTTTGGTATGTTTTCTTCTAGTCATACACATATTTATGAGCAACATACATGCTTGCTTACTAGGCCTTACTTGTATGCCCCTACTTAGATCTCTTCTCTAATAAAATTTATTTTGCCAACTGCCATATTGCTCAGCTGACCTGGTTTTCTCAGGACCTTGTGGCTTCCTGCACTATTTATGTAATTTCCAGTGAAAACTGGGAGAATTCTGGGCTGTCTGCTGAAAGGTTCAGAAACACCTTAAACCAGCAACTACAAACCTGAACTTGTATTTCCCATCCCAAGCCTGTTCTTCCAGTGTTCCATATTATGGTCTCTTCACACACACACACACACACACACACACACACACACACACACACACACACACACACACACACACACACACACACACACACACACGATTAAGCCAGGCATCCAAGACCCACCCAAGGCTTTCTCCTTCTCTTCTTCCTATAGAAGATTCAGGTGTTAACTGATAGGGTTGGGAGGCATGTCTCTAAAATCCTGAGAGCCTGAAGGGAGTGTGGCCAGCCCCTTTTGAAATGGGGCTTCTGGGATCTTGACCATCCCGTTTTGTTCCTGCTTTCTTTGAGATCAGATCAGCATCCATCACCTAGATCATCCTATCACCAAAAAATCGTCCTAAAGTGTAACTTATAATTGTAAGTGTTAAAATACTCACCAATAAATATTAATCCTATATTTAATATATTACAAATAAAACTTATTACAATAGCTGGTGTCCCTGGGTGGGCTATACCTGGATGTGCAGTGTGAGTCTGAGTTCTGATTACCTCCCTCTGCTATGACTGCTAACTGGACCACTTGCCTCAGCCTTATCCCCTCTCCTCCTAAGTTCCACGGAAGAATTCCAACAGCATCTCCTCACCTGTCAACATAAAAAGCCTCTCCTCGGATAAAACCCCAAGCTTCTTAAGCCGAAACACAGGACTGTGTTTATTCTTACTTTGCAATCTACTAACTATTCTTGGGGCCTCTGGCAACACATTAAAACAATATAGCCTCCAGCCTATTTATTACAAGCTCCTGGACCTTTGGGACACAGAATCATAGACACTGGATTTTTCCAGGAACTTCCGGAAAGCCTCTGAAGTAAACACAGTGCTCTTTTTCTTGCCAGTTACTTTGCAACTTCCAGGGCAGCAGAATCTGATGACTTATCGGCTCCAACAGTGTTAGAAAGCTTTCTGGTATCTTTGATGGTTTTAGATGACCATGTATGTGAAAGGGTTGAGTCCCCCAAATGGCGTTGTGACCCACAAGTTGAGAACCACTGCTTTAAGAGATGCCGCCTTGCTGGAGGAAGTCCATTACTAGCGGAGGGATTGGAGTGTTTATAGCTTCACCCCATTTCCAATTTAATCTCTACTTCCGATGGAATTTCTCAGCTTCCCACTTTTGCCTCCATGCCTCAGCTTGCTGCCATTAGAGAGTCTCCCGCCCCTGTTTAGACTCTTTTTACACGAGATGCTTTTATCATAGAAAAAGGAAAGAAACAACACACATTGGTACTGGCTGGTTTTGGGGGTCAATTTGACACAACTTGACAAGCTAGTGTCTGGAGAGGGAGGAAATGCCATTGTGAGATCCAGCTGTAGGACATTTTCTAAGTTAGTGATCCATGGGGGAAGGTGCAGCCCATTGTGGGTAGAGCCATCCCTGGGCTGGTGGTCATGTCAGATACTTGCATTACGATTTATAACTAGCAAAATTACAGTTATGTAGTAGCAATGAAAATAATTTTATGGTAGGGTCAACACAACATGAGAAACTGTACTAAAGGGTCACAGCATTAGGAAGGTTGAAAACCACTGTCCTAAAGGGACTATAATGTTCCCCCCAAACAGTGCCATTCACTGGGGATCAAGTGTTCAAATATCAGAGTCGGGGGGGGGGACATTCCTTATGCGAACCATGACAAATTTTCATGTGCTGTTTGAGGTCATTGAACAGCTGACTTTGGACGCAGATTTGTCAGCACCGCATTTACAGACCCAGCCACATACCTCAAAGTGTCTGCCATGTCCTTCAGAATGAAAGAAGAGTCATTGTCAGAATAAAAATGTGTCAAAAAAAAAAAACCTTTCTGGACAATGTTGTGTGACTCTGGGTATTTGTTTTCCTCATTGATTTTAACCCCCCCCCCCAAAAAAAAATACCAAAAAAGCCAGGCATTGTTGCATAAGCCTGTTTTACTGTCTACTCAATAGGCTGAGGCAGCATTATAATTTTGAGCCGAGTCTGTACAACACAGTGGGACTCAGTCTAAGAAAACTAAAAGGACTGTGGGCATAGCTCACTGACAGAGTGCATGCTTGAAGCCTGGGTTCAATCCTCAGCTAGAAAATAAGTCCAAAAGGGGCTTAAAATTTTTCAGCTTATTAACTTAAGCAGTGGGCGTTCACTGTGTACGTTAGATTCACTCTAGCAGCGTCTGAAAAGTTTTGATACCTTGGTTCTTTGATTGCCGTGTTTCTGAGTTATGTCTTTAGTTTTCAATTGGACCAAATTCAAGATGGGGTGAAATGAATTCTCACTCTTAAATCCACCCCCACCGAGAGGAAGAGATTAATAAACAAGTGACCGGGATAGCAATTCTCAAACAGGGACAGTCTAGTCCCCTGGAGAGCATCTGGCAATGTCTGGAGGGAAGCTGAACTGAGCAGAGGCACATAACACATCTTACCTTTCACAGGAAGATGATAGTAAATGTTCTAAGATGCACAACACAATTCTTCAGCCCAAAATGTGGGTCATGTAGAGGCTGTGGGATACAGACTGACAGAGAACTCCAAAGCCTCCTTCTAGTGTTCAAATACTTATGTCAGCCCCTAGCTGGGGGAAGAGCCTTACATGAGCAACTGAAATGAAGTGGGCAGTTGAATGCCGCTTTGGGAAGATTCAGATAGAAAGAAATCTAGGAGCAGGGAAGGTGAACTGGAAGGAAATATATTATTATGGCTGTGGCTCATTTCTTCTATATTATTAACGCTCTAAATGTGAACAGCCAGCACCACGAGCAGCACCTGGGAAGCTATTAGCCATGATCACGCTTGGACCCAAGCCCCGCTGCATCAGAAACTCAGGAATCAGTATTTTAACAAGCTCTCTGAGTGATTCTGATGCTGTTGAAAATTGGGAGCACTGTTTGGGATCCCATGCTGACCTCATCTGAAGGTCCATTGTGTGTTGATGTATCATAGGCTGTCAAGAGTTGATGTCACTATCGGAAGTAGCAGAGTTGAGGGAGTTGTAAGGGAGCATATGAAAAGAGCCGCTGGTCTGCAGGGGAGACACGCTGGAGGTAATGTCTCCTGACAAGTCCATTTACTGATTTTATTCTTTTATGGTACGTCTGCCGTAATGTGTTTTCAGTGCCAGTACAATCAGGCATGCTGGGTAGGGATCACTGATAATGCTGGGTACAGGTTTAATTGCTAAGGCAAAGAAAAGGGACGGGTGAGGGATGTGTGAGTTGTAGAAAAGTCCTGAGGACCAGGATAGGAAAGATACAGCTCTTTTATTACTCTCTTCAAGACTTTTAACTGACTCTTGATTGTCTCACTCACCCCACACCCTCTCCTGATTTATTCCACGGACAGTCACAAGGCTCAAAGTTAAGCCAGGATTTATCATTCTCATCCCTAGACTTGGTTCATGCCATTTCAGAGACTCTTCAAAGGAAGCAAAGTGCTAACCCATGAAACATGGCTTTGAAACGAGAGGGACCTGACATTTGGAAAATCCACAAATCTGCTTCCAACCCAACTCATTTTCTGGAACGAATTTAGCTCCATATCCTCTAAATACCGTGTTCTGAGAGCCAGCTCTGGCTACAATAGCTTTCCTATTTGTGGGGCTCTCCCTTGACCCCTCATTCCTGAAAGTATGAGGGTTTGCCATTTATATAGCTCTTTGCCTTCTTCCCCATCTAAACCCCTCCCTTCCTGTAACCTAGAGATGGTGGAGGGGATATCTGGTAATGTAGAAAGAAACTCTTAGAAGAGACTATGGTACTAGTATACTTCATTGGGGCTATTCCCAAGAAACACACACAAAAAAATGTTTCCATATTGAATTTAGACCTCCCTTAAGTGACAGAATCTGTCTCAAGTTCAAAGTAATCAGATGGACATATTTCTAATAAGTGAATCAATATACATGCAAGGATAAGAGTATTTCTTTCTCCTGGAATATTTAAAAAAGGCAGACCAAATAGTAAAATGTAGTGGGATTCAAACATTATTCAGGAAGTGTTAGCAGCCCCTGAGAATCAGAACCCCCTAAAGGGCATGGCCAGAATGAATTGGAAGCCAGGGACACCGAGTTCTTGGCTCTGTTTTTGTTTCTGCATTCCGGGGGAATGGATTGGAGCTCTTGTGGGACCATTCCTTTCCTCAAGAATCATCTTAAGGTTTAATTTGTATCGTGAGTGAAATATACCCCTAATTAAATATTAATCCTTCTGACAATGTATTACAAGCAAATTTATTACTATAGTAAAACCTATCAGGGATGTCTTTCAAAGACTCTATCTAATGTAGCTATGGGCTTGACATTATCCATACATCCACTTACCCATCCATCTACCCACCCATCCATCCATCCATCCATTCATTCATCCATCCAACCATTATCAATCCATTAAGTAGACACTTATGAAAATTACACTACACACATGCTAAGCACTGTGTAGGTGGAAGCCAGGTTCTTTCCCTTGGATCTTTTCACTTCCATTTCAGTAGATAAGACAAACCATAAACATGTGCTAAAGTGAGAAAGCTAATCACAGATGCTGGTGCCATGAAGGAGATGGATAGAATGATGAGATGGGGCAAGTGGAATATGTGTGCTTACGTCTGAGCAGATGAATTCTGAACTGAACATAAAGGTTAAGAATTCACCAAGCATGCAGAGACAGGAACTTTAAAAAGTCTAAGAAATAGATAGGGATTTCAGGTTTATGTCTGGCTTGATAAATGTGAATTCAGATTACTGTCTGAATATATTAAGAATGTTATGTACAATATGGACATGGGTGTGGCTGCATGTCCTTTCAATGTCATAGGGAAGCTTTGTTTAACAGACCCTTCCAAGGTAATTTATTTCCCCATAAAAACATATCACTAATATTAGTTAAGGGCTCAGGCTCCATAAAAATACATTGAACTATATTCATGCATGTATTTTTTGCATGTATGCATGTATGTATGTGTGTGTATGATGTAGTGACTTATTCTAATAACAAAGATAATCCTGGCATTTATAGTCAATTGTCCTGAGGACATTAACCCATTTCTATGTGGGAATCATAGTTCTTCATAGGTAATATGGAGGTGAAGAGGGGATATATGGTGGAAGAAAGTTTTTCTCAGGGCTGAGGTGAAGCACAGGGGAGACAAATGGTCAAGGAGAGAGGGCAAACCAAATGAAGGATGTATGAAAACTGGATAGAATCCTTCTACTTTGTAAGCCAATTAAAAATGAAGGTTTAGCACATAGTAGGCACCTGATAAGAGTACCACCTGAGGCCTGCTTGCTTCTTTGGTCTATGTAAATGGAATGGAGAGCCTAGTGAGATGGCTTAGTACAGTGCTTGCTACACTAGACCCTCTTAAAAATCCAGGTGTGCTAGGACACTCCCATGATATTAGTGCTAGGAGAGGGAGACAGGGTTCCAGAGCTTGCCAGCCAGCTAGTCTTGCTGAATTGCTAAGCTCCAGGCTCAATGAGAGACCCTGTCTCAGGCTCAGTGAGAGACCTTGTCTCAGTAAAAAATAAGGGGAGAGAATTAGAGGAAGACTCTGGCCTCCATTAACATGCATACCCATTCACACGTACATGCACACACACACGCGCGCGTGCACACACACACATGCACACACACACACACACACACACACACACACACACACACACACACACACAACTTTCCCACCACCACAAGAGAGAGGGAGGAGAGAGACAGAGAGAAAGAGACAGACACAGAGAGAGACAGAGAGACAGAGAGACACAGAGAGAGAGCTTTCCCAAAGTATCCAAAAAAGCACAGGAGCTTAAGGGCACACATTTTTCACTATAAGAACGAGATAGCCTGAGGACCGCTATGCAGAGAAGAAAAGGCTAGGAGGTTTCCTATATCAAGAGAACTCTCTGACAGCCCTGTTAGACTGGGCACTATAAAAATTGAAACCAACTTTGGAAGTACCTAAGAATCCCATTTATGCATCCTTCCAAACTGACTTTGCCCTACACTTCCTTTTCTTTAAGCATTTATATGTAGCAGAAACAAGTACCTATGATTGGTTCACAAGAAAATAAAAGTTTTTTTTTTTTAAAAGCAAAATTTAGCAAGTAGTTTCCTGCATGACTAGATAATGTTACTTCTAAAAGCTACAGATTATTAAAAAAAATACCAGGAGCAAAGGAGCTGGTATGGGCTAGCTCCTTATGGGTTACTGGTCAAGGAGGCCCCAGAGGACCTCCAGTCAAGACAGGCTCTTGCCATCCCACTTAGTTGCTTACTAAAATCAAACGGTAAGGTTCTATTACTAAAAATACCATACATATTGGTTGCAAAATATAAAGAAACTGAGCTAGAACTGAACCAGAGACTTCCTCCTGCTGGCTTTCATAGTACCTGGAGATACTGTCTGCCTCTACAGAAGAAAAAGAATCAATGGCCTTATCAGGCTGGGATCCATATGAACCACAATGCCAGCATGCTATGACAAATGTGTAATGGGTGCAACACTGGCACACAGTTACAGTGATACCCAGCCACTTTTGGATTAGATTCGAGTCTTACTCAATAAGGCAGAATTCATGATTGGTACTATATCCCCAGTAAAACCCAGGAGGAGATATCAGTCCAGGGTGAGGTGGCAAGCTGTTGATGTCCAACAAAATTGACATGGCACCAAACTCCCTTTAAATATCCATGGCTATGCTATAGATAAACACAACTCTCAATCTGAAACAGAGAAGCTTCTTTGTTGTGAGTGGCGGTGAATGGAGAGACTCATGGCTGTTTACGGTGCTATGAATAGGTGATAGCTAAGAAGGGACATTTATATTCTACAGCATCTAAAATGCAGGGAAGAAGGAAAAGAAAGAACATAGGAGAAGGAAGATGAGGAGGAAGACTGGGAAACGCCTTCTTTGGGGCCATGACACAGCCATTGCAGACTTAATTTCATAGCAGCTGTGGTTGCCTACACTGCTTCTGCACATGACTGGACCTGTCAACAGTCAATTGGAGATGGGGGGGGGTGCTCATGGACCCTACTTCTCTTTACTCAACTATTGGCTACTGATGGATTCGGAAGGAGGAAAAATACTCACTAAAGAGCCCAGGAGACCCCAATAGGCAATCCAAACCTGTTATCATACAAATGATCCTAATTAAAATCAGTAGGTAAAAATACATAATTGTGGGAAAGGAACTTATTGGGGAAAGGGGCTGCAGAGGTGGGAGAAAGTTAAGTGGATGGGACGTAAGAGTAATATATTGTAAGCTTTATGGAATTGTCAAAAATTTTAAAAAGGAGAGATGAGATTTTTTTTTTTAAAAAGAAAGAAATCTTAGTCGTAGTCCTGTTTAGAGGACAGGACAGAGTAAACCGAATTCCCCCAAAATGCTCAATTTTACCCTCACTTTGGTTTTCATATTAGTTGATAGTTGACTACAATGCAGAGGGCATGTTCATTTGAAAGTCTAGTGTGAGAAATACTGCTTCTTACTTCGTCAACATTGCAGCTCAATGTTGTGCTCAGTCCAAGTCAGAGGTCTGGAAAGGTTGCCCTGGAAGACTACAATGTTTATTTCTGCTTTTTGACTTAATCTTGTCAAGAGGAAGGTATTCAGAGGTGAACTTGGCTTCCTGAGAGGCATTTGCCTCTGAGTCAGTGTGCAGGGTACGGGCATACACACAGCCTCTCCTGCAACAGAAGAACTAAACAGGAATGTAGTTTATGGGGGGAAGGGGAATGTCAATCTATGCTTATCGTGGGCATTTCACTCTGGAAAGCATCTTCAACAGAATAATTAAATAAGACTGGAGGAAGAACACCAGATTTTATAAAGAAAGCCCTCGAGGCTGGGTGCTCTAGTTACTGGTGTTCAGACACCAGAGAAGATCTCTCTATATATACAGAGTGTGAGGAATATAGTTTTGTCAAATCAATTTATTAACATTTTATTAATTTCTTATAAATTATCATTTTGGACTCTGGACTTATATATCTGCCTTGTGTGTGAGTCAGTTCTTCCAGGTCCTGTCAAGTATTTGGGAAAATTCAGATTCCTTTCACTGAAGAAACTGGAGTCTATACCAGGCTATGACTGGAAATGACAAACATGAGCACAAGAGACTTCCCTACAGGTGACATGAGGAGGCATCTCTCCATCTCCTCCTCATTTATTTCTAACTGCATAAGGCGGAAGTGTGACTGACCACTGTACTATTCTCTCTCTCTCCCCACTCTCTTCCTCCTTCCCCCTCTTCCCTCCTCCCTCCATCCCAGCTTGATTTTTTGAGACAGGGTTTCTGTGTGTAGCTCTGGCTGTCCTGGAACTAGCTCTGTAGACCAGACTGGCCTTGAACTCACGGAGATCAGCCTACTTCTGCCTCCCGAGTACTGGGATTAAAAGTGTACCACCCTGAATATGTCGGTCTCATCTGTTTCCTCTCTTTATGGAGATGAAAAGGCCTCTCAGAAAGTATTTGTGTTCCTTTTAGATAAAATATGGCCATAAAAGGAGGCACTCCCCTTGTTCTCAGAGAGCAAATGATCAATTTCTTACAAAGTTAGTAAAAAGTTTCTTGTTTTATTCTTTGATATTCTGCTTAAAAATCTGTCTCATGTTCACATACTTGGACATACTTGGCATAGCCTTACCCTTCTATAGCCTCATCTGATGAAGAACCTGTTGCTGACAGTTGAGATCTTGGGAACACCGTACCTATCTATGAGGAGCAGTTGCTACCTCCTCCAGCTTCAGAGGAGGCCACCGGGATTGCTCTGCTTATCATGCCTGTGTGTAAGGATCACTTCCTTGGCCTCAAAGCTCTCTTCACAAAAGCTGACATTCTTCCTTACAGACAACTCTCCTAGTGTTTTATTTGAAGATTCTATTGGAAATATTATCCGTAGAAAAACCTCACAGAATAGCCATAAACTGTGGTTTCCCCCCAAAACACATTGCTATTGGTATTTAAGTTCTGGGAGTGGAGCTGCATACCCTGCAGAACTAGCTCAGAGGCAAAGGCCTCTCAGAAAATCTACTCCATTTTGACTGTCCTCTTGACAAGGCCAAGTTAAAACATCTCCAGTTGTGCAGAAGCAAACAGTGATGTCTTTGGAGGCAACTTGTTCATTTTCAGTGTTAGCAATGTTGTACAATAAATGATGGAGTAAGTGGCCTAGATTAGCAAGCAAGCAAACCAACCAGCTAACAAACAAACTCAGGAACGAGCAATCACTGTGGCCAGCACACAGCATCATTTGAACAGAATAGCGATAATTCATCAGTTAGAATTATCCTACAACTATATCAAGGGATTCCCCCAAACTCCTATTCAGAATTATTTTCTGCATTAGCTACTTTTCTACTGGTTATAATAAAGCAATGGACCGAAACAACTTGAGAGAGTGTGGGCTTGCCTTGGCTTCTGGTTTCAGAGGACTTCAGCCCATCCCAGAACAGAAGGTACTGTGGAGTTAATGGCATGAGAGAAGGTAGTAGAGACTTTTTACTTGGTGACTGTCTAGGAAACACACTAGAACAAGAGCTGGGTCTAAACATCAAAGGCTTTCGCCAGTGAGCAACACCCAAAAGTTAAACCCCAACCCCACAACCCAAAGCACTCTAAATGAGGAGACCTAGCCACCCAAATATGAGTCTGTGGAGGGTTTTTTAGATTTGAATCACATTTCCATTCATCTTAATCAGCCTCACCTTTTAAAGCTTGTCACCTGTTATCTTGCGGCACAGAACTAGCTCAAACATGAGGAAACTTCCTCCCTTTGGAATAATTATAAGATACTCAGTTGGACGTCACCTGTACTGCGGAATCGTGGTATCCAGAGGGGTGAGGAGACCTCTTGTTTTACCTTCATCTGGAGATCTTGCTGGAGAAGTGGATGGTTCTCACTCAGGGCTCTAAGGTCACAACTCAAGTGGTTTCTTCAAAAGCATTTTCTGAACCAGTCAAGAACTGAGAGGTTACCTTGACAGACAGTTACAGACATGCTGTAGCCGTGGGCAATTTTGCTAATGAAATAGTTTGACTTTAATTGATATTCAACTGAAGCAGCTCCTACCGCTGACCTCACTCCCTTCCCTGTGTAGTTACTAAGTATATCAGTCAGAGGAGGATCCTCACTAGCATAAGGACCTTGACACACAGAGAGGGGATTTTCTACATAATGGATGTTTGAAAGGATGATGTATGGGGAGAAGAGGAAGGATGGGATGTTGCTACCACCTCTATTATACTCTTCATTCATAATGGTTGGGCAAAGAAGACTTTGCCTTTTCTTCCCACAAGGGTTCATGAAAAAGAAGAACTTGGGTGTCAGAAGGAATCTCTGAGGAGCTGCCACACCCTTATACAAGGTGACTGATAGAGCAAGAATAGATAAGATATGGGAAGTGTAACAGGCAGGAGCAAAAGGCACCACAGTAGAGTGAAGTCAGGCAGATGTTTCAAGTTCAGCCAAGATAAGTGGAAAAAGATAATTTATCTATTGTGGTAGAAGCTTATACTGCATTTGCCATCAAATTATTTTTAAGTGCATAGCTCTGTAGCATTACGGATGACCGTATTGTGGCATAACCATTATTATTACCCATCACTAGAAATGATCCGTCTTCCTCACTAGAACTCCATGCCCACTAAACACCAACTCCAAAGACTCAGCTTTACATATTTCCTGAACATAACAGGACTTAATTTGGGAAAGATGATCTCAGTCTCTCTCTCTCTCTCTCTCTCTCTCTCTCTCTCTCTCTCTCTCTCTCTCTCTCTCTCTCTCTCTCTCTCTCTCTGATTCTCACTGATATAACACCACCACATTTTCAGGAGACCTCACTCCTCCCCCACTGGGGCTACCAAACACAACAGGCAGTGGGGTATTCCCTTTAGAAACAGGATCCTCAGTCATGAAAAAGCAATTGTTTGCTCAGTGGATGGAAAGGGTGATGTTTGGGGAAAGAGGAATGTGTTACGAATACAGGACATCCAAAAACAGCAAGAGGCCTAAAGACAATTGGAAGATAATTGGTCTGTTCATGCGTGTATGAACATGCAGACTTAGGAAATATCTGTCCCTTCAGAAAGTATAAATGTACAATGCTGGTGTGGAATCTCATTCAAAGGTCAAATAGACTTGGTTCTGTTCATGGCACTTTAAAACGTTGTGGATCTAGGTTTTAGAATATTATTTTCTTCTTCACCTCAGTTTTCTCATCTGCAGAATGGGCAATAAAAGCCTTTCTCCATGTGAAAGTCAAATAGCCAGTCACAAAAATCTCTTTTCTTCTTGGAGCCCATTCCTTAGCCCAGCCTTAATACTGGGATGAGGGACTTGGACCTACCTCAACTGGATATGCCAGACTGAACTGACCGTTGCCCTCTTTGGGAATGGGTAGGGAAATGGGGTGGGAGAGACTGAGAGAGGACTGGGAGGGACTAGAAGGAGGACAGGGAGGGGGAGCAGTGGTAGATATATGTATATATGTGTGTGCAACCTTTGTAAATAGATAAAAAAGATGGGAAAAATCTCTTTATTTTATAGGCATTTACCTAGACTGCATTGCTCAGAGTACCTTGATGTTCAGTGCAACTGAGCTGTTACCTAGTTATAGTAACTGATTTCAGCTAAAACTCCTGGAGACCCTGAGTTTCCTCTGTTTCCTGGATGCAATATGGGTGAGCCACAAGTTCAAGGACAGAGCACCACCCCAAGGCTTCCCGCCAGGGTATGATTATGTAGCCTTTGCTAGTCTGGCACTTGCTATGAATACCAGCGTGGCCTTCTGAGGCTCAGATCTCCATACTCATGTGGAATCAAGAATTCCAGCATCGCAGATAGTTGAATCAAGAAGGATTTGGATAAGTCTTCCCTTTTCCTATAAATTTCTGAACATTAAGGCAGAGTGAATCAGTGACAGGCACAAGACCAGAAGCCCTGGGAAAACACTTGAATTTGAACAGATTTCAAAAAAAAAAATGTAATAGGACCATGGACATCAAGCACCCCACCCATCCAAATCATAAAGCAGTAGAGAGGGAAGAACGTTTCTTTCAACTGCCCAATAATGCCAGGCTCTTAATTACAATTTCCAATAATCCCGAGCATAGTAATGGCCTCTTCAATTCCAGTTGCCTGGAATTCAAAACAAAGCAAAACATTATCAAACACAAAGAAACAGAACCAGCAAATGTTGAAGTAGCCCATAGGGAGCAGTAGTATAATGATGAAGCTCCCTGCTGTAGATTTTGGGCATTGTGGTGCCAAATGGGGCCACTGCCAAAGACTGAGATCTTTGGGGGGGGGTTAAAATGGGATGGAGCAGCATCCCTCCCACATAGTAAAGTCAGGTTTGTTAGAGAAAGTCAGCAATAAGGAAGGCAGTGTGTTTAAAGGTTGGTGACGGATAAAAGATAACGGGTGTACAGGGTTCCAGGAGTTAGAGCCATAGGGGATAAAAAGCAAAGGTCCAAGGTCAAAAGGGTCCAAAGTAAAACAGTGAACTCGTGTAGAAAATAAAATGTCAATTAAAGACAGCTTATTCACTTGTAGATACATAGAAGGGGAAGACAGAGGGTTGGAAGTAAAGGAACAAATGCAAAGGATTTTATAGAGTGGCAAGAACAGAACACACAAAGACATGCACACTTAGCTTTGTGTTAAGATGGCAGGAAAACAGCTGAAATGCCGAAGGGAGAAACCAGCAGAGAGCTAGTTAGGTTGCAGAGGCGTCGGGAAGGAAGTGGCATCTTTTAGTACATGCTTAGCAAGTGGCTGGGTCCAGCACAATGTATGAGTTATTAAAAAGAAAGACTCCAGCCTTGCTGTTCTGGGATTTTGACTTAACGGGGCACTCTAACGATCATTCAGAAATCCGACTGTGGGAGTGTCAGGTGGCAACTTGGAAATATATCTGTTTACAGTCAACCAGCATGGCAGCCAGAAAGGAGGAGTGGAAGGGTGAGCAAACTAGTACTAGGGTGGATTTTGATCTGTGTGGGGGCTTCCTTTCCCATATTTAAGGGTTCGAATCTTAATTTGGCTTCCATGTCATCCTTTCTGTTACTTGATTACCTGCCCATGCCTTGTCTGTGCCCACCTCACTATGACCTCAGTTACCAACCTGGACCTCTTGCCTGCCTACAGCATGGGAGCTGGGGTCACAGAAACCGCCATTCCTCCTCTAAATTCCTCTTGAAGGCAGCTAGCTGTCATCAACACTTACACCATTGATGGCACATGCACTCTACGGAGGGGAGTGTCCAAGTCACCTTTGTGATAGAGATATTAGAAAAGCAGATAGATTTTAGTGTGGGTGATTCAAAGTTCTCCGTGTGAGCATGTGAAGTTTGTCAAGATTGCTCCGATGTAGTATGGCCCCCTCAGTACTAAGCATGCTATTGTGTCAATAAATGCTTGCTGATGGTGCTCCCCAACCCGTTATTTCTCTAGGAGTGCCCCCCCCCATCTGGAAGATGGTGAATATCACAATGTCTCCCTGCAAAAAAAATATGATCAGTGTAGGGGCAGTGTGTTGGTCAAGTGAAAGGAAGCGATGAACAGCACATTTCATTGAACTGATTTTTTTTTTTTTTTTTGGGAAAGTATTTTTCCTCCAATGGAATATCTAGTGATTCAGGCTCAGATCTCATATCTTACATGTAGACATTTTTCTTGTTAAATGTTACAGTGATGGAAACTGAAGCATTTTGTTTGTGTCAAAAAATGATTATCATGGTGATTTATTTTTTAATAAATCAAATGTGGGAGGAATGGATTCAAGAGATATTCAACAACTTGACATCCACATAAAGATATATTAGGGAGAAAGAAATTATAAAACCTTAAAGTTCATGCTTTTAAAGCTTTTATCTAGAAAGCAAGGCATTTATTAAGCACCCAATATATGAGGTTTGCCTTAAAAGAACTCAAGGGCCAACTTAGAGGAATTTTCTTTGCTCAAATATGAATTGATGAAATATGTAAAAGGATTAACAGTAGCTGAAATAGACTGAGATATAGACTGAAATAGACTCATATGAAAATCCATGAATTCTTAATTAACACCAAGGGCATTCTTGTCAGGAAACAAAACTTGAATGTGTTCAGGCCCCAATGACCCTTTTACAGGCAACAGAGAATGTGGGAAATACTTCAGGAAAAACAATCCTGGTTTTTTCTTTAAGAAAACAGCACAGAAAACAAAAGTAAAATCACAAAGAAAAATGAAAACTAACTAGAAGAGTCTCATCTGCACCATGTTTAGAGTATAATATAAAACCAGAAAAACTGGGCGGGGGAGATCGATGTGTCTATGAGTAAGAGAGCTTACTGGATCAGTATGAGTTCTAATCCCCAACACTCACGTAGAAAAGGTTCTGTGTGCCCCCATGTGCATATGTCAGTAACTCTGCACTTTGTGTGGGTGGGACAGAGAAAGGATTGGTGGGGCTTGTTGGCTGTCAGCCTAGCTCCAGATTTAGTGACTTTGTCTCAAGAGAGCAAGGTGGAAGTGACAGAGCAGTGTACCACCCGTACATTCTTCTCTGGCCCAGCACTAGTTTGG
Source organism: Phyllotis vaccarum (assembly GCA_033318265.1). Taxonomy (NCBI): domain Eukaryota; kingdom Metazoa; phylum Chordata; class Mammalia; order Rodentia; family Cricetidae; genus Phyllotis; species Phyllotis vaccarum. The sequence continues at coordinate 105,047,399 of JARWLC010000004.1, forward strand.
GTATATGCATCTCCATACATGTGAACATATACAACATACATGCACACATTACAAAACAGGAAATGCAACTGTTTCATAAATGAGAAAATCACTAGGAGAGAGGCAGATAGGCATAGGCAGGAGGATATCTAACAGCATTATGTACCTCCAGTTAATATTCTTGGGCATGAGATGGCTATATATTTGTCTTTATAGGAAGGCCCTTTATCCCTCAGTATCCTGATTTTCAGACCAGGAAATATGGTGGCTAAGATAGGACTATGGCATAGTATTGCTTGGCCTTAGGCTCTTTTTCCCTTATGGCTTTCCATAGTAGATTCCCACAGACCTTTAGAACATCATCATTTTATGATGTAGCAAAGCATGTGAAGATTCTTATCCAATTTGAAATATTCTTGTCCCTGATAATTTTAAGAGAAAGTATGTGTGTGGGGGGAGTGTCCCTGAGGGTACTATATGCCTTCTGTCTGCTCACTGGGTGTCACAGGCATCGATCCTGGTCTTGATTTGTTTGTAAATGGGCCAGAGGTAGAAGCTGGAACTTGAAGGAGCGGAGGACATGCAGTTGGCCAAGATTACTAGCTGTGTAGTGGTCTAAGGAGGGAAGTGTTACAGCACCCTTAAAATGGCCTGTGTATTTAAATACTTTCATATTAAGTACATAAGTTTTGGAAAAGTCACTTAGTCACTATTTTGACTTTTATCATGGACAGGAGTTCCAAACAAACCAACACCTAAACAAGCGGAAAGGCAAGCCAGTCATTCATGTAGATGTTACATAAATAAGAAAAGCTTTTAAATGATGTGTTGGGACAAAACCTTAATTATTAAACTAGGATTTAAAATTTAACCTGTCAGTTGGCTTAAGAAATTTGCTTTTTGTTTTTGTTGGTTAAGAGAATAGCACCGTATGATCAGAGCTCCTGTCTAGCAGCATGGCACTGCTGACCTTGGAAAAGACCATATTAGAAGATCATGGCCACCCTTGAAGCAAAATAACTAATAAATATAAATAAAAGACTGCATAAGAATCTAGCTTGTCTTTCAGGTGAGCTCCACTGGAGTGCCAGCAGTCAGTGGGGGCAGGCTGCTCACAATGAGGCTCTGCATATCGCACCAACCTCTCTATGCACTGATACCCTTACACAGGTCAATGCCTGAAACAGTTATATATGAACTCCAGGCAAGCCCTGGGTGTGCTAAGTGTCATGTACAGTGAACAAAATGGTTCCTCATGGAGAAGCAACATCAGCTGAGGGAACAGGGACACCTGCAGGCATCTGCAGGAAGGCTGGGAACTGGTAAGAGGGCATTCTGCAAAGTGCTTGCCTATCACGCATGAGGACTTGAATTCGATCCCCAGAGCCCACAATAACAAAACAAAACAAAACAACTTTCTCCAAAAAAAAAAAAGCAGTCAGGGGGTGACAATGCATGCTTAATCCCAGCCCTGGGACAGTGGAGACAAGCAGAACGCTGGGGCCCTATTTAGTGAGTTCCTGGCCAGTAAACTCTGTTTTGTTTTTGAAGGTGGTCATCACCTAAGGAAAATACCAAGGTTTATCTCTGGCCTTCGTGTATACACACACACACACACACACATACACACACACACACACACACACACACACACACACACACGCACACCCTCACTTACACAAGGGTTGAGAGGCTAGAAAGCACCCATAGATATTAGCACCCCCCACCCCGGAAGTTCTTCTGTAAGCGGGAGGAGAATGAAGAGACTCAGATGAAAGCAGTATGCTCCAGGAAAAGCAGAAGGATGAGGCAGGCATCCCAGGTCATAGAGCTGACTCTAGTTAACCCTGCATGTGGAGACAGTACAGCCTGGGCCTGAACTCTGGGTAGAAAGAGCCTGGTAGAGAGGAAGGCAGGAAGAGGAAGTGAAATGTGGAAACTGAGGGAAGCTTAATCTCAGAGTTGCTGGAACAGGAGCATGAATTCCATCAGGAATCCTAACAGAAATGCAGATTCGTATGCCCGGTTCTATAGCTCCTGGATCAGAAACTGTGGGTTAGAGTGGGGCTCAGCCTTTGCTATTTTAACAAGCCCTGTGGGCATTATGGGTGCCTCAGGAGTTTGAGAACGTTGGTCTGCAGCCGTGAGTCTTAATTAAAAGTGATTTTACCCTCTAGGGAACATTTTTCAGAGTCTAAATATATTTTAGGTTATCAAATTGGTGAGGGCGGGATGGAGGGATGAGGGAGAGTGAAAGAGTAAGCACTGTATAATGCGCAGCACAGTCCCCCAGGATGGTACCCGACACATCAGCTGTGAAGATGCTGTGAACCTGAGCCTCTTCCAGCTCCAAACCTGCTTCTTTGCTTCTCTGTACCTCTCTTCTTCCAGCTCTCTCATTCCTTATTTCTAGGGAATCCTTGTTCCTACAGAGATCTCAGTGCTCTCAAGAACCCACAAAGGCCTCTTTATTTACACATTTTCATTTATTCAACTGTATTTAAACGCTCAATTTTTATCTAGTCAGTAACTCTCGGGTGCTGTTCTATTCCTAGCCCAAGGAAGACATTTATCTTTCTAGAATGGATGAGCACTGCTTGGAGCAGAGTTAGTGATTGCCACTCATACCTGAGCTGTAGCTCTTGGGCATCTTGAAAAGGAGTTTCTACCAAGAAGCAGTCCGAAGTCCCACTTTGGGCATGAATAAGAGTTTCCAGAGGTTTTTATGAAATAACCTTGTTTTTATAAGAGATAGTGGTAGAATTTGGACTTGTCACTAGAAACATGGAAGCCACAAATTCTCTGACAATTCAACCACGAATTCCACTCCAAGTGGGGTTAAGCAAAGTAACACAACATCAAAGGGACTAAGAACCAGGACTAAGCAAACAGATGAGGTCCTAATCTGAATAAAAACACTGAAATTAAAAGAACGTGCCTTTGGAACCTTTGGCGCCTTTGGTGGGCTATCTTGATCATGATAATTGATGTGTGAAGACCCGTTTTCATTGTGGATGGGAACCTGAACTGTGTAAGAATGGGTGAAGTGGGCTGAGCCCATGATCCATTGCTCTTCTGACTGCAGATACAACATGACCAGTTGCTTCAAGTGTCCGAGGCCTTCACTCTCCCACTGTGATGGATGGTAGCCTGGACCTGGGAGCTGAAAATCAACACTTTTCCCCTTATGCTGCTTTTGTTAAAGTATGTTTATCACAGAAACAGGAAAGATATCAAATAATGCCCATTTTATGAGAATTGATTTCCTAAAAGGCAAACATGAATATTTTGAGTGGTCGGCAGACCATTCTTTTTGTCCACATTAGGAGGAGGATGCTCTTGACTTTAAGCATCTGAAGCTATTGAATAGCAGAATTTCCTGCACCCTGCTTGTGCCCTAAGACTCTATCTACCATTTACCTTCTATTGTCTTCCTTCTGTGCTCACAATACAGTGCTTTACAGAAGCTGAAGGGACCCTGAATCTACTTGATAATCATGTTACTTACTGAATATTAAACATTAAATCAAATATTGGACTTTGGGTTAAAGGCTCTTTGTGTCCAGTGAGTTAACTATTCATTCTGAATTAATAGCATCAGCTCTGTGTATTAGCAATGGAACTTAAGCTTCCAAGGTCAAGGGCAGGCCAGCCCATTGACCACAGCAGGTGTCAACAGAAACCAATTTCTGGTATTCAGTCTGTTGTCTCTGTCTCATGATTCCTGGCCATCCTAGTTCATGGGCCTCACACCCATTTTCTACATTCTCATAGTGCTCAAAACATTTGTGTAGATTAAAAAAATAGTCCTGATACTGTGCAATTCTTCCCATGGAGAGGTAGAATCTGTTGTGTTTGAATTCAGAGTAGGTATGTTACATTCTTTGTCTTCTAGGCTGTAGAGGAAATAACTGAGTTCTTAGCTTTGCACTCATAGGGCTTGCTGCTTTGTAAGGGCCTCTTGGAACCCACAATACTATACATAAAAATTAAGATAGCAAGTGTGCTCATGAGAGCTAAAGCTCAACCTTAACTCACCCCCCCAAACACACACACACACACACACACACACACACACACATACACACACACACACACACACACACACACACACACACACACACACACACACACACACTGCATCCAATAGCCTGTCAACCTCTAAAGAACACAAATGCCTAACAGAATCCAAACAAGCTCAGTCTAAGAACCACCTAGATTGGCCCAACCCAGTTTGTAGAGGGGTAGGAGGTGGGGAGTAACACATTTAATAACCATGGATACTTAATGTAGAAATATTTTCCTTCCAGAAATTTCCAATCATACTCTCAAGTTATTGCCACATTTTATATCTGGGAAGCCTCAGGCTCTGTCTTTTGACATAATACATTAGGATTTATTTGGGCTATTGTATGAGCATTGATAGCTCTGGCAGAAGAAATAGCATACTTTTCTTGCATTAAGATTCTAAAAGGTGAGAGGGCTGGAGAATGCAACACAGAAAATCCTGTGTGCCAATGTTCCTGTGGAAGGAAGAGGGCCGATTCGATGCATTTTCAAATTCACATTTCTTAGATATGAATCTAACCTTCAGCCGGCGGTCTGGATCTCCGCTGCACAGAGAATTTACAGATACTTTGAACGACTTCCAGGCTGGGCTTAAGTTATTCATCACAACCTGGGAAGAGAAAGCATGAGTAGGTGATTTGAAGAGGGAAGGCTTGACATTTTCATACTTCAAAGTAAAACCGCTTGAGAAGCCACAGCAGTGCTTACCAAAAGGACAAGTGCCTGGAACTTGCAGGTTGATGGAAACTTTGGAGTAGTGAGTATTTTAAGAGTGTCCACAAAGCATGGCATTACGGGAGGAACTCCTGTGGTCACTGGCCCAGATGTTCTATCATGAATAACAACAGTGACATTGCCAAGCATGTGGATATAGAAGATGACATCTTCTATAGCAAAAGGCCCGGGGTTGAGGCAAGGCTGCCTCTGGCCAGCAATAAAAGCTTTCCCAGTCCTGTAAGACCACCAATCTTATGGCATGGATTTTTTCCCCCTCAGAGTCAGCAAAGTAAAGGTAAGGGTGGAGGGGTACTGTTGAAGAATCACCATTCCTATCTGAGGGGCTATGAGCAGTTCCTGGGTGCTGGGCTAGGGACTCTTTTAGTCTTATGGTATCACCCTGGTGAGGTGACTATGCTCCAGTAAACAACCCCACACCCATGCGCAGGCAGGCAGTCCTGGTTAAACTCAGTGGGTCACACAAACACACAAAAAGACATCAAAGTAGGAGGCGAACTTGAAGATCAGAAGGAATTCAGTGGGAGTGGGAAGGGGTTAAGGGAGAGTAAAGGGTGAAAACTAACTAAAATACAGTATGTATGTATGACACAAATAGACACATGCGTACATACACACATACATGTACATATATATACATGCATACATATGGGAGAGCTTTGGTAGCCTGTGACCTTGAGTCAAAGCACATGGAGAGTCAGAGAATTTTCTAGATGAAGAATACTAATAGTAGTATTGTGATAGCTGATCACCATATCAATTAGAATATTCAGAAAGAAGTAACATGGCAATTCTTCTGATTATAAACTAAATCAGTAATATAGAAATATCTGCTTAAAATCAGCTTACTAATTATGAACTTGGCTAAATATTGCCTAAGGGTCCATGAGACTTATCCTGTCTTTAGATGATTTGAATAATTGAGCTTGGTTCAATGTGAATTAATACTAAGCACATACTCTAGGGCAGGAAATACCAAATTATGGTTCCTGGACTAGTCGATGCTATGTTATTGGGACTTCTTACAAATACAAATTCTGGGCACTATCCAGTCCTATAAACAGATACTTTTAAGAGATGCCTTCCAGGTTATCTGGCAAATGGAGCCTAAGAACTATTGCTTTTTAGGGATACCGAAATAAAATTAAATTGTTAAATTGAACTCTGCTATATTAATCTTTCTTCATATGAAGTTTTTAGGTAGATGTCTTTATAGATTTTTTTAAAATAATTCTGTCTCCAAATAATGTAATTATTTCATAAATGATTCCTACTTCTATAAACTCCTTACTATAACTATGAATTATTGAATAGATCTCAAATTCATTATTAAATTTATTTAACATGTTAAAATATAGAAACAACGTTCTTTTGTGACTTTGTCTTATTTCCTGATATCCTGGGCATGATAAAATTATTGTGAGGCTGAGAACCAGATAATATGGTCAGGGCTCATTTTAATTTCTCAATTTACTTGCAACATTTTTACAAACATGTTAAAGACTGAAGTTTTTTTGGAAAACTCAACAGCAAATTAAATTTTAACTACAAATTTCAAATCTAATGCATGCATGAGTATACATTGTGTGTGTATGGACTTCCCCAAGAGAATAACGCTGTGTTTATTTTGAAACTGAGTAAGCAAGGGGAATATCAATGCTATGTTGTTTGACCTGTTAAAAGGCTTTGTCATCACCAATGTCAATAAGATTTCAAGAATTCCCTAGAACTGCAACAGGGGACAAAATTTGCATAGTTTCTTGGGAACAGAAAAAATTCCCAGTATCAACAACTGGAGGGCACCTGGCAGAAGCCATGTAAAAGAAGATCTAAGGAGAGAAGAATCTAACAGCACACTGTTTCTCTTCTCCTTTCTCCATTCACCGCCTACAGTAAAGCATGAATGGACACCACTACTCTGCTTTCCCCAAAGTTGATTTTACCACAGGAATCTTTGTATCAGCTGAAAAGCATTTGGTGATACTGAGAGGGGATCTGTACTTTCTACTCACTCATTAAGCTTCCAGGGACCGGAGTCTAGACAATCATATTGTTCTTCATCATACACAAAACACACCATTTATATATCCAGCTTGATGTACTCATCTATTCTTTAATTAAGCTATTATTTTGGTTCCAGCTACCTGCCAGATCATATCTACTATTGGCCCAGTTGAGGCTATTTGATTCTTCTCTACCTTAAGAATGACAGAATTCCCCTTTGCTGTTTCAAGAAGATAGAATTAGATTGACAAAGTGACATGGTAGGAATATGGTGTCTGCCACTGTCACACCACGAAAATCATTGGTGTTTCTGCTTTCTTTCCTTTACCACTGACACATACAGGCTCTTCTCTGAGCATCAGGTCATTCAGCACAATTGTTCGATTTCTTTCTTAGAAAATTCCATATGTTCTGGTTTGCAAATTTAATAAAATAAAGATTGGAGTTGGTTGCTGTATTAACTACTTCCCTTATTATGTTGACAAAGTGTGGTATATTTTGTCATTGTAACAGGGAGAACACAGCAGTGGGGGTGTGAGGCCACACGGTATGAGCAGTCAGAAAGCAGAGATGGATATTAGCACTTGGCTTGCTTTCTCGTTTTTAATTCAGACTGAGACTCCAGCCCACAGGATTGTGCTGTTCACATCCACTATGGGTCTCCCCTGCCATAGCCAATCCTCTCCGGAAGTGTTCTCATACACCCTGGTGGTGGCTTGAAAGAAAATGGCCCCCAAAGGGAGTGGCAATATTAGGAGGTGTGGCTTTGTTGGAGTAGGGGTGGCCATGATGGAGGAAGTGTGTCACTGTGGGGTGAGTTTTGAGTAGCTCAAGGTACTTCTAGTGTCACAGACCATGTCCTGTTGTCTAATGACCACAAAGTAGCCAGCATCATGACTGCTACATGGCACCATGCTCACTGCCATGATGGTAATGGACTAAACCTCTGAAACTGTAAGCTGTCATTGCAATTAAATTTTTCTTTGTTTCTTTGTTTTTGTTTTTTATAAGAGTTGTTGTCATGGTGACTCTTCACAGCAATGGAAACTCTAATTAAGACAACCCCCATAGGTGTTTTTTTTTTTTTAATTGTTGTTTGCTTGTTATTGTTTTCTCTCTATGGGGGTTAGTCACCATAGGCAGGGGTTGTATATCTGAGATAGTTATACCACAGGTTTAGGGTAGGAAAAGACAAGATTAGGAACTGTTATCGTGTGGCTCCGAAATGTCTCCTGCAGACTTATGTATCTGAACACTTGTTCTTAGTTGGTGGCATCTTTTGAATACCCGTGGAAACTTTGGGAAATACTGCCTATTGACCACAAGGCAGAGCCCTGTTTCTGGTCCTCTCTCTGCTTCCAGACCCTCAAAATTGTAGTTAATCCCATTGCAAGTTTCTGTGCCTTGGAGGGCGCCGCCCAGCTACTTTCTGCCTCCTCTCCTGCAGGCAGCAGGCTGTTTTCCTGACAGCCAGAGCCAAAACAACGTTCCTAGCCTTTATGTTGTTTCCACCTGGTGTTTGGGTACAGTGAACAGGGGACAGCCAGGAGAGAGAGTGAGTGGGAAGGAGCACAGCTTGACCCAATGGCTGTGGCAGCAGGAAGGCAGCTTCCATGACAGCTTCAGGATAAGTCCTTTCCTGGGAAAGCAGATTGCCTTACAGTGAAGCCAACTCAATGTCATGATGTAAATCTCAGCCTTACCCTTTGCTAATGATGAAACATAGAAATGCTTTAATTGCCCGCAAAGTCCAGTTCCTTCAATTAGAAATGAGGATAAAAGTATTTCTCCCAAGGAATATGAAATAATTAATGCGTGTAAATCATTTCAGATGATGATTGGTTCCCAGTTGTCTCATTAAATGTTAAGACATATCATAGTCAGTGTTTTCTACATTTAGTTTGTATGTGTTGGCATGCACACATGCCTTCACACACACACACACACACACACACACACACACACACACACACACACACACACGTGAATGTGTGGTTGCCTACCTGTGGCAGTGCTTGGATGGAAGTTAAAGACCAAGTTTTCAGAAATCAGGTTTTTCCTTTCACATGTAAGTTCTGGGGTTCAAATTTGGGTCACCAGACTTAGCTACCTTGCTGGTCCTGGTTTTCATAATTTGTTATAAATAAATTGCTTTTTAGCTATGTTGAAAGTCAATAATGTAAAAAAAAAAAAAAGGATCTAGAAGGGAAGAAGGTCTTTTCTTTAAATTTATAAAATTAGAGTAAAAACCCAAACCTAAAATGTAGAGGAGAGGGGAGTCCAGGTCTTTGTCTATAGGCGGTTAGCTAACGTGGAAGGGGGCCTGTAATGGCCTCAAGCCTAGAACCACAGACAACAAAGGGATGGTAAGAACAGAGAAACTGCCATGCTCAGAGAAGAGCCTCTCACGTGGTCAGCTCTGAGATCATACAAGCACCATTTTATGGACTAAGCAGGTTGTATTTCTATATAGGAATACCACCCCCCCCCCCATTAGGGAAAAGAAGATCGTGAATTTGAGAGAGAGCAAAGGGGTACATGGGAAGGTTTGGAGAGATGGCAGTCAAGGAGGAAATGGTATAATTATATTTTAACTTCAAAAAAAATAAAAATTGTTTACAAAAAGGGGAAAGGAATATGGAGGCTTCTCACAGCTGATCTCCTGGTGGGGGGATGCCACACTGGCTTCGGCGGCTTCTTACCTCTGTTCGGTGCACAAGCTGCTGAGTTGCGTCATCATTCATTCTGAAAATTTCCAGAAATGGGTCAGATTTACTGAAGAAATCCTAAAATAGATAAACAAAATTAAGGTAAGGTTTTCTTCTTATTACCCCCCTTCCTTCTCTTCTGAACTTGATCTAGTGCTGAGGGCTGATAGGTTTAATTATCATAATCTACCTTCTGACTTCCTGTGGGATGAAGGTCAGCTTGCCTTTTCTCTTCAGAAGTTCAGCCTCAACTCCACCACTTCCTCCTCACTGCCCGGAGGCAGGGCACGCCACCCTTCTTTGCTATGTTCCTGTCCCTCTAAGCCACTCTCTGGTCTGGAATTAGCTGCATCTGAACTCCAAGGTCTTTGTAAAGTTATTGCTAAAGTGAACTCTGAAGGACTCCTCACAGATGGATTCAAATGTCAGCTGGTTAAGAAGTGAGATATGTTGTCTTAAATATGTTGATCATGATTATTGCGGAGCAGATATCTGACCACTGTGGGGCCTGCATCACTTATGCATAAGTCTCTATTATCTATTACTTGATTCTGCTTCTTGGTATGTTTGTTAATTTTGATGAAATAAATCCCGCATAAGGAAGATTACAAAGGCTTATAGATTCTTCCTTAGTATTTATAAAGGAGCTATAATGGGGGCAGTGCCTTTAATCTAATCAGGATTAAGCCATTCAAAGGTTGGATTTCTTCAGAAGTCTTTAATAAAGACTATATTGAATTCCTTCGGTACTGTCCATGGAGTGATGTAGCTGAAAGCCAGAGTGTTTGTGGATCAGGTTCTCCCCAGTGAGAACTCAAGGCTCCCAGTGCCTCTGTTTGTCTCTATCCTCTTTGAGCATACGTTTGTGTTCATTTTCTCTGTTGCTGTTTGTTAATTAGTGAAGGCCTTGAGACGTCCTCTGCAGCATCTCTGTTCTCTTGGTGACCCTGAACTTCCAGATAAACTCCTTATTCCTCAAGTCTGTTAAAATTTGTGCTCTGGATTTTTTTTTCCCTAGATATTTCTTGGTAGACTTTATAGTCTCTATATTCATAGTATTTAAGGAACCATGCTTGCATGGGAAACCTGTGTAGAATATCTGCAATATTTTCCTGGCTTTCTTCTATTTTTAGTACCGGTCCCTTCTCTGCCTGAGAACCCACAGATAGATGTCCCTTGTGTGTTTTCTAAGGCTTATAAATGCTTCTAGTGAGAGGAAGAGCCAATACAAACAGGTGATTCAGTATTGGCATCAGATATTACGGAATCTATATTCATATGTGTGTGTGTATATATATATATATACATATATATATACATATATATATATTACAATAGTTGACAAATTCTTAGAAAGGAGAACCTAAGCCTTGTTTCACTTACACATCTACTGTTTATGAATATTTTACATAGTGTATATTTTCTCAGTATTTTACTTTGTATCCACTCTAGTAGTACCTGGCGTTTATTGAAGAAATACATGCATGAATGAATATAGAAATGAATGAATGAATGAACAAGCCCTTGGTATAAGATAGGAAGCCATTCATTCCACAGCCTTACCCACACACTCTTACCAGCCCCACCACATCTAAACTGTAATAAACAGAAAATCTCTATTTGCCTCAATGGTCATCAAGAACAAGCTATCATCTGACGTTATTTTGTTCCCTTTGGCTTCTACTTGTAAAATCCTGTTTTCTGTCTGTGTCTTTAGTAGTCATTCTGACTTTGAACTCAGCAAAGGGGTTTCCGGGTGTATGAAGACCATAAATCCTTTGTGCTAACATTCAGATCAAAGAAACATTAGTACCCAGTTGTGCTCTCTAAATACTATCAAGTTTGGTGAGAAGTATAAGAACTGGCATGAACCAAGCTAAAGAATGAAGGAATAAGTATTCAGGGTTCTCTAGAGATGAGGAATATCATCAATTTGGCTATAGAAAGCGCTTCTGAAGAGGTTGTATTTCTAGAGCAGAAATACTGTGAAAGAATAAACATATAGAGGATTAGATTAAGCAGGTTAAATTAGCTGTGTGTGGTTGATGGGTGAAGGCAAGGCTGGTAAAGTTGGCTCCATTGTATAGGGCACTGTGCCCACTAGGTCTTCACTATCCTGAAGAGAAAGCACGGAGCTACTAAGGGACCGTGAGCAGGAAAATGGCATAATTAGTTGTTAAGACACATTCAATGTGGGACACAGTTCACTTCCTGTTGCCTGCAGATCAAGATGAGGAACTCTCAACTCCTCTCTAGCACCATGTCTGCCTGCATGTTGCCATGCTTCTTACAATTCCATGGAGTAAACCTCTGGAACTGTAAGCCATCTCCAATTAAATGTTTTCCTTCATAAGAGTTGCTGTGGTTATGGGGTCATTGCAACAATAGAAACCCTAACTAAGACACACAGAGACTGTAAAAGCACACACAACATCTGTATAGGTTCAAGCAAGTGGGGTTCCAACACAGAGAGAGGTGAGTAGAGACGGAGTCCCACACCCAACCAAGAAACTATTTGCAACTGATACTTGTTGGCAAAGAGAAAATCCACCAGTTTTCTCTAATAAGTGCTGTTGGATTTATCAACCAACTACACTCTAGGATGGACCACTAGTTGCCTAGAAGTAGTTGGCCAATGGAAACACAACAGACTCCATGGCTGTGTGTGTGTTCATTTTGTTTAAACACATTTTTATCTTTTTACTTGCTTGTCTTGTTCCGTTTATTTATTTTGAGAAAGAGAGAACACTTGAATTTCAGTGGGTTTAGGGGTGGGGAGAATATGGGAGGATTCAGATCATGAGAAAAACATGATCAAAATATATTTTATGAAAAAAAAATACTTAAATACAAATGTTTTTAAAAAGATCGTTAACCTAGACACTTTGTGGAATGACCTAGGAAGAGGAGAGACGGGCAGTGGGGAACTCCCCTCTCTGCTGCATCTCTCTCTGTTCAGCCTGAGACTTAAACCCCAGCTCTTTCACTCAGTATCTGAAAGAATGGCAGAGCTACAGCTCTCCCCTTAGCAAGAATCCACAGTGTGTATTTTCTTCATTATTCTGTCCCACACACATTATCTCACCCCCAAATAGCCCATTTGCGTTTCAGACACGATTGTAGCTAATATCCATGCACCTGTCAAGGCATTTGCATCTCAGCCGAATTCTGTTTCTATTATACATGTAATAACATTGTAGTCACCCTCCCTCCCTCCTTTCCTTATACCTGTGGACCTTATGAGCCTCTTCCTGTGTGCCCATGGCTCTTGCTTTGTCTCCGCAAATAGATTGCTGGCCCCTCAGGGAATGTTTATGAATTATACTTAAAAATTGCTGACTACAGCGGAAGAACTCTATCAATTATTTTCCTTTTTCCTCTTCATTGAAAAGTTAAAACTGTTTATTATGATTTTTACTTAAAATGGAAAATGCAGAAAAATCTAAGATAAAAATAGGAATATGGGAGGGGGAAGCACAACCCCCTATCTAAAACGGTGGGATATGAGGTTTGTACTGTTCACTTCTCTCCTGAAAACCAAGAAGACAGAAGTTGGTGGGAGGCCTCATAGAAGCATGTAGCTCTCAGACATCACTAGAGAAGTTTCACTGTGCAGTGGATGGTTAGTATGGAATTCATAACTAGCCAGAGTATAGAGAATAAATGTCTGTGGCCTGCTCAGCCACCGATGGGGCCTCTGATTTTATTCTTGACCACAAGTCTCAGGGACCATTTGCAAGTGGAGGCAGTGAGAGTCAGGCCACAGAAGACCAGAGTGAAAAACATCTGGCACAATGGGACCTCTACACTCAAGAACTCACAGAAGCTGTGCTTATCTGCACAAAACTTATATAACATCAAGCCACTCAATTCTCCAGCAGGGAGAGGGAAGGGGCTTGTGTGCTCTCATGCTGAGCTGAGGATCTATTTACAGCTGATGACTTGGGGGAGCATGGGGCAGAGAATCAGTTTTCTTTGGGTGTGGTTCTATGGTCCAGTAAATGGACCTACAAATTTGATTCAGCTGATTATTGGAGAGAGAGAGTTAGTTGGGAAGAACTGGGATGGGTATATCTAGGAGAAATTAGGGGGTAACTATGATTAAAAAAATATATTGTGTGCATAAGTGAAATTCTCAAAGAAGTAATAAAAATGCTATATTACAAAAAAGAAATTGGTAGGAAGCAATAGGCATATTCAAGACTTGAGTTTCAAATCTATCTCAGTGGTCCAGAGTGTTGTATCGATGTTTCCTCCTGGATTAAAAGCTTCCACTTCGGAGGGAAACTCATTAAGACACTGTATGTTAAAGGAGAAGTGAAACTGGATGTTTTAAGATAGGATGTTTATAGGGAGGTAAAGGTCTTATGGGGACATAGAAAGGTTCCACTGAGATAAGGGGTGGGATTCACTGCAGGGAGAGGCCCTTATTTCTAGAGGGAGCTTCTTGTTCTCTACTTAGAAGATATACACAGGTTATCTCAAGGGGCTGTATCTGCATTTTCTTTTCAGAGAAATGCATTCCTCTTCAGTGAGTCAATTCATATGAATGGAAGTGATGTCAGGACACCGGAAATGAGGGAACCAAGGATACCTTGTGCAAAGAATATATCCTTAAAAATTAGAAGGATTGAGAGAGCAGGCAACAGATAAAGCTCCAGATTCTTCTTCTTGCAACACCACATTCCCTCCTTTAAAACAGTGAGTGAAGGTCCCTGTCACCAAGTCAAACATCTTATGGTCTCCAGGACCAAAAATGTAGTAGGAGATAACAGACTCATGAAAGTTACACACACACACACACACACACACACACACACACACACACACACACACACTCTCACATGGGGTGGGAGAGAGAGAGAGAATAAAGAACTAACTTAACTGCTCTAGACATTTTCTGTTATTAATATATCACAATTTGTCCAAATATCAACAGTATTTTGGTAACTCTAGATGTAATCTATGTGTAATTCAGTATTCTCCCATTTTTCACATAGACATATGCTACAATGCTCTATTTCATTTCACATTTTAAAAAATATTTATTTTTTTACTTTATGCACATAAGTGCTCTGCATGCACATCAGAGGGTATCGGTTCCCACTATGGATGGTTTTGAGCCACCATGTGGCTTCTGGGAATTGAACACAGGACCCTTGAAAATCCAGTGCTCTTAACTGCTGAGCCATCTCTCCGGGCCCTTGTTCTGTGTTCTTTAAAAACACTGTTCAGGGAGTGAGTAAGAAGTCCTGGAAGGAAGTTGTGTATTCCAAGGCCAATTGACTAATTAGACCTTCAATGACAAATGTTGCAAATCCACAGCTGAATTATCCTAGAGGGAACTTCTGCTCCTTTAGTAACCACTTTTTGCTTTCTCTCGACATGACCTAACATCTTTTGTGACCCATAGGTAGATATGTTGAAATCTATGAACATACCCCTAATTTCACCAGCCAAAGGGCTAAGGCTGCTGCCAGACAGCATCTGAAGCCTATGGCACATTTCCTCCCGCTTTGCTTTAACTGTCAGTGGAGTTGAAAAGTGTTTTTCTTTCATGCCTGTTTAAACTTGGCTGCCATGGAAATGGAAAGTCTATGAAATGGTTCTCTCATTGATGTGCAGTGTTTGGGAAAAACCTAAATCTGTGTTCCAGGTCACAGTCCCACATATTTGGCTCCTAAATAAACAACCTCTTTTATTCCTATGGTATGGGAACTGTTTCTTTAACTGACAAGGGTTAGCACAAAGGCACTGTGAGGGTCTCAGAGTGGAAAAGGAAGAAAGAAGGGTTGCATGCAGTCTCCGGCTTCATGTATGTGTTTGTACAGAGTAATGCTATGGGTGGTTTTAGCATTGGTCTCAATCCAAACTCTCCCACATCCACCCTGCATGGTCCCGGGCACAGGTTTCGTGTCTTATGGCCTCGGTTTCCCATTGACATCACTCTTTATCTACAGCAGTGTGGGAGAGTAGAAGAGCTGCCCCCCTCCATCTAGCAGCGGTCACAGGCTACACTCATAAATGCTGGCATCTGGGAGTTACCAGTGGGAGGGAGCAGTCACACACACACACTATAAAGAACTACCAAAATACAGAGAGGATAATTTGATTCCTGGAAACAAAACACTCAAAAGCAATTCAAAGAAAGGTATCCACGGAGATAACTATTATGTTCAAAGTCGCATCTCTGGGCACATGTTTGGACACCTTAACCTGGACTCTAGTTTTTCTTTGCAACAAAGCAGACTTTGGGACAGTTTATGGTGACAAAGGTGAATGAAATCAGGTCTTTCACTCAAGTCCTGCTGTAGTGGGTTATTTAATATTCTGTAGACCATGTTATTTGGGTCTGTAATCCAGTATGAAAGAAATTTGCTTAAGTGAGAGGGTAGAATAATAGTAATACTGGAGGGATAGATGTCAGAGCAATTGTGTCGAGCTATTGAGGGTCATGAGGGTCAAATACAGCTCATAGCAATCCATAGTTGGGATGTCATCCCACCAAAGGAACCCTTCTCTGATGGGGCACCCTGTCAGGCAAGGCTTGCCAGCCACCAACTCTGAAACTGTTGCTTCTGTTTGTAATTTTACCTGTGCAAGAACAGCTCTGATCATCTTTCCATTTATTGTGCATTTTCATGTAACAAGCACATGTAATCTCATGAATACATCCCAATTTTATGGGCTCACATAATTGTGGATGGTCAAGAAGATGATTTCTCAGTTAGCTGTATAATTTTAATGAATGAAAACATAGTAAAATCTGCTTCATAAGTAAATCTATTGTTCCCCGTGGACTGTAGACACCCAGAAGTCTTGTTCCCCATCCTTGGCTTACTGAGAGAACAAGTTGGCTGAAGGAAATGTCCTTGGGATAGATTACTGGCAGAACTTTCACAGATTTTATTCATAAGTGAAACTGTAGATGTTTGGCCTTATTAGGTCATAGCCCTTCAAAGAATTTATGGTGACTTGACTGATAGTTAGTGCAGGTGCCTGAGCCTTGCATCGTAGTCCTTCAAGAAATCTATGGTACTTTTGTTGCCCTAAGCTTACTCCACTGGCCCTGCCTTACCCACACCTCTTGCTCTTATTAAAAAAACAATTAACACTTTGTATTTAGTTCTACAGCAGCTTTAATCTGACATTTTAGGCTCAGTAGACTATGTTCAGGTCCTAAAATTCAGGTGCTTAACTGAAAAAGACTGTTAACAGATTAACCATGACCGGATATTATTAATCACATAAAATATAGTATACGTATTCTTTGCCTCTTCCTTAAATCTCTCATTGGTTTAGTCTCTTCCCTTGTTCTCTTGAAGCTTTGTTTTAAGAAATGAGCCAGAATAGGTTACAACCTGCAACTGTTGTCAGTCACTGATTAAGCTGACCAAGTCTTTGCCAAGTGTGACTCTTATTTACAAAGAATGCTTGTCCCTGAGAGTTTGCTTGTTTTTTTATTACTAACGTTTTTGATAGGCACACACACACCACACACATACACATGCAAATACATACACAAGCACACATACACATACACTGCACACACATACATACATGTGCACACACACTCACACACACATGCACACGCACACGCACGCACTTGGGAATTTTGAATGGGTAGAAGAATAAAGATGAAGAAGAAGTAAAAACACGGAACAATAAAGAGCACGTGGAATGAAGAGTATTTGTCTGTGTGTATGAAATTATTATATAAACCTTTTCATTACTCTCACTCCTGAGAAGCATCCTCTGAAGTTACTCTGGGTAGTGGCTCTCAGGGCTAGACCCCAAGGCTGCTAAAGGTAGAAAGAGGTAGAGAACAAAAAACACAGAGAGAGGCCAGCTCTGGCATTCTAGGGCAATGTGGGGGATAACTAGGAATTTGTGGCACTTTCAGGAACTATAAAAGAAGACCGAAAAGTTCCCAACAAACAGCAATGACAAATGTCTAAGAAGTTGAAAACCTTAATTTCCACAATATGCTCACTGCGTACTGAATATGTATATCTGATTGTCATACAGATAAAAAAGGCAGAGGAAACAAGACGCTCTCCATCTTCTAACAGAGATATGTAACATCCATATTTCTGTTGTTCTTTTCACAATAGCCAGGAAATCAAATCAGCCCGGATTATTAACTGATGGACAAAAAGTGAAAACGAGACACAGTTGTATGAAGGAGTCGGAGTTCTGCTTAGCTGTGGGCCAACACGGAGCTGTGGAATGTGTAGAAAATGGGACAGAACTAGAAAACAGCATTCTTATCCAAACAATCCAGACTCATAGATAAATACCAGGTATTCTCTTTCGTACATGACTCTTAGCTTCTCACTGTTAAATCGGTATATTTTGGCGGTAATAAGTGTGGATAAAGGCCAGCCAGGAAACTAGAAAGGATCAGGAAAGTGGAGGGGGTGGAGAAGATTATAGAGCCAAATGGAAGGGATGATCTGGGCCTAAAAGGATCCAGAGGAGAAAAGAGGGAGTGAGAAAATATGTATGAATGAGAGACGACAATCAGCCAAAACCAAACATGCAGGGGGAAAAAATCATGTGGAAACCTGTTCTTTAGTAAACACACTTTAAAAGTACATACTTTCGATAAAAATAATGAGCAGTGAATATCCCCCACAGTACTCTTGGAACCAGAACCCTGGTTTCTAAAGGAACTGGAAGACAGAGGCTTTCATATCCAGACTCCATAGTGAGTTCATTTTGTGACTAACTTTTAGGCTCCCCGTGTTCTGTCTAAGTTAGAAATAAAAATGTCTACCTTTGGAAACACGGCATCTTAAGGATGATGTGGGTTAGGCACTTGACCCCCTGGTAGATTGGAGCTATGATTAGTAACTAATTTTTCCATCAGTTATGTACACTGGACCACCTTTCTCAGGCAGCCATGCATAATCAGTGAAACACAGGACAGCCTGTAACGATTTCACATCACTTTAGAACAGGAGTCCGCCAACCACAACATGAGAGACAAATTCAGCTACTATTTTTATGAATAAAGTTTTATTGGACCACTGCCACACCCATTCATTTATATTTCATTTATGGCCATCTTCATGCCTCAAGACTCAGCTGAGTGATGGGAGCAAAGACCATATGGCTTGGGAAGCCTACATTACTTACCATCTGGCACTTCACAGGAAAAGTTTGTCTATTTTAGAGACAGATCTGCTTCGTCATCTACCACTATATGAAGATAGCTTCATAGGACCATTATAATACAGTCTGTAATGACACCTTTTACAGATGTGGAGGCCAATGGAAGAGGCAGTTTCTCTGCACCAGCATGGATACCTTCTCAGGGAGGGAGGAGAAGGAACAGCCTGTTGGCTTTCACATTCCAAAGTGGTTACTGAATGCGTCTGTGTGCCTCCCTTTTAGACTAATTGCCAAGTGCCTGCTAATATAATAAAGGCATGCTAATATAACTAAAGAAGTTATAAATGTTCTCCCTCGATTAAGTGAGGTGCATTAACATTAGATAAGTAAGTTACTCTTCACAAATGTAATTTATTTTATGTGCTGGTTCTTAATAACAAATGCTTGTCAGATTTCCATGTCCACCCTGGGTAGATGGCTGCTAGTCTGCTGAACAGGATAAAGTGAGCTATAAAAATGACTTCCTGCCAAGAAGAGAGGACACATTTCTGCATCACTGTGGTTTGCAAAAGCACTTAGGCTTCCCTGGTGAATCCTACAACAGTTCTCAGACTTTTGATCTTACTATTTCTTTACATTTTTAAAAATTAGTGGGAAGCCCCAACTTTTTAATGTGGATTTTATTACCATTTTATACATTTAAAAATATTCATTTGGTATATTATTTTTTAAATGACAAAACTCACAGCATTCATTGGGAAAATAAATGCATTTTCCAAATTCAAGAAGGTAGTGAGAGAGTGTTATTTAACATTTGTACACATCAGTTTAGTGGCCTCAATAGGAAGGATAGGAAGCTGGGTTCTCATATCTGCTCCTGTACTCAGTGTGGTTTACTTACCCTTGAGAAAATCTTGTTCATGAGTGAGAGACAGAAGAGAAAAGATGTCTTGGTGTTACTATGGAAACAGATTTAACTTTAGGGATTTCAGTGGAAGAGTGCATGGATACTAGATCTCCTTTTGATACGGGCTGACCTCAAGCATACCCTCACCTTCCTTCTCCTGGCTTCCTGTTCCTTGGAACCAATTGTCCTACCTCTTGAAAGCTTTAGCTGGGAATCGGGAGACCTACTGGGTTACTCTGTCACTGATTTTTGGCTTTTGTTTTGAATATATACATATATGTACACATATATATGTATATGTATATATATGTAAATCATTTCACATCTCAGAATCTCAATTTGCCATCTGTAAAAGAAGGCAGATGGATAAAGACAGTTTTTAAACCTATGATATTTAAATTTTTAGAGGTTATCAGACTAACCAGGATACTGGGCATTCAGATGTTCTATGACTGATGTGAACTGAATACAGCTCATTTTATCCATAGATTCATGATACATTTTTTAAAATATATACAGAAATCAGTTACTTTAATGTTATTCACTAATAAAATAAAACTCAAGAACTTATTTGTATCATATACAAAATGGTTTATAGCCATTGATTTCTAGCTAGTGACTCTATCTGCTGACCATGTAAGTGGGGGCAAAATTATTTGAAGCTAAAACACTGGAAAGGAATCTTCCTTGAGAATTTCTAGAAACTATTTTTTTCTACTCATGAAAGAAATATTGTACTGGATTATTCTGATCTAGCAAAAAATATTATGAAAGTTCACATTTTTCAAAGATGGCTGCTGCAACATTTGGGGTAAACATATTTTTTATAACATGGTTTTCAATTTTCTACTTCTCTGCTTCTATGTCTGATATGACTTCTAAGATTGAGTTAGCAAATCATTTGATGTTCCTACTTGGTTCTTGAGATGCCTTTTCTGGGAGGAGCCAGGCATGCTATAGGATATCTCTCATGTAGGTACTCTGTTGATTGTCCTGGCCGAGCCCAGCTTCTGGCTAGCCCAAGAGTCAGGTTCAAGCAACCTTTCAGAACCATGTGAAATGTGACAGAGGCTCTTTCATATGAACAAGTGTCCAGAAGACAAAACAGAAACTGTTCAAGATCCTTAGAGCCAACAGGGCTGCTAACCAACCTCAGGCTCCTCTTGCATTGTTAATGAAAGAATGTATTAGAGGTGCTTGGAGGGTAACTAATGAAAAAAAAAAAAACCATTGCAAGCCAGTTAACAAGCAACTTCCAACTATACTGGCTGCAAAGAGAAGACAGTGGAAGAGGCGGAGCCTCTTGTGAGTGGGTGAGAATTTACAGTCTATCTCCCAGTTCATTGTGTGCACTGCAGATCCAGTACTTAGCTCTTAGCATCAACAGAGACCACTTTGTAAAAGTTTTATATTAGCTTCTTAAGGCATTTAAAAGAAAGCAAAACCTGAAAGGTATATAGTTTGTGGCACTGAACAAATAGCTCAGTTGATAAAGTGCTTAGTAAGTATGAGAACTGTGTTTAATCTGTAGAACATGTGTAAAACACTGGTGTGATAGCTAGATGCTAAGATTCTATTGCTGAAGATAGCACCCGTGTTGGCTGCAGAGCATAGCAAAGCCAGTCGTGAACTGACCAGAAAGTTTCTACCCAACAGCAAGCTTTCATAGTGCTGACATATGCTGTTCAGGCTGCTGGGAGGAAAAGGACATTAATGGTCTTATGCTCACTGGACCTCAATGCTACAAAACCAGTCTGCTAGACAAGATATGCCCACTTGTGTAATAGTGGCAAAATTATTCATGGAGTAACCAACTGCTCTCTTGACTGGATCTGAGGGCTGTTTTACAAAAGAGAATTCATCTCTCTCTCTCTCTCTCTCTCTCTCTCTCTCTCTCTCTCTCTCTCTCTCTCTCTCTCCTCTAATATTGTTAAAATCATGGCTACTGAAGTCATAATCCTAAGAGAAAAACTCTTGACGTCATTTTTGTTAAATGGGTGTCAAACTGCCTTCTAAGCACTAGTATAAATCCATAGATTTGTATTGCTCTCAACCTTAACAAAAAGCTCCTTATTACAGTGGGTGTTGGGTAATGCAGAGACTCAAAACTGGTCAAAGTGTGAATTAAGGTGAGTGACTGAGAGTGCCCAGCCATAGATGAGTGTCTTCATCAGCCCTTCTCCCAGTGTTCAGAGAGTTTGTAGGTGAGAGAGAAAGACTGTCAGAGCTAGAAAATGGGGAGGCCCCCTGTGAAATGCCGTCTTCTGGATACAGCGTGAGTTTGCATGCATGACCTCACTGAGGATGTGGTTATCCTCACAGAATCACTTCAGTTTAAAAAATCCAGTGTTGAGGGGGAGGAGCTCTTCAGGCCTCACTTGTAGCTGAGGTATTCGCAATTGATAGCTTCTTGGGGGAGTGAATGTCAATTGCCCAGGTGTCAGGACTGGTTACTGGCAAGTGCCCATTCCCCAGTGGATAGATCCACACTTGTGTGCATAAAGGCAGTGTTAACTGATCTTGGCAGGTTTTCATTTTTTAATTAAAAAAAACATTAAGTTGGGAGAAAAATGTGTTGGTAGGGGCCCCTAAGGGACATAACCAAGATACACATGTGCAAAAATTTCAAAGAATAAATAGGAAAAAACATTGAGATTTGATAATACAGGTTTGTGGTCTCCACACTGGGAACACAGAAACGTGTAAATCTTTGGAGTTTCCTGGCCAGCCAGCCCGGCATAATCAATATGTTCTAAGTCTCAGTGAGAGTATGTTTTGAAATAGAAGATGGATGCCTCTTAAGGAACAACACACATACACACACAAAACACACACACACAGAGACAGAAAGAGAGAGAGGCATACAGACACTTAGTTTATAAGGTTTAAAGTCTCTCATGATATTGCCAGGCGGAATGAGTAGCCATCCTTCCAAGACACTCTTATTCATATACTAATTATGATATCTTGCACATTAATATAACAATATATGTCATGTAGTTTTCTGATTTACATCTAACTTAGATTATGAAGTCAAGGCTGTGATGTGAGGGTAGTGTGTCTCCTTCCTAGCACTTTGTTGCTAACAAACACTGAGCACAATTTTACAAATGAATGATGAATAACTGACAGAGAGTGGATGTAAAAATTGATTCTTACTCTAGAAAGATGGAGTCCTGTGTAAATAATTACTAATGTGACATGATTTTTGACTTAAGGATATATTTAAAGAGAAATCATAGGTATGATATGGTAAAAATGGGGGTATAAGCTTTGTATGGTGTAGGGGACACACACACACACACACACACACACACACACACACACACACACACACAGGACTAACTGAGTTATGTGGATGTTATCATGGAAAGAACATGAAGGTAAGTAGACTGACATGGGGTTGGATATTGAATTGTATCAATGACTATGAGGATATGGTAGCCATAGAAACACACCTTGCACACTCTTTCTTTAGGGAATGGAATTGACCAAGGGTTACAGGCTTCTGAGCTCGGATGTCTATACTTGTATTTTCACCATGGTCAGACTACCTAGGGCTGCTCTGTTCAGTAACTAAGCACATGGGGATCATTAAGGCAGGCTCTTGGCTGGGAGACAAGTTCTCAGTGGTCAACTTTGGCTTTGGAACTTTCCAATGGCTTTGCTGAACCGCTCTTGGTCTGGGTAGCCTTCTAGGGGACTTCTACCCATACTCACTTATCTCTTTTTCTTTCAGGGTCAGAATTCTTCATGACCTATTAATTTTCTCCCAGTCTTCCCCTTATGCAACCCATAGATGTCTCTGTAGATACTGTTTTTGTTTGTGATTCTGTCTTGGTGTCTGATACTTAGTGGCTCTGGATTGTAACATGGAGGAAGCTTGGACTAGCTATTTCATCTTTTAATTTCTTCCTTCACCTGCCTTAGTACCACCTATCACACAGGGATTGTACAAATGACTAAATAAGACAGTGTATGCAAAGCTCTTAGCCCTGAACTTGGCAAATACAGATGCTTACTGATATGTTATCATCCTTTCCTCCATGGCTTCTCATGACCCTAACTATGGGGGAAGGTCATTTTCCCAGGCGGAGTGGACCTATGGCATTTGGAAACAAACTAATGATGACTTAGTCTTACCAAATGATTCTCCATTTGGGGAAAACCTTGCCTTCCAGATTTCTCTGAAGTCTTTGATGTCTTTAATAATGTGGGTTGAAAGGGAAAAATAGCTTCAAGGAGGGATCTGATTAAACTGTGTCCTAGCTTTATTACTTCCTTCAATGAGGTCAACGTTTTACCTTATCATCCAATTTCCGTGCATTGAATGCAAGTTCCACATAGTCATCATTGCCTGATAACTCTTCAGCAATCACCTAAGGGAAAAGGCACACATTAGCTGCTGTAGACTGTGGACTCCTCAATCCTGGAGCCTTTCAGCATGTTTGGGTAATGTTGATCTCAAAATTAACAAACACGGGCGTCTCTGGCAAGAAGTTTCTCCATATACCTAAGCATATGGTGCACCATTTTCAGCTCCGGAAGGCAGCACAATAGAATACACAGCAGTGGGTGACTAGCTTTCATATGCTGAGTGGGAAATGTGAGATGGGAACCAGGGTGGAGGTAGAGCCTTCAGGAACATTAACTAAGTAAAGCTTCCTTTCTAGGTATGGAGACGCCCACTTTTAATGCCAGCATTTAGGAGGCTGAAGTAGCCCTCTCTCTCTGAGTTTGAGGCTAGCCTGGTCTACATAACAAGTTCCAGGCCAGCCAGGGGTACATAGTGAAACTCTGTCTCAAAATAACAGTAATAATAAATTTAAAAGCACCTGTTTTTTCTTTAACAAATCACCAGACTCATTAACTACTGAGCAAGTCATTCATTGCAAGTGTCACAAAGGAACTGAATTTGGGCATCTATTTGATTTTAAATAAGGAATACATTTGCTTAAGTAATTGCCATCTATGGGACCAAGCATCAGAGCTCCAATCTGTTATTCAACAAAGAATATTAAGATTGGCCTCTTCTTGGCAAGCAAACCAAACTTGGAACTAGACACTTTCAAAGCAAAATTATTTGGATGAGGGGGAGTGCTTTGCCAATCCGAAGACCCCAGGCAATTCTGTATTCTTACTGTGTCCAACAAAGTCAACCTTCTTTTCTTTTATACCCTATCCTGTGATTTCAGAAGCTCTCAGCGGAAGCGAGTGACCCCACTTTTAAGTCAACTTGCCTTCCCATTTCCCTAACGTAGAAGGATCAAAATGGTTTTAACAAGAAAGAAAAAGATGGAAAAAAAAGAGAATCAGAGAAGCCTTGGGTAGTTCAGTCAGCTCCAAGCAGGCAGAGATGTCCCCCATCCTAGAGTCTCATTTGAATCAGTAAGTGTATGGAGTATGATACCTGTGGCCACTACAGGGCCAGCTTACCGTGATGGAAGATTTCCCTGCCGTGTTCCCATGTTTCAGCAAGGACTTGGAAAGCTTTCTCTGGGATACAATCTGCAAAAGGGAACAAAAGGTAAATGCTACATATGCAACTACAGGTCTATTTTAGAAATATTCTTCTTCACAAATGCTCACTGACAGCTCCACCTGAAATTATATATATAAATACATCTGTACATGTATACAGATGTATATATATATATATATATATATATATATATCCATTTATGAGTCCAGTTTTGTCCTTGAACCTCTCTGAATACAAACTATCCCCATGTTTTCTCCTTCTGTGTGTGCTGTGAGAAAGGGGTTGAGGAATTTGGAAAACTCATTCGGGAGGTGGTGTAACTGTTTCTGAGATGTGTACATCAGAATTTGGAGGGCTGCGGTGAACGTGTACATCAGGCTAACAGAAAAGGAGGTTTTGCAATCATCTGAAATTAGCATCAAATTTTTACAAAGTAGGTGCAGGGAGGGGAATGTGTAAATATGTAACTTCTGGGTCTGTAACCTCTGGAGTTCTATTTTTAATATATTCATCAGGAATCTAGATGTCTCATCAGGAAACCAATGCTCAGACAAGCCCATGGGAGTAATGACCCAGTGTCAGTGCATGTGCACAAGGATAGCTATATCATCATATTGGAAGTTATTTTTAGAACTTTTTGGTCCCTCTGATACCTCCTGCTTTTTTTTTTCCTTTTGAGAAAGGTAAGTTTGGTGAGGCATTGTGGTTGGTATTGATGCTGAACTTAGTGTGGACACTTGGTTCTTTATAATGTACTACACTATCCTGGAGTTAAGCAATTATCCTCCTGTCTCAGCCTCCTGAGTAGCTGAGACTACAGTCATGTACCAGTCTTAATCTTGTGGGTTGTGGATTTGTGCCCCACATTGGGTGCCGTTTGTCAAATTATGCCACTTGGGCAGGTTTTATGGATAATAGTCATTTATTAAGATATAAATTGGGGAGATACAGTCATGAATACAGAGCAGAATAAACAGTTAAAGTAGTCCTTTGTCCTGTCCAGGAAGCGGGTGCCTTGGGAGTCAGGTCTCTGACCAGACCAAAGAAAAGGCTGTAGACCATTGTCTCCCATCTGATATCTGGTCACATATGCAGGTAAAAGAAGCACTGTCTCTTTTGGGCTGACTAGCACAAGTTCTAGGGCAGAGTGAGTCCCACCACAGGTTGGGATGGCTATACAGCCGTGTCCAAAGGGAAACGGAGTGAAGAGAATCAAGCTGATGCTGTGCCTGTACTTAAGAGAAACAACATCCCTCTCTTTGGCGGTTAACTTCGGTCTAATAGGGTCCCCAGTAATGCTAGTTTCCTGTTGTGTAAGCCTCTCTCTTGAGTATGGGAGGTACAGGTAATCATCAGGGCACCTGAGGCGCGGAGAGATAACGTATGTCTGTGAACATTCATCTCTCATGCTATTATTGGGGACGGCAAACAACCACCTTGTAAGTCAGCCCTGTATAAAGCCTAACATGGAAAAGAGGTCATGGCTCCTTTTTGACCACTGTGTTCATGAGCCTGTGAAGACTGCCCCCCCTAAGCTGAGCTCAGGGGCAACAGCACCCCGACTACACTTTTAATGGGTCCTTGTCTAGAAGACTTAATAAAGCCATATCCTGACTTTGGAAACAAAAAGTGGTGAGATAATAAATAACTTTTTTTTTAAAGCTGCCACATTTGGGAGGAATTGTTTTCTTTTTGCTAATCACGGAAATAAGGCTAGGAAAGGAAGTCTCTGTAAAAGGCAAGGGAGACAAATCCGTTCTCTGAAGTTCTCATACTGTGTGTCTTCTGTCTCTTGGTTAGATTAGTGAAAATACAGAATATTCTGGCCAGAGGGAAAAGATCTAGAAGACATTCCAAGGCTGAACAGAATATGATCCATCAGGATCGTATTCTCGTGATGCTCATCATGCTGTGGTGTGAGGAGCAGAGAGTATTCCCGACATACAGCCACCTGATGGTCACACTGACGATACTGGTAATACCAATGGGAATTGTGACAATGTCTACAATATCTGCAGCAAAGCCTTCTACTTAAGGATCGCATCACTGTGTCAGATGTCTTGACTCTACGGACATTTATCCAGTTTCCATTGCCTGTGAGACTTTGAATAGGCACAGAAGCAAACCCATGTGTCACAGCTGACTTCACAGAGCACACTGTTTCTTCCTATTAATATTGCGTCAAGAAAGTGGGGAGAAAAATGATGACACAGTCATTATCACCGGGCGGTACCTGACTAAAGACACTTCCCATTTGTTTTCTAAGTTTACCCAGAAGTATCTATCTCTATTTCCCTGTGCTTCACCCACATTGGTTACCTGCCACTGATTCTAGTTGATCCCAACAACTTTAAGAAGATAACTTTTGAGACAGGATTTCTCACAGGCCAGTGAAACCTAGAGTTCTACCTGTCTCTCTTTTTCCAGCCCTGGGAATGGTGCATACCACTATTCTTGGCTTGTATTTATTTATTTTCATAATGTGGGTTCTGGACATAAAACATGGATCCTCCTGCTTGTGAGGTAGGCACTTTACCTACTGAGTCTTTGCCCAGCCCTGCGAGTCTTTTTCAGTCATATCTAGACACACCAGCACTTCATTGCAGGATGTGGACAGCCGGTTGCTGTGTGCCAACTCCCTCCTTCTGTTCACGTTAGGAAGTGGGCAGTTGGGGTACAAACGGCTAACCGAGCAGGCAATAACCACCTTCTTTATGGTCTCTAGGTCTCCAATTCAGCTTCGAAGAATGAGTAATAATTAAGGTTTCAAAGCTTTATGGTAACAATGATAGACATGCAATGAGCTGTCTGATGTTGCCGTTCTTGGGGTTCTTGGGCAAAAATAGCAAGGATGCACAGCTGGAGTGTTGATCTACAGAGAAGCCTGTTCACTGCAAACCCCACTTATCATCCATGCTCTGTTGCTTTTTGAAACAACTGTAGCAGGCTGGAGGAGAGCTTAGGTTGTGCCTTGGAATGAGGAAGTCAGAGTGACAAGGACTCATCCTGGCTGCAGCTGACATTTGAGGCCAACAAATAATAAGGTTTGCATGGCTTCAAGGATAAAGGGGATGTGCCTGTCAAATGTCCTGTAATTTGATTCTTCTCACTCTGTGGCAGGGTCACAGCTGCAGACTTCAGCATACAACAAAAGGGTGAGTATACAGAGAAGAGGTGGATAGAGAAGCCCCCTAGGTTAGCAAAGTTGGACCAGAGAGACATTTGTACCACTAAGAATCTGGTCTGCATCCACCCCTAGGTCGAGGGGAGGGCAGACTCCTCTAGTGAGGATGACAGCGGTGTCTAACATCATTGGTCTCCATTTTCAGAAAAGTCCAGGGTTTTGTATTTTGTTTTTTTTTTAAACAAATAGGAACAAAGACAGGAAAATAAACATTTAAGCCTATGTTGTAGCAAGTGTACAATCAGTTATACTTCAAAAGCAGTCATTTGGGGACTAGATACACATTTGTCATGAGGCTGTTTATAGTGAAAGTATTCTCAGAATTCTTTTTATAAATTGCTACCCGAGCAAATATTTATTGGATATCTTCTATGTGTCAAACACTGGCTCATAAGCTACAAGTGTGGAGAGAAGTCAGTAAATATATTTGTAATATTTTTAATTTAATAGATTACACCACTTTCTCTGGCCCCTTCCTCTTCTCTAGCCCCCTTCCAACTACCATCCCTCAAACTCCTCTTACGTCCTCCATTCAAGTTGATAGCTCTTCTTTAATTATTGCTATAGTGTTCATATGTGTGTGCCTATGTATACACCCATGTAAGTATATATAGACATAACACACATATATACATGCATACTCAGCAGATTGTATGTATATGTGTGTCAGTTTCTGGCCTACATGGAATCAAGGTTGACCATTCTGCATTAGACAGCAATCATCCCTGGGATAAACTAATTCTCCGTTCCCAGCGGTCTTTCATTGACCATAGTTGTTTGCCTAGCAAGATATGCAGAAAGGGGCCATAAGTGGTACTTGAATGTTGGTGTCAATCAACGGCTGCCTAATTGGACTTAAGATTCATTCACAGGAAGGAAATCATGCCTAGTATTGGAAACCTAGACAGCTTCTTGGAGCAAGTGGGGTCATGGACTTAGAAAATAATCCATGACCAGCACTTGACTGGAACAGCATCATTCCTTACCACATTCTAAATCTTATCCTTATACCACAGGTAAGTGTAGCTACCTCTCATCAAAGAAGCTCCTCTTTACACCAATCATAGAACACCATAACTGGACACAAGGCAGAGAACAATACTGTGAGGACCCCAGCTCCAATGGAAACATCTGTATGGCAGCTCCTGGTCTCAGGGAACACCTCCGAAAAGAAGGGATGGTTGTAAGAGCCAGAAAACCAGACGTTTGCTGTGAAACAGTCTCTCCTAGAAACAGTTGCATAACAAGATGGGAACAATGGTAATATCAATGGGCATGTTAAGGGGACAATGTTTAGAACATTTTTAATCACTTCCCTATTACCCTGACTGTTAATATCTAAGGCATGTGTTATAAAACTTGTCACTATTTAGAGGCAAGTGCATTGTAAATACATTTGTGAAATATAACTGGAAGTCACCAATTAAAGCAGGTTTAACTTGTCAGCCTCAGGAGGTCTCAGAGCTGTAGTCCTGAGTCCTTGAGGATAAATATGGATGTTGTTTTACATGGAAAGCACTACATACAGATTCAGGGAGGTGAGCACGGATATTGGGGAGCATAGTGGATATTGCTGGGCCCAAGGGGTGGAGATCCACACTGGGAATCTTCTTCCATCATTCTTCACTTTATTTGTGGGGACTGGATCCTTCACCGAACCCAGAGAACACTGGTTCCTCTAGAGTAGCTGACTGGTGTCCTCCAGGGACCCACCTTTCTTTCTCTCCCTCCCCAGCACTGGGATCTCTGTCCTGTGGTGCTCTGCCTAGCTTTTAGTACATGGGTGCTGGTGGCAGAAATCGGCTCCTCATGTTCGTGCAGGAAGCCCTTTAGCTGAATTCTCTCTCCATACCTGGGTCCTGTTGGGTTTTTTTTTGTTTTGTTTTGTTTTGTTTTCTTGTGCGTTTCTTACTACAATTTCTAGGCCCACATCTACAGAAAACCAAAACAAAGTAAGGCATTCTGGCAGTTTTCTGCAGCAGCCCGGGAACTTTCCAAGAACCTCTCGGGCTTTTCTCATGTAGAACTGGTCAATCTTCCTACAGCCACACTGGCCATCTCTGTGCTTTAAGTGGTAATCACACCTCCTGTCCACAGACACTAGAAACAGGAAGTGGGAAGAACCAATCCTTTCAGGGAGAAGCCCTTAACCAAGGATAGTGGAGATATATAAGCATATATAAACACCCACTTCCTTTTCTGTGACCTTGAACATGAGAACATAGGCAGGCAAATTACTTCAATACACAATATAATCAGATTTTAAAGATGTACTTAAACTAATTTGTCCTGTTGGAGTTTCACTGAGGAGGAAACATGGGAGTTAAGAAAGACACAATCTGCCTCTCCCATTTTAGGTCCTGAGGATTAAAGCTAAGGCTTTATTACTGAGCTACATCTCTCTACCCTGTCTTTACCTTTTATCACGAGACTGGCTCTCAGTAAGTAGTCCAGGTTGACCTTGAACTCACTCTGTACCTCAAGCAGCCTTTTGACTTGAAAGTCTCTTGTCTCCACCTCCTGAATAGCCATGTCCAGGCCAGAGAATTCTAACAGGTTAATGGCATACAACAGCCTTTCAACCACCACCTCTGGCAGCTTGTAGCTTGTTGGTCCCAAAGCTGGTAATCTAACATCAGCAGTCCATTGTGTAGCTGAGATTAGAGCAATTGTTCTCAACTTCCTGATGCTGTGACCCTTTAATACAGTTCCTCAAGCTGTGGTGAACCCCCATCCCCCAACCATTACACTATTTTAATTGCTACTTCGTAACTGTAATTTTGCTACAGTTATAAGCCATAAAGCAAATAGCTGGCATTTCTGATGGTCTTAGGTGACCCCTGTGAAAGGGTAGCTTGATCCTCAAGGGGTCGTGGTCCACTATATGAGAAGCGGGTTCCACCAAGGCTGGGCTAAGAAAGATACAATTCTGGGGCATTGTTAGGCATCTGGGAGAAAGGATGGCAGTGTCCCTGTGCCACAAACTGAGTACCGTCCTCAACCTTTAAGTGGAGCCCACCAAAGGCCTATCCTGGGGAGAAGGATTCAGAAGAGTAGAGAGGGTGATGGGGTGATCTATTGGTTTGGGCTTCCTGCCCTCAGCTTTCTATTAAGTGGAATTCTAATTACTTCAGTGTAATTACAGGCTTCTACCCTTTCTCTGACTTCATTAGCAAGAGTTGGAGAGGAGACAGAGTTTCAGAGAGGGAGAGGATTTAAGGTTTAAATCTTCTGTGCACTAATTACTCACCTTTGCCTCGCTAGTGTACGGCCACATTACCATCACAAATGGCTCAGTCTAGCGACTACTGAGCAACCACTTGCTCCCTCATCCCAGCCCTGGCCACATTCAGCTCTGTGTCCATTCTATCAGGTCAAGGGCACACAGCAGCATTCAGCTCTCTGTGGCAGGTTGTGGCTTGTCTGTCACACTGCTGGCAATCAAGCCTCAGTGGTCCGTAGAGCCAGACTCTATGGCCTCTGCATTTTTTTAAGCGAAGTATGTTAGCCTGGCTTTGGGGCAGTTAAAGGCCACATGACTAAGAGTCACAAACACAGCCTAGAAAGCTCTCTGTGGTAGCTGCTGCTGTACGGGCCTCTGGGTACAGATGGGCTTGATTCTCACAGCAGCCCATGAAGAACTAGGAG
This sequence comes from Phyllotis vaccarum, assembly GCA_033318265.1. Taxonomy (NCBI): domain Eukaryota; kingdom Metazoa; phylum Chordata; class Mammalia; order Rodentia; family Cricetidae; genus Phyllotis; species Phyllotis vaccarum. The sequence continues at coordinate 105,079,231 of JARWLC010000004.1, forward strand.
ATGCTCGCAAACTGAGGAGAAGCCTAAGGTGCAGAGAGCCTGTGGTTTGCTTAAGCTGAGGGAACAAAAGACTCCAGACTTGCAGCTTAAAGCAAGGATGATTAATTACTATCCTGGGGCTCCAGGGGGCAGAAGAAGGAAACCAAGGGGTGGGCAGGGCTGTGCTTCCTCAGAGGATCTGGGGGCTTCAGCTTCTGGTGGCTGCCCTGTTCCTCTGCTTGTGGCAGATTCACTCTATCTCCCTTTTCTTTAGATGACCCTTTTCTCTTCTTGTCTCTCACAAGGGCACTTGTTAATGGATCCAGAACTTACCTGGCTCACCAAGACCCCATCATCTTGCGACTGTTCACTTTGAACTATAGAGGCCTTTGCTAATTGGGGGTCGTACTCACAGGACATGGGCACAATTTTTAAGGGCTATCATTTAGCCCACAACAACAAAACAATAACTTAAGACTTTCGCAGCCAGTGAGTAATCTGTGATCTGAACCCAGACAGTCTGGTTAGAGTTCACAGTTATTACGGTAGACTGTTTCGACTCCCAGGAGACAGAAGCAGTGCTGAAGGGATTCTGGCTATCTCAGGTGTGCTAAGCATGGCTCTGGGAGGCCTTGTCCTTTGCTCCCACCCCCTCTGCCTTGCTAAAAACCATTCAGGTTACATTCCTACAGCTAGCCATCAGGTCTTCCTTTTCAGAAAGCAGCCACTTCAACTTTTCTTTCCTGCTTAGTAAAAGATCTATGAAAACAGGTGTTTGGGTATGGTTTGTGCCTAACCTGGGGTCCAGGAGGGAGCCCCTAATTTTGAGGGGTATCCTTAAAGAACTACATGGTATAGCTACACAATCTGTACCAACAATCACACAGGAGGTTCTGGATGCCAGCCTAAGTGTGGGGTCTTAAGCAGCTTCATTAGTTGTACCTCAGTTTCCTGATCTGTGAACTGGTGATAATTATTATCTGTGGCATGGATTTCTCGTCTGCATAATGACCATTAACAAGATCCCGGAACCAGGTGATAGGTGCTTACAAAATGCTATTTCTTTCTCTGCCCTTCCGTCTTATCCAATCGATCCCTACTTAGAGATAATTACAATCATCTACTGACTTGGACTGGCTGCTGGTGTCAGAGGAGAGGATGGACCGATGGCATTGAAGACACTGGATTAATCGGGCCTCATGATCAGATGACAGGAAGGGTAGGGAGTGAGAGGTGAGGGAAGTTTCCACATTTCATTTCTCCAGCGTCTGAGAGAATAAAGGTGCCATTCACTGCCTGGGTCCCTCTAAAGGAAGGGTTGATGGGAGGGGCTCTGCAGAGTGCAAGGGGAGACAGTGAGTTTGCATTGGGCTGTTGAATCTGAAATGTCTGCAAGCCATCTGTTGGAGTTATTACCTTTATTCCTGGATATCTGAGGAAGTGTCCTGGCCTGGAAGTCTCCAATGCATGAATAATTAATGGAAAAGAAGAGGCAGGTAGGGAGTATATGATAGGAAAATAAGGCAGGGCTAAGAGTGAGGCAGCCTTTAGGCTGAGCTCTTACTGGTGTATCGCTATAATTCAGTTTACATACATTCAACCCTTGTGTACGTTGCCTTTTTTTGGACCACCAGCTCCCAAATAATGACATAGAGACTTATTATTAATTATAAATCTTGGCCTTAGCTTAAGCTTGTTCTCAACTAGCTCTTAAAACTTAAAGTTATCCATTTATATTAATCTATGTTTTGCCACATGGCTCCATTTATCTTTGCTCAGTACTATGCATCTCCCTCCTCTCTATCCTGCCTCTGCTTTCCAGAGTTCCTATCTCTTCCTGGAAGATCTGCCTGTACTTTCCTGCCCAGCTATTGGCTGTTTAGCTCTTTATTAAACCAATCAGAAGGTGCCTTGGTAGAGACACATATTCACAGTGTACAAAAAAGATTATCTCGTAACATTCTTAAACAAACCCATCAGTGGGGAACTAACCTCCAGGGCTATAGGGTAACTGAGGAGTAGCATTCAGGTCTCTGTATTCTCCCTGCTTATCTGGGGCTGGGGAAGGGTCTGTGTGAGAGGAGGGAAAATCCAGTCCAGGGCAGGGTCTGTCTTCTCATTTGGGTGGTGATAAAAGCTCATTCAAAAATTAGAAGTTGGATGTGTTACTGAGGAGGCAGTAGAGGGGACCTTTGTGTACCAAGAAGGGATGTGTGTAAGTTGCTGCAAGGTTGTTGTGTGGATCATCAGCAATTGTGTCAATGGCCTTGAAATCGGTGCCCAAATATTCCTATTAAGTTGTTCTAGAGGAAAAGCAGTATCTAGGGTGCTGAGTGGTCCAGAGAATATGATGTTCATCCAAATGTTGTACAGAATGACAAAGGACTGGAAACAGCTTTAGTGTCTATAACAGAGAGCATCCTATATAAGTTTTGTCAAATATCCTTAAAAAGGCAAACCAAGAACATGCAATTCACACTGACAGGTTTGCTGTATATATGTTGCAAAATATCAAGGAAGAAGGATAGAGATGTGTCTTGGGTGGCAGAGGGCAAAGCATGCATAAAGGCCTGGGTTCAATCCTCATGGCTACAAAGTTCAGGGTCACGTGAGGATTAAAGAGTTAGGGCCAGCCAGGAACACGAGTCCCCATCAAAATAAAAGGGAACAATAAAAATGAAACAAAATACAGCAATAAACATAAGACACGGCAGTAAAAAGCATTTGCCAGTGGCCAAGTATTTATTTGGACAACGTGTGTATGTGCATCATGGAAGAAAATCTTCAATATGTACCTAAGAACTTGAACTGTCTCTTTGTTGTAAGAAGGGTGAGTTTTGAGCAGGTAATCCCTTACATGTAGTAAAATAATAAATCTACTTTCTACAAATAATGTGGTTGGAGGACAGACAGTTTTTATTGACTTGAGTAGTTGGCATGTGGAACATCTTGGGTGTTTGCAGCCTGAGGGAAACAAAGGCTTAGAAAGTGTCACAGTTCACTGTCCCATAAACTCAAAGAGATTTAAACACTTGATTCCACGGGCCCACTGATGATGTAGGCTTTGCGGATGTCCTTTCTTAGGAAAAAGTTCACCTCTAGAGCTTGTATTAGAAGTGCTGCCAAGCAGGGTACAGAATCGCTCTGTCATTGAGACACAGATCTGCTGGAAGAGTCAGAAAGCCTGGGCTGAAATCATGGCCCTGCACTTTCACTGCAAGTTACTTCAAGGTTCAAGTGTGTAGCAGACAGAAGAGGAAGCAATGGTATCTTCTGAAGGTTTATGAGTAACTGGAGCAAGTATTTCAGCACTGAGTCTAGTAATGGTATCACCTCTCAGTTTCTATCTTTAGAATTCAGTCAAGGTATTATCCAATATAAGATGAGCATAATAGAGCCTTGCCATGGGCAAAATAGCAAAAATATTCTACATTGCTTAAAGTCCCTGGTCCTGGAGTATTTCTGATAAATATTCACAGATGGAGTGCTGAAGAGCACCCTGAGCTAGGAGAAAGGCAGTTTTCAGACACAAGAGTCAATGTATCAGCTTGTGGGAAGAATGCCCCATGCCTGACTTCTGTGACCAGTTTCACAGTGGAAGTATCCAGGAAGAACTGTATATACTATGCTTCAAATTTACAGAGGGTTGGGCTGGAGAGATGACGCAGTTGCTCTTCAGAAGACTGAGTTTGAATTCCCAGCACCCATAACAGAGACTCATAACCACAGGCTCCAACAGGCATGCACCTGGTGTACACACATGCATGCAGACAGTGCATTCATATGCAACAAATTAAAGTGAATTAATCCAAAGCTATTTCCAAAGGGTTATGGCAATTGCATTCCATTTGGGAGTTGATGTGGTGTAATGGAAGGCTCCTGTGGAGATCAGCTCAGTTTAGTTTTGAATTGGACTTATGTAAAATCTTTCAGGAGCTGAGCTCCCTCGGCTGATTCTTTATAATTAGAGACAATGGTGCTCTCATTTAGCTCAAAAGTTTGGGATGGTATAAGACTTCATGAAATTGGTCTTTCCCCTCCTCCTCCTCCTCCTGCTCCTCCTTCTTCATCTTCTTCTTCTTTCCACTTAGGAAGAAGCCAGTGGGAAGACCTGGGGAATATTAAAGGTTTTTACATTTTTTCTTATTAAGGATGTGAAACAAGAGGCCAGAGGTCACACAGCTTAGGCGCAAGAGAGCAGTAGCTTAGAATTCTGTGAATCCAGATTTCTGATGTTAATTTTTTGCTGTGCCTGTTTGGAGACTTGTATTCTTTTCCAGGGGATGATGATGGTGATGATGGTGATGATACGGGTATTGGAGGTAGCAATGATGGTATAATCATTGTGGTGATGCTGGTTATGATGATGGTGATGATGGTAGTGGTGTCGATGATGATGACCATGGTAGTGTTGGTGATGATGGGGTGGTGGTAGTTGTGCTAGTAGAGATGGGATGATAACAAAGGTGATGGCAATGATAATTATTGATGATGTCAGTGATGGCTGTGATGGTGATGATAATGGTTGTTGGTGGTGATGTGATGATTATGAAAATGATGATAACTAATAGTGGTGTTGGTGATGAAGGTTCAGATGATGGTACTAGTGATGATAATATCATTAACAACACCAACATCATAAACGCCAGCCAGACCTAAGATTAGCACTTTGAAATGGCTAGTTATGAAAGTGATTTATTATCATGAAGTGACCATAAAAATATATTGTTCAAATTGGGGCACTGTTTAAAATTAAACAGATGTCATTAATTAAAACTATCAAACTAATGGCCTGGGCACATGGGGTCACAGTCTATATTCTCAGTTTGTGGATATTTTATGAGAAAGGTACAATCCCCTCCACAGAAGTGTTAGGGAGAGGCCAAGAGCACCAGGGCAGTTGAGAGACTAAACCCAGCTCTGCTTTGTCTCCTCAGATCTCAGCTGCCTAATTCCACTGGGGCCCTGTCAGCAAATTAACTGTTACAGCAGATTTCTTGCTTTGAATTTTAACAGAAGGGATAGACGTTGGCAGGATTTCTGCTTCTTTGTTCTTCTGACTAGTGAGGTCAAGAGTGCTGCCCTGAGCATCCAGGTGGGCAGATGCTTTGGAAGCAGAAGTTGGGACTGTAGTCAGCTCACTCTGGGCCTCTGGGAGCTGGGACTCAGGAGTGTGCACCTTGGCCGACCTGCGCTGCTGTATAGAGAAGCTCCAGAGGCCCATGTTCCATGCAAAATAAAGCTAATTAATTCATATCTGGCCTCATTTTGTCCTTGGATTGAAATCTAAGACTCTTGGGAGTGACTTTGTAAACCAAGCAGGTATATTTTTTATCCCCCTAAATTTATTAGATTAATTCAAAATACAAATATTATGTTTCTCAAATTTGGCTTGAATCAGCTCTGGGAGAATCTCACAACCTCTTTGTAGATCCAATGGAGGTTCCTTAACCTATTTGTCATTAGTGCCCCAGGCCCTCCCAGGTTTTTTCGGTAATCAAAAGTAATTTATTACAAAAGATTAGAATCAGATTAGCCTTAGCCAGACCAATTCTGCCTCCCATGGGCTGAGGGCTGGGGAGCAAGTTTTTCTCAAAAGTATCTAATGGTGAATTCTCAGAAACCCTACAAATACTTCAATAAAAAGGCTTTTTCTACTGACATCCTGAGCTGAAATTCTTCATATATTGTAAAAGTTCATCAGTAGTTTTAGTGTGTGTGTGTGTGTGTGTGTGTGTGTGTGTGTGTGTTATTGCATGTGTGTTTGCATCTATGTGAATATTCATTTTTGAGGAAGAGTTAAGAATCTTTATAATATGCTATTTCCTCTTTTATTTATTTGTGAGTGATGACATTTTTATTAAATTCAGTCTTTCTTTGTATGTGTAAATATGTATGTTATATAGGTGTGTATGTGTGTGTACAGGTATGTGGGTGTGGGGGGGGGGTATGGAGGTGTGCACATGCATGCTCACAAATGAATGTGGAAGCCAGGGGCTGATGTCAGGTATCTTCTTCAATTGATCCTCATTGTATCTTTTGAGACAGGATCTCTCACTGAACCTGGAGATCTCTGGAGGGTTTGGCTGGCCGGCCAGTGAGTGAGCTTCAGAGTTCTGTGTGTCTATACCTCCCCAGTGCTGAGAATATAGACACACACTGGTTAACCTGGATTTTCTGTCCGTGTAAGGAACCACCACTCCCATCCTTATGTATGTGTGGCAAACACTTTATTGACCCTGGTGCTCCTCTGCTGTATTTTGTATTGTAATCATGATACACATTGATTGTGGGAAATAGAGCAAAATACAGCTGCAACACTACAAACCAATCATAATTCCACAACCTAGACACCATCGCTGTTAGCACTCAGACATGTAGCCTCCTAAATCTTTGTCCTTTTGCAGAGGGAAGCGTAATGACTATCACCATATTTTCCTCCCATGTTGGAAGAAAACATGAGAGACTAGTTAGTCCTCTTATGACTATAATTAGTATTCAGAAAAGTTCATCAACACTAAATTTCATAATAGCTTGAAGAAGAAATCAGAAACATTCACAAATTTTAAGACAAATGTATAAACTTTGTGAGATAAAATATTTTAATTTTAACAACAAAATGATTTTGTTGAGAATGGTTTGGGGGCAGCTAACTGTTTGGTTACTGAGGTTCAGCCAATCAGCCAATCGGTGATCTGGAATGTGGATCATTCTGTTCATGACGATACTGTGTCTTCTTGGCTCCATTCTAGGACAAGGACAAAGTAGCCTTATCTGATACTCAGGAGGCTAATATTTGATAAGGGAACCCAGACAACATTTTCAGAGAAAAGGCAAGTGGCAGGTGGTGGGAAGAGCAGGCGCATCCCGTGATGACAGGAACAGGCTGCATGGACAGACACTTCTGAACTGAGTTGACTTGAGAAAAAAAAAGCTGTCTAGACATGAAAAAGCAGAAGCTGAAGTAGTCTTGGGTGTACTATGTGACTCCTTGTTTGGGTAAGCTTGCCTGGGAGTTGAGTGCCTTGCACTAGCCTGGATTAAAGGGCTTTGACCAGGGCAAATGTCTAGAGCTGTCTTTAACACAGAGGTGGATGGAAGTCTGCAAATCGGTCATTCAGTACCAGTTGTCTACTCCTCCTCCTCTGAATCAGATAAGACTAAGACAGGTATCAAATAGCTCAATAGATGTGAATGAAATAGGACCTATAAACATAAGCTCATTTAAATTGCTACTGAATATATCTTTTTAATAGTATCTTTGTAATTGAATGAGCACAGGACTGCTTTCTCTGGGGAAGGGGGTGCTAAGGTAGAACACTGCCATCTGTTATTCAATAGCTTCTAATACCTAGCACCATAGAAATGCTGAGTCACAGATGGGAGAGAAAGGGTGTATGTGGGCTATATGGTGGGGACTTGGAAGACTAATTTTCAAATGAATGAGTACAGGAAAAAATGCTTAATTTCTGAGAGATGAAAGGTAAAAAATGAGTGACAGTCATTGACTCAGAATGTGAAGGAACTTAGAAAGGAATTGACCCAGAACCTTCTGTAAAGAGAGATGAAGTCAATGACCCATATGCCAAAGAGATGTTAAGCAACTTGTCACAGGTCACGTGGAGTCTTGGAGGCAGTCCCCAGGTGTAATGCATGACTCCAATTGTGGACACTCTAAAGGAGGTGCAGACTGTGTCAGGTGACTTCCGGAGGAAGCAGAGATTTTCTTGGGGCCTGGGTTGAAGATTTGATTCTCCTTGCAGATGTGGGAACTTGCATACCCACAAGCACGCTGAATCCCGTCTGTGAGCAGAGTATCAGTAGTAGGGGTGCAATACTTTTACGAGGTTCCACAGCTAATCCAGGGGAGCTCAAAGAACATTGCTTGCCTGTGACATTACTTATCACTTACACAGTTGTCATTGCAGTGATTCTGAAAAATTAGGGAAAGCTTTTCCTCTGAGGAACAAAGGGAAATGAGTTGCTTGCTATAATATGTAAATTTGACTTCCCCAGGCATCAAGAACACTAGATATTATATAACAATATGCTGGCCTTGGAATTGCAGTGGGCATTACAGTAAATTTGGATGACACATTTGGTGTCCACAAATGGGGCCATTCTGACCCTAGAACAAATTCCCATATATCACGACAACTTGAAGCCTATTGGTCTTTTCAAGGGTCATTGAGCTGATATAATCTGGACATCTATCTGTGTCAGGAAGGACACCCACTGTCTGGATAATAGGCCCACTTGACTATATTTAATGGATAGCAGAAATAAACAGTGGCAGCCAAGATCACCATCAAGGGCTGATGGGATAGACAGCTTAGTTGGTAAAGTGCTTGCCTTGTAAACCTGAGGACCTTAGTTTATCTCTAGAATTCACATTTGAAAAAAGGCAGTGATGGGATGGGAAGATGATTCAGTGGTTAAAGAGCTTGCCATGCAAGCATGTGGACTAGAATTTTTTCATAAGAAATCCAGTTAAATATAGAGTGGGCATGAGCCCTACCCTGTAATTACAGTTTCAGAAGGCAGAGATAGGGGATCCCATGAACAAGCTGGCTAAGGAGACTAGCCAAATGGATGAGCTCCAAGTGTGACTGAGAGACTCTGACTCAATGAATAAGGCGGAAGAGCCAGTAAGGATGCTTTCTAACATCACTGCCTAGGCCTCTATCTGCAGGTGCATGACGGTACCCATTGCCCTCCATACACATAGGCACCAGCACATATACAAAGATATACATAAACACATGGAAAATGAAAGAAGAAGGAGGGGAGGGAATAATGAAAAGCCAGTGTGTATTTGTAATGCTAACATCAGGAAAAGGAGACAGGGGTTCACTCACTGGCCAGCCAGCTTGACCTACTTGCTTTCTAGTCCTTAATTTCTCTAGACAATCCCTTATTAAGTTTGATCAAGAAAGACCCCTTGAAAAGTCTCAAATGAAAACAGATGACCCAGATGATTCAGCATTTCAGAGCACCTCTGTTGAAGTTTCCTCTGAGCTTTGTATCCAAAACTACCTCAAGGAGACTGGCTGAGATTAGGCAGCCTTAGAAACTACTCCACTAAAGACTTGTCCATAATCCCAAATTTTTCTTTGGGTCCCCATGGGATTGCCAGTGCCCCCATTCAGCAGGAAGTAGCCTAGAGAATGACTCCCACATTCCCCAAAAATGGATTATGGATGTTTGTCTTTGTTTATAGTGTTGGTTTCAAGTTGTTATAGATAATAGTGCAAAAAATTATACAAAGGGAATTAGATTTGGAGTTCTTGTCTTAAAAAGAGAAAAGGGGAAATGTAGAGGGATTATGTTGTTACATTGTAAATAATTGTTCTGCCTACTGGTTTAATAAAAATGGTGATTGGCCAACGGCAGACAGGAAGTGTGGGTAGGGCTACCAAACTAAGAAAACACTGTGAAAAGGAAGAACAGAGCAGAGACAACAGAGATGTCAAAGATACCACAGATGCAGAGGATACCTTTGCTGCTCTGAGAAAAGGTACCGAGCCACATGGCTGAACAGGATAAGATTCATGGGTTAGTTTAAGAGCAAGAGCTAGCAAGTTATATGCCTGGGCCCCAGGTCAATCAGTGTACAGTTAATATAAGCGTCTGTGTGTTTCAGTGGGACTATGGGACTGTAGGTCTGTGGGTCCCAGCCATGAATCTAGGTCAGAAAGTACAGGCCAGAAACTTCATACAACATCATACTAAAGCCTCTGAATCAGATATTCTGGGGTAGGCCTAGCAGTCTGCATTTTCATAAGTTTCTGGATTATCTGCTGGAGAAATGTGCTGGTAATTAAGAGCACTAGTTATTCCTATAAACAACTGAGGTTTGACTTTTCTCACCCTTATGGAGGCGCACAACCACCTGCAACTCCTGTTCCAGGGAATCTGATGCCCTTTTCTGTGCTGCAGTCATACATGGAAGGCAGTTTTCTATCCTTCTATCATAAACAGGAGCCAAAGAACCCTGTGACAGTCTGCCCAGTTCCCGTTGGATGCTTACTGATAGAGTTATTTATTTTTATTTTTTTGGAAAAGAAAATACAGTGAGGAACAGCAACATATATATATATGGCTGTAAATGTTGCTGAAGCACAGAGAAGAGAAGAATGCCTGCAAGAACATAGGTAACAAATGTATACAACATAGCTAGGCAAGGAAGAAATTCTGGCCAAGGAGGGATGCCCCTGGATGCCAACCTTGTAAGATTCTGGCTTTGGGGACTGGCATTCACACCAACACTTTTCAAGAAGCCATGTTGCAGTCTTTAAATTTTAAGATTTATTTTGTTCCTAAGTATGTATATGTATATACATCTGTAGCACTAGGTACAGGCACCCGTGAATAACAGAACAGGATGTTGGATTCCCCCAGAAATGGAGTTACAGGAGGGTTTTAGCTGCCCAACATGAATGATGAGAAATGAACTCAGGTCCTTCAGAAGAACAGCAAGCATTCCTCCTTGCTGAGTCTCCTCTCTACCCCCGCATTATAATCCCAGAGCAAATGTTCTTCTTGAGGGAAGATAACTAACTTTGCACTTTTGCAAAAGTGTTTCCAGGTCATCTCTATCCCTTACAGAACGAATTTAACTGGAAAAACAATGTTCCGCCAAACTCTACCAAGGTCAACTCCAACTTGTCTTTGCACCAATACTACTTTCTAATTCATACCAGTTAGTGATTAACTGTCAACTAGAATAAATGGAAAGGGCCATAAAGAGTCACGTGATGTTATATAATGCGCCTGCGTTACTTGGTCTTATTTTTCTCACTGTTTAGTGATAACAACAGTAGTGTGTAGTGTCTCTCTCTGCTCGGTGCTGGGATAGTCAGTGAGGTGCCGCACATCAACTCCCTAGTCCAGACGCTTGGGGAAGTGATTTTTCTTATTTATGACCACTGTCTTTGGTGAGTGAAGACATACAGACACATAAGGATGGGTGAGTGAGTTAATAGGCAATGGCAGAGGAAAAGAGTGCAGGAGAAAGGGAAGCTTGCTCTTCCATGCGGCAAGGGACTGTCTTTCCTGCTGAGTCTGGGTTTAGCCTTGTGTCTAGTTTGGGGCAGGATGGTCTCCAAGCTCCCACAGAAGGAAAGCAGAGCCCTCTGATCACTCTGTGTCCTTAGGACTCGCCCCCTCCCATCTGCTGAGAATGCACAGTTCTGCCTGGAGTCCTCTCTGAGGACACGAGGCTTCCTTGGCTTCACTTGGCATTTTTGCTCAATGCATGGTCACTTTCTGTGCTTGGCCCCGACAGCAGAGTCAATGCTAGTTTCTAGACTGCGGAGAGCTACAGTTTTTCTTTCCTAAACCAAAAGCTGAACTGTTTGTGGCAGAGTAGGCAAGTGGTAAACTCAGCAATCACCTCAATTACCCGTGGAAGCCTTGGAGGCAGGCTCAACACTTGTGACTTTTTGTGTGGTTTTGGTGAATTTACTTTATTCATTGTTGGTAGGCTTTAGTTGTAACAAGGTAGATGTTGAAATACCTTCCCAGATTATTTAAACATTCTATGTTAAAGTTGTGTTGGTTTTTTTTATTACATAAAAAGTATTCCTAGAAGAATAAATTCTAGGGCATGCATTTTCATGAGCCAATGTGTTCCTTGAATCCTTGGACTGAATGAGATCGCAAACAAGGCAAAGTAATCCATTCAATATTGGTAGATGCTTAGGACATGGGAACTTGTCATCTATAACTTTTCTTTCCCCTTGACTATTGTAATCCTTCTCATTCTCCCCTAGATCCTCACTACACAGAGTATGGTTCTCATGCAGCTTTCAACAACACCCCAGGTGCTTCCTCTATGCTAGAGACTCTGTCTAGAATTTTATAAACATTGTCTTGTGTAGCATTGTCTTTTAGCAATTTATAAACATTAATTGTGTAGATAATCATGTTTGAGCATATATACCCATAGGTAGATGCTTGTGTGTGCAGGTATATGTATAGGTGCTCATAGGTGTTCATGTGTATATGAATGTGTGTGTGTCTATGTATGTGTGTGTGCACCAGTGTGTGTGTACACTGTGTACATGCATATGTATATGGAGACTAGAAGACAACCTTCTATGCCATTTCCATAGGCAGATGTCCCTTTTGTTTTCTGAGAAAGTGTCTATCATTGGCCTGAAACTCACCAGAGAGGCTAGGTTGGCAGGCAAGCAAGTCTACATTTCCCCAGTGTTGGACTTACAAGTTCATGGTCTCACACTCAAATCTTTTCCTACATTGGCTCTGGACAACCAAATGCTCAGACTTGGGTCACCATGCTTGTATAAACTGAGCTATCTCCCCAACCAGATTCTCACAGTATCCCAGGATGTTGTCACTACATCTCTCTCTATTGGGAAATGAAGAACCAAGGCTTCAATGGTGCAGCGCTCTCATTGGACAAACAAACAGCACTGACATAGAACCTGTCTGAGACCATTAAGAGGCCATTGAATAGAATAGTACTTGAGTCTTAAGAAGCCGTGCTAGGACACTGGCTGTACCATACCTCGGGTTGACATTTAGCCATCCTTTGCCTGCCTTAGCTACAGAAGACAAAATCCTCTTTTTACCTCCACAGGCTTTAAGAAGGAACATGGTGAGGGGTTTTCTCTTTGCTTGTTCATACTTGAGAAGGCAACAGTTTTGAAAAACACAACAACAAAAACCATCAAACCCCCAAAACAACAAAAGGGGGAGTTTCTTTTGATGTCAGTTTTCCAGTTTCTAAGTTGTGAAGGGTAGAGGTATTCCCCTGCCCTCCATGACTCTCAGGGCAGATGCACCTGTCTGAATTACTACTGTGCATGCAGAAGGCATTAAACAAAGACAGGTTTTGTTAGTTTGAAGACATCAGGCTCACACTGTTATCTGAAAGACTATGAAGAAAGATGGTCTTAATATTCAGTGAGCTTTAAGAATCTGTGATTCATTCAAATATGACATGTTCAATGGATTTCTTCCACAAATGAACACATGTATCATCCTGCTTGCTAACCACTTTCTTCCATGCTACCTACTATCATTTTTCAGAAGTATTTGCTAAAGCTCCATCATCTATTCCAGACTCACACGGGCAGTGGCTACTGGCAACTCCTCTGGGTTTTTGTACAAGCATCTTGAGCATAATTACAGGTGGGTATCATGCTTAACTCCCTACCCTTCCCTTGAATAAATACCCTCAGGGAATTATTTCTACATGGTCACATGACAAAAAAATCTTCATCCAAAAGTGATCAAGGTACGACTGCTAAGAGAATGGGCAAGTGGGTATTGAATAATAAGCTATTTTCAGCTGTAAGAAATGAAGAACAAGTCTATCTGCATTTTGTTGCAATCACTAGGCCCATGACATAGCACACATTACCCACTTCTGACCACCAGCCACTGAACTTCTTTGCTTGACAATTCTGCCAATCTTTAATGCCTCCTTTGCTACCCAGGCAGCCAGCTAAATATGCCGGGAGGCCGATGTTCCCAGCCTAAAATCAGACCTCTAGTTATGTACTACGGCAGCTGGCTTGACCGTTCACCCTTGAGGCTGCTTTTATTCCATCAGATCACACTTTTAGACCATTATGGCATCTCAGCTCTTTCATTTGTTAATTCAGAGCTAGTGTTTTGGGCAATATCAAACTACCATATGGCCAACTCTTCCTCTGAGTCCAGAGGCTCATGCAGTTTCTCTGTCTGTGGGGAGTATGCTTCTAACTCACCATTTCAGTGGGAATGCCACCTTCCTTGGGCAGCTTTCACCCTACCCCACCTACCCCCACCACACACACACCTAATGCTTCTCAGTGCCTAGTTTTATACTCTATAATTTCTCATAATGCTTATAATTTTACTTAATTGTTTGCCCCCCATGTTTAACCTAGTTAGACTTGACTGGCATGAGCACAAGGATGCTGTCTTCACTTGCCTTTTTAGGGTTGGCTTTTAGTACAATGGCTGACACAAAGCAGGGCCACAGACTCACTGGCTTTTGGAAAGATGACCCTTATAATGAACTAACATGTAAATTTCAAGTCATTTTTACAGGGGAAATTATCAAACCTTTGAGTGAAAAAAGACATTTTATCCATATGACTTCAACATAGATCTGTGATTATTTCCTGTGATAAACACAACTTCTACCCATATAAAGATGCCCAGTGTCTAAAGGAGAATCTTGATTTGGTTACATTAACATATAAAAGATGTCATTTTTTTAAAAAATAATCTTTGGCTTTTAAGGTTTATTTGATATCATTTCCACCTCTCTTCCAACTCTTTTGGAATCTCCTTACTTTCAAATTCATGAATTCTTCACTTATTATAATGTACACATGTAAATTCAACCAGCTGAGTCCATCTAAAGTTGCCTATACATATAATATTAAGTGCTGGCCACTTTTAAAATCACATAAACAAGACACCACACTGCAGCATGCTATTCGGACCACCAGCCCCCAAATCATGACATGGAGGCTTATTAGTTATGATGCTCTGCCTTAGTTTAGTCTTGTCCCACTAGCTCTTCTGATGGCTTATTTTAGCCCGTTTTTCTTCATCTATGCTTTGCCTCAGGGATTTTTACCTTCCTTCCATTCTGTATGTCTTGCTTTCCTGCTTCCTTTATGTTTGGCCGGCTGGTGGCTGCCTGGCCCCTGGTGTCTCCTCTTTCTCCTTCAAACCCAGATTCCTCCTTCTACTTACTCTCTCTGCCCATCAGCCCTACCTATCATTCTGCTGCCTAGCTATTGGCCATCCAACTTTTTATTAGGTCAGTCAAGTGCCTTAGGCAGGCAAGGGAAAACAAATGTAATACATCTTTACATAGTTAACAAATATTATAGTCCACAACTCCACACTAAACACATCAGCCATTCATTTCATTTGTACTGAAGATATTTGTCTCCAACAAATCCCTGCAGTTATCTACCATCTACTTTCTAGAGAAGTCAGTGGAGGGAGTTTATCAATGGAGGAGGAGATTCTGTGTTCTGTTTCTCTCTCTGCCTCCCTTGGGTGAATTTCTACATCCAGCCTTTAACTTTCTTTAAGGGAATAAGGTATGTTTCTGTGAAGGCAAGCACTCCATTCCTTAGAAAAGGCTGACAGGGATGTTAAGTGTTGCCTTTCCCTCCCCTGGGAGAAATTTCTTCTGGTAAGTGGCATGCAGGAGGGCAAGGGCACAGACATACACACCCAGATCACTTCTCCTGAGGCAGGGAGTGAATGCAGGTTTTCTGAGGCAGTAGGCCACTATAATTTGGAGTCTCTCTTTGTGAAGACTCTACAATGTACTGCACAGTCTTAGCAGGAGGCCCTGGCTGCAAGGGGCTGTAAGGTTAATCTTTACTAGTTCACAGACAGTCAGAATCTGGCCTGGTTCAGCGACACCAAGCTCCTTCTACCCCATACTCCTGGCATAGTCATGTGACTTTCATGATTTGTTTACATAGCTTTTTTTTTTTTTTTTTTTTACTAGGAGAGTCCTCTCCCTCCTTCACCAGCCCTGAACCATATTTTTATTTTTGTTTTCCCAGAGAGTTTGGTCCCACAGAATCTTCTCTGACTCTTTCATGTACAAAGGTCTCCTTTTCACTGTGAAGGTTCATACAGCTCTGGGAAAGGGGCCTAAAATACGGCATAAATCAATACAGTGAGTACATGGATTATGCTTTCTCTCTCTACCTTGTTCTTTTTATTGGAGGGGGGAGAACAGCACGAAAGAAGACTCCATATCCCTAAACCAGAGCAATGAAAAAGACCCCAGACTTTGGGAAACCTGTCACCATGAAATTCTAGAAGACATCCAACTCCTGACATATGCACTTAGGGCCCTGAGGTCACGGAATCAGACAACCTGGCTTATATCCCACTCTGGAGTTTCAGAAAAACAAACAAACAAAATGCTTGATCCAGGAAAACTAGGGGAAGCCAGCCCCTCCCCATCTCTTTCTTACCAATAAAACAACAACAACAATAAAAACCCTTGATTCTCAGACCCTTCATAGCTGGCTTATTCTCCTGCACCCTCCAGTACCTAGTTCCAGGGTTTGAGAACATTAATCTCTTAGACCAATAACAGTCAATGCTTGACATTTTGAGGTTAAACTGAGTGTATTCCATTTTCTCCACTGATACATTTCTTATAAATACTCCAGTATACTCTGAGTAGAGCAGAAGGAGGAAGATACAAAGAAATGCCAGGGTAAGCAAGGTGATGAGCTTGGAGCCAGCATGGATCTGCCACTTACAAGGGTGAACCTTTAGCACAGCAGTTCTCAAACTTCCTGATGCTGTGAGCCTTTAGCACAGTTCTTCATGTTGTGGTGACTCCCAACCATAAAATTATAACTGTAATTTGCTACTCTTATGAATCATAACATATATCTGATACACAGGATATCTAATACACAACCCCAAAGGGTTTATGACCCACAGGTTGAGAACCACTGCCAGGTCCCTAAACCAATCTGAGTCTGATTTTTGCTTGATCAAAGGAATATAATGATGACATTTATTTCACATTCCCGTTGTGATTAAATTAATCACCCAACATTTAGTTCCTTTCTTGGTTCATTTTGGTTTTTGTCTCCAGACACTTGAAATAAATTTGAATGGGGAACATTCTCTGTGTGTGAATCTTACAGTTCAGTTGGGAGATGGGAAATTTGTAAAAGGACAGAATACTACATACAGCTCTAACCGACTCAAGAATAGAGGATAGTACCTACCCTGTAATAAATGCCCAACATATAGTTGTTGCATAAATAATCAATATGATGAGGACATTCAGAAAGAAAGAGGATTAACTTTTCAAAATAAGTAACTTCACATATTTGTATAATCATCCTCTTGTAAATATAATTGATATGACAGTAGCTAGAATCTGATGGGAGGTGGAAGGCTAAAGGGGAGGAAAGCCTGCAGATGTGGAAGGTATAAGGACATCTCCTCCTTACCTGGCCAAGTGTGCACTCCATGCCACCCAGGAAGTCAGCCTCCTTCAGCCCATTGTGGTTGCTGCTGATGTCATGGACTTCAAACCGGAGACGCTGAACTTCTTCAAAGTAAAAGTCCACCGTGAACAGTTTGGAGTACACGGGGTTTATGCAGGTACGGATCACCTCTGTCCTGTCCACCTGGAAGAAGAAAGGGGAAACCCACAGAGATTAGGACTTTTATTATTCACCTCCAAGCAAACTAATCCTGTGGAGCATCCCCTTGTTCTAACTATAAATGCCTTCCTGAGAGCTACTAGGGCTGGCAAATTAAAACCCTACAACTACTCCAGACAATGAACTAAGTGTTGGTGCAGAGAATTTTACTAGATGTAACAAACAGGCTGAGATTCTGTATTTGGAGATTTCAACCATGTTATAGGCATTGGGTGGTGGAACAAGATGAGATCATCCTTAGCACAGGAGAGTCTGAGAGAACATCTGGGCTCAGTAGGAAAGACATCTGTGATCAATTAGTGATGTCTGCTGAGCACAGTGATGGTAAATGATAGGTTAGCTGCCTCATTTGAGCCAAGTCTTCTCTAATAGGAGTTTCCAACTCAAGATTCCCAGGACAACAGAGTGGAAGACTATGAGAATGAACATCAAGCTGCCTTTGTTTTTAAGTATGCTCTTCATTACATAGGCATTCACCCATCCACTTCAATCTACTGCCCTGAGTTTTCTCATCAGCAAAATGCCAATTAGAAGAGTGGAGGGTGAAAGGCATCTACTGTTCCAACACACCACGAGCTTTTCTTTCTGCCTTCTATTTCTCTCCTTCTCCCAAATCCAAGTCTGCATCACGCTGTCCTACTACACGAAGAGGCCCAGCTCTATTCTTTGAAGTTCCCTGGGCTCTCTTCTGGGAGGGGGATACCAGAGGAAGGGCTGAGCAGGCAATGAGGGAGAATGGAAATTCTTGCCTGCTCCTACACATACAGATGTCATAGACATCTCCATCCAGAGAACTTGTGCTGGTGCTTGGTGACACGAGCCCCAATCCTTCCCTGCTGCCTCCATCTCAAGATTTGTTAATGCTTGTTGTTTTTAAGATTTAAAAAACTTTTATTTTAATTATATGTATAAGTGTCTTAACATGCATGTGTATGCACACATGAGAGCAGATGCTCACAGATTCTACAAGGCAGTAGGCATCCCTCAGAACTGGAATAGTTATGAATTGTCTGATGTAGGTACTGGAAACTAAACTCAGGTCTATTTTTATTTTTGAGACAAGATCTTTCTGTGTAGGTAAGGCTGGCTGGCAGTTAACTATGCATCCACGCAGACCTGAGATTTTTGGAAATTCTCTTGTTTCTCCCCGAGTGCTGGGATTACATGCATGCAGTGTCATATCTGGTCTTCTGCTCTCATCTCTCATCAGTCGGATGAAGGGTGGTAATGGCATTCTGCTGTGACTCCCTTCATGTCTTATCTTCGTGTGTTAGATCTTTGCTCTTGTCCCAGGAGAGTTTAACTGTCTAGGGGTTCAGCTTCATGGCCTGGGCTCTCCCCGATTTTGTTACCTGTTTCCTGTCCAGATCTAGGTCGCTAAGTTTCTTTCCCTTTGCATTTGTCACAAGTGACAGCACACAAGGACATTTATGTTCTTATAAACCTGAAAAAAAAAATCTTCCACTACATTCCAATGGAAGAAACCAATTTTTCATACTTCCTAAGTCAACAGGAGCCTGCTTGGTGCAGTCCTTACCCTCCTGATCCTAGCCATCCCCCTTCTCATGGTGGACTCTGTGAGACAGAACTTATGAGGGCACACCCTGTCATTCATAGGTGGGTAAACAACCCAGGCTTCAAGGAAAACAAAGACCTAGACCTTGTCATGTTGCTGTGCATCGGAAAGCCATCTTGGCCAGGGACTTCCACACTAAGAGAGGACATCAACTTCTCAGGCTTTCTCATATGTCCTTCTGGGCCCTTTTCCCTCATGGGATGGTTCCAATTGGTCCCGAGAGACCTGTTTTATTTTAACATCTGGTCCAAATGCATAAAATAATGAATCACAAAATGTGTGGTTTAAGTATATTTGTTTGGTGTCTTGTAATAAATAAATGGGTTATGGGTAGATTTGACATCTCCAGGGCAGAAAAACAAAACAAAACATATTCTCTCCATGTGATGGAACAGAGTGTTTTGGACAGGCTTAACTGATGAAGGACAGCAGATGGAGACTCTGGTCTTTGTTACTCATGTTAGACCCTTCAGTTAACACAAATAGATAACTTTTTAATTTTCAAGTGTAATCCACACATGGAAATACAGTTCATGTTGGCATTAAGCTACACATCTCGTATAGGCTATCCAAAATAAGCCACTCTATCCTCTGGAAATGAGAAAACACGAAGTTCAAGGCAAATGACTCTAAAGAGCCTTACTAACTTGTACTGTCAGCTCCAGTCAGGAGATATTCCTTAAAACCCTCTGATGTGATGAGTATAGGGTAGGACTCGGCAATACAGAGCCTTAAAAACTATCCCAGGCAGGGATGCTCTTCCTGAGAGTTGGAACTGCAGGTATGTGCCACTGCTTTCTGCATGCCCTAGTTGCACTATGGACTTGCCCATCCTTGTGAAACAAGCTGCTCCCCTGTGACTGAGGGTTTGCGAAGACATCAGCGTGTATCCAGCCCTTCTCTTTCACTGTTTATATTCATATTGCTTTGGAATTCTCGGGATATACTCATAGCCATTTTAGTAATTTATCACATTCATTTGTTTACATGTTTCCACCACACATGAGGGCACTTGTATGGAGATCTGAGGACACCTTGTAGGAGTCAATTCTTCCATCCTATCACGTGGATCTGGGCAACTTTGCTGCATGTACATTTACCCACTGAGCCACCTCTGCAGCCCTCACTCACATCCATTTGTTAACTTTGGTTTTTGCAGAAATCATGTGCAATATGATTATTATATCATACTCTTTTCCACCTGAGACAATTCGTGGTCATATGTGCAAGATACTAGATGGTAGTGTGGGCTCTTGAACTCAGCCTGCTGACAGACTTCATCACCTGGCCCTTATTTCATGTTTATTCATGTCTGCCATGGAAAGGCAAACATGGCTAGGCTATGGGTGACGAGGAGAGAACCTAGCTTCAAATGACCACAGCTTATACAATGCTCTTTGAAAATGTGTCATCTCAAATTTTTATTACAATGACTTTCCAATAACTAATATTTTCAGAATGTTTGCTGTACTATGGACACTCACTTAAAATAACACCAGTGTTATTGAGGCTTAATTGTCACTAAGAAAAGTCAACACTTTTATAAAGTTTATTTTATGTGTGTGTCCAAGTATATGTGAGTGCACCATGGGCATACAGTGCCTAGGGAAGCCAGAAGAAGAGATAAGATCCCCTGTCTAGACTGGCATTTGTTGCAAACCATTGGTGTCTGTTGTGGGACATTTCTTTTAATGATGCAAGTGCATGTTGCATTCTTTAAGGTTGCATTTATTTAACTCTGTGAAGCTGCAATGCTGTGCCTGCCTAAAACACCTGATTGGTTTAATGAAGAGCTGAACAGCCAATAGCGAGGTAGGAGAAAGGATACGTGGCGGGAGGGGAGAAATCTGAGAGAAAAAGATGAAGCAGTGAGGAAAAAGGGTCCAGCCAACAAACTACACTCCCAGATATGGAACATGAGGAATGAGAAGATATAAAAAAATAGAGAAAGGTAAAAGCCCAGTGGTGAAGGATAGATGAGATAATTTAAGCCAAGAAAAGCTGTCTATAAATAAGCCAAGTTAAGGCCAGACATTCATAAGAAAGGGTAAGACTTTGTGGGATTTATTTGGGATCTGAATAGCAGACCACCTCAAAGAGGGGAGAGTAATAAAACAACCAAGAGCAGGTGTTACAGGAGGCTGTGAGCGCTGGGAACCAAACCCAGCCCCTTTGAATGAATGACAAATATTCTTAACCACCGAACCAGCTTTCCAGCCTTTAGAACTCATTTTTTAAGTGTGCAATTCAATGTTTTGACATATGTCCATATTTGTAAAACTGTGACCATGGTCAAGGCCATGAATGTATCTCCACATCTCCAAGTGTTCTCATTATAACCTTCTCTCAGCTCCCTACCCTTTTCCCAGGAACCTGGCATCTGCTTTGTCTGTAGAGATTGTTTGTAACCCCTGTATCATTCCACAAATGTTATATTACATGCATACAACACATACATACCACACATCTGTTTTCTTTCAGCAAGCATATTTATTTTGTATTTTAACTACTGTTGTCATATACATGATTCTCCTGGGAGATAGAGATTGCTCAGTTGGAAATTCTCACTGTTCAAGCCTCAGGACCTGTATTTTACGACCTAGAACCTACATAAAAAGCTGGGTGTGGTAGCATGCATTTACAGTCCCAGTGCTGTGGGGAAAGTGGAAACAGGCAGCTACTTGGGCTTACTGGCCAGCCTAGCCTAATAAACAATCCCCAGTCCAATTAGATATCGTATCTCAAAAAACAAGGTTAATGGCCCCGGAGCATAATGCCCAAGGCTGACTTTTGGCCTTTACACGCATGTGCATTCTCACACAGGTGTACCCACACAAACATGCACCTCAAAAAAGAGCTTCATCTTTTCAATTGCCAAGTATTATTCCACTATTGGTCATGTTTTCAGTTTTTGATTATTTCACATAAACCTGCAAGTCTATTTATGTGCAAACCTTTGCATGGACATACAGCTTTTCTTGTAGATATATGCCTAGGAGTGTAAGCGGTGTGTTTAGCTTTTCAAGTTTGAGTAAGTAGGTGGTGTTCTTTATTATGCATTTAATTTGAATTTTCTCAAAGCCAATAATGCTTTCAATCTTTTCATAAGTAATTTGCAATCTGAATATCCACCTTGGAAGTAGCCATTCAAATTATTTGGCATAAGTTGCTTGCCTATCATCCTCATGATAACAAAATACATACTCGCTAGGCGAAAGAGAGCCATAACGTCCCCATTTACACATGGTTTATAAGTAACAAAGGTGGATTTGAACCCAGGTAGTTGAGCTCTGGAGCTTCTGTGTTTGACCTTGTTTATGGTAACTACTGGTCTTGCAAACCTGAAGCTTCCCTTCATAACAGCTCAGAACCTGAGCTCTAGTCCTAGGACTCATATGAGGAGAGAACTGTCTCTTGCAGGTAATCCTTTAAACTCTGTATGCACATTGTGTGCTCCCTAATAAATAAATTTAAATTTAAAAAATTACCGGCATGAGTGGGGAAGAGATAAAGGTAGGAACCTGGCACTGAGGCCAGCTAAAATTGCTCTGGAGTTTCCAGGAGAATACCCTTGTTCCCAACAGATCCTGGTGAAGAATGACATCATAGACCAGAGGACTTGACCAGAGCCCCAGGGCAGGCTCAAAATTAGATGCTTCCTCATATTGGTATTCTTTAAGTACTCCTTTCTCATATTTATTTAGGGTGGATAGAGAGAAACTAATTTTCTCTGAATGAAGAACGGATAAGATTATGTGCAAGGAAAAAAAAAGGATTTATTGCAGGCAATTTTTCAAACCATATTAACTTCCAAGAGGGTATATTAAATTATATAAAGTTCTGATAATAAAACAGATGGTTGGGGTAGTAGAAAAAGCACTGCTCTGTCTCCAGACCTCAACTGTCACCCAGCACGTGTGAGAATTCTTGTCTGCCCTTTAAGTTACCCACCTAGTGGCACTTAGAGCAATCCTAGGAAATGAATGCACCCTTCTTTCTAGAAACATCCAGCCCAGTGCCTCTCAGCGATTCCTCTCCAAACTGGCACCTCTTGTCTACTGTGTGGTTCAGCCTCCCAGCCTTGTCGAGCAGATTGGGCAGGATGATAAAGGGAATTTCTTCCCACCAGCAGCTCATAGTTTCCTCCCCACTTCCTGTCCTGTGCGGTGCGCTCCATCATCTTTCAATATCGGAGCCTCTGGTGCCAGGGGTGTTCTGTTTTAAGGCCCTGGAATAAACCTGCTATTGAAACACAGAGCTTGATATTGTTGTCAGAGTAGACAGGGCCTGGGGATCTGATGTTGTTTGAAGCAGCGAGCAGAATTACACCACCTTGCCTGGAAGCGTGGTCAAGAAGTCAGTGACATGAATGGCACTTAGCTGGTGCCTTCAGAGTAGTTTACAGCATCAGTGATGGGCCCCAGGATTCCACCCCTTTATTACCAGCCCTGTGGGCTACTGGCTTTCTTCATTTGGAGCAACTAATTGTGCAATAGCCTGGCATATGCATGCAGCCTCAAATATGTCTTCAGGTGCTGACCGCCTCTGCTCCCCATGGTTCACTCCTCTGCCTCATGAATGCTCAGTTTGTGGGGCTCAAGTTTCCCAACTTCCACCCCAAGCCTTATTGCTTTGAGCCTCTGCTTAGTTACCTTGGAGATCCTGCCACTGTTTTAGAGTTGCTTGATAGAACTTTCCATGGTGTTCCAATATGGTTCACATGGCAATAAGTAGCCACATGCATGCATCTTTTAAAATTTGAAACGTGGCCAGTGGGACATAGGAAGTAATTTTTAAAATTTACCTGAATGTAATTATTTTAGATTTAAATACTCAGAAGTGGACAGAATCATTCTAGCCTTGTCAGCTCTATCTCCCTGTTGCTTAATGAAAGCCTCCTCTATGATATGCATGCATGCAAATAATGAGGCTGGGGATTCCCAGCTGATTTCAATATACGGCAGTAATTTTCAAGCTTTGCTATATCTTAAAGCCACCTGGGAATCTCCAGACCAATTAAATTAAGATTCTCTAGGGGTCAAATGTAGTCACCAGCAGTTCAATCTAACTAGGTGTAGTTACTTTTAAAACCTGTAACTGATTATCAGTTGTGTTGACTCAGCTCCGAAGTAGAAGGAGAATATGAACCAGACCTACTGTGTGTGTAACCTACTGTGTGAACCACACTTTTTACCCTAAGACAGTTCTACATTCTCGTAAATAGTTGGGCTGGTGAATTTTGCTTGCTCTCTCTTTGTGTAGCAAATTTGGAAGTGACTATGTCCCCCTCCCACCACATTTACAAATCTTGATGGCTACCTTTCTTGTAGTTTCAATAACAACACCTTCCCTACCTCCCTCAGTAAGAGAAGCCTTTCAGCGTTGCTATTCCAGGGCACCAAAACATCTGATGACTCCTTCAGTCTCACCTACACAGCTCAATGGGGGACATGTCACTGACTCCCCCCACCCAGAACTATAAATATCAGTAATATGATATTTATGCTTTGCTCTTTACCCTTGAATATTCAACTTCCTAAAGATCAAACATTCTATAAAAGCCCCATGAATGTCAGCACAGGTAAACTGTGTGGCTGGTGGCCCCTAAACAGTTTTGTTGTCTTTATGATTTGGAAACTTCCAGCTGTGACTCCCATGGTCACTTCTGTTCACTAGCAGTACCTTGGTCCCTAGACAAATTTAACATGGGTCAGAAAACACACCTGTAGAGCACTAGTGTACACCACAGCTGCCTGAATCACTTCACATACACCCTTCCCAACATCATAGACCAGCACTATCACTGTTTTTCACATGAGGAACCATAGGTCAGAAAGGTTAACTGTGCAACTGACCCAACTATTCAGCGATGGGATGTAACTAGAATTTCAATGAGAGCTCTTTCATGAGACATGATTCCAACTTTCAGAGAAGACAAATCTACTCACATACTGTCTCTCCACTACTGTTTTTATAAATCAATATTCCACATGTTCTCTGAGACAGAAGCATTCTTTCTTCTCCAACTCCAGCTGGGCTGTTGTCCCTTAAAAGTCTTTCCAGTGCGACCTGCTCAGTGTTTAGCAGGACCTTTTGGGGTCTTGGGTCTTAAGGTTTCTCATCCTCCTTTCCCCCCTGCTGCATTTTGCTCAAGTTCTTGAGTGTGCGTGAGTACGTGTGTGTGTGTGTGTGTGTGTGTGTGTGTGTGTGTGTGTGTGTGTGTGTGTGTGTGTATCTGTTCATGTGGGTGTGCAGGTTCACTCACCCTTGTGAGTGCATGTGTAAGCCAGAAGCTGACATCAGGATGTCTCAATACAATCTTACTGTTTGACTAGTAAGCCTTTGGGATCATTCTGTTCCCCCACCCTCTTTATATAGGTCCTTACAACTCATCAATCTTTTTATGTGGGAACTGTGAGGTCTGATCTTAGGTCCAAATGCTTGGATAGCAAGCACTTTGCCTACCAAGCCATCTCCCCAGCTTGACTCATTAAGTTATACTTATTTAGACGGGGACCTTTCTCCAATGGCTCAGGAGACATGCAGATGCTCCAGGCCCATTGTGCCTAAGAAAATTCTATCGCAAAAGGAAGAATTTTTTTTTTCAATCCTAAATTGGCTGTCTTTGCCTGCTCACTGCAAAGAGTGAACAGAATGTTCCAGATCAAGTGCAGGAAGGTGGTGATCTGTGGTCACACCAAAGGAAGCCAGGATCAGATTCTGAGCACAGGGGAGCACTCACGTGTAAAGCAATGCTCACTTCATTCAGAATGTTGGCTATTAATAGGATTTTCCCATCATATGGACTCTGCCAGAGCTGCAGAGTCCTCCAGAGAGGTCATTCAAAGCTGGAGAGTCTTGGTTTTCTTATTAATTGGTATTTGAAAATTGTGCAGATACTCCTCTGCAGGGTGGTGCATATACATCTCAAGCCAGCACACTCATCAGACAGCAGATGTGAAGGCAAGATGGCTGGGACCCTCTCAGCTCCCTTCGCCACAGGCATCACATGCAGGGATGAGGTTCTTGCTAAGTCTTCTAAGCTAACTTCTTTAGAATAATCATCCGTTGTGCTTATGAGTTAAGTCCTAACTGACCTGATTGTGAATCAACCACAAGATCCAGTGGACCCTTTCGGAGTGCTCTAGGGTAAGGAAAACATAAGGTGTGTGGCCACAGCCCTTTCCGACAGTACTCAGTTACCTGTCACCTTTTCCTGATGGCTTCAACAAGAGAAACAGGTCACATTTTATTGTTGTCATGTTGTTTTTGTTCTTGAGATAGGACCTCACTGTGTAACAAACTGGACTGGCCTCACACTCACAATCCTCCCTTGGTTTTCTAATGCCTGGATTATAGGCATAAACTGTAACATCCTGCCTTAGCCATTTAAACAGTTACTATTTACTATTTTACTTTGTGTGTACAGTGTTTTTCCTGCACAAATGTCTGTGCACCACACACGTGCCTCGTGCCTGAAGAGGCTAGAGGTGTTGGAACTATAACTGGAGTTACAGACGGTCGTGAGTTGCACAGTCAGCTGACAGAGTGCATGGGTGGGTGTCATGAGTGTCTTCAAAGAAGGATGCTTAAGAGTTCAAAGTCTCACTGACTCTGACCAAAGCACTAGCCAAGCAAGTAGCTATCAGAGGCTTCTGCAATTAAATACATTGTAAAAACATTTTTCACTGTGCCTAGATCTTAGAATGTCATCAGGCAGGGTACATATGAGTTCTAAAGTAAATACATATTCTGCCTTTTCTAATGTTTTCATACGTATTTATCCCTCCTTTTTCTTCTTGTGATATATACATGTTGATATCAAAATAATTAAAGGGATTTGCATCACTGTATTAGTGAATTAGATATTTCTGTTAAATATCTTAGGTATTTTCTTGGTAAAAATGTTTAAAAATAAGTAGGGCCAGTTAATTTATGTATCCTCAAATGCTGTCAAAAACCATAGTTTGTTTAATATTTTCATATCAAGGCAAAAAATTATTACATTGTGAATACATCCAATATTCTGTATGACCCAATAGCCTTTGCCTTTAGTATTTCCTGTGTCTCTCCTGACCAGGTTCTTTCTTCATCTCCTCTCTAAACTCCTACCTAAGCCAAATTCAGGTTATAGGTTATCACAATTTCCTATCACCATGAGACTCTAGCTCACAGGTTAAAGGACAGTTTGGCAGAGATACCTAGGTTTCTGTGGAGTGGGGTCTGGATTCTGGTGTGTGTGCAGAGCCTCCTGCCTTCCCTCTGTGTCCGACAAGGTCACACAGCTTTGTCAGATGTGTGTCACATGACTTTCCCAAGTGACAAATGTAGGAAACACCCATGAAACAGTCACTAGCTGTGCATCTGGACTTTGTCACCACGTGGCTCAGGAACCCATTCCCATTCCCCTTCATGTCCATCCATAACATTTTCTTTACTAGCTTCTTCAGCACTTCCCTTGAAGTTAGGAAACTTAAATTTGCACAGTTACCACTTTAAAAGCTGCAGAAGTCTGGGGAAGGGCCAAGAGGAAGCACAGTGGGGTGCACACCCAGAGTTTAGGAGTGCAATCTCTTTCTTGAATACTAGAATGTTCTGGACTATTACAAATGATAATTCCATCTTCACCATATATCAAAAAAATCTCCAAATGTCCTATTTTTTAAATACCAGAGATGGTGTCTGGTGGACAAATAGAGTTAGTAGTTATGAGATTAATTCACAGACAGCCATTCAAGTAAAATTAACCTTCATGACAACTCCAAGATTGTCATCAGTTCATGACAACAACCCCAAGATTGTTATCAATAATGTCTTTATTAGAAGAGGTAAAAGTGTGTTTTTCCTTTTCCCATTTTTAACCATACCACCCAAAGGTTGAACTATGAACATATATATGTATCACAGATGCTTTGTTTTGAAGTCCCGCCTCTCTCCTAAAGGCTTCTCTCACCCATGTGTGGTATCACATTTGCTCATCTTCCATTATTCTGTTGGTACTCCAAAGAGCTTTTGCTGCTGGGCCCTTAGTAATAAACAGGAGTCAGACCAGGTCTCTGATTGGTGATACTGAATATCACACCATCATCACCAAGAGCATCACTGAAATGATCATTGAGTAATCTCTGAAGACCCAGCACAGGATCTGTGCTAAATTTCTGATATTCATTAGCTCTGCAAAACTATAAAATAAGCTTCTGTTTGCCTTTTGCTCAGAGGACTGGAGATTTCCAGAAATGTGATTTCAGGGCCTACATATGACTTTCTTGAAACTGCTTTTCAATTTTGACAACCCAATCATTTATTTCTTACATCTTATTTATTTATCTGTAGCGAATTCTTTGCAAAACATTTTGATTGGCAATTTTATTAATTCCCATGCATTTACTCAAGGGAAGCTTAATGAGTATATGTGATTTTTTCTCAGGTCTGGATGAGGCCCTATGAGTTCACCCTTACACTCAGCTCATGACAATCCATCTCACAGCAAAGTTCAAAGTACAGTAGATGTTCTCCTCAGGGTTGAAAGCCTGGGACACACAGAAAGACATTCTGTGTGGTGGTGTCTGGACCCTCTGGAGTCCTGCAGTGCAGACTTTCCTGCTACAGCTCAGAGAAAGATGGGGAAAACCCATTGTGCTCATAATTAGTATCTTCAGAAAAATAGTGTGTGTGCTAAAGGCAATGTGGTCATAAATAGTTCCACTAACTCAATGTAGACAATGTATTTGATCTGGCAGCTATCCCAGGAGATGAGCTGAATGTTTCTTCTATATGTACAAAAGGCATCAAACTTATAGGGGTTAACAGGAAAAAGATCATAATGAGGACATTTTGGTCCCATAAAGGGAAGGTCTTCTTCCAATTAGAAAAATCAAGTAAAAGAAATAAAAAATAAACCAAAGTATTATTTATTGAGCAGGGAGCAAAGACGTTAAAAAATAGATTCAAGGTAGGAGCAGTCTAAAATGCATGTGGTTTTTCCAAACTTGAAGTATATTTTTAATGATTTGTTTTTATTTTATGTGTATTGGTGTTTTGCTTGTATGTGTGTCTGTGTGAAGCTGTCAGATTCCCTGGAATTGGAGCTGCAGAAAGTTGTGAGCTGTCATGTGGGTTCTGGGAACTGAACTCTGGAAGAGCAGCCAGTGCTCTTAACTATTGAGCCATCTCTCCAGACCCCCAACTTAGAGTTTTAATCACATACTGGATGCAAATTTGGATTTTTCAGACCCTGGCTCTGGTTACAGGAGAGGGGCTAGTTTTCAGCCCCTATAGATATCTATCCAGTGATTTTTGGAATGTCTCTGGCTCATCTCTAGCTTGCTACAAAGACTGTACACGCACATCTACATAACAGAGATAGTGAATTAGTCATGCTTCCCTTCTCATGTTTTATACTCTGATGACTTAGAGCCTTGTTGACCATAGAGTATTACCTTTCCCAAATCAAACTCTTAGAGACAGACCAGCCTATCTATCTACCCCTGAATGTTCTCTTATATGCAAACCAACTAACCAAGAGCCCACATTTCAAGTACCTCCTCAACCACAGCCCCTTGATTTAATTACCCTAAAGCTAGGTATCAGACCAACAGACTTGGCTTTTGATGTAATTCCAATCACTTACCCCATCTCAAACTACTTACCCCACCTGGACTGTTTCTTCTTATAGAGACTGTAATAGGGACCCCTGACCAATGGAATGACTGACTCTGAGAGCCCTCCCACCACGTCTCCCCTTTCTATGAGATGGAAAAGTGTTTTTGTTTTCTACAGTAACGGTCATTTCCATGTCTACATGCCTTGCCATACCTGATGAAATTAAGTCAGGAAATACTTAATAGACGATAGGGAAATGGGAAGGTCACAAGTTTAATAGAGAATGAATAAAACTTTGGTGATCATGTTACAGATTTAAATTGCTTTTCACAGGGATGGTGATTTAGTTTCATTAGAAGACTATTTCTCACTGAGAATAGTGACACGGGCCTTTAATCTCAGCACTTGGAAGGCAGAAGCAGACAGATCTTTGAGTTCAAGGCCAGCCTGGTGTACAAAGAGAGTTCCAAGACTGTCAGGGCTACACAGAGAAACCATGGCTTGAAAATCCAGACAGTGACAGTGTGTGTGTGTGTGTGTGTGTGTGTGTGTGAGAGAGAGAGAGAGAGAGAGAGAGAGAGAGAGAGAGAGAGAGAGAGAGAGAGAGAGAGAGAGAGAGGGAGGGAGGGAGGGAGGGAGGGAGGGAGGGAGAGAGAGAGAATGTTGTTTTTGTTGATGGGGATGTGATATTTGAAGGTGAATCCATCCTCTTGTGTTCATAAGGGATGTGATGGCTAATTTTCTGTTACGTCTGGGCCACGGGATACCTAAACATATACATGCATCTACACAACACATAAATCATGTATAGATGTATGTACCTTACTACAGAGGCATCTTTTTTCTCCTTTATGCCTATATTTATGTAACTTAGTTAAAACAATTATACACTAGATAAAACTTAATAAAGTTAAACAGTGAGAGTTTAGAGTACACATGTTCTAAAGATAATTCAATAAAATAGAATTAAATAATTAAGGTTGGCTCAACCCAGAGTTCCTTGAAAATTGTTGTGATGTAGGAGAAATAAAAATAAAAGTCCCAGTGAGTCTAGAAATCAAATGAAAGAATGCATCTTATAAAAATTACAGAACTCAGAGAAACAACCACAGCTTAGCAGCCTTGCATATCTCTACTGTATAAAAATGAAAACTAAAAATCAGAAACAATGATCACTATAAGGAACTAGATCAGTTAACAATATAGAAGAGGCTGGGAACATTTTAGTAAAGATAAAGACATAATTTTTCAAAAGAAGACAAACAGGAAGAATGAGAAGTTTCAGGTGTGCTGGTGCCTGTAATCACAGCACTCAGGAGAAAGAGGCAGAAGGATCTCTGCAAGTCCAAGGTCAGCCTGGGCTGCATAGAAATATGCCACTAAAAAGAAACAAGAAAAAGAAAGTCCACAAATAAGAAACAACAAAGAAAGCATAAGAGCCCAGGCAGAGAGCTAGGAAGATAGTGCAGTGGACAACGTGCTCTTGGTGAACAATAATGAGGACCTGAGCTCACACCTCCAGCATCCGTGTGAAGGCAGCTGGGCGAGTGTGTGTCAGAAGTCCCAGCACTGAGGGAGAGTGACTGATAAACTTTTTAGATTGAATGTCAACCAGTTCAGCCAGCTGCTGAGCTCCAGATTCAGAGAGTAGATCCAGTCTCAGATAAAGATAATAGTGATAGAAATAGCTAATATTCTAATATCAACTTCTGGTCCCAACCTGTGCATGCAAAGGAAGTGCACACACATACACATACATACAACATACACACCATACACACTCCACACCTACACATACACCAAAACCACAAATACCACACACACACACATACACACATCATGCACACCACACACACACACGCACACCCTACACACCACATGCATACACACACACACACACACACACACACACACACACACACACACACACACAAAACCCAAAGGAGGTCCTTCAAAAAACAATGCATTAGATCAAAGCTCCACGGTCTAATTACAGATAAAAGATAAAGGACAAGGACAGACGCAGCAAAGATTAGAAGAATGTATAAATTATCTCCCAGAGAAATGATGTTTTAAACAAAATATAAACTACTAAAATGTAACTAAGAAGCAGTGGGAAACTTGAGCAGAGCCGCAACTGTGGACGAGCCAGTGAAGGTGACTAGATCTACCATGGAAAGGGCACCGGAGCCAGATGGGTTCACGGCTGAGATTGATCTAACCTTTATGGGATGGGTAATTATGATGTTACTCCAACAGTTCCAGGCTGGAGAGAAAGCCAGACAGCTCACCAATTAATTTTGTGGCACAAGAAAAAATTGAGTAGCAAATTTTAACTGAGAACAGGAGAAAACGGGAAGTATTTTCAGTATCTTCCAGTCCCATTGGGAATATTCATGTGAAGCTGTGTTAAAAGGGAACTGGGGGCCTAATAATGGAAACTGGTCCTGCATGACCACATCTGTAGCTGATACTGAGTGAAATATGGAGGCTGGAAACCACCTACAGTAGCTAGAGGTCAATCACATCTAAACAGAATAAGCAAAGCAATGCAACTACAGTTAAAAAATTATAATTAAAATAAGCAATTAGTAGGAACACTAATTACTATTATGGTCTAGACCATCATTTGAAAACTATATCACAAGAAAATTTTAATATAGGCAGACTCATAGACTCATAAAAATAGAGCTAAAATGATTCCTTGTTGCTGATTGTAGGACTGTACATCTATTAAGAGTCAAGATACTCAATAAGTCTGTCAGGATTCATAAAATGGGTTTGCCAAGGGCCCAGAAATAGACATGGAATGCTAGTATGTTTATTAACATCAGTAAAAATTTAAATCTTACAAATATATTTTTAATTTAAATTTAATTGATACTAAATTTGCATTCAAAAATTGTAAGAATAAAAAAATCCTGTCCTCTTTACCCAATTTCTCCTAACGGTAACCTCCTGTGAGACTGTAATACAATATCATAAACAATGTATTGACTTGATACTCAACACTGTTAAGCCTTTCATTTGCCATTTTATAGCCACTGACACTTTTCACCTTTTGTGTCCTATGTATGTCTCTCTCTCTCTCTCTCTCTCTCTCTCTCTCTCTCTCTCTGTGTGTGTGTGTGTGTGTGTGTGTGTGTGTGTGTAGGCTCATACTCAGGTGTTATTCTTAGGCACCACTCACCTTGTCTCTTGTGACAGTGTCTTTCATTGGCTTGGACCTTTCCAACTAGGCTAAGATAGTGACCAGCAAGCTTCAGAGTTACTTCTCTCTCTATCTCCTTAGCCACTGGAATTGCAAGCCCATTGCACCACACCCAGCTCTTTAAACACTGCTTCTGGTGATCAAACACATATTCTCATGCTGCAAGACAGTAGTGTATGGGCTCTCTCTCCCTCCTATTGGTACCCACTAACTTGTTCTTCACTTCTTTAATTTTGTCCATTAGAAATGTTATTTAAATGAACTCATTCAGTGTGTAAGCTTTGGGGACTGCCTCTATTCATACCCCACAATTCTCTAGAGACATCCAGGTTATTGTGTGTATTGGCAATTTGTACTTGATTATGAGGAACACCACTATGTACATAGAATAGTTTAACCACTCACCTGTCGAGGAACATCTGTTTCCAGTTTGGATCTATTAGGGATAATGCTTTATAAACACTCATATGCAGGCTTTCATTTGAGTACAAATCTTAATTTCTCTGGGATAAATGCCCAGGAGTGTAATTGCTGAGTCATGTGGTAGTTGCATGTTAATTTTTGCAGAAACTGACAAATTGTTTTTGAGAATGTCTGTCCCACTTTATATTTTGGGCAGCAGTGTCTGCATGATCCAGTTTTTTCACAAATCTCCTACATAATTTGTTTTTACATTTTAGCCATTCTGATAGAAATATCCTTGTGGTTTTTACTCTAATTTTCCTAATTACTAACACTTTTTCATGTGCTTAATTCCCATCTGTACATCTTTGGTAAAATGTTTCCTCACGTTTTCTAGCTGGATTGCTGTTTACTGTTGAGCTTTGAAATTTTAATTAGGAAAATTGGAGACCCCAAAGCTTCCTGGCCCATGCTGGTTAAGAGGTGAGTGGCACCCTGACCCATAGGCCAAGCAGAGACCATGGGCTCTGAATTCTGGCCTAGGGAAACAGCCACTGGCACCCCAACCACACCCAACTCTGTTCTAAACCAAAGGAAGCTGGGAGTGCCCCCCCCCAAGCCCAGTCCCCAGAAATAAACAGTTGGAGGGACATCCCATGGGCAAACCCTGCCCAAACCACAATCTGCATCATCAACTGGAGATTCCGAAGCCTCCTGGTCAACAGTTGACTAAGAGCCAACTAAGAGCTGACGAAGACCTAGGAATGACCCCTATGACACCTGGAGACACACAGCTCCTTGGCCTATAGTCAACTAAGAGCCAACTAAGAGCAGCTCCTGCAATTACTGAAGACACTCAGCCCTTGGGAGCATAACTGACTAAGAGACAACTAAGAGCTGACTAGGAGTGAAACGAAGAAGCAATGGGCAGACGCCAGTGCAAGAATATATAACAATGTAAAGAACAAGACACCAGCAGAAGAAGCTGGTGGTTCCAAAATATCAAGACCTGAGCATAACAATGAGGAGGAAACAGCATAAACAACTTTATGAAGATAATAGGAGTTTTAATCTGGATATAAAAAACTCCCTTAAAGAAATAGAAGAAAATAAAAACAAAAAAACAAACAAAAAAACTGGGAGAGATGAACAAATCCCTGAAAGAAAATAACGAAAACCAAGAAAAAGAAAGCAAACGGGTGAAAAAAAAAAAAAAAAAACATTTGGGAATTAAAAAGAAGGCACAAATGGAGTAAAGCAGAAAATAGAAAACCTAAAGAAATGCAAGCAATAATGGAAGAGAGAATCTCTGGAGTGGAAGACTCAATAGTGGAAACAGATGTATCAGTTAAAGAAAACACTAAAACCAAAAAAAAGTCATAACACAAAACATCCAGGAAATCTGGGACACCATTAAAAAGACGAAACCTGAGAATAATTGGAATCAAAGAAGGAGAAGATACCAGCTCAAAGGCACAAAAAATATATACCACAAAATCATAGAACTTTCCCAACCTAAAGAAGGAAATGCCTATAAAGATACAAGGAACTTACAGAAAAACAAATAGACTGGACCCCCCCCCCAAAAAAAAAGTCTGCTTGCCACATGATAATCAAGCCACTAAACCTACAACACAAAGAAAAAATACTAAGAGCTGCAAAGGAAAAAGGCCAAATTACCTAGAAAGGCAGACTCATCAGAATTAACACCTGACTATTTAATAGAAACAATGAAAGCAAGAAGGTCCTGGTCAGATGTTATACAGATGCTAAAAGAGCACGGCTGCCAACCCAGACTACTATATCCAGCAAAATTATCAATCATCATTGATGGAGTAAACAAGATATTTCACACAAAACCAGATTTAAACAATACCTCTCCATAAATCCAGCCCTACAGAAAGCACTGGCAGGAAAACTCCAAACTAAGGAAACCAGATACAGCCATGAAACCACAATCAATAATCTCAGAGAAGAAAAACCCAGAGAAATACACATGAGTCACCACCAAAAATAACAGGAAATAACAATCATTGCTCTATAATATCCCTTTATATCAATTGACTCAATTCACCTATAAAAAGACACCCCCTAACAAGATGGAAACAAAAACAGAAGCCATCTTTCTTTTGCATACAAGAAAAATACCTCAACTTCAAAGACAGACCAGACTCAGAATAAAGGGTTGGGAAAAGACTTTCATATCAAATATCCTAAGAAACAAGCTGGTGTAGCCATCCTAATATCTAACAAAATAGACTTCAAACTAAAATGAATCAAAAGAGCAAGATGGACATTACTTATTCATCTCAGGAAAAATCCACCAAGATAAAGTCTCAATCCTGAATATTTATGTCCCCAACACAAGGGCACCTACATATGTAAAAGAAACACTACTAAAGATTAAACCTCACATCAAACTAATAGTGTGAGACTTCAGTAGCCCAACTTCACCCTTGGATAGGTCAACCAGACAGAAACTCAATAGAGAAATAAGGGATCTAACATATGTTATGACCCAAATGGACTTATCCACCCAAACACAAAGGAATATACATATTTCTCAGAACCCCATGGAACTTTCTCTAAAACTGACCACATACTTGGTCATAAAGCATATATCAATAGATTTAAAAAATGGGAATAACTATTTCATCATATCAGACCACCATGGCCTTAAGTTGAATTCAGCAACAACAAAAAATCACAGAAAGCCTATAAACTCATGGAAACTGAACATCTGTCAATTGAACCACCTCTTGGCAAGGAAGAAGTTAAGAAAAATCAAAGACTTCCTAGAATTTAATAAAAATGAATCCACAACATACCAAAAGTTATGGGACACAGTGAAAGCAGTGCTAATAGGAAGATTTATAGTACTAGATACCCATATGAAAGACTTAGAGAAATCTCACAAAAGAGATCTAACAACACAGCTGAAAGATGTAGAACAATTAGAAGCAAACTCACCTAGAAGGAGTAGACAACAGGAAATAATCAAACTTAGTTCTGTAAACAGTTCAATAGAAACAAAAAGAACAATACAAAGAATCAATGAATCAAAGAGTTGGTTCTTTGAGAAAGTCAACAAAATAGACAAACTCTTATCCAAACTAAACAAAAGGCAGAGAGAGAGTATCCAAATTAATAGAATCAGAAATGAAAGGGGGGACATAACACTTGACACCCAGGAAGTCCAGAGAATCATCACATCATACTATGAAAATCTATAATTCACTAAAACCTAAAAGAAATGGACAGCTTTCTGGACAGGTATCACTTACCAAAATTAAATCAGTATCAGATTAAAGAACTATAACCCTAAAGGGAATTGAAGCTGTTATTAAAAGTCTCCCAAGTAAAAAAAAAAAAAAGCCCAGGAACAGATGGTTTCAGTGCAGAATTCTACCAGACATTCAAAGAAAAAGTAATACTAATACTCCTCAAATTGTTCCATACAGTAGAAACTGAAGGAACATTGCCGAAGTCTTTTTATAAGGCAACAATCACCCTGATACAAAAGCCACTCAAAGATCCAACAAAGAAAGAGACTTACAGACCAATCTCCCTTATGAACATTGATGCAAAAATACTCAATAAAATTCTGGCAAACTAAATCCAACAACATATCCAAAAAATTATCCACAACGATCTAGTAGGCTTCATCCTAGAGACGCAGGGATGGTTCAACATACAAAAAAACTGTGAATGTCATCCATCATATAAACAAACTAAAAGAAAAAAAACACACGATCATCTCATTAGATGATGAAAAAGCCTTTGAAAAAAATCCAACACTCCTTCATGATAAAAATCCTGGCGAGATCAGGAATACAGGGAAAATACCTAAATATAATAAAGGTGATATACAGCAAACTGACAGCCAACATCAAATTAAATAGAGAAAAACTCAAAACAATTCCACTGAAATCAGGAACAAGACAAGGCTGTCCTCTCTCCTCATCTATTCAATATAGTTATCAATGTTTTAGCTAAAGCAATAAGAGAACAAAAGGAGATTAAGGGGATACAAATTGGAAAGGAAGAAGTCAAACTACCTCTATTTGCAGATGATATGATTATATATATAAATGACCCCCAAATTCTACTAGGGAACTCCTATAGCTGATAAACGCCTTCAGCAATGTAACAAGGTACAAGGTTAACTCCAAAAAAAAAAAAAAAGCCCTCTTACACTCTAAGGATAAAAGGGCTGAAAAAGAAATAAGGGGAATATCACCCTTTATAAGAAATAGCTGCAAATGGCATTAGAGATCTTGACATAACTCTAACTGAAGAAGTAGCAGACCTGCTTGACAAAAACTTGATAGGAAAGAAAGTGGGAAATATCCTCTAAAACATTGGCACAGGTGACCACTTTCTAAATATAACACCAGTAACACAGACACTAAGAGCAATAATCAATAATTGGGACTTCCTGAAACTGAGAAGCTTCTGTAAGGCAAAGGACACAGTCAATAAGACAAAATGACAGCCTACAGAATGGGAAAAGATCTTCACCAACCCTACATCTGACAGAGGACTGATCTCTAAAATATATAGAGAACTCAATAAACTAGAGCCCAAAAGCCTAAATAATCCAATTAAAAATGGGTTTCAAAGCTAAAAAGGGAGTTCTCAACAGAATAATTACAGCTGAAAGTCACTTATAAAAACTGCTCAACATCCTTAGCCATCAGAGAAATGTTAACTTTAAAATACCCCCTTATACTTCTCAGAATGGCTAAGGTTAAAAGCACAGATGACAGCCTATGCTGGAGAGGGTGCAGAGCAAGGGGAACACTCCTCCATTGTTGGTGGGAATATAAACTTGTACAGCCACTCTGGAATGCAGTATGGATATTCCTTAGAAAACTGGGACTCAATCTCCCCAAGGATCTATCAATACCATTATTGGGCACATACTCAAAGGATGCACATTTATACCCTAAACTATGTTTGTAGTAGCATTATTCATAATAGCAAGAATTTGGAAATAACCCAGATGCCCCTCAACTAAATAATAGATTAACAAATTGTGGTACATCAACACAATGGAGTACTACTCAGCGGTAAAATAAAATGAAATCCTAAAATTTGCACACAAATGGATGGATTTGGATAATATCCTCCTGAGCGAGGTATCACAAGCCCAGAAAGAAAGGCATGAGATGTACTCGCTCGTAAGTGGACTTTAGACAAAAAGCAAAGAATACCCAAGCTGCAAACCACAACCCCTGAACAACACCAGAGATTCCCCTAAGAAGAGAAAATAGAGAAGATATGTGTAGGAGGATTATGTTGTTCCATTGTAAATAATTGTCCCACCCACTGGTTTAATAAAAAGCACTGAGTGGCCAGGAGGTGTGGGCGGGGCTACCAGATTAAGAAAACTCTGGGAACAGGAAGAACAGAGCAGGGATACCACAGAGATTCCAGAGTTGCCAGACAAGCCAGAAGATGCAGAGGACAACTATGTGCTGCTCTGAGAAAAGCTACCTGGCCGCATGGCTGAACAGGATAAGAATTATGGGTTAGTTCAAGGGTAAAGAGTTAGCAAGTTATATGCCTGGGCCTTAGGCCGATCAGCATAAAATTAATGTAAGCATCTGTATGTCTCTGTGGGACTGTGGGACTGCAGATCTGCGGGTCTGATGTTCCAAACCAGGAGGCTAGGTCTGAAAGTCTGGGCCAGAAACCTCTTACTACAGATCTCCTTAGCAAATTGGGATCATAAAGGGTTGCAACCAAGAAGAGGTAGGGACAGATCATGAAAGAAGGAGATGGTTGAGTGAGTGAAGCAACAAAGAGGGAGAAAAAAGAGATAGATATCTTGATAGAGAGAGCCAATATGGGGTTGGAAAGAGACTGGGTGCTAGGGACACCTCCAAGAACTCACAGGCTAGGTCTCCGACTAATAGTGGAGGGGTGCCTAAGCAGGACTCCCCTATAATCAAATGAATAAGCACCCTAAGTGTCATCACAGGACCTATATCCAACAACAAGTAGAGATCCATGGCTGGGCAGAGCTCCTGGTCTAGCTGAGAGCAGGGTGGAGTTAGGGCAAAAGTCTGTATGAGCCATAGGATAGGGATTCTGAGAGGTACCACAATAATAGCTAGCTGGAGCTCTAGGGAGTTCACTGAATCAAGGACAACCACTGGGGAACCATGAGGAAAAGGAGCTAGGCCCTCCAAGGGTAGGTATCCATGGATTGGCATGGGCAGTATGTGGAGCTTCGAGGGGTGGGATCAGACTGTGTTCCTGTGTGTGGGATGGCACCTTGGAGCCCATTCCCTGCAGAGGAACACCTAACCCAGTCTTGATATTGGGATGAGGAAATCAGACCTTTCTGGGATTAATGTGCCATGCTGAGCTGACCCAAATTGAGACTTTGTGCCCTTTTGGGGGGAGGGCACCTAGGGATGGGGAGGAGGGAGGCTGAAGGCTGACTGGGAGGGATTGGGAAGAGAGAAGGGAGGGGGAGCAGGGGGATACATAAAAAGACTTTTTAATAAATTAATTTTCAAAAGAAATTTCAATCAAAAGCAGTTTTATGTGTATGGGTGTTTTACCTACGTAGTATGTCTTTGCATCACATAGGAGGTCAGAGGCATCAGACCTTTGAGACTAGAGTTACAAACAGTTGTGAGCCACCATGTGGGTGCTGAAAATCAAACCTAGGTACTCTGGAAGAGCACCCAATGCTCTTAGCCACTGAGCCATTTTTCTCTCCAGCCCTGGCATTTTTTTTCTTTAAGATACCGTAATTTATATTGTGCTTAAAGCTGTTTCCTCCACATTTGCCCTAGGTGCAACTGAGCATCAAGGCTTTGATGAACTCACTTTTAATTATAGGAATTTCTTTGTGGATTCTTTGTGATTGTTTACACATTCTTGTGCTCTCTATATAGGACACTTTTACTTCTTTCTTACTTAGGTCCTTTGGTTATTCCCTTGCCTCACTGACCTGGTTAGCTCTCAGCACCATCATGCATACAGGATTCGTTCCTGTCTTGGGGAAAGTTCCCAGTCTCCCATCACCAAGTACCATGCTAGTTATTGTATTTCTGATACACTCTTCATCCAGTTCAGACAGTCCTATACTGATTTTCCTAGGTTAAGGGGGCAATCGGGGTAAGTGTTAACATTTGTGGTCCTGTGATTTTTTTTCTCCTTTTGCCATTTAATATGATAATATATCATGTCATGGCTTGATTGGATTTTAAACTTTGTAACCAATCTTGCATCCCTGGAATAAATCTTACTTGGTTCTGGCATACCATTTTTTTTTTTTTTTTTTTTTTTGCTAACATGATAAATACTATTTGCTGATTCTAAACGTTTTCTACGTGCACTTTTCTAGTTTCATTTCTGATACTGTGACAAAATAACCACATAGCAGCAATTTTAGTGGAGAAAGGGTTTGTCTGGTATACAATTCCAGAATACAGCCTGTCATTGTGGGGAAGTCAAGGCAGGAGCTTGAAACAGCTATTACATCCACAGTCAAGAGTGTCAAGAGAATGAATATGTACTTGCCTACACCCAGCCTGCTTTCTCGATTGCCCAGACACTTGGTTAATCACCACAACAGCATAGAGAGACCCTATTGCTGAAAACACTACACACTGTGGCTACAGGATAGATAGGAATCCATTTCAAAACTACAAGAATACGTGTTCCCTTCTGGCTAGCTCTCTTAGTACTGGAAAATACGATGCAGTCTTCCCGGAGAAAAGATACCAGTGGATCTTACCCAGCACTGGATCTTACAGGCTGCAATATACCAGGTAAGATGTATATGCTGGTACAATAATTGCATGACTGTTATGGGATAAGCAAGCACTTTCTGACTATCCACAGGAGGAAAGCTTATGCTTGGTACCATACTCCTGGCTAAAAGCCCATGGCTTTGGAGGATATAGGCCCTAGGGTTCCGTGTTACTGTTATTTTGCCAAATGGTCATGGTGTCAAACTGCCTTCTAAATGTTCTTACTTATTCCCTTAGACCTGAACTTCTATCAACCTAGATCAGGAAAGCCTCTTTTGGCAGTGGGCAGATGGAGAGAGGGAGAACTGCTCAAAGTAGTGAGAAGAGAATCAGTGGTCAACCCTGATTGGGGCATGTGTATCAACCCCCCCACAACACACACACACACACACACACACACACACACACACACACACGCACACGCACACGCACACGCACACACGCACACACACGCACACGCACACGCGCACACACACACACATGCACACGCACGCACACGCACACACACACAGATTGTTACCACCAAGACTCAAGAAACACTGCAGAGGAAGAAGTAGAATGTAAGAGCCAGAGGACAGGTGGGGTAGTGTGAAATGTTGGCTTCTGAACATAATGTCCATAATGCAACCATGAATTCATAGCAATGTGGTTACATGCACAAGGTCTATACAAGATCAAGCTAGCCAAATTGCCAGCATAGATGGCTATAGACAATCATCTCTAGGCCTCACCATTTACTGAGGAGCTAATGGTAATAAATAGATACTAGGGGAGAAAAAATCATTTTTTTCTTGAGGATATGGTGAGTCAGGCTTCCCATGGTTCAGTGGGTGGTCCCCTACCCATGCACGCATGGGAAGAAGTAGCTGGACTTAGTGGATATAAAATAAAGACACGAAGTTGAGGGTGGAACATGTGTGGATGCATAAGTGCATTTGTAGGGGGATATGGCATTTTAGCTATGATCATATTTCATTGTACCTGTATGAAATTCATGAAAATAAAAAAAATTAAGTTTAAAAAATGTGATCTCCTTTCTATCTAAGAACAAATTTTCAGTTATTCTCCTGTGGTAAATCTGCTAGGAATGGTGTCTTAACTTTTGCCCCAACTGAGAGTGTCTTTATTGCCCCTTACTGTTTAAAGGATGCTTGTTTTTAACCCAGGCTAACATTCTAGACTAACAGACATTTTCTTTTAGAAGTAACCGCTGTTGTCATTTCATGCTCTCGTGTATGTCATTTAGTGAAAATTTGGCGCCATTCAGATTGTTTTGGGGAAAGGACTACTTTTCTTCAGCTGTTGAACATTTTTCTTTTCTCTTTTTCCTTGCTTTTTAGAGACAAATTACACCTCTTGGCACTGTCTCCTTGTAGTTTGATGAGCTTCAAATTCACTTAACTTCAGAATGTGCAGTTTTTAACCCCCTCAAACTTTGAAAACTTCCTGTCACATTGTCAGAGGTATTTTTCATTCCTGCCAATATTTCTTCTTCTTGTTCTTTGGTAATGTCATGGTGACACCTTTGTTAGACATCCATGTGTTCCTGGAGCACCAGTCAGTATTTTTCCAGTTCATTTTTCTCTTTATTGATCAGTGATTAATTTTCTCTTACACCTTCCAATTCACAGACACTTTCACTTGAGCCCTCTGACCTGCTGATGAGTTTTATCCCTTCTAACAAATCTTTCATCTCCAAAGTTCCCATTTTGCTCACTCTATCTTCTCTGTCTCGGCATAGGCTTTCAATTTTTTCATTTAAGTATAATTGCTTTTTCAAGCATTTTAATTACAGCTGTTTTAAACCCTTTTCAAATAAATTGAACATCACTGTCATCTTAATGTTGACATCCATTAATTACCTTTAAAAAAAGAAACTGGCTTGAGGTTTTTCCAGGTTTGTGGATGGCAAATAAAATCTAGGCATTTTTATGTTACAAGACTCCAGATCTTGTTTAAATCCTTTGTTTAGGGGGTTTCTATCCCCTTCCCCATACTGCCCCATAAGCAGAGATGGGACAAGACCTTATTGTTACTGGGTAAAAGCAGAAAGAAGTCTAGGTTTTCTCCTGGCTTTAGCTGGCCCTAAAGGGCGTTCCGTGTGATTACTGCCCAGGAATGGTGTTGTGGACCTCCGTAAGTCTTCATTGTGCAGTAGACAATGGTTCCAGCCCTGAAACTGCACTAGGCCCTACAGGGTGTATTGAGCCTTCTACAGCTTTTGCTGACACAAGAGGAACGTAGCCACATTTTATCTGGGACACTTACTGTAAGCATTTTTCTGCTGCCTCTCTCCTTGTCCTCTGAGTAGGCTTTAGGTAGATGTTCCTTTATTGGTACAGTTTATTGTTTCTAGGTCACAGGATTTTTGTTGTTATTTTCCTGTTGTTTGTTGGTTTTTTAGCTCTAGTGTGCGGTGATATTTCCAGTTTTTAAAGTCATGTTTTATGTTTGGTTAATACTTAATATCCAAGGTTTGTTTTTATATAATCAGAAGAAAAGAAGGACAAAGTGTATCTCTTCCATCTTAAAGTGGAAGTGCTTTGTCCCAGATAACATTGACACAAAGGATGGGCTATCTCAGTGAAGACAGGAATAGATGCTAATGGGGAGGGCCAGATCTGTCTACACTGCTGCACATGATTGTAGTTCTGGGATAAGGAACTTTTAGGTCATTCCCGAGTCTACGTAAGGAAAATCTGAATACAAACAGAGTGAGGAGGAAGTTTTTTCAGCAGGCATTGAAGCATATTACAGAACTGCCAGTGATCACCCAAACAAGGCTTCAATACAGGAATTCACAAACAAATCAACATGACATCACTAAGTTGTCATAAAATTCAAATATTTGTAAGAATTACACATAATAAAATCCATTTCAGTCGCAGGAAATGTTATGTCTTAAACTCTCAACTGTCTAGTAACTTAAGGAGCGTGCCTCATCTTATATACAAATTTTAAAGCATGCCTAGAGACATTTAAATGCTTATCTGTAATAAAATAAAACAACACTCTTTCAAGAAAGTCAATGTAACTACACACGTCTAACTTAGAGGGAAGGAAATAATTCTTGGTTAAGAATACAACAGAGGTTTAAAAAGTGTACACAGGTATAATTGTGTGAAAGTGGGTGAGAAAACTATCAGAGCCAG
Source organism: Phyllotis vaccarum (assembly GCA_033318265.1). Lineage (NCBI taxonomy): Eukaryota > Metazoa > Chordata > Mammalia > Rodentia > Cricetidae > Phyllotis > Phyllotis vaccarum. Next base: position 105,123,120 of record JARWLC010000004.1, read on the forward strand.
AGATACAGATAGTTCGTTGTGAGGCCATGTCTCCTAGAAATGTCAGAAGCTACACCCAGAGTCTCACATGGTTACCTAAACAGGACCTGGACTGAGCAGATTGTACTTATTTGCTGAGGAATATACCTACACACACACACACACACACACAAACACACACACACACACACACACATACACACACACATACACACACACACATACACACACATACACACACACA